>CM031233.1:2763716-4236216 GCA_018340775.1 Taxus wallichiana var. yunnanensis
AGTAGTACTTCGTTCAATTTACGTATTACTGTTTTGTTGCCAATTTGAATTCTACGCATGTTTACGTGAGTAAGATGGGAGAAGTAGGTGAGTGAATATGAGAAGAAAACATGATAACGAGGGTTGGGTGTTCTACAAATGTTATGAGGGTAATGATGAGAAGTTTCAGGTATGTTTATATGTATAAAAACTTGAAGAAAGCTTAGATAAGATTATTGTAAGTGAAATTAGTTTGTTTTTAGGGAAAGGTGAATATAATTGTGATGGCCGAGTAGCGGTTAGGGAGAACATTATCGGTTACTTAACCGATATCGGTTTGTATTATAAGCGAAATGCCGATTCTTGGAGAAATTTCGAGAATGTTTGAAAAACTTTAATGGATTGAATGGTTGTTTATGTCGCTTTTAGGCGTATGCATGCGGAGAGACGAGGGTTGAGGATGAATGATAAGCGTCAGTAGTATATTGTCATGATAATCGGCGGATGTAACACATGGCCAAGAATGGACATTGATCAATCGTTTGGGGTTAAGTGGAATCCGTTATTATTCACGAATCGCACGAAACCATGGTATATTCAAGCGACCCGATTGAGAGATGGAATCCACGAGACAAAATACCTTATCGTTTATAAGCTTGAGTGAAAAATGACATTAACATTGGAAGATGTGTTTGATTTTGAGACTCTCAATGCCAGGAGAGCCGATATATCAGAGCACTACCTAAGCGCGTGGCACGAGCGATACTTGACGAGTATTTAGTCCATACGCACGAATTTGACAGCACATGCTGAGTTTGCTCGTTTACATATGGAGTAATGTATGCGGCACACACACGAGGAGGCACAGAGTTAAGCGGTGATATTAATGATAGTAGTAGGGTATTATGCATTACCGAGGCGGAAGGGGGAAGATTTCCAAAGGCATTGATGTGTGTTATCCGGGAGATGATAGAAAGGAATGTGACTTTTGCATGGGCTGCGTATTTCGCGGAGCTATATAGGGTTTATGGGCTCAGTAGGCGAAATCACGTAAGCGACACTTTGGATAGTTCATACTTACCTTTGTTACAATCATGGGCCTATGAGCACATTGTTTGTGTGCGACCAATAGGCCGATCCATCCAGCAGGAGAGACCGGAGTACGAGAGGTTGGGATTCGAGACGATGGGTCGGAGGCGCAACAAAGAGGCCGAGATCCGAAGCCGTGACAGGTGATTTTGAGTATTACAGGCGAGTATGGGAGAGAGTGACGGTTGCGGATATCTCATTTGGAGGCCCCTACGGGAACTATATGGTAACCGAGAACATAGGCGAGGAGTTGAGAGGTGTAGAGCGATTGAGGTGGATCGCGGGGCACGAGCCAGTGAATATGAGAGGATTCCACATAGATCGCGTGGCGACAATTTGGATTTATGCGGGACATACCCACAAAGCTTATAGACCATATATGAGGATCGATGCCGAGGCAGCATTCTCACCACCCCGGCCAACACCTCCGAGAAGGGCTCGAGGAGATAGCAGCACCGATCGCTTGAGGTAATGGATCGGAATGACGAGGCCTATAGATTATGGTGGGTAGCAGACTGCATGCGAGCTGTACATGAGCGCCACGACACATGTACGGTGATTACAACGAGAGAGGATCGTCACCGCAGCGTTTGGTTCAAAGAGCTCCAAACGCAGGTGAATGAGACAAGAGGATTGGTAGTGGTTGCGGAGTCACGGGCGGCAGACTAGAGGTGGAGTTCTCATGCGAGAGGGCGTATTCATATGTTACAGGAGAGATCGGGCGAGATCAAATGGCGTGTGACTGGTAACAAACCGCAGTACCTTTGAGGACTGTGAGAGAGGCCGGCGAGAGGGGTCGGCGATCACGATCATCACCAAGTTCGGGATGAGTTGTGATGTGCGAGTATATGTTAGCGAGGTATGAGAATAAATAAGGATGCCGAAACGCGTGTCGATGATAGAGAAGATGTATTTGTTTAACATCTAAATAAAATTGAAAGTATGTATGTTGATTTGAGTTATGATAATAATAAGATTGTCGGTGTTTTGATTTTCGGTGTTTCGAAAAGGATAAAGAGAAATGTGATAAAAATAAAAATACACAAAAATATTTATATTCACCACACAAGATAGGTTATGGTAGGGGATGGTCGAAGCTAATCCTTCAGGAGACCCCATGTCTCCGAAGTCTTTGCCTACATAGCCCATTACCTGCACAAAGCAAGGAAGGGCCTCGGGACCGAGTGTAGTTCTCCTTAGGATCAGGAGGGGTGAATTTAGAGCAATTTGGTATGGTTTAGGCAATTTGTCGTTTGGTAAAAAAATTTGATGTTGGTAGGGTAATGGTGTTGGTCTTGTGGTATAGGTAAAGAAAAGGTTAAGCGTACCCAGAAGTAAGGGAATAGTGTCTGATTAAGATCAACACACAATTCTAGATGCGAGGCAAAGTGGAAAGAGTGCTCCATAGGTGAAAAGAGGCTAAACAAACCACACTGACGTAGAACGAGCACAGAAGCCTAAGTGCCGTGTATAGGCGAGAAGTCCATAGTTGAAAAGAGTTGTATGATCACAATATATCGAAGGGTTATGCATTACGTCCCTTGAGTTGAAACAAATGGTGAGTGATGTGGATGATATAGCTGAAAGTACAAAGAACTTGTTACAGTGACGAAAGAGAACCTACCCTAAATAGACAAGTCCATGACCCAAAAAGTTCTTTTGTATGAGGCTTTTTATTTTGCATCAAGATGGTGATCAATGCGGGAAGTCTATAAGGGATATTGATTGTATTATTCTTGAGGTCTTCTGAAGGTGATCAATGCGAAGCTTCGATAAAGGTCGGCGGTGGTATAGCTGTCCTTTGGGGAAACAGTCTATTTATAGTAGCGATGATTTTAGTGCATATTTGTCCTTGGAGGAAGCGATCTATTTATAAATGTAGCAAAGCCAATAGTTTGGCATATGTTTGTCCTTCGAGGAAGCGATCTATATTTAATTTTAGATAACTAGATGTTCTTTTTTGGCGTGAAGCATCCATTTAGTAGGAAGTTTGACTCAAGAAAATCCCATAAGAATATGGCTTATTTTAATACTTTGAAGTCATGGACTAGACTAAGAAGGAGGAAGGCATCGTAAGGGAGGTGAGGGGTGAGCTTTATTTTATTTCGAGATGTAAGAGACAAGTGTATGTGGTGGTATGTGAGCTCAAGGGCACGAGCAGAGGCGGATAAGAAGTGATATAACCCTAATTTCAACAAGAGAATGGTCGAAGATGCAAGGCATTAAGGGGTTGAGCTCTGAAGGTTTACCATTAAGGAAGCTAAGCGATAAGTGCACGATCCATAGGTGTGAGTGATTATATAAGGCCCAATCAATTGGGAGTAAATTTTCGCGTTTGCTCTTTTCGGTTTGGTTACATGTTGATTCTCTTTGAGGACGAGATCACCAATCTTAAAGAAGTACGCTCATGAAGTCGCTTATCATAAGCACGCTTGATGCGTTTTTGATAGATTTGAAGATGATCAAGAAGTCGTAAGACGGCGTTCGTCGAAGCTCAATTGGGCTAACCGCTCTTGGCGGAAATCATCGTTAGTGAGAATATCACGAAGAGATATTCTAAGGAGGTATTTGTATTTCGAGAAAACATGCGGCCTGGTACCGTATACGAAAGAAAAAGGTGTGGCATTAGTAGAATTACGAATGCTATGTAGATACGATAAGCCCAAAGGGCAAAGGGAATGTGATCGTGCCAATTTCTTCCAGATTCATTGACAACTTTCATGAGGATTTTGGTTAGTGTTTTATTAGAAGACTCGAACTTGCCCATTGGCTTGTGGATAGTAAGGTGACGAGAAACTAAGTTTGATACCAAAGTTGTCACAAAGGTCTCGCAACAACTTGTTTTTGAAAGATTTTCCATTATCATTATCGGGCGATGAGGAACACCAAAATGATGAGATAATGTGGTGGTTAATGAACTCGACAATTTTTTTCTTTTTTGATTGAAATGAGTGGGGAATAGCCTCCACCCATTTTGTGTAATATTCGGTCGCTGTGAGTATCCAGCCCGGTGACGTTGTGAAGAGGTTGGGTGAATCTCACCAATAAGGTCTAAACCCCATTGTGAGAAAGGCCAAAGATCTCGAAAGCGATCCGAAGCGGGTGGCTAGGAGTATGTTGAAGGTTGGCATGTTCTTGTGACACATAACACAACGCTTAACATATTCGTAGCGATCGTTATTGAGTAGGCAATAATAACCAAGGCGAAGGATTCGTTTAGCCACAGCGAAGGCCGCTAAATGTCCACCACAAATACCGTCATGGACACTGTTGGATGGTATGAGTGGCCTCCATGCTAGTTAGACAATGAAGGAGGATACCATCAAAGCCACGTTTATAGAGAGTCCCATGACAACATAACGCCGAAACACTTTTAAGAAAAGCACGTTTCTGGTACTTAGTAAGATCAGTGTGGGAGGACGAGAGATTGTAAAGGTAGTCATGAAATTGGTGGTACGGTATCACGAGAATTAGTAGACACAGTATTTATCATACAAACTACCGTGGTTGAATAGGATGGGGCAAAAAGTTGTTGGACCCACGACGAATAATTCGAGTCAGTTGGCGCGGGCGGAATTTGCGAGGCTAAGCAAGCCATAGTATCCGCAAATTTGTTAGTGGAGCGGGGAATGGTTTGTATAGAATAGTGGGTAAATAAAGCTAGAAGTGAATCCACATAGTGTTTGTATTTTTGAAGTTCCTCGTTTTTGCATTGGTAGACGCCCATAACTTGATTGACTACCAATTGAGAGTCACCAAAAATGTTGATAGATTTGATACCTAAGTGTAACGTAACTTGGAGACCTAGAACAAGGGCCTCGTATTCCGCTGTATTATTAGTGCAAGGGAAATCAAGTCGGAATGAAAGAGGCATAGGTTCAGCGTTGAGAGGAATGAGAACAACGCCGGCTCCTCCGCCGCGCTAGCATTTAGATCCATCGAAGAAGAGGGTCATTGGGTACGACTCCTCTGTGAGGGAAAGAGTAGCGATGAGTTCATCGGGAAATGTGAAATTGGTAAATTGTTCCCTGATATGGGGAGCGTCCGCTAGTTGGTCTACGATGGTTTGTCCTTTGATTGATTTCGGTGGATAAACTCGAGATCGAGGTCGGCGAGAAGCATGAGCCATCTAAGCAATGCGTTAGTTGAGATGAGGTTTGGCGTACACATGTAATGGATGGGAAGTCTCAGATTGGTGATGACGAAAGTCTTGTGATTTAGAAGGTAGTGTCGGAGTTTGGTGGCAGCGAATGATAGGGCAAGGCACAATTTTTCTACATGTGTGTACCTAGTCTCATAGTCCACCAAAGTACGACTTATTTAATAAACGGCTTGTTCGTGATTCTCAGAGTCACGATGTGCAAGCATGGCTCCTACAGCGTGGTCGGTGGCGGAAAGGTAAAGGTAGAAAGGGCGGTTATCTTGGGGTGGGATAAGCACGGGTGGCTGTAAGAGATAAGATTTGAGAGCTTCAGAAGGCTTGGTGACATTCTTCGCTCCATTGGAATGCTGATATCCTTTTTAAGGAGGTGGTGGAAAGGTTGACACCGATCCGAGAGTTGGGAGATGAAACGTCCGGATAGATTGGAGCTTACCTTGTAAACTACGCAATTGTTTGAGATTTTGGGTGGGGCATTTCTAGGATAGCTTTGACTTTCGATGGGGTCGACCTCAATGCCACGCAAAGAGACGATAAAGCCAAGAAGTTTTCCCGAAAGAACACCAAAAACACATTTCTTGGTGAAGGTGGGCGATGAATATTGTAACAAAGCGATCAAAAATAATGGTTAAAACATCGAGATGTTCACTACGATGTTTGGACTTGCTAAGAAGATCGTCGACATAGTCTTGAGGATAGTGTGCATAATGTCATGAAAAATGTAGGTCATAGCGCGTTGATAGGTAGCATAAAGCATTCTTAAGGCCAAATGGCATGACACGATAACAAAAGGTTCCCAAGGAGTTATGAAGGCGTCTTGTGTTGATCGGCGAAGCGGCAACCAAAATTTGGTTGTATCACGAAAAGCCATCCATGAGAGAAAGCATTTCATGACTCGGTGAGATCAACAAGTTGATCAATAATTGGGAGGGGGAAGTCATCCTTAGGGCAAGCGAGGTTAAGATCCCGGAAATCCGTGCATATCCCGAAGTCCCCCGTCACTTTCGTGGCCAGTACGATGTTAGAAATCCATTGAGGATAGTCAATAAAGGCGAGAATGAAGGAAAGCGAGAAGGAGTCGTTGGAGTTCCTCTTTGACCAAGAGAGCAATGCGTGGATGTATTTTCACCCTCGTTTGACCTGGTTTGGAATCGGGGTTTAGGGTGATGTTATGGACGGAAATGGTAGGATCAATTCCTGGCATGTCGGCGTAAGACCATGCGAAAGCTTGGTCATTTTGCGAGCACGGAGAAAGGTAAAGGCGGCTTGTTACGATGTGTTAAGGGATTGTCAATCTTCACTATGTGAGGATCTTCCTCCGTGTGGATGTTGATTTCTATAGTAGATTCGTTCGGCATAGTTTGGGTTTCAGATGGTAGCGCACGTTGAATATAAGAATCATCCGCGCCCGAGTAAGTGAGGATGGAGTCGTCATCCTCGGCATTCAACAACATTAATCAAAGCGAATCCTCTTGATCATGTCCGGATACGAAGGGGAAGAGAAGATGGGTCCTCATTATCGCGTTGATAAGTGAGAGGACCTATGAAGATAGCATTTATGAAAAAAAAGTTAGGGAGGGATAAATTCAGGGTCCATCGATTACGTGTGGGGAGATGATGGCAAAGTGGGTGATGATGTTTCGGTAGGGCGCGTCTTCCTCTTCAGAGATACGGTGACAGGAGGTGTCTCTTGTGTAGGTGTTTGGAAAGACCGAGACCACTCGCGATCATTATGTTTGCGTGCAGGTCACGGGAATAAGTGTATGTCGGCCTTGTTCGTAAAGGCCAAAACCAAAGCCTTTCCACGCACGGCGAGTCAAGAAGGTGAGGGCGAAACGACGATTTGTCAAGTATTGAAAATCGGATTGAAGAGGAACCACACCAAGAGGAGTTGGGGTAATGGAGGATGCGTCAACACCCCCATACGTTAGGTTAGTGCGACAATGGGGTGGTCCAAGAGATTACCTCCCCACGCGACAGCCGTAGGTGGGATGCGCATGTAATTGTCCGTACTCCTGCGGAGTAGGGAAAGAACTAACGTTATATGGCGTGTACTCCCCAGCGTGAGGCGATGAAAACATCTACTAAGGGTCGGAGGTTGGGATGTTAGGCTGCGGGAAGAGAAGTGGTTTGTGCGGCGGTGGTTTCATCAGTTGAAGGCGTAGGTGCAGTTGAGGTGGATGGTTGAGGTACATTTGAAGAGGATGGTTGGGTTGAATGTATGGGTGTCTTAATTGGTATAAGCACATCGTTTGGGCGGTATAACATATTGCAAGTTTTGAAGGGGAGGATCAGCTTTACGGTGTAGGACTTCCCTCGTACTCAAATTTTATACATCGATGTAATGTTGAGGAACGCATCCCATGGCCCGGATCAAGGCGACCCAGCAATATATTATATTGGAACTCTCCTCAAGGACATAGAAGAGTTCGGGCAAAGTACGTGGGCCTACGCGAATGTTGAGGATCACGGTGCCTAAGGTAGAAGTAATAGCGTCATTGAATGATCGCAACATGATGGGGTTGGCACACATGCAACTAGAAGGGATGTTCATTTGTTGGAAGGCTTTTGAAGAGATGATGTTTAGGCTAGCGCCCCCGTCAATCATAACCCGACGTACTCGAATGTCTCGGACGTAAGCGGAAATGAAAAGGGCAGGGTCAGGGTCTTCTGTACCAAAGTCGATAATTTCATCTTCCGAGAAACTAACCGCAGCGGCTTGTTGTTTTGAGACAGAAGTGGTGGGGGAGATGGATTGTTTGGTGAGAGAGGCAACGTGATTGGGTGTTAGAATGGAGGTAACGGGCAGGGTTTCGTTGGGTAAAACCTCTATCCCTTGAAGGATCTCAACGAGAGCTTGTCGATGAGATTCAGAGGTCTGAATGAGATCATATAGTGTCATTTTTACGGGCGATTGATGAAGCTGTTTGATCATGGTTCGGTGGGCAACTCCATTAGAGACGGGATAGGCGGGTCCACGAATAACCACTTTAGGTGGTGGTGTAATCGGGATGGTTGAAGGAGAAAGAGATGCCGCAGGTGTGTTTTCTTTCGCTTTCCCATTGTTTTTCTGTCCTCGAGTAGCGACACTAATCATATTAATCTCGTAGATCTGAGATGAGGAAGATGGTTGGGATAATTCATGGTCTTCAAGAGGTGGGGTTGTAATAATGATCGATCTTGGTGAGGCGGGGACAGATGGTATAGTAGAGGGAATTGACGCTAGAGGTTTCTCCCTTCGTAAGTTGTCTTTCTTAACCTTTGTATCCGGAAGAGGTGACTGGCGAAGGATGGTTTTTAGAGCTTTGCATCCTTCTACATCATGTCCAGGTGTGCGGTGATAGGCGCAGATTTTAGACTCATCATAATCCACAGGTCGGGGCTTAGACGGGTCATAAGGTCTAAGTGGAGGTAGGGAGATGGTCGCATTCTCCACCAACATAGCAAGGATTTTGGCGTAAGATCCTTTGAGTGGGTCAAAATCAGAAGAAGATGAGGGTATTGATTGTGTGGGTTGTGGTAATGTTTGAGCGTGTTTAGTTCGTATGGGTGGTGGTTTAGCCGAGGGGTGCTGACACATGTTTTTCACTAAACGTGGTTTCTTAGACACAGAAGTTACGTTCAGCTGGTTAGATGATGAGGCTACAGATGGCATGGTAGCAGGAAACAACCACGGAGAAAGGGGAGTGACAGAAAATAAATCCTTTGATGATGGGATTGGTTTAGGGTTGATAGGTGGACCGGATACGTGGGGTAACGATGTTGTGATACCCTTTGATCTCTGTATAGGTGTAAAAGGCGTAGGTCGTTTTGCAGAAAACAACGGAGGTATGATATATTGGTGTAATGTGGAGGGATGAGGTCCCAATATGGAAGGTGGGTGTGACGATGAGGGTTTTAATTGTGATAGAGGCCCGGATTGCGTTCGTCTCCTAGGTGGCGGAACGGATTTATTTTTGGATAGATCGAGTCGCTTAGGCGGGTGTGTTAGACTGGGCATTGGTGAGGTCCCAAGCGTAGGGGAAGATCTGGTTAAGTTGATAGAAGTGGACGGGGCGTTTGGCAGAGGTGAGGGGGGTGAAGGCGAGAACAGGGGCATTTTAAGTTTCTGTAAGCACTTCGGGTAAATGGTGGAGACATCAGGATCAGTCATTTGCATTTGAGTAGAAACAGGAGTACTCAAACGTTCCCATAGGGCTGTCATATCTTACGTGGAATGGAGTCTCAGTGTGATTTGTAATTTTGGTACGAGAGGAAAAGTGAGTTGTAATTCCAGTCCATTGCGGGTGTGACACAGGAGGCGAATGAGGCACTGTATCAATAGATGTCAGGAGGTCAACCGGTCGTTGAAAAGATTTAGGCGATGAGGGACTAATAGGTAGGAGGGCGTGTTCGAGGAGATCTGTCATGTTAAAAGAATGTGGTGATGTTAGTGTAAGAGATTTCTGCTGCTAAGGATGTCAAAAGGAGTGGTGAGCCTTCCTCTTGTGCAAAGAAGAGTGGTAGAAGGGACGTTTGGGAAATAGATAAATTAGATAAGCATCCGCTCACGGTACCTTGAGGGATGTGGTGTAAGAAGACTCATTGATGGGAAGGGAAGCCTGGGCAGTTAACTCTTCTATGAGTAAAGGAATGATTTCGCTTTGGCTTGATGGTGGTAAAGGAGGTTCGGGCTCCTGTGTTAGTGAAGAGGCTTGATTCAAAATTTTCTCGATAGAGGCTTTTGGCTGAGAATCGAAGACTGCATGGATCTCATGAACACTCTCCTCAGCTAAGATATCTTGGTTTACGTTGCTGCTGGACGAGTGATTCGGGAATGGCTTGTTGAAAATTTTCAGATTTCGGTTAGCAGGGGCGTTAGGATTATCGAGTGTTATATCCCCTGCATCAACCATTTCCTGCACTATGTTTTTCAACATCTTGCAGTTTTCATGACTATGTCCTTTTACGCGGTGAAAGTTACAAAAGTCATTTTCTTTGTACCAGGAAGGTATTGCGCGGGTGGAGTCAAACCCAGAGTGAGGTTTTACAGGGGGCAAGGTGATAGCCCCAGCTTTGAGCAATTTCTCTAGGATGACGCCATAAGTTTCTCCCAAGGAGTGTAATTGAGTGGGCTCGGCTTTGTATTTATAGGTGGTTTTGGTGGAGTATTGGACGGTGATTGGGATTTGACCATCACCGCGTGGACAACTCCTTTTGATTTAGAAGAGGTGGACGCGTGAGGAGTGGTGGTATTTGGTTTATTGGTAGAATCGGGGAGTTCGGAAAGTGGAGTTCTTGTTGCGCGACCACAGTTTCTCTTCCTCTAAGGCTCGAATTTCTAATTTTCGAGCCATAGTAGTAAAGGCCTCGTCGAATGTACGGAAAGTTTGAATTTGGAGGGTAGGGAGATGTGCTTAAGCGCGCAGCCCGCGTAAACAGATTCGATAAGTTCGGTTTGAGGCAAGGCATACGTAAGTTGGTTGATAAGGCCCGCCATCGTCCAGCGAAATCTGCGATAGATGCGTCTTGGTGTCGGATGGCATAGAGGTCAGTGATAGATACTTTCTTGGCAATGTTAATGGAGAAATGATCCAAGAAAGATTGGGCTAGTTGGTTAAAAGAGAAGATTGAGTGCTGGGTTAAAGCACTATACCACTCCAAGGCAGGCCCTGATAAGGACATGGGAAAGGTGCAGAGTAACAAGGCATCATCATGGGCAATCAAATAACAAGCATGTCTAAATGATCGCAGGTGTTGTTGAGGATCCTCTTTACTGTTAAAACGAGTAAACTTTGGCAACTCCCATTGAGGAGGATATGAATGAAGGGGGACAGAAGGGTGAATGGGCTCCCGACAAACTTGCTCGTATGTCAAGGCGCTACTGACTTCACAAACGGAAGCCTGTGTTTTGCATTTTGTCCATCATTTGCTTGATGAAATGTGGTTGGATGAGATGATGGTGCCACAGAACAGGGATGTCCCATATAAGGTGTTGAGGTTCTTTGGATACGTATATGGGAATGAAAAGGTAGGCGGAGCTTGAGAAGGAAAGCTCGTTTGAATAGGTGGCTTGAGAGAGTAAGTCATGAATGGAGTGGTCCGAAAAGAGAGATGAGATAGGGCGGTTGGTGGTGGCGATACATGGGGTCCAAGATTAACAAAAGGAAAGCTAATCGGGGTCGTATGAACCTCTCTCTTTGGCCGGATTGGGAGACGGGGCTAGTGATGCGGGAAGTAAGGTATTGTTATCGGGGAGGAGTAGGAGCTAAATGAGCAGCTATACTAATAGGCATGCCCATAAGGAGCTGACCATCGGGCGCACGGTCGGGGTATGAGACAAATAGTATTGACATACTGGGATTAGCATCCGAAGAAATTTGGCAAAGTCCATGTCTCCTACAGAATTTGGGGATCTCACCGGTGTCCGTAGGGTTTCCTATAGAATGTGAAGGGGTGATTCGAGCAAAGAAACAGAGCAAGCGTGTGAAACCATGGCAGCGGCTCGCTTCCGAGTGATGACAACCATAGACCAGAACACACAGGAAAGTTTCAATCTATCAAGAACAAAAACAACCTCAGAATGGTGAATTTGGCAAGTTGCTGGTTTGTCAGGGGCTGAGAGAGACAGTAACCGATATCGGTTTACTAACCGGTGTCGGTCAAAGGGGAAACGACGTCGGTCCCTTAACCGATGTCGGTGTCAAAAAAAATCTAGGATAAGAAGATACAAAGGGGCTGCTAATTTGATTTTTAGCAACGTTGAGTAGTTTTATCAACTTATTGATCACAGAAGACAAAGTATGACAGAGAAAACAGGACAGCAAACAAGCAAGATGCACACGCAAATCCAGAGATTAACCTTAGGGTTAATTTTAATTATTGTGGGCTTATGCCTTTATACGTAAGATGATGTCAGAATCCTAAACAACAAGACTTAGGGGAAATGTCAAGTTTGTTTTGGCTTATAAGGTTACCTCAATCGGGCGGAGGAATACCGCGGAAAAGGGGGGATGTTTGAGATGTTGTGTTAATTGTGAAGTGATTCAGTATGTGTTGTGCAGTGAAACTAAGGTTAATTTCCTGTCAATACCGTGGATATCACCCCCACGTGTACGACCTGTTACTTAATCTATGTTCACTAGAATTGAAAAACAACAGGCAGGAATGTAATGCATGTGTTTTAAAACCCAAATCGAAAGTGATATTCGATGAAGCAAAAGAGATGACTTTTACTAATGCAAGATGCAAAAACAAAGCAAGTTCTTTTACCAGAATAATAAAATACCCTGTGAATATCTCTAGAAGAAGAAAACAACAAGTATGCTCCCTATAATAAAAGCAAGCAAGAAATAAAGAAAAACCCAAAATGGGTCCCACCGGGCGTGCCAAAATGTTTCACTCGGAAATGCTTCGTTCCTTATAGAAACAGATAAGGTTAGGGTTAGGAGGAATACCTGTAGAATGTCGAGATGATGTGCGCGTACCGTAGAGAAAGATCAGTGATTGCGAAGAACTCCTTTTTGTCCTGGGAAGGACTACTCGCAAATAAGAACACAAGACCACAAGATTTTGATTAGATAATAAATGAGGAAGCGCCTTGGGCCCGGAAATGTAAGACTTCCTTTCAAGGTGGTCATTTCTGCTAATATGAGTTAACACAAAATATTGTAAAATACCAATCAAATTGCTTGGCATTGAACTGGGTAAGGGAAAGGTCATTTTTTTCTGGTTTTGATCAAAGGAACCGATCTTAGGTTACCTATAACCGATGGCGATGTTCCGATAACCGATACCGGTGGGTTCTAGGATCTTCTGGGCTGGTTGTGGAGTTTGTAATGGCTGATTTTTGGATGGTATTGGGAAATGGGATGGTTAGAAGCTAAGGAATGATAGTTCGATGCAATGGCACGTTGGGTAGTGGATTCAGGGATGGATTTATGAGGACTGTGGTTCCAAAGGCAAGAGAAATGTTATAATGGAGGACATGCAAGATGTAACTTACTGGATTTGATGAAGGTGCCAGTTGATCTCCTTGGCTGCCAACTCTTCTGGTTTCTTCACTCGTCTCTGCTTGGTCAAGTGAAGTTCGGACTCTCTGTCGCTTAATCGCTGGACTCTCCTTTGATTCAAAAATCCTTCGACTGATCTCCAAAATGAAATTCCGATCCGTTGTTTTGGTTTGGGAGCCCATTTACTGAGGAACCGATGATGGCGGTTGCGTAACCGACGGCGTGATCGAGTAGAACCTGCATCGGTTAGGAAAAAAGTAGGCTATTTTTAGTAAAATAGCCCACCTTCCCCGCTTTCTCCCCGAGAGATCGCCATTGCGGGCTTGGTCAAGTGGCTAGAAGGTCAGCTTTGGGTGCGAGTAAGGAGGCATTAGTTATGGATGTGAGTCTAGACCAAGTCACAGGTCTTAATTAGGTTAGTTTAGGGTTAGGGCTAGGTCATGATGAGGTGGCAAAGTGAGGTGGCGGATAAGGTGATGTGGATTTATCAATTACAAGGTAATTAATAAATAATTGTGTGAAGTTTAGGTAATGAGGTTAGGTTGCGAAATGGGATGCGGGTCACAAGGGGTCGTGAGACACGAATTTGGTGTCTACACCATGAAGGAAAGCTCCTTGGCCACATTGTCTCCAAAGAAGGATTAGCAATTGATCCGAGAAAGAGTTGAAAGCTATAAGAGAACTACCATTTCCAAGCCACAAGAAGGCCCTTCAAAGTTTCTTGGGAGAATAAATTTTGTTTGGAGGTTTGTCCCAAATTTTGTAGCCCTAGTCAAGCCTATCACCAAGATGTTAAAGAAAAGCATAGCTTTCAAATGGATAGTAGAAGGCAAGGAAAGTTTGAAGCAATCAAAGAAGCCATCTATCAAGCCCCAACTCTCATTAACCAAGATTTCTCCCAAGGATTTCATCCTCTATGCATTTGGGGGTGATGATACTATTTATGCAATCTTGGTACATGAACAAAGACAATGATGAGCAGCCAGTTGCTTTCTTCAGCCAAAGCCTAGAGGACTACGAGGTGAGGTATTCTTTCATTGAGAGGCATGTTCTTACAAGAATCGGGAGCTTGAAGAAATTCAAGCATCTAGTTTCAAACAACAAGGTTCAATTGTTGGTTTCTCATGTGGGAGATAAGGACTTCCTCCTCAACAAAGACCTGAATGAAAAGAGAGAAGGCTGGATTACTCGTGTCATGGAGTATGACATTGAGATCAAGGTCACCAAGTTGGTCAGAGGAAAAGGATTGTGTGAGTAGCTGGTCTTGAATAAACACAAGGAAGCATGCAATGAGAAGGAGGTTGTTTTGGCGTTGCAAGACAGCCATGAGAAAGGAAGCACTCAAAAGGAAAATGATTGTGTCCTCACTCCTCGCTGGACCCAAGACATAATGCACTTCCTAAACACAGGTCTAATCCCTTTAGAGATGAACAAGACCAAAAGAAGACACTTCAGATTGCAGGCTATCCCATATGCGTTTGTTGACGGTGTTTTGTTCAAAAGGGATGTGAATGGAGTGTTCTTAAGATGCATTGGTACAAATCAGATTCACGAGGGTGTTGGAAGAGTTCCATGGTGGAACAACTAGT
This sequence comes from Taxus wallichiana var. yunnanensis, assembly GCA_018340775.1. Classification (NCBI taxonomy): domain Eukaryota; kingdom Viridiplantae; phylum Streptophyta; class Pinopsida; order Cupressales; family Taxaceae; genus Taxus; species Taxus wallichiana. The sequence continues at coordinate 2,778,524 of CM031233.1, forward strand.
GGTCATTTGCACCGAGAGTGACAGACTCACGAAGATCATGAGGGCTGGCTATTATTGGCCCAATATTTTTAGTGATTGTTATGCATGGATCAAGAGGTGCAATAATTGTGCATTCTTCAATGGTAAGGAGAGACTAGCTGCCCTTCTATTGCATCCAATTTGGTGACCAGCCATTCATGCAATGGGTTTTGGACTTCATTGGAGTCATTAATCCAAATTCAAGCCAAGGGCACAAATGGATTCTAACAGCAATAGATTACTTCACCAAATGGTGAAGCAAGTGCTTGATCGAGGAAGCAAATGAATCTAGCATCCTAGATTTCTATGAGGGAATAGCAACCAGATTTGGCATACCCGCTACAATAATATCGAGATAATGCATTGGCATTCATTGGGTCCAAGGTAAGCTGAATGGGATATCAAGAATGGGATCTACCTAAGCACTTCATCAAATTATTACCCTCAGGGTAATGGCCAGGCTGAATCTACAAACAAGAACTTGTTAAGGATCATTAGGAGGACTCTTGATGAAAATTAGAGATCTTGGCATACCAAATTGAAATCAGCCTTATGGGTGATAGGGTAACTCCCAAGAGATCTACAGGTAATTCTCCATTCAAGCTTGTTTATGGAAGAGAGGCAATTTTTCCCATATCACTTGAGTTGCCAACACTGGAACTCAACAAATAGTTGGAGTTGTTGGAATTTGGACCCATGGAAGTTAGGTATGCAGAATTGATGGAGCTTCAAGAAATCGAAATCAGGCATCCCAAGCAATGGAGAAGGATCAAGCTTTGATCAAGAAGACCTTTGGTAGGAAGGCCGAGGATAGATCTTTCCAAGTTGGAGATCTAATGTTAAAATGGGATGCAGACAGGAGAGAAAACCGGGAGGCATTCAAAATTTGATTCCATTTGGAGTGGCCCATACATGGTCACGAAGTGTAAGGACAACAATGCCTTCCAATTGTCTACATTGGATGGTGAAGAGTTGCAGATTCTAGTCAATGGAATCCATCTAAAGCATTCATCAAGGAAATTCTCCACCTTGTACATATTAGCTTAGGTTTTCATTCCTCCAAGTGCTTATGCACATTGTTTTGTTGTAGTTTATCTTTGCTTTCCCTAAGTGCTTTGGTACAAGCTTGTTTCCAGGAAATGTGTTTTGTAGGCCTTGCTCCAATCGATGGTGTTCTACCTTCCATCTTCCTCCTTGCAGTGTTCTAATCAGTTGGGGTACCAAGCAGAGAATTTAATGACTCCATGCCCAATGGATTGTTTTAGGAAACTAGTAACCTCATCCAGCAGGCAGATGACCCCTCTGAGTCACCAAAATTGTTATCCAAAATGTTCCCCTTGCACATTTTGTGGCTAACTCCCTTCATTCTTCCCTCTCTTGTGCCTCAGTCATAATTTTTTACTTTTTAGGCACTCAAGACCTTCTAGAAATGGCACCATTGGATAGAGCTTTTTTTCTCAACTTTCTAGAAAGGTAAATTTTTCCTCCTAACTCCATGTATTTTTGAAGTTATGGCTCGGCGAGAGATTTTGTGGGAAATTTTCCTGGAAAGCCCGAGCCAATAAGATCATGCCACATGTCCTCGAGGAGTGGCGGAAGGTAGAGGTAAACTTGGAATTTTTACCAAGTGTTCAGAAAGTTTTCAAAAGGAATTTTTCACCCCGAAGGCCCGCCGACGAATTGGATGCTGCCATGTGTCTAGGCAGGGAGAAATTAGAAAAATTTCCTAAGGGTTGATACAAGCAAAATTTTCGACACCAGGCCCGCATCCAATCACATTGTGCCACGTGTCTCTAGAGGAAAGGAGTGGCGAGAGGGGGAGGTAAAATTGAAAATTTGGTGAAGTGTTTTTCTAGAGGAAAGGAGGAATTTTCGGCCCAAAGGCCCACAGCCAATGAGGACAGGCCACGTGTCTCAAGGGGCATCGAGAGCTTCGGCCACCGAGGAGAAATTGGGAATTTTTCCAAAGGTTAGCACAAAGAGAAATGTTTCCCCCAAGGCCTGCGTCCAATGAGAGCTCGCCACGTGTCCCAAGACTGGTGGAATGCGGGGAAAAGTTGGGAATTTTTCCCAAAGAAAAGTCGAAGGAAATATTGAAAGGAAAATTCGCCCCCTAAATGCGAGCCAATGGGATCTTGCCACGTGTCCAGTGGCAGAAAAAAATGTAAGACAGTCCCATAGGAAAAATTCAAAGGGAAATGCCCACATCCAATAGGGTTCTACCATGTGTCCAGCTCAAGGAAAATGGTCAACAATGAATGGAAAATTTAAGAGAAGATTCCCACGGCGAATCATATCATGCCACGTGTCCTCAGGTCATCGGACCAGTGGAGAATTTTTGGAAAATTTTCCAAAGGCCAAAATGGTGGAAAATGAAGTGCAAAAGGCCCACATCCAATCAGAGTGTGCCATGTGGCACTAGATCGAAATGCGTGGAGGAAAGTGGGAAAAATTTCCAAAATGCAAAAAGTGGGAAATTTTCAAATTTTTGGCCCGCCAACCCGTTTTGGCCCTGTTTTGCCCTAAATTTTCAAATGAGCATAACTTTCGATCCAGAGCTCAATTTTTCATGTTCTTTATATCAATGGAAAGCTGGTGAAATTATCTACATGATTCCAAGATCAATTTTGTATTTTGATGGATTTTGAGAGAGAAAATTTAAAAACGCCTCTGGCACGTGGAAATGAACAAAAATGACATTTCAACCACCATTTTTAATGCAGCATGGCTCGCATTCTCTCCCAGCATGGCCAAAAATGTCAGGGAATGGACTTTTAAGGATGCCCATGCTGTTTTATTACATTTTTGGTCGGTGGTTGAAAGCTCTCTCACATTTTCCCATGTTTCTCTCTCCTGGGCTCGTTTCTTGCATTGTAAAAGCAGAATGGGCTCATTTTTGGAAGGAGAGACACTCTTTTAGCTCTGCAACTTCCCTTTTTCTTCCCTTTGGTAAAATTTGTGGAAATTTTTACCTTTCCATGAAAATACAGCACCTCTTTTTCCTCTTGGTCATTGTAATGCACTGTGTTGGACCTGGGATGATAATATATGCTCTGTGATTAAAAGGTTTCTCAATCCTTTCATATGTTTATCATTGTTTTTTCTAACCTCTCACCACATTTTGGCAATTTGTGCATGTTTTGTGTTGTATTTCTTCTTGTAATGTGTATGTTTTGCAGTAGCAGGTGTCTACTACTCCTTTGGTGTATCACCTTATTAGTATTAGTTTTAGTTCTTTTGCATTTTCTATCCCTGTCCCCTTGGAATTTAGAGTAGGATCTTGAATTTAAAACCTCTACCACTACAAGTAATACACCTAATCGGAGGAGTTGAGGAACCATCCTCTAACCTGGAGATTCTTTTCCCATTTTTACAAGTCCCACACTTGAGGAAAAGATTCAATGTTCTGCAATCACACTGGATGTCCAAAATGTCAAACTAGAAATCTGATCAACATCCAGGGGTGTTGCTGATTTGCACCAACACTAACTATAGCCTATTCACGACATAGGAAAAAGATTCAGGATCCTAAAAATGACTATCTAATTGAATCCTAAGCCAGGTAAAAATATTTACTACCTAAACTATGTTACGTAAAAAAATTCCTATTCTAACCTAAAGCTTCCTATTATACTTTGATTGGTTGATTGGCATCCTAACCTAAGCTCGGTGCTAAAGGATTTGGAAAGGTTTCTAGGCTATTAAAACTTACCTAGAACCTAATACTACAAGGTTATATTATGATCTAACTTAATGCCTAAAACTATAGTGTTGTGAATTAATCTAACCTATGTGGAAACTACCTAAGGCTATGTGCTAAGACCTATTGTGGTAATTGTTGTTTGGGTTATAACCTAAGGTATATATTACAATCTACCTAAGGTCTAACCTAAGCAATATGATCTATCCTAAACTAATGGGTTTGAATGGGGAATTAGGTGGTTGCATACATTGTAGGCGATGGTTCCAAGGCATTAAATTTGTTGATAAGGTTTTAATTGCTTAGAGGTACTACCAGCTTTGGTAGGGGTTAGTGAACTTGGTGGAGGCTTAGGTGGAGACTCCACTAAAATGGAATTCCTTGTTAAAATTGATTTGGCAATCGCTAAACATGAAAGGTGGTGGCAAGGAAGATAGGCGGGAAACTCGGAATTAATGGAATTAATTGTTTTTGGTTTTCATGCTCAAACTGCCTTGGAAGGCATGTAAATGGGTTGGAATGTGGTTGTTTCACTTTGCATACTTCATGATTTTTCTCTGCATGTGCTCGTTTTTCGAACCAATAGATTGAACTACACTTGATGGCTATTTTTGAGGTTTTAAACCTATTTTCAGTTTGTGGAATATATAGGAGGCATTATGGAAAAAGAACATGGTTATTTGATTTTTGTGGAGAAGAGGAGAAGTTTTGAGCTTGGTTGGAGGTTCTTTTGATTTCACAGAAGCGCTATCAGGCATGATAGGCTCTAAACTTTAAGATCTCTTGCTTTCTTATAAATGTCTCATTAAAACAAGTCTGCTCTTTTGAGATTCTTGGATTTCTTATTTTATTTGGTTAATGGCTTGTTGGGTTTATTAAATCTTGTTATATTGGTTTTGAATCCTTGGTAAATGATGTTCTGTTGGGAAACTTACCATATATAGTTCTTTAAAAAAAAATGCATGTAAACATTTTTTGTTCTCGAATTTTTGTTTGGAACTGGAAATGGAAGTGGTCTGTTAAGATAACCATCATTTCTTTTATTATGGTTAAGTGTTTTGGGGAAACTTGAATCCTGTTGGAACTTCAGATGAGCTCATTTGGCATGGACTAGAGCCTATATACGGGTTTGTTTTTAGCTTGTGTTGAGCTCGTGTTTTGTTGAACCTTTATTTTGAGCTCGTCCTTGAATTGGAACTTTGTTATGGATTTGTGTTTGTTGAGAACTGATTCTTATTGTTCTAAATCGTGTTGGAATCTTGTGTATCTCGGACTATTGTCAAAGCCGTATAAAGCTCGGTGTTTATATTTTAGTTCCTTGTGATAATTCAAATAGTTACTATTAGTTCATAAAGTACATGGTATTTGGATGTTATTACTCATTTTGGGCTCAGAACTTTGGGTGAAACTTGAGTCCCGTTGAGAGATAATATTGGACTCTGTACCCGTGTTTTATATTCTTTTGAGAAATTTGGAACTATTTTGTAGATTAGTAACTACAAAGCACTCGTATTTTGTTACTTGTGTGGACTTTGTACTCTGTGGGAACTCCTAGTTCCACTTGAGCTAGTAATTGGGCTTTGCGTTTGATATGAATCATGTTGGAGTCACTATTGTGTTGAACCAGTGTTGGTATCTTGGGTAACTAGGAACTGTTATTGAAGATGTACGTGGCTCTGTACTCATGCCTTACTCTATGGAAATTTGAGCTGTTAACTGAAGTTCATAATTTCACCACACTCTTATCTTATTATTTGTTCGATTCTGAACTCTCTCTTTGGAAATTCATGTTTCGTTGTATAAGGGAAATAGGACTCCTTGTTTTGAATATGGACTGTTTTTGGTTATATGTATCTCTTACTGTCTCATACTAAGACACTGTGCACATCTGAGCTCATGATGAATTTTTGTAATTCGATATTGTACATGAAATTTAGTACTTAGTGCTTGGAAATAAGTGACAGAATCGATGTGTAGGTTATGTTCTAGTATGATGAGTTTTCTTGTTATGGATATAACTTAGGTGGGAAATTGTTGTTCCCCTGAACCCGTGAATATTTACGTGGGTAGTCTTGTACCTATGTGAGAAGCTTATGATCGGTATCGTGCTTGGAATTTGTACCGTTGAGCTCTGAGTTATTAGTATTTTTGACAAGTTTGATTTGGTTTTGGTATTTGATTGGGATTTAACTTCGTAAGAGTTAAAAGCTAAGAACTCATCTAATCGAACTACTTAGTCAAGGAAATCCGAAAGAGTAGATTAATTAGAGTTGTTTGAATATTCTTGGTATTTAAATGGAAACATTTTACAAGGATAATGGGATTTCAGTCGTTAAGATTTGTTGATGCTTCTGATCCTGCTTGGCTTTCTGAACGGTTATTTTTCTATTCCTTCTTGGATTTAAGTGGACACCTTATGTCCTTATAAAAGAAAGGAATTTGGTTCCTTTAAAATAGATTGTGTTTTAAGACTGCTAATTGTATTTCATTCTAAGTATGGAACTGAAATTAGTATTCATTAAAAGTAAAGAAGTGTAAAGAATATGGTTGTGTGCTTTCTTATTACTATATATATCATTGGTTGAACTTTCTGTTTTGACTCTCCTTGGATGAACTAGAGTAGAGAATAACCCTGTATGAGTCTACCTTGATTTTGAACGTTGATTCAGATCTTTAAAAGTTAACTTCTATATGAAGAAGGAGATTTATACTTGCAAGGAGAATGGTAGATTCTCTATTCCTTCTTGGATTAAAATGAGATTTATGTTCTGATGAATATCCTAATTGTTAAATTTTAAGGTAGTTGTCTTTAGAAAGAAACAGTTAAATCATGTTTGGAACCTATTTATGTTTCTTGGATGTGTTGTGTTTAGGCATGAGTTGTAATGGTTCTTCTTCTTCTTTGTTTAGGAGATAGATGAGTCATCTTAATATGAACCATGCTCTAAACTTTTCTTTAGCTTGAAGCAAAGATAAATGTTGATTTCTTTTATGACAGATTGGGAACAATGAGATGTTATAAAATGTTGTTTGTCTAAGGATAATTGATGGGATCAATTAGACTCTATTTGTAAGGCTGAAATGGTAGATTATATTCTGTCCTTTTCTTGGAAGTGAAATCAATTGTTTATAATGTACTTCTTTTTCGTTACTTTTGATATATTGATTTTTTGATGTAATAATTGTCTCATTAAAGTAGAGTTGTTTTAATGGAACAATTATTGGAATGCACTTATTTTTAAGGCTTAGTGCTTATCATGCTCAGTTCATTGAACTGACCCATGCTAGAAATTTTTGTAGATGGACTTCGTAAGTGATAAAGAAGGCAAAACTTATATGATGCATTGGCTGATTTAAGTCTAATTCTTGTGAAGAACTCTGATTTGTTCTTGAGATTGTATTGGAAAAGAAAAGTAGTATTCTTTTATAATTAAGATGGTTGTTATGCAGTATACCTAAATGCATAAGTCTTGTAAATGTAATGGTTATAAAGATAAATTGAAAGTTGTGAGATTACCTGTATTGGTTGTGTAAATTATTTTGTATTTGTATGAAAGAGATGGGCTCTATCTTGTTGTTAATATTCATATTATTTATATGTTAAATGGCTAAATTTTAATAAGATTGGATCAAGGGATTTAGTTCAATCTCCCTACTTGTGATGCAACTTGTAAAGTTGTAGAATATGATATTCGTTATTTAAACTATATAACATAGTAATACAAAGTAGGATGAACATACATTGAAAATATGGTCATTGGGTAGAATAAACCCTAACGCCTTACATATAGTGAAAGACTCTTCATCTTTCATAAATGTTCATAAACCACAAAGGTTTGGTATCATGACTTCAATTTATCAGACTTCATTTGTTATGAAGTCTACTTTATTTTGGATATATTCTGGCACTGAACTTTCTAAAAAGTTATTGTACTTTTTACATAAGACATATTATAACACTGTGCAGTTACGCTTAATTGACAGATTAATTATGTATTCAAACATTAAAAGTGGAAATGAATATAACAAAGTTCTTAATGGGCTAAATGAATCAATTTAGAAAAGAACTTAAGGAGTGTTGGATTAGGGTTAGGAAAATTGCTGAAATCTGTTTGAATAATCCAAATTAATTAAATTATTAATAAATTCCTTGGGGTATGTACATCTCGATGAGGTTTTTCTGTAGGATGTTGGCACATGCCAACTACAGGGATGTACCTTCGAGAATATTAGGATCTTCTCGAGGATACAACGATGTAGCCGACATGTGGAAACACCCTTTTGCATTGATCATCTAGATCTACACACATTGGACTTGATCCTAGTTTCTCTCTGGATCGGTTAGTAGCATAGTTAAGATATGGAGTAGCCCTCTAAAACTTAGGGTACCTTGGCACATGGGGTTGACTTAGGTTAACCCAATATGCCAACTTACCCTAAGTTTTTGAGCCTCTCCCTATCATAACATATGTTGTTAACTCAAACTAGGGTAAAACTTTGGGCAAGTGGACTGGCGGAAGTTAGTAAAGGACATTCTAAATAACAATTGAGTGGGGTGAAGGATGTATTCCAGATTGATGAGTATGTCATCAAGGAATAGTAATACAAATAGTATGTTAGAAATCTTTGGCCAAAGTATCGCAAGCTGTTGGTTGCGTTGTCTTATGTCACCTAGTCTAAGGTTCGTGATGTAGATGAATATTGGTAACAAATATTCAGATAGGTCCCTTAGACAGATCATTCAATACCCTGAATGGGGAAAGAGAACCAAGTATACGTAGTATATGGATAAGTGTTCATTACTTAATGCTAAGCATGAATAGATCGGTAGTTTACCGAGTCATGAAATGAATAGATCGGTAGTACACCGAGTCATTACAGTTACATATGGTTATCTGTTATATGAATGGTTGATAAAGAATGTGTGTTCTAAATTATGAATTTAGAACAGAGAGAACATTATTTTTTAAAAAAAAATTCCCTTGTTTCTAAAGTCTTAAAATGGGAATGTTACATCTTGGTATCAGAGCTGAAGGTTGTAGCTCTTGGACCTATTATGTCCATAATCTGATTAAACTTAAATTTTCTTGTAACAAAAAATGGTGAGAACAAGAGGAAATGTTGCAAATAACCCTCCACCTGAGGAAGGAGTGGCAACTGCCCAAAAACTTGATGAGATCCTTGCTACCCTGTTGGACACAAGAGATCATTTGGTTGTGCTTGAACAACAAGTAATGGGAAATGAGGAGGAAGAAGAAGCGATAACAATAATCAGCCACCTCAGGGGACAACACCAATGTGGGTGTTGATAATAACAACGTTAACATACCTGTTCAACCTAAGAACAAAAAGGCTAGACTAGTAGTAGAACTCACTAATGACATAAAAAGGATAAGTCCACCCAAGTTTGATGGCACCACATTAGGAGATGGAGTTGAGAATTGGCTCAGCGAAATGGAGAAGTACTTTGCAATAAGGAACTTCTTAGAGGAAACTAAGGCTATATGGGAGCATATCAACTTTCCCATGAAGCATCTTCATGGTGGGACAGCTATAAGGCTGAGTTAAATATTGATGAAACTAACATCACTTGGGATCAATTTAAAGGTTATTTTAGGCAACAATGGTTGCCACAACTCTACTATGATCAGAAAATGACTAAATTTAGAACTTAGCTCAAGGAAAGTTAACAGTAACGAGTATTGGGAATGGTTTATGAAACTCCTCAAGTATGTACCTCAGTATCAAACTGATGAGAAGTTTAGGATACATGAAAATTCATTATGGGATTGAATCCCATTATTGGGGGAGAATTTGATGTTCATAGCCCAACCACTATGGAAGGGGTTGTTGAAAAGGCCATAAGGTAGGAATAGAAATTAAAGGCTATTTCTGCTCATAAGGAGGAAGTAAGGAAGAAAGTTCCAAACCCCTCTTTAGCTTCTCTTGCACCTAAGAAGGGACCATGGAAGAATTTTGGTAATAAAAGTAAGTTTTAGTTGATAATAATAAGAAAAATGATGAATAAGACTATTGGAAATGCACGGAACAATTTTTCCAAGAATAATAACAATGGACAAAAGTCCTATGGAGGTCAGAATAATAACTTTAAGACTAGAAATAACTCGAGTCTAGAAAGGGACCTATAGGAGGTTGTTATAATTGTGGTAAGGATCATTACGCAAATCAATGTCCTTTAAAGAAGGATGATCGTAATCAGTAGCACAAGATACATGTTGCAGTAGCTGACAAGCAAAAAAGCAAGCTACACCTATAGAAGTTCCTGGTAAGTTATTTGGCATACCTGTAACTATTCTTTTTGATACAGGTGCTACTGAATGTTTTATTTCTAGTAAACTTTCTTGAAACTTAAAAGAAAAGATAGAAAAATGGATAAATCATGGACTGTACATTATGGTAATAATGTTGTTCATACTGATTAGTATGTGTCTTTTTGGAGTAGTCCTTGAATTACCTAACTTTTCCATAGAGGTTGATCTTTATGTTGCACCCTTAGGGTCTTATGATGTAATCATAGGTGTTAATTGGTTAGTAGAACATAAGGCTAAAGTGGACTATTTTGAAAAACACATTAGTTGTTTAGATGATCTGCAGAAAACAACAGAGATTCAGGGTGTGAAGCGTGAGATTTCTATTAGAAAATTATCAGCTATGCAACTTAAAAAGGCCAAAAATAAAGGATGTACCTTATATGTAGTAAAAATTTCAGAAACTGCAGAGGAAAATAATGATTTCATGGATCGATATCCATTGTTACGAGACTTTAGTGATGTATTTCTGGAAGAATTGCTAGGTCTTCCACCCAAAAGGGAATTTGATTTCACGATTGAGATCAAGCCTGGAACTAAACCTATATCTAAGGCACCGTATCAAATGACTACTATAGAATTAGTAGAGCTTAAAGCTCAATTGCAAGAACTTTTGTCTAAAGGTTTGATTAGACCAAGTGTTTCACCTTGGGGAGCACCAGTGATTTTTGTGAAAAAGAAAGATGGAACACTTAGATTGTGCATTGATTATAGAATGTTAAACAAAGCAACAATCAAGAATAGATATCCACTCCCTAGGATTGATGATTTATTTGATCAGATGCGTGGAGCATCGGTATACTCAAGATAGATCTTCGATTTGGGTATCATCAATTACTGAATTAAGGATGAGGATATTCATAAAACAACTTTCAAAACAAGGTATGGACATTATGAGTTTACGGTTTTACCTTTTGGATTAACTAATGCACCTATGACATTTATGAATTTAATGAATAATATATTTCAAGAATACTTGGAAAATTTGTGCTCGTATTCTTGGATGACATTCTCATATATTCTAAAAGCATTGAAGAGCATCATGAGCACTTGAAGGTAGTTTTGGAAATTCTGAGAAAGAGACAATTGTTTGGTAAACTGTCCAAATGTTCTTTCTATGACATAGAAGTCCACTATTTGGGTCATGTAATAAGTAAAGATGGAATTGTTGTAGATCCTTCAAAAATTGTAGCTATAACCGAATGGCCTGCACCAAAGAATGTACATGAAGTTAGAAGCTTCATGGGACTTGCTAGCTACTATAGGAAATTTGTAAAAGACTTTTCTAAGATAGTTGCACCAATAACTTCCTTACAAAAGAAAGATAAAAAGTTTGTTTGGAGTGAGAAATGTGAAATTACATTTAAAACCTTGAAGGAATAGTTAACTTCAACACCTATTCTTACAGTACCAGATCTTGATGGAGATTTTATGGTGGTAATTGATGCATCGGTGAAGGTCTAGGAGGTATTTTATTACAAAGTGGTCATGTTATTGCATACGAGAGTAGAAAACTTAAGTTACATGAGTTGAATTATGCTCCACATGATTTAGAGCTTGTTGCCATTGTTCATGCACTTCAAGTCTGGAGGCATTATCTACTTGGTAAACCATTTGAGTTGAAAACTGATCATCTTGGGCTGAAGTATATTTTCACTCAGCCAAATCTGAATGCAAGACAATGAAGATGGTTAGAGTTTTTATCTCAATATGATTTTGACATAAGTTATATTAAGGGTAAAGAAAATAGAGTGGTTGATGCTCTAAGTCATAGGAAGCACATTTCTACTCTTATAACACTAAGAACTCAGTTTAAGGATGAAGTAAAAGGTGTTATGGAATCTAATTCTTACTTTCAGCAAGTAAAAGTAGCACTTGCTATAGATTCTAATGATTTGAGGTATAAGGGTTTTCACTTTGATAAGGAAGGAATCTTACGATTTGAAAACAAAGTTTATGTACCTTTGCTTAGTGGTTTGAGAAAGAAATTGTTAGCTGAATTTCATAATTCACCTTTCTCAAGGACACCCTGGCATTACAAAGATGCTTGCTGATATAAAACAACAATATTTCTGGAAAGGAATGAAGAAGGATGTTATTGATTATGTAACACATTGTCTAGAGTGCCAACATGTTAAGGTGGAACATATGCACCCAGATCGGTTTATTGTATCCTCATAGCATACCATAGTATAAATGGCAAGTAATAAGCATGGATTTTGTACAAGGGTTACCTATGTCAAGAAATAAACATGATGTTATTTTGGTAGTTGTTGATAAACTAACAAAAGTAGCTCATTTTATTGCTAGAAATCTAAAGGATGATTCACCTGTTTTGGCTAAAATATTTGTACACAAAATTTTCAGATTACATGGGGTACCTGAATTAATCATATCTGATAGAGATCCTAGAATGACATCAAGATTTTGGCAAACACTTAATGCAGCTCTAGGAACTAAGTTAAATTTCAGTTCTGCGTACCACCGGAAATGGATGGATAGACTGAAAGAGTAAATCAAATTTTAGAATATATGTTACGGATGTATTGTATGGATCAACAGTATAAGTGGGAAGAATATCTTCCATTAGTTGAATTTTCTTACAACAATACATATCATGCTTCTCTTAAGATGGCACCTTTCGAGGAACTTTATGGAAGAAAATGTAGAACCCCTGTTAGTTGGGACAACATAGAGGATAGAGAGGTAATTGGACCTAAAATCCTTACGAAAATGGAACAACAAGTTAAGTTGATTCATGAATGCTTGAAAGAAGTAGTCAGATAGGAAAAAGAGTTACGCTGACTTGAAGAGGGTTGATAGGAAATTTGAACTTGGTGAGAAAGTCTTTCTTCGGGTTAAACCGAAAAAGAGTTCTATAACTTTTGGCAAGGCTACCAAGTTATCACCCCATTATGTGGGACCTTTTGAGATAATTGAAGTAATCAACCATGTAGCTTATCATTTAGCATTACCTCCTGCTTTGTCATGAATGCATGATGTTTTCCATATTTCTTTGCTTAAGAAATACATTTCAGATTTATCACACGTGTTAAATTAGAATTCCTTACAGGTCCAAGACCCAAGAATAATCATGGTTAAACCCATTTGAGTGTTGGAAACTCACTAGTTGCATTTAAGAAATCAAGAAATAAGTCAATGTAAGGTCTAGTGGGACCAATTTAATGAAGAGAGTGCAACTTGGGAAAATCTAGAAGATATGAAAACTACTTTTCCATATTTATTTGATCAAAATTGATTTTGTTGATTGATAAAATTTATGATTTTATCTTTACATGACATTAAATATGCCAGTTTTGGGTAGATATTTATTTGATTTGGATAAACAACTATTAATGTTGATTTCTTGAATTATAAGATTCTAATATATTTTGACTTATGGTAAAAGAAGTGAATGAAGTGATTGTCCTGATGTATATGGTAAAAAAAAAGGGGTAATCATCGGGATGATGATTATTTTAAGGAGGGGAGCATGTAACACCTTTGACAGTTGTTATTTTCCTCCTTTACATTTCAAGTGTTGACATGTGATTTTCCTTATGATGTTTTTGAATTTTGGAGATCATGCTTGATATGGATAAATAATCTTATGTTCTTAAGATCCTTTGATTGAATTGGGATATCTTCCTTGAATCCATTTTTCATTTCTTGTGGGTGAGTGGTAATCTGGTTAAAAATTGTAAACTTATCTACTAATCTAACTCATCCTTGGATCAATTTCAGTGATCCAAGGAATGTTTTAAAATCTTCTCTATTGAATGAATGGTAAATCGACATTCCAGGAATTAATAGACATATGACTGAACTTTGTTGGTTACAAGTTCTTTGATTGTTGTGCTTGGATCTTTTTAGTTCGAATGTGGTAGGACAATGTTGACGCAAACTAACTATAGCCTGTTCATGGCATAGGAAAAGATCCAGGATCCTAAAAAGGACTATCCAATGGAATCCTAAGCTAGGTAAAAATATTTACTACCTAAACTATGTTACGTAACAAAATTCCTATTCTAACCTAAAGCTTCCTATTCTACTTTGATTGGTTGATTGGCATCCTAACCTAAGCTCGGTGCTAAAGGATTTGGAAAGGTTTCTAGGCTATTAAAACTTACCTAGAACCTAATACTACAAGGTTATATTATGATCTAACCTAATGCCTAAAACTATAGTGTTGTAAATTAATCTAACCTATGTGGAAACTACCTAAGCTATGTGCTAAGACCTATTGTGGTAATTTTTGTTTGGGTTATAACCTAAGGTATATATTACAATCTACCTAAGGTCTAACCTAAGCAATATGATCTATCCTAAACTAATGGGTTTGAATGGGGAATTAGGTGGTCACATACATTGTAGGTGACGGTTCCAAGGCATTAAATTTGTTGATAAGGTTTTAATTGCTTAGAGGTATTGCCAACTTTGGTAGGGGTAAGTGAACTTGGTGGAGGCTTAGTTGGAGACTCCACTAAAATGGAATTCCTTGTTAAAATTGATTTGACAATCGCTAAACATGAAAGGCAATGGCAAGGGAAGATAGGCACGATACTCAAAATTAATTGAAATAATTATTTTTGGTTTTCGTGCTCAAACTACCTTGGAAGGCATGCAAAAATGGGTTATAATGTGGTTGTTTCACTTTGCATACTTCGTGATTTTTGCTTTGCATGCTCTCTGGTTTTCAAACTAGCAGATTGAACTACACTTGATGGCTATTTTTGAGGTTTTAAACCTATTTTCAGTTCATGGAATATATAGGAGGCATTGTGGGAAGAGAACATGGTTATTTGATTTTTCATGGAGAAGAGGAGAAGTTTTGAGCTTGGTTGGAGGTTCTTTTGATTTCACAGAAGCACTATCAGGCATGATAGGCTCTAAACTTTAAGATCTCTGCTTTCTTATAAATGTCTCATTAAAACAAGTCTGCTCTTTTGAGATTCTTGGATTTCTTATTTTATCTGGTTAATGGCTTGATGGGTTTATTAAATCTTGTTATATTGGTTTTTGAATCCTTGGTAAATGATGTTTTGTTGGGAAACTTACCATATATAGTTCTTTAAAAAAATAATGCATGTAAACATTTTTCTGTTCTCGACTTTTCGTTTGGAACTGGAAATGGAAGTGGTCTGTTAAGATAACCATCGTTTCTTTTATTATGGTTAAGTTTTTGGGAAAACTTGAATCTGTTGGAACTTCAGATGAGCTCATTTGGCATGGACTAGAGCCTGTATACGGGTTTGTTTTTAGCTTGTGTTGAGCTCGTGTTTTGTTGAACCTTTATTTTGAGCTCGTCCTTGAATTGGAACTTTGTTATGGATTTGTGTTTGTTGAGAACTGATTCTTATTGTTCTGAATCGTGTTGGAATCTTGTGTATCTCTGGACTGTTGTCAAATCCCATATAAAGCTCGGTGTTTATATTTTAGTTCCTTGTGATAATTCAAATAGTTACTGTCAGTTCATAAAGTACATGGTATTTGGATGTTATTACTCATTTTGGGCTCGAACTTTGGGTGAAACTTGAGTCCTGTTGAGAGATAATATTGGACTCGTACCGTGTGTATATTATTTTGAGAAATTTCGAACTGTTTTTCTGTTTTGTAGATTAGTAACTACAAAGCACTTGTATTTTGTTACTTGTGTGGACTATGTACTCTATGGGAACTCCTAGTTCCTTGAGCTAGTAATTGGGCTTCACGTTTGATATGAATCATGTTGGAGTCACTATTGTGCTGAACCAGTGTTGGTATCGTGGGTAACTAGGAATTGTTATTGAAGATGTACGTGGCTCGGTACTCATGCCTTACTCTGTAGAAATTTGAGTTGTTAACTGAAGTTCATAATTTCACCACACTCTTATCTTATTATTTGTTTGATTTTGAACTCTCTCTCTTTGGAAATTCATGTCTCGTTGTATAAGGAAATAGGAATCCTTGTTTTGAATATGGACTGTTTTTGGTTATATGTATCTCTTATTGTCTCATACTAAGACACTGTGCACATCTGAGCTCATGATGAATTTTTGTAATTCAATACTGTACATGAAATTTAGTACTTAGTGCTTGGAAATAAGTGATAGAATCAATGTGTAGGTTTTGTTCTAGTATGATGAGTTTTCTTGTTATTGATATAACTTAGGTGGGAAATTGTTGTTCCCCTGAACCCATGAATATTTATGTGGGTAGTCTTGTACCTGTGTGAGAAGCTTATGATCGGTATCGTGCTTGGAATTTGTACCGTTGAGCTCTGAGTTGTTAGTATTTTCAACAAGTTTGATTTGGTTTTGGTATTTGATTGGGATTTAACTTCATAAGATTCAAACGCTAAGAATCTTGTAAAGTTGTAGAATGGGGAATTCGTTATTTAAATTATATAACATAGTAATACAAAGTAAAATGAACATACATTGAAAATATGGTCATTGGGTAGAATAAACCCTAACGCCTTACATATAGTGAAATAATCTTCATCTTTCATAAATGTTCATAAACCACAAAGGTTTGGTATCATGACTTCAATTTATAAGACTTCATTTAGTATGAAGTCTACTTTATTTTGGATATATTCTAGCACTGAACTTTCTATAAAGTTATTGTACTTTTACATAAGACATATTATAACATTGTGCGATTCTACGCTTGATTGTGATTAACTATGAATTTGATCCTTAAAAGAGGCAATGAATATAACAAAGTTCTTAATGGGCTAAATGAATCAATTTAGAAAAGAACTTAAGGAGTGTTGGATTAGGGTTAGGAAAAGTTGCTGAAATCTATTTTGAATAATCCAAATTAATTAAATTATTAATAAATTCCTTGGAGGTATGTACATCTCGATGAGGTTGTTCTATAGGATGCTAGCACATGCCAACTACAGCAATGTACCTTTGAGAAGATTAGGATCTTCTCGAGGATACAGTGACGCAGCCGACATGTGGCAACACCCTTTTGCATTGATCATCTAGATCTACACACATTGGACTTGATCCTAGTTTCTTTCTGGATCTGGTTACTAGCATAGTTAAGATATAGAGTAGCCCTCTAAAACTTAGGGTACCTTGGCACATGGGGTTTACTTAGATTAACCAAGTATGCCAAATTGCCCTAAGTTTTGAGAGCCTCTCCTATCATAACATATGTTGTTAACTCAAACTAGCGTAAAACTTTGGGCAAGTGGACTATGAGAAGTCAATAAAGGACATTCTAAATAAAAATTGAGTGGGTTGAAGGACGTACTCCGGATTGATGAGTATGTCATCAAGAAATAGTAATATGAACAGTATGTTAGAAATATTTGGCCAAAGTATTGCAAGCTCTGGTTACATTGTCATATGTCACCTAGTCTAAGGTTCATGATGCAGATGAATATTAGTAACAAATATTCAGATAGGTCCCTTAGACAAATCATTCAATACCCTGAATAGGGAAAGAGAACCAAGTATACATAGTATACGGATAAGTGTTCATTACTTAATGCTAAGTATGAATAGATCGGTAGTTTACCGAGTCATGAAATGAATAGATCGGTAGCACACCAAGTCATTACAAGTTGTATATGGTTATCTGTTATATGAATGGTTGATAAATATTGTGTGTTATAAATTATGAATCTATATGAGAGAACATTATTTTTTTAAAAAAAAAATTCCCTTGTTTCTAAAGTCTTAAAATGGGAATGTTACATGCCTTGAAAGGGCGGTGATCCTAAAACCATCTCTCGTTAGGGAAATGGTCCTAAGACCTTGACCTTCTCAAGATGGTTGTCTGTCACTTTCAAACAGAAAATAAGAATGGAACATGAATGGACATGAACTTGAAGCGCCCAACCATGTCTCTTCCCTTCCATGCCCTTTCACATCCTCTTGTGCATGGGAGTACATGGAAAGGCCTATAAATGCACGAAAGGAGAAAGGGAATGGGCATTCAAAGATCCGAAGGATTGAGAAGCAAATTTTAATGAGATTAGTGAGTAATATCTTCAAGTGTTGGAATAGAATTGTAGGAGAAAGGTGTAGAAACATAGCAAGCAAGTAATTGGAGAGAAGGTTTACATTGTTGCCTCTTTTCATACCGATTAGGGAATCATTTTTATGTCAAAATTTACCTAAACATCCCTAAATTGTGTCAATGTAGAAGATATTTTGAGATATTTTTTATGTTTGTGAGAATGTGAAAAACGGACATCGGGAGATCTAGTTATGTTCGGTCAAATTTTAGTTAATGGGAAAGTCAACTCTGGTCAATGGTCAATATTGAACCAATGGCACTATGACACATCATGAAAACGAAAAGGGAGTTGTTTGTTGGTTTTGACCTCCGATATTTGATGGTCATAAAAATATAGCTCGCCAAAGCAAGAGGCACAACATTTTTAATGGAGGAGCCCGGCCGTTGTGTGGACTATGGTATTATCGCCGACATGGTGGGTCCACAAGCCACCATGTGGCTTGCCACCATGAATCGAATCTGTCTCTATTTTCCTATCAAGAGATGATAAGTGGACTATATGCTATTGACCGAGTTAATTATTTTTTATACCATATTGTATGGGTCAAATTTTTATTATCTTGGTGAGTCCACTTACAACCCAATTTACATGCCACATGTCTAAGTGGGCAGGTTTTATTTTTAAATCCATGTATTAATGAGAAGTGGTAAGTATTAAACCATACAAATCCACCAACCCCAATGACATGCCAAGGACCACGTGGTGGTGGAGCGGTGGGGGCAAACCAAGCCATGCATGGAAGCTTCCACGTGGAGAGGAGAAGGAGGTGGGTAGTTAAGCCTCAAGTGGTCCTTTGACCACTTCACTTGCGTGGGAAAAGGCTTATTAAAGCCTAAGCCTTTATCTTCTCCCCTAATTGTGGGATAGTACACCCACTTAAACATGCAAAACCTCCCCCTTCACCTTATCCACTAAACATGGGATTTCATCCCATTTATTTTTCTAAGTAGCCCACTATGGCATATTATCCCACTTTACATGCTATGGGGAGGCTGATATTAGCCTTAAGATAATTTTTAATACATTATTTTAAGGGCCCTATTTTAGTATAAATAGGGAACCCATTTCTTTGTAATGGGACACACACAGACACAACGGAGAAGCTCATTCCTAGAGCTCAAAAAGGCAGATCGAGCCAAGAGGAGAGTTAGATGCCATGCCAATGGTATAGTTGTGTGAAGTCCTAATTTATTTAGGCATTATTATTTTAATTATTATTGACCTATTATTTTTTAGGCAATAATAAATTAAAATTATTACGGCTATGAGTTATTAATACTACCTAGTTGGCCCATAGCGCCACACCAAATTATTGTGAATCCTGGAATATTGACCAAAGTTCTATAGTACATTACGAAGCATCTAGAAGGATGGTCGAGAACTAGAGGTTTTCGAACAATGGAGATGGTGTCATAGAGCTTTCCGAATACCCCAGGAAGGTGGAATTCAGGTGCTATCTTTCACCCTTGTCGTTCGAAGGTATAGATATTCTTCTAAGTAGGTTCTAAATAGTTTCCATTAGGTTTTCTTGTGAAAGTACTATTGTAACTTACAAGTTTTTACTAGTGGAACAGTTCAAAACAACCTAGAGACGTAGGTAATTGTCGAACTCCGTAATCAATCATTGTGCGATTGTCTTTATTGTCTTACTTAAATTTTAAATTGATTACTTAAAAGGAGCAAATTGTTGGCAAATATTTAAAGCCTACAAGGGTCCGAGATCAAGTAGATAAAAACTTGATTATTTTGGATCACATACTTATTGTAATATATAATTATCTATATTAGACTAATAGAAGTGGGACGAAAGAGCGGTTTCCCTTCCTTACTATTTTTGCTCCATTGGAGGTTTCAGGATAAAAAAATTATGTTGAAGTTTTGAATTATTTCCTTCTTTGTAATTTCCTTTCTATAGCACTAGATAATCAATCACAAAGCTCGATTTTCTAAGAAAATCTTTCATTTTCTAAACTTGAAAGTCTAACAAAGCATGGTTGTGTGATTTGAAGAGTTCCAAAGTAGAAGTTTACGGATCATATGTTGATCTTGGGTCTCTTGCCAAGTAGGCATGTTGTCTCACACTAGGTTACGCTAAAACCAAATTGTTTTCACCTCATTGCCTTTTCACCCTAATTTCCTACCCACTCAAGGGATGTGCCGCAAATGTGACATTTCGTGATCATGTGACTTTCTTCTACCTTAGAATAGTCCATTATGTAATGCCTTTAGGGTCTTACACTCATAATCCCATCTTTGGTATGATCAACTCGTTATGGTTCTTATCAATTAGGCACCTTTTTTGTCACCTCTTACTATTCACCTTCTTCATTACTTGTTGATTCTCCTATACAGGACCAAGCCTTCGACATTTACATTCAACCACACCTATATGACCTAAAACTCAACCATACCTATATGACTTAAAACTCAACCATACCTAAATGACCTAGACTCAACCATGCCTAAAACCTACCAATCCATTCCTCTATCTCATCATATTCTTCCCTAGCTTATGGGAGAACTACATCAGCCTAAGGCCCCTTTTTGTAGGGCTATGTAGGTAGCACTCCGAGGGCATGGGGCCCTTGGAGGTTAGCTCGGCCACTCTTTACCCTAACTAATTTTCCCCCACTTTTTATTTACATTCTACCATTAGTTAGTTTCCATCTTCTACATTACTTGGAAATTAAACAAACATACAAGTATATAAACATGTATACTTACCTATTTCTTACAACATCATACCATACATATTCATCATCATTTATTTTTTCATGTTACCAATAACTTGGAAATTAAATCAAAACCAAAAACCTAACTCCACCTCATGCCTAACTCACCTAAACTCCACCATGCCTAACTCACCTAACTCCACCATGCCTAACTAACCTAACTCAACCATGCCTATATGACCTTGACTCCACCATGCCTAAATCACTTAAACTCAACCATGCCTAACCAACCTAACTCAACCATGCCTACATGACCTTGACTCAATCATGCCTAATTCACCTAGTTTCCATCACATATACAATAACACTAAAAATTAAAAACATAAGTACATCATATATACCATGAATATCATCATCCACAACAAATGAAATTATGCATATCAATACAAATGTACATTGAGACAAATACATACAAGTATCTCAAATCACTCAGATACATCCTCACTATCTTCGACACACAGGCTGATATAAAATCAAAATCTCAAAACTCTCATATACATCCTCACTATCATCTTTACATAGGCCAGTATATACCAAAAATCAATAAACTGATCATATCCGATGACTAATCATCACCCCACCTGATATCCATACCCGTATCATCTGTCTCCTCCTCATCTCCTCCATCCCGGCATCCTACCAAAGATCTCTCCACCTACCATAGATCTCGCTCTAATCTCCACCTAGAACGTAGTGGGTTATGGCCTCTATGAGCTCGTAGCCTCATGCGACCCTATCTATGTGCACGTCGCCCCCCTGTGCTCTTTGAACTATGAGTGCAGGATCTATTCCTCTCACTCATTGCTTGTTGTTCCCTGTACTCAGCATAAGAGGGGACATCTATCCCTGGCAATCGATAGATGATATTGGTAATACTATGCCTCATTCAAGGCATCCTTGAACCTCACCATCATCACCATCTGAGGTGGTGCCATAGGTCTCATAGTAACCTATGAGCTTTTTCCTACTAACGATGGTCTCGGACCCTATACCTATGATCCCTATCCTCCTCCTTGTACTATGGAACCCTGTCCCATCATAATTGTTTGTAGTGTGGGACCCTGTCCCTAAGCCTGTGGAGGTGCCTATCTTTTGTAACACTGGGCTGTAAGGCCACAAGTGAGCTTTGTGCGGTGGCCAATTGGCCATGTAAACCTGCTACATGCACTTGTAAGGTGGATACTTGTCCCCATATCCATATCCATCTCCACCCTATGTGGTATTTCTTCTCCACGATGCCTCGGATGTAATAGAATACACTAGATCCCCAATAATTAGTAGTCGCATGATCCTATACATGTCCTCTAGCGTGACATCCATCTCACTTGTTATTAAATGAAACTTGTTATTCATTGAATCCCATCTATCAATGAGTGTGACCATAAAACTAGGATCTTGAGTTATATGCCTATAGCGTTAGATCCTAATCAGTTCAATACACCGTTATATGCTTCCACTCCTCCATAGTCACACTCGACCGCATCTCTACAATAGAGGTGGTACTGTCCCACATATGTAGTAGGTCCCTAGCCTACATCCAACAAACCACAACATTGTTAAGACCTAATTACCTTCAATTACCTATTAACCCCAAAACCATACCCAACCACATCAATCATGCTTACCCCATTTACCTAATTCACCTACATGTATACTACCCTTTAAAATCATGTCCCATCATCTTAAACACTATTTAACCTACTTACCTACCTTATCCTATGAAATTCACATGTTACCTTTATCCCTATACATACACCCTTCATTTACCCCTTCCCACCTATTTTTCTTTCCAAACTAACCCTTCTTACCCCTATTTTTCTTTAACCATAACCGGCACCGGTTGCCTTAACCATCACTAGTTTTCCTTGGTCGACACCGATTCCATTTAACCAATGTCGGTCACCTAAGACCTGACCGATGCCATCCAAAGTCGACCAATGTTGGCCAAACCTAGACCGATGTTGGTCTCTATCACGACAACCCAAAACTAAAACTCATCCCTCATAACCCATTTCACCTAAAATTCACCAAAACCTACCCTTACACCTACGACAATCCACCCCAATTGACCTTATATTCATTTCTTATCCCATTTATCTTATATTTTCCCTTCCCCATATTGATTTTACCCACCTTTCACCTACATTTCAAAATAAACCCCCACCCTGATTTCTTCATTTTTAACCAAACTTTTAGCAAATAACAAGATCGAAATGCCCCTACCTCATCACGGTGTCACCTATGTGGTGGAACATCATGTCGTTGTGCCGCTAGTCCACCTAAACCCTCTCCCGCCTCTGTCATGCCAAAATCTACCTCGAATCTCTCCACCAATCACATGTCTCCAACCGATCTCATGATCCCCGTGTACTGGATCCTCTCACCACTTAGTAACCTCCACCTCAGCTAGGTATAATGCCTTGTCCTTTTCTCCAAGAAAAATGCAAAATTCAATAGGCTCTGTCATTTTCTCCAAGTTAAAAGACAACAATGATTCCGTAAAATATGAAAATTCTACCTTATAAACCCAAATTGACCTGACTGATGTCAGTTAGACCTTAACTAGAATTGGTTACCTACCATTACCATTTAAACCCCATTTTTTCACCCATTTTGACAAAAACTTATTCTTTTTGCCCAATATGTTTTGAGAGTACCAACACCCATTGCACCCTACCCACAAGCCTACACTACCCATACATTTCCTTCATTATGTTTAGGGACATGTTATTTTACCTATACCTCAACCTTACCCTGTACCATGACCTATCTACCTTGACCTTAACCACTTTTTGTGACCGATGAACTTGTGTACTTGTTATATCTAGCAATGTTGTTACCTATGTTGTTTTAGCCTAATTACCTTGCCTTGCCTATTGTCATTTCGTTTATCCCGACAAAACCTTTGGTGTACCAAATCATACCTAAAAGTTCCTACACCTAACCCACATTGTTTTTTACGGACCATATCCTATACCCTGGATGCCCAAATCACTTCAACCTTGTTTGGATAAACCTATTGACCTCAAATGATATAGAGTTTGCAATCTCTTTAACTCGGTACCGTGTCGTAGTCTATACATGTGTGTGCATTCAATTTCCATTACCTATTTCCCAATTTGAACCTTTCCCATTACTTATTTACTTGATTTGACCATTACCGTTCACTCAATGTGCCCATACCCTTACCCATAACCCACCTACCTTAACTTTCATCACCTACACATTTATCAAACCACTCACCGACTCCTTATAACACCTCATCATCTCCTAGTTTGAGGGGTATCACCTCCACCCATACTTGGTGCAACACCACTCTTACTTATATTTATGGCAACCACTTCCTATTTTTGTCAGCATCACTTATTAATACAAGCTACGTGAGAAAAAGGGGCAAATGTAGACACCAAAATTAGGTCATACTCCCCTTAAAAACACGTTAATTAAATTGATCATCTCCTACCTATTCATATACCCTAGTGCACATGTTAATTGAATTAATTATCTTAATTAAATTAATTAATATCCTCACTTAACCACCTCACCTAGCCACCTCACTCAAATGACCCACTCAAACCTCATTAATGACCTAAGACTAAGTCTCGAACCTATCCTAACCAACTAGGACTTAGTCTAAACCTATACTTAACTCCTACTAATAAAATTAAAAATACTCTTACTTATATTTCCATGATCTATCACTCAAGACTCGAGATGAAGATTGAAGACCACGCCAAAAATAGCAATAATCGGCTATTTGTGGCCAATATAGATATTCCCTCCTTAACCGAGGCCGGTTATACCACAACCGACGTTGGTCCCCTAACCATCGCTAGTTATGTTAAATACATTTCCAAAATCCTTTTCCTATGGTGGTCATTTTATTTAGGATCTAATACAAACATAGACTTGGAACACTCAAATTTATGAAGCACTCAAGAAAAGGAAAACATACAGGAGCACTGCCAATAACCATTGGCATTCATCATCTTCTTCACAATCATAGATTCACATAGGGAAGCACAGAGGTTTGAACTGCCATGACATGAACACAACGTCTCTTCTCTCTGGATCTCTACCATCACCATCCTCATCACCTGCATTCTCCAAACCTACTCTTCAGTAAGTACCTAACATCTCTTCATTTATCTTTGTTTTCTTTCTAGTAAGATTTATTATTCATCTCAGTAATTTATCTTTCTCCACATCCATATACTCCTTTCCTCCCACCAACTTATCACCTTACCATACTTGGCACTTTCACTTGTCTTCACCATCTCCTAATCATCTTTGAGCCTTTAAGACCATTTTACGACCTCACCCTCACCATTTCCAACCTCTGTGTAATCACGAGAGAGTCTCTTAAACCAGTTCTAAGAGATTTTCTACTAATTTCCCTTACCAACACCGGTTAGCCAACCGACATCGGTCATTCTACCTAAATGGCATCAATCACACAGCGATGTCGGTTCCATCGTGTCGAAAATATAGCTCAAACCAACGAGCCAATACCTATTTCCCAACAACCCATAATCACTTGTAACCTTTACCAGACCCTACCCAGAGCCTTTACTAGACTTGTAACCCAATACCAGCCCATCACTTGACCTGTTTTTGACCTTAAACAACCTTTTGAACAACCTTTCTTATTGTTTTATACGAGATACCTAAATCATTTCAATTACAATAGGATCTTTATTTCATGTATATTTTGAATAGCATTAATATTGTTATATAAAAGTGGATTAATAGCCTATTCAGGAAGCATCACGCTTCCTGATCTAGCTTCCGCTAGGAAGTTCACTCATTGTTTTGTTTAACTCTATCGAGTGGTATTGCTTTACATTTTACAGGTAGTTCCTCCTGCCAAAAAGGAGCTCTCACAAAGCAAACTTGGATCAAGAAATCAGAACGCATGCACAACCTTTAACTGACATCATAAATAGGTATTCATCCTTGGCCTACTACCTCTTATTTGTTTCATTAATTTAAAAAGAATCGGGTGAAACACTTGTATCTTTCACACTCGTATCTAAATGGGATGTTGTTGAAATTACCTCATAGTGGGTAATATTTGAAATAATATCATTAATGAAGGTGGATTGTCCCCCACCTTGTACTATAGTTGATTTTTATGTGTGTTTCCCTCTTTCTTATTGTGTGTCTCTTTCCCTTTTCATGTGTCGTGTGTTTCCTTTTTTCTTCATATGTGTGTGTGTGTTCTTCCTTTCTTGTTATCTCTTGCAAGTTGTGTGTTTTAAAGCCCAATGGATAAAGCATTGGTTGACGTATTGTAGACTAAGATTCTAGGATTTATCATGTCAATTCCTCACCGTGCTCGATTCATAACACATCCCCAAGCTGGAGCCAGTTGTTGTCCTGTGTTTTTACAAAGGCAAGATTCACTAGAAAATAGAACAACCACACCACAGTATCGAAAATTTTCAAATTTATACCTTCCCAAGACACCCCCAAGTCAGTCCTATCCTATTATTCAAATGATCCCCAAGTGGTTTTCATCAGTCCCCCTAGGTCATTTAGGAAATTAAAATCATTCCCCTAGGTGATTTAGGATCTTTTGGAACATCCAAGCATTTGATTAGTTTTTGGGAAGGGCTATCATCAACCTTCCTAAGACTAGTGCACCATCCTGGATCAAATCAAAGGATAAAAACTCATCACATAGGAGTAATCAAGTGCTATGAACACCAAAGAACTGATGTTGGGAGATGTGGAGAATTTTGGAAATTTTGGAGCCGATTCACCAGAAATGGGTTTTTGGGCCTGAAGGAGCATGCACCGTGAAAGAGGACCTGAGCTTCAAAGAAAGATTCTAGGAGCTCCATGGTGATTTGGAAGCCAAAATAAGTACCTGTGGAAATAGTTTTCAATGCTCTACACGGTGGAAAATATGGGAATTTTTGAAACTTCATACACTATTCTAGGTAGCTCACTCTTCTAGCACACAACAAATAATCATGAGAAAGACGCATCTATTTGAAGGTATTTAAGTAGAAATTGGATCTTTGAACCATCACAATTGGATTCAGATGGTTTTTTTCAAGTGAAATTATATATAATTTAACCCAAAAATTCATCCGAGAGATAGAGATATCGTCTTTGCAAGTTAGATCCCAAGGTACGCTTTCCAACACTTAGTCATTTTTTAAGCTAGACATGTGGTAGCCTGTGGTTAAGGCATAAATTCATGTCCCCTATTCACCTTTACAAAGGGATGAAATGGAAGTAAAAATTTCCCTACCCTTTTTTAGCCTCCAGGCCACCGATATGACCATGAACTCATCTGCTAGCCCCTGTTGACCAATTTGACATGTGCACTCGCCAACCTCCGCATATGTGACACTTGTCCTCACCAGACGAGGCACATTTTATTGCACCATTTTTCCCTTTTTAAAATGGATGAAAGGGACATGAAAATGTGCCCCACCCCTATTGTGCCTTCTGGTTCTCCATGCGACCACCAACTAACCCCCAAGTGCTCTAATTCAGCCCCCTCACTTAAGTTGCTCAACGAACAAAAAGGTGCCAAGTGTCAAGCCGAGAGGGAGGAACATTTTCATGTCCCCTTTACACATTTTTCAAATGAATAAAATAGACATAAAAATTCACCCCATCCCTCCCTTCCTCATTTGCATTTTGTATATACCAACACTTAGCCATATTTTCACCATTTTTCCCCCACACCTCCAATCATTCTGGAATGTTGCCAAATATTATCCAGAACTAAAACCAAATTTTTTTCTTGAATAACTCCATTCAATTCTCCTCAATCTAATAACACAAAAATTATCCAAAAATAATGAATTAAAATGGAAGAAAAGCAAAGATTTTTTCCAAAAGCGTGAAGTCTCCAAAGTGAAAAATCTTCATATCTCACAATCTACAAGTCATATTCAAATGTTGTATTTTGCATTTATCTAGACTTCCAGTGTGCCAGAGAAGATCGCAAAGAAATTTTTACATGCATGTAACATATTTTTTTAGGCAAAGAAACCCCAAGTCTCCCACGAAAAAAATAAATAAATTTTAAAACCTCCCAAATCGGTGATTGGGTGAAGCTAAAATTTTAGATGAGCTCTATTGGGAAAAAACCCATATCAGAAAATTTTGTTCCATCGCAAACCGATCACTAGAAACCCACTTGCAAAAATTTTAATTCTTCCCGCACGGGTGGCTACTATTTTGGGTAGGTTATCACGGAAAGAATTTATGACGAAAAACAATGTGCACTAAGGAGGAAAGCAACGTTGGATTGATCAGTCGATCCGAAAAAACAGTGAAATTCATCACTTACTAAAAATAGTAAGTCTCCCATATGGGTGTCTGCCATTTTTAGTAATTCACCTTAAAAGAGCAATCCAGAGAAGACAATGTACACATGGGGAGTAATATAGGTAAAACTCATTAGTGCGATCATCTCATCCAAAAATCATCACTTACTAAAAATAGTAAGTTGTCTTGTAGGCACTTGCTATAAATAATAAGTTGTTCCTAAAAGAAAATTTCACAAAAGGAGCGTACAGAGATATAAATATTCAAGTTGGCAACATCAGTTGGAGTTCAGAGAAGTATATTTTGACACTTATCAAAAATAGTGAGTTGTTCTTCCCAAATATAGTAAGTGTTAAGGAGAAACAATGAAGTTCAAATTCACGAGGGTGGGTGAAGCTGGAATAGGCTCTATCATCGAGAATATGAGAGGTAGGTGATATTGATGTCACCTATGTGGATTTTTATGATTTCAAGTCACGCATGTTGTCTAACCAAAAGGGGAAAATTGAAGACAAGGTGTACACAAGTGGACTATTTGTAGCTGTTGGACACTTTGTGTCCATACAAAGCATTGAGTTTTTCTTTACCTTATCAAACCACTATGAACCCGATATACAAATAATCCAAGCATATAATGGCATGACCATGACATTCATCAATCATAGGGCTATCTCACCTACATTACAAATTCCTACCTAGAACAATATGACAGTCATCACAAAACGAGAAGGTCGTGAATGAATAGAATAAAACGGATGCATATCTATAGGGGATTACATTAGAATTGTGGATAAAGATAGGAGGAAGCCTTCCAAAATGCCAAATAATCTCTCAAAATGTGAATTTCATGAAGGCTTTTCAGATGCAATCACCCTTCTCAATAGGGTGATGAGAGAAGTAAGCATAAGGGACTTTGATATTTGAAGGCGCTCTTTATTCTAATAATGAATGAAGGAGATCTACACATGTACCAACAATCTTCCACTTGCTTGGTGGCGAGTAACAAAGAGTTTAAGAAAATGATTGAAGACCTTCAAGAACAGTGCATACTCTTTCATCATATGTACAACACGTGGTGGATCCAAGTGATTCAACAATCCCCATCAAGGAAGTTATGCCCATAAGCATCTTTAATCCAAAATCCATCAGGAAGACACAAGAGTTCATGGTGCGGGGACTAGATAATGGAAACGGAAAATGGATAAGTATAATTGTTTAGAAAGGAAATTCATCACTTCACGAGGAATTCAAACTCTTTGCATTCATGTGTAAAACTTTCCAATAAGGCACAGGTGATTAGGGAAGATCGGGAAAAAAAAACATTGGGACCCTCTTCATCCATTGGTGATAGAAATGGGTGACACTCAATCTCAATTTGTTGATCAAAAGAAGTATTTTTCAATACTCCTTGGAAGACTAGTCACATGTGTGGGATAGAGCCCTAGTGACTAGGTTTGAGACAATCAACCGAGCCATCGTCGAGTTGGATGAAAAAGAAGAACAAGCATATAAGTTGAAGGATAGAATTAATCACCGAATTCAAAAACTTGGAGTTCCTGTAATTAAGGAAAACACATCGGCGAGATGAGTTGGTTGGTCCATTTGAGGAAATTTTCAATAAAGAAGTTGGAAATACATTGTCTTTCAATAATGATACTCTAGAATCTCTAGCTGGAATTTGTGCTATCATCACACTCATTGCAAAGAAGCATCTATCTTGGTTTGAAAAGTGCAAAGACATGAACAATGTTTCAAATGGTTGGATGGAGACTCTAAGCTGCATGTGTATCCCTCACGCTGACATATTGTTAGTTGTTGTGGCCTTGTTTCAAAAAAGCATGCAAGGGAGTTGAGATATTTTTTAGTAGCATGGGATAGAGATAAGTCGAGCAATGAGATCCGGTCATCGGGAGCGTATCAAAAATTAACTAATTTTTAATTAGTTATTTTTTCAATGTTCTAATTTTTCATTAGGGATGCACTTTTTCTTATGTCTTAATGTAATTAAAAATTTTAATTTTTTTCAATGTTAAAGTCACCTTTATGTTATAAAAAGGACTAAATGTTTTCTTGGGAAGTCAAAAAGTTTTAAGACATATGAAGAGTCAATGGGGGCATATGAAGAGTCACCTCTCTTCTTATAAAATGTAATGGCTGCTTATTTTCAAGGGGTTGATTTTGAATTTTGATTTCATGAGAGAGAGAATTTTCTTTTGAAAGAGAAAAGAGTTGGCCATTTTATTCCAATTTCCCCTCTCTATTTTTCCTCTATTCTCATGTTATGTACAACTCTAATGGAGATGCTAATAAAGGAAGAAGTTTATGTTTTCCAAGGCATATGAATGTGTGCATCTTTGTATGCATGGTTTCCTATAGCCAGTAGCATCAAAATGTTTTTGTTTCTTTTCATAAATGTGTGTTGGAATTTCTAACTAGTGTGTGCAAGAATCTGATTTTCTACCCACAACATTAGTTCCCCTTACCTCTTTTTCTCACTCCCTTTTCCCGCTCTCTAGAAAAAATCTTCTCTAGAAAGAAATTACTAGATTTACCGCAAGGTTAGTGGAGTGCCCCCTGTTGGATCCCTAGCCACAAGGCCATAAAAAAAAATCCACCTTTTCACGTGCTTGCAAACATGGAAGATGCACCATTTAAGTAGAGGGACTTTGATTCCCAAAGCGTTGGCAAGAAACCCATAAATTTGTCCACTCAAAAAAATTTCTCTCCAATAATTTGATATCATCATCAATAAATATGGATGAATCATTAACGAGCTCATAAGTTAGTTAGAGGTTATAAGATCAAGTTTGAGTTCAAAGGAAGATGAGTGCAATCAGTTGAAGTCCAAACCATGTCCCTCATAAGATAGTTATTATAATTCTTATGATAATCATAGTAATGAAGAAGTTGAAGTAGATTTGAATGCTGAATTGGAGCATGAAATAATGGTGAATCTAAAATTATTCAAGTATCAAGTGATGCAGAGGAATATTAAGGAAAAAAACTAAGTCAATGAACAAACAAATAAAACTTACCAAAAATTGTCCTTTCACCTCTTCTTGAGAATCTTTCTTCACTAGCCTATATGGCTCTAAAACAGAAAATTTGGAATTCAAGAAATTTGTTTCTATGCTTCTTAGATGTTAAAACAACATTCAAACTGATTACAAACAATAGAGAACTTCATCTTTTAGCAAATCACTCAAATCTGCCATGTTTTGCTCTTAAGAACTTCACTTTCCATAGGCTCTAAAACATGCATTTATTGGATTCTAGAGACCTTTATGAGATCTTATCATCACATATCTTATTTTCATGCCATATAGGTGTAATCACATCATTCAAATTGGTTTGGAACAAATAATAATTGCAACTTTTATCAAATTCCTTAAAACTGCCCTATAAGCCTTCTCAAGAAGAATGCCATTGGTGAGTTCATGTTGGGAGCAATCCACAATGACCCAAATCAAAGTGTAAGGTTTTTTGAGTACCATTTTGTCTCCCCAATTTGCATGCAAAATTTTATGGCTCAAATCCTAAGGAAAACCACTTTTCCACCACCTTGTCTCCTTTCTAGACAAGCCTTCTTAGCACCTACAGGTATACAGTCTGAGTTTTCAAGTTTTTCATGACCAAAACACATCCAAATGACTTGAATTTTTTTACTCTTATTAGGTACCCAATAACATGCTAAAAATTAGAATGTTTCCATTTATAAATATCAAGTTATTCCCTTTTTTATTACAATCCTAATCTTTTGCCAACAACGAGATAAAGCAAGCAAAGAAAAATCAATATCTTGAGAAAATTAACACCTCATGATCTCAAAAAAATTTAAAATTTCTATAATTAAATTCAGAAAATTTATCCTTTTTACATCAACTCATGATTCCTTTTTAATGGTCCCACCAACTCAATTTGCACACTCTTTTCACTGGAATACCTTGTTTTCCTCATGCATAGTTAGAGATATCAATCACATTGCATTTATTATTCTTCAAACCACATAAAATGAATTAAAATACAATTAAATAAACTTACCAATATATGTTTCATGCCATTACATACTCAAATTATAACATACTCATGCTCAAACACCTTTATTTTTCATTAATGGAGGTTTTCATCTTGGTTACAGTCATATCAGGCCTTCATTTCTTCATAAACTCCTATTTTTGCCTCCTTTTTATACATGGGACCTCTCTCTCCCTCTCTTACATTATCTCCTCCTCTCAATTCTAATTCATGCTCATTCATAACCACTTCTAATTAGTTATTGACTCAACTAGAGTCTCACAACTCAAGTTTGCACATTGAGTCAAGCATTACAACAAAGGAGTAAAACATGACAACTACCTAGAACATGAGAATGACCCTCATGAGGGATTTTATAAAATTTATTCATGTATTCTAAACATCCTAGACACCTATCAACCCACCAAAAGTCCAACATTGGCCAAAAAGGTGATATACCATCACTAGAAATTCAAATATGAGTTTTGGAGGGAAAACTCATATAGACCACATTTTGAATTTCCAAGCACTCTAATGACTCTTGCCACATAAAATAACATATTTTAAACCCCATAATAAGTATTGTGATGTAATATGACTCAATAAAATATTATTGGTTGATGCCCCTGAATCATCAAGTAAATGGAATCTCAAGTTGAAGGATTGTCAGCTAATCTCAAGACCAAGGAATACAAATGTGTCAAGATCAAGGCAAGTATGGAAAACCTAAATGATAAAGAGATTGATTACATCAGATATGAATTAGAATTGAGGTATTTGAAGGAATAATTGGAGCAGGCATCCAGAAAGGTGAAGTCTTATGAGAAGTTGGAAAGGAACAATATGGCCCTAGATGACATTTTAAGTAGTCGAGGTCTGCATTGGTGAAAAACATGTCTTGATTTCATTGGAAAACACACAAAAAAAAATGAAGGAAATCTACCAATTCATGAATTTGTTCCTAGTTCAAATGAATATCAAAATAAGGATGCAAGTGCAAGCAAGGTCAATATCAAGAAGTCAAACTCAATGAGATAGCCAAATGCTATAAGGTATACAATTTTTCATGGTTATTGTTATGCTTGCAATGATTTTGGTCATATAGCAAGGGATTTTAGGAGGTTTTGAGTAGTGTTTATCCATATATCAATGGAAGAGATCGTGGTATTCATCAAAGAAGAGGTGCATGATATTGTTTTCCATAATTGTCACCACAAGGGTCATATTGCAATATTTTGTTTTCATGAATCATCAAGGCAGGTCAATAAGTTTGAACCTCCAAAAGTTAAGGAAGTATGGATGTGAAGGATAGTCAAAGAGAAATCATGGTTAATCAAGGATGTTAAGAATCCTAACCATGTAAATGATGTCAAGAATTTTGAACCAAAGGTTGAAGAAAATCATATGTGCTTGGCTAAAATTCATTCATTTATTTATTGTTGAGTTTGATTGTTTTGAGGAGGTTAGTTGTAAAGTTGGTATAGTTATATTGAAGGAATGTAAGGTATGTTTTTCTTTGTTCTTGGTTGGCTAAATAAATTCAATTTTAAGGCTTTAAGAAGAAAGTGTGTGTTTTGCAATGAAATATGTATAAAGACATGATTAGTCAACCTTAAGTGGTTTAAAGACTCAGTTTGGAGTACCAATAGTGGATGACCATCAAAAAGGATCATGAAGACATATGTGGAAGTTGTTAAAGGTTATGTTTGTAATTTCTTGGCGGCATCAACATGAAGATATTAGTTTGTTTTCATATCAATAATTTTTATATATCTAAAGGGAGGATTGCTTGAATGTTGTGTAAATATTGTTAGTTGTTCCTAGAATATGAAAAGAAATTTATATAGGCTATTGTAAGGTCGATGAGCACATTTCATGGAAGAAGTTCTCTGTTGATTATTTTGAGAAGACACAAGGTTTCTTCATCATGTTCAAAATGTATTAGTCCTAGGGGAATTATAGCAAGTTGTTGTTTGAACTTTTTATGCAGAGTTATTGAATTAAAATATGGAACCATAGGTGCATTATTTCAGTTAGTTGATGATCAATATACTTAAAGGTCTAACATGGAATTAATTCATCTTTAGGAGGCTCTAAGGTATGTTTATCATTCATGAAGTTTTATTCAAGTTATATTGTTTGTATGAATTCATGATCTATACCCCAGAAGGAGATAGTCATTTTAAATATGTAAATTAGTCATGATTAATAGGTTCTATGTGTCTCAAGAAGGTATTTGGTTGTCTAGAGGATTATGAGTAAATTTGAAGACTAATTTTAGGCATGTCAAGTGTGCTTGAAACTTGCCATATATGTACAGATATATTGAAGACTTGAGAAGATGTCTCATGACCTAAAATGTTGGTTGAGGTGTGTGACAAACTTGAGAAGTATGAAGACATAGTTGAAGATACTTTTACAAGGTATATAATGTAGTTTTCTTGAGCATTGAAGGTCATGGAATGTGTTACATAGTCTTGGTATAGTAATAAGAAAGATTTTAATTTGTGCGGTGAGTACATGAAGAAGCTTGAAGACTTATGGAGGTATATTGAAAAGCTTGTATGTATGTTGATCTCATTCATTTATGTGGTAGACCATTTGGGTTGTGAAGAGATCTATTCAATCCTATGACAGTCAAGAAATTGAGTGAAAAGGTAAGTTTGATGGTTGATCATTCATAGAAGTTCTATTACAAGGGTGAAGCATCATTTAGAATAAACAAATGCATCAAAAATGTGTCTTAAAGATCTAGTATATTCATGAAAAGTGCATCAAGAAGACTCATGATGAGTAAGAAGGATAATGTTGTTGTACGAGTCTCAAGGTTAAAGTTATATGATTACAAGGTAGAAAGTCATGAAAAGGGTATGTATAGTCCTAAGATGAATAGTTGATTTTAAAAAAATAGAACTATGCTAAATCCTACTATTCTAGAGTCATATATGATAAATAAATTCTAAAGTACATATTTTGATACAAATAATAAGCTAGCTAAATATGAAACCCTAAGTGCAAGAGAGGAAAGGAATGACTTAGTTGATTTTTGTTATTCTGAACTGATCTAGACTAGAAGATTTAAGAACAGGAAGGGAAGATTTTCACAAATGTGCTCTATAAAATATGGAATTGTCAGATAATCTTGGACTAGGACGTCTGGATTTGGATCAAGGGTGTGCTGGGCACCAAATTCCACTCTTGGGCACTCATGATTGCATAATTGGTCGAACTCGATTTTTTTGCTATTGCATAAGTGTCACTAGAAGTCATTATTTATTACTTGTATGTCACAATATAATCATTGAGTGCACTGTAACCCTTCCTATGAAGTGTATGTAGAAAATGGAGTCCATTATCCCTTAAAAGAGTGTTAGATGGATGCCTTTGATGCTCTTATATTCCTTTAGATGTAACCTTAGGTGATGATAATAGATGCTTAGAGCTTGGTCATTTATTTTGGTCACATAGCTTTGTATTTATATGAATCCCTTGGTTAAATTTTGTAATTGAAAAGCTGGAAGGTCGACCCATAAGAAAATAAGATTCTAAAAAGAAGCAAGTACGATAGAAAAGGATCGGGGAGCCCAAAAGGATGAGGGTACAGGCGTTGGCATCTGTTTGGACATTGGTGTTCAAAGCCATAAAATATAAGCAAGTGAAGTACCGACTAGGTAGTAGTTTATAAAAATCGAAGAAGACAAGAAACCAAGTAAAGAGGCTAAAGATAGTTCTCAATTACTAGTTTTCTTGGTTAGGAATCATATGAATGTAAGTATGCTTTTAGGACCTATAAATGTACCCAAGTGCATGATTTTGTGTGTACATTTTCCCCCACTTTATGTTGTTAAGTGAATAATCGATAACATAAAGTAGATAAGATATGTGTACTGATAACCATGTAGAGTGTGATGGCGATAATGTACCGAGGAGACAAGTAAAAGCGTGAAGTGATAAAAATGAAGCATGAAAGCTAAGAAAGAGGAAGTGACCCTATGGGTGAAGCGTATTGTGTTGTACCATGGTGTACATGTTTTTTTCTTGATGTACAAATTCTTTTTGTTGTGTATTAAGGATAGGCATAAAAAGAAGAGAGAAAGAGTAATCAAAGTCATGTATTATGAAAACTCTGTAAAAGTATGTAAATGTGTGTAAAAGTAGTAAAAGGAAAGTGTGCACCTGATGAACATGAGTGTAAAAGGATAGAAAATTTCTTGAAATGCTATAGAAGATATTTTTTGGGTGATCTCACACCAAGAGTGAGTTCTTTGGGCAATCTCACGCCAAGAGCTAGTTTTTGGGCGATCTCACACCAAGAATGAGTTTTTTGGGCGATCTCATGCCAAGAGCAAGTTTTTGGGCAATCTCACGCCACGAAAAAGAGTGTTACGGAGAGAGGTCTAGTGTTACTCTCCATCCATGACTACTTCCGAATTATACAACATTCTAGATGAGGTGATCCATATTTAGTTCTCGATTGTATTGTATTATTTTTTTACTTGTTCCGTGTAGAAAATGGATAAATAATGCATTCTTATTGTTGGAGGATTATACTTGTATTGTGAAAACTACTCTGTGAACTACTGAAAATTGTGTTGATTTGAGAAAGTAATTGTTTTTTCCCCTAAGACATAGGCACCTGAGGAGGTCAAGAATTCTTAGGCACTAGTGTCGTATCAGGCAACCGGAGTTTGAGGTGAACCGAGGACCCAAGTCATATTCTCGGGTCATTTTTGTAATCTTGTAATATATTATGTTCATGTGTTGAAATGTACTATTTTGTAGATTTGAGCTATTGTATGGGGTGACTGATTCATCAATGTATGCCCCCTCATTTGGGGTGCATGTGACATCGTTAGGAGAATGCAGCCCAAAGAGAGGACTTGAAATTGATCTCAAGTGTATGCCTTGTAGGGGGAATGAATTTGTATGTTGGAAACCAAGGCACATGTAAACAAGATGGCTAGTAAGATGTGTTAGTAGAAAAAGAAGCAAGCATGTTATGGAATTAGACAAGATAGACTACAAAAATTGGGTTTCATACGTGGGACATCACTCACAATCACAAGAAAATTAGGGAAGAAGTTTCCAAAATCATATAAGCGGTGATCAAATAAGACATAGGGCATAGCCCGTAAACAATAGCATATAATTAAAAACAATGTCTATCAAGATGTAACAGACAACCATGGTTGCAAATAGTTCTGTAAGGAAAATGTTTCACATGAAGCACCTGTTAGCATGTTAGAAATATAAGAAGTATATCAAGACATATATGTACCAATGGAACAAGTAGTGTGCTAGTAAGAATAGGAAGCAGTATAAAATGAAACAATAGAACATGTGATGTGTAAGAGTAGAAATGTAGATGCCCCTAGGAGCCTTGGTGGGACTGGTAAGAGGTATAGTATCAATCATCATTAGTTCATGTAAAGATCTGTAGGAACTCTACATTCATAACTAAAGACTAAGTGAACGCACATGTGTATATAGAAAAAATAATGACACATTGGATATACGACTATCATAGTAAACAAAGTATATGTGTAAGTATAAGAAAGCAAGAATAGATGCAACCAAGATATGCAATATGATATAAGAGTGATGAAATGGTATGCAATGTGAATGTGATAGGAGTAGTTGGGGCCCCAATGGATGTGAATAAGTATGAGATGAGGTTCCTTTATAAAATATCCCTCAACAATCAAGAATGACCCATAGAACAAGAGTTCGTCATCGGGAAATGGTTTTAAAATGTGCACTAGAAAGATAGATCGTGAAGCATAGAGCGTGAAGAGTAAATCATGGTGATATTAATTTCAAATTTAGACCCTCAACAATTGAGTATGAACTGTGGAACTAGAGTGCGTCATAGGGTAATGATAATACAAAGTGTATTAAGATGTGTAATATTTATTTCAAATAGGAAGTACAAAGCATGGAGCGTAATAGTGATAGAAATGATAGATACACTGATAATGCTAGGAGGGGGGAAGTAAGCGTAATGCCCCCAAGTGTGTATATCTAGTTGATGTTGCTAAGGGGATCAATGTAAGGAGTAGTTTCCTTGACAAAAATGATTGGTTGTAGCTTATGTGGGATTGATAATGTTGTATAATACTTGAGAGGATGAGGTGTTGTAAGAATTTTTAGAGGAGGTTGCTTAGGAGTTGGTGACATGGTAGAATACCTAGTAGGAGGAGGTGATGGAGGATGGATCTTGAGAGGTGATATATAAGTTTTAATAGGTTGTATAGGTGGAATTTGACTGAATGAAGAAGGAACATTAGAAGTGATGGCTTGATGCTCATTGGTCATAGAAGAATAAGATTTAGGAGCCCATTTGGACGTCACATTTAGAGATTTGCATATAACATGATGTTATGTAACAAATGAGATAAAATCTTGATGCTCAAGGTGTTTGATTATTCATTTTAAAGTATAGAAATCATTGTCATTATGTCTATTGATTTGATGATAATGGGAAAATGGGAGACCTTGATATTCGACAAACTGATAAGGAGGATAGCAATGAGTAGATGACGATTGGATCAATTAATGAGTGAGGAACTACGGAAGAATATCTTGTTTCTTAGTATTGATTTCAAACTTGAGAGGTGTAGGGAGAGTGTAAGACTTGAGGTTCACTGATATGAGCACATGTAGAAGACATAGAATTAGAATGGGGAGTAGAAGAAGAACAAGCATGGGCTTAAGAAGCATCCTTGAGATCTTTTATTTTAGCTTTGAGAGATGTAATCATGGATTTCATAGCTTGAAATTTATCTTTAAAAATATGGTGTAAAGCTTGAATTGACTCTAAGATAGCTTGAGAAGATGTGTTATCATAACTAATAGACGGGTATAAGATACGATTGAAAATGACACTTATTTGTGAAGGTGGTGTATCACAAGGGAGGTACATTGTGTGTATGGATTTTGTGAGAGCATCTTTGTAAATTGGGTGCTTTTGAAGTAATCCATATAAGGATAATTTAGGAGCTTTAGGAGCCATGAAAGAAGACTGGAAAGAATATTAAAAATGAATATCCCGAGTTTTCAAATCCATGTTCACCAAATGATTTAACAAAAATAGAATTATGGTAAATATTAATATTGCAAAGTCACATATGATAAATAAATGTTATAGTATAGATTTTGACACAAGCAATAAGCTAACTAAATTTGAAACCCTAAGTGTAAGAGAGGAAAAGAATGACTTATCCGATTCGCGTTATTCCTCAAAGTGATCGGACTAGAAGATCGAAGAACAAGAAGGAAAACTATCACAAATTGCTCTGTAAAATTTGGAATTTTTGGATAAGCTGGACTAGGGCACTGGACTGGGTTAGGGGTGCCTAGGTGCCTCGAGTCCACTACTAAGCACTGTGACTACACAGTGGTCGTCGAACCTGATTTTTCCGGTGTCACACAAGTGTCTTTGGTAGTTGTTGTTTATTTCCTTTATGTCACAATATAATCGTTGAGTGTGCTTGTAACCCTTCCTATGAAGTGTATGAATAAAATACAGTCCCTTGTCCCTTGAATGAGTACTAGATGGATGCCTTTGATGCTCTTAGATTCCTTTGGATGTAACCTTAGGTGATGATAATAGATGCTTAGAGATTGGTCCTTTATTTTGGTCACATATCTTTTTATTTATATGATTCCCTTGGTTGAATTTTGTAATTGACAACTAGAAGGCTAACCCATAAGAAAGTAAGATGCACAAAAGATAAAATAGACCTAAAAGAAGTGAGTAAGCTAGAAAACAATCGATAGTGCTTTGAGAAGGATGAGGTTGTTTGGGCACTAATGTCATGTCCGGGTGTTGGCATCTTGTCTAGGTGCTGGTGTCCGAATCCATAAAAGATAAGAAAGTGAAGTACCAACTGGGTAGTAGGGTATAAAGACAAAAAATAAGATAGGAAACCAAACACAGAGGCTAAAGATAGATGCCAATTACAAGTTTTCTTACTTAGAAATCATATGAATGCAAGTATGATTTTAGGAGCTAGAAATGTACCCAAGTGCATGATTTTATGTCTACAATAGTAGAACAAAGTAATGTGTGAAATACAAAAGATGTTTGATTCATTTTGTATTCTTGCAAATAAATTTATACTGATTATGTCAAGACATTTTGAAGATCTAGAAGGTTTGTGTTTATTCTCCAAGCATTGCCTTAAAGGATTAAATAATCTATGAGAATCAAATGGAAGAATGAAGGTCTAGCAGAGCAAAAAGGTGGAAGATATCTATGTGATGGTATAATAGAGGAAACTAATGGCAAGTCATATCGAGCTTAGAGGGTCAATATTAAGAAATCGGGGATTGAAGGTCATATGAAGTGATATAAAGTTTTTATTTATGTTAGATTTGTATTGTTAAGGTTGCAAACAAAGTGATGCCTTAAGAAAGTGTGTTGAAAGTACAATATGATTATGTGGTTTGTGAAATATAACAAAGGATCAAGAACTTGTAATCTGGTATGAAGATGTGTCATGCTTTCGTAAGTAAGTAAATAGATAGGAAAGTGTATGATGAGCTCAAGTTTGTATTATGTGACCTCATTCATGTGTGTAACAGTCCTAAAAAGGTTGTTAATAGGTAATGAATCAAGTTTGAAGGTTTGTAGACATCTTTTGAAACATTCAAGACAACATAAAGATGTGAGGTAGGTTTGTTTTTAACATGACATAATCGAGAATGAATATTTAGTCCTTGATGACTGAGTTTTATGCTTTAAAGGTGCTTTTAGACTAGTGAAAGTTAGAAAATAAGGTAAATGTTAAATGACCCAACGAGTAAGATCAAGGAGAGTATCATGGTCGAGGGGAGCTTAACTATTTTAAGAAAGGTTGTATGTGTGAACTTGGAGACATGAAAAGACAAGACAGGTATGAGGATTGTGTAAAAATAAATATGGGAAAGAAAGTATTGAATTTGTTGATCATTATGACATCATGATAGCACAAGTAGTGAGAGAAGTGTTTTTTAAGCATAGAGGCTAAAAATATATATGTTGGTAGGGTTGTGACAAGTATGAGAAGACTGGGATAGGTACATCAAGAATAAGTTATGGCCTAATCGAGTTTGTATATAAACATTGTAATAAATATGAACTAAGTAGGAGAGTTCCAAAGGATGCAAGGACTAGTAAGTGTATATGATTTTATTAGTTGAGTTGTTGAACAAGGGTATAGTATGATTGTTGGTCTTATTCTTGTGAAGTTTGATTAGTTCTGTTGAGTATGGTGTCTTAAAATTCAAGAAAAAGGAAGAAGTTCGGTGTTATGTTGGAAGGTAAGGTTTTTATTTCTTAAGGAGCTCAAGAGGTCGGTCATGACAAATCAATGTGATAGTGTTTGAAGGAGTATAGGAATCAAGGGGATTCAATTATGTTGAGATCATCTTAAGAAGGAAATTTATTTGTATCTATGAATACATGTGTGAATTCAATATGTCATTAAAAGATAAGAGGCTATTTGTTACATTTGGTATGTTGTTTTGGTTCATTTGCATCAGTTGTGGAGTAAGAAGTGATTGTTTAAGGTAAAAGTTAGATGTTAAGAGTATGCATTTGCTTAGGGGGAATTTTTTTCCCAAGGACTTAAAATCAGTTTTGAAAATGAAGAGTGAAGCTTGTCGTGATTGGTTAATACTTCCAACCAAGTAGTGAGCCCTTGGTGTAGTCAAAA
Source organism: Taxus wallichiana var. yunnanensis (assembly GCA_018340775.1). Taxonomy (NCBI): domain Eukaryota; kingdom Viridiplantae; phylum Streptophyta; class Pinopsida; order Cupressales; family Taxaceae; genus Taxus; species Taxus wallichiana. The sequence continues at coordinate 2,820,328 of CM031233.1, forward strand.
AGATGTTTTGAGACATGTTTTTACTTTTTCATTAATGTCGAAAGGGGGAATGAGCTGATGGCATTTATATTCATTAGGGAGATTTAGTCTTATGTGTTTTTCCATCAATAGGTTTTTCATCAATGACAAAGGGGGATATTTTTTTCCATGGTGTTTTCATTGATGTTAAAGAGTGATGTTGTCAATGTTGTCATTGATTGCATTGATGTCAAATTGTATGTGGAACATGAACATTGATTGGTAATGTTAAGCCAAGGTGAATCTGTTGGTCTTGCATGGTGATTCATGGTGTTTTGAGTCATTTTGAGAGCTTGTAGAGGTGATGAATTCTTTTGGATGCTAGGATGATTTCATGGAGTTTGATGAAGGTTTGTAGGTGTGAAAGGTAGCCAAGGTGATGAGGTGGCTAGAATTAGTGAAACAAACATGTTTCATGTGCTTGTTTGTGAGTCCTAGTGAGTAGAATGAGGCATGACATGTTGAAATGAAGCATTTAGATGATGTGTAGAGGCACTCATAAGTGCCTTACATGTTGGTTCGGGTGTTAGACAGTGATTTTAGGTATTTTCCTAGACCTAATCCTTGAAAAAACATGTCTTGGTGTGGTGGATCTAGTACTTATACACATATTTGGGAAAAATTGATTAATGGAGAGTTTTTGGTACGTTGACATGATGGTGTGCTTTAAATTTTAGGACCTAATGTTGACTAATTTGCAAGTTATGCCATTTTTACTAAAACCGAGTTGTGAAGGTCGAAACCAAGGCAAAATGTTTTACTTTCTTATGCTTGTTGGAGAGTGTATATTTTGTATCGGGACCCAAGCTCTTGGGGATAGTTGAATAGGCATGTTATGAATATTTACCAAGTGGAATGAGGTTGTTTGATCATAACATTTTTATGAACAATTGTGAAGAAGATAGATGTGTAGTGACTTGGAAGAAATTCATTGTAGTGGTCCATAATTGATTCCTTTTGCAAATTTGATGATTGGAGGTTGTAGAGGAATTTTCCATATTTTAGTTGATGTGATTTAAAGTTTTTGATAGTATGTGGTCCCCACCCAAAAATGCAAGTTTATGAAGAATTAATTTTGTCAAAAATTTCTCCATTAGAAATTTTGAATAATTTATAATTTATTGAATCATGGGAGTTTTTCTTCATGTATATGATGGTTTAAGATCATTTTTAAGCCTTTAGGAGGTCAAGTGTGCCCTATTTTGCAAGGCTAGTTTATGGATAGCTTGGAGTAGTCTCGGGATCGAGAGCAGTTTTGGAGGTGCTACAATTAGATTTGTAGCATGGTTTGAGTTTTCTGATGACCTTGAGATAAATATATTTCCAAAGGTATATCACACTTTATTTTTTGATGTGGTTTGACGAAGTTATGGCCTTTTCTCTAAAGAATAATTCTGAGGGTGCTTGTTTGTGCATGGTATCAAGTAGGTTTCATGGCTTGAGATGTTTCTCTATTATTTTTCATGATTGATGGAAAATGATTAGACAACATAACTAAGTGTTTTCCATGCTTTGGTGAAGTTATTTTTAATCTATAACATTCCTCTTATGATGATTTGGCTTGTTTTAGGGCTTCTTGAGTCCTAATGGTGGTCTAGCATGCTCTAGGTGATTGTGCTGACCTATATGATCCTATAGCTGATATGTTGATGATGTTATTATGTTTTGGGGAGTTTTTTTACTTTATGATAGTTGACCCATGTGATTTGTAATAAAGAAACATATATAAAAGAAGTTTAGAAGGATCATTTGAGCTAGTTGTGCAAGGGGAAGAAAAGTGTGACCTAGAGGGATATTTGAGGAAGTTGATGGAGGTCCTTGTGACCTTTATGAAAGGGTAATGATGTTGTGATGATTCTATAGAGATATATCAGGTGATGGTAAGCTATTGCAGATGTGGAAATCAGCTTGAAGTTCAAGTTGTTTGGGGTGGAAAATTAGAGGGTCCTTGACCTTGTTAGTGGTAGAACTTCCTACCCCAAATCTGCCTCCACTTCCACCGGGTATAGACCCGGTAGAAGAAGAGGTAGTTTAATTGATTTGGAAGGTCTTGAATCAAGATGACTCAAGTATCTCGGGTGCCCCAACCGATTGGAAGAGGTTTTGGGCATTGAGGCTAGAGAGAAGTTTTAGGGAAGATATAGGAGAAGAGTGAGCTTCATTAAGTCATCATCGATTACGTGAGAAATATTTTAGACATGGCATTCATTTCATATGTATTTTTAGTGTTAATTCATCTATTGGGTCGGTTCCTCCTTGTAGGGTTAGTACTCTACTAAATTAGGGGTTGATGTTCCTTGTTAAGGTTGGTTCTCCACTAAACTAGGGGTTGATGTTCCTGTTAAGGTTGGTTCTCCACTAAACTAGGGGTTGGTGCTCTTTATGGTGTTGATGCCTCATTAAATATATGGGTTGATGCTCCTTATTGGGTTGGTGCTCAAATAAATTTTAAACATGGCTATAATAAAGTTTTGTTTCAGTGGGTTTTCTTCCCCTTGATGGTTTCCCACTTATATCTTGTGTTCATGTGTTGATATATTCCTCTTTGCTCATGTTTTTCTAATTCTTGAATGCATGATGAATGGTGAATGATTAATTTAATGAAATTTTATTGAATGGTTAAATTTGAAATGATTAAAAGTCTTATTACACATGATTCAATCCCCGCTCTCAGTTTTTTTTCTTTGAGTTTTAGGAGGGTTTAGAACCTTCTTACCTTCTTAATGATTGTTTATAAATCTTGGGGCCTTATTTTATGAACTAATTCTTGGAGATCCTTCTAGTTCCATTCCCAACTTCCTTAATATTTTAGCCTCCCATAGAGAGTTTACACATTCCAACGAGCATCAAACAGACCAACTCAATCTCAAATTTTCATTTCTAGGAACTCAATATGAGCAAAATGCAATGTCTTGCACATACTTGCAAAGTAACACCTAAAATTTGGACCACACCTCTAAAACAACCTACTACACCTTCTACAAGTCTCACTAATCCATATTCATATAGAAATCTATCCAACTGACTCATTTGGACACTTATGGATTAATAATAGGTCTAGTGTTGACCTATAAAACATGACATGGACATGTACCTACAATCTAAGAAACTTGTGAATGTCTCTTCAACTCATCTACATATTTCCCATGCTCCCAAAAATCTCAAAAATTTGCTACATACCTATACTCCATCATGTCATACCTCATCCTACTTACTAGGACTAAAAAACAAGCACCTTGAACATGCTTACACCAACCAAACAGATCTCCGCATCACTTTACCACTCTTTCCAACCTACAAGAACCTTCAACACACTCTATGACATCAATACAACATCCTCTTAACATTTCATCACCTCTACAAGCCATCATGTTGACTTAAGTACCCATGTTACATCATCAAGACCAATCAATCTCAACAAGACACTCAGCTTGACATGACACTACTAATCAACATTCATATCCCTTACCTCTTTTTACATCCATGATACCTCAAACATCAATTAAAACACCTAAATCATCACTCTTTTGACATCAATGATAACATACTTCCAACAATTTACCCCTTTGTCATTGATGGAAAACTCATTGATGACAAACATAAATAACTTAATCTCCCCTAATGTACTCACATGTACCATCACATCATTCTACCCATTTTGAAATTAATTAAAATTAAACATACCAAAAACATCTTGAGATCCTTCGACATCACAATAGGCTTAACTTTTGGTTGGAAACATCAACCAAACCTATCAAGTTCCTTCTCACCTTCTTCTCTTCTATTTTGATTCTTTAGAGCATAAGAAAAGCATTCCCCCAAGGAGATGTATACCCTTATTAATAGAAATAAAGACCATAAGATAATAAAATCATGAAAAACTTACCTCACCTTATGCCTGAAACAAATGGACCATCTTCAACTGTAACTATAGAACCAAAAACATCCATTTTCTTACCTTTCAAGATTTAAAGCAACACAACTAGCTCAGATCACCAACTTCTTCATGTTTCATGATCTATGTACCAACTTACTTGATTTCTTGAGCTGAGAATACAACACATTCTCCCCTATGTCTATGCATACCTTCAAATCTTTAACAAGTACAAATGATACCAATAGCTTGATAAATAACATACTTAGGATCATACCTTACTTATCTAGACAATTTGAATACATCATGCACCTTGGACTGTCTCAACTTCCATATTTTCCTTAATGGGCTAATAACATGCCTAAAAACTCCTCCTAATTCCTTTCCCTGATGGTAACACACATTCTTTTAATAAGAGCTTCAAACAAGAAACATACTCCTCTCTTGTAACAACCAACCTTGAAAGCTCAATCAAACTTAACAGCTCCCTCTCGGCTATAAAATCCATATAGACACAAAACTCCTTTCTCATATTCATTCAAGCTAGAGACTATAAAACATACCTCCGTATCTCCCCCAAAGACCAATATTTCTTCTTAACCCTCAATAACTGATTAGAATGATAGTATATACTTACATTGATTTTTGGATATCAGCCATACATCCTCACTTTTTCTAACCATTGAACAAAAACTAGGGCCTCTTGGAAAACTCATACCAATGCATGAAAGATTGAAACAAAAAGGATTTGCATATCATGTCTAGGACAATCAAACTCCCACTTCTTGATCTTACTCCTTTACAATATGACTATAAAAATCGACCAAGTTATTTCACACTTACCTTGTATTCCAACTTTGTGATCTTTCTTAGGGATCATAGACCAAAATTCCTTAATTGTTCCTTTTACAAGAAGCTTAATCATCTTTATTAACTAGTCATACCTCCAACATGCCTTCATGGACATGATAGGTCTTCAATAACATATACCACTATTATAATTGTGCACATACTTCAACATGATTTACCTTCAAACCTTCTTAGAAAAACATCTTTTACATTTCATAGGCATTATAGACCTATGTTAGGTCTCAAATCACAAATATGTGTACCTCAACCTTTTAATATTTCATGTTCCTTCTTGATATACAACACATAGCACTATGACTCTATGAATCAGATCTATACCTTTCAATGCAATTCTTGAAAGTATCAACTACCCTTCTTGGGTTACCATAAGTCACTAACATGAATCTATTCATATCTATGAGCTATATACCTTGTCACAAAAATATTGAGTCTTTTTATCTTTGAAAACTTCATATATCACTTTTAACTCCTCAATGTACCCTTTTGGTACAATGTACTGTTATCCAAAATTCACCCCCCCAGGGTAAATTTGATAACATGCATCAGGATGTCCAAATTCTTTCTAAACAGAGCAAAATCAGGTTTCTAGGGTCCCTTCAGGAATCTTTCTAAACTCCCCAGGCCGAAGAAGGAGGGAGCAAGCTTTGAGAAAGTGCGGAGAAGGTTGCAGAAAGCAAGTAGTTTGGGCCAGTAAAAATTGTGAAAATCGGCTAAGTCCTGGTCCAGCACAAGGTGGGACGAGTGGGACAAAGGTACGCGAACCGCCCGAACCGGCCGAAATGAGTCCAGGCGGCCCACAAAGCAAATGGGACAAGTGGGACAGAAGTACGCGGCGGGCGCGAAAAGCCGATCCAGCCGAGGAGAAAAATTGGCTAACTGCTGAAGAGGGTAGCATTCGGGACGAGTGGAACAAATGGACGCGAAATGCCCGAACCGGCCGGATCGCGCGAAAACAGTACAAGGAGCCCAAAAGCAATTGGGACGCGCGGGCCAGAAATGCCCGAACCGGCCGAACCGGCCGAAAAGAGTCAAGTCAGTCCGAAGCAAAGTGGGACAAGCGGGCCAAAAATGCCCGAACTGCCCGAACCGGCCGAAATGAGCACAAAGGGCCCAAAATCAAATGGGACATCCGGGACAAATGGAGGCGAAGTACGCGTAGGAGCCGAATCAGCCGAGGACCAATCAGAAGCTGCCACGTGTCCTCACAAGAGAAAAGTCAAAAAGTCAATGGGCGAGTTTTCGAGCACCGATCCGAACCAATGGGATAGTGCCACGTGTCGGCTAGGGCCTGAGGAAAATTCAAAAGACAGCCCGCCGAAAAGCAGAAGAGAGAGAATTATTCAGCGAATCAGAGCATGCCACGTGGCATCCAAGTGGCAGTGCGCGGGAAAATATTTCAAAATCCGTTTTTCGCACTTTGTTAGTGCCTAAATCTTGGATCGACATATCTTTCGATCGAGCTCGGATTTGCGTTCTTGATATCAGCGGAAAGCTTATGAGATTCTCTACACGTTTCAAGGTCAATCTTGCATTTTGGTTCAGTTTGGAGGATGAAAATTGAGAAACGCCTCGGCGCGAAATAACAAGTAGAGGTAATGCTTCGACAACCACTTTAATGCAGCAAACAACCCGCCGCTTCTGTTAGACAAACCGCCGCTTTGCCAGAACCCGCCGCTTCTGCCATGATGGATGAATTAAATGCAACCTAGAGGTGGTTGGGGCAGATTTCGAATTCCTCTCTCTTTGCTCTCCCATTCTTCCTATAAATTGTAAGAGGGGTTTCTTTCTAAGGTGGGACATTTCCGCTTTGCACCCTCCCTTCTCTCTGTTCATAAGAAGATTTGTGGAGTTTTCAAACCTCCATATATAGTGTAACACCACCGTTTTTGCCTTTTGGCCATTGCAATGTATTGAATCTATCCTTGAGCAATATATATATATGTGTCTGTGGTTACTTCTAAACCCTCTTACATATTTATTACTGTCATTCTTGATCTTTCATTGCATTTTTGCTATCTGTGCATGATGTTGTGTTACATCTACATGATCTGTGTTAAATTTGGCAAAGCATATGTTCTTCATTCCTTGGTGCATCACCTCTATTAGCTTAGATTTATTTTATGCATCTTCTTTCCTTGTCTCCTTGGCAAATTAGATTAGATTTTGAGGAAAACCCTCTGCATATTTCGTATGCACCTGAACAGAGGAATAGGAACCAGCCTTTCTCTGGAGATTCCTTTCTCACTCTTCAAGTCCCACACTTGGAGAAAGGATTCAATGTTGATGCAATCACACTGGATATTAGTAATCAACCTAGAAACCTGATCAATACCCAGGGGTGCTGTGATTTTGCACTAACAGTTTTGGCACGCCCGGTGGGACAGAGGTCTCATTTCTATTTGCAGCAAGGTTGATATGCATCTGCTGCAATTTTCTTGCTTGAAAAGAGCTATTATTTGCATATCTGGCGACTCCAAGGGGAGGAATCAACTGGTTCCAGCAGTCAGCCCTAAAAGCTTATGAGAAGAATCACAAGATCAAGAGCTGGAGAAGAGGAAGTGCTGTTTGAATACCTGCAACTATCTCCAAGAAGAAGGCAAAGAGGAAGAAGGATTCAAAGGTCTCCATCTCCACCAAACAGAACTCTCTCAACTCCTCCACCTGAGCGGCCTTTCTTTGATATCTGAGGATTTTAAGACCAATCGAATGGCGTGACGGTGAACCCCTATGTCAACTTCACGGGCGGGCCCACTTGCTCTCAATGCACAAAATCCAATCCCAGTGGCAGGCGAAGAACATTCCATACTTTCTTGGAGAAAATCAGACCACTCTGGCGATCATGTCGAGGACATTGCTAACATTTGTGCGATCCATGATCGGCGAGATGCAAGTAGTTTGTCAAATTCTTTGGCGTCTTCATTCAAGAGGAAAGCATTGCAATGGTTTAGGAGCCTTGGGTGGCTCTATCACAAAGCGGAATCAGTGTGTATTGCACTTCATAATCAATTCGGAGAGAAGGAGACAACTTGTCTCTTTTGGAGCAGTGACAACCATCGAGAGAGCTTCGATGAGCAGCTAAGCGATTTCAACTTGATTTCAAAGATCTTGGGATAGAATTCGATGTGATCGGACCAACAATGAGAAGGTGCTTTTCTATACTACCTTAAAGCTTTAAATTCTGATATTTCTATATTGATTCAATCCATGGGAGGCACAACTATCCCTGCTGCTTATAATATTGCCATTAGAGCTGAAAATTGTCTGATTCAAGCTGGCAAGCTATCTCCTAGGCCTCCAATGCCATTATATCCAAGCTTAGAGAGCCCAAGTACTAGTCAGGCACCTGTCTTAGCTCCTTCTCCCATTCCTAGAAATCAGAGTTCAAATGAAGCTTCCACTTCATCTCCAAGTGCCCCAAATGAGCTTCAAGAAGTCATGAAGCAACTGCAAAATTTAGGTAATGAGCTGGTCACACTCAAGAGGCAGCAAGCTCAAGGTTTTAGACCTTCGTATCAGCCTCAAGCTCAACCGAATAGGCAGCCATATCAGCCTCAAAGACCACCTAATCCAGCCACAAATATGAATCAAACAAGGCCTCCTGCCAATAGACCATTCCAGCCCTATAATCCAAATGCCATATCTGCCTCTAAGGCATTAGTACCAGCACAAAACAACATTGCCCAGGAGTATGATTGGTGTTTTCCATGTAATGAACCCCATAATCAATCCATGTGCTATAATGGTGCTCTAACCCAAGCTTTAATGGTAACAAGTGCTGGTGTGGAGGGTGAGAGTAGTCAAGAAAACAGCCAACAACAAGAAACATTCCAACAGCAATCAGCCCCAAATGATACCACGTTGGTAAATTGGCAAGCAGAGGATTTCTGTGGCATGAATCAGATAGTTTCTCAGGGTGTTGCTGCCAACACAAGGTCAAAAAGGAGAAATTTGGGTGAAGAACAGCCATTAGTCCCAGCCAATCCTCAACCTCCCACAGCTCCACAAATGATTGGCAAGCAAAACCCAGTTTCAAATGCACAAGGGCAGACAAAAACAGCCCCTAGGCCAAATCAAATGCCAGCTGTTGCTGCCCATATTCAAGGGGCAAATGTGCAAACCAAGGGACAGCAGAGAGATCCTTCATCACCATTCAGTATCATTGATCAGATGAAGAAGACAAACGTCAATATATCTATGTGGGAATCCCTATCCATCCCAGGCCAAAGAAATCTGCTGCAAGCTGCCATAAAGGATTGGCCAACTTCAAATCAGCAGGTTCAAAGGCAAGACAAAGTGCTTACAAATGCTGCCCAGCCTGAAGGAAATCATGGAACACAACAAGGTAGAATGCTGAAGCCCCCCCCTTTCTATGTTTCGTTAATTATTGGAAATCAGCTAGTGCATAACTGCATGATAGACTCTGGGGCAAGTAGCTCAGTAATGCCTAAACAGATAGCTGATCAGCTAGGGCTCCAGTATGAAATAACATCTAAGGGAGTAGTGCAGCTGGATGGGACAGCAATAGCAACAGTTGGAGTGATTAAAAATTTGAGTCTTACCTTGCATGCATGTCCAAATGTTGTTGTCTTACAAGATATATCAGTCATAGACCTTCCACCACTCTTTGCCCTCTGTTTGTCAAGGGACTTTACTGCCAAGATTGGGGGATATTTGTCCGCTGATTGGTCACACATGCTGTTCAGAACGAGGTATGGAACTAAAGCTACAATTAGGTCGGAACCTATTGCAGATTTCCACATTGAGCCCTATACTCCAAGTCATATTAATACCAATTGCTCAGCATTTGATCAAGAAGATCACCTTGGCACTGATGAAGCTGACACTAAGGTTGGAAGTATCCCAGATTTGACTCTTGATGAATGGGCAAGCAAGGTGCATGCTTTTGATCCTTATCAAGAAGTAGAAGAATCTGAGCTAGGGGTCTATTGTATACACGAAGAAAGTCAACCTATTCCTAACATCACCAAGCCAAGCCACAAGGATGACAATGAGGTATGGCAACTGTTTTTTGATGGATCAAGGAGTAGACAAGGCGCAGGAGGTGGAGCCATGCTTATTTCACCTCAAGGAGTAAAGTATTATTCAGCTTTTAGATTTCAATTTGCATGCTCCAATAACACTGCTGAATATGAAGCCTTGGTGCAAGGGATGCATTGGGCAATAAAGAGAAAAATAAATAACTTGCAAGTGTTTGGGGACAGTGAGCTGATTGTAAATCAGGTCAAGGGACAGCATGCTGCCAAAAATGATCTACTCAGATGCTACAAAAACAGGGTGTGGGACCTCATGGAAGATTTTGAGGCTTTCAGCATCAAGGCCATTCCCAGAAAAGAGAATCAAGCTGCTGACAGGCTTGCAGCAGTGGGGGCAACCTTTGACATTGTAGAAAACATTCAACAAGACAAGGTACAGCCAAACATCCACGTGATTGTGAGGCCTTCAGTGCCGGATAACGATGTCAATTGGCAAGTATTTGAGAATGACCAGCAAATCATCCACTTCTTGCAAGAAGAAGCTGAGTTCTCAGCTAAAAATCAAGAGAAGTTGAAACAGCAATATGGTGACCAGGTGATACAGCTGAGAACTGACAAGCTGCCCAAGGGACTTGTCACCTTGGAGTCCATTTTTAACCCCAATGATCAGTTTAGAAAGGAGAAAGCAAATATTCAGGTCAAGAGGGAAGATTCGGTATCCATCTTGGTAAAAGAGAACAAGCCATTGCAAATTGGAAAAATGACAACTGAGCAAGAGAGATATGAGTTCATACAGCTTTGTCAAGAATTCCCTGACGTGTTTGCTTGGAGCTATGAAGACTTGAAGGGCTTCAATCCCAACTTAGCTCAGCATACCATCGAGTTGGATCCAAATACTAAGCCTGTCAGGCAGAAACAGAGACCAGTCAATCCACACATGGAGCCTCTCATGAGGAAAGAATTGGACAAGCTGATTGAGTCAGCAATTATATTCCCAATCAAGCATTCTAGTTGGGTTGCCAACTTAGTTCCAGTCAGAAAGAAAAGTGGAGAGATCAGGCTATGTGTTGACTTCAGAGATTTGAATAGAGCCTCTCTCAAGGACCATTATCCACTCCCTTCCATGGAGCAAATATTGCAGGTTGTAGCTGGGTCAGAAAGGTTTTCGCTGCTTGATGGATACTCAGGCTTCAATCAAATTATGGTGAAGGAGGAAGACCAGTTCAAGACAGCCTTCACAACCAAATGGGGCACATATGCTTACAAGAAGATGCCATTTGGACTGTCGAACGCCGGAGCAACATTCCAGCGAGCTATGGATATGGCATTCAAAGGCTTGATTAACAAGATAGTGCTGGTATACCTAGATGATATCACTGTCTTCTCAAAGAATGCTGCAGACCATCTCTTTCACCTCAGGCAAGTATTTCAGAGGTGTAGAAAGTTTGGAGTGTCTTTAAATCCTAAGAAGTGCATCTTTCTTGCACATGAAGGGAAACTTCTTGGCCATATTGTCTCCAAGGAAGGATTAGCAATTGATCCAGAAAGGGTTGAAGCCATAAGAGCTCTGCCATTGCCAAGTCACAAAAAGGCTCTTCAAAGTTTCCTGGGAAGGATAAACTTTGTTCGGAGGTTTGTCCCAAATTTTGCAGCCCTTGTCAAGCCCATCACCAAAATGTTAAGAAAAAACATGGCTTTCAAATGGACGGCAGAAGGCAAGGAGAGTTTTGAAGCAATCAAAGAAGCCATCTCCCAGGCACCCACTCTCATCAACCCGGACTTTTCCAAGGATTTCATCCTCTATGCATTTGGGGGTGATGACACTATTTCTGCCATTTTGGTGCAACAGAATAAAGATAATGATGAACAGCCAATTGCCTTCTTTAGCCAAAGCCTAAATGACTGTGAATTGAGGTACTCTTTTATTGAAAAACATGTGCTTGCAGTAGTCAGGAGCTTGAAGAAGTTCAAGCATTTAATCTCAAACAACAAGGTCCAGTTGCTGGTCTCACATGCTGGGGTTAAGGACTTCCTCCTCAACAAGGATTTGAATGAGAAAAGGGCAGGATGGATCACCCGTGTCATGGAGTATGACATTGAGATCAAGATCACCAAGCTGGTAAGAGGCAAGGGTTTGTGTGAGCAGCTCGCTTCCAAACAACTAAACAACCCAGAAGATAAAGAAGACGCTGTCCTGCTTTTACAAAATGATCAAAAACAGGAAAATGATGATGAGTCCATTCCCTGTTGGACTCAAAATATGATACATTTCCTACAGACGGGCATGTGCCCTCTAGAAATGAGCAAAGCAAGAAGAAGACACTTCAGGTTGCAGGCTATTCCATATACCATCATTGATGGAGTTTTGTTCAAGAAGGATGTCAATGGAGTGCTGCTGAGATGCATTAACACAGGTCAGATTCAAAGGGTATTAAAGGAGTTTCATGATGGACCAGCTGGTGGCCATTTTGCACCAAGAGTGACAGCTCTGAAAATCATGAAGGCTGGTTATTATTGGCCTAAAATCTTTAGTGATTGCTATGCATGGATCAAGAAATGTAAGAATTGTGCATTCTTCACAGGAAAAGAGAGACTTGCAGCCCTCCCATTGCATCCAATCTCAGTTGACCAGCCATTCATGCAATGGGGTTTGGACTTCATTGGAATCATCAATCCCAATTCGAGCCAAGGGCACAAATGGATTTTGACAGCCACAGACTACTTCACCAGATGGACAGAAGCAGTGGCACTCAAAGAGGCGAATGAGTCTAGCATCTTGGACTTTTACGAGGGGATAACTACCAGATTTGGTGTGCCTGCTACAATAGTCTCTGATAATGCATTGGCATTCATTGGATCTAAAATTACTGAGTGGGCTGTCAAGAACGGGATCTACCTCAGCACTTCATCAAACTATTACCCTCAAGGTAATGGCCAGGCCGAGTCTACAAACAAAAACTTGCTGAGGATCATTAGGAGGACTCTTGATGAGAATCAGAAGGCTTGGCATACCAAACTGAAGTCAGCCTTATGGGCTGATAGGATAACTCCCAAAAGGTCCACAGGTAACTCTCCATTTAGGCTTGTCTACGGAAGAGAGGCAATCTTGCCCCTGTCACTTGAGTTGCCAACGTTGGAACTCATGAAACAACTGGAATTGCTAGAGTTTGGACCCATGAAGGTGAGATATGCAGAATTGATGGAGCTGCAAGAAATCAGAGATCAGGCATTCCAAGCAATGGAAAAGGATCAGGCTTTGATCAAGAAGACCTTTGATAGGAAGGCCAAAGATAGATCTTTTCAAGTAGGAGATCTAGTATTGAAATGGGATGTGGACAGAGCAAAACCAGGAAGGCATTCAAAATTTGATGCCATTTGGAGTGGCCCATACATGGTCACAAAGTGCAAGAACAACAATGCTTTCCAATTGGCCTCATTGGATGGTGAAGAACTGCAGATTCCAGTAAATGGAATCTATCTCAAGCGTTGCTTCTAGAGGGAGTTTCACTACATCTGTAAATACTAGATTAGATTTTCTTCCCTCCAAGTGCTTGTGCACATTGTTTTGCTGTAATTAGTTTTGTTTTCCCTAAGTGCCTTGGCACAGCTTACTGTCTATGGAGATGATGCATGTCTTTGCTAAATCAGGTCACATTCCATCTTTCCCTTTGCACATTCTAAGTCAGTTTGGATTCTAACAGAATATTTGATGACTCCATGCCCAATGGATGGCTTCAGGCAACTGGCCTTTTCATCTAGCAGGCAGAATGATCCCGCTGAGTCGCCAAATTGTTATCCAAAATTCACCCCCCCAGGGTAAATTTGATAACATGCATCAGGATGTCCAAATTCCAAGAAAAATGAGTGATTCTGAGCAAAATCAGGTTTCTAGGGTCCCTTCAGGAATCTTTCTAAACTCCCCAGGCCGAAGAAGGAGGGAGCAAGCTTTGAGAAAGTGCGGAGAAGGTTGCAGAAAGCAAGTAGTTTGGGCCAGTAAAAATTGTGAAAATCGGCTAAGTCCTGGTCCAGCACAAGGTGGGACGAGTGGGACAAAGGTACGCGAACCGCCCGAACCGGCCGAAATGAGTCGAGGCGGCCCACAAAGCAAATGGGACAAGTGGGGACGAAGTGCGCGGCGGGCGCGAAAAGCCGATCCAGCCGAGGAGAAAAATTGGCTAACTGCTGAAGAGGGTAGCATTCGGGACGAGTGGAACAAATGGACGCGAAATGCCCGAACCGGCCGGATCGCGCGAAAACAGTACAAGGAGCCCAAAAGCAATTGGGACGCGCGGGCCAGAAATGCCCGAACCGGCCGAAAAGAGTCAAGTCAGTCCGAAGCAAAGTGGGACAAGCGGGCCAAAAATGCCCGAACTGCCCGAACCGGCCGAAATGAGCACAAAGGGCCCAAAATCAAATGGGACATCCGGGACAAATGGAGGCGAAGTACGCGTAGGAGCCGAATCAGCCGAGGACCAATCAGAAGCTGCCACGTGTCCTCACAAGAGAAAAGTCAAAAAGTCAATGGGCGAGTTTTCGAGCACCGATCCGAACCAATGGGATAGTGCCACGTGTCCCAGCTAGGGCCCACAAGGAAAATTCAAAAGACAGCCCGCCGAAAAGCAGAAGAGAGAGAATTATTCAGCGAATCAGAGCATGCCACGTGGCATCCAAGTGGCAGTGCGCGGGAAAATATTTCAAAATCCGTTTTTCGCCTGTTCCGTGCCCTAAATCTTCAGATCGACATATCTTTCGATCCAGAGCTCGGATTTGCACGTTCTTGATATCAACGGAAAGCTTATGAGATTCTCTACACGTTTCCAAGGTCAATCTTGCATTTTGGTTCAGTTTGGAGGATGAAAATTGAGAAACGCCTCTGGCGCGAAATAACAAGCAGAGGTAATGCTTCAACAACCACTTTAATGCAGCAAACAACCCGCCGCTTCTGTTAGACAAACCGCCGCTTTGCCAGAACCCGCCGCTTCTGCCATGATGGACGAATTAAATGCAACCTAGAGGTGGTTGGGGCAGATTTCGAATTCCTCTCTCTTTGCTCTCCCATTCTTCCTATAAATTGTAAGGAGGGGTTTCTTTCTAAGGTGGGACATTTCCGCTTTGCACCCTCCCTTCTCTCCTGTTCATAAGAAGATTTGTGGAGTTTTCAAACCTCCCATATAGACTGTAACACCGTTTTTTGCCTTTTGGCCATTGCAATGTATTGAATCTATCCTTGAGCAATATATATATGTGTCTGTGGTTACTTCTAAACCCTCTTACATATTTATTACTGTCATTCTTGATCTTTCATTGCATTTTTGCTATCTGTGCATGATGTTGTGTTACATCTACATGATCTGTGTTAAATTTGGCAAAGCATATGTTCTTCATTCCTTGGTGCATCACCTCTATTAGCTTAGATTTATTTTATGCATCTTCTTTCCTTGTCTCCTTGGCAAATTAGATTAGATTTTGAGGAAAACCCTCTGCATATTTCGTATGCACCTGAACAGAGGAATAGGAACCAGCCTTTCTCTGGAGATTTTACACAAAGAACAAACAATATATCCAAGTTCAAATATGCACGTTTTCTCCATGATGGTCCTTTTATAGTTATATCATGTCATGATTTCTCTACACACTACTCTCTCAACCTGGATCCTCATATGTGACCATGGTCTTAAAAATAATATTATGGATACACAATGGCCTTCATACCATTTCTAAGAATTTGGGATATATAAATCAGACCCAAAAAGTCTTCAAGACACCTTTGTTGCTTTAAATGTGAGAAACTTTATATACAAGCCTTAATAGGGCCTTAAAGCACCAAATTTTGCTCAATCATGCATGTCAAACTATCTAGTTCATTCTAGGTCATAACTTCTTATTGCAATATACCTTCTTAATACTCTCTACTTGCAATCGTGAATTCACACGTACCTTTTCATGGTGTTACCGCAAGAACACTATTTCTAACAATCTCAAATTTGACCATGCTCTACTTAAGTGAATCATACATCAAGACCTTTAAACTTGCTATTCTTGTTACACTTTAATATTCCTTACATAGTTATATTGATTCCAACATGAGTTTAATCATGTCAATCCTTTGTTGTAAGCACAATGACTGAGAGAGGGGTGAATCAGTCCTTTAATTTTTTTATTTCATTTATCATAACATGCATACATAATTCATATTGTCCATTTAACATTCATAAACCAATGCAAGCTTATTAAGTGTGATAAAACCATCCACAAGAACAAAGGAACATATAACACATGAACACAAGATATAAAATGGGAAACCCTCAAGTGTAAGAAAACTCATTGAACCTTTACATATATATTACACAACACAAAGGATTTTTTTAGTGAGGCACCAAGCCCATAAGGAGCACCAACCCCTAGTATGGTAGGGCACCCACTCCACAAGTAGCACCAACCCCTAGTTTAGTAGAGTACCAAATCTATAAGGAGGATACAACCCCCAAGATGACCAAGCACCAACTAAGCCACCTAAAATGAATATCACTTTAAATACTTATTGCTCTAACAACTGATTGTGATCACTAGTTCAACTTCATCCATTCAAAACACTCTCAAACATTCCTCTCTCATTCTTCCCTCATACATGCACCTTCATATAATGATTAGGTCAAGTAACCTTGTAGATTATTCACCTCTTCTCTTTGTATCCTCTTCTCTTCTCTACTCTTGACCCATTACAACACTCTGACAAACTCATATTGCTCACTCACACATCTATCTACTACCCTAACTCAAATGATCAAACATAACTCGCCTTTATACATGACTCGTCTCATAAACAACCATAGTTCAGATAAGACCATTAAGTTCAGTAATCAACAACTTAAAAACACTCTTACAAAATGTATTCAAATTATGTAACATTACCCTTTAGGTTGGCATAGGCATAGGCCTTTCACACACACATTTTCTCAAGGCTTCTCAATTAGGCCTAAAACAAGGTCTTCATACTCAATGGTCATATTTTGAATTTCAAAAGAACATAAGAAATTTTAAAACACTTCATAGGATCCACACACATCAAAAACATCCTCTATACTCAATCAATAAGCTTTAACAACTTTGCAACCTCCAACTTCAATGTATAACACACCAAGAAGCAAGAAACTCTCATTAGGTCTCAAACACCTAAACATTTGTCTCCAAAAGAGAACTAGTTATCATAGAAAATCACATCACCATGGCACATATGACATATCAAAAAGAATATCATGATGTCATCTAATCCATGTAACTCATAAAAACCTTAAAATCAAGGCACAAGTCCCCAAAAAGAATTCATCTCTCGAAAGCTGCTTAAACTTAGTTATAGGTATCTAAAACCAGTCTTCTATTATTCAAGATCCAATACCTCAAAGACAATTTCCAAGCACTAAAACCACTTGGAACACTTCAAGGGAATCCTAAGACACCTTATCAAGAACTTACATGTATAGGTTACATGCAGAAAACCACACTTGCACACTTATTTCAAACAACCTTCTTGGTAATCCTAATAGGGATGATTAGGCCATTAGTTCTTAAACCAAAAACACCTCATCTGATCAAAAAAGGACCTCAAACACACTTCAAACCATCTTAGTTCACTTCAAACCTCCATGACTGGTTTTGCACCATTTAAGCTTTTAGTAGTAGGTCACATTGTTAGATATGTTTCACCACTTTCTTGCAATAAACTTGTCCAAATATTTTCATGGACACTTAGAAGACATCCCAAGTTTTCTCCCACATTAGGTCTTTCATCATGACACCTACAACCTATGAATGTACTTAAAAACTTTTAAAATAAATATTTTTTTTTCAGACATTACAGCAGAGCTGGAGCATGAAACCACCACCAAAATGACCTATGATGAATTATTTACAACCTGAAGCTTCACATTTACTTGCCTAAGCCATTTGGAGAGCATACACTTCATATTTTCTTCATCACTACATGACTAGGGTTTTAGGAGGGTTTTGGCCAACTATGCTTCTTAACAATCATTCATAAATGATAGGGCATCATTTAACCTAATTCCAATTGAAAAATACTCTTGACTTCATGCCTCAATAATGATGAATGGATTATTTCCCCATGCAAAGATTCCACATGCAATTGAGCACTCCAAACTTGACCTTTGAGTTGGGAATGAGTGTTTTAAGAGCTCGATAGATTCAGAAACAACTTTTCATGCAATTCCTTCAACCTCCTAACCTCAAACTTGGTCCACACCTCGAAATGACCTTCTACATGATATTCAATTCTCACAAATGCCTGTAAACCTCGAAACACTTTGCATAAACCATGACTTACCCATGTTTTCTAGCCTTCTCTAGGAATGATTATTCAATCTCAAAATCTTAATTGTTGGCATGTATGAGTGCTTTTATATCACTACCCAAGTATGATACTGGTGCTTCCATGATGAGAAAGTGGTCAGAAATAAAGGTTTGTGAAGGAATGGCAAGTTTGTATGTTAATATGAATACTTTGATGGTGTTTTCACACAAGAAGGACTCTAAAAGATTTGAAGGAAGATGAAGATCATGTATGTACAAGTATTATTTTTCATTAATGTAAAAAGGGGGATAAGATCTAGGTGGTTTTCTATCAATGACAAAGGGGGAGATTTTTTACATGAGTAAGTATAGGTGTTTTCATTAATGTAAAATTTAATTAATGAAAAAGAGGATGATGGAGGAGTGTTATAAGGTGTTTGACATGATCATGACATGGATATTCAGGTGGATTCATGATTGCATGAGTGAGTTCAGTGGGATTGGCTTGGTCTAGTAAACCTAGTCAAGTGACCTAGCTAGCCTAGGTGATAGTGCATGGTGGATGGAGCTACAAGGTGACTTGAGGAGCATAGTAACAGCATGGAGAGAATTAATGGAGAGTTTAAAAACACTAACATTAGTTTTAGAGTGTAGGTACAGGTTGAAGACCTAGTTTCAGGTGTTAATCCTAGTGTTTGGAGGCCTAATTAGGCATGGTAGTCACTTGAAAGTATGTGTGAGATCTTAAGGAAATTCATGAAGGTATGTTATATTATTTTCATCATGTAGAGGTAGTTTTCAAAGGTTTCATGATGCTTTATAGTGTTGGTTCAGTTGGTCTTGGCCTAGAACATGTAAAACCCTAAGGCATGTTCATGCAAATGAGATTGTTTGAGAAAATTCACATATATTTGTGACATGATGATGATTTTATATGTTATTAGGGTGTTTTATGATGTTTTGGGGCAAATTTAAGATTTCCATGATGAATAATTTGTAGATTATGATGTTTAGATTGAAACAGGGTTCTTAAGAGTGTAATTTCTAGCTCAAAGTGATAAAATGATCATGGTTGTACGTGTAAGGTTTACACGAGAAGCTAATAATTTCACGGATAATTGGTCATGGAGTTACAAAGACATCATACTTGGAATGAGGTCAAATAATGCCTAAAAATTTATGAACTATCATTAAGAACATAAGTCACTTTTTATTGCTTTGAAACCCTAGTTTGAAACTTATGGGAAAAAAATTGATTATATGAGCCCATAATGGATTAGATAATCAAATGTGATGATTTTATGATGGATAAGACTCTCTCATATTTCAGATGGTGTTGATTATAGTTCATGACAGTGAGTGGACACCAAACATATTTTCTTGTTTCCAGGAAAGAAGTATTTTCTTACATGTTTTCCATTAAACCATATGACTAATTTATTGTTATGATATGTGAGATGTTTTGATGACTGCAGTCAAAGTCAAAGCTTGACTATTTTTTTGGCCAAAATGGGTAGTTTTGAAATTGTTTGAGAGATGGACCTAGTTGAAGGCCTTCCACTTAGAGTTGGAAGGAAATGTAATATTTTATGAAAATAGGATTCATATATATTTCTAATGGTGTATGGTTTGTCTCATGATGAGGTGATTTGATAGGTCAACCAACTCAATTTTTGAAGAAGAAGGTTTTTGTTTTTAGAACAAGATTTCCCTATCTAGAATATTGAGGTTGAAGTCCCATTTTTGGATTGGTAGATGATTTATACTAGTTGGAGAGTGAATAGCGACACATTTTTCAGTAGTTAAGGCATTTTTAAGCCATTAAAGTGGCGAGATAGGGTGCAAACCAGTTGAGTTCTCAAAACTACTTTTTGGGAAGCTTAGTTTGGTGAAGAAAAAAGTAATTGTGGTTTGCATGGATGGATGTTTCAAGAAGTCTATAAATCATGGATGTGATCTATAGGTCAATGTATTTATAATGAGTCGTTACATGGAATAGTTAAAGTACTATGGTGTTATATATAGGTCCATAGGTGAAGACTGGTTCCTAGAAACAACTATTTTGTGAAGGATATGAGCCTTCTTGTTAATATTATGAAGCATTTGATTGCTTCAAATTAATGTGTGACCATGGATTATGTTTTTATGACATATTTTACATGTGTGAGTCATGTGGAGGCTTGGATAAGTATGGTGATGTGTTTGGTGGTATTTGATGAATTAGGCAATGGGATTTTGAGCTATTTTTGAGCTTGTTTGGCGTGTTTGAGCATGGCCGACCTATATGGGTCCATTTTATGAATATGTATGAATATATTAATATTTTTATTTGTATCAGTCAAACTCCTTGTTTAGGATAGACATATGTTGTGTTAATGAGAAGAGAAGGGTACAAAGTGAATGTTTTAGTTCAAATTTAAACTAGCTAAGAGAGAGGAAAAAGTGTGACCCAAGTGTGAGTGTGAAACATGCATGAAAGAATCAAATCAGAGTTGAGGAATTGTGTGAAAGGATGAAGAAGGTTAGAAATCATGTGTGAAATATTTTTCGATCAAATTAGGTCATGTTTTTTTAAGATTGAGCGAGTTAGAAGGAGGTGTGTTTGAAGAAGGGTTTGAAGGAATATGGAGCTGAATTTTGTGATCACCATCAGTTGATTTGTTACAACATATATTCAGTGATCTTATTATAAAAATCTTGTTTGATTATTCATATTCATGCAAGTCTCTTTTTATGAGTAATATCAACAAGGGTCTAGGGGGTTAGTACTCCTTGTGGGGTTGGTGTCTCACTAAATAAATATCTTGTGGTGTGTAATATTCACTTGAGTGATTTTTTGTGAGTAATATCAACAAAGTTTCAATGGGTTTTCTTCCCCTTGAGGGCTTCCCACTTATATATTTTGTTCATGTGTACTCTCTCTTGGTTTTTCTTATGTGATTAATTACTTCACGAAGTTAATTTAATGGATGGATAAATGTTAATGGTGCATGCATGTTAATCTAAAAAAATTAAGGGTTTAACGAACTGATTCACCCCCCTCTCGTTAATTTTACTTCCAACATGTGAAACTTGTGCATTGTGACCTAATATTTTCACTAAAGTTAGGGCATGTAATCTAGTTCGGTTTGCAAGTGGAATGGGGAAGAATTAAGGTATGTGTTTTGTGAACAAATCTTAAGAGATTAAGTCTCTCCAAACCCTCAAAACTGTCCCTTTAGATCAATAGGAAAAATATGAAGAGTTTTGTGTTGGGGTGATAATGTCAAGTGGGGATACCTTTTTGTGGACCACCACTTCTCAAACCCCTTTTCTTAAAGTTTATTTCAATAAACTTTATGAGTCGGTATTTCACAACTAAGAGTGAAGTAGTATGATCGTTATATATATATATATATATATATATATATATATATATATATATAGTGAGCTAGGAAAATACAACGATAATTAAGAAAGTAAAGTAACTAGCTAGATACCTCCTCCTTTGTGATTCCTTAGCAAACCTCGAGAATGGGCGAGTGAAACATGTATGATCCCTAATTGCATGAAATGTAGGTGCTTCCCTCGAACTGGAGCAAGGCCTTCTCTACAACAAGATCAACTTACTTTGCACCAATGGATAAAGGGATTATGGATTTGGGATGCTTCAAGATGAGGCTATTTGGGCATTAGGATGAGGTGGAAAGGATGCTCTATGCTCAAAGGATGCAAAAAAGCTCTAATAGGATATTCAAGCTTGTTTAAAGAGGGTACGATTGTATTTATAGCCTGGGAATTGGATTAACTTAGAGGATTTTAAGTAATCACAGTTTGAAAATGTGGGCATGATTAGGTGAGTGGGGGCCACAAAGAGTGGGTGAGGATTAAACTTATATTTTTAATTCTCAAATGGGGGGACATGGGGAATATTTGGCATGTGAGGAAGATTGGGTTTAATTTAGGGCTTGAAATGGATTAATTAACATTGATTGATTCAATGGGGATTTTTGTGGGAAATGGGGTGGGGAAATTAATTGATTTGGAAGAGGTTTGAAATTAGGGTGTCTACACTTGCCCCTCTTTTGAAGCATACTATGAAAGTAGTGTTCTTTCAAAGAGAGTAGATGAAATGGATGAATATGCCCAGTCGAAACATTGAAAATGTTGAAGAGATTATTCTTAAGGAAGGTGTTCCTTTAATGAGATGTTATTAGAGGAAGAAAAAAGAAATCATTCTCTAATTAAGAAGTAGAACAAACTTTCACTTGTAATAATGGGGGAAGAATTCAATCTACTTTTGCTAAACAAAAAGTAGAACACATGTTTGTTGGGGAGAGTAAAAGGTGGTAGGTGATGGATGTCATGGTATCCATGAAGAAGAAAATGTCATAATAAGATGTGATTAGGGATATATGTGATGATGCCTCCTCAAGAGGGGTGCTAGGGATGGAAGATATGATAGAGCTCTTGAAAAGAGGAGAGGTCAATTCTGCGGAGAGGAGGATGAGAATGGGGTGGAAGAGAAGGAAACGCATCGCACTACACAAATAAAGAAAGGATTCAATCAGACTTGAATGTTAGGTGTGAGGGTGTGTTGAAGGAAATAATGAGTAAGCATGGAAAGAGAAAAAGGAATGGATAGGAGTAGTGTTTAATTATGAGAAGAGCAAGAAAATTCAATAGGTGAAGGAGACAAGGGTATGGAATAAAGTAGGATTCGAGACAAACGAGGAAAAAAAGGAAATGAAATAGGTAGAAGAGAATAAGAGAGAGGGATAATAGGGAAAGAAGGGAATGATGAAGAACAAACAAGAAGAAGACAAGAAAATGACATATCGAGGGTGAAATTATGAAAAAATGGGGGAGAGATTCAAAATGAAGGGAGTAGAAAAATGAAGAAGCGTGAAGGAGATGAAGGGGAGAAATGATGGAAAAACGAAAGAGATGATAGATCTAAGAAAAACAATAAACTATATAAGTAGGAGGTGAAGAAGATAAGGGTATGGAGAATGAGGAAAGATGAACAAGAAGGAGAAGACGAGATGAGAGTAGGGGGTAAAATCAGGAAAAAGGGAGAGAAGGATGGAAAAATGAAGGAGATGAGGATGATGAAGAATTTAAAGAAGATGAAAGAGGAGGTAGAACAAAGAAAAGAAAGAAACTATGAGGGACCAGGAAAGTGTGGAGAATATTAGAGAAAAGAAGAGAAACTGGTACATAATTATTGAAAAAGTAGGGGTGATAGAGAAAAGAAGGGGAGGGTATGAGGGAGGTGAAAATGATGGGGGAAGAAGAGATGACAAAGTGGATATAGGGAGAATATTGAAGGAACATGATTGTCATGGGGAAGATCAAGGTAGAGAATATGGTACAGACCACATGGAAATGCATGTGGAGGGTGGGATGCTAAAAAAGATGGGATAATACTAAAGATCTAGGTTATCAATGGGGAATTAATAAGGAGGCACGAAGAAAAAGGGGGAAGAAGATGATACAGAGGAAGTGAAATAAAATGAGGAGTAGGAAGGAGGGAAGAATAATAGAGAAAATGATTAGAAGGAAGGAAACCAAGAATGGAGACATTTGGTGAAGAGTGGGTAGTATCAAGAATGTAAAGAGAAGAAAACGGGGAGGAATGATGTGGATTGGAAAAGATGCGGAGATGCATGAAATGAGGATATAAGTATTACGAGACAATATACAAAGGATGTATGATAAAGATGGTAAAGATATTAAAAGAGGGTGAAGGAAATATGGAGAGGTGGGGAAGAAGTGATAAGAAAGGGTGGGGTTGGATAAAAGGGATGTGAGGGAAGAGAAAATGGGGATACAAGAGGAAATGTTAGTGAGGGACGTTAGGGAAAGTCCACCTACAATGATGAGTGGGGAAGGAAGAGAGGAAAATTAAAGAAAGGGAATGATGTAGCCTAAAATAAACCCATAAATCCCAAGGCATGTTGGCACATCACTCAGACTAGACTGAGCGCTCACCCGAAGCACGCAAGGGTACCAGGTCCCTCTTTAGAGTAGCTTGTTCAATATGTTAGCATGATTGTAAATATAATTTAGATCCATAATAGATAATCAATTACACCACATCACATAAACTAGATCTAGATCTAAACCATATGAAAGATTGACTAAACAATGACTATAATGAGATTTACCATGCAAGAACCATATTCAATCACATCTAACACCATTATCCAGCCAATAGTATCCATTATATTAAATACTGTAAAACATAGAAGCTTCATACATCATGATCTAGTTTCCATAGTCATGTGCGCTAGTAATTCCGCAACATAACTCTATAATAAAATGGTATATCTAAACTGTACAAATCAATACATATATATAGGAGTGGGGACTTTCCCTTCACCACCCATGTACCTTCCAAAAATAGGCTACATTCTAATAATAGACATGTGCCTTTACAAGAGAATACAAAAGCATACAAGTGCTAATAATAGATCTTCTAAAGTTAACTCTAAGTACATATCCTATTATTAGCCCAAAATTATGCATGATGTTTGAACTTCCACTTGTTCCAAAAAACCCTTGCATAGCCTGCAAGTCTTCATACCTTTACATTCTCTACACTCCATGTCCAAAAATGACCTTGATCTACAAAAGAGGTTAAGTCCTATTTCCAACCTATTTATGGGTGCACTCTTGTTTTGTTATACTTCCACACACGTATATGTGCCCTATTGTCGGCGCCCGGTCCTTATGCACTTCCATCCTTGAGCTATATTTTATCCTCTCAACATTATCCCACACTACTTGTATTGCCACCCCCAGCAATGGGTAATTTCTACTCCTTTCTTCAAGAATAAATAATAATGAATAAAATAATAAACAATTACATGACCATAAATAGTGAAGTATCACTCGGCATTCTGCTTCTTGACCGGTAGGATCAATTATGGATACTCATTTTTAATCTCAACCTCTAATGTCTACCAATCACTTAGCGCTTCACATGTTTTATCAGGGAAATATATAACCACGGCTTACAACTCATCTTGAGTCATGTTTTCTTGTTCATTCAGTGAAATCCAAACAATGTTAGCCATATTGGAAACCATTCCCTCTATGAATTCCATCTTCTGAGAAATGAGCTTCCAAATTTCTTTCATCCTTTCCTTGTGTGGATTTTGGGCTTCTGCAAGTGCTTTGCACTTTTCTTCAACCAAAGCAATCCTATCCACATGCCTAATCATCTCATTCTTCACTTGCCTTTAGGACCTCAATATCCTCTTCAATAGTCCTTATTCTAATAATGGAATCGGGCACCGTGCACATCTTCAAAGCTTGATCCACCTTCTTAAGTTCATCCTTCAAGGCCTACAACAATGACTCATAACTCGCAACTTTTCTTGTAATTGTGTCCTTTTCCCTTTCTTTCCTCTCTACAAAGATCCTTAGGTATTAGCATACACACAGGCCCTTCATCAACTACCAACTTTACCAAAGTGTGAAGGTAATGCATAATAGAAGGAAATTTTTTTGGAACTTGTGATTCCAGGTGTGGTCATACCTTCAAAATGTCATCTCTAATTTCCTCTGCCATACTCACCAATGCTTCTACCTTTTCTTCATCCCTTTCCTTCTCTATTATTAGGTGCTTAATCTCTTTATCCTTATCCTTATTATCATCCATCAATGCCCTAAGGGTTTCCACTTTGTCTATGTTCCTGCACACAACCTCTGCAGATACCTTCACTAAGGCATTACTCACCTGCTCATCTGACATGACAGTAGGTTTAACATTTACATGTTGTACGTGGGGTGCTTTCTTCATCCTGTGTGAAATGCATGACTCTTCACACACATTGAAATCTAGCTCATCCATATGAGTCTGTATAGACCAAGATAATTACTTCCGTGTGCACGCGTTCACCATTTCTTCATCCATCAGCTCCCAACCATATAAATCCTTAGGCTCCATAGTGCTTTGGAACCACACACATATGATTTTGCTTGTGTCATCCACATATCCAATAGCAAAAGTCACATAGTCTTTACCTTCCTTCTCTTTCTTTGTTCGCCTTCCTTTTAGAGCACAGGCACTGAATCCAAAATTGGGCCTTCACCTTCTTGTGTAGTATGGGGCACACCTAAACGATTTCCCTTGTCTACTTTTTTTTCGGTCTCCTTCAACTCCTCTTCATTAATTTTCATTTCTTCACCACAAGGCTACTCTATATTCTTAGGCTTCATTAGAGTACACAGCGTGCTTTCCCAGATTCATCCTCCTCTTCCTCCTTAATCTTTAACTTGTGCCTTTTCTTCTTCTCATGCTCCACCTTACGAGGAAAAGTCTTAGGTGATATCCTTAAAGGTTTTGATGTTCCCGCACTCTCATCCCATGTTCTTTGCAACACACTTTTAAATTATGGCTCCTCAACGATCTAATCGTATCTATTTCCATAGTGTCTATCTCTAGTACTTCATCTTCTTGTTTTTGTATGTGAGAGGAGTCACCTCACTCTCTCTCTTTTCTCCAAGCGTAAGGTGTCTTCTTCACTGTGTTTCAATCATCACTATCTTCCTAGAGTTTTTCTTCTAAAGGGAGTGAATTTGGTTCATTATCTTCCAAAGTTCTAATTGTATGCTTCCCCTTTAACGGGTATAGAATTTTAAACTCATTCTCCATGTGTACCCCCTTCTCCAATGGGGGATTCAATTGAATGTATACAAGGGCTACCCCCTTCTCTCCAATTTCCAAACTCATATCTTTCATATTAATATCATCATAAATTAAATGTTCAATGTATGTAGACATACCAGGATAGACGTAAGTCTTCCTAAGAGTGTGGTAGTCATGATCTACCTTCTCAGCATTAAAAACCAGCCGGCACGTGTTTGAGAACCTATGTATAGAAGCTTGAAAGAAACACATGGTGAAGGCATAAGGAAGCTTACACCATGGGCTCCACTTTCCATCCTTCATCCCAAAATGTGTAATAGTGAAATGTTGATAAACTACAAACTATACTTGATTACCTACTACCATTGGAAGATCCTTTGGTATTCTCCACTCTTCTTCAAATGCGAGTGAAGTTACGCATACCACAACTCTTCCCTCTATTTAAATGGGCCACTCATGGTCCCATCACAAGTGTATTTCTCAAATCTCTCTGCAAGATATTTCTTCACCTCAGGGTACTGCCAAATTTTCTCCTTAGGCCCATCCAGTACTCCGATTTCTACAAAGACAAGTGACAAAAGTATAGTCCAAAACTAATCTTATCTCCACCATGTGCTTCTTCAATTATAGTTTCAGCAATAAACCCTACCAAATTATAGGTTACACCTTCAGACATCTTCTTTGTTATGTGTAGCCACAATGTGTTTACTATGACCACTAATCTTGGTCATTAATCTTGGTGAGGATGTGTGCCGCTACGAACCACATGATACTTTTGTAGCTTTCCTATATCCATTCCGTACCCTCCTTTAAGGTAGCCTAACTCCTTCCTTATCTTCAGAATACCCTCCTTTTCTGAAAAATTGCTACTCACTTCAACGCCCAAACTCCTAAGTCCTGTCAAGCTCCCAATCAGGGGCATGGTGAGCCTCATACATCATCTAGAAAATTAGAAAAATTCATCATGGAATCTTCTCATCATGCCCACGATATAACTTCTCTTGTTTCCCAAAGTAAGGGAGTTCATATAACTACAAAACCCTTACCTTTCTTAAGAGATTCTCACCAAAGCATCATCGTGAGACAACCATATCATCAATTATGTGTCCTGTTTGTCTTTCATACCAACAATTTCTCTAGTTCTTCTTTGTTATCCTTCATTCGGTGATTGTAATCACTCACTTTACTGCAGTGAACATGTGAGTCCTAATCACGACCCATGAAAACCCCTTCTAAGTACTACATCTATAAAAAAAATCTCTCCGGGGCATCCTCTACTTTGATTTCTTCTTCTATATCCTTCTTCCCCCTTACGGTCACCCGGATGCCTTCTTTGGTGCCATCATAACTATAAAGGCATGTTCTTTTACCTGCTCCAAGTTCTACAACTTAACTCCACATTCTCTAGCTTGAAACCATGTGCCCTAGTTCAAATCCAAACCTTATCTCTTGATTCCTCCTTCCCTCATATCCCTACTTCATTCAAACACTTAACTCAATGGATCACAAGTCAATGTCGTGTACAAATATGTCAAGAACACCTAGTTTGTGGCTCTCTGCACCTTGCAATGCTTCGTTAGCTTACTTGTAAACAAATCACTCGTATGCTATTTAATCGTAAAGGTGAAAATGTCTACACCACATTGCCTTATATATATTTTTCAAAAAATCATGCATTTATTTCTCCTCCACCTACCACTTTACCATACATTAACTCATCATTTGTAACACCTTGAACAAACTGTTATAATTCTCTTTTGCATTACAAGCATTGGCATGTGATTTTCATGAGGTGTGTTTCCTTGATTGTTGAAAATCATGCTTGTTATGGATAAATCATTTCTATTCTTAGATTATTTAGAATGAAATGATATGGCTTGCAAGAATCCATTTTCACTTCTTGTTGATAAGCTACAATCAGATTTTGAGAGTTGTAAACTTATCTCTTTTTGACTGACTCATCCTTGGATCAATTTCAGTGATCCAAGGAATGTTTTAAATCTACTTAACAGACTGAATGGAAAAATTGACATTCAATAGTTTGAAAGGCATAGCAGACTAAACTTTTGTATTTTGCAAATTCTATGGTCTTGTGTGAAAGTGCCTTCATTCGAATGTATGTTTGTGTTTGGGTCTCTGGGATTGATCTCTGCAGGACAATATTGGTGTAAACAAAATATAGTTTACTCAAGACTATGAAGGGGATCGGAACCCTAAAACTAAAGGACTATCCTAACAGTATCCTAAACTAGGTAAGAGCACCTACTTCCTATCTACGTCTATTCAATTGGGTTGTAATCTAACCTAAGCTTCTTATTCTATTGTGTTGGGGGTGACCTAACCTAAGCTCTTGTGCTAAATGAATATGGGAAGGGGAGAGTACTATAGTAATTCTTGGCTATGTTAACCTAATGCCTAATACTATATGGAGGTGAATTTAATCTAACCTAAGGTGGAAACTACCTAAGGAAATGTTTTAAGACCTAAGGTGATTAATTGTTGGACTAACCTAAGTTTTGGGAAATCTAGCCTAAACTATTTGAAAGGGGCCTAAGGTCGCATGTCACTACGGCGATGGTTCCAATGGCTTTTATTTGATTTGATTGGATTTAAATGCTTGGAGGTACTACTAGTTTGGCAAGGGCTAGTTAAAATTTAGTGGGGCTTATGTGGAGGCTTCACTAAGTATGGAATTACATGTTGATTTGGAATTGGCATCCGCCGGTTTTTGGGAGGTGGTGGTAAGGAGAGATAAGTAGGAGAATTAGGAGTTATGGCATTAATAAATATCAGTTTTGTGTGAAAACCATCTTGGAAACACGGGAGGTGGGTTTGTGATAGGTTGTTTGGTTTTGAATGCCTTGCGAATTTTTTCTCTGCATGAGGCTATCCGGTTCTTTGAACCAGCAATTTGAATTCTTTTTCTTCTTGGCTATTTTTGGTTTCTCGGTATATTTTTATCAAGGGAATGTATAAGAGGCATTGGAAGAAAAATTGTTTGGT
The DNA here is from genome assembly GCA_018340775.1 of Taxus wallichiana var. yunnanensis. Classification (NCBI taxonomy): domain Eukaryota; kingdom Viridiplantae; phylum Streptophyta; class Pinopsida; order Cupressales; family Taxaceae; genus Taxus; species Taxus wallichiana. The sequence goes on from CM031233.1 coordinate 2,850,032, forward strand.
TGTTGATCTATCATGGAGAAGAAAAAGGGTTGGAAACTCGGCTAGAAGTCTCCTTCAAATTGGCAGAGGCACTATCAGGCATGATAGGCTCTACCCATTAATATTTCTTACTTTCTTCTAAATGATTTATTAAAACAATTCTGCTCTCTGGAGATAAATATTTGCATGATTTTTACGGTTAATTACTTGCATGTTTTCATGAAATCTCTGTGGTTTTTGGAATGTAAATCCATTGCTGGTAATGGTAGTTTTTGGGAAACTTTCTTTGTGCTATTTTAATGGTGATATTCATGTGAACTTGTTTTGAAGCTCTGTAACTTGTATTCGTGGCTAGTGTTGACTAAACTAGCATTCATTGCCTTATGTTTCATTCTGAACTATTATTTAGAGCATGTGTTTGTTAAATTTGTAGTAGAGCTTCTTGGTCATTCTGAACTAGCATTTTTGCTTGTATGGTTCTGAATATCTATTGTAGTCTTGTGTTTCATTTGAGTTGGCACTGGAATTTGTATTGTACTAAACTTTTTTTGAAGCTCTGTGATCGACACTATACTTGTTTTTAGTTCTTGCGAATGTTGAACTTATAGTCAAGTTGTTGAGCTTTGTTCTGTACTCATGCTATGAGATGGAGTTTTATTCTTATTTAAGAATTTGAAGATGTTTGAACTCATATTAGAGCATTGGTGTTTTTACGAGCTTGTATTTAGGGCTTTGTGTTTTGTTATAGGCTCAAATTTGACTTTCGTGTTGTCTAAGCCGATGTATTTGAGCCTTAAGAAGTTCTAAACTCCTGTATAAGCTCGTGTTCGACTTTGTATTTGTATTCCATTTGTGCATGTTTGAACTTGTGTTGGAATTGACGTGTTTGATTCTCTACTTGTATTCGAGCTGGAGTTTTGTTGGTATTAAGGATTTGAATAGCTTTAATCTCATTTAAGGTATCTATTCAAAAGGGTCTTCAGAGATTTGTTTATTTACAAGTAGACTGGTTATCTCTTTTGATATCTTCTTCTTATAGTTTTTATTGGACCAATTGTGGTACTTCTGTCTTTTAGACTATATCACCTTCTTTGAACTTGATGAGGCATGTGAATATGAAGTGTATCCTATTCTTCTTTACCACTGAGCAAACTGTGTCTTCTTTGAAGGCTTGACTATCTTTTTAGAAGGATTAAATGACTTGAATTATATCTTGTTATGGGTTTTAATGATTTTTGGTTCATTTCAAATAAGTCATTAATAGTTTTTAGAGGATTCTGGTAATGCGGTATTCTTTCTCCTTCTTGTTAGATGTTGAAACAAATACTTCCCTACTTTAATCTTTTAAAGTGAACTTGAGAGTCCTAGTTGTGATTTTGTCTCGAGTTGAGTTGGAAGTAAGATTGGAACATCTCTTGACTTAAATGTCGTTATGTTTTCTTTACTATCTTCGATATTTTATTTGATTCTTGGGTTTTAATTAAATGTTGAATCTAAAACCTAGTATACTAAGTTTTGGAGTAAAGGATATTGTATCCTTTGCATTCGAATGCTTTGTAATATTGTTCTTATTTGGGGATCATGGACTACTTACTCTGTTGCATCAAGTTGTTGAAGCCTTGTAATAGGATGTCAATCTTTTGTGTTCGTGAGATGTATTGATCCTTGTGTATCTTTCACTGTTGTGGATTTCTATTCCTTGTTGGATTCATTGAACGAGTCTCCGGTTTTAAAAGAGAATTGAATATGTTCTCTTGAGGGACAATATACTATTAGGGATTGTATTATGTACTCCGTTCTGAGATTTGAATTTGAACTTGAGCTTGGTGAATGGAAATAGGAAACCAATTTGTAAGATTTGTAATGGAAAGTTTGTAGTGTGCATTCTTTGAGTATGCGTTTGGTTTTGTGTTCTCTTTTGGGAACTAGTTAAAGAATTTCTAAGTTTGAATTAGATAAGGGAATTCATTTCATAGTATAAATAAAATGAATTATGGATTGAATCCTTTTCTATTTGAGATCCTTTTACTGTTGATTGTATAAGTTCATTCACTTTGAGCTTCTCTTTAATTGATTCTCTTCGGGATGGAAACTTCTTATGGATTGGTTAAGATATTTTATTTTATTTTAGTATAGCTTGGATTTGTGGAAAGTCTAGTTTCAGATCCTCGAATTATATCTTCAGGAAGAAGTTAGTAATACTTTCGATTAGACTATTTTGATTTCTATTCTTCTTAGATGGATTTAGGATTCTTGTTCAGAAGTTGTCTCTTATTTATGGAATCCTTATATTGATATCCTTGAATTGAAGCGAGTTAGATGAGTTCTAAACCTATTTTGTCCTTCGAGATGATGAAGTTTGTAAGGATTAGTATGTATCAATTCTTCTTCTTTTCTTAAGTTGTAGGATGAATCGTCTTAATATGAACTAGACTAAAAGTAACTTCTTTTGTTGCTTAGAAAAGATAAATGTGTATTTCTATTCTTATAGAATTATGAAACAATTGGATGACAAGACTTGTTCAACTTTGTTTTAAAGTAATTGATAGGATCAATTAAACCATATGATATAAATGTAGGTGTTGCATATTATATTATGCTCTTTTCTTAGTAGTGAATTCGGACTCTTTATTTGTGCTTCTTTTACGGATGTTATTACTTATGATTGTTGTATGATATATATTAATTGTTTCATTAAAGTAGAGTTTTTAATGGAACAATTAGTGGAATGAACGTTACTTTAATGCTTAGTGCTTATCACGCTCGAGTTCATTGAATTGACCCGTGCTAGTAATTTTTGCGAGATGGACATTGTAAGTGATAAAGAAGACAAAAAAATTTGATGCATTGGCTTATTTAATTATGGCTCTTATGTAAAGAGTTTCAAATCATTCTTGAGTTGTAATGAAAAAGAAAAGTGATGTTCTTTTAAGATCATTATTCTGATTGACATGCAGAATGTCTATAATGCATAATCTTGAAAATGTATATTTATCATCATGAACTAAAAGGTTTTGTGTTGGACTATAATTTGTGATGTGTATACTTTGTACTTATATGATGGAAATAATAGTGATATCTTTGTGGTATTCTTTATACTTGTGTATACTATTGCTAATATAAGATAATGAGTTGGATTAAGGAGATAGTATAATCTCCCTTTTAGAAATGAAATTGGTAAATGGCAAGGAAGTCATTCTCTAATTACACAACTATAGTTTAATAATGAAATATGCTTAGACATACAATTAAACTATATAAGTAATGAGCGATAAAAGGGTTATGTTAAAACCTAACCTCTTACCATGAAGAGGAAGATCTCCCTCTCTTGTGGAATAAAAGGTAAAAGGAATAGGGGTATGATCATTAATCGTTGTACTTTGTTTATAAAGTAAACACTAGCTAAATCTAAGTGGACGACACACTTGAATTGGATAGCTAGGTTACATTAAGAATTAAACGTATGATGTTTGTTGTCCTATTTTTAGGATAACTACTTGTTATGCCACGTTAACTAATAACAAATGTAGATATGAATCAATGAATTTCTCAATATCTAATCAAAGGCTAGTATTGGATAAAGAACTTAAGTAATGTTGGAATTAGGGTTAGGTAAGGTTCCTGTAATCTAAATTTTTAATCCAATTTAGTTATGATTAATGACCGCTACGGGGTATGTACATCTTGATGAATCGGTTCTAATGAGATGTTGGCACACGCCAACTAAAGGATTGTACCCTCGAGAAGTCTATAGACTTCCCAAGAATATAGTGTTGCGGTTGACATGTGGCAACACCCATACGTATTGTTCATCTAGATCTACACACATCGGACTTGGACTTAGTTTCTCTCTAGGTCAAGTTAGTAGCATGTTCGGGATATGTAGTAGCTTTCTATGCCTTAGGGTACCTTGGCGCATTCAAATGACTTAGGTCAGTTGAGTATGCCCATATACCATAAGTCATCGTGAGCATCTTCCTATAAAAAATTATGTTGCTAACGGGGCTAGGGTCAAACCTTGGGCAAGTGGACTAACGGTAGTCAGTAAATACCATTCTAGATAACAGAAGAGTGAGGTGAAGGATGTTATTCCAGAATGATGAGTATGTCGTCTAGGAATAGTAATATGAACAATTATGTTGAAAATATTTGGCGAAAGTATCACAAGCTACTAGTTGCGTTGTCCTATGTCACCTAGTTTAAAGCAACGTGATGTCAGATGAATATTGGTAACAAATATTTAGATAGGTTCTTTAAACAGATCACTCAGTACCCAGAATAGGGTAGGAGAACCAAGTATACATAGTATACATAAAGTATTCTATACTTTAAGTAAACATGAGAGATCGGTTGTTAACCAAGTCATGAAATGAGAGATCGGTAGTATCCTGAGTCATTAAATTTTCATATGGTTATACATTACGAGATTGATTGGCATGGAATGTGTGTTCTAAATGATGTTTTATTTAGAACAAAGAACATTATGTTTCAAAAAAATCCCTTGTTTCTAAAGTCTTAAAATGGGAATGTTACATCATTCATCAAAATTTCTGTGTTTTTCATCTTCACGCCATAGTCATAACCTTCTGGTGCACCCTCTACTTCTTGGCCATAGACCTCCTTTCCCATGCCCTCATGCACTGAAGTACCTTGCCACTGCACCTTTCAATAAGTAGTTTCCCTTGTTACAGCCTACCTCACGTTATAGTGTATATCCCTTTTTCCATCTATGGTATTTATTCAGGACTATTTTTTCTCTTTTCCTAACCGCACCTTTCCTTTGAGCACCTGCACAAACTATCTTCTATGCATACCCATCTTCAGATAATATTCCAACTTAGCAATGAACCCTGTATATAAACCACCCCACACTAAGGGTATGTATGGTCCTCTGTGCATGAAAACACTTACATAGTAATCAACTTCTAGTGCACAAGCGTGCTTATTACACAAAACATTGAACTAAATTGATAAAGCATAGCAACGATGAAGGAAACATATATAAAGGGAATGAATTAAGGAAATCTATTCTAAGTGGCAATACTACCTTATTACAAACACCAATAAAACTTATTTATAGTAGGGCTTCAACCTACTCTGTTGAAGTAGTCGGGCAAGCTGTGTCCCATCCAAAGCACCTCTAGCTGGTAAGCACATGAATCAAGTATATAAGTGATAACATACGGTCGTGACCAATGCACCTTGAGCTTTCTAAGGTGGCACAAAAACTTTGAATCATAAAGAAGTTCCATTTTCCCAACCTCAAGCTTCTTATCCTTGATGTGCCTATCATGTTATGTCTTCTACCTATATTTTTCTTACTTCTAACTCCATCGTGTTATGTCATGCCTCTCATCCACCTACATTATTTTATGAATACATTCTTCCAATGCCTACTCATCAGCTAGACCTCCACATGCATGAAATATGTAAACATGGTAACATGAATTCCATTTATAGAACTACCTCTACGTTGAAAACCAATTGAAAGGGTGTTGTTTTATTCAACCTCTTGTAGGTTGTCTTATATGCCAAAAGTATAGCAAAGACTTTATCATCCTAATCTTTCCTTCCAACATCACAATTTTTTGTCAATGTATGTCTAAGTATCTTGTTGAATGCCTCGGTAGTTTCATTTACCTAAGGGTGATAAGGGGTTTTCCTATGGTGTGTAACCATAAATTCATCCAATAATATTCCGATAGTCTCATTAAGGAAATGAGTACCCTTATCACTTGTTAGACTTAAAGGTCATCCATACTTACGATAATATTTTCCCACATAAACCTTACTACCATAGTTGTTGTACAATCCTTTGTAGACAAACGCTTCTACCCACCATGTAAGATAATTTGTATAATTTATAATATACCGCCATCATGTCCCTGCACATAGATGGGGCCCACAAATTCAATTGCCCACTTCTCAAAAGGTTCTGCACTAGTAATAGGCCTCAAAGGCATTTCATCTCTATGCCCAGGATTTTCAAGGCGTTGACAATGGTCACATGCCTTACAATATGCTTTACAATCCTTGTATAATGTTTCCCACCATAGACCAGCTAGTAGAATCTTGTGCGTGGTGGCATCCCCTGCATAGTGTCCACTTGCAATACCACCATGAGCCTCTGCCATAATTACTTTACACTCATGCTCAAGTACACATTGGAAAAAAATCATCATGGCCTAACTTGTACAAGTCTCCACCTTTGATCAACATGTAAATTGTGACATGAATAACAAGTTGTTTCTTTTCTAAGGCTTTCATTCCCTTAGGAACCATACATGTGCATAAAAAGATAGCAATATCCTCCAAGTTTGAGGGTGCATGGTATAACCTGAACAATTGTGCATCTAGAATTTTGTCCTCAATGCTCTATGCATCCTCTCCTAATTAAATCCTTGATAAATGGTCTAGACCATAATTGCTCCTACATGGCTTAGCCACCACCGTAAAAGTGAGCTCTTGAAATAACAATACCCAATGGCATATGTACCCCTATAAAATGGGTTTTTTCACCAAGTACTTCAATGCCATGTGGTATGTATAAAAGATGAAAGGTGTGGCAGAAAATATTGTCAAAACTTATGGATTACATAGATCATAGACATGGCCTCGTGCTCTATTGTTGTATATTTATGTTATGTTGGAGTCAACTTCCTACTAACAAAGAAAATAGGATGATCAACAATCCCTTCTCTAGGTTGAGATAATACCATACCAATGGCCATGCCATAGGCATCTACATGAACATGAAAAGGTTTGGACCATGAAGGAAAGTGCAAAATAGGAATTGTAGTAAGCCTTTCTTTTAGAGTCTCAAATGTGCACTCTTGTGCCTCACCCCAATAAAACTTTCCTTTTCCTTTCAACAATTCCTCCAGGGCACGGCAATCTTGGCATAACCTTTTATAAACTTCCTATAATATCTTGTGTGCCCCAAGAATCCACACACCTCGCTTTGACTAGCTGGTTCTTCTAAGCCCAAAATCACACCAACTTTATAAGGATCCCCAAGAATCCACACACCTCGCTTTGACTATCTGGTTCTTCTAAGCCCAAAATCACACCAACTTTATAAGGATCCACTAGCAAGCCCTCTTTACAGATTATGTGTTCGAGCAAAATTCCAAAGGGTGTGGAAAATATGTATTTCTTTAAAAGAGATGTTCAATTTGTTGGCACCTCTCAAACATCAACCTTAAATTATCACAGTGATCCTTTATAAGGCCATAGATTTGTCAATCGTCTAGATATACATACAAGAACTTGTGAATAAAATCTTTAAATGCTTGTATCATTATGTGTGAAAATAATGCATGTGCATTCTTTAATCCAAAAGGAATAATAGTGTATGCAAAACTTCCCCATTCAATGGTGATAATTTTCTTCTCTTGATATTATTTAGCTATCCTCACCTAATGGTATCCAAATAATCCAACAATAAAGGAGTAGATCTCTCATCCTACAACACCCTCCAATATTTCCTCGGTAAATGGTGTGGAAAAAGGATGAATCACACATACTGACATTCAATTCCTATAATCCACACAAATTCTAAATTTTCATATTTCTTGATGTTGATCACTATAGGGCTCACCCATTATGATTCCTCGATAGGCACAATTATCCAAAAAATCAACATTTTGTCAATTTCTTCTTTTACCTTGACATGCAAGTTTGGATTCATCCTGTAAGGTCTCTTCCAAACTGGGCATGCACCTTCTTTAGTTTTATCCTCATCTCTCCCAATGATTCATGTATGCCTTTTAATTCATGATAGCCCCTAGGGAACAAATCTTGGAATTCACACAATAACTCAATGATCTTAGCAACTTCAAATTCAGACCAATAATCTCTAATGATGGCCTCCTTAGGTTCAGTATTTGTTCCAATGTTCACCTTCTTGGTCCTCATGGGCTCATGGTATGTGTGCACCTTTTCATCTGCACTATCTATGACCCCATGCATACCCTCTATGTGCTCAATATCCAAGTTCTCAACCTCTTCATCATCAACTATGTAGACCATCTTACCCTTGTCCCTTTCTAGGTAGGTGCACCCAAGTTGTTCAACATTTGTTTCTTCCTCTTCAAAATGTGCCCCCAAGTATAACTCTCTAACAACTCCTGAAGGAGCTCTTCATCCTTTACATTATCTCCCATAGTTAAGCACTTCATAACCTGTAATGCCTAAATCATCAAAGGTTTAGTGGAAAAATAGTTAAAGGTCTTAATCATACTTGCAGTAAGTTCTTGCCAATTTCCAGTCTCTTTATTCTACTCTGCATAGATATACCATACACACATGTAGCCTCACAAGGTGAAATAAAGTTTATGCACCCACAACAAAGGTGGTAAAGCTACATGCCCCTCTGTTGAGTCTCTCACTACTCTTGAATAAGGTGATGAACATGATCATTACCATGAAATGCATAGATCTGAGTAGGTGCATTGCTCCTTAAAAATCTAGTAAATAAAGCAATCCTCACTTCTCTCCACTCCAAAATATTATCTCTGTGAACCATCCACTAGTGTGTTGTCCTGTAGAGTATACACTAACATGTTCCTTCTTTCCACCTAACATTCCCACTAAAATTCCATGGTAAGCAAGAATAATTTTGAATGCTCTTCACATGTGTACTTTGGTACCTAGCTACTACTCAAATGCCGATACCGCATGGCTTACTAATGTACACCGCTGCACTTCATACTTCATACCCAACCATTTCATAAGTTCCATGTTCCTAGTTGTCATCACATGCAACACTTGTAGTATTGCTCATGGAATTGTAGTATCTCTCTAGAAGTTTCTTGCTCAAGTTGCCTTATTAACTCTTGGATTTTGGTAAATAACTCGTTGGTTGAAGAGTTATTTGGGTTGTTCAGTATTTCATTGTGGTGACTCGATTCATCATTGCCTATAATTTTGCTTAAATTTTCAGTCCCAAAGTTAGGGGTAGTTTTCCCCCATGGTTAGGATGAGTAGTAGGTATTCATTCTTGTTTTTCTCTATCACCCTATCTACTTGTTTTTGTTATTTGTTGGTGAGTTACGGTTTGTATGACTTCTTCATCATCACTTCCATGGTTGTGACTATGTGTGACTACCATGATGAGATAGGTGTGTGCCTGATTAAGCTGTAAAATAGGTTATGAAGTTTGAGAAAACATGATTAAGCATAAGCTAGAACAGGGTTGCTTTGGATTTGGCTTGAATAAGCTTGTGATTGCTGATAGGGAGAGTAAATCAAGAAAGTTAACTCAATATGATTGTTATATAACTCAAAACAAGCTATTAGGGGATTTGTGTCACGTTGTGTATATTTGGATTGAACCATCTTTAGATGGTTGATAGGAAAAGTAACTCAAACAAGTTGACTCAACATGATTGTGATATAACTCAAAGCGAGTGATTAGGGGATTTGTATCATGTTGTGTAGATTTGGCTTGAACAAGCTCTAGATTGTTTATAGGAAGACTAACTCAAACAAGTTGACTCAACATAATTATGATATAACTTAAAACCAGTTATGAAGGGATTTTTTTCATATTTGGTTTAGATAAACTCCTATGAGTTTATAAAATAAGGAGTGAACTCAAACAAGTCACTCAATGTCAGTTTGATATAGCTCAAAACAAGCTATGAAGGATTCATTGGTGAATGAATCTTAAATAATCTTGATGATTGATGAGATAAAGAATGAATGTAAGTCATCGATATCGGTTTGATATCGCTTGAAACAAGCTATGAAGGATTTGTTGTTAGTCATTGAAGCAAGCTAATGAAAATGGTATAACATTTTGATCTTCATTGTTTGATTGATTCGAGTGTTTTTTTGGTATTGAATATGTTAAGAAATGATTTTTACGGAATGCGACTAGGATTTTAAATTTACAATGAACACATTGATATCAACCAAGTTTTATGATAAGAATGATGCTAAAATACTTTGTTTACAAACACACAATCATTTGTGTCAAATTGTTTTGTCTTAAGAGGTAGATCCTTTGGGAATAATCATTGTTTCATTCAATAATACGAGTATGTTGTGGAATGGTGGATCGCATGATCTTATCGGTCAAAAAGACTCACCAATTCTTACTTCCTACTTTGGAGAGAATCGCCATGTCCAAGGTGATGGGGGATGAATGTGTGTATGGTGTCCTTATTACTCCCGAATAATTACGAGACATGATTCCAAGGCTTCATTGTTAAATCTATTTAGGCATGACTTCCATGTTCCACACAACTGACATTACCTATAAGTGGGGACCGGGGGTGAGGTAGAGCATCGAACACTATAATGAGACTAGGTTTCAAAGTGCAATACAAATGTGAATGTTGGTGGTGCGTGGTAGTGAATTCCACGTCACCGGTGTAGCATCGGTGGTGATGAAATCCACCTCTACTACGTGTAAAAACAAAATGATGATGTGGTTATCAAAAACTTCTTTTAAACTTGAAATAAATCATCGGCGGAAAATGACGGTGTTCCGAGCCTCTAAATTTTTTTTGGTGTCAACAATTTTCTTTTAATGGTGGTAGTTTTGTGAGAAGGTTAAATTTTTAGTTTATTTTTGGCGTAATTCAGCTATGCGATCCTACAGAAAATAAATTATTGGTTTTCCTGCAAACAAAGTGTTAGAAAAAATGATCGTGGTTGTTTTTTATTTTTCATATCGCTCAAAGGCTCAAGAAAAGAGCATACACAAACAATGACAAGACAAATATTGATAATGTGATGAAGAAAATTAACGATCAAAATGATAGTTAGAAGCAGAAGACAAAGCAAGAGGATCCTGTAGAGAAATTTAGAGACTAAAATGATTAAATTTTAAATGACCTAGTCCCGACGACAAGGGTTAGTAGTTTTTTATTTTCAAATGCAAGTAAAAAAAGAGAATGATAAAAGACCACACCCCGTGTTACGGTTCTCAAGGTCACTTTGACAAGATTGAGAGAAGAGCATACACACGGGGGGGGTTGCGATTAGCAACTAGCTTCACAAAAAATAAATAAAAAAGAGAAAATGACAACTATATTCACCCAAAATTGTTAGATACGGTCAAGGTGTTTAAACAATGACAAAATGATTAAAAAGTGACTCGAGGGGTTTTGAAATGTCTGGTGATCCTAAATTCGCATCCGGTGTAAGTGGCAAAAGGTCGAAAGCAAGTGGTTTGTTTCATGTATAGGTTTTGAAATATAGCTTGTGACAGTGTATGAAGTTGGTCAAAGAGTCATAAAATCCACTCTGTAAAATAAAATAAGACGATTAGTTTATGTGAGGATGAAAATATAATAAAAATAATGGAAATGATCTATTTTTATTTTTATTTTTTAAAAGCCCTAAAATAAGCTATTGAAGTAATAATATTATTGTTTGAAATGATTTTTATTGAGAAAAGTAAATACAATTTTAAATCAAAACTAGAAAGCGAGAAAACAAATGAACAAAATATCATCAACGTGAATTAAAACTAGTTATCGATGGATAGACTATCAAGTAGCGTAAATAAAGCCAATAACCTAATTAATTCAAAATCATTTCTTAGAATTAGAAGCTATACTTGAATGAATTATAAGTGAAGAGTTAATGAAATGAATGAACTAATTTAAACTCAAGTTGTATCGGTCATCGAAAAGAAAAAAATAGAATCCCTAAAAACTAAGTAATAATATGATTGTATGTGGCGATGGAGTGCGGGGTTTCGCGGGTTCGGGGAATTGAGGTGAGAGCTTAGGAGATGACTGGTATAGCTCAGCAGAGAGAGGCAGTGGGGAAGATTGGAGAAGAGGATTGTTAATGGGAGTGAAGGATACGGGGAGTGGTAAGGGAAGCTGGATGGGAAATGGTTAGCTAGGATCCGAGTAGGGAGTGAATTTTTGTTTTTGATTTAAATAAATAAATATAGACTTTTATATTTTGAAAAGTAAGATCTATATATACTTGGAAATTAAGATCTAAAGAAAGATATAGATATATATTTTGTTAGGTTTAAATAAAGGTCAAAAATCATGATTTGTTGAAAATCAAGATATATGTCTATCAGAAATGAATATCGAAAATAGAAGCCAAATGATAAGATTATTTTCTGATTTGGTTTCCCATGACAACACTCAAAGTATGAGTTTTTGAAATCAAGATCTATATCGATTTTAAAACTATGAGCGAAAATTTGTTTGTAAATGGGATCTATATATTTTTGTTTATTTGTTTTTGAAAAAGAGATCTAATTTTTGCAAATGGGAGACCAATTATGTGTTGTAAAGGTAATCTAATAATTTGTAGAAATATAGATCTAGATAATTTGTAAAGGAAGATCTAAATTTGTTTTGTTTTATTTTGTAGATTGATAGCGAATATTATAAGTGTTGGATAACAACAAAATAGACTCGCATAAACCAAAGAATGAAAAAAGCACCAAATTGAGAGAAATAACAATATCGTAGCCCGTAGAGAATCACAAAATGACGAGAAAACAAAAAAATTAAATTAAAAAAAAAAAGTTTCTCAAAACCAAAAATAGGAAACTACTCTAAATGTAACCTCTGTGAAGATCATAAGATGGAATACTTCCACTTTGTGATCCACGAGTACCCAAATTTGGTAATGTATTTTTGCTGAAAACACCTGCACAGGAGGAGGTCAAAGACGTGATGAGCATCGTAGATTCATTGTTATTATAACTCTGCACATACACCACAAAACACCACACAATAAAATCACTTCCCATAGCATAAAGATTGTTGAGTGAAGAAATATAGCTTAAGTATGAAAGCACGGAAGGATTGGGTGCTCGGACATAGGGTGCACAGGAGTGCACGAAGTATAGCAAAATAGGTTGCACCCAAAATAGTTTGAAATCAAGACTTATCTGTTTTTCAAATCAGGGCTAATTTTTGACATGGACTGAAGAGCACGTTTTTTCAAAGACTTGAAGACCACATAAATACTATTTTGGATAAACGAAAGAACAAGTGCCATGCATAGTTTTGAAGCTATTAATAGGATTGAACAACAGTTATTCTAGTATATAATCTATTATTAGCAAGCTTGCACACTTTTTTAATGTCATGTAAGGGCTCATGGCTATTACTTGTCATGTAGCATTTCTTTGAAGGTGCATGGGTGGTGAAGGGAAAGTCCCCACCCCTATAAATATGTATTGATTTTCATAGTTTAGGGATCCGATGTTATTGTAGTGTTATGTTGTGAATTTATGAGCGTGCATGACCATGGAGACTGTATGATGTATGAAGCTTCTATGTTTTTGTAGTATTTAATATAATGGATCTTATTGGCTGGATATTGGTGTTGGATGTAACTGAGCATGGATCTTGTATGGTAAATCTTATTATAGTAATTGTTTAAGTATTCTTTACATGGTTAAGATCTAGATTTGGTTTATGCACTTTGTGGAATAATTGATTATCTATTGTGGATCTGAGATATGCATTCAATCATACTAATGTCTTGAAAAATATTCTCTAAAGAGGGACCTAGTACCCTAACGCGCTTGGTGAGCGCTCGGTCAGCCGAGTGATGTGTCGGTGCACCTTTGGCTATTGGTGGTAAAATTTAGGCTATATTTTGGTTTCGTTTAGGACCCTTTTTTAGTTGTTTGGCAGGATGTTGCATGATGAAGACGTATCAATTGACCTTGGCAGTATTGAAGAGTGGTTAGATGATTTGGAGGAAGATTATGCTTGCATATTTAGCATTGGACCTGAATTTAATGCACATGAGTGGGTTGAACACAAAGTGTGTATGACAAGTTTTATGAGAATTTATTCACCATTTTTCTGTAGGGCTATATGAGTGGTTGGTTGCTTATGTGTCTAAGAGGAATTAGAGGTTTAACACGCTTGTTCTAATGAAGGAATAATTCCAAGCCTTGTATGATCCAAATCTAACGTGGATGCGCATTGTGGATCATTAGTTCAATGGTGGTCTAAATAGCTATATTTTGGAGTATGCATTTTCTACGTACTCTTTTCTAGAAGTTGCCAAGTTCTAGTTTATGCATGAACCCAGAGGATCATATTTTTGTGGTATTCCTTTAGTAATTAAGATCTTGATTATGACCCTAAATTTGGAAGAGAAACCTATGGCTAGCTAAACCCCACCACATGTGGGGGTAGGAGTAGGTGTGGTGAAGGATGGTAGAGAGACAGGGAAGAGAGGTGGCTTAAGTTTAATGAAGCATGTGAGAGGGACTTGGAGAAGTAGAGAGAGATCATGGAAATAATGGTGTTGTAGAGGGAGATGGCTCGTGAAGGATTTGGAGCTCACGCAGAGGACATAGAACCATAGCATCTAGAACTCCCCCATTTTTGAAATCATGGTAGAGAACCCTCTTTGGTTTTGGATGAAGGTGCATACGAAGAAATACTAAGATTCATGGGCGTGCATCGATCCTACCTAGTGACCTAGCCCTTACACTTGGTTTCCCATATTCTATGACAGTAAATAGTAAACAAGCTAGTGTGGGCGATGGAGAGTTGCGGTAGATAGAATAAATTGGCGAGTAAAGTTCGAGGAATTAATCAGTAACTTATTCATCTATGGTAGCGTAATTATCATCTATTTTATTTGGAGGTATGGTTAGAGGTATCTTTTTGGTGCATCATCGGCATAGAACGTGGGCCCACAAAGTAGCTTGTTCAAGATGTTAGCATGATTACAAATATAATTCAGATCCATAACAGATAATCAATTACACCACAACGCATAAACCAGATCTAGATCTAAACCATATGAAATATTGACTAAACAATGAATATAATGAGATTTACCATGAAAGAACCATATTCAGTCACATCTAACACCATTATCTAGCCAATAGTATCCATTATATTAAATATTGTAAAACATATAAGCTTCATACATCATGATCCAGTTTCCATAGTCATACGCATGCTAGAAATTTAGTAGCATAACTCTATAATAAAATGGTATATCCAAACCGTGCAAATCAATACATATATATAGGGGTGGGGACTTTCCCTTCACTACCCATGCACCTTCCAAAAATAGGCTACATGCTAATAATATCCATGTGCCTTTACAAGAGAATACAAAAGCATGCAAGTGTTAATAATAGATCTTCTAAAGTTAACTCTAAGTACATATCCTATTATTAGCCCAAAATTCTGCATGGTGCTCAAACTTTCACTTGCTCCAAAATACCCTTCATAGCTCACAAGTATTCATACCTTTACATTCTCTAAACTCCACGTCCAAAAATAGCCTTGATCTGCAAAAGTGGCTAAGTCTTGTTTCCAACTTGTTTCTAGGTGCACTCATGTTTTACTATACTTATGTGCGTGTATACGTGCCATGTTCCCACATGCCCAATCCTTATGCACTTTCATCCTTGATCTATATTTATCCTTTCAACTATTAAAAATTAAATGAGGAATGGAAAATGAAATACCAATGAAGGGACGTTATGAGAATTATCTTGGTAATGATCGGTGTGCACACAGGATGGAAGGAATGAAGAGAAAATGGAGAAGGTCAAAGAGAGTGAACAAGGCCACAGAATGGGGATGAGTGAATTTTAGGATAAGTCCACCAATAATTATTAGTATGGAAATGGAATATGATGATGAAATAATGTTAGGGGAATACCAACAATGATGGTGGGTAAGCATGAGGGTAGATATGTGGGAGAATTCGAGAAGCAGATGAAATGAGAAGAGTGAATAAAAGGTGAAGGTGAGGAGAGGATTTGGAGGATTAGGATGAATGGGGTAAAGTTGAAGAAACAAGACATGAAAATAATGGAAAGAAATGGTATGAAGGATGATGGATCAAGAAGGGGAAAATGGGGGAAAGGAACATGATTTCAAATGGAAGATAGTAGACGTATTTGGTGATATGATAAGTTTAGAAAGGATAATGGTAGGAGGAAAATGTGGTTGGTAGGGAAGACCGGGGGAAGAAACAATCAATGAAGGGAATGAAGGATGAGGTGAGGGAGAATTCTAGAATGATGATTTTAACTTAAGGGGGCCCCTTAAGTGAGACTATCATGCGATGGAAGTGGTTAAGTAATATTGTCTAGTGAGGGATGATGGAGATGAAAAGTAGGAAAGCAGGAGGTGGTGTTTTTGAGAATGAAAGAGGAGGTGAGAGGATGTGATAATGGGGACTAAGAAAAAATGTGGATGGTGAGAATGTGGATTAATGGGGAGTGCAAGATGACAGATCATCCTTAAGAGGGACTCTTAGGTAAGATTGCCATGCCACACGAGTGGTTAAGTAAGATTTCCAAACATAAGACAGTGATAAAGATGATGAGAGGATGGGATAATGGGGAATGCCAAGAAAAAGTGAATGGCAGTGATGTGTAGGGATGGGGAAAGGAAAGATGACATATCATCCTTAAGAGGGACTCTTAAGTAAGATCATCATGTCGCATGAGTGGTTAAGTAAGATCACCAAACCGGCAGCGATAATATGGAAGGAAAAAGACAATAATATATTGGGTACACGAGTGGAATGGTTGGTTGGAGCCGGTGACTACGGCGAGATGTGGGAGAAATAAGTTGGGGGAAATATGATGGGATGGGGAGGATCAGATGTCATATCAATATTAAGAGGGACTCTTAAGTAATATTTTCATGTGACGGGGATGGTTAAGTAGGATCGCCAAACCGAAGAAGAAGAATGATGGGAAGAAGTAATTGATTTGAATTGGTGGGAAGAGGGTATGAGAAGGACCTGAAGGGTAACTCTCAACTGATTTTTTATATTTTGTGAGGGTGTAAGTAAGATTACCAAGCAGAAGACAGATACTAAGAAGGATGAGAAAAGAGTGAGTGATGTATGCTAGAATGGAACAAGAGGTGAGAGGAGGTGATAATAATGAAGGAAGGAAACAAAGGAGTGTAACATGAATGGGTGGAGGAATATATGTGATGTAGGATAGAGAGTGTGAGGGGAATCATTAATTTGGATGCCCATGTGGTGAGAGTGATGAGGTAAGAATGATAAGTGGAAGAGGTGGAGCGAAAAGATATGTGTGGTGGTGATTGTTGTATGAGGAAAGAGGAGATGGTGGAGAATTTTCTACAGCATGAAGATCTTAGGAAGAGGGTATACCTCAACCAAGAGTCCCACACGGAAGGGGTGATTAATTAAGATTGTCAAGATGAAAGCGAAAGAGTGAAAGGGAAGAACACATAGTGGTGAAAGGGGATAGGAATGGTGAGAAGGGTAATGTGGGGATAAGTGGTGGATGAGTAGAAATGAGGAGTGAGGATGAATGGATCAAATACATGGTGACCATGGTAGGGGATGAGGAGTTGTTGGATAGTGAATGCTACTTGAGAAAGATCCTCAAGTAGGATTCGCAAAATGCAATGGTGATCAAGTAGGATTCCCAAACTAGGGAATGTATTAGTATGGGTGAATGGATGGGGTGCAAAGTAAGATTTTGATCATGTGGGAAGATATTCATGTGGCGAAATCATGTTAATTTTAATATAGCACATATGCAGGATTCATCATGATATAAAAGATCATGATGACTAGACTGTAATATGCATGAGAGCATAGACAGGGGCCATCAAAAAGGTATGATGCCCTAGTATGATATGCAAGTGTAAGAGAGCATAGGCAGAGGCCATCAAAAAGTATGATGCCCGATATGATATTCAATCACATATGTAATTATATTAGAGAGAACACTAGGATAAATAAAATCAAGATGCCCCTATAATATATCAAGATACAAGAAAAATATTAATAACTTGTAACAAATAATGTAACACAAGAACAAGTAAACATGTCCCTAACGTGTTCCATGGTGATGATTGATGGGATGTGCCCCCTGCCGGGGTATAGGGGCATAGAATGGATTGGGTCATTGTCTTCAAAGAAAGAAACAATAAGAGTTGGATTTTCCCAAGTGAGGATTCATGCGGGGAATTGGTTTGAATTTGATAGTCATAAGATGGTTGGAAAATTTGTTGGGGATAATAGTTCAAAGGATGAATTGTGTTGATTATTAAGTTTTTGGGGTTTTGATGGTTTTACAATTTTTTAGAATTTTGTGATTTTTGTATGTTTTTGGGATTTTGAAGAGTTTTCAAATGTTTTTGTATTTTGGATATTTTCTAATGTTTTTAGATTTTTGAGATTTTCTAATGTTTTTGGATTTTAGGTTTTTCTAATGTTTTGTTTTGGGGTTTTTGTATTTTAATATTGTTTTTAGATATTTTTGGGATTTTTAATGTTTTTATTTATTTTTACATTTTTGGAGATTTTTTTGAAATTTTTATGGACCAGGATGCCAACTAATGATAAGAGGTGATAAATCGAGGTATCATCTCTGGATGTACAATGTTCCCGTGGTAACTCATGCTTCGAATAATATAAAAATTCTCACTTCAAGCGGGGATATTTTAGTGATGATAAGATGAAAATAAGTCCATCTCCATTCATGACTCCATGCAACTAGTAAGATGGGAGCGTTCATCACAAGAATCAAGAAGGACGCAGGATGTAGATGGTGAATATAGAGACAAGTGCTAACAATAATCCATTTACAAAATTGTGACTCAATTCTTCTTAAGGTTATTGAACTAATTTCAAAATGAATTTCACTTTATAGGTCATGTATTAAATTTAGACGATTACGTGGCCACTTGATTGGTAAGATATGAGGTGAAGGGATAGTTATCTCTTCACTTAGGCATCTAAATTACTTCTTGAGGATTTTATAATTGTAAGAAATTTCAGATTTATAATATTTTGTATTTTTGTAATGACTCCCTATGCTTTGCCCCATGCTACTAGTAAGAAACAAGGGCTCATCATGGAAGGAAAAACATAGGCAAGTAAATTTTTCGTTTTTTGTTTTTTGAATTTTTGAAATGTTTTTGTAAAATTTTTATGTTTTGTGACTTATGAATGACCCTCTATCCTTTACCACATGCCACTATTAAGAGGCAAGGGTTTATCACCAAAGACAAGACGTGAGAGCGAGTAAGAGCACCTCCCTTAATTCCTAGTCTCACACTACTAGTAAGAAGTGTGGGCTCAACACCAAGACTGTGAAGGATGAAAGATGTGACAATGAATTATTCAAAATTTATTTGATTTATTGAATTATACAATAATGCTTTTTATTTGAGAAGGAACGTCTACCTCCAATCTCATCCCCACGTGACTAGTAGGACATGAGGGTTCAACACCAAATCTTTTTGAGATGGACGATCAAATGAACAAGTTAAAGAAGTTTAGATCTTTTTGTGAAAGAGATAATTTCTTTGAAGGGGATATATTACCATTAGTAAGCTTATAAGTATGACCATAGGTGAAAGCATCTAAAAATGGGAGATATTATAAGAAGTATGATACTCACAAAACTTAATAGGATTTATATTAACACCTGTCTCATGATGATGAATATGAATATGTGATTTTGCTAATGAAAATATATGCCAATGGAATGAATGATTTTAAATTATTTAGAGACGAGTAAGACCGGAAGGAGCAATGTACAATCGGTTGTCTCCCGGAATAGAGAGCACCTCAAGAATAGAATTTTTGTAAGTGTCGCATTCATTGGTTCGTCAAGTTCTTGATTATGATGTGATGGATCTACATTAGGATGGGTGAGGTCAATGATATTAATAGAATTTTTTTAAGGAAAAGGTTTGTTTCTGTGATATCTTCAAAGTGGTTGTGCGTAGACCCTGCATCACTATTAGAACTGGTGTCATCGTTTTCACTCGAGATTAATACAAGAACCACATTGAGTATTTTAAAACCAAGGCCATGTTTACCGTGATGTTTAGTGCAAGTCATTGGGTCTAAGTGGCCTTTTTATTTGAACTAATTCCTTTACCATTCCATCACATGTTTTTCATCATACGGTGAGCTTTAGTAAATTGAGGGGACTCATAACAGGAAGTAAGTTCGTCATCGTATAACCAAGATCCTGAAGAACTTGGAATATGTTCGTTGTCTAGATAAGCCGAACCTCTTCCAAATGGACCAACCCAATTTATAAGTAGGATGGACTCTAAGATGAGGAGCATTGGGTTTTCCATAGTTGTTTGGGGATTTACCAATGTAAAAAGAAGTCACAATGTCTTGGAATTTGTATTCACCACATCTTTTATCAATGATTTTGAATGTGTGTGACAGGGGGACCAGTGAGGCATTTGCATGGTGGGGAAGGTAGTTTAGTAGTTTTAAAAGATGGAGAGAATGGGTTATAAGAAGAGGAGGTGGATTAGAGGATGAAGCTTGGTTAACCAAAGATAAAGGTATCTTAATGAAGAGGCATTGTTAGATGAAGAAGGTTAACTAGGTGAGGAAGATGATTGTTTAGTGGAAGGGGGATGTTGTTAGAAGAAGAAGGTTGGTTAGTGGAAGGTGGGTTAGTAGACATTGGTTGATTAGAAGATGGTTGATTAGGAGATGATGGTTTTGGAGTATATTTGGGAAGCCTATCTAGATCGAAACGTGTTATGTTAGGAGTTACATGAGGTGGGGCATATTCATTTGTTGATGGATAGTAATTAGCATTTTATATCGCCCTTCGATAAATTTACAATACTCAAAGGGTTGGGTATCAACACGTAATGTAAATTCTTTGTCCAAGTAGGGGAATTTAATACACTGGTGGTATGTGGATGGGATGGCTTTCATGGCATGAATCCATGGTCAACCAATGAGGATATTATATGTAACTTATCCATCCACCACATGACACGGTGTGTATAAAGTGAGTGGTCCAACTTTGATAGCAATGTGATTGTGTCTTCGGACTTTCTTTCACTATTATCATACCCACGAATGGTTATGATGTCATCTTGTAAATCCTTTTTATTGTAACCTAGACATCGTAGGAGTTTCATGGAGAAAATATTAAAGGTGTCTTCATTTTCGACTAATATACACTTGACTTTGTGATAAGTTATATAAGTCTCGAAGTATAAAGAATGGTTATTAGCAATATTAGGGTTAAGAAGATCAACAGGACCAAATGATATAATAGGATTGGGTGTTGAAATATTTTCTATTAATCCTGGAATTATTGTGATTTGATTTTCTCTTGTGCACGAGCATCATTTAATGTTTTTGTAAGGATGCATTGTAGTGTGGGAGAAGAATTTAGTAATTCCATGATGGAAATTTGTGTTGTGGTTTTTTATAATTGTTTTACGATGTTGAATGACAAAGCATAGTTTGTCTAGTGGAAGTGGTGGTGGAGTTATATGTTGGATTAGGAGGTGTCATAGGAGATGAAGTAGTGGATTGTTTTGTGGTGGGGACCCACACTTTTTTTCTGTCTATTGGTGACCACACAATTTGTTCCGATCTTTTTGTACTCCACTAGATCTTGGTCGTAGTCAATGGTCGAGATGACTGAGTCATATTCAACGTTATTTTATGATTGTCCCTTTTCCTTTGAATTATCATCATGGTTAGGGAAGGGTTTTGAACATGTTGAGTTTTTCATTAGGGGTCTTTGTCTCAAAATTATTTTCAAATTCTATGTCTCGCGTTTGATCAAGTTTTGGACGTAATTGTGGAGTTGCATGCATCGATCTGCAGAGTTCCCTTTTATGTGAGGGTAATCACAATATTAATTATCTTTATACCAATTTGGTTTGGGTTTCCTTTCTTCAAAAGGTTTGACGATGGGGTATGTGATAATTTTTGTGCTTACTAAGTGATGGAAGACGCTACATAGTCTTTCTCCAAGTGGAGTGCATTATCTTCACACTGTCATGAGAAGGAGATTCATTTCTAGCGATGGAAATTGGTTTTTGTTGGATTTAATTGTGTTAGGTGGATTAATTTGAATGTTTAAAACATGGTGAGAATCAATAACACCATCGTTGACTATGTTTCGGTTCCGATTAAAGAATTTGTATTTCTCTTGGTTTTGAGGGCGTTTACTATGAGGGTGGTCACTAAAGGGTGTTTTAAGTAAGCCCTTAATAATGAGGGATTTCTTGATCAATGTACCCTTTTCAATGACTTCTTCTAAATTACTTAGATATTTCATTTTCATGTGGAATGATAATTCTGTAATGAGGTTTGGGATAAAAATGCTAACCAATTGTCTCTATGGTATTGAGCACGAAATCTTCTTATAATCCCGCCTTGAGTGTTGTAAGAAAGATGAAAAATTATCATTAGACCTTTGCTTGGTGTTGAAAATGTATTTGCATGGTTACTTCTGAGTCTAGGTTGAAGGAAAAATGCTTAACGAATTTTTCTGATAAGTCTGTGAACGTCGTGATTGACCCTTTGGGAAGATGAAGGAACTAGTCTAAGGCTTGTCCTCCTAAACTTTTAGGAAATAATCGTAAAAGGTATATGTCACGATAATCTACTTCCTGACATTGCATGTAAAATTCCTTGACATATTCATGGGGGTCACCCTTTCCTTTATATTTATCAAATTTTGGAGTTTCGAAGGATGGCAGAAATGGTAAGTGTAACATTTCTGTGTCAAATGGGTAAGGGCATAGTTCTTCAAAGTTGCCTTTGTTTCAATTTCTTTTATAGTCCCTAAATGAAGTCTTTCATATGTTTCCATTCTTGTGTGAATGGAGAGTTGGGAGATCGGTTATCAAGGACTTCATGAGTATGTGGTTCTGGATTGGGGTCTTTTACCCTTTCACTCTAGCAGTTTCCTTGTTAACTCTTGGATTTTGGTAAATAACTCGTTGGTTGAAGAGTTATTTGGGTTATTTATTATTTCATTATGGTGACTCGATTCACCATTGTCTATAAGTTTGTTTAGATTTTCAGTCCCAAAGTTAGGGGTAGTTTTTCCCCCATGGCTAGGATGTGTAGTAGGTATTCGTTCTTGTTTTTCTCTATCACCTTATCTACTTGTTTTTTTTTGTTGGTGAGTTCTGGTGGCATGACTTCTTCATCATCACTTCCATGGTTGTGACTATGTGTGACTACCATGATGAGATAGGTGTGTGTCCGATTGAAAGTAAAAAGAGGTTATGAAGTTTGAGAAAATGTGATTAAGCATAATCTAGAAAAGGTTTACTTTGGATTTATAATGAATAAGCTCGTGATTGCTGATAGGGAGAGTAACTCAAGAAAGTTAACTCAATATGATTGTGATATAACTCAAAATGAGCTATTAGGGGATTTATGTCGTGTTGTGTAGATTTGGCTTGAACAAACTCGGATGGTTTCTAGGAAAAGTAACTCAAACAAGTTGACTCGACATGATTATGATATAACTCAAAACGAGCTATTAGGGGATTTGTGTCACATTGTGTAGATTTGGATTGAACAATATCTAGATTTTTGATAGGAAGAGTAACTCAAACAAGTTGACTCAACACAATTGTGATATAACTTAAAACAAGCTATGAAGGGATTTGTGTCAGATTTGGTTTAGATAAACTAGACAGTTGACAAAATGAGTGAACTCAAACAAGTCACTCAATGTAAGTTTGATATAGTTAGAAACAGGTTATGAAGGATTCATTGGTGGATGAAGATTAAACAATCTTGACAATTCATGAGATAAAGAGTGAACGTAATTGGTCAAAATCAGTTTGATATAGCTTGAAACAAGCTATGAAGGAATTGTTCTTAGCTAAAGTAAGCTAATGAAATTGATATAACGTTTTGATCTTCATTGTTTGATTGATTCAGGTGTTTTGTTTGGTATTGATTCTGTTGAGAAATGTTTTTGTGGAACATGACTAGGATTTGAAATTTACAATGAACACATTGATATCAACCAATTTTATGATAAGAATGATGTTAAACTACTTTGTTTACAAACAACAAGTAGTCATGTGTGTCAAATTGTTTTGGATCAAGAGGTAGATCCTTTGGGAATAATCATTGTTTCATGCAATAATAGAGTTGTGGAATTGTGGATGTAGGATCTTATCACTCCAAAAAGACTCACCAATTCTTACTTGCTAGCATTGGAGAGAATCACCACGCCTAAGGAAGGTTTTGGGAAAAGGTGGAAGGTGATGGGGGATGAATGTGTGTATGGTTTCCTTATTACTCCCTAAATATTTGTAAGGATGATTCCAAGGCTTCGTTGTTAAATCTATTTAGGCGTGACTTCCATGTTCCACACAACAACATTACCTGTAAGTGGGGACCAGGGGCGAGGTAGATATCGAACACTATAGTGAGACTAGGTATCAAATTACAATGCAAATGTGAATGTTGGTAGTACGTGGTAGTGAATTCCACATCCTTTGGTGTAGTGTCGATGGTGATGAAATCCACCTCTACTACATGTAAAAACAAAATGATGATTTGGTTATCAAAGCAAACTTCTTTCTAAATTGAAATAAATCACCCGGTGGAAAATGGCGGCATACGAGCATGCTAATTTTTTTGTGTCAGCAATTTTCTTTTAATGGTGGTATTTTTGTGAGAAGGTTAAATTTTTTGTTTGTTTTTGGCATAATTCCAAAGAATGCGATCTATAGAAAATAAATTAATGGTTGTGTAGCAAACAAAGTGTTATAAAAAATGATCATGGTTGTTTTTGATTTTCCATATCGCTCGAAGGCTAAGGAAAAGAGCATACACAACAAATGACCAGACAAATATTAATAATGTGATGAAGAAAATGAACAATCAAAATGATAGTTAGAAGCAGAAGACAAAGCGAGAGGAACACCTGTAAACAAAGTTAGCCATCTAAAATGATTAAATTTCAAATGACCGGTCACGAGCGAAAAAGGTTAGTAGTTTCTGATTTTCAAATGCAAGTAAAAAAAGAGAATGATAAAATACCACACCCCCATGTTTCTTGTTCTCAAGGTCACTTTGACAAGATTGAGAGAAGAGCATACACATGGGGGTTGCGATTAGCAACTAGCTTCACAAAAAAGAAAAAAAAAAGAGAAAATGACAACTAGATTCACCCAAAAGTGTTAGATAACAATGCAAGGTGTTTAGACAATGACAAAATGATTAAAAAGTGACTCCAAGGGGTTTCGAAATGTCCAGTGACCCTAAATTCGCAACCGGTGTAAGTGGCAAAAGGTCGAAGCAAGTGGTGTGTGTCATGTATAGGTTTTGAAATATAGTCTTTGACAGTGTATGAAGTTGGTCAAAGAGTCATAAAATCCATCTGTAAAATAAAATAAGACGATTAGTTTATGCGAGGATGAAAATATAATAAAAATAATGGAAATGATCTATTTTTATTTTTATTTTTAAAAGGCCTAAAATAAGCTATTGAAGTAATAATGGAAATGATAAATTTTTATTTTTATCAAAATGATTTTTAATTAAGAAAAGTAAATACAATGTTAAATCAAAACTAGAGAGGTGAAAAGAAATGAACAAAATATCATAAACATGAATTAAAGCTAGTTATCGGTGGATATACTATCAAGTAAGCGCAAATAAAGTGAATAACCTAATTAATTCAAAATCATTGAGCTTGGAATTAAAATCTATACTTGAATGAATTATAAGTGAAGAGTTAATGAAATGAATGAACTAATTTAAACTAAAGTTGTAACGGTCAATGAAAAGAAAAAATAGAAGCCCTAAAAAAATTAAGTAATAATGCGATTGTATGCGTGATCGATTGTAAGGTATAGGTATGATAAGAGCTTGGGAGTTGGGGAATGGAGGGGATGGGGGATTCGGGAAGTGAGGTTAGATCTTATGGAGATGATTGGTATAGCTTGGTAGAGGAGCCGAGTGCGGAAGATTGGAAAAAGGATTGTTAACGGGAGTAAAGGATGCGGGAGTTGGTAAGGAGTGGATGGGAAATGGGTATTTAGGATCCAAAGTAGGGAGTGAATTTTTTGTTTTTGATTTAAATAAATAAATGTAGAATTTTATATTTCAAAAAGTAAGATCTATATACGGTTGGAAATCAAGATCTAAAGAAAATATATATATATATATATATATATATATATATATGTGTTAGATAAGGCAAAAAATAAGGATCGGCTCCCAGGGGCCAAAACAAGAAAGGAACACAAACAGAAACAAACTAGAAAGGAAAATCTAGAAAGGGGTCCTAGAAAGATGAGTTAAACAGGCTTAACTCTTACAATGCAGGATCTAGACCCCCAAAAGGACAGAAAAGATGAAGAAAAATAGGGCACCATAGTTCGCCCAAAGTCCACACAAAGATCAGAGACCTACAAAGCCTCCACGACTAACAAAAAAACCACCAGAGGTCCCATACCAACAATAACCAACCAGGAAACCAGAACCAACCACCATCTATTCCTCCTCCGAGCTGCTAATGTGGAGGTTGAATCTCCTCCTTTTCTTTTCCCCTTCGATCTCCTCCACTCTGTCAAGTAGCACTTTGACCTGAGTCTCCAGCTCCTTCATTCGGTGTTTAATCTGGACCTGGTCCATGACCATCTTCTTTGAAATGTTGATGATGTTCAAGATGGACTCCCTTTTCCCCTCGTTCGTGTCCTCCATAGCTTTGAGGACCCCCTCTAAATACACCATCTTCCTACTCCATTCTTCAAACACAATGGGATCACCCACACATTCGTTCTTCCTGGAAGCATTGGCTTCCCCAACACCTCCCTCATTATTGTCTCTATCATTACCATCCCCCCGGGGATACTTTTACCCTCTTTCATTTTAGTAAGACACTCCGCCGAGTAATGTCATCTTCCTCATCTTGCTCCTCTAGGGTCATGACCAAAGGGTGATCCAGAACTAGCTTACCATTCTTGAACAGAAGAAGAATCAGGCCCTCATGAAGGGGCAACTTAGCTTTCTTGTTCTGGAAATCCATCAATGAATTCGAAAGAGAGGTAGCTAGGAAAAAGGGAATACTAACCATAAACTTGTGGTAGAACATGTTGAGGAAGGTCATGTGATGGGTATAGATTTTTCTATACTTACCCTCCAGCGTGATATATTTCATAACTTGAAGGCAAACATCCTTCTAGATTCCAGGAATACACGAGCATGCAATGCCATCAGTGAAGAAAAACAAGTCTCCTTGCCAATAAAAATGCTCAATCTCGAGGTCTCTACGGGTTCTTTCCTTGTAGATTTTTAACCCATCCATCTTCATTTCAGTCACCCTGGCAATATTGGACTCCAAGACCTCAACCTCCACACCGCATGGACAGTAAAAAACCCCTCTTTCCAAGCTTGGCCAAAATCCTTGGATAGAGCAGGGTCGTGACCATGTAATTTAGCAATAAAATTACTAAATCCACCAACTTTTAGCTTGTTCCACAAATCCTTGTTGCTCTCTTCCATGTTTGCGGGTTCCACACGAATCCTGTCGCCACCCATCTGCACTTTGTCAAGGTTGTCGTTCTAGCTAAAACTTTTCACAATCCACAACCTGATCTCCCTATCCGAGTTCAAACTGAAACAGTGATTTTTGTATAAACTATCTTGGTGCCTGAAATACTTTCCCCTGCTCATGCCGGCATCATGAATCTTAGCGCCTTTTATCCTTAATGATTTCATCATTAATATTAGAGGGTAATCTCTCCCCTTTGCACCAAATTTTGTATTCATTACAAAGGACTCCCACATTGGCCATCTTGTCCGCACATTTATTTCCCTGCCTCAAAGTATGATTGATAGATATCTTGTCAAAAAACTTTAGCAATTCCTTGATATCTTGAATGATATTTTTTATCAGCCAATTGATCTTACTTCTATTGAGAAGAGCATTTATAAAAATTAAGGAATCACCTTCAATCTGAATGTCCTTAAGGCATTTTTCCTTAGCGACCAAAATACCCCAAAGGAGGGCTCTAGCTTTAGCCATGTTATTAGTTTGCTTACCTGGGGTCCAACATAGACAAATAACCAATCACCCTCACTATTCCTTAAGATACCCCCACCCCCTGCTTGGCCAGGGTTCCCCTTTGAGGCCCCATCAAAATTGATCTTGATCGTATTTCCCATAGGTCTAATCCAGCTTACATTCTTACTAGGAATTTTGTTCTTGACCTGACTATAGGTGAAATTATCTAGACATCCCGCTCTCCCTTTTGGACGGGGTTTTTTGTTTTACCTTTAAAAATTTTGAATTTTCCTTTTAGCCACCCCAATCAGAGGTTTCTTGGTCTCTAAAAACACTATCATTCCTTGTTTTCCACAGTCCCCATAAAAGATGAGGTAGAGCAATCTTCCATGCCCAGGCTAGATAAGGAAATCTAAATGGGCTCTCCCATTGAGTGCAACAATCCTCCATATTTGAAGGCATAATCCATTGCATGTTGAAAAGTTTTGAAATCAGTGAGAAGACACCTTTAGAGAAAGGACAATGTAAAAAAATATGATTCACATTCTCTTCCCCTCTCTCGATAAAGTGTGAACCTATTAGGGATCTACATTCCTCTTTTTATAATATTTTCAATGAAGTGATCCTATTTTGAGAAACCAACCAATAAAAATATTGATCTTTGGGATCAAATCTTTAATCCATAACTTACCCCAATAGTCTCTTTGTTGATCTTTCTTGAAATGAGAGCTATAGGCTGATTTAATGAATAATTTCCTAAATCTTCCTCTTTCTAAATGATGGAATCCTCATTGGTTTGGAATATGGGGATGTAAAATTCCTTGAGTTTCTTATTGAGATCTTGAAAGGGTTTGATATCACCATCATA
Source organism: Taxus wallichiana var. yunnanensis (assembly GCA_018340775.1). Taxonomy (NCBI): domain Eukaryota; kingdom Viridiplantae; phylum Streptophyta; class Pinopsida; order Cupressales; family Taxaceae; genus Taxus; species Taxus wallichiana. The sequence goes on from CM031233.1 coordinate 2,878,630, forward strand.
ACCAGGGGGCACTATGATTTCCCATTGGACCTCATCATCATGACTCCAGAAATCTCTTATCCAGATTTTACCATTCTCCTCATAGAATTGAGCCACCTCCTTCCAAATTTCCTGATCCACTAAGGGGAATTCTTCTATCCAATTATCCCACCAAAATCTGATCATGTTCCCCTTACCAATCTCCCAAAGGGAGCCCTTTGAGAGGATATATTTCGAATCCAACAGGGAATTCCAGAAGAAGGATCCTCTAGGGAGATTTTCATGAGAGAAGAATGAGTCAATTTTGCCTAAATTCCACAGATATTTATTTTTTATTATATCAATCCACAATCCTTCCTCTCTAGCAATTCTCCAGCCAGCTTTAGCAACCAAATCTTTGTTCATGATAGGTAAACTTTTCAGACCCAGACCGCCACACATCTTTGGCCTAGTGACCTTCTCCCAAGCCACCAGAAGGAATTTAAACTTTTTCGAGGCTCCCAGCCCAAAGAAATCTCTTCTGAATTTTTTCCAAAGCATCAATTATTTTGGTTGGGAGCTTGAAGAGAGACATAATGAAAATGGGGACTCCTTGAAGAGAGCTCATAAGGAGTTGAATCTTACCCACCTGAGAGAGGAGGAGGCCTTTCCAGGATGAAAGTTTCTTATTAATTCTTTCCAATAGGGCATTCCAAACAAAGGATTCAGGATTTTTGTGGATTAGAGGCATTCCTAAATAAGAATCTGGAAAACACTTTATTTTGCAACCCAGAATGTGAGCAAGCCTTAATTGGACTTGTTTCTCCACATTAATAAAGAACACTACACTTTTGAGAAAATTAACCATCTACCCCAAGACCGACTCATAGTCCATGAGAATAGATTTGAAGTTGGTGGCTTCTTAAATAGAGGCCTTTCCCATCAGGAAGTTATCATCAACAAATTGATTGAGGTAGATCGAGGGAGACCATTAGAAATCTTGATTCCTGAATCCTCCTAGAAAGTAAAGCCTGTTTGCAGATTCTACTCAAAGATTCAGCCATTATAACATAGAGGAAAGGAGATAGGGGATCACCTTGTCTTAAGCCCCTACCAGCTTTGAAGAAGCCCTCCGGACTACCATTGACCAAAACCGAATAACTAGCAGTAGATATACAAGTCATAATCATTCTAACCAGAGTATTATCAAAGCCCACTTTATTGAGGATGGCCTCAAGGAAAGACCAAGTAATTCTGTCATAGGCCTTGTGCATATCTAGCTTAAGGAACATAGTAGATCTATCAAAATTGACAATGGAATGGATGGCTTCCTGAATCACCACAATACTATCAATAATCTGCCTTCCCGGGACAAAGGCACCTTGATTTCCAGAAATAAAATGGTCAAGAACCAATCTGATTCTTCCAGCTAAGATTTTAGTTAGGATTTTATAAATCGTGTTACAGAGACTGATCGGTCTAAAATATTTGACTTCATTGGCTCCTGTAATTTTAGAATAAGGACCAAGAAAGTGTTATTAAGTTGACTGAGGAGTTTCCCATTACTAAAGAAATCTTGGACCATTTCAATGACTTCTTTCTTAATCACCTTTCGAAATTTCTAGTAAAAGAAAGCCTAAAAACCATCAGGCCTAGGTGACTTGTCAGGTTCCATATCAAAGACCACAAATCTGATTTCCTCCTCAGAAGGGATCCTTAAGATCTCACGATTTTCTTCCGGGAGATGACTTCCTAGAATAGGTTCAGGATATTATTTTGATTTTGCTCTTCAATCCCTTGACCTTGTTGAAAGAGATCCTTGAAATAGTTTATGATGACTTTGTTTATTTCCTTGCTCTCCGAGAGAATCTCCCCATTCTCATTTTTAATTTCATTTATCTTGAGGAGGTTGGTTTGGGAGGTGGCCGAGAAATGAAATAATTTGGTATTCCTGTCCCCCTCCTTAAGCCATTTCACTCTCGATTGTTGCTTCCAATAGACTTCTTCCTTTTCAGAATATCATGATACTCAACCAGAAGATTTTTTTGCTCGCTCTTTGAGCACTGGGGTTGAGACCATCAATATCAATAAGTTCCTCAATATTCCTTAAATCTTCACCAATCTACTTTTTTCCTGGAAGATGTTACCAAAGACTTATTTGTTCCACTTTTTGAGGCAACCTTTGAGGTACTTTAATTTGTAACTGAGTTTGTAACTGGCAACCCCAAAGACCCCTATATTCCACCACTCTTGGATTTTATTGAAGTCAGGGTGATCTAACCAAATCTTTTCAAATCTGAAGGGTCTTGCTTTCTTGACTAGATTTAAACCAAGATTAAGGAGGATAGGATTATGATCAGAACCAATTCTAGGGAGAGACTTCAGGGAGTAGATTTGATTGATCATACAGAGGTGACTAACTACAAACCTATCAAGTCTGATTTGGATGAGCTCAGTCCCAACTCTCCTATTTGCCCAGGTATACTTAGAACCTTCCAATTCCAAATCCACCAAACCATTATTGTTAAGAAAATTAGCAAGGTCCTCCATACTCTCAGTATAGGAGGTATTGCCCCCTTTTTCCCCAGAGAAAGGGGGGAGTTGAAGTCTCCACCAATAATCCAGTCTTTATCTTTGAATAAATTCCTGAAATTAGAGAGATCTTGCCACAATTTTCTTCTCTCACTTACTAGATTAGGAGCATAAATGTTGGAAACATACCAGGATTTCTTAGAGGTCATATTCGTAAAACACATAGCCACATGCCTCGGAGCCGAGAGAATAGGAATACCATGCACAATGTTGGGATCCCATAGCATGAAAACCCCTCCGAAGTGCCTAATGAACTGCACCCTTCCCAACAACTATCTTTCCAAATAGACCTTCCCACTTCTCTAAATATTTCCATACTCATTTTAGTTTCTTGAATCATGAAGATATCCGGTTTATTTTTCACTCTAAGATCCTTCACTATTCTGTGTTTGCTAGGGTTATTCAACCCCCTAATGTTCCAGGAGAGAAGAATCATTTAACACTTCTTATTCCAGGAAATAGATTCCCCAAATTTTTCTAAATACTGCATCCACTTCCTTTCTTGAACTTGTCTCCCTTACTTCCTTATTGCTTTTCATGCCCTTTTGGCTATAATCTTTTCCAAAGTCATCTCTTGAGCTACTATGAGTGACAGGTTTGGATTTACTCACCGGTGTCTTTAGAGATCCTATCACCTCATAGGTATCAGCTACAAAATCTGTTAGGATCCCGAACCCATTTGACATTGTTAAATCTTCTTCTCTTCTTTGTGCAAAAGAGCTATACCCTATAGATGATACGTCATCCAGCGATAGTCTATCAAAGAACTATCATTGCCAATTTTTGTCTTCCATATCTATGCTTTTCATGTCCTCTCGAATCACGAATTTCTTCTTCCAGCACTGATGTATAGGCTCATCTTCCTTTTCTTTGGTTTCTTTATTGGTGCTTCTTTGTTGTTGAGTACTAGTTCCCTCTCCTTCCTCTCTAGTTTTGATAATAGGGTTCAAAGGCTCTACTTCAGGATCTGACTGGAGAACCTCTTGTTCCTTGATTTCCACAACCCTTCCATTCTTCCCAATCCTTTTCCATTTGTTCACCTCTTTTTCATTTACCATCTTTTGAGGCATAGCTTTTTCTTTAGGCTTCTTCTTTTTATATCTGGACAAGAGTGTTGATCATGACCCACCAACTTGTAATTTTTACATGCAAAGGGGGTAGGATCATAATCAAAATGCTACACCCAGTCCCCCTCTAGGGGTCATAAGCTTAATATTACTTTCCAAACATGACTCTTGTCTCATATTCACACAGAATCTGGCATGAGTGAGTCTGGTTTTGCTTTAGTTACCGGATCCAGGGCAATAGGATTGCCCATACTTTTTCTATACCAAAAAGTACCTCCGGTTCCTAGAATTCCAATGGTAAGTCGGAAGGTTGACCCATATTGGGAACTCGTAACAGGATTCCCATAAGGATTGAAATTTGGCTCCCATTTCTAAATAGTTATATGAGATTTTCCAATGAACCATGGACTTACGCAAAATCTTTGCCACATGATCCTTACTAGGAAGGATAGCTAAGAAATACCCATTAGCATAAGTTGAGATTTCAATGGAGCCATTAGCCACCCAATGTCTCTTTTCCCAACCTCTAAAATAATCTATATTTGGTCTAGAGCCCATACATTTTGCAAAGAGTGCCCCTTCCATGGAAACTTTAGTTCTAGCCAACAAAGAGTCAGGAATTTTGAGGGAAAGATTACCTTTTTCTTTAACCGGTTCCAGATTTTTTGAGACACCTGGATCCCAATTTTCCCCCAAAAGTTCCACCCACATGCTTGGTCTCCCATCCTTTTCCCTATTTCCAATGGGCTCCATGATCACGTGCTCCTTCGCTAGGTTCTGCTCCCGTTCTCCCTGCAGATTCGGCTCTAGACATTCCCGCTCGCTTTCAAATTTTGAAAAATCCCACTCCCGCTCTGCTCCCGCATATATTGTTAGGTTTAAATAAAGGTCAAAAAGCATGATTTGTTAAAAATCAAGATATATATCTATTGTAAAACGAAGATCAAAAATAGAATCCAAACAATAAGATTATTTTTGAATTTGGTTTCCCATGATAGAACTTAAAGTATGAGTTTTGGAAACTAAGATCTATAGCGATTTTAAAACTATGAACGAAAATTTATTTGTTAATGGGTTCTATATATTTTTGTAGAAGGAATACCGATTATGTTTTGTAAGGTAATCTAATAATTTGTAGAAATATAGATCTAGATAATTTGTAAATGAAGATCTAAATTTGTCATTTTTATTTTATAGATTGATAAAGTGAATATTAGAAGTGTTTTTCAACAACAAAATAGACTCACATAAACCAAATAATGAAAACTAGCACCAAATCAAGAGAAACAACAAGATCGTAGCCCATGGAGAATAACAAAAACAACGAGAAAACAAAAAATTAAAGAAAAAAAAGTTTCTCAAAACCGAGAAATCGGAAACTACTCTAAATTTAACCTCTCAGTAAAGATCATAAGATGGAATACTTCCATTGTGATCCATGAGTACCTAGATTTTTGTAATGAATTTTCTATAAAACACCTATACTGAGGAGGTCAAAGATGTGATGAGCATTGTAGATTCATTGTTACTATAACCTACACAGACACCTTAAAAACATCACACAACAAAAGCACTTCCCATAGTGTGAAGGTTGTTGAGCTGAAGAAATACAACTTAAGTATGAAAGCATGGAATGATTGGGTGTGTGGACACAGGACACATAGGAGCGTGCACAAGTATAGAAAAATAAGGTGTGCCCAGAACATTTTGAAATCAAGATTTATCCATTTTATAGATTGGGGATAATTTTGGATATGGATTGAAGAGCATGTTTTGTTGAATACTTGAAGACCACGCAAATACTATTTTGGATAAGTGAAAGAACAAGTGTCATGCATAGTTTTGAAGCTATTAATAGGATTTTCCATTGTAGTTATTCTAGTAGATAATCTATTATTAACAAGCTTGTATGATTTTGTATTCTCATGTAAGGGCGCATGGTGATTATTAGCATGTAGCCTTTTTTTTAAGGTGCATGGGTGGTGAAGGGCAAGTCCCCACCCCTATAAATATGTATTGATTTGCAGGGTTTAGGGATCGAGATGTTATTGTAGTATTATGTTGCGAATTTATGAGTGTGCATGACCATGGAGACTGTATGATGTATGAAGCTCTCTTTTTGTTTTATTTAATATATTGGATCTTATTGGTTAGATATTGGTGTTAGATGTAACTGAGCATGGATCTTGTATGGTAAATCTTATTATAGTAATTGTTTAAGTATTATTTACATGGTTAAGATCTAGATCTGGTTTATGCACCTTTGTGCAATAATTGATTATTTGTTGTGGATCTAAGATATGCATGCAATCATGCTAACGTCTTGAAAAATCTTCTATAAATAGGGACTGGTACCCTAACGTGCTTCGGGTGAGCACTTAATTCAAGCTGAGTGATGTGTCAGCGTGCCTTGGGCTATTGGTGGTAAAATCTAGGCTACATTTTGGTTCCATTTTCAGACCTCTTTTTCAGTTGTTTGGCAGGATGTTGCATGATGAAGACATATCAGTTGACCTTGGCCAGTATTGAAGAGTGGTTAGACAATTTAGAGGAAGAGTATGCTTGCAGATTTAGCATTGGACCTAAATTTAATGCATGCATGTGGGTTGAAAAAAATCTGTATGACGAGTTGTATGAGAATTTCTTCACCATCTTTCCTATAGGGCTATATGGTTGGTTGGTTGGTTGCTTACGCTCTAAGAGAAATTGGAGGTTTAACATGTTTGTTTGGATGCAAAAATAATTCTAGACCTTGTATGATGTAGATTTGATGTGGATGCACATTTTGGATCATTGGTTCCATGGTGTTTTAAATAGCTATATTTTAGAGTACGTTGTTTATACATACTCTTGTCTAGAGTTTGTTGAGTTCCAATTTATGCGCAAACCCATAGGATCATATTTGCGTGGTATTCCTTTGGAAATTAAGATCTTGATTGTGACCCTGGCTTTGGAAGAGAAACCTATGGCTAGCTTCATGTTACCTTCTCTACGTATTGCATGTGAAGGAGGATTGGCAGATGAGCAAGCACTTAAAGAGCGCATTGATAAACTAATGCAATTGGATGAAAGGTGTTTCATAGCATGATGGAGTTAGAACCAAGAAAAGGCCAGTAGAAGGCATGTCATGATAGGAAAATTAAGGAGAAGAAGCTTGAGATTGCACAAATGGTACTTCTATATGATTCAAAAAATTTGCACCACCTTAGAAAGATTAAAGTGCATTGGTTGAGACCATACGTTATCACTTATATTATTTATTTAGGCATTTTCAAGTTAGAGGCCTGGATAGAACACGGTTGCCTAGTTACTTTAATGGGAGTAGGCTGAAGCCCTACTATAAATAAGTCTCCTTGGTTTTTGTAATAAGGCAAGATGTGCCACTTAGATTATATTTCCTTAATGCATTTCCTTTATGTGTGTTTCCTTCAATGTTGATATGATTTTTCAATTTAGTTCATTGTTTTGTGTAATAAGCACGCTTATGTAGTAGAAGCTTATTAATATCGAAGTGTTTTCATGTGTAGAGGATTGTGCATACCCTTAATATGATTTCAGTGTGATTTCCGCACCATTTGGAGAAGAGTTTGAGTGAAGCAAAGGTGTGTGAGGAGGAACATTAGTAGTTATGGTTCGGATTCGAGCTAGGGCATGCGGTTTCGAGCTAGGGCATGTAGAGTTTAGTTACAGAGATTGAATTAGTTGAAAGAACACACATTTATAGTGGAATTAGCACCAAAAAGAGCACTGGAGCAAAGTGTGACAAGGGGGAAAAGAAAAAGGAGGTTGAAATTGAAGTTGAAGACGCTCCTGAGAGCGAGGTTTTCATAAATTCAATACCGGAAGGGGTTTACATGGGTCATGATTAGGACTCACATGTTCATCGATGTAAGGTGAGTGATTACAATCATAGAACAAAGGATAACAAGGATGAACTAGATAATTTTCTAGTTGTGAAGATGAATAAGAGAAAAACGAATGACATGGCCGTGGACGATGAGTTGGGTGAAAATTTGTTGGAAAAGGTAGGAGTTTTACAGTTGTATGAACTCCCTTATTTTGGAAAACTAGAAAAATTATACCAGTGGTTGATGAGTAGAGTCCATGAGAACTTATTTTATTTTGTCATGTGTCGTATGAGGATCATCATGCCCTCGAATTGGAGTCTAACAATACTTAGGAGTTAGGGTACTGAAGTGAGCAGTGACCTCACAGATAAAGAGGAAATAATGGCAACAAGGAAGGTGTTGGGTTACCTAAAGGAGGGCATGGAATGGATATTGACAAATTACAGAAGTACCCAATGGTTCAGTGCAACAATGCACCTCCTCACAAAGTTAAATAACTAGGAGTGGTGGTCATAGGTAAATACCTTATGGCTGCACATAGAAAAGAAAATGATTGAAGGGGTAACTTATAACTTGGTTGGTTTCATTGCTGAAACCATCATTGAGGAAGTGCATGAAGGTGAGAAGATTAGTTTTGGCACGATCCTTTTGTCACTTGTCTTTTTAGAAATTGGGGTGCCCAATGGGCCAAAGGAAAAAATATGGCAATATCCTATAGAGAATAAATCTCATACAAAGATATTTGAGGATTATGCATGTGATGGGACCATGACTAGACCATTTGAACAAAGGACCAAGTTGTGGTATGAGTGACTTCATGCCACGTTTGAGGAGGAATGGAGAATACCCAAGGAGTTACCTTTGGTATTAGGTAAGTAAGTACAATTTGTAATTTATTAGCACTTTTGTATTGTGCGCTTTGGGATGAAGGATGAGAAGTGGAGCCCTTAGTGTAAGCTCCCTTATGCCTTCACCACATGTTACTTCTAGGCATTTGTACACAAGTTTCCAGATGTGTGTCGGTTGAATTTCAATGATGATAAGGTAAACTACGACTACCACACACTCCGAAATACTTACGTTTATCCAAGTAAGTTTGTATATATTAAGAGGTTAATTTTAGATAATATTAACATGAAGGCTATGAGTTTGGAAATTGATGAGATTGGGGCAGCCCTTGTGTATATCCAACTCAAGCCTAGGTTAGAAAATGGGAGATATGTGGAGAATGAGTTCAAAATTCTGGCCCACCCAAGGGGAAGCATATAGTTGGCACTTTGGCAGATGAGGAACTAGCCTCACCCCTTGTGGAAGAAGAAGGAGAGGAAGAAGAATTGTATGAAGATAGTGGTGGTCGGAGCACATGGGTAGAAAACAACCCATTGATGGGAGAAAATCACGTGCAAGAGTAGCCCCTCCACTATAGTAAGAGGATGAAGTGTTGGAGACAGGTGCACTGGAGGTGGTCCTGGACCATACTCTTGAGGATCCTCAATATAAGAGGTTACCATGAAGAACAAAGACTCGGGGTGCGAGACCTTCACAACCCCCCATGAGATCGCCCAAGACTTCACCGGTGAAGGTAGAACCTAAAAAGAAGAATAGGTGCAGTATACCCTTCGAAAGGAGGAAGAATAAGAAAATTCTAAAGATAGCATGCAAAACACTCTTGATTCGAGCAGAGGTTACATATGATCCTCAAGAAAAGGAGATGAAAAATGACGAAGAGGAGTTAAAGGAAATAGGGCTAGAAATAGATAAGGGAAAGCCTTGAGCGCGCCGTATACATATCTGCAAACATATAAAGGGCCAACGTTAGATTTGGGAGTATGTAATCCTAAGCAAAAGCACTCTAGAAAAGAGAATGGGGATAAGACATATGAAACCCCATTTGTTGGGTATGTTGATGACCCAAGCAAGATTATATGTGTGTGGTTCCAAATTAATTTTGAGCCCAAGGACTTATATGGATGGGAACTCATTGATGCGGAGATGTGGAACACATGCACAAGGAAGAAATTATCATGGAGTATACTGAGACTCACATGGATGAGTTTTATTTTGGCATGTGTGAAGATTCATGTGTCTCATGTAGATTAAATAAGGCACCTCATTTACACCATGTGATTTGCCAAGCCTTTTCATGGTGATGAATAGGTAAGCAATACTTTGGTAAAGGTATCTACGAAGTTACACCTTTGGAACATTGATAAAGTGGTAACTATTTGAGTGTTGTTGGATGATAAGAAGGGTGCAAACTACTGCGAGTTAAAGCACCTTATAGATGAGAAGGAAAAGTTTAGGTAGAAGTGCAGAAATTCCTTAAGATGGCAAAGAAAATTGGTGATGAGATCATAAAAGATGTCACACTTTCGGAGAAGGTTGGAATAGAATTTAAGTCCACTTTGGATTATTTACGCACAATAGTTCAATTGCTACTAGAGGAAGGGCCCATGTATATACCAACACCAAATGATGTTGTAGAAGAGGCGGTGAGGGCAAAGGCCACAATTGAAAGAAAGATTACAGTTATGATTCCATTTGCAAACTTTAAAGGATGAGCTAAAGAAATCGAGATACGACATTGACTATGTGCACAAGATGACGGATGTTATAATAAAAACAAGGACTATGGCAAAAGAATATGAAATCCTTTAGGCAACAAAGAATGAAACACTTAAGTGCATAGAGAGACTTTCCCTGGTAGAAGAAAATAATGATGCGCTTGAAGTTGGATGAGTCTCACACAAAGAAAGAATAAAATAAATTTGGAAACTCATCTCAAAAAGGATGGATGTAATGGAGAGAATGGTCTTAATCATGGCTAATGTCCTCAGGGTCTTGCAGAACAAAGGTGAAAAGATGACTCTTGATGAAATGGAAGTCATAGTTGTAGACATTCCTAGATAAGACAAATAAAGTGCTAAGTGATTGGAATGCATTGGAGGCAAAGATTAAGATTGAATATCCAAAGTTGATCTTTTTAGTAGAAGAGAAGAGTGCATGATAGTTTCTCATTCTTTATGTGCAGTAGTTCCTTTATTCTTTCATTCATTATTCATTTTTATTTATTCTGGAGAGATAAGTTTGGTTTCCCATTGTCAAGGATGATAATGAAATTAGTGTGGGGTAATGTTGAGATGACAAAATACAGCTTAAGTATGAAAGTGCGGAAGGATTGGGCACACAAACATAGGAGCGTGTGGAAGTATAGTAAAACAGGTGCACTCCAGTGTAATTTGAAATCAATACTTATTCATTTTGTAGATCAGGGCTAATTTTGGACATGGAGTGAAGAGTGTGTTTTTTCGAAGACTTGAAGACCACGCAAATATTATTTTGGATAAGCGAAAGAACAAGTTCCATGCATAACTTTGAAGCTATTAATAGGATTGAATAGTAGTTATTATAATAGATAATCTATAATTAGAAAGTTTGCATGTTTTTGTATTCTCATGTAAGGGTGCATGGCTATTAGTAGCATATAGCCTATTTTTGTAGGTACATGGGTGGTGAAGGAAAGTCCCCACCCCTATAAATATGTATTGATTTGTAAGGTTTAGGGATCGGATGTTATTGTAGTGTTGTGCTATGAATTTAAGAGTGCGCATGACCATGGAAACTGTATGATGTATGAAGCTTATGTGTTTTTGCAGTATTTAATATAATGGATCTTATTGGTGTATATTGGTGTTGGTTGTAACTGAGCATGGATATTTTATGGTAAATCTTATCATAGTAATTGTTTAAATATTTTTACATGGTTAAGATCTAGATCTGGTTTATGCCCTATGGAATAATTGATTATATGTTATGGATCTGAGATATACATTCAATCATGTTAACATCTTGAACAAGCTTCTCTTTTAGGCCCCAAAATATAAGCTAAGTATAAGAGGGCACATGGGTGCACGGGACCTAGTTCAAGAAGGCGTGTAGGTTGAAGGCACATATGGAAGGGTTCGGTAGGGTTTTATAGAACACGTGGTGCGTGTGCACAAGGAAAAATAGGTTTTGTACTTATCCGCATTTAATATCCTAGGCAGCACATGAGAAAATCATGAGCCTTATGGATAAGGTGTCAGCCTGGTGACTATGGGATCAAAAAGGGAATATTCTAGGCATGCGATGGAAGGTTCCAGAAGACATCATTACAAGGAGTGGAGAGATCAGATATGTGAGGTCATACTCCCATGGAGGACCACTTTAACACTTAGTGACTGATTTGTAACTTCTGAAAGGCATGGTGGTGGGTGTTAAGATTATAAATATAAGTGCCCGATAGAAGAAAGAGGAGGGAAGATAAAGATAGTGTGTGGAGAGTGTGGAGGAGAGAAAAGAGAGGCAGAGCCTGCAGAAACTAAATGGAGGATGTTATGGGCTAGGGATTAGGAGAGCTCTATAAGTAATGGCACATCTAGAGGGATGGAGTGCATTATTTTTGTTTATGTAATATGATGAGTATAATATAGCTCGATGCATGACTTTTCTCTGCACAATTATATGAAGATTTTCATGACCTCAAGGGATTGTAATGTGGATTATTGAACCTGTTAAGATGAATATAAGGCTCTATTATAAATCATATATGTGTTTAGAAGTATACTACTTATGCATTTTCCTTCTGTATGAACCATTTCCTTATGTTGCTTGTTATTTCCCGTTATGGATGTAATGAGATAACAAATCATTATAGGTTCTTAGAATGTTGCATGGTTCTTTTCTACTCATTTCCATTTGAATATATGTTATAAGATGATGCATTCTCACAAGACTCACATAAAGGAGAGACTCGGTGCCCGCATGTGCCTCGAGTGAGTGCCCAACACCCGTTGGGTGATAGGCTAGTGTGCATGGGATTAGACTATTGCTCTAAGGGTAGAAAATATGACCGCATCTTAGTTCTTTTCGGGACCTCTTTTCAAAGTTTTTATGAGAAATGGCATGCATCTTTATCCCTATGATGTGTGATGACAAAGTGCCTAACCTTAGAAAGTGTTGAAACATGGTTCAAAAGCATGAAGGATGAGTTTTCTCAAAAATTCAGCACTAGACCTCGCCGTTGCGCATAGATGGGTAGAAGAGGACCTATACCATGAGTTATATGAGACATTCTTTTGTTGTTTCCCTGTAGAACCATATGAATGGCTTTTAGCATACGCATCCAGATCAAACTGGCACTATAGATCACACGTATGGACACAAGATGACTATCGAGGTTGTAGGGACGCAGATCTAACTTGGATGCATTTTATTGATCACTTGGTGAAATAGAGTGTTAACAGCTTATACTCTTAAATACACCATTTCTATGTATTCTTACCCGAGAAGTTGCTTGAGTTCGAGTTTTTGAGGGAGCCTAGAGGATCATTTTAGCATGTTATTCCTTTAGCTATGAAGCTCTTGGTCATTACTTTGAGTTTAGAAGCATTTCCCATGGTTGGTTAATATTCTCTGAGCATTGGGAGAGGAAGCTAGGGTGGAGGAATATGGCAGACATTACGGATGAGAAGGAAAGGGAGTATAGACAACTCAAGTATAGTAAACCTCATGAAATGGAGATGACTAGACAATGCGAGGTTACAAGTGTGATGGATCTATGGAGGTAGATGTTGCGGGAAGGAGTTGAGGTTCATGTAGAGGATGTGGAACTTTAGTATTTTGTGCTACCCCATCTTGGAAAGCACATGAGAGAGGCCCTTGCCTTCCGATGAGTGTTCGTCACAAGAAGAAAGAAGAGTCATCGGCATGCATTTGAACCCACCTAGCGACCAACCCCTGGCAATTTTTTTTTCAAGATCAAGGGATAAGTATTGTTAACTTGAGCTTAGTATCGGTGGGAGTAATTGATTTGCACCCATGAGATATAATTTCTAATTTGGAGCATCCATGGTTGTGCAAGTCATTCCTGTATTTGGAGGAATCTTTGGACAAGGTGCAAGTATGTAAGGTTTGGGTATCGCATCGGGAGTGGCGTGGGACATACAATTGGAAGTGGGATGCTATCGTAAACCATCGCATGTAGTTCGGTGGGAAATTGGGGACACTAGGTGTGACCACTTTTGGTCCTTTGCCTACTACAGGAGGTGGATCTCGTGGGTCAAGAGAGGACACCGTGGATCCAAAGTGGATCTTGTGTAGGAGGAAACACCTTGGAGGAAACCAAGGCTCTGGATTGGGGGACAAGGACTCTAGCCTCCCTAAAGTGTTTTTATGTCTTTGTACTTGCCAAATTATAAGGGTATTGAAGATGTTGCAGAGCATGTCCACAAGTGTGAGTTAATATGGTGTGTGAGGGGATCACTACCTGCGGTGGGAAGGCAAGTCAATTTGTAATGACGTTGCAAGGGCACGTGCATAGTTGGTATAGGAAGTATGACCCCACCGCACAAAGGTGGTAGACTACACTACCTTGAAGAATGTCTTCCTATCGAGTTCCATATCCCTAAGTTTGAGCGAGAAGAGCATCAACGCTTTGAAGGATAACCAACAGGGGAATGGCAGAGAGTGTACGGGAGTGTGATACATGTTTCAAGACTCTCTTGTCAAAACTATCCTATGACATTCATCCTTCTCAACATGTTCAATGGTTTTTTGGAGGATTGATAACACCATTTAGAAGGGATCTGTCACAAAAGACTTTCACAAACTCGTGTTGGTAGGATTATACTAGTTATAAAGATAAACAAGCATGTAATCAATAATGTAGAAAATGTAAACAGAAAATAATGCAATAAAAACAAAGACACGGATTTAATGTTGTTCACCCAAAAATGAACTACATCCACTAGAAATAGCCAATCTTTATTATTCAGTCCAACAAAAACTCTCTCTCACAGTGCAACCACACTTACAACGAGCCTCATACATAATTACCCTTTAAAGATATTAGGGCTTTTATCATTTTGGGGAAACATAGAAAACCACTCATTAGATCTGTGACCTAATAATGAACGGTCCAGATTTCACAATGCATAAATACATATAAAATGTGGCTTTCAGGGGGTGTTTCCCCTAACCCCCATCCCCCTGCACCCCACAAGGGTGGGAAGCCCCCTTGTAACTCCCATCACTATCAAGCTCCAAAACCAACATGTGTGAGGCATTGGAAGCTGCCCTATGCACCAAATCTATGGGAGCATTGATATTGGTGTTAGTCCTTTTCTAGAGGCTCAAATTGCTGCAATGGCCAAGCAATTGGAGAAGTTTTCTACAAACTCATTGCATAAGATTCATAGTGTGCTTTGGTGTACGAGAATGTCAAGTGGAGGGACATGCAATGGATAGTTTCCTAGGAATTTGGTGCATGCTATGTTGATAAACTATGAGATTTACCATGGGGATCATGATGCAAGTAGATGCCCTCTACTCCAACGTGCAATCCATAAGAATTTTTCTTGTTATTGCAATATTTGTACCTCTACGACCCATGATACCAAGGATTATAGATTGATTGATCAAATCCATGATACTATTGATATGGGTGTGTGCCAGACTAGCCTTACAAGTAGTTCAAAGGATGATGATCATCGTTATGAAGGGTGTGTAGATGGAGGAATGCATGGAAGAGGTTTTCACAGAGGATTTCATGGTCACGAAAGAATCGTGGAAAAGGATGAAGTGATTTCCGTAAGGAATGCATTTATAATTATGGATCTACAGAGCATTACAAACATGAGTGTCTGGCCTGTTATAATGCTCATGGTGTGGAAAGAAAAATAAGTACGAAGAGTGTCCATAACTTAATTAGCATATGAACCGATGTAGCATCGGAAAGACAAAGGCACTTGAATGGTGAGCATCAAGAAGGCAGATTCACAAAGTAGATGCCAAGAGTGGCACATGAATTATGGCTATAACCTATCTTTGGTGACGAAGCAAGCGAGAGGCTACGCATGCCAAGGAGATGCTAAGACAAACGACACTAGTTTCAAGAGAGGAAGTGTTACATGGAAAGTATCCAAACCCCGCTCATCGAAAGAGGTATATCAAGAGACTATGGACGTAATTTAGATTTTACAAGGGGAGATTCAATATCTAAAGGAGTAATTGAGGTAGTTGGAGAAAAAGAAGAATGTTGAGGTAAGGAAGTATGTAAAATGTTAAGGCAAGAGAATATTATTCCTCTTGCTAAGAGAATGGCCGAGAGAGAAGGTACCACGAACTGGAGAAGAGTGTGAAAGGAAAGTTTTAATGCAAACCTTCCTCCTCACATCCTTGACTATGATAAGGAGATTAATTTGAATGTGTTTGTTGATGGATGGCTTCGAGCAATATTCTCATCGACATGGGAGTAGAGGTAAATATTCTTACCTTAGATGTCCGACATCAAATGGGAAGTCCCACGTTGCATCCATCTTCAAACGTGTTGTACATGGCAAACAAAACTAAGCCAATGCCCATTGGAGTCCTTAAGAATTTATTTATCACCATTCTAGGGGCCAAGTTCACTGGAGACTTCAAATTCTTAGCGCTCGCCGAGGCAGACAACTTTCCAGTGTTGCTTGGGCACCCATGGTGTTACAAGAACAATGCCGACCTACGGTTTAACAAAGGGTATATCAGATTTGCAAACAAGGAAGAAAGTTTGATCATCCCTTTAACATACGGGAATTCAATGCCTTATATTGAGCCCTTAGGGGAAGAATTCCTTGATAGAATCTATGTACGCTCCATCATAGATCTTGAGATAATTCACCCCACGGAGGGAGTTATCTAGTTTAAAGATGCTCAGTCCTTGAGTGATACCACTAGTGTGGCATGTGATAATTAGGCACATGAGACTTATGAGTTAATTGGGTGACAGTTGAGAGGATCTGTAACAAGGGTTACAAATGTGTGATCGATTAAGCGCCTAGGAGGAAATAAGTCGCCAAGTTACTCTAGAGGAGCATATCCTAAAATTTTCTTGCGAGAAATGGAATCTCAGTGGAAAAATGAGGACGAGAGGAGGGGAATGCTCAATTATAACCTACTCAAAACTGTAATGCGCTGGTGGGCTACACATTGGGAGAACCTCCTAGAGTGGTGCGAGGTAAGAATCACATTCTTGGTAAAGTTCTGAAGGAGTAACATGCCCACGGTCATATAAAACTACCATGGTAAAGAGACCACTTCATTTCATATCCAAGCATGTGAGAGGCACGGATGGGAACCGCATGCGAATGTTACCACCTTTGTTATGGGTGCATAAGTTGTATTCCACCTTACAAGGTTTTACACGTGCATGGTATGTTCATTTGGAGATGTGTCGTCAAACAGGTAATTAGCAAGAGTTGGTGACTATTAGCGACCGATCTCATTTAAGCTTTCAAGCATAGGAGAACCAAGCCATCGGTGGATAAGGAATTACAAGTAATGAAGCACCTTATGATGGGAGATAGTGTTATGGTAGAAGATAGGCTATTGGAGCTACTAGGTGAGCCTTACTTAGAGACACACCTCAATGAGGAGGAATCAGAAGAAATATAGCTTGAGCACATGTGCAAGGAAAAAGAAAAAGTAAAAAATGGTCTATGTAATAGACGGAGAAGAGATGGAGACTTTGGATGTTAACCATTCAGAAGGTACACATGAATTCATAGAAAGCGCTATTGAACGAGCATGTGCCTACCATGAGCCCTTGAAAATAAATAAGGTTAACATTAGAATGGAGACAGAACCCAAGGAAGCTATCATCGGGGACTATTGATCAGAAAAAGAAGTTTCAAAGGTCATTGACATTGCATGAGTTCCAGGATTTGTTTCCTTGTGGGTACCCTGAACTCAAATGCATTCACCATTCCTTAGTAGAGATGAAGATCAAGTTGAAGGAAGGTGTGTGCCTAATTTGGAAGAGGCCTTATTGGATGAATCCAAATTTGCATGTACGAGTCAAGGAAGAAATAGACAAGATGATAGCACCTTATATCATTGAGGCAGTGGAATAATCAGAATGGATAAGCCCAATGGTTATCAGTATCAATAAGGATGGTAGGATAAGAATTTTTATTGACTACAGGGATCTAAATGCAGTGTGTGTCATCGATCCTTTCCCAACCCCCTTTACTGAAGAAATTTTGAAGGAGTAGTCGGGCGTGAAGTCTACTCTTTCATGGATGGGTTCTCAGGGTATCACCAAGTCCAGATTACAAAGGAAGACTAGAGAAAGATAACTTTCACCACCGAATAGGAATTTTGCCTACATGTTTATGCCTTTTGGATTAAAGAATGTGCATGTTGTTTTCTCACGCATCGTGGTACAAGGATTTTAGGACTTCATCCATGAGTTTCTCTAAGTGTTTCGCTCAGAATGACTCGTTCCTATAGAAGCAGAGATAAGAGTTAGGTGCTAGGAGGAATACCCTGTAGAATGTCGAGATGGTGTGCGCGTGCACGTAGAGAAAGATTAGGCTGATTGTGGAGAACTCCTTTTTGTCTTGGAAGGACTACTGCAAATAAGAACACAAGACCACAAGATTTTGATTAAACAATAAATGAGGAAAGCGCCTTGGGCCCGGAAATATAAAACTTCCTTTCGAAGGTGGTCGGGCCTCTACTAATATGAATTAACACAAAAGAGCGCAAAATATCAATTAGATTACTTGGTTGAAACTAGTAAGAGAAGGCCTGGTTTCGGTTATAGTCGTGGTAACCGAAACCGGTTTAGTAACCGCCGTCGATTGGGTCTAGGACCGTAGGTTGATTTTTTGGTGGGGTGTTTATGTTTCTTGGTGTTGGTAAGGTTGGTTTATGGATGATATTAGGAAATGAGATGATGAGGGTAAAAGAATGATAGCTAGATGCAATGGGATCTTGAGTAGTGGGTTCGAGAATGGATTTAGGAGGACTGTGATTCAAAGAGCATAAGAAATATTATAACGAGAGGACATGCAAGATATGACTTCTTGGTTTTGGCGAAGATGCAAGTTGATATCCTCTACTGCAAGCACTTCTGGTTTCTTCACTCGTCTCTGCTTGGTTAAGTGAAGATCTGGACTCTGTTTTTCGCTCCCAATGATCTCTGTTGTTTCAAAAATCATTCCACCTTTGATTTTGGTTCGGGGAGCCCATTTACAGGGAACCGATGTTGGGTTATCGACGGCGGCGGTCGAGTAGGAACCGGCATCGGTCAGGAAAAAGTAGGCTATTTTTAGTAAAATAGCCCACCTTCCCTGCTTTTCTCCCGAGAGATCAGTTGCGGGCTTGGTCAAGTGGCTAGAAGGTCGGCTTTGGGTGCGAGTAAGGAGGCATTAGTTATGGATGTGAGTCTAGACCAAGTCATGGGTCTTAATTAGGTTAGTTTAGGGTTAGGGCTAGGTCATGATGAGGTGGCAAAGTGAGGTGGCGGGTAAGGTGATGTGGATTTATCAATTATAAGGTAATTAATAAATAATTGTGTAAGGTTTAGGTGATGAGGTTAGATTGCGAGATGAGATGCGGGTCACAAGGGGTCGTAAGACACAAATTTGGTGTCTACATTAGCCCCTTATTGTCGTGTAGCTTATTTTGTAAAGCTGCACAGACAATAATATGAAGTGGTTACTCCTGTTAAGGGTATAGGTAATCCCCCTCAAATCTATCACAGATTGAGTGAACGAGAAATCAGGGATAGGGTTGATAACGGGTAAATGGGGTAGAGGGGATGGTAAGATGGTGGGGTAGGTTCAAGGAAGCAGACGCATATTGAAATGCAATAGTACGACTAGGGTACATGATTTGACGAGCAAACCAGCAGTGCAGAGGCAAAGGTCGATAGTTTATCCAAACAAGGGTGATATAATCCTGGTATCCAAGGCATAGGAAGTAGCCCCAGGGTATATAACAGGTAAGGTACAGGAACGTTTAGGCATGTTCGGCAGTACCAAAAGGTTGGTTTGGTTGAGATAAACGTCACGGTCTAGGTCTGGGCAAAGTTGGTCGACAGATCAAGTCAAGGACCCTAATCATGCTAAAACACGAACAGGTGAGCTCGATTGAACAAAAAACTACCGGATGGGTGGATAAAAGTGTATGGTGTTGATTTTGGGTAAGGGATGGAAGTGGTGCGGCCGTGGGTCGGGCGAGTTGTTGGGTTACGGCCTGGGTCAGCCGCCGGAAAGGGTAAAGGAGGCCTTGGGTCGGGCCAAATAGTGAGGGCAAGGCCTTGGGTCGGGCCAATTGGTAGGTTGAGGCCTTGGGTTGGGCCAAATTGGTAGGCGAGGCCTTGGGTCGGGCCAAATGGGTAGGGCGAGGCCTTGGGTCGGCCGAATAGGTAGGTAGGTTGAGGCCTTAGGTCGGGCTGAATAGGTAGGTTGAGGCCTTAGGTCAGGCCGAAAAGGTAGGTTGAGGCCTTAGGTCGGGCCGAATAGGTAGGTTGAGGCCGTAGGTCGGGCCGAATAGGTAGGTTGAGGCCTTAGGTCGAGCCGATTGGTAGGTTGAGGCCTTGGGTCGAGGCCAAAGGTGGTAGGGCGAGGCCTTGCGTCGGGCCAAATGGGTAGGGGCGAGGCCTTGGGTCAGCCGAATAGGTAGGTTGAGGCCTTAGGTCGGGCCGAATAGGTAGGTTGAGGCCTTAGGTCGGGCCGAATAGGTAGGTTGAGGCCGTAGAGTCGGGCCGAATAGGTAGGTTGAGGCCTTAGGTCGGAGCCGATTGGTAGGTTGAGGCCTTGGGTCGAGCCAAATTGATAGGGCGAGGCCTTGGGTCGGCCGAATAGGTAGGTTGAGGCCTTAGGTCGGGCCAAATAGGTAAGTTGAGGCCGTAGGTGAAATTTGGACAAGTGAACAAATGGTGTGCAAAGAAAGGTGGATAGAGGCGATATTGGTGAAAAAGAGGCAAGGAGTAAATAAGGGCAAAGAATGGGGTGAAAGTTGGGTAGAGAACCGATGTCGATTCTGCATGACCGATATCGGTTAAGGGACCGATCTTGGGTTCCTTGGGCAAAATGAAACCGATATCGGTGAAAGGTGAAAAACCTATAAAAAAGAAAAATACGGCTTGTCATTGTCACTTTTGTTATTTGCAAACCAAATCGACTTATCTCGACATGGAGAGTTAAGATTAGAGGCTTGATTGAGTGAGGTGGAGCTATTGTACAGGGAGAGAGTTGATAGTGGGCCCGATTAAGGAGGAGGCAGATTGATTGATTGGCCGGGAGACCCAAAGCAGATCGGGATTGGAGCCATGGCACAGCAGTGGTGAGGAGCCGGAGCTGGAGGGTGGACCACCTGGACCGCCACCACCCATCCCACCACGACGACGTGTCGTCGTCGTTAGATTCGAAACTCTTTAATTTGGTGATTTGGTTGTATTATGCTAAATTGGGGGTTTGGGTAGGAATTAACCTTTTTTAGGAAATAATGAGAAAATGGAAATGATTTGAAAAAGGGAGAGGGTAGATAGGCTAGATAGGCTAAGGTGGGTAGGTGGGTAAGTTTTTAGGGTATTTGGGTGGGTAGATGGGTAGAAATAGGTAAAAAATGGGTTTTGGGGGCCGCGCGGGGGTTCGTCTCCGGGAGAAGACAGTGACCGATGTCGGTCACTAAGCGACCGGCATCGGTCACAAAATTTTAGGGAAAGGGAGTGTTGTTGGTGACCGGCGTCGGTCATGTATCGGCCGGCGTCGGTGGCTTGTGTGTTTTGGTTTGTGGGTTGTGTGGGTGGGTTGGTTGTTTTGGGTTTTTAGGGTGGTAGGTTGCTAGAGGGGGGTGGTAGAGAGTCGGGGTATGGTCGGGGGGATAAAAAAGGGTGTTTAGATGATAAAGTAGATGTTGTAATAAAGAGTAGGTCTAAGGATGTGGGTTGGTTTTGCAGGCACGTCAGCAGTTGACGATGCGGGATAGGATGCCCCCGCTGTTGGTGCGGATGAGGCCACACGTATCTGCGGCTCATTGGGCCATCATGCGCGAGGTGGGACTCGGTGGAGTCCAGAGGTACAGAGCGATAGAGAGAGATCACAGCCTGATGGTCACCCTCATCGAGAGATGGGATCCGGCGACCAATGTGTTCCATCTCCTGACTGGGGAGATGACCGTCACATTGGAGGATGTGTATCGCATCCCTGATTTACCTATCGAGGAGAGGCGATCTTCGAGTAGATTCAGAGCTGCCATGGATAGCATCTGCAGGTTTTGGGGATGCGGCCACCCTGCTACGACCTACCATAGCGCGAGTATCGGGTATGGTGACATGTACCGTGCGCATCGACGACACGAGACACCACGGCCAGGTGTGTTGATGATGGTTGGGATCACCGCCGCCTCCCGGACTCGAGAGGAGGCCACTTCCCACGAGCATTGATGGGGGTGCTGCTTGAGATGGTGGAGGAGCACACTGTTACGCCAGGCACCAGATATCCAGTGCGGTGTATAGGAGCTATGGGGCTATCGCCGAGGAGCGATTCGGTATTTGCTCTACATTTTTTTGCATTGTTGGGCATACATGAGCACATCGTATGCATCGAGAGCCGTAGGGTTACCCAGAGCCCGGGGCCACAGGTCATATACCGATATGGCTTTCAGAGGTGGTTGGGGGTCGTGGGCCAGCCACGAGCAGTTGTTGCAGGTCGGGATGTGGCATACTATAGACATTTGCTAGAGGGCCTTACAGCAGTAGACATTGTATGGAGACCCTACAGAGGTCACCACCCTGGCAGAGGAGCCCGCTTACAGTTGCGCCTAATCCAGTACACATTCTGGATAGCAGGACGGAGGCCAGGAGAGTACGAGCGGATACCCCTGGAGAGGGTACGCAGGCAGATGGGGCTGCGACAGGACGAGCCACCTCCCTTCCCTCAGTACAGGAGGGATGATGTAGAGGCCCCACTGCCTGCACCACAGCCTTTGGATCAGTTGGGTAGCGGAGAGAGAGGTCACAGTGAGGGTGTAGATGATGCGGGGCACGGGAGCATACAGGTGTGGTGGCTGGGCAGAGGGCAGCCGGCCGAGATAGTATACCGCACACGGCCAGAGACTTATTTGTAGTTATAGGAGAGAGAGATCAGCTCAGGGGTCAAAGTGCAAAGCTCTTACGAAGGCAGCTATTGTGACACGAGGCATAGATAGGTGTCTTATAAAGGCAGCTAGCTTGAGCTCGACACAGTACATGGCGGCAAAGACCACCACTAGCACCATAGCCACAGTGCACAGTGCAGTACAGGTAGAAAGACAGTACCAGCACCACCGCGCCATGTGCACCACCCGCAGCACTGCAAAGATAGGCTCGGGGCATTGGTTGTAGGTGCCATGGGACCAGCCCCAGCTCCGTCAGTGGCTCGAGAGCGCTATATGGAGGTTAGAGCAGAGGCCCGATATTATCAGGATATTCTTGATGGTATCGGAGTCGAGTATCAGGCTTATGCAAAAGCATAGGCGTAGACCTCACGGCCCAGAGATCTCAGGGAGGTGCAGCCACAGCTGGCGTGTCCGTGACGGGTAGGAGGCGAGAGGCACCACAGGGACCAGTGGGGAGAGGTGCCGAGGGTGGTGGGGAGAGCTGAGAGATCCCAGACATGGTTGTTGTATTTTAGAGATGGGCACCGGTCTGCGGCAACCGGTGTATTGATAGAGGCTGCGTGCCTATGTATTATTCATGTATTCATTCATTCATTTATTGTATAACGGCTGCGAGATGAGTAGGGGTTTTTTTGATTATTGTGGCTGCGTGCGGCTTTGTTGTATGATGAGATCACAGAGGCCCCGATGTAGGGCACATTGTATTTTTGAAAACTTGTATATATATATATAGAGAGACGATGTTTTGATCCACATGCAGTGTTCAAAATGTGTTTAAATATTTGGTTAATGGCTGGTAATATATAGAATGTGTGATGAGTTTAATTGACATGTTGATAGATGGATGATGCTGATGTTTTTGTTTTTTGTACGTATATATGAATGTCAGGTTATGTGATGAATTGGTGGTTTTGTGACATTGTGATATATGTAACTGATGAGTTGGATCCAAATGATGTATAGATTGATAGTTTCTTGATATCCATAGTTGATGGTTTGTGTATTTGTATAAAATAAATGATGTTAATGAAATTGTAATGCTATGTGTGGTGGATGAACAAATGTGGTAAATTGTGTTGTTTATGCAGGAAAAGAGGCGGGCGCGACAAAAATTTAGGTGAGAAATGAAGAAAAGAAGCATTTGTTGAGAAAAGATAGGTGTGTAACCGATATCGGTTAAGGAACCGATATCGGTTAAGGAACCGATATCGGTAGCTGATAGACCGATATCGGTTAAGTAACCGATACCGGTTATTTAGGTATGAGCTTTTCTAAAAATAGAAAAGCTAGGGTGGCAACTTAAGTTTTAATTTTAGAGCCATGCAAGAGGTTAAATACGTGAACGTGACGCTTTTTGACGACTGAGACAGGTTTTTGCATGAGAGATTTGAGTGATAAGGAGAAAAGAGACAAGGAAAGTGAATGTGATCCGAGATTCAGAAGGCAGAAAGACAAAGTTGAAAAGGGTGGTGATCATGGCAGAACGAGGAGAAGCATCCAGCAGGCAGGGACAAGAGGGAAGACAAGGGCCACCTCAAGCTGCTGCAACCCAAGAGGTATCAGCTTGTTTGTGATTTAACTACTGCATGTTTTGGGAATGAGCTAGAGGAGAATAGGTAAGTAGATATGAGAAAGACAACATGATAGCCAGGGGTATAGATGAGGTGAGTGTTATGGGGTAGGTAATTCGGGGTTTTGGGTATGTCTGTGTATATAGAAAGGAATAAACGATCAATTTATTGTCGTAGGTGGTTGTTTTAGGCAAGATGTATGTAATTGGAAGTGACCGATACCGGTTAGGTGTAACCGATATCGATTCTTGACCCGATCGATACTGTTATTTATAACCGATATCGATTCTTGACCGCATCGGTTATTTATAACCGATATCGGTTACTGACCGGTACCGGTTATTTATAACCGATACCGGTTACTGTAGGGATTTCCAGAATGTGAGAAAAAACTCGTGGTGATTTGATTTATTGAACGGGTATTTGTTTTTGTAACGTATGCAGGCAGAGGCGGGGATAAGGATGAATGATAGTGTACCGGCGCTGCTGTCACGAATCCGAGCGGATGTAACACCAGCTGAATGGACATTGATAAATCATTTGGGGTTAAGTGGAATCCGCTATTATTCACGAATTGCACGGAACCATGCTATGTTGCAGGCATTGATTGAAAGATGGAATCCTGAGAAAAATACCTTCTATCTGCCAACAGGTGAAATGACAGTAACATTGGAAGATGTGTTTCGTATTTTGAGACTCCCCATTACAGGAAAACTAGTATATCAGGCGTTACCTAGCGCGGGGCGGGCAGCGATAACAGAAGTGTTTGGTCCATATGCACGAGACTTAACACAGCGAGGTTTGTCATTCACATATGGGGTAATGTATGCAGCACACCCTGAGGAGACAAGGTTAGCAGTGATATTAATGATAGCGGTAGGGTATTATGCGTTACCGAGGGCGGAAGGGGGAAGATTTCCAAAGGCATTGATGTGTGTTATTTAGGAGATGATAGAAAGGAATGTGACTTTTGCATGGGCACTGCATATTTGGCGAAGCTATACAGGGTTTATGGGCTTCAGAGGTGAAATCACGGGATGATGACTTTGGATAGTTCATACTTATTACACTTTATTGAGCCTATGAGCACATTGTTTGTGTGCGACAATAGGCCGACCCATCCAGTCGGGAGAAACCGGAGTGCAGAGGTTGGGATTCAGACGAGAACAAGAGGCCAGATCCCAGGCCGTGACGGGTGATATTGTGTATTACAGGCAGGTATGGGAGAGGGTGACGGTTGCGGACATCTATTGGAGGCCTTACGGTAACTATATGGTAACAGAGAGCATAGCTGAGGAGTTAAGGGGTGTAGAGCGAATGAGGTGGATCGCGGGGCACAGGCTAGGTGAATATGAGAGGATTCCTATAGATCGCGTGCGGCGACAATTTGGATTTGTGCAGGATATACCCCTAGCTTATAGACCATATATGAGGATCGACGCAGAGGCAGTACTCTCACCTCCCCAGCCAACACCTCCAGAAGGTCCTGAAGAGGTAGCAGCCGATCGCAGGGTAATGGACACAGGAACGACAGAGGCCTATAGATTATGGTGGGCAGCGGAGCTGCGAGGTATACGTGATTGTCGACATAGCTATGATTCACAGAGAGAGGATCGTCTGCGGCGTTTTGTTTCAGCTCCAAACACAGTGAATGAGACAAGAGGATTGTTAGCGATTCATGCGGAGTCACTTAAGGCGGGGAGACTAGAGGCGGAGTCCTCCATGCGAGAGGGCGTATTCATATGTTACAGAGAGATTGGCGGATCAGTGGGCGGTACCAATAGCCGTGGTACCTTTGAGGACAGAGAGGCCCGGCGAGAGGGTCGACGATCACGATCATCACCTAGTTCGGGATGAGGCGTGAGGGTCTAAATAAATGTTAGCAAGGTATAAGAATAAATAAGAGTACCGACCTGCGTGTCGATGATAGAGAAGATGTATTTGTTTAACATCTAAATAAAACTGAATATGTATGTTGATTTGAGTTATAATAATAAGAATGTTTTCGTTTTGACTTTTTGTGTTTTGAAAAAGGATAAAGAGGAATGTGATTAAATAGAAATACACAAAAATATTTATATTTACCACACATGATAGGTTATGGTAGGGGATGGTCGAGCTAACCTTGGGAGACCCCATGTCTCTGAAGTCTTTCTACGCCTACATAGCCCATTGCACAAAGCAAGGAGGGGCCTCGGACCGATGTAGTTCTCCCTTAGGACCAGGAGAGGTGAATTTAGGCAATTGGTTGGTTGGTAAAAAATATTGATATTAATATTGGTAAGGTAAAATGAATAGGTGATGTTGTAAAAGGTATAAGGAAGCGAAAGTTAGCCTACCCAAGTAGAAGGGAACCATGTCTGATTAAGATCAAGACACAATCCTAGATGCGAGGCAAAGCAGAAAGAGTGCTCCGTAGGTGAAAAGAGCTAAACAAACCACACAACGTAGAACGAGCTTGGAGCCCTAGGTACCGTGCATAGACGAGAAGTCAATAGGTGAAAAGAGTTGTGTGATCACAATATATCGAGCGTACATTACGTCCCTTGAGTTGAAACAAATGGTGAGGTGAGGTGGATGGTATAGCTGAGGTGCAGAGAACTTATTACAAAGTGAGTGTTCTGACGAAAGAGAACCTACCCTAAATAGACAAGTCCATGACTCAAAAGTCCTTTTGAATGAGGCTTTTATTTTATTGAATGTAGACTGATCGATGCGGGAAGTCTACAAGGGATATTGATTGTATTATTCTTGAGGTCTTCACGAAGCTGATCGATGCGAGAAGCTTCTGCTAGAGGCTGACTGTGTATAGCTGTCCTTCGAGGGAGCAGTCTATTTATAGTAGCAGATATGATTTTAGTGCATAGCTGTCCTTCAGGGGAGCAGTCTATAGAGAATAGCAGCAATAATTTGGCATATAGCTGTCCTTCGAGGGAGCAGTCTATATTTAATTTAGATGACTAGATGTTCTTTTTAGCGTGAAGCATCTAGTTTAGTAGGAAGTTTGACTCAAGAAAATCCCATAAGAATACGGCTTATCTTAATACGTTGAAGTCATGGACTAGACTAAAAAGGGGAAGGCATCGTTAAGGGGAGGTGAGAGGTGAGCTTGATTTTATTTCGAGATGTAGGAAACAAGTGCATGTGGTGGTATGGGAGCTCGGGACGAGCGGTAGGTGGATAAGAAGTGATATAACACTAATTTCAACAATAGAATGGTCGAAGATGCAAGGCATTAAGGGGCTCGAGTTCAGGTTTACCATTAAGCGAAGCTAAATGATAAGTGCCTGATCCATAGGTGTGAGTGATTATATAAGGCCCAATCCAATTAGGAGAAAATTTTCCACGTTTGCTCTTTTCTAGTTTGGTTACATGTTGATTCTCTTTGAGGACAAGATCACCAACCTTAAAGGTACGCTCATGAAGTCGTTTATCATAAGCACGTTTAATGCGTTTTTGATAGATTTGAAGGTGATCAAGAGCTGTAAGATGGCGTTCGTCAAGAAGCTCCAATTGGGCTAACCGCTCTTGGCGGAAATCATCGTTGGTGAGAATATCCTGAAGAGATATTCTAAGGGAGGGTATTTGTATTTCGAGAGGCAAAACAGCCTCGGTACCGTATACCAAAGAAAAAGGTGTGGCATTAGTGGAGGTACGAATACTAGTGCGATAAGCCCAAAGGGCAAAGGGGATGTGATCGTGCCAATTTCTTCCGGATTCATTGACAACTTTCATGAGGATTTTGGTTAGTGTTTTATTAGAGGACTCGGCTTGCCCATTGGCTTGTGGATAGTAGGGTGATGAGAAGCTAAGTTTGATACCAAAGTTGTCATGCAGCAAAGGTCTTGCAACAACTTGTTTTTAAAGATTTACCATTATCTCGTTATTAGGCGATGAGGAATACAAAACGACAGAGATAATGTGATGGTTAATGAATTCGACAATTTTTCTTTTTTGATTGAAATGAGTGGAATAGCCTCCACCCATTTTGTGTAATATTCGGTCATTTGTGATTATCCAACGGTGACGTTGTGAAGAGGTCGGGTGAATCTCACCAATAAGGTCTAAACCCCATTGTGAGAAGGGCCAAAGATCTCGAGCGACACAGAGCGGGTGGCTAGGAGTATGTTGAAGGTTGGCATGTTATTCTTGACACATAACACAACGCTTAACATATTCGTAGCAGTCATTATTGAGAGTAGGCCAATAATAACCAAGGCGAAGGATTCGTTTGGCCATGGCAAGGCCGCTAAAATGTCCACCACAAATACCGTCATGGACCTGTTGGATGGTATGAGTGGCCTCACTTCCGATTAGACAATGAAGGAGGATGCCATCAAAGCCACGTTTATAGAGGAGTCCCCCCACGACAACATAACGTGAAACACTTTTAAGAAAAGCACGTTTGCCGTTACTAGTAAGGTCAGGTGGGAGGACAGAGATTGTAAGGTAGTCGTGAAATTGGTGATACCAAGTATCCTGCGAACTAGCAGACACATTATTTATCATACAAACAACCGGGGCTGAGTAAGATGGGGCAAAGAGTTGTTGGATCAAGATGAAAACTTCAGAGTCAGTTGATGAAGCCGGAATTTGCGAGGCTAAGCAAGCCATAGTATCCGCAAATTTGTTAGTGGAGCGTGGAATGGTTTGGATAGAATAGTGAGTAAATAAGGCTAGAAGTGAATCCACGTAGTGTTTGTATTTTTGAAGCTCCTCATTTTTACATTGGTAGATGCCCATAACTTGATTGACTACCAATTGAGAGTCACCAAAAATATTGATAGATTTGATACCTAAATGTAACGCAACCTGGAGACCCAGAACAAGGGCCTCGTATTCCGCTGTATTATTAGTGCAAGGGAAATCGAGTCGGAATGAAAGAGGCATAGGCTCAGCGTCGAGAGGAATAAGAACAACGCCAGCTCCTCCGCCGCGGTGGCATTTAGATCCATCGAAGAAGAGGGTCATTTGATACGACTCCTCTGTGAGGGAAAGAGTAGCGATGAGTTCGTCGGGAAATGTAAAATTGGTAAATTGTTCCCCAGGTAAGGGAGCTTCCGCAAGTTGGTCTGCGATGGTTTGTCCTTTGATTGATTTCTGGTGGACAAACTCAAGGTCGAGGTCGGCGAGAAGCATGAGCCATCTGGCAATGCGTTGGTTCAGATGAGGTTTGGCATACATGTAATGGATGGGGTCCGTGTTGGTGATGACGAAAGTCTTGTGATTTAGAAGGTAGTGTCGGAGTTTGGTGGCCACGAATGATAGGGCTAGGCATAACTTTTCTATATGTGTGTACCTAGTCTCATAGTCCACCAAAGTACGACTTATATAATAAACGGCTTGTTCGCGATTCTCAGAGTCACGATGTGCAAGCATGGCTCCCACAGCGTGGTCGGTGGCGGAAAGGTAAAGGTAGAAAGGGCGGTCGTCTTGAGGTGGGATAAGCACAGGTGGCTGTAAGAGATACGTTTTGAGAGCGTCAAAGGCTTGGTGGCATTCTCCGCTCCATTGGAATGCAATATCCTTTTTAAGGAGGTGATGGAAAGGTTGACATCGATCCGAAAGTTGGGAGATGAAACGTCGGATAGATTGTAGTTTACCTTGTAAACTACGTAATTGTTTGAGATTTTTGGGTGGGGGCATTTCTAGGATAGCTTTGACTTTAGATGGATCGACCTCAATGCCACGCAAAGAGACGATAAAGCCAAGAAATTTTCCGAAAGAATACCAAGACACATTTCTTTGGTTCAAGGCGGAATGAGAATATTGTAATAGGCGATCAAAAATAATGGTTAAAACATCAAGATGTTCACTACGATGTTTAGACTTGCTGAGAAGATCATCGACATAATCTTCAAGGATAGTGTGCATAATGTCATGAAAAATGTAGGTCATAGCCCGCTGATAGGTAGCACCAGCATTCTTAAGGCCAAATGGCATGACACGATAACAGAAGGTTCCCCAAGGAGTTATGAAGGCAGTTTTGTGTTGATCGGCAGGGGCAACCAAAATTTGGTTGTATCCTGAAAAGCCATCCATGAGAGAGAGCATCTCATGACCTGCAGTTAGATCAACAAGTTGGTCAATGCTAGGTAAGGGGAAGTCATCCTTAGGGCAAGCGAGATTAAGATCCCGAAAATCTGTGCATATCTGAAGTCCCCCTGTCGCTTTAGTGACAGGTACGATGTTAGAAATCCATTGAGGATAGTCAATAGGCAAGATGAAGGAAACAGAAAGGAGTTGTTGGAGCTCCTCTTTGACCAAGAGAGCAATGCATGGATGCATTTTTCTCAATTTCGTTTGACTGGTTTGGAATCGGGGTTTAGGGTGATGTTATGGGCCGGCAATGGTAGGATCAATTCCTGGCATGTCAGCGTAAGACCATGCGAAAGCTTGGTTGCGAGCACGGAGAAAGGTAGTAAAGGTGGCTTGTTCTGATGTGTTAAGGGATTGTCCAATCTTCACAATGTGAGGATCCTCCTCCATGTGGATGTTGATTTCTATAGTAGATTCGTTCAGCATGGTTTGGGTTTCAGATGGTAAGGCTCGTTGAATATAAGAATCATCCGCGCCAAGGTAAGTGAGGATGGAGTCATCATCCTGGCATTCAACAACATTAATCAAAGGTGAATCCTCTTCGATCATGTCTGGATACAGAAGGGGAAGAGAAGATGGGTCCTCATTATCACGTTGATAAGTGAGAGGACCTATGAAGATAGCATTTATGAAAAAAAAAAGTTAGGAGGGATGGATTCAGGGTCTATAGATTCTATGGGTGATGATGGCAAAGTGGGTGATGATGGTTTGGTAGGGGCGACGTCTTCTTCTTCCAGGATACAGCTGACAGGAGGTGTCTCCTGTGTAGGTGTTTTGGGAAAACCGAGACCACTGTGATCATTATGTTTACGGGTAGTCACGGGAATGAGTGTATGTCGGCCTTGTTCGTAAAGGCCAAAACCAAAGCCTTTCCACGCACAGCGAGTCAAGAAGGTGAGGGTGAAACGACGATTTGTCAAGTATTGAAAATCAGATTGGAAGGGAACCACACCAAGAGGAGGTTCAGGGGTAATGGAGGATGCGTCAACACCCCCATACGTTAGGTTAGTGCGGCAATGGGGTGGTCCGTAAGAGATTACCTCCCCCACGCGACGGTCGTAGGTGGGATGTGCATGTAATTGTCCGTACTCCTGTGGGGTAGGGAAAGAACTAACGTTATATAGGCGGTACTCCCCCAGCGTAAGGCGCTGAAAAACATCTACTAAGGGGTCGGAGGTTGGAATGTTAGCTGCGGGAAGGGAAGTGGTTTTTGCGATGGTGGTTTCATCAGTTGAAGGCGTAGGCGCGGTTGAGGTGGATGGTTGAGGTACATTTGAAGAGGATGGTTGGGTTGAATTTATGGGTGTCTTGATTGGTCTAAGCACATCGTTAGGGCGGTATAACATATTGTAGGTTTTAAAGGGGGGAGGGTCAGCTTTTACGGTGTAGGACTTCCCCTCGTACTCAAATTTTATGCATCTATGTAATGTTGAGGGAATGCATCCCATGGCTCGGATCCAAGGACGACCCCAAGAATATATTATATTAGAACTCTCCCTCCAAGACATAGAAGAGTTCGGGTAAAGTACGTGGTCCTACTCGAATGTTGAGGATCACGGTGCCTAAGGTAGAGGTAATAGCATCATTGAATGACCGCAACATGATGGGGTTGGAACACATGCAAATAGAAGGGATATTCATTTGTTGGAAGGCTTTTGAAGAGATGATGTTTAGGCTGGCGCCCCTGTCAATCATAACGCGACGTACCTGGATATCCCGGACGTAAGCGGAGATGAAAAGGGCAGGGTCAGGGTCTTCTGTACCAAAGTCAACAATTTCATCTTCCGAGAAACTAACTGCAGCGGCTTGTTGTACAGAGACAGAAGTGGTGGGGGAGATGGATTGTTTGGTGAGAGAAGCAACGTGATTGGGTGTTAGAATGGAGGTGACAGGCAGGGTTTCATTAGGTAAAACCTCTATCCCTTGAAGGATCTCAACGAGAGCTTGTCGATGAGATTCAGAAGTCTGAATGAGATCATACAGTGTCATTTTTACGGGTGATTGGTGAAGCTGTTTAATCATATTTCGGTGGGCAATGCCATTAGAGACGGGATAGGCGGGTCCGCGAATGACCACTTTAGGTGGTGGTGCAATCGGGATGTTTGACGGAGAAAGAGATGCCGCAGGTGTGTTTTCTTTTGCTTTCCCATTGTTTTTCTGCCCTCGAGTAGCGACACTAATCATATTAATCTCGTAGACCTGAGATAAGGAAGATGGTTGGGATAACTCATGGTCTTCAAGAGGTGGGGTTGTAATAATGATAGATCTTGGTGAGGCGGGGACAGAGATGGTATAGAGAGGGAATGGAAACTAAAGGTCTCTCCCTTCGTAAGTTGTCTTTCTTAATCTTTCTATCCGGGAGAGGTGACTGACGAAGGATGGTTTTTAGAGCTTTGCATCCCTCCACATCATGTCCTGGTGTGCGGTGATAAGCGCAGATTTTAGACTCATCGTAACCCATAGGTCGGGGTTTAGACGGGTCATAAGGTCTAAGTGGAGGTAGGGAAATGGTCGCATTCTCCACCAACATAGTAAGGATTTTGGCGTAAGATCCTTTGAGTGGGTCAAAATCGGAAGAGGATGAGGGTATTGGTTGTGCGGGTTTTGGTAATGTTTGGGCGTGGTTGGTTCACACGGGTGGTGGTTTAGCCGAGGGGTGTTGATACGTGGTTTTCACTAAACGTGATTTCTTTGGCGCAGAAGCTATGTTGGATGATGAGGCCGCAGATGATGTGGTATCAGAAAACAACCACGGGGAAATAGGAGTGACCGAAAACAAATCTTTTGATGATGGAATTTGTTTAGGGTTGATAGGTGGACGGAGATACGGAGTGATGGTGTTCTTATACCCCGAATTTCTATATGGGTGCGGAAGGCGTAGGTTGTTTTGAAGAAAACGCAGGAGGTATGATATATTGATGTAAGGTAGAGGGATGGGGTCCCAATATGGAAGGTAGGTATGACGATGATGGTTTTGATTGTGATAGGGGCACGGATTGAGTTTGTCTCCTAGGTGGCGGGACAGATTTATTTTTGGATAGATCGAGTCGCTTAGGCGGGTGCGTTAGACTGGGCATTGGTGAGGTCCCAAGCGTAGGGGAAGATCCGGTTAAGTTGATAGAAGTGGACGGGGCATTTGGTAGAGGTGAGGGGGGTGAAGGTGAGAACAGGGGCATTTTAAGCTTCTGTAAACACTTCGGGTATATGGTGGAGACATCAGGATCAGTCATTTGCATTTGAGTAGAAAAAGGGGTACTCAAACGTTCCCATAGGGCCTGTCTATCTTCTGTGGAATGACAGTCCTCACGTGTGAATATGAACTTTTGTACGGAAGAACGATGGGTTGTGATTCCAGTCCACTGTGGGTGTGACACAGGAGGTAGATGAGGCACTGTATCAATAGATGTTAAGAGGTCAACCGGTCGTTGAAAAGATTTAGGCGATGAGGGACTAATAGGTAGGAGGGCGTGTTTGAGGGGATCTGTCATGTTTAAAGAATGTGGTGATGTCAGTGTAAGAGATTTCTCGTCTAAGGATGTCAAAAGGAGTGGCGAGCCTTCCTCTTGTGCAGCAAGAGTGGTAGAAGGGGACGTTTGGGAAATAGATAAATTAGATAACATCCGCTCACAGTCTTGTAGGGATGTGGTGTAAGAAGACTCATCGATGAGAAGAGAAGTCCGGGAAGTTAACTCTTTTATGGGTAAAGGAATGATTTCACTTTGGCTTGATGGTGGTGAAGGAGGTTCAGACTCCTGTATTGGTGGAGAGGCTTGATTCAAAAAAATTTCAATAGAGGCTTTTGGCTGAGAATCGAAGACTGCATGGATCTCATGAACACTCTCCTCGGCTAAGATATCTTGGTTTACGTTACTGTTGGACGAGTGATTCGGGAATGGCTTGTTGAAAATTTTCAGATTTCAGTTAGCAGGGGCGTTAGGATTATCGAGGGCTATATCCCCTGCATCAACCATTTCCTGCACTATGTTTTTCAACATCTTGCAGTTTTCATGACTATGTCCTTTTACGCGGTGAAAGTTACAAAAGTCATTTTCTTTGTACCAGGAAGGTATTGCGCGGGTGGAGTCAAACCCAGAGTGAGGTTTAACAGGGGGCAAGGTGATAGCCCCAGCTTTGAGCAATTTCTCCAGGATGACGCCATAAGTTTCTCCCAAGGGAGTGTAATTGATGGGCTCGGCTTTGTACTTATAGGTGGTTTTCGGCGGAGTATTGGACGGTGTTTGAGATTTGACCATTACCGCGTGGACAGCTCCTTTTGATTTAGAAGAAGTGGACGCGTGAGGAGTGGTGGTGTTTGGCTTGTTGGTAGAATCAGGAGTTCGGAAATTGGGGTTTTTGTTACGCAACCGCAATTTCTCCTCTTCTAAGGCTCGAATTTCTAATTTTCGGGCCATAGTAAAGGCCTCGTCG
The DNA here is from genome assembly GCA_018340775.1 of Taxus wallichiana var. yunnanensis. NCBI lineage: Eukaryota > Viridiplantae > Streptophyta > Pinopsida > Cupressales > Taxaceae > Taxus > Taxus wallichiana. The sequence continues at coordinate 2,913,160 of CM031233.1, forward strand.
AATGTACGGAAAGTTTGAATTTGGAGGGTGGGGGAGATGTGCTTAGCGCAGGCCCGCGTAAACAGTTCGATAAGTTCGGTTTGAGGTAAGGCATACGTAAGTTGGTTGATAAGGCCCCGCCATCGTCCAACGAAATCTGCGATAGATTCGTCCTCAAATTGTCGGATGGCATAGAGGTCGGTGATAGATACTTTCTTGGCAATGTTAATGGAGAAATGATCCAAGAAAGATTGGGCTAGCTGGTTAAAAGAAAAGATCGAGTGCTGGGTTAAAGCACTGTACCATTCCAAGGCGGGTCCTGATAAGGACATGGGAAAGGTGCGGAGTAACAAGGCATCATCATGGGTGATCAAATAACAAGCGTGTCTAAATGATCGCAAGTGTTGTTGAGGATCCTCTTTACTGTTAAAACGAGTAAATTTTGGCAACTCCCATTGAGGAGGATATGAATGAAGGGGGACAGAAGGGTGAATGGGCTCCTGACAAACTTGTTCGTATGTCAAGGCGCTACGACTTCCCGAAACCGAAGCCTCCAGATTTTGCATTTTGTCCATCATTTGTTTGATGAAATCTGTGGTTGGATGAGATGATGGTGCGGTTGTGGTAAACGGAGGCAAGTTGGACCAAGGGCTTCCGCTGGACAATGGTGGGGCTAAGTGTTGATAAGGTATGGAGGATGAGTATGTTGGAGCAACAGAATAGGGATGTCCCATATAAGGTGTTGAGGTTACTGGATACGTGTATGGGAATGAAAAGGTAGGCGGAGCTTGAGAAGGAAAGCTCGTGTGAATAGGTGGCAGAGAGTAAGTCATGAATGGAGTGGTCTGAAAGAGAGATGAGGTAGGGCAGTTGGTGGTAACGATACATGAGGTCCAAAATTAGCCAAGGAAAAGCCAATCTGAGTCGTATGAACCTCTGAAGCTGTCGGATTGGGAGAAGGGGCTAAAGATGCTGGAAGCAAGGCGGTATTATCAGTAGGAGTGGGGGCTAGATGAGTAGCTATACTAATAGGCATGCCAACAAGGAGCTGACCATCGGGCGTACGGTCAGGGGCATGTGACAAATAGTATTGTACAGCGCTAGGATTGGCATCCAGAAATTTGGCAAAGTCCTTGTCTCCTACAGGAATTTGGGGGATCTCACTGGTGTCCGTAGGGTTCCCTATAGAATGTGAAGGGGGTGATTCAGGCAAAGACACAGAGCAGGCATGTGAAACCATGGCGGCGGCTTGCTTCCGAGTGATGACAACCATGGACAAGAACACACAGGAAAGTTTCAATCTATCAAGAACAAAAACAACCTCAGAATGATGAATTTGGCAAGTTGTTGGTTTGTCAAGGCTGATGAAGACAGTAACCGATATCGGTTTAATAACCGGTGTCGGTCAGAGAGCAGACGACGTCGGTCAGTTAACCGATGCCAGTGTCAAAAGTCTAGGATAAGAAGATATAAAAGGCTGCTAATTTGATTTTTAGCAACGTTGAGTATATTTGTCAACTTATTGATCACAGAAGACAAAGTATGACAGAGAAAACAGAATTTGAAAACAAGCAAGATGCACACGCAAATCCAGAGACTAATCCTAGGGTTAATTTTAGTTATCGTGGGCTTATGCCTTTAGACGTAAGATGATGTCAGAATCCTAAACAACAAGACCTAGGGGAAATGTCAAGTTTGTTTTGGCTTATAAGGTTACCTCAATCGGGCGGAGGAATACCACGGAAAAGGGGGGATGTTTGAGCTGTTGTGTTAATTGTGAAGTGATTCGGTATGTGTTGTGCAGTGAAACTAGGGTTAATTTCCTGTCAATACCGTGGATATCACCCCCACGTGTACGACCTGTTATTTAATCTATGTTCACTAGAATTGAAGAACAACAAGCAGGAATGCAATGCATGTGTTTTAAACCCAAATCGAAAATTATGTTCGATGAAGCAAGAGAGATGACTTTCACTAATGCGAAACTAGGAAAGCAAGACAAATTCTTTACGAAATATATAACAAAAGCAGCAACAGCAAATATGCTTCCTAAAATGAAAATAAGCAAGAGAAAGAAACCCAAAATGGGTCCCACCGGGCGTGCCAAAATGTTTCGCTCGGAATGACTCGTTCCTATAGAAACAGATAAGAGTTAGGTGCTAGGAGGAATACCTGTAGAATGTCGAGATGGTGTGCGCGTACCGTAGAGAAAGATCAGGCTGATTGCGGAGAACTCCTTTTTGTCTTGGAAGGACTACCTGCAAATAAGAACACAAGACCACAAGATTTTGATTAAACAATAAATGAGGAAACTGCCTTGGGCCCAGGAAATATAAAACTTCCTTTCGAAGGTGGTCAGTTCCCCTGCTAATATGAATTAACACAAAAGACTGCAAAATATCAATTAGATTACTTGGTTGAAACTAGTAGGAGAAGGCTGGTTTCTGGTTATAGTCAGGGTAACCGATACCGGTTTCTGGTAACCACCGTCGGTTGGGTCTAGGACCTGTAGGTTGATTGTTTTGGTGGGGTGTTTGTGTTTCTTGGTGTTGGTAAGGTTGGTTTATGGATGATATTAGGAAATGAGATGATGAGGGGTAAAAGAATGACAGCTAGATGCAATGGGATCTTGAGTAGTGGGTTCAGAACTGGATTTAGGAGGACTGTGATTCAAAGAGCATAAGAAATGTTATAACAGAGGACATGCAAGATATGACTTACTGGTTTTGGTGAAGATGCAAGTTGATCTCCTTTACTGCAAGCACTTCTGGTTTCTTCACTCGTCTCGCTTGGTTAAGAGAATATCTCGGACTCTGTTTTCGCTCCCAATGATCTCTGTTGTTTCAAAATCATTCCACCCTTTGATTTTGGTTCGGGAGCCCATTTACGAGGAACCGATGGCGGTTACATAACCGGCGGTCGAGTAGAGTAGAACCTGCATCGGTCGGAAAAAGTAGGCTATTTTTTTGTAAAATAGCCCACCTTCCCCGCTTTCTCCCGAGAGATCGGTTGTGGGCTTGGTCAAGTGGCTAGAAGGTCGGCTTTGGGTGCGAGTAAGGAGGCATTAGTTATGGATGTGAGTCTAGACCAAGTCATGGGTCTTAATTAGGTTAGTTTAGGGTTAGGGCTAGGTCATGATGAGGTGGCAAAGTGAGGTGGCGGGTAAGGTGATGTGTATTTATCAATTATAAGTTAATTAATAAATAATTGTGTAAGGTTTAGGTGATGAGGTTAGATTGCGAGATGAGATGCGGGTCACAAGGGTCGTAAGACACAAATTTGGTGTCTACACCAAGTTTACCTAGATGACTAGACTATGTATGGATTGGTGAAATACCATTGTGACAATTTAAGGCTGATGTTTGAGAGATGTCGGCAATTAAGGATATCCCTCAACATTAAGAAATGTGTCTTTGTTACTCCATTTGGAACCCTGTTAGGACACATTATATGCAAATAAGGTTTGTTAGTAGATCCCGCTAAAGTTGTAGTTATTGTAGGATTAGGGGAGCCTACTAATCAAAGCGCAATGCATGGATTCCTTTGGCATACGAGGGTATTATAGAAAATTCATCAATGGATATGCCAAGATTGTTGTGCCCTTGGAAGAATTATTGAAACACAAGAGTGCCTTTCATTGGGAGGAGGCACAGAAGAAGGCATTTGAGACTTTGAAGGATAGGCTTGTCACACAGTGCCATACTACGTTTTCCTTCTTGGGATAAGCCTTTCCATGTGCATATTGATGCCTCAGGGACAGTTATGGGAGAAATGCTAGCACAACCTGGTGAGGGAATTTTTGATCACCCCTTGTGTTTTGCAAGTAGAAAATTGACACCAGCTGAATAGAATTACACAACTACTGAGCACAAAGCATTTTCTATGATTTACACACTCCACAAGTTTTGGCAAAAGTATCCGTTGGAAACACCATTCATATTCTACATGGACCACATGGCATTGAAATACTTAGTGAGCAAGCCCTTCCTACAAAGGCGCATATATCGTTGGCTCCTGTTATTTCAAGAGTTTGAGTTCACATTGGTCGTAAAACCAAGAAAGAGCAATTCAAGGCCTAACCACTTATCAAGGATTAACTTAGGAGAGGATGTGTAAAGCATTGAGGATACCATGTCAGATGCGTAACTATTTAGGTTACAGTGTGTGCCCTCATACTTGGAAGATATCGCAGTGTTCTTAAAAATAGGTGTGGTGCCAGAAGGGATGAAGGCTTTGGAGAGAAAGTAGTTAGCAATACGTGCCACACCTTACATGTTGATTAGTGGAGACCTGTATAAGTTAGGTCGTGATGAGGTTTTGTGTTGATGCATATTAGAGCATGAGTGCATAATAATTATGGAGGAAGAGCATGGTGGGATTACAGGAGGGAACTATGCAAGAAATGCTACCGCGTGGAAGATTTTATTAGCAGGGCTTTGGTGGGAAACCATCTACAAGGATTGTATTGAGTTTTTAAGGCATGTGACCATTACCTATGCCTTGGAAAACCGGAAAGAGAGATGAAATTCCTTTGCGACCAATAGCCAGCGTTGAACCATTTGGAAAATGGGAATTAACTTTGTAAGTCCAATTGCACCAGCCATGCAAAGGACTAGTTCGTAGTATATCATCACTTGCACTGATTAGTTGACACAATGGGTAGAGGCAGTGCCTATAAAGGATTACACCATAGCGATCAGCTGTTATATTTTTATGGGAAAACATAATCAACATGTATGGTTTCCTTTAAGTTTAACAAGTGATAGGGGTACACACTTTCTCAATGAAATAGTCAGGATTCTATTAGCAGAATTTATGGTGGCCCATCATAAGACTACCCCATATCACCCTGAAGCAAATGGAACTACTGAGGCATTTAACAAGATACTAAGTCATACATTAACTAAGATCTGTGACATTGGAAGACAGGATTGGGATGAAAAAGTATCAGTCATTCTATGGGCATACAGGACAACCTACAAAAGGTTGAACAAGGCCACACCATTTTAATTGGTGTTTGGTGTGGAGGTTGTTTTACCAATGGAATTCATGTTACCATCGTTGCATATAGTGTACGCAGGATGGTTAGCTGACGAGAAATCACTAGAATAAAGAATTGATAAGTTGATGCAGTTAGACCAAAGGAGATCACTTGTTAGATGGAGTCGAAGATAGAAAAAGCAAGACAAAAAGGCATGGCATGATCATCATATCAAGAACAAGAAGTTTGAGGTTGGGTAGACGGTATTGTTGTATGATTCCAAGTATCTGTGCCATCCTGGGAAGTTGAAATTCCATTGGTTGGGACCTTAAATCATCTCATAAATTCCTAATTCAGATGCTTTCCATTACAAGTGTTGGATGGGATGAGGTTACCAAGTCACTTCAATGGGAATAGGTTGAAGCCCTACTATAAATAAGTCTTCTTGGTGTTTGTAATAAGGCATTATTGCCAGTTAGCTTAGAATTTCCCTTTATGCTTTTTCTTTCTTGTGTGTTCCCTTTCTCGTTGTTTCTTCCTTTCTTCTTGTTTCATTTTTGTGCCTTGTGCATTGGTAACCACATTATTTTTCCCAAGGTTGTGTATGTGCATAGGACCACACATCTATTTTAGTGTGAGGTGGAGTGATACAAATTTTGAGCCGGTAGTAGAAGTTGCAAGTGAATGGCCTGGTTGAAGGATAAAAAGTGTGTAAGGTTAAGAAGCGCATAGAAGAGAGGTGGATGAGAATGGTTGGTGTCAAGAAGGATTTACAGAAACCATGTATAGAAAGGATGAAGAGCGCATGAACAACATGAGGTAGGCGAAGGCAAAAATTGGGTAAAAGACGAGGAAGAAGTGCCTTTAGTGTTGTAGACACACGCGTAAGATTCTTTGGTCGATTAGATTTTACGTGATGAGAAGGTTGTAAAGGGTTTTTCACACAGGATGTGGCACGTGGGTAAAGGCGCTTAAAGTCACTTAGTGGAAAAATATGCATTTAATGTTAAAGTACGTTGGTAGGTGGTATAGCATTTAATGTTGGAAAGAAGCAAAAACTATAAATACAAGGTCGGGCAAGTCATTTGTTACCTTGTGATTATGAAGTGAAAGAAGATCTTGCAAACTAGAGCATCTAGAGAGAAATTTGTGTGAAGAAAGGAGAATCGAGAAATTTGAGTGTGCATCTAGAGTAGATATGTGAACCAGAAGGAAGGAATACACGGGTGTGAGGAAATTTTTGTGAAGAACATCATCTTGTGGAAGGATTTCCTGGTTAGGGTTTGGTAGCTAAGGCATAGAGAAAGAAGGATTCATTTCAAGAGTTGAAGCTTTGGAGTGAGCTTTGGGATTGAGTAGAGTAGTAGAGAGAAGAGCAAGAGGAAGGATTATTTAAGTTTAGTCGACTAAAAAAATATGGCACCTAGGAAACCAACCATTTCATCGAAGAAAACAAAGGGCAAGGGCAAGGGAAAGCAAATTACTTCCATCATGAGCACCAACGAAGAATGGTATGTGGAAATACAGTACCCATATGGGGTATTTCTAGGAAAAGAGTGGGAGTCACACTTACGAAAGATGGCCATAAGTGATTATAACCATTGCACAAGCACAACGGAGAAGGAAATGGCATTGGAGTTGGTCTAACCAACTAATAATAGGACCATAGATGGAATTCCCATTTACAATGATGAGGTGAAGGTCAAATTAGAGAAGGCTAGATTATTACAACTATATGAGTTGTCATACTTTGGCAAGCCTAAGCACCTTTACCAGTGGTTGATGTTGCGTGTCTATGAGGATCATTTTTATTTCACAGAGCATAAGATGTGAATCACATCACAACTGATATCTAAGTTCATAGGCCTCATTTGTGAAGGAGATAGCATAGATGATGATCTGAGCGACAAGGAGGCTATCAAGGATACTATAGCCGCGTATGACTATAAGAAAGGGTCATGATACTTTGACATCATTGAGATTCTAGACCCAGTTATGAGGATGGATGCACACTTAGTGACCAAGCTCAATGATCAGGAACGATGGACACAAGTAAACAAGGCATGGCTAAATGTATTCCAAAGATATCAAAAGGAACCATCTACAACTTGTCCGCTTTCATCACGGATGAGATTATAAGTAGCGCATAGGAGGGAGAGAAGATACTCTTCGGTAATGTCCTCCTCACCATTGTATTTTCAGAGATTAGAGTGCCTAATGGGCTAGAAAAGTTTGTTTGGGAAAATCCAGAAGAGGATCTCGTAAACACCCAAAACATGATTACACTTAGCATTTCATCCAATTCAACCAATTGACGACACTTCATTAATTCCCCCTTCTTCACTCCATTCTCGGATGCCCATTCACAACACTCTTTTGGTCATATTCCTCCTATAATCATCTAATTTGGCTAATATCTCTCTTATTAGCTAAACATTCCTCCTTTCGACTATTCAGAACCTCCCTAGTTCTCTCTAGACCACTTCTATTGGCTTCGTAGGCTATCTATCAGTCACAATTGGTTATCCAGACCCCTCCCAACTCTCAATGAGTCTCTAATCACTTGCTAATCAAGTTTAACTAGCCTAAACCCTAGTTAACTAGCCTAAACCAAGCTTATCTAAGCCTAAAGCATGTTTATCCTAATCTAATCCTAAAGTGCTTTTTAGACTTTAGTCCCACATGCACCCAAAATTCTAAACTCTTCCATTTGGAAAACTATAAATAGAAGGGTCACCCCTCCCTTTCAAACTTATAACTTTACACACAAAACACACACCTTGTTTTCATAACAAATATCTCTCACATTTGGAGATATTGGCATTAGACCTCATTTGCATTAGCTAAGCTAATAGGCATTTGATCTTGGCTATCCTCCATTGTTGAAGCTCCTACATCTTGCATCCATAACTTCATACTAGGTTAGTAAGAGGGTATCTAACTTGGTCTTGTAGCTATTTTATAGAGACCTCTTCACCTCCATTGAAGAAATAACAAATCTAATTTGATTGCTCATAGGTTTAACTAGGTTCAATTTATGTTTTAAGTAATCATAGAGTAGTTAGAGATAAAATGATAGTATTTTAGTTTAATTCATTATTATAGAAGTTATCTTGTTTAGCACTCATCTCATGATGCATGGATGAGTTAGCAAAGATTTGAGGTTCTTTATCCTCATTGCATAGCTTTTTTGACTTTCCATTGCATTCAAATTTGGTTAAAAATGAACTCTATCTTTTACAAGGCACACTTAATGTATTTTTTCATAAAACTTATTTTAGTTGAGTTTTCGTGTTGTGTATGCTCTTCCTTCACACCTTTTTGGTGATCTTAGGAATCAAAAGCAACAGAAAACTCTATTTTGATATCATGATATTTTGTGGAAAAATACTAACTCCTTGCATATAGGACCTAACGATTGTCAAAGAAAGGAGGAGCTAAGAAAAAACACAAAAACTTCTAATACACATGTTTTATGCAGGTTGCTAAATGGTGTGCTACTTAAAACCACATTTAAGTTAAAAAGATAAAAAAACACACCATATTCAAAACATTGTATTACAAGTTTTAGAAAAGGGTACGTCCCTATCCACTCAACTAGAACATAACCCCTTTGGCATAACACCTTAAGCTACAACAATGGGGGTGGTTCCAGGAACCCTAAAGTAGTCCACCGTTGTGTAACATCGTGGATGAAACAGGAAGCACTCTACTTACCCACTTGATTATTTTTCCTTGTGAGATAGAGTTACAAGTTTTCCCTATCACGACCCTATTAAAAGTACATGATGGATGCATTTATTGCCCACTGTGCTTGAAGGGGAAAATCCGAGATACTCCCAAACTAGTCATTGTGACTTTTGGGTAAATCACCCCACTCGTGGATAACTTTGTAACACCTAGTTGAGAGAACTTATTAGGAAAGCCATTTTGTCTTGGAGCCCACTTTGCTAGTCCTTTATCGCGTCTTGGCCATCATGAAGTGATAAATTGTTTGGATTCAGAACCTTGTTTTTCAAACAAGGAAAATAATCCACTTAAGTTGGATCTAAGTGCCTTTCATCACGGAAATTGGATGACGATTCACTTAGCTTAGCTTCTTTCTCACCTTTAGATGAGGCAAGGCTCTACCCAAGTGATGCTTAGTTCAATTCCATCTTTTGATCTACACCTTTGCATTCTTGTTGCCCATTTGCAGAAAGAGAAGGCATCTTTTGGGAGTGTTTTCATAGATGGTGTTCACCACTTTTTTGTCCGTTTATGCTCATCCATGTTTGCGGCTGAGTTGTTAAACATCTAAAGTGCGTGGATGTGTCCTTATATCTTTGATGGCCACTTGATCTTGATTTCAAGATCATCATCATAGTTCAGATTGAGTCATTATTTTATCTCCCTTTGATGTGTTACCTTGTTCACATTATCTCGACATAATTAAGATACTTATGTCGTGTTTTTTGTAAACGTGATCTAAGTATCCACATTGTGGCATTACGCTACGCACATTTTAACACATCCTCAATATACCTTGACTTGGTTTACTTCAAACATTGTCTCAAATCTTGAAAGGTGTTGCTTACTTTGTGTTTGCGTCATTTCAATACCACTTTAGCACTAATACCTCACTTCTATGTGAAGATGGATAGATGTGTCCAAATTGGTGTGGTTACATGGCTTACATTTGTAAACCTCGCCCTTTAACATTTTGGCCTTGTTGGTTGTTGAACGTGTCATTGTATCCTTTGATTGGGATTCACATCTACCCTTTGTTAAACTTTACGCCTTGTTCATTTTGAGCTTGACATAAATATTGACATTGTGTTGATGATCTTTGCATTGAACTATCACTTAGCACACACATTTTACATAGGGTGTATTTCCTTGTTGATTGGCTTTGTGTTTTTACACTTGCATGATTATTCCTTGTGAACATTCATCGAAAACTTATTGTTTTCTATGACAAATCATTTTCGATCTCGTCGAGATTATGTCATCACAATGTCCATTTTCCTTAGACCCTCTTTGGAAAATCACACACGCATCTCCATACTTACGCAATGTCTAGTTGGTTGCCATTATGCTTCCTTGAATCGACATGGAATTTCCTTCCCTTTGAAGGTTTTCCATCACACTATCTAGATCTAGACATTTGTAATTAAAAACAATGCCAAAAATGACTAACTATCACGCAGTTTCTCACATTTACAACAATATGGAACCTAGGTTTAGCAATTCAAATCAAAATATTCCCATTACAACTAAACCTCGTTTGGTTCTTCGTCTTTAGAGGCCCACTCAGTACCATGATCCTTACCTTCAACTCATAGTCGGTGGTATGGTTTGGATGCTTCTGATCCAAATTATTATTCAGTTTCCCCCACTCCTCTTCTTCTGATTCAGATCCAAACTACCATTCAGACTCCCACTCTTCTTCTAAAGACTTGGATCCCAACTATCGTTCAAATACCCCTAGATCAAATCTTGAATCGTGTTCCTCCCTTCCTTCATAGGACCTTTATTCCAAGTCACCTCAACGATGTCTTCCTCATTTGAAGACTCGTGTGACTCCAAGTTCCATCAATCGAACATCTAATTTGGTTCTTGAGTCATGGTCCTCCCTTTCTTTGCAGGACCTCCTTCATCATTCATCTCAATGACCTCTTCCTTCATCAAAGAGTTCCATGACTCAAATATCATCTAGTTAATCATCTAATTCAACTCCTACGTCAGTAACTTAATAAATGGATATGCGATCCTACTTTCTAACCTACATTACATTGTCTTCTAGAAAAATGACATAGGTCCAAATCTAAATCATCCATTCATGGGATACCTACCACCAATCCTACTTCCTCTCTTGAGTCATCTTCTTCTATCAATCAATCATCCCCACTTATTAGACATGTTTCTTCTATTCAACCTTCTATGGACAAAGAACAACAACCTCTACTGATTGATTTCTCTCATAATGAAGGAACAATCAGACTACATGATGATATCCCTCTAGAGGATTGCAAACAAGGATTCTTTCTAGAACTCAATACGCTCACGTATTGGGGAAAAGAAGTTGATTCCTTTTATCATAACATAGAGGAAAATCCTAAGGTCATGGAACTTGATTCTTCTTCTATTCCATCTTCACCTTCTTCTGAGCATGATGAGATGTCGAGGTCTAGCATTGAGCCATGGCCTATCTTCTTGTTACCAAATCATTCATTATCTATTACCATTCCTCAATCAAAATCTCTCCTTAGGTCACCACTGAGTAGCCCATTATCTTCTTCTATTCTAGAGCCACCCCCAAGTAGTCCTCCATTCTCTACTTGTGGGTCACCTCTTGGTAGCCTATTACCTTCTATTCTTGGGCCACGTCCTAGTAGCCCTTCATCATCTTCTATCTATGGGATGCCTTTGAGTAGTCCCTCCTCATCTATACTTGGGCCATGCCCTAGTAGCCCTTCATCATCTTCTTCTATTCTTGGGCCATGTCCTCATAGTCCAACTTCTTCCATCTTAGGGCCATATCTGGTAGCCCTTTGTCATCTTCTATTAGTGGCTCACCTCCTCGTAGCCCATCCTCTTCAATTCTTGGACCGTATCCTTTTCATACATCACATATTTCTTCTATCAATGGTTGTGGCAAGCCCATAGTCATTTCTCACATCAATTCTAAACATCCATGTTCACTTTTCTCTCCCACTTATCGGGATCAGAAAATTCACGTGTCAATTTATAAGAAACCCAAATAGTTTCTTAATAAAGCTCGAATCAAAGCTGCAAAAGAGCTCTATAGCTCCCAATAAATCAAATGATCTTAGGGTTCAAAATCAATTGCAATTCAATAACACACATCAACATAACCATCAAGTTTGGTGTAAAGTGCAAAAACCTATGGATAGGGAACTCAAGCTCCGCATGAAAAATCCTTGTTTAAGGATAAATCACAGTCATTTGTTGAGTACAAGCTCACCACAATCATCGAGATTGGAGATAACATTACGCTTGATAAACAAACATGCCTAGTCTCCCTTATCAAGTAAGTCATGCAGACATTATTGTTGGATCTTACCTCATAGAGTTGTTAGGAAATAAGGGATAAAATATGCGGAATAATCCCTCACAGAATCGCAACAGTAGAAACTAATATGCAAAAAATTATTACATATCTCAAATAAAAGTGCAAAATAAAATAACACAACACAAAGAGACGGTATTTAACATGGTTCACCCAATTTGGGCTATGTCCACAAAGAATCACTTTCTCATATTTTATTACAAGCCACCACTCTCTCAATACAATACCCAGATATATTTGGAGTTATGCTCAACAAACTCTACTGAAATTCACACTGAATTCAAAGCACATCTCGCAATGTTTTCTCATACTTCTATCATATGCATAAAACCATATATATAGACAACTGCTTAAGGATTTTTACAAAATTGTGGGTATCAAAACCATGGGCAAAAACCATCCCATAAACCTATGGGTCAAAATCCTGCCCATATGAGAAAATCACATTTCTCGGTGAGGATACATGAAAAGTGTACAGTACTCTTAGTGTATAGTCTTCAACACTTTCACACATGAAAACAAGCTCCACAACCTAAAAATCTCCCACTTGGAGACTAGTTTTCCTCTGAGCAAGCTTCTCAACCCTTCACTAGTTTCTATGAAGACCAACCAAAGCTGAACACAGCTTCAGATTTTTCCCTTGTGACCACCTTGGTCATCATGTCTGTAGGATTCTGACTGGTATGAATCTTCTCGGCTTCATCTTCTCTTCCTCCAAAGTTGTCCTGATGAAATGGTACCTTAACTGTATATGCTTCATCCTAGAGTGGAAAGTAGAGTTCTTAGCTAGGTGTATAGCACTCTGACTATCACTATGCAACTTTCCTTCCTCCTACTTATGCCCCAACTCCTCAAGTAATTGTTGTAACCAAATCATTTCCTTGCTTGCCTCTGTGGCAGCAACATACTTAGCCTCCGTGGTTGAAAAAGCCACCAACTTCTGTAGTCGTGAAATCCAGCTTACTGTTGTTCCACCTACAGTGTAAACATAACATGTTGTGCTCCTCCTATTGTCTACATCTCCAGCCATATCTGAATCTACATAAACACACAAAATTGTCCCCATGGTCCCTCTCACCATCAAGGATCCACTTTATTATCTGTCAGTGATCTCTACCTAGATCACTCATAAATCTACTCTCCGCTCCCACTACATGGGCAATATCAAGCCTAGTGCACACCATGGCATACATGAAACTACCAATCGCTGATGAGTAAGGTACCTTGGACATCTGGTTTCTCTCTTGCTCTGTCTTAGGACATTGTTCCTTTGATAACTTGAAATGGCCTTCCAAAGGAGTCCCAACTAGTTTAGTATCCTACATATTAAACCTCTCTAAGACCTTCTTAATGTACTCTTCCTGAGATAAAGTCAACTTTCATTCCTTCCTATCCCGAGATATCCTCATACCTTTTTTGCTTCCTTCATAAGAAAGTACTTTTATCTCCTGCATGTTTTTACCTGTAACCGACATGTCATCCACATACAAGACAAATGATAATATAACTGCCATCCTCAAATTTCTTTGTATACACGTAATGGTCAGAATGACATCTAATATAACCTTGCTCCATCATGAAGCTATCAAATTTCTTATACCATTGACATGGAGCTTGTTTCAAGCCATACAAGCTCTTCTTTAGTTTGCACACCATCTACTCTTTACCTTTTACCTCATAGCCCTCTGGTTGTTGCATATATAGTTCCTCCTCCAAATCACCATGGAGAAATGTAGTCTTTACATCAAGCTGTTCTAAGTGTAAGTCTTTTGCTACAACTATTCCTAGAACAGTTCTAATAGAAGTCATTTTTACTACAGGAGAAAAAATCTCATCAAAATCTATACCTTTTTTCTGTGCAAACCCCTTGACCACCAACCGGGCCTTGTATCTTTTCTTGTCTCCTTCTTCCTCTTTCACTTTGAACATCCATTTGTTCTATAATGTTATTTTTCCTTCGGGTAGCTTTACCAAATCCCATGTCTGGTTCTCCATGAGAGCCTGATGCTCCTCATCCATGGCTATCTCCCACTTCTTCCTAGTATCTACCTGCATTGCTTCATCAAAGCTCTATGGCTCTCCACTATCAGTGAGTAATAAATAATAAAGAGAAGGATAAAAATGTTTAGGTTCTCTTCTTACCCTAGAAGACCTCCTCAATATAGGAGTTTGGGGTTCCCTTGATGAGGGGGTTCCTAAACTGATTCATGTGTCACTTTCCCATTTGGAAGATCCTCTACCGCTGCATATTCTTTCTTGGATTCTTCCCTATTTTCCTGCAATTGTTTCTTATACATGACTTTCTCATTAAAGACCACATCCCTAGATCGAATGATTTTTTTTTCCTTAATACTCCAACATTTATATCCAAATTCATCACCACCATAACTAATGAAAGTACATTTTTTTATTTATCCTCTAGCTTGGTCCTATCATCCTTGTCTATATGAACAAACACCTCACATCCAAAGACTCTAAGAAATGAATAATCAAATTTCTTACCATACCAAGCCTCCTCAGGTATGCCTCCATCCAAGGCACTTGAGGGTCCTCTGTTTATCAAGTACACAGTTGTGCTCACCACTTTTGCCCAAAAAGAAAGAGGCAGTCCTACATGTAACCTCATGCTCCTAGCATGTTCCATTATTGTTTTGTTCATCCTTTATGACACCCCATTCTATTACGGAGTTCTTGGAACCATCTTTTACCTATGGATTCCATTCTTAGAACAATAATCATCAAATTCATTGCTGAAATACTCCCCTCCATTATTTGACTGAGACATTTTAGCTTAAGACTGTTTCATTCTCTACCAAGGCTTTCCATTTAACAAAAGTGTCAAATACATCAGATTTTTTTCTAATACAATAAACCCAAACTTTCCTTGTTGCATGATTAATAAAAGTAACATAATAACTTGAACCCCCAAGAGATGATACCAGAGCTGGCCCCACACATCAGAATGCACTAGCTCTAACTTACTCTCTTTCTTTGTAGGTCCAACCTTGAGAAACCTTACTCACTTTTGTTTCCCTATATGTAGTCCTCACAGAACTCCAAACCTATTTACGTATATCCAAGAAAATCATTCTTTATGATCTCCATGCCCTTATGGCTCATATGACCGAGCCTATAGTGCCACAATGTTGTATCTACTACGAAGCCACAAGATTACAAACATTAGTGCTATAAGTATAAGTGGTAAAATACAAGGTTCCAACCTTCTTACCTCTTACCACCACAAGAGCACTCTTGGTAACCTTCCAAGAGTCTATTGTAAATATCACAAGATACAACCATCACTTCCCAACCGCCCTACCGATATCAAATTTCATCTTAATTTAGGCACTTCAATAGCCAAGTATTCCCATTCTACATCTTAACTGAACAGAACATTTTCCAACTATCTTTGCAAGGCTCATAATCACCAAGAAAAACATGCCTAAAATCTCCTTGAACATAATCAATAAAATAATGCCTATGTGGAGAAGCATAGAAAGAAGCCCCGAATCTAAAACCCAAGATTCAATAATATTGTGCAAATAAAGAATCAAAGCATCCGACATACATTACCCATTGCCACATTTACCTCCTTTTTTTCTTCATGTTGTTTCTTCTTGTCCTGAAGCTCCCAACAATCCTTCTTTACATGCCCAAACTTTCCACAGTGCCAATGAAACTATCTTGCTTTTGGATTTTGACCTCGCCCGATCCTTTGATTTTCCACGACTTCCTCTATTCTTCTATCTCCCTCTAGTTTCCCTGTCAAAGAATTCCCTAAAGTAGAAGATTCACTATAGCTTTTTCTTCACATTTCCTCGCTTAGAATCACCCCTACAACATCCTCAAACTTCAACTTTGAGTTAGCTAGAACCGAGTTGCTTACCATCATTACCAAGCTATTCCAACTCTCAGGTAAAGAGCACATAACTAATAAATCCCTAACTTCTTCATCAAATTCTATTGTAACTGAAGCTAGCATATTTACAATTGTATTAAAATCATTTAGATGATCTGCTATTGAACCATTCTCAGACATCTTCATATTAAACAAATTTTTCATTAAAAATATCTTATTAGAGGTAGAGGGTTTTTCATACAACTTCCCTAATGCATCCATCAGTTCTTTTGTAGTCTTTTCCTTTGAAACATTAAATAATACCGAAATATGCAAGACACAACCGGATTGTCCCAAGTTCCTTCCTATCTAGAAAATCCCATTTCACATCTGTCGTGCTCAAAATTTTGTTCACCTTCTTAGACAACAGAGTATAAAGATCCTTCTAATAAAGGTAATCTTCCATCTGCATCTTCCAAAGACTGAAATTTTGCTCGTTGAATTTATCAACCCTAGATCTTCCATCATCTGCCGTAGCTCCCACTCAAGATAAAACTTTCCCTGTGATTCAACACTTCAGCAAACCAAAACCAGGATCTGATACCAATTGTTAGGAAATAAGGGATAAAATATGTGGAATAATCCCTCACAGAATCGCAACAGTAGAAACTAATATGTAGAAAATTATTACAGATCTCAAATAAAAGTGCAGAATAAAATAACACAACACAAAGAGACATTATTTAACGTGGTTCACCCAATTTGGGCTACGTCCACAAAGAATCACTTGCTCAGATTTTATTACAAGCCACCACTCTCTCAATACAATACCAGATCTATTTGGAGCTATGCTCAAAAAACTCTACAGAATTCACACCCGAATTCAAAGCACATCTGCAATATTTTTCATACTTATATCATATGCATAAAACCATATAAATAGACAACTGCTTAAGTAGTTTTACAAAACTATGGGTATCAAAACCATGGGAAAAAACCATCCCATAAACCTATGGGTCAAAATCCTACCCATATGAGAAAATCACATTTCCCGATATATCGGGCACATTTTAAGGCCCAAAAACTTTTACATGAAAAGTGTACAGTACTCTTAGTGTACAGTCTTCAACACTTTCACACATGAAAATAGGCTCCACAACCTAACAAGAGTGACTTTGTTAGTCCCCACCTCCTAAAATATCAAAAATCTAAAAATCTAAAAACAATGAAAAAATACAAAAACATAAGATAACAACAAAAATCAAAGGTACAAAGATCAAACATTGCAATCAAGTATTACATACACATGGATGTTTCTTTCTTCCCTTTCTTGATCTTTTTATGCAAGTCTTCCTACCATTTTCATCCTTTTAGTGATATTGTGGTTAGCCTTTTCTTATGCATTTCGTGACATTTATCTCTATGGTATCTGTTTGACCCTGGTCTTTTATCACCTTGGTAAATTAAAGAATGACTAACCTCTTAGAGATCCTATCACAATCAACATCTAATAAACTTGTTGTGAAGAAATTTTGGACATATTTGTTGACACTAGCCAATGTCATCATCACAATCACTTCCACCTCCTTCCATCAAGCCATCAGTGGTTCTTAACCCCTTGTCAAACAAGAGAGCTGAAATAATTTTTAGAAAGAAAAAGAAACAAAATCAATCAACAAATAAAAATCTAAAAGCTAAAAGAAAAATTAAATTGATATATTACTTCTCTTGAGGTATTTCCAATAATCTCTATCGGGACTATGGGCCTTTGTGATGATAAGAGAGCAATGTTGTGATTAGAATCAAATACATCTCGCGTCGGGCTATGAACGCCTAGATGGCGGTGGAGAAATGTATGGCTATCCTTCCACCATCCAAATCACCTATCACCTATCAAAATAAATCATTCATACACATTGGCTAGGGTGTTTTCACTTGTTGTCTATTAAATATTCCCTTCAAGAGGTAATTAAATTCCACTTGCACACACTGGATCTCTATGAGTAGGCAAGATTAGTATGTTACCAAGTGTCTTTTTGGACCTTGTTCAGACTCTTACTTTAGTTTGTATCTTGTCTCATGATTTGTGCCTTTGGCTAAAAAATTCTTCAATATGAGGCTTCTAAACTACATTCATATCATTCACATTGTTCTTCTACTTCGTTCATAACATCCATGTGTATAAGATTACTTTTTGCCATGTTTTCGAACACCTTTGTCCCCTTTCACAAAAACAATCTTCACCTTCCTTTCTATCATGTGCTTTTAGGCCAACTTACACTAGGGGTATCCTTTCTTCTTCCCAGCACTTCATTGGTTTATGTTCATCATCATGTTGAACCTATCCATAATGGCCTTGGGTCCCGCTTCTACATGTAAAGAGTTTACCTTTGAATACTCCCACCTAATTACTGGGGCATTTTTGCATCTTCACCTTTCTCGTACAGACGTGGCCTTATGCCCTTATACATCCCATCTATCTCTAGGGGCATCCACACTTCCTTGTCTTCTTGTACATAGTTTTGGAAAAATTTCAAAATATCAAAAACATTCAAATATGTTAAAAAAATCAAAACATTCAAATATGTTAGAAAAATCAAAACATTCAAATATGTTTCAAAAAACTTCAAAACAATATAAATCATCCTAAAAATGTCGCTCTTTGGTTCTCACCTGTTCATGTGTGTGACTCGCAGATCATCTTGATCTACCTCCATCAACAAAAGCTAGGCTTCTTACTTCATCTGTACTATGGGGCACAACATGTTTGCACAGTCTTGTTTCATAGTGCACATTACTTTTTCATAGGACGGAAGTGTCCTCCATTATTCCCCTTGCATGTATCCTTGCTTGGGGCACCATCATAACCCTTGTTGTTAATTCGCATAGGTCAGAACTGAAGCTTGATAACAAAAACATTGCATCTTGTTTTTCTGTTAGTTTAGCTTGTTTACTTTCTCGTATTGCATTGCATTATGTATGTTGCATGGAGTTAGGAATCTTTTACTTTCTCGTATTGCATTGCATTATTTATGTTACATGGAGTTAGGAATCTTTTACTTTCTCGTATTGCATTGAATTTTGTATGTTGCATGGAGTTGGTGTTTTTAGCAATGGACATTTGTTCGTATATGGCTTTTCATGTCATACTACACTTTTGTTCCTTCTTGTTAATAAGGACCGATGATGAAGATCTCTAGCAATATGATGAAAATAAATTTGTTTAAAAGGCATTAGATGGATGTTATCTTATCCCCCTAACTCACACTCCTTTTCTTCTATATCCCCTTTCTTCTTCTTCACACTATTCTTTCTTCTATTCTCTTTCTATCATCTTTTCGATTGTTGATCAACCTCTTTCATCACCCCATCGACAATCGAGGGGGCATCCTCCATTCTACTCATTTTTCTTATATCCCTTCAAAATTTCTACTTGTTTATACTTGTCTACTTTCTTTGAAGTGACGTCGCTTACGCTACCTCAAAGAGGGCAAATGTAGACACCTAAAACATGATTACACTTAGCATTTCATCCAATTCAACCAATTTACAACACTTCGTTAATTCCCCTTCTTCACTCCATTCTCGGATGCCCATTCACGACACTCTTTTGGTCGTATTCCTCCTATAATCATCTAATTTGGCTAATATCTCTCTTATTAGCTAAACATTCCTCCTTTCGACTATTCAAAACCTCCCTAGTTCTCTCTAGACCACTTCTATTGGCTTCGTAGGCTATCTATCAGTCAAAATTGGTTATCCAAACCCCTCCCAACTCTCAATGAGTCTCTAATCACTTGCTAATCAAGTTTAACTAGCCTAAACCCTAGTTAACTAGCCTAAACCAAGCTTATCTAAGCCTAAAGCATGTTTATCTTAATCTAATCCTAAAGTGATTTTTAGACTTTAGTCCCACATGCACCCAAAATTCTAAACTCTTCCATTTGGAAAACTATAAATAGAAGGGTCACCCCTCCCTTTCAAACTTACAACTTTACACACAAAACACACACCTTGTTTTCATAACAAATCTCTCTCACATTTGGAGATATTGGCATTAGACCTCATTTGCATTAGCTAAGCTAATAGGCATTTGATCTTGGCTATCCTCCATTGTTGAAGCTCCTCCATCTTGTATCCATAACTTCATATTAGGTTAGTAGGAGGGTATCTAACTTGGTCTTGTAGCCATTTTATAGAGACTTCTTCACCTCCATTGAAGAAACAACAAATCTAATTTGATTACTCATAGGTTTAACTAGGTTTAATTTATGTTTTAAGCAATCATAGAGTAGTTAGAGATAAAATGATAGGGTTTTAGTTTAATTCATTATTGTAGAATTTATCTTGTTTAGCACTCATCTCATGATGCATGGATGAGTTAGCAAAGCATTGAGGTTATTTATCCTCATTCCATAGCTTTTGTGACTTTTCATTGCATACATGGATCCCTCACCCATAAAAAGGTTTGCGAAATACACTTGTGAAACCATGATGGCCACTCACAAAGTGCACTGGAGAAGTGGTATAAGCGAATGTGTGACACATTCAAGGCTAAGTGGAGGATCCTAGAGTAGTTTCCCATGCTCGTGAATGGAGAGGAAGAATTTGTAGTGTACCAACACTTTTGCATTAGTAGATTTATATTGACATATGGGAATATGAGTCCATGGTGCAAGCTACCCTTCTCCTTCACCACGCAATACTTCCAAGCTAGAGTTAATCGGTTCAAGGAGGCCAAGAGACTAAGGTTCGACCTTAGTGAGGTAGATATAGACCACCATGACACGTGCGAATATCACCTACCCAAATAAATACACGTACATGGAGAGATATGTCTCTCATGAGATAAAGATGATGAATCCTTTAATGTTGTTGATTATAGGAAGGACCACAACAAGGGTGTATCTGTGCATAAGGCCAAAATTTAAAAAAGGAACTTATTTAGAGAATGATTTCACCATCCCTGAAGACCCTACCAGAAGGAAGAAGGTCGCGCCTAGGAAGAGAGAGAGAATAGGTGTAGAAGGCACCAAGTGTTCAAACCACACAAACAGTGAGTGTGTCAGAAGCAAGCGCTAAGCCTAGTAACGTGTAGAGGAAGAAGTCTCTAGTCAAGGCAAACACCCTAGAAGAAGAGGTGTCAGAGAACAAATATCCCCTCACCCAGGAGGAATCACCAAGGAGTACATCACCTATCGAATGAAGGAAAAGGAAGAATCTCTTATCTTTGGAATACCCAAAGAAGGAAGAAGTAGAAGGTGGACTGATGAGGTAGATTCGGAAGAGATGAAGAAGCTAGATGCCTACATCGTGTGACAAGGATGAGAATGATGAGCCAAAGGGAGGTGAAGACCATCAAGTCTATGAGGTACATGATTCTGAGGGAGAAGGGGATGAGGAGTATAACGAAGGGGATGAGGAGAAGGAGGACGAAGAAGAAACTGAGGCCCAGGGCAAGGGGACAGGCGGGGAAGAAAATACAAAGGATCAAAAGACCCCAAGCCTCACGAAGAAACAAATAAATGATACCCTAGAGAAAGAAGTGGTGAAAATCATTAAGGACCTGGTGGAATAAGAACTAGAATGTAGCGCGGATGTGGTGATGAAGGAAGTTGAGGAGGAAGCTGTAGAAAAATCATATGGCAGCATGGGAGGAGATCCTAGTTTAGCTATAAACTTTCCAAGAGACACGCGTACACGGGGAGGAAGAGCATAGAAGCAATGCAAGGTAGAAGAATGGGCTACATCTATGATCCAAACATGGTGTTGCATGTGTGCTTCCAAAGCATCATGCTAATGGAACAACTCTTAGCCATGGCTTCATTTAATGAGGAAGATGCATACCCTTGGACAAGGAAAATGTTATCATGGGCATTTGAGTCCCACATTGATGAGCCCAAATTTGAAGTAAGCTAAGGAGCATTGTTGAAGGTTCCAAAAAAGGAGTAAACCCCTTAGTAAACATCCAATAATTATTAGATGAGAAAATCTGCAATGCTTTCAACAAAGTCTCAGTTGAGGTTGAAGCCAGGCTCTTCAAAAGAAATGACAGGGTAAAGTTCCTAGAGGAAGAGCTGGAGAAAAAGGAGGAAGAGCTCCTTGAGAAAAGTAAGGACCTAAAGCAGGAGGAACTAATCAACACTCAGTTAAGGTGTGAGTTAAAGGACAAGAAGGCAAGAGTGTGCGAGGCATACAAGAAGATAGAGATGATCACGGATGCCATTGTCTTAAAGCATCTAGACTTAACACCACCCGTGCAAAAGTATGGATCATCCTTGTAATGCCTAGAGGACTTGACCCGCATACTCACTATGGAGAGGTAGCCACTTGCCTTAGAATCATGTAGAAGAGGTGTTGGCACGCTAAGAAAAAGAAAATAAGATAAAGGTTGTGGAAATTGTTGCTCAGTATAACAAGATCCTCGCTGATGTAAAAGTCATCACGTAAGTTGTTAAGGCTTCTTACGATAACTACATGGATAGGGATAGAGTGACAAGTATCTTGGTTACCACCCATGAAGTAGAACTCAAGGAGTTCTAGGAAAATAACAAGGGGAATAGGGCTGAGTGAGATAAAATCCTATCCAAAGTAGAAAAGAAATCATAGTCCATTGAGAACTTGTGGGCCTCAATCAAGAACCCGATTGAAGGAATTATACCCCAAATCACTCGAAGGATGGACACACTCGAGGATTTGAGCAAACAACTAGAGGAGATCATAGAGATAATGAGCGCTAAGGGAGAGGAGATGAGTTTTGAAGAAGTGAGCGCCCTGGTGGGGAACCTCTGTCAGCAAGCTCAGTGAGGTCGACACTTGGGGAAAGTTAGAAGCAAATTTAGGGAAGGATTTCCCTCTCCTCCTCTAGAAGTAAAGTTCCCCATTATTTCAATTTTTTCCCCATTTCTTCATTCCTTTATTCTTCCATTCTAACCATTTGTAAGGATCCACCATTATTTATTTCTTTATTAAAGAGTGTTTCCGAGGATGAAGAATAGGCATAGTGTGGGTAATGTTGGGCCCCAAAATATCATCTAAGTACAATAGGGTGCATGGGACATAGTTGAAGAAGGGCATGTGGCTTGAAGGGCACGAGGCTTAAAGGCAAGCGAGGGAAGGGTTCTAGCGGGGTTTTGCGGAACACACGGCGTGTGCGCATAAGGCAAAATAGGTTTTGTACTTAGTCACATTTGGCATCCCAAGAAGCACGTGAGAAAAGCATGACCCTTATGGATAAGGTGCCATCCTGGCGACTGTGGGATCAAAAAGGTAATATTCCAGGCATACGATTGAGGGTTCCATAATACATCATTATAAGGAGTAGAGAGCTCAAATCGTGAAGGCATGCTCCCATGGAGGACTATTTCACTACTTGGTGATTGATACGTAACCCGAAAGGCATGGTGGTGGGTGTTAAGGTTATGAATACAAGCGCCCAATAGAAGAAAGAGGGGGGAAGATAAATATAGTGTGTGGAGAGTTTGGAGGAGAGAAAAGAGAGGTGAATCCCTACATAAACTAAATGGAGGATGTTCGGGTTAAGGATTAGGAGAGCTTTGTAAGTAATGGCACATCTAGAGGGATGGGTCTGCATTCTTTGTTTATGTAATATGATGAGCATAATATAGCTCTGATGCATGACTTTGCTCTACATAGTTATATGAGGATCTGTTATGACCTCAAGGGATTATAATGTGGATTATTGAACCTATTAAGATGAATATAAGGCTATGTTATAAATCATCTATGTGTTCGGAAGTATACTACTTATGTATTTTCTTTCTGTATGAACCATTTCCATATGTTGCTTGTTATTTCCCTTTCTGGATGCAATGAGATAACAACTTGTTCTAGGTTCTTAGAATGTTGTATGGTTCTTTTCTACTCATTTCCATTTGAATATATGTTATAAGATGGTGCATTCTCACAAGACTCACATAAAGGAGAGACTTGGTGCCCGCACGTGCCTCGGGTGAGCACCCGCACTCTTAGGTGAGAGGCCGGTGCGCATGGGATTAGACTATTGGTCTAAGGGTACAAAATATGACTACATTCTTTAAAGAGGGACATGGTAACCTAGCATGTTTCTAGTGAGTGCTCGGTTCAAGTTTAGTGATGTGTCAGTGCACCTTGGAGTATTGGTGGTAAAATCTAGGCTACAAAGGTTAACCAAGTTGACACCATAAGGCAAAAAAATGAGATAATAATAATAAATAATAGTAAACAAATAATGGATAAAACCTCTAATTGGGAAATCAACGGTGAGCATGGGTAAGTCCCACTAGGCATGTCAAAATGTGAGCTAGGAAAATAAACATATAATCAAGAAAGTAAAGCAACTAGCCAGATACCTCCTCCTCCGCGATTCTTTAACAAACCTCAAAATGGGTAGTGAAAGATGGATGAGCCACGATTGCCTAAAACATAGGTACTTCCCTCGAACCAGGAGCAAGGCCTTCTCTGCAACAAGATCAACTTACTTTGCACCAATGGATAAAGGGATTATGGATTTGGGATGCTTCAAGATGAGGTTATTTGGGCATTAGGACGAGGTGGAAAGGATGCTCTATGCTCAAAGGATGCAAGAGCTCTGACAGGATATTCAAGCTTGTTTAAAGAGGGGGTAAGGTTGTATTTATATCCTAGGAATTAGATTAACTTAGAGGATTTTAAGTAATCGCAGTTTGAAAATGTGGGCATGATTAGGTGAGTGGGGGCCACAAAGAGTGGGTGAGGATTAAACTTGTATTTTTAATTCTCAAATGGGGGACATGGGAATATTTGGCATGTGAGGAAGATTGGCTTTAATTTAGGGGTTAAAAGCGGATTAATGAACATTGATTAATTCAATGGGAATTTTTATGGGAAATGGATTAAAGTGTTTGATAAATTCTTAATACAAGCAGTGCTTTATTTCAATGGGTTTTTTTCCTTTGGGTTTCCCCACTATAAATATGGTGTCTTTTGTCTCATTTACTTTACTATTATTTACTTTCATTTTATGTTTTGTAATGGACAATATAAACATCTTGATCAATGTTTAATTTAACTACACATCATAATCTATAATCTTGAGAAATTATATTATGGATATATAATTTGTTAATTATACTTCTCATTGTTTCCCTAACATGGTATCAGAGCTGGTGGTTATGTGTGTGTAGGATTGATCTAGATGTTTTTGATTTAAAGGAGTGAAGAAGCTTGAAGTTTATTTTGACTCTAAGGAACCATAATTGTTCCATCGTTGATTTCAAGCTAAACAAAAAAAAAAAAATCCCGCCCAAATATTTTTGAAATATTGGTTAATTGGTTGTTTAGATCTTGTTTGAGCATTTATGTGCATAGATCTATGTTTTTAGGCCTATTCTTGGTATTTGCAATTTAAATTTGTTATTTTAAAGCATTTTTTAAGTTTTTCATGCTTTTTATAGCCGTTATAGTTGTTTTTGGATGTGGATCCGATTTTGCTCTTTAGATCCAGTTAGTTTGGTGCTTCTAAGTCTATCCCGACATTAAAAAGTTTTATTTTTTACAAGTTTATTTTTTGAAGCATGAGCCAATAATTTTGCTCCATCTAGCTTCACATTGTCAGTCTTTTTGTAGATCCTTTCATTTTTTTGAAGCTCGAGTAAATCATTAAGCTCCATCTTGCTTCGTGTTTGTCATTATTGTTATTGATCTTTCTGTAAGTTGCAAAGTACGAGCCAATAAGGGCATTCCACATTTCTTCACAATATCAAGCTTGTGTTAGCTTACCTCTATCGCATGCAAAATTTGATCCAATAAAAACTCCAAGTTGCTTCATATTTCACATTGTAAGTCTTTTCTTAGCTTGCTTCTGCTTTTATGTGAAGTTTGAGCTAATATAATTACTCCATGTATCTTCACATTTCACAATTTTCAGTTTTTTAATCATAGTAATGGTTATCCAAAAAGAATTAACTACCTTTGCGCATTTTCAGTCCTTGTCAGAATTGTAAAAAGAAAGCCATTAAGAAGACTCCACGTGTTTTTTTATTTGATCATTTAGGTTACACTGTGAAGTGTGAACCAATAAGCAAAAGCGACATGTTCTTTTGTTTTTCGTAGGTTATTTAAACCCGAATTTTATTTTAAATTTTGTCTTATTTTAGGGAATTTAAGTCCGCTCAAAGCTATCTCTTAAAAGTTTGGTGGAAATTTTCCAAGTATCTTTTTTTAGTCAATATATTTTCGCAAGGGTTGTCATTTGATTTATTCTTTCGTCACATTTTTTTAACTCATTATGGACCCATTAATCTATTGTTTTGTTTTAATTAGTTTCGGGAACTTCACATGCCACGAGGATATACCTTGGAATTTTACGGAAAGATTACACGTGTCCCTCTTAATATTGTTGATATGTGTCACATGTGTCACCTCTTATTTTCAATTGAATTGTCCTTTAATTTTTTTTTTTTTTGGTTGAGTGGCTTGATTCGAGCTTGATTAACTTGCTTATGAGCTCACTTTAAGTTATAAAATAGCTTTCGCCGAGATAAAAAAATCCTAACCCTCGCTTTGGATCTAGAAGTTTATTAAATTCGAGTTCTAGTTAGGAGAAGCATTTGGAATTGTGATGCATCTCTCTCTTAGCATTGGATTTGTGCCAAGTGTTGTTGTCAATTCCTTTGCTCATTTTTTTATTTTTAATGTGTTCTAATTTATTTTTAATTAATTTTGTTTTTAAAAGGGTTATGGCTCAACTTGATTCCAAGCTTGATTGGCTCACCTATAAACTCGACCAAAGTAAGTTATTGTTAAAACATCCTGAGCTATTTGTGTGCGTATAATGAAAAAGAAAATTATGTAGCTTGTTTTTAGTCTTTGTTTGGCTCTTTTGTAAAGATTTGATTCATTTTTAGCTATATTTGTTTTCATTATTGTTTGAGCATTTAAAATGGCTAGTTCTGCTAGTTTTTCATTGGATAAATCTCAGTTATTAAATGGAACTAATTACAAGTATTTGGAGAGTAAGGTTAAAATCTTTTTTATGGCTAGAAAGCTATGGGATCTTGTAACTGGTGTGGAAAAACAACCCATCGGAAGATAAGCATCCTGAAAACCTTAGCTCCTTCTCTCAAAGATCACAGGAAGCTCTATCCATCCTATTGCAAAGCATAAAAGATGAATTTTTAATGCATATAGGTCATATGGATTCTCTCCTGTGAGATGCATGGAAACAATTAGAAACTATGCATGAAGGAAATCATTTGTCCAAGATAATTAAGCTAATTTTAGAATTGTTTACAACTCCCATGAAGGGGATGAGAAAATAGTTAATTACTATAAAATTAAGAACATTAAAGCTCAATTAGATGGTTGTAATTGTGAATTGTTTCAAGATAAGCTTATATATTTTATTATTCAGATAAATATTCATGAAAAATTTAGGAACTATATCTCCATTCTTAACTCTAAATATCAGAATGAGAATGATCTACCTGATTTGGATACTTTGTCTTCTTTGTTAATTCAAGAAGAATGGGTAATGGAGAATTTTGATTCAAAAGAGACTTCCTCTCAAGCATTTTTCTCTCATAATCATAAACCTTGCTCAAAATAAGAATAATAGTAATCCTAATAGAAGTCTAATATCAGATCAAGATTTAAATCCAATCCTAAGTCTAATTCTGTTAAAAATAGTCAGAACTTTAAAGTCAAATTTAATGGCACATGTAACAAGTGTGGAAATTTGGTCATAAAGAGTCTGATTGTCATGTGAAAGCTAAAAATCTGTTAAGAATACTAGAAATAATAAATCTAATAGTCAAAAGAAATATCAAAATAAAAAATCATGCAAATAATGTTGAGCATTCTATTGCCCTATATACTACTCTCTCAACTTCAAATGACAATGAATGGATCCTAGATAGTGGTGCCTCTAGGCACATGACTTGTATTCATGGTATCCTCTCAGATGTTGTTAAATGTGAGGAAAATATATATCTAGGAGATAATTCCATCATTAGATTTAAAGGTTGTGGAAATGTTAAATTGGAAAATGGAATAATTAGGAATGTCTTGTATGTTCCTTAGTTGAAAAATAATATTTTGTCTTGCTCTCAGTTAACTAAAGAAAACTATAAATTTGTATTGTTGCAAGATAAATGGTATGTAAAATATGAACTCAGTAATGTTATTGCTTCTGGTATATAGAAAAATGGCTTATATATTTTTGATGGATTTGTGTCTGAATATTACTTTTCTTCTTCTTCTAGGAATGATATTTAACTTTGGCATGAAATATTAGGTCATGTAAATTTTCATAAGTTTTGTATGAAATGTCTCACCTAAATCTTGTAATTGGTCTCCTAAGATGAAATATGATCATGAAACATGTGAAAGTTACTTACGTGGTAAGCAACATGTTGAACCATTTCACAAACATCATGATCCAAATTCTTCTCATTTATTAGAGTTGATTCACAAAGTGATGTGAGAGGTCCACTTGAAGTTCCTTCTCTCAGTGGTGCTTTGTATGTTGTTTGCTTCATTGATGATTTCTCTAAGATGACTATGGTCTTATTTTATTAAGAAAAAGTTTGATGTCTTGTCTAAATTTCAAGAATTTAAAGCTTTAGTTGAAAATGCTTCTAATATAAAAATAAAAAGAATTAGAACTGATAATGGAGGTGAGTATGTTAGAAAAAAGTTTGATGAGTTCTATGTGTCATGTGGGATTCAGAGAGAGTTGACTACTACTCCTATTCCCCATAGCAAAATGGCATTGAAAGGGAAAATATGACTATTTTAGAAATGGCTAGGACTATGATTCATTTTGAAAATGTGCCTAAGTTTTTATGGGAAGAAGCTATGAATACTACATTCTCTATATTCTTAATAGAGTTCTATTAAAGCTCTTCATCAAGTTACTCCTCATGAAGTATGGACAAATCAAAAACCAGATATCTCTCACTTAAGAATATTTGGTAGTCCTGTTTTTATCTTCATTCCAAAAGTTAAAAGGAAGAAGCTTGATCCAACCTCCTTATTCTTGTATTTTTGTTGGTTATGGTTGTAGAACTAAAGGATTAAGATTTTATGACCCTTTCAAGCATGACATAGTTAAAAACAAGAATGTTCATGTCTTAGAAAAACATTTTGATGATACTTCTTATGAACCCTCATTTATTTCTCTCTGAAATAGAGCTTGATAATCCTTCTCCTAAAAATATGGAAACAAAATTTCAAGAGGATGATTATCTGATCTAGATATGATGGAGATTGAGGGGAGTCATCTCAAAATGTGTTGCATCCCAAGATTCCTAAATGGGCTCAAAATATTGTTAAGGATTCTCATCCTGTTAATCTTAGAAAGGTAACTTGTAGTCAACATTCTTATCATGCCTTGATGACCCTATATGAGGTTGAACCACAATATTTTGAAGAATCTTGTCAAGATGATAGATGGATTTAGGCTATGAAAGATGAATACAATGCTTTGATTAAAAATAACACTTGGGAACTAGTCCCTCCTCCTCTAAAGTGAAGCATTGTAGGATCTAGGTGGTTGTATAAAATTAAGTATAACTTTGTAGGAGAAATTAGAAAAATTCAAGGAAAGGTTGGTAGCTCGTGGTTTCACTCGAAACCTAGTCTTGACTATGTTGAGAATTTTTTCTCCTGTAGCTAAAATGAGCATTGTTATAATTCTTCTTGCTTTGGTTGCCCAATATGGTTGGGAGATTCACCAAATGGATGTTAAAAATTCATTTCTAAATGGTGACTTAAAAAAGAATAAATCTACATGCATCAACCTAAAGGTTTTGAAGAACATAGTAAGGAACTATATGTCTGTAAGCTGAAAAAATCTTTGTATGGTCTTAAACAAGCTCTAGAGCTTGGTATGCTAAAATTAATAGTTTCTTTCAGGATCTTAGTTTCAAAAATTATTGTTCTGATAATGATTTATTTTTTAATTTGAAAATAATCATATTATCATTATTTTTATATGTTGATGATCTTTTGATTACTAGTAGTGATAAAAATTTAATTGTTAGAATCAAAGAAAGATTAAAAAACATGTTTTGAAATGACTGATTTAGGTTTGCTAAATCATTTTTAGGCATGGTTATATTTCAAGATCATAAATCTATTATTTGCATCTCAATCTCAATATGCTATTAATTTTACTTAGAAGATTTAACATGATTGACTATAAACATGTTTCATTCCTATTGAAGTTGGTGTTAAATTAGATCCTAAACCTATTTGTGCTAAATTTGATCCTACTGTATAGACAACTAGTTGGTAGTCTAATTTATTTAACTATTACTAGACCTGATATTTCATATGCAATAGGATTTTTTCTATATTTATGTAGGATCCTTATGAGGATCATTGGAAAATGGAAAAAAAAATTTGAAATATGTTAAAGGAACAATTAATTATGGTTTGTTATTATTCTTCTTGTGATGATGCAAAATTATTTGGATATTGTGATTTTGACCATGTTGGTGATGTTATAGATAGAAAATATACTTCTGGATATGTTTTCAAGTTGGGTGTAGGTGTCATCACTTGGAGTAGCAAGAAAAACCAAACATTTCTATCTCTTCTATTGAAGCAGAGTATAGAAGTGTTATGGAAGCAAAAAAGGAAGCTATGTGGATGAAAAGACTATTGGATGAACTACATATGGGCGTCAAAGGAAGCACTACTCTTCTATGTGACATCCAGAGTTGCATTTACTCTTACAAACAATCTAGTTCAACATTAAAGGAAAAGCATATAGAAGTTCATATGCACTTTATTCGAGAGAAAGTCTTAAATGGTGATATTGATCTCAAGTTCTATTCGACTAAAGATCAAGTTATAGATATCTTCACCAAGCCATTGTGTGTTGTGAAGTTTTGTAAAGTTTTGTGCCTTGTTGGGCCTTTAGAGTTTCCATTGAGGGGAGTGTGCATGAAAATTCCACCTCTTAATGGCCATTGTAAACTTTCAATACTTCCTCCATTTTGTGATAAGTAAATATTCACAATATGTGAGTTTACTTGTAAATCCCAATGAAGCATTAGTTATGGGTATGCCTTGGTTTATAAAAGGCTCCATAATCTGATATAAGTCTTCATATATAAAGCACTTGTCTTAAGAATTTTTTATGGGAAGATCTATATGATTTCCCTTGTTTACATGTTAGCCTGAATCACTGTTGTTGATTTATGGATCTATAAATCCTTTTGTAGAAAAAGGTAAATTTGGCATGTTTTGTTTTGTTTTCCCACTTAACATTAAGGGGAGTGTTGGGGTGATAATGTAAAGTGGGGATACCTTTTGGTGGACCACCACTTCACGAACCCCTTGTCTTAAATTTTATTTTAATAAACTTTATGAGTTGGTCTTTCAAAATTAAGAGTGAAGCAATGTATGAAAGTTCACTCATCAATATATATAGGATGATCCCTCACAAGATTGATATAATGATAAACACAATAATAGAGACATATGATCAATTTATATTTTTATATATGCGAACTGTAAAATTGTAAGACATTGGTCTGCAATTGTTTATGTGAGACCGAGGAGAGAAGTGGAAGTGTTGGGTTAAAGTGTTTGATAAATTCTTAATACATGCAATGCTTTATTTCAGTGGATTTTTTTCCTTCAGGTTTCCCACTATAAATATGGTGTCTTCTATCTCATTTACTTTACTATTATTTACTTTCAGTTCATGTTTTGTAATGCACAATATAAACATCTTAATCTATGTTTAATTTAACCGCACATCATAACCTATAATCTTCAAAATTATATTGTGGATCTATAATTTTTTAATTATAGTTCTCATTATTTCCCTAATATTTTTCTATGAAATTACTTGAGTGAGTTAATGTGATGACCCGGGCATGTAGAGGATCTACTTCATTTTGGTGGTGAATTCACTCTTGAGTCAACATGTAAGGTGCTCAAACTGACTTTATTTTACAAGAATATGCTTTTATAGTATTATATAGAAGGATTAATGTTTAAAATTTTGGTGTGGGAGTAATCTTGGGAGGTTCCCCAACTTCTCATGAAAAAATCAGGTAAGTACAATGCAAAATTCTAATGAACAAGGTCAATCTAGATGGCCTACTACTAAAGGAGTAACATGCAAAACTAGACATGTGAGTTTGAATATTTCTTGATGAAATGACATGTTATTCAAGTACAATATGGGAATGAATAGTTTTTAGAAGTCCAACACAACTTGATTGAGCCCATGACTTGTTGTGTTGAAGTGATTTTGAGTATCAGTCCTAATGGTCCAAAACTGAATCATTAGAACAAGTTAATAAGGTCTAAGAAATGAGCATGCTGGTGCGATATGTCCCAAAAAAAGTGTTTTCAAGTATAATCTTTGAAATGATGCAATATTTTGATTTGATGAGTTGAGTAAGGATATTATCTTTCCAGAAAGGTGACTTTGGAGCCATGAACCTTTATATGTACCAACTCACTTTTTCTGGTTTTGAGTATTTTATGTTTTAATCTATACATGGATAACATGAAGATGATACACTCTATGTGCATGGTGTTTTTGTAGATGTTGATGTGTGGATCCTATGTGTCCTTCACTCATATATGGAGGATCATTCACATGGGTTGTTTATTGATCTAGGATTCCTCCATTTTGATTTATGAGTATGCCAAGACACTCCATTTTCTTTCTCTATATGTGATCTTTGTTCTATTATGCAAGTTCTTCCATCATTTGATCAATTCCTCCTTGTGATTCACTAGAGCTATTATGTTTCCTTTGGAGTGCAACTTCATGGTGCACGTTTTGATATGATTCTCACAAACTCTTTCATGGTATCAAAGCTGAGATTGGGTAAATGTGCATTCATCATTTGAGTTGTGATTACTCTTGGTTTCATTTTTTTACTCCTCATGCAATTTTTTTCGATCATTAGATTTGGAAATTTTTTGCTAATGTATTTAACAAGTTGTTCTTGGAAAGTTTTTGGTTTTGTTGTGTTCTTCGTGCATGTGTAGATCTCCTTGAGTTTTCAGAGGGTTTTATAGCTACATTTAGCTAGATGTGGATAAATCTAGTAGATCAACTAAAATAGAGGTTCTTTTTTCTAGTTTTTTTATTTTTTTTATTAAAGTGAAAAAATTTTTTAGATCTCTAGTTTTTTTTTTTTTTCTGTTTTTTTTTTTTATTTTTTGTAGAATACAGGTTTAAAAATTCTGGAGGTTTGAAGTTTTGTTTGGTGTTTTTCTCCTTTTCTCTCCATTGAGCTCCTAAGCTCTCAGCTACATAGAGCTCTCTCAACTCACCCCGAGCTCCTTCTACACCCTCTCACGAGCTCAGCTCAAACATGAGCTTTTCCTCTTCATAGTTCATTTTTAGCTTCGTGCTAGTCGTGTGGTTTTCGTTTTTAGGTGCCCCTTTTTCCTATAAACATGGATTTGATTTTTATCTCTAGCTTTTGAGTCTTTGCTTTCAAACCTATAAACTCATGCATTTCAAACATGCAAACTCGTGTTCAAACCATTTACCTCTTCCTTTATTTGTTCGGCTCTAAACCTGAGCTCCATTCTTCTCCTGCATGTGTTCCTCTAGTGTGTGCATTTTTAACCTACGAGAGAGTTTTTGTTCATTGTGAGTCATGGTCCATCTGAATGTGTGCGTTGTGTCTCCCTCGCCTTACTACTTCCTACCGTGGCCATGACACCTACTTTCTAATGTTTACTTCTCTGCTTCCAGCTTGTCTACCAACATTGAGCCCTCCAGCCTGCTGCGCACCTAGTGACTTGGTTCTTCCCCCTCTCCCTCGGAGCTTGACCTTCCCCGCCCACCTACATTCCCAGCTCCGAGATCCTCCCGATGGGCCCTCGGGATCCTCCCACCTTTCTTTTGGCAGTTTAAGTTGTTAGATCCATTGATAACTCGGATCCTTAAACGATTTCCACCAAGCCCTTTTTTGTAAGTTTGGTTAAGTTTTTGGTAAGTTTGGTAAGTTTTTAAAAATTTCTTTTGGTGGGATTTTTTTTTGGATTTTTTTTTATTTATAAGGCAAGATTTTATTTTTTAAAAAAATTAAAGGTGGGAATTTAAATTTTTTTAAAAAGGGAAAGTATTTTTAAATATTAATTAGGATTTAATTTTAATTAGATCTTAATTAGATTTTTTTTGTAATTAATTAGATTTAATTTAATTAAGTCTAGTTTCTATTTTATTAATTAATCTCTTTTTTACGATTAGTAAATAATTAAAATCATCCTTTAAATTAAATTAAAAAATTATTGTTTTTTAAAAAAACTCCAATAGCTTTAAAATTAGCTAAATTAGGCAGCGTTTTTAAAAATGATAATTTTTTAGGTGTTATTGTCGATTTTTTTACTAATCATGTGCTCAAGTGTGTAGTGACACTTTGAGCACCTTTTTGTCTTCCACGTGCTTTTCCGGCATTCTGAAGATCATCGGGACTCATCTTGAGTTCATCTAAAACTTGTATTTACCCTTATTATTGCTTGTGACTAGTGAGCACATCCACCATAGTTTGCAGCAAGGGGTATCCTTTGCGACGTGAGATGCTTTTTCTCACAACCAGGATTTGATTTCACCTCCTTCCTAGTTTTTTTACAAGTTGTGCTTGTATACGGTGTCACTTTGTTGCGCTCCATGAAACACAATTGTGGTCTCCTCTCTTGTGCGTTATTACGCTGATTGTAAGGTGAGTTACCAATTGTTTCAAGATGCATGCTCGGACCCGATTGTATTCAACGCACTAAACTATAAAGTGCGAAAGTAGGGGGTTATTATATTGTCCTAGGTGGTTGTGATTCTTTGTTTCTTTTTTTTCATTCCTCTCTCTCTCTTCACTATGGATGCACTTTCAATTCCTTTTCTTACGTCATTCAACTTATTTGAATGGAGATCGAAAATGATTATGAAACTAAGGGGTAAAGGGTTATTCACATCACCATGGGAACTGAGACTAAACCAGATGATGACCCTGAAAAATCTAAGTGGTTAAACCGTAGTGATGAAGCTTTAGGTCTTCTTTGCATGTTTGTTTCTCTGACTTGCTCTTCCACATTGAGTCATCTGAAACACCTAATTCTGCGTGGAAAATGTTAGATGGAATGTTTGGACAACAAGATGACATGAGAGCGCATGAGTTGGAAAATGAACTACTAGGGTTAAATCCTAGTGATTTTGAAAACCTACAAGCATTCTTCTCTAAGTTTTTCCACACTAGATTGTTGTTAAAGGAATGTCAAGTAGAGAAGAAATATTCTCAACTGATCTTGTCGATTCTCTCTAAGTTAGGTCTGAATATTCTATCTTTGTGTCAACTTTTTACGCTACAAAAGTTACCTTGGGAAAGGATTGGAATATGCCCTCCTTTGACTATTTTTCATCCCAACTCATTCGAGAATAGGACAAACTCATTCAAATGGGGTCTCTCAAGTCCAAGTCACATGCCCTTGTAGTAAGTACTAGTAAGGAAAAGAAGACTAAAAAGAAGAAAGAAAAAAGGATCAACCTAAGAAGGAAACCAAGACCAAAACTAAATTTAACATGAACACTTTGACTTTTGAGCCTAGAGCACAGAAAGACAAGTATTTGTGTTCCTATTGCAAGAAGCATGGTCATAAAGAGCATATATGTATGAGAAAACAAATTGATCACCTTACTCATTTACTTGAGAAAAATCAAATAGGTGTTCTGAGTCTATCAAACAAAATGCTCGAAGGTCGAGTCTTCTACTACAAAAGGTTCTAAATCGATAAGAAGAAAGGAAAGGCCCTTGTAGCCAAATTTGCTCCTTCATCGATGTGGATTATAGATTCGGTGCCTCGCACCACATGGATTCTTTGCATGTTGAGTTCTCAACATCGAGCCTTGTGGTATGTCCCAAATCACGATGGGTAATGACATGATAGTGTCGGTTTTCGGTAGTGGATCGGTAGAGATGGATGGGGGAACATTCAACCAAGTGTTGAGTGTTCCTGATCTCTCTAAAATCTCTATCGGTTTACCAAATTACTCACCTTGGTGAAGGAATGAGTGGAATTTGGTCCTAACTCGGTGATTATTCGTGAGCTTAACGATGACACTACAGTGGCTGAGGGAAAGGTGGATCACCATTCACGGTTGTATACCTTTTCCCACTTTACTTCTGATTCTATGCCCATTGCCTTGCTCACTCATGCAAATGAGGTTAGTAAGCTATGGCATGAGCATTTTAGACATCTAAATTATTGCTACCTTGAACAATTGAGCCAAAATGAAATGGTCAATGGGTTACCCGCATCAAGTTTTCTAAGGGTCTTTGTGAGGGTTGTACCCTTGGAAAGCATCTTGAAAAGAACTTTGACAAAGGAAAATCCTGGAGAGCTACTCGTCCTTTGGATCTTGTTCATAATGATATTTTGGTCCATTTCCATCTCCTTCTTTTACTAGAGCTCTTTATGTGCTCACCTTCATTGATGATTATTCATGATATACTTGGGTATATTTTCTTAAGCTTAAGTCTAAAGTCTTTGAACATTTTAGGACTTTAAGGCTCTTGTTGAGAAATAGGTGGAACAGTCTATTAAGGTTCTTGAACCGAAAATGGAGGTGAATATGTAAACAATAGGTTCATGGATTTCTATACTTCTGAAGGGATCTCCTTGCAGCATACTGATTGCTTATAGCCCTTCACAGAATGGAGTAGTAGAAAGAAAGAACCATACTCTTAAGGAGATGGCCACTTGTATGATTCACTCGAAGTCTCTTCCTCTCATAGTATTGGGTTGAAGTAGTGAATTGTGCTAATTACATTTAGAACCATGTTCCACACAAGGTAGTAAGAGGGATGACACCCTTTGAAGCCTGGTTTGGATGCAAGCTTGATGTTGAGCACTTTGAGTCTTTGGATCAAGGCTATGGCTTGGATTCCCAAGAAGAAATGCAAGGCATTGGAACCACAATCCAAACCTTGTATCTTTGTAGGGTATCTGATGGTGTGAAGGGATATCGATTGTTGAATCCTACTTCTCATGAGCTTTATATTGAGAGAAGTGTTAAGTTTGATGAGTCTTCTTTGACTTCTACTTCTCTACCTATTGAGGTTCTTCACTTTGCTGATTTGGATTCTGACTCATCAGATGATGATGTTGTTGAGTGTGCTCCTCTTCCTGATCCTCCTGACCATCAAGACCTTTGAGTCTTTTGATTCTGATAGTAGTGATGATGAGGACTATGTCCCTTCTCACTTGAGTGATGAATCTTCGACTCAGAGCTGATCCTCTGGTCCTCTTTGGGCTAGGAAAACTTTGCAAAGTGTTGGAGATTTAGTTGGAGATACTTCGGATATGAGACGTACTCACTCAGATTTCATTGGACCCCACTCTTTCTTCACCTCTACTTCTAATCCATAGTCTTTTTGGGAGGCTTATGGTATTCCTGAGTGGGATTCTTCCATGGATGAGGAGTATTCCTCTCTCATGAAGAATGATACTTGGGATCTCACCCCTCTTCGAAAGGAAGAAAAATCATTTGGTGTAAGTGGGTGTTCGAACAAAGTATGGAGTAGATGGAGATGTCAAAAAGTTTAAAGTGTGATTAGTAGCTAAGGGTTTCTCCCAGATAGTTGGGGTTGATTATACTGAAACCTTTGCTCGGTTGTGAAGATGACTTCTATTGATTGACCCTTGCCATTTATCGCAGCAAACAAAAGATGGAAATTCCATCAAATGGACGTTAAGAGTGCCTTCCTTCATGGTGACCTAGAGGAAGAGATCTACATGGAACAACCTCTGGGTTATGTCCATGATCCCTCCCTCGTTTGTAAGTTAAAGAAGTCTCTTTATGGCCTTAAACAAGCCCCTCGGGCTTGGTATGCCAAGATGGACTCATTTTTACTTACATCAGGGTTTATTAGGTGTCACTCTGATCCAAATGTTTATATTCTATGGAAAGATGACTCCATACTCATTCTTGTTCTCTATGTTGATGACTTGTTGATCACAGGCAACTCTTCCTCTATCATTGATTCTGTGAAGATCACCTTGGCCAACAGGTTTTCCATGACTGACTTAGGTCTACTTCATTACTTTCTTGGGATCTAGATTTCACAATCTGACTCGGGAATTTTGATTTCACAACCTAAGTATGCTCTTGACTTGCTTCTCATTTTTAGATGTCTAATTGCAAGTCTTCTCCTACTCCTTTTCTTTCCGGGGTTAAGTTGGTTTTTGATTGCTCTACTCCCTTGGTTGATGGTACCCTTTATCGACAGTTGGTGGGGAGCTTGATTTACTTGACTCACACTCGACTAGATTTATCTTATGTTGTTGGGATCATGTCAGATTCATGTAGGAGCCACATGAGCTACATTGGAAATCAGCTAAGTGGATCCTTCATTATGTTTGTGGCACCTATACTGATGGCATTCACTATTATGGAGGGGTGGATATTGACTTGATTGGGTTCACATATTCTGATTGGGTCCGGTGACTTAGATCATCAGAAATCTACCTCTGGCTATAGTTTCTCTCTTGGTTTGGGTCTTATTAGTTGGTCTAGCAAGAAGAAGAATGTAATTGTGATATCTTCTATAGAGGTAGAATACAGAGGAGTAGTTAACGCTGCCATAGAGGTTGTTTGGCTACAGGGTATTCTGATAGAGTTTGGCATCCACTTTGGTGGCCTACCATTATCTATTGTGATAACATGAGCACTATCTCAATTTGTAGAAATCTAGTTCAGCATCAGTGGATGAAGCACATTGAGATCCATATGCACTTCATATGAGAGCTTATTCATGATGGTATCATCGACATTAGTACATTTAGATAGTTGATCAGATTATAGATATATTTCACCAAGCCCTTCATTGAGGTGAAGTTTCTTCACTTGCGGTCTCTTCTTGGGGTGAGGTCTTATGCAACTACTCATCTTCTTTGGGCTATATAGTCCTTCTCTTCTTCTTCTTCTTTAGGAAGATGTTGTTTGTATATGGGCACCTTATCAGGCCTTTAGTTTTCGGGCCCCATTGACACATCTTTCTTAGTTGTTTAGGAGTGTCTTCTTGTTCTATCTGACTCATCATAGCCACTACCCCAGCTTTGATGAAGGGGGGGTGTTGGTGTGTGGGATCCTATGTGTCCTCCACTCACATATGGAGGGTCATCTCACATGGGTTAGGTTTAGGGTTAGGTTTAGGGTTTTCTTGTGTGTCATGCACTAGGGTTACTCAACACCTTATGAGGGACGAAAAGAGGAGTTTTTAACTCATGTAAACCTTCATGACACTTGGTTCATTCCCTAGTTTTCTAGAAGACAAATAAAGGTATGTTAAAAGGAAGAAGATAAAATAAATGATAGTTACACAAGAAAATGACATATGTTAGTTTGTAAGAAGAATATTTTCAGTTGTTTCAAGTGTTGATTGAGTTCATATGTATTTTATACGCATTTGTAGGTATTAGGAGTGTTATGACAACTCAAAGAAGGATTGCACATGTAACTAACATGCCTGTAAAAGTGATGATGACAATATGATAGTTTTGTTAATGTCATCTAAAATCTTGTATTCGAATTGAAGAGACGAGAATTTAAAGGGGTTGGAATATGAATTGCAAGAGGTGTAAGAGAATGTATCTCTTATGTACTTGAGGGCCTTAGAGTGCATGAGAATTAGTTGTTGATGACCATGTTGTTGAGGTAGTATTAGGACATGAAAAATAAGGTAAATTAAGGAGTATGATGGGGAGAAGCCTTCATGAGAGTTTGTAATTTTTATAGTGTAGTATGTATGCATGAAAGAGTAGGTGTTTGAGGGTTTCATGAAGAGAGACATGAAAAATTGTATGTGAAAGAGGTCATTGAATTTTGTTCTGTAACAACATGAAGTGAAGAAAAGAGAGGTGAATCAAAAGCTATAAAAGAGAGAGGATAGAAGAGCTGAACGGGATATCATAATTTTTGTGTGAGATAACTAGAGGAAGGTGATCAAAACATCTTATAAAGTCTAAGTGGTTTCTTAGCATAGTATGGATTTGTTGCTTCCTTGTAAGTTGTATCTTGTAGAAGGTCAAGTAATAGCTTGGCTAAATTGTTGGGAGTTGTAGCTTTCATGCAAGTAGTAGCTTGCAAAAGGTCAAGTAGTAGCTTGGCTAAATTTTGGAGTTATAGCTTCAAGTTGAGTGGATGCTCAACATATGAAATCCTTGTAATCTTTATAGGAAAATTTTTCCACACTAGTGCATTAATTTCAGTGGGTTTTTCTCCCTTTAAGGGTTTCCCACATTAAACCTTTTGTTCATGTGTGTTTTCTTACTACTTTCTCATGTTTGAATGTCATTAGTCCCTCATGGTTAATGGTGATCTAGATTGAATAGCTTACTGAGTTTATGAAGAGTTTTCAAAGTTTTAAGAAGCATTGATTCACCCCTCTCCTCCATGGTGTAAGTGCTTGTGTTTTTAACAAATTTAACTATGTAAAGTGATGTTCCTACATCACTTATAATCCTCAACAATGAAGAACTTAGTTTTAAGTTAACAAAACAAGAAAATAACTCCAACTTCACCTTTTTTCTCACACTTGAATTCACTCAAAATCACATGTTGGAATGAAGAATTGAACTTAAATTTATAGTTGTTACGCTACAAATGGAAGGGGAAGACAAAATGAATTGATCTAGGAAGGTGAAAGCAGGCCCGACACAGGAAGGTGAAACAAATTGACCTAAGAAGTCTAAGCATTTGCAATTGTTTGTATTCCCATTCATGCACTTAGACAAGGCATTAGGCATCTAGAGGAGGAATTTGGAGGAGGATTTTGGAGGAGGTGTTTGGAGGAGGCATTAAACTTCTAGAGGATGCATCCGGGTGTCTAGGCATCTAGAGGACATAACCGAGCATCCGGAGGATACAACCAACCATCTAGAGGATGTATAACAACAATGGCCTTATTATTTCATTCGAAGGTGTTCAAATTACCATCAACCTAACTAGACCATCTTAAGAATAAAGAAGATTCCAAGAATATGCCTTTGTAAGTATCGATAACGAGAATTCA
The DNA here is from genome assembly GCA_018340775.1 of Taxus wallichiana var. yunnanensis. Lineage (NCBI taxonomy): Eukaryota > Viridiplantae > Streptophyta > Pinopsida > Cupressales > Taxaceae > Taxus > Taxus wallichiana. Next base: position 2,954,064 of record CM031233.1, read on the forward strand.
TAGAATTAGATCTTTTCATATCCATTTTTAGATCACAAACCCATGAATGTATAGGAAGAGGGAGCTAGATCATTATCGAGAAAGTGTTATTTGATGCAGAAAAGAAATATTACGAGATGTTAATGCCATATCCATTATCAACAAAAGTAAATTTTACCAATACATTACAAATCTTGACTTGGATATATAATGGAGAAGCCTCAACCATGATGTGAAAGAATAGAGAATAATTAGAAACCATATGACCCTAGAATGTAGAAAAAGAGTTAAGAAAAAGTGGTTGTCATCAAATGAATGAAATGACCATATCTAAAAATAAATTTTAATTTTAAAAAACCAAAAGAGGTATTTTTGAATATGATTATGTGAAATAAAAACCTCCAAGGGAATTTTCTAAAAGTGTGTATTTTTTCAATTATGCCCTAATTACTAAAAAGTAATTTTTATTTTCTAAAAATGTGTTAAAACTTAAGGAAACAAAAAGAGGTTTTAGTTAAATGTGTTAAAATTAATGATAACATCAAAGGAATTGAAAATGTATCCATTATTCTTGAGATATCAAACAATAGTTGATTTGGCAATTAGGAGCCCTAGAAAGTGACCCAAAGAGGAAGACCAACCATGAGATCTATGAGATAAATGTGAAAATCAGTTTGAGGTCAAGTAAGGTGATGGAATAATAATGGAATATGAATACAAAACCTATAAAACATTGACATATCTGAAACCAAGTAAGAAGATGAATCCCTAAGGAAACTAATGTTCAACCAATAACGGGTTCACCAAATGATTTAACCTAAATTGGTTAATATATTTTTAGGGGTAATAATCTATGGTAGATTATCCTAAGCATTTAGCTTCTAAGGCTAGTTCTGTAATATCAATAATAAACATCAAGAAATGATAAAACAATGATGAACATCAAATAGATAAAGCACTTTTAATATGAGAGATAGATGAATTCTTTGATATCCTACTATGTGTGATGATCGGGTTGGTCGATGACCGAAATAGGATAGAAATGATCTGATATGAATTTTTATCTGAAATTGTGTCCCATGGAGCTTCCTAGATGATGGGATGGTAAAAAATGTACACCTGTTATGGCTCTTTCTATACTTTATTGTCCCTTTGTACTTTCATCTTCTGAAACTTTTTAGTTTTGTACAATGTTTCATGATCTATTTGTTTATGAGATTTGGACCTTCAATGATGTGTGATGTTTGCTATGTAGCTGATTTAATATTTAAAATCCTAGATGGTGAGGAACTCTTGCAAAACAAATGTTAGGTGGGTTGTGGGCAACCTTGTGCAAAGACCGACATCACCACTACTCCAAAGAGGGCTCAAACCACACGTCATTATCACCTAACATGTGATCTCTAGAATTTATATAACAAAATAGATAACCATGATCTTACAACAATGAGATTGTACTTGCACCTTTTCCCTAGCTTGACTTGGAATGATGATTTTTTCCTTGTGTTTTTATAGATATGAGTGGATGACTGCCCTAAAAAATAATATGCAAAGTATATGGATCTCAAGGGAGTCTTGGAATGAATTTTCTTATGTTTTCTCTTAATGTATGATCATTAGGATATTTAAGTTTCAAAAGTGTATGATCTCCTCCTTGATAATGGATGAATAACTAACTTATATATGTGTTATAGATTAAAATTCAAATAAGGCCGACTAGAAGTGTCCCAAAGGAATTTGAATTAATAAATTTTCCATTGGAGGGAAAGGGACTAAAGTAGATGGGAAGGGCAATAGCATATGACCACTAAGGCCCATTCTTTGCACTTTAGTTTGAAATGCATGTGTGAGTGCTTTGAAAATTGGGATTGTATTATGTGAGGGTTTAGTCGATTGATTCTATGGACTAATATGACTGTTGTTTGAATAAATGAGTTGTGTGTGCAAGAAATAATGAATGAAATATAGCTAGGGATAACATGATTGACCAAATTGGATAAGTGTGGACTAGCACAAAGGAATTATACAATTTGTGTTGTTTTAAGTCATTAATTTCCAAAACGAGTCTCTCTCTCTCTCTCTCTCTCTCTCTCTCTCTCTCTCTCTCTCTCTCTCTCTCTCTCTCTCTCTCTCTCTCTCTCTCTCTCTCTCTCTCTCTCTCTCTCTCTCTCTCTCTCTCTCTCTCTCTCTCTCTCTCTCTCTCTCTCTCTCTCTCTCTCTCTCTCTCTCTCTCTCTCTCTCTCTCTCTCTCTCTCTCTCTCTCTCTCTCTCTCTCTCTCTCTCTCTCTCTCTCTCTCTCTCTCTCTCTCTCTCTCTCTCTCTCTCTCTCTCTCTCTCTCTCTCTCTCTCTCTCTCTCTCTCTCTCTCTCTCTCTCTCTCTCTCTCTCTCTCTCTCTCTCTCTCTCTCTCTCTCTCTCTCTCTCTCTCTCTCTCTCTCTCTCTCTCTCTCTCTCTCTCTCTCTCTCTCTCTCTCTCTCTCTCTCTCTCTCTCTCTCTCTCTCTCTCTCTCTCTCTCTCTCTCTCTCTCTCTCTCTCTCTCTCTCTCTCTCTCTCTCTCTCTCTCTCTCTCTCTCTCTCTCTCTCTCTCTCTCTCTCTCTCTCTCTCTCTCTCTCTCTCTGTGTGTGTGTGTGTGTGTGTGTGTGTGTGTGTGTGTGTGTGTGTGTGTGTGTGTGTGTGTGTGTGTGTGTGTGTGTGTGTGTGTGTGTGTGTGTGTGTGTGTGTGTGTGATCAATTGTAATGAGGAATTTGGAAGAAACTATAATGAAATAATAACACATGTATAGTGTGGAGAGAATCCCTAAGAGAAGTAAAGTAAGGAACCAAGCTAGCTTCTATTATAATGTAAGGATTTGTGTGTCCTACATAAGGCTCAATATACCTTGTGAATGCATGTGTGTAACGAGTATAAAATATTTATGCTATCAATCAAACCATAGTGACATAAACATATGTAATGTGAAGTGTTAATAATGCAAGCTATGTGTATAAGTCCCGAGCTTTTTTATTTTACAAGTATGTGAATGTGTTTGCATTTTTTTATTTAGCTATATACAAAGAGAAGGGTAGAAAAGATCTATAAAAGAAGAGTTTGATCGTGGGAAAAAAATGAACCCCAAATGGGGAAGAAGGTATAGTTTGCAAGTAGGTTATTGTATATGTAAAAAATGTAGATGAGTCATAACATGATAGAAAGGTGAAGAAAGGTAGACCCATTAGCAATAGTATGAGTAGAAGGATTTGAATTGAGAGTTGTGATCAATGTAATGCATCCGAAGAGGGTGAAATTGATTGATATTGATTTTGATTGATGTATGATAACCATTGTGATTTAATAGATATGATATAGTATGTGATGAGTAGGGATATTATTAGCAATATTTAGAAAACATATTGGAAATATCACCCTTACCAAAGTATGCAGGGGCATATATAGTGTAAGGAAACCTATTCTTGGAAAAGAAGGAAGGGAGATCTACATATGCCCCTATGTATTCAAGAAGAGATGTAGGACAATTATGTGCCAAGATGGATAAACTAATTTAATAGATCATTTATGACCACTATAGATTCTAAATGCACACTCTTACTAATGATTTGATTACATGTTATGTGGAAAACTAAGTGTAGCACGTGGTTGCATATAAGGTATTGTGTTATGCATAACCCAAAGGGAAATGGTAAGTTGTTGAGAAATATATATTGCTTCTAGTAAACAATGTCCACTTCTTCATAAATAGGCTCAAGATTTTATTGTTGAAAATTTTCATCAAACATATCGGGTTGTTTATAGACACCACAAGTAGTCATCAATATCAAATTCATCTTTTTCATTAGAATTGACTAGTAGTGATCAATCAATACTATCTGTGAGAGTATTTTGCATGTTTCCCCATTAGGGTTAGGAACGGTGGTGGAAAAATGATATTTAGAAGCAAACTTAGGATTTATATGGTATGTTCATATGCTTGTAGAGATATAAATATCATCATCATCAATATTTGTATTTAAATAATTCCATCCATACATAATAGGTTTCACCTTACTAGTAATTGGAACATGAATAAGTTCATTTGTATTTCCATTACAAATAATTTAAATGATGTCATTATTTGAATTACGATCTATCATAGGTTGTTGTGGAGAAGTAGAGACATCTCGTAAAAGGCTCAACCAATGTATCAATTTGTTCATCTTCACTTGACATATCAAGCGGTTCATATTAATTAAAATCATATCCATTAACATCATCATTTGAATTAGAATTTGTCTTAGTTTTTGTGGAGGATTAGAGATATCTATAGAAAGAATTGTTTTTTTCCCTTGATTGGTCTTATGTATGCTCTAAGTGCTATGGGGTGGTGTGTAATTGTTCATTCTTGAGTGGTATTGCTACCATTTTTTTTTTGCACAATAGTAGGATGTAATTCTCTCACTAAGAGTGGATTCTTTGAAGGAGGCATTGCGTTCTTATTATCTTTGTGAGTAGAAGAATCTTATTTTATATTGAAAGGTATGTAATTTAGTAACATAGTATGCTCATCAAATATAATTGTTATAGCTTTTAGTATCCATTGATATTTTAGGAATTGAGATGATTGCATAGTAGAATATCGTGTATCGAAGCATGAAAAATGTTCTCATGATGTCCACTAATTCCATGATAATTGTAAAATGGTTGAATTTTCATTTTTCCAAGCTGATAATAGGGATAGTAAGGAGTAGGTAACAAAGTTATAAATCACTTATCTAGTAGTTCATATAGGATACAATGTTGTCTAACATTCTTATCAAACCAAAAGGTAATTTTGGCAATGGTTGCCTTAGTATTTGAGATCGATCTTGTGGAACATACATATTGTGGTCTTTATGTAGGACTTTGAATTCACTTATATGAGCTTATGTATCATATATAACATTTTTATGACATTACTTTTCAAGTAGCATTGGAACTATGTTCATTATGATACATAGAGACATTAGGGGCATGGACATGTTGGTATGAGTGAGTATAGGTGTTGACATTGATGTAAAAGATCATTAATGACAAATAGGATGATGGAGTGCTCGAAGGTGATTGACATGATGATGACATGAAGATTCAGGTGGATTCATGATTGCATGAGTGAGTTCATTTGGATTGGCTTGGTCAAGCAAGCCTAGTCAAGTGACCTAGCTAGCCTAGTCAAGTGACCTAGCTAGCCTAGGTGATAATTGATTTAACAAAAATAAGATTTTATAAAACTCTAATATTACAGAGTAACTTATATAACAATGATATAAAACTACTTGATACAAGATGACATAAGCAATAAGCTATATAAATATAAAACCCTAAGTGCAAGAGAGGGAAAGAGTGACTTAGTTGATTGATGCCGATGTCGGGAATGTGCAGACTAGAGAAACTGATAAACAGGAAGGGTAGATTGTCGCAATTGTGCTCAATAAATTTTGGAATCATCAGACAAGCTTGGACCTGGGGCACCTAAACTAGGCGAGGATGCCTACACATCATAGACCTCTATTGGGCACCCGTGACTACACAAGAGCTCGAACTGGTTTTTTACGGGTGTCGCAAGCAAGATTGTCACTAGGAGTTGTTGTTGGTCACCTGTATGTCGCACCTTGATAACAAAAGTTGTTTGTAACCTATAAAGAAATGTTGACCTGAAAAACCCTCAAACTACATCAAATCCTAAAAATAAAAGATGCAATATGGGGATTCAAACTAACCTCAAGAGTCACCCAAATGAGTGAACTTACAACCAAGCGTTGCACTACATCTCAGAATCCATGTAGTTTTGGTGCATGTGTGATAGAATGGTGCCTTAGGAAGCCCTTGTGCAAGCACACTTGATAGTGGGTGATAGCTAGATGCACCAATGTAAATAGATGTACGGGTGGTAAAATGAACTTCCCCTCCTATGCATGTATGTAGAAAATGTAGTCCTTTATCCCTTGAGTGAGTGCTAGATGGATTCCTTTGATGTTCTTAAATGCCTTTGGATGCAACCTTAGGTGATGATAATAGATGATTAAATCTTGGTCTTTTATTTTGGTCACATAGCATTGTATTTATATGATTTCCTTAGTTGAATTTTGTAATTGACAACTTGAAGGATGACCTATAAGAAAATAAGAGGCCAAAAATTTAAAAGATTCCCAAAAAGAGTGAATGATATACAAAGATGTCGGGGGATGCCAAAGGGGATGAGGGCACGGGTGATGGCGTCCTAGCTGGGCACTAGTGTCTGAAGTCATGAAAGATAAAGCAATAAAGTATCGACTAGGTTGTAGGGTGTAAAAGACTAGAAAGAAGACAATAAACAAAGCAAAGAGGCCAAAGATAGCTATCAATTAATAGTTTTCTCACTTAGGAATCATATGAATGTAAGTATGCTTTTAGGACCTAGAAATGTACCCAAGTGTATGATTTATGTATACATTTTTCCCCACTTTATGTTGTTGAGTGAATACTTGATCGCATAAAGTAGATAAGAGATGTGTGCTTGAATTCCATTTAGAGTGTGATGGCGATAACGTACGGAGGAGACAAGTGAAAGCATGAAGTGATAAACCGAAGCGTGGAAGCTAAGAAAGAGGAAGTGACCCTACGGGTGAAACGTGTTGTGTTGTACCATGTTGTACCTATTGTTATGTTCGATGTAGGGTAGGGAAAACTTTAGTGGTGATTCTTCACTAATTCACCAATATTTATATTTTTGAAATTTGGATTTGGTGAATTTTAAAAGTCGTCTGGAGTAGCATTTTGCCTAAAATTTATGGGAGCTAGTTTGTTTGGTGGGTCGGCTCACCTATTGTTTATAAAATAATTCATATAAATACATGTATTTTCCACAATACATTGGTTACATACACATATAGTATACATCTCAAGCATAGAGATTTGTTCTTTTGACAACAACATAGGCTAGAAACGTAACTTGATCACCCAAAGAAACATATTCCAAACTCTTCGTTATTGGCTCCAACTCCATACTGACGGTTGATCAAGATCCTAGATTTGCTTCCTGTCACCCAATTGCATATTTTTACAGAGACACGAATTTTCTTCTTATCGCCTAGTTGCACATTTTTACATACGCACGGCTTTTTCCCCTGGTCACCCGATTGCATTTTCTGACCACTCAAATTTTCTTCTTATCACCTGGTTACATCTTTTGTAGTCTCTCGATTGCTTTTTTCTGACCACCCGTACTAGCATTCACACAACTTTATTTTTGCAACCACCCACACTAGCAATACCAACTACATTTTTGTAATTACCGCACTGCAGATCATTTCACTACACTCGGGTGTTTGGTAGTGTATTCCAGACACCGCACCTTTTGCTTGTTTTCATATTATGCACTTCACCACATAATAATGCCTTGTCGGGGATCTATTGGTTTTAAAACGTGCACCCGTGTCTCGGATCTCCGAAAAGGGCCGAGGTGTTTGAGACCACAATAGAACCATCCCCCAAGTTCAGGACCTTGCAAACTTGGGACGAGATCTCCGAGAGAGGGCTGGTTCCTCTATCTATATCTACTACTACTACTACTCCTAGTGCTTTGAAAGGGGAAACTAAACTAATAATGCCAAGGGACCAGAAAAGAAGGATAACATGAAATAAAATACACTAAAAGTCAATAGCACTAAAAAGAGGGATGAACACTATCTGTTCTAATCAAGAATGATAGGGAATGTGTGAAAGGAGGCTAGGCATGAGTAGCATAGCAAAACACGTATTCACCAAATTGTTCTCATGGAACACAACCAAATATAGAACTGCAAGGGACCTAAAGTAGCACAACAATACACAATGCAAGAGAAGAGGCAAGAAGAAGGAATGCAAACATGTTAGGACAGATAATAGTCACAAAACGATGCTTCTATTACTTCCAATAATGCACAGAACTGTTATAGTGATAAGGATGTCGATATCCACATGGAGGTATGCAACTTAAAATATAGAAAATATGGAGTCCTTAGCAACATGTGTAGGGATCAGTGTTGAACATAAAAAAATGAGCCTTGCTCTTATATTTATAGATGAATCCATGGAGGAAGAAGGGAAAAGGAGGGAAACCCCAAATTTGAAACACAACAACCAATAAGAAGCATTCAATGTTTGTAAATCCACTTCAAAATATGTGAAATACACTTCCTCATGCCTATTTGACGTGTTGAAGACAAAAGAGGGTGGATCATACCAAATTGGGTGGTTAGAGCAATCAGATCTACTCATCAATGTTTAGAGAGACGTTTTCCCAATTCTCACCTAGCAGATCCTGCCATAATTTGAAATTTAAATTTTTGGCATTGTTGATGATGTCGTGACTTTCGACAAGTCTAGACACACTGCCGATCTGAGCTCTGTAGTTGATGATATGGCTGTCAGAAGATGTCAGAGTCATCGGCATATATAAGACATGTGGCGCGCACTGATTGGTGAGATGGTGGCCAAATGTACAACTATTTGTCATTTCTACCACGTGTTAATCATTCATTTGTTGTAAGGATTTGGCACCCTAACTAGTCGTGTGTTACACACTTAAGTGTGTCAAAATATTATCTGACATAGAAGGGCACGTGGAGAAAATAGAGGAAATCATGGAGGGAGCACGCACGATGTGTGCGAGAGATATGAATCAAACCGGTGAGGAGAGAACATATGGTTAAGGTGTAACTATTACAAAGTAATGGGTGTGGCGTGCGAAGGGTCAAAGACTTAGGCACGTGGGGTGGAAAGAAACTGACTTGGAAGAAGGTGAACATGCGAAAGGCAGGCACGAGGGGAAGTGGAAGGAGGAAGGAAAGGGGCGCGCAGGTAAACTGTGACCTAAGGGAATGTGCCAAATGATTTTGAGCATGTGTAATTCTTTAATAGATAACTTAAGGCTAGAATGTGTATGTAAGTTATCCAAATCGCTAGGATAGCTATTTGGATAATAGTTTTGGTGACTTTCGGGGCCATCTCGCATGCTAGATGAAAGATACCGTGCTGAATCATCCATTAGGCATGGAGTCTACTTGTTCAATCATGAAAATGCCCTTGTAATCTCTTGAAAATTATATATGTACCCTATTCGAATCTTACAATTGTTGAGAGAGACTTTGCATTGGAATTAACAAAAGAGCATGTGCATGAAGCACGCAAGAGGAAAAACCTATGTACAAACAAACAATGTGTGTGGAGCACACTTGGAGGAATTGAAACTACTTTAATATATACAACATGATGCAACAAATCTAATGGAAGTGTTTGAGATAGATCTCATTTTTGGGATTTGCAAAGCATGCTTCCACCGAGATGAGTTAACTCGAAAGAGTTAACTTCTTTATAGGACTTGATGATGTATGGGCCACTCTAAAGTGCATCAAAATTTGAATGGTGTCTTGGTTTAGATCTGTTAGAATCTCATTTTAGAACCAGGTCTCAACTTTACAAGTTTGAGGCTTAGCCTTTTCTGTCAAACCATTTCTTTGTTGTTTGTTAATGTTGTTCTAGCTTGATCATGGCAAATTTTGAGCTCTTCAAGATCAATCAGCTCTACCATCCCGATTTCTCTTTGATCCATGCCCTCAAGTTCTGCTGTGGGCAAGCGCTAATGAATTTAGTTCTAGTGTCAAAGGAAGGATGACCTCCTTGCCATAGAAAAGCTTGTAAGGTGAAGTTCCTATTACCTTTTTTAATGTGATTCTATCATGCCCGAGCATACGTAAGACCTTTATATGCCACTGTCTTTAGGTGGTGTTCATTGTGCACTTCATGATTCTGATCAGGTTCTTGTTTGTTGATTCTACCAGACCATTGCCCTAAGGGTAATAGTTATAAGAGGTTTTTAGGTAAATGCCCAAACTTAGAGCCCAATCAGTGATTTTAGCACCAAGGAAGGCCTTCGCAGTATCATAGATAATGGTTTGAGGAATGCCAAACCTTGTGACTAAACCTTTGAGAAATTCAAGGATGACCGCCTCGAGTTGATTCCTTAAGCACGATAGCTTTTGTCAATCGGTGAATTAATCAAGTGTCGGCAACCATTTGTGTCAAGCACTTGAAGGTGGATTGATCATGCTTATGAAGTCGATACCCCATTATGCAAAAGGCTGATCTTCTTGGATTGGTCAGGGGGGAAGCACTACCAATATTTTCTTTCTGTAAAGAAAGTGCATTCCTTACATTTTTGACCCACCTATGTGCATCTACAAATAGGTTAGGCAAAAGATACCCGCCATTATGATCTTCATTGCTATAGTTTTGGCGGAGAAATGTCCACCGAGAGAATCCATCATGAAATTTAGGTAACACTTGTTCATTCTACGCATCGTTGATACATTTTAACAACACGCCATCTAGATTTCTTTTGAAGAGAAGTACATCAATCAAAACATAAGAAATAGATTGCAACCTCGATGCCTTCTCTTTGCTTTATTCAAACCAGGAGTGTATGCATCCTCGGAAAGGAATGTGATCATGTCCTTCATCCAGTCACGCACGTCGGGGTCTATATTATGTTCATGTTCTACGTGTGGGAGGTCTTCATCCAAAAATAATGAAGCCTTAGGTTCACTCTGTGCATCCTCAAAAATTTGCTTGCAGAGTACACTGCCTCTTACCAGCTTCGTGGCCTTAATAGTCACATCATATTCCATGATTTTTGTCACTCATCGCACTCTCTTCTCACTGATTTCTGCTCCCATGATGAAGTCTCTGACAGATGAGTGAGATACTAACACCTTGATATGATTTATGGCAAGCATACTTTTGAATTTCTTGAGCACGTGCATGATGGCGAATACCTGCTTCTCCGTGTGACTATATTTCAATTCATAATCCTTGACATCGGCTCAAAAAGAAGGCCCTTTGGCTATTCGGTCCTTGTTCATTTTCCTATGTCGGGACAAAGTAGTAATGCTTGCATCGGCACCATAAGCATAAAGGATGAAATCCTTTGAGTAATCTGGATTGAGGAGTGTTGGCACAAGCAATCTCTTTCTTGATCTTGTTAAAGCTTTCTCTTCCTTTTGTTGTCCATTTGAAGGCTATGTCCTTCTTGAGCATAAGGGTGATGGGTCAAACCAGTCCCACAAAGTTAGGGATAAAATTCCTAACAAAATTAATCTTGCCAAGGAAGGACTATAAGGCTTTTTTTGTGCCGGCAAGGAAAGGGCTAGGATGGCTAAAATGCGCTCAGGATCAATCGTGATGCCATCCTTTGAAACCAAATGGCCCAAGATCCTACCCTAAGCCACCGCAAAATTACACTTTGTTAATTAGATAAAACACTTAGCAGAACTCACACATAGAGTCTGCGTGGAAAAATAGGATGGGATCGAAGGCGCGAAGGAATAGGAAGGTGTCGTGCGCGGAGGTGCAAAGTCAGACTTTCGGGACTTAGCCGATTTTGTAGATCAAGTCTATTTTTAGAGGCTAGCGTGCGAAACACACAAAGCGATGTTGAGACTTGCGTGCCATGCTTTGTCTATATTTCGAGGATCATATCGAAGCACTCTTGCATGGAAGTAATCCAAGAATAGATTCATCACTCTAGTTAACTGTAAGTGATCTATAAATAGCATACTTACATGTATGGCTATAATTGTAAATGGCACGTGGCTATTATTAGCATGTGACCTATTTTGGCATAAGTAGCGGTGAAGGGAAAGTTCCCACCTTATATAAATTAGATGAATCACCAGTTGATATACCTTGTTAAAGGGTTAGAGATTCATGAGTGCATGAGACTGGATAATTGTAACAGATACATGCGTGTATGACTATTATTGTATCAAGCCTCTGTATTGTTGTCATGTTTAATATATGAAGAATATTGGCTGAACCAAAGTGTCTTATATGTGTTATCATTGCATGTTATTGATTTCTTGATGATTTATACTTAAATGCATGCCTTTATAGATCTGGTTTGGTATAACTGTGTAATGATGGATTAGTTTCTAACTATATGTCCTTATCGCTTCACCATGCTACCATCCTACTATAACAACCCTAAAGAGGGACCTGGTACCTTGGCACACTTTGGGTGAGCGCTTAGCCTATGCTGAGTGATGTGCCAGTAGCGACTAGGTGTTATCTAAGAATTCTAGGCTGCATCATTGGTTCCATTGCTAGGACCTCTTTTTCAGTTGTTTTCAAGATGGTTTCATGATGAAGACATACCGGATAACTTTGGTGAGTGTTGAAGAGTGGATTCACGATCTGGAGGAAGAATACACATGAAGGTTTAACACTGGATCCAGATTTAACGCACGCACTTGGGTAGAGCAGAATTTGTATGACAGTTTGTACGAAAGCTTCTTTGTTATCTTTCTGTAGAATTATATGAGTGGTTGACTGCATATGTGTCTAAGCGGAATTGGAGGTATCACACACTTGTTTGGACATAGGAGGAATTTCAAACACTATATGATGCTGACTTGATCTAGACTCGCGTGGTAGATACCTGGTTTCGTGGTGTTCTAAATAGCTATATTCTAGAGTATTCAATTTTGACTTATTCATGCCCAGAGGTAGCTGAGTTCCAGTTCCTACGGTATCCTAGAGGGATGTATTTACAAGGTATTCCACTGGTGATCAAGATACTGATGGTAACGTTGAACTTGGAAGATAAGCCCATGGCAAGTTAAAAATCTCCATGCACGGGGGGAACAGGATTGGTGAAAGATGGCAGACCTAGTGGTAGCACGGTAGAGGGAAGAGAGGTGGCTAAAGTATGATGAGGCACGTGAGAGGGAATTATGGAAGAAGCAAGAAGTTGTAGAATGGATGGCATTGTGGAGAGAGATGGCTCGTGAAGGATTTGAGGCTCATGAGGATGAAGAAGAGCTAGAGCATCAGGAAATCCCCCATCTAGGAAAGCATGACAGAGAACCCTCTTGACCTCACATGGAAGTGCGCCAGTAGATATGACCTGGGCCACGGGCGCGCATCTAAGCCAACCTCATCGCCTAGCCCTCACTCTTGGTTTTCCAAAGTATCAGTACAATAGGTAAATGAATTTTTCATTTAGGAAGTGAAAGAGCATAAACAAGTTAGACAGCAAGTACATTAATGGCAACACAGATAACTTCATTATTCTTTGGGGTACATTTTCAGGCTCATCATTTACAGAATATGAGTGCGCACCGAATGTGGGATTCACCTCTCAGAACCGGGACTACTTCACGACTATAGGGGTCCAGTATAGTACCATTATTGGAACATAGGGGAGTGCATCTATGGGCCTTATTCCAACTTCAGGAGGAGGATCGAAAGGTATGGGTAGTTCTAGTTCTGGTGGTTCGGGTGGTTTTAAAGGTAGAGGAAACCAAGGAGGTTCTAGGTCGAGTGGTCAAGGCCCGCAGCAACCCCAGAACATTTATATGGAGATGTCTCTTCGTCTCCTAGAGTACAGAGGTATCGAGGATGTTGTTGAACATATTTAAACATTTGAAATTTTGTGGCACGTGAAAGGTATCATAGCTTCTGAGCACAAGGCAAGTCAATTTGCTACTACGTTATAAGCATGCGCACGCATAGTTGGTATAGGAATTTTGATCCCAATCAAACTTGTATTGATTATAAAGCATTGAAAGATGTTTTCTTAAAAGAGTTCCATATCCCAGAGTTTGAGTAGAAGAGTATAAGCACACTTAAGGATATAAAGCAAGGCACTACTAAAAGTGTATGTGAGTATGATGCCCATTTTAAAACATTTCTATCCAAAATATTCTATGATATACATGAAAGTCAAAGCATGCACAATGGTTTTTCGGGGGATTGATAACTCCATTTTGAATAGCACTGTCGCATAAGACTTATACCGACCCACGTGAAGCATTGGAAGCAGCTCTACGTGCCGAGGCAAGTTGGATGTATTGACATCGGAGTTAGTCCATTATTGGAGGCTCGAGACAAGCAGCTATGGCAAAATAGTTAGAGAAATTATTAGCAAACTCAACTCATGAGCATGCTCAGAATCTGTGTATAGATTGTGAAGTGGAAGGCCACACCAATGATAGTTTCCTTCGTAGATCTATATATTCACTCATTGTTAGACTATGAGATTTTCCATTTGAATCATGATGCTAGTCACTGCCCCTTACTACAACGCGTGATCAGGAAGAATGTATCCTCTTTTTGTAAAAATTGTAGGTCCATGACCCATGATACTAAATATTGTAGATTGATTGGCCAGATCCATGATGCCATTGATATTGGGGTACGATAGGTGAGTGTGGCTAATAGTTCTAAAGGAAAGAATGAGCATCAGGATAGGGATTATAATCAAGCGCTATGACAGGAATGACAAAAGATTTGAAGGAGGTCATGAAGAGGACGAGGATATCGAGGTGGATATGGAGGATGAGGCCGAGGTGGGGAAGAGGTGAATTCCCTCGAGGAACTTGCTATACATGCGGCTCACCTGACCATTATAGGCATGAATGCCCGCATAATATTTCTGTTCATTTTGTGGAAAGGGGCATAGTTATGAAGAGTGTCCAGACTTGTATGAGCATCTCAGTAAGCAAAGCACAAGCAAGAAAACAAAGGTGCAGGGATGGTTAGAATCTAGTGCATGGTAGAGAATCAGTGGATGCCCAAGTTAACACCAGAACCCGAGGTAGTAATAATCAAGATAACCACATGAGCTGAGGCACACGCACTCGTGAAAGAGGTATTGCAACAAACCGACAATCACTAGGGAGGAGGTTTTGCATGCTAGGTATCCAAATCCAACTCATCAGAAAGAATTCTATCAGGAAACTATGGAGGTCCTTAGAAACCTTCAAGGTGAAATATAGTGTTTGAAAGAGTAGTCTCGGAAGTTGGAGCATAAGGATACAGAAAAGGCCCCATCTGATATTGATGACATCAGAGAGGTATGTAGAATGTTGCGCCAGGAGAATATTATTCCTTTATTGGGAAATTGGTTGAAGGGGAATACCATGTGTGCATGGGAACTGAGACTAGAAGACAAATACTCCATGTGAATCTCCCCCGATAGCATTGACTATGACAAGGAGATCACTTTGAATGTTGTTGTGGATGGTTGGTTGTTGAGCAATATTTTGATTGACATAGGTGCAGAAGTGAATGTACTTACATTGGATGCATGGGTATAAATGGGGAGACCTCCATTGCAGCCATCATCTAATGTATTGTTCATGGCAAACAGAACAAAAGCTACTCCCATAGGAGTTTTGAAGGATGCATCTATCACTATACAAGGGGCCAAGTTCATAGGAGACTTCAAAGTGTTAGCACTTGCATGAAGTAGATAGCTTCCCAACTTTGCTTGGGTGCCCTTGGTGTTATGCAAACAATGCTGATTTGAGGTTTAACAAGGGGTATATCAGCTTCGAGAACAAAGGAGGAAAGGGTCATAATGCCATTGACAAATGGGAAATCCATACCATATGTGGAACCTTTAAGTGAAGAGGACTTGAATAGAATTTATATACGCGCTATTCGGGACCCAGAGGTCAATGAGCCATCTAAGGAAGGAATCCTTCATTGGGAAGATTCTCAGTCAATCAGCAATACTACCAATATTGCTTGTGATAATTGGGCTCGTGGTACTTATAAATTGGTGTGGCGTGAAGTTAAGTGCGCGGTTGCTTGCAAAAAGGGTTTTCACTCTGTCTCATGTATACGTCACTCAAGACTCGATATACTAGATCCAAAGATCTGGATTTGGATTCTTGTAGGAAATGGAGGAAGCTGGGCTTAACAGATTAAAAGATGAGATATGTTGTCATATACTTTGCATGGACAACAAGGCTGTTGGGTGGTTCACAGGGATAATCTCTTGGAATGGGGAGAGATTGGGACCACCTTATCAACCAAGTTTTCAAGAAGTAATGCACCTACAAAGATTTTCCCTTATCATGGTGATCAACCTGTTCAGCATCATATCCTAGCAGTGTGAGAGACTCTAGATAGCAGGACAGGAAGCATTACCACCCTCACTTTGGGTGCATCGATTTTATTCTACTCTACAAGGTTGCACATGTGTTTGGTATGTATATGCTGAATTACATCGCGACACTGGCAATTGGCAAAATTTGACTGCAAGGATGATCCAAACTTTTGACTTCTTCTCATCTACACCACCAGTGAACAAGGCTTTAAGATTTATCAAGTGCTTAACCATGGGAGACAAGTGGGAAAGCGGAAGAACTTATTCAGGAATTATTTGGTGAGACAGAGATAGGGGCATGTTTTGAGGAAGAAGTAGATGATACCATACTACTTGAGTGTGCTTCTTTGGAAAAGACAAGGGGAAGTTTATTTACATAATTGATGATGAGGAAGTTGAGCACTTGGAAGTTGATCATTCACATGGAGCACATGGTGATGGTGTCGGAAGACAACAAAGGTGTGGATGAAGATAATTGGGATTCTTGGTCGAGTCGAAGTGGAAAAGATCATAGAGTTACTTCGAGACTATGAGGACTTATTCCCAAGAGGATACCATGAACTTAAAGGCGTGCATAAATCACTTAGAGAAATGAAGATAAAGCTTAAGGAAGGTGTGTGCCCTGTTAGGAAGAGACCTTATCGAATGAATCCCAATTTGTGCGAGAAAGTAAAGGAGGAAATTGACAAGATGTTGAAATTTGGGATCATTCAACCATTGGATGAGTCAGAATGGGTCAGTCCTATGGTGATAAGTATCAAAAAGGATGGTAGGATTTAATTTGTGTTGATTATAGAGAGTTGAATGTAGCATGTGTTACAGATCCTTTCCCTACGCCATTCACAAAGGAAATATTAGAAGGAGTGGTTGGGTGCAAGATATATTCATTTACATATGGGTTCTCAGGGTATCATTAGGTTAGGATTACCCCAGAAGATCAAGAAAAGACCACCTTCACTATTGAATGGGGAAGCTTTGCCTATACTATGATGCCCTTTGGATTGAAGAATGCACTGCTTGTATTCTCAAGGATAGTGGTGCAAGCATTCAAGGATTTTATTCACAACTTCTTGCAGGTCTATCTTGATGATTGGACTGTTTATGGGCTAATTAAGGATCATTGTGACAATCTGTGCTTAATGTTTGAAAGATGTAGATAGTTGAGTATCTCATTGAATATCAAGAAGTGCATCTTTGCTACTCCCTTTGGCATACTTTTAGGACACATAATCTGTAAGGAAGGGTTGTTGGTCGATCCAACTAAAGTTGCGGTCATTTTAGGCTTGAAAGTGCCCACCAGTCAGAGTGAGGTGCATGGATTTTTGGGTCATACAAGGTATTACAGGAAGTTTATAAAAGGGTATGCCAAATTTGTTGCACCCTTGGAAGAATTACTCAAGGGGAAAGGTACATTCTATTGGGGGAGTCGCAGTACAAGCGCACGTTTGAGATACTGAAGAAGAAACTTACTACCGCGCCTATCTTGCACTTTCCTTCATGGGATAAACCTTTTCATGTTCACATGGACACCTCTGGCATGGCCATTGGTGTTGTCTTAGCTCAACCTAGAGAAGGTATAGTTGATCATCCCATTTTTTTTGCTAGTAGGAAGTTGACCCCTGCATAACAGAATTATACCACTACAGAGCGCGAGGCTTTGTCCATGATATATGCCTTGCACAAATTTTTGACAGTATCTGTTGGCCACACCTTTTTGTTTTATACAGATCATATGGCATTGAAGTATTTGGTGAACAAGCCCATCTTACAGGGGCACATATGTAGATGGATACTCTTATTTCAAGAGTTTGACTTTACAGTTGTGGTAAAACTAGGGAAAAGTAATTCTGGACCGGATCACTTGTCTAGAGTTCAATTAGGTGAAGAAGCACAAACAATAGAAGAGACCATGCCTGATGCACAGTTGTATAGGTTACAATGCATGCCAATGGAATTAGAGGACATTTTTGTCTTCCTAAGGATGGGGATGGCACCAGAAGGCATGAGGTCCTTGGAGAAAAAGTAACTTGCTATATACGTGTGGCACCATTCATGTTAATCAGTGGTGACTTATACAAGTTAGGCAGAGATGAGGTGTTACATCATTGTGTATTAGAGCATGAACGAAAGGATATAATGGAGGAAGCCCATGGTGGTATTGTAGGTGGCCACTATGCAGGTGATGCTACAACGTGAAAGATCCTACTTGTTGGTTTGTGGTGGGAAACGTTGTATAAGGATTGTAAGGAGTATTGTAAGGCATGTGACCATTGTCAGTGTCTAGGTCGACCAAGATAGAGGGATGAGATGCCTTTACGACCAATTACAAGTGTAGAACCCTTTGAGAAATGGGCGATAGACTTTGTAGGGCCTATTTCACCAGCTGCGCATAGGACTGGATCACACTATATCATTACTTGTACAAATTATCTTACGAGATGGGCGAAGTAACACCTACGAAGGACTGTACAGTGGCTATAGCAACAAGGTTCTTATGGGAAAATGTTCTTACTAGGTATGGTTGTCCTTTAAGTTTAACTAGTGATAGGGGCACCCATTTTTTAAATGAGACAATCTAAATTATGTTAGATGAGTTTATGGTTGCCCACCACAAGACTACACCTTATCACCCTCAGAGCAAATGGAACTACCGAGGCTTTCAACAAGATTTTGAGCCACACATTGACCAAGATTTGTGATGTGGGATGAAAAGATTGGGATGACAAAGTATTTGCTATTCTTTGGGCCTACTGAACAACATATAAGAGATTGAACAAAGCCACACCTTTTTAGTTAGTGTTTCGCGTGGAAGTTGTTCTTCCTATAGAATTTATGTTACCTTCTTTGCGCATTTACTGCTGGAGGTCTAGCTGATGAGAAAGCTTTGGAAGAATAGATTGAGAACATGGTTCAACTAGATGAGCATTGGGCCATAGCATAATGGAGTCAAAAACAAGAGAAAGCATGCCAGAAAGCATGGCATGATAGGCATATCAGGGATAAGAAACTTGTGGTCGGAAAAATGGTACTTCTATATGACTCTAAGTTTTATGTCATCCAGGGAAGCTCAAAGTGCATTAGTTGGGGCCATATGTTATAACTCACATACTTGAGTTAGGTGCTTGGCCAGTTAGAAGCCATGATGGAACACGGCTGCCTGATTACTTTAACGTGAGTAGGTTGAAGCCCTACTATAAATAAGTCTTCTTGGTGTTTGTAATAAGGTAGTGTTTCTAGATAGATTAGGTTTCCCTTTCTACATTTCCTTAATGTTTTTCTTTCATCGTCATTATGCTTTGTCAATTTAGTTCTTATTTTTGTGTAATAAGCGCGCTTGTGCACATGAAGCTAACTACAATATGAAGCATGTTGATGTACAGAGGACTACACATACTTTTAGTATGGGGTGGATTATTGGTGACTCCTGTATAATGTTGTGAAGATTGGAAGGTATAATGTTGCGAGATGTTGAGGAAGTAAGCTGCTAAAGGTGATTTACAAAGGATTGCTTCTCAAAAGTAACCAAGGATGGAGATGAATGAAGGAAAAGTATAACGCGAGGTAAGTGGCAGCCATGATAACTACCAGGAGAAGGTGCAGTGACGAGGTACTCGGGTGCTAGAGCACACGTTGAAGAGAAGTTTGTGACCAGAAGGTAGGAAGGCACGCTAGAAGGTTATAGTTGTGGCGCGAAGATGTACCACACGGAAATGACAAAATTGAGCAATAAATGAGAAATATTTGGTAGGTGGAGTAATTAATGCATCAAAAATTGAAAATCTATATAAGGACGGGATGCGAATTCATTTCTACCCTTGCAACTATGAGAATTTGACAAAGAGCTAAGTGTGAAGAGTTGAGTAAGCGATTCAAGGTGTGAAGAGGGTGAAACCAGGCATGAAAGGTAGATTTGTGTATTGGAGAAGCTTGTATCCCCGTAGGAGAAGGGTTTGAACAAAGCATATTGACAGAGCAGAGCTAGGGCATGTGATTTCACGATTACAATTTAGGGCACGATTGAATCGGGTTAGGGTTTGAAGTAAACCATTAAAGAGTTATAGAAGAAGGTGTAGAAACACAACACAAAGGGAAGAATGGCTCCAAAGAAGGAAAGCAAAGTAGAAAAAGGAAAGAAGAAGGTAGTAGTGGAAGAGGAGGAAGAGATGACTCCTGAGAGCAATTTTTCAGAGATGCAGTACCCTGAAGAAGTAATTGTGGGCCAGGAATGGGATTCCCACATATGAAAGAGCAAAATAAGTGAGTACAACCACCGAACCAAGGACAATCAGAAGAAGTTGGATGATTTACTTAACTCCCAAATGGACAGGTGAACTGGTGATGGGATGTCGATATATGATGACACAGGGGAGAAGTTACTAAAAAGGATTGGTGTTTACCAATTATATGAGCTCCCATACTTCGGGAAATATGAACCATTATACAGGTGGCTGATGAGCCAAGTCCATGAGGACTTCTTCTATTTTATAGGGTGAAGGGTAAGACTAACACCCATTTTAATTACCATGGTAACAGGTTTAAAGGTGATAGTGAGGACATAAAAAATGACCTAACTGACAAGGTTGCCATATTGGAAACACACAAAGTGCATTGGGATACCAGAAAGGACCATGCGGAATGGACATAGACAAATTACATGATTGTCCGGTAGTAAAAGCAGCAGCACACTGGTTATGAAATTGAATGACCAAGATCGTTGGTCACAAGTAAACTCAATGTGGCTGCATGTGGCAAAGCACATGTCAGAAGGGGTTATTTACAACATTGCCGGCTTTATTGTAGAACAAATAGTAGAGGAAGCGTGCACATGAAGTAAGATAAGTTTTGGTTTTGTCTTACTTTCTTTAGTATTCATGGAGATTGGAGTACCGGATGGCCCAAAAGAAAATATATGGGAATACCCCATGAATAACAAGTCTCCAGCTGAAAGATTCAACAAGTATCTATGTAAGGGGTCTATGATGATGGGGTAAAGGAGAGAGTGGAGATGTGGTATGATAGGCTCCGTGTGGCTTTTGAAGAGGAGTGGCACATACCAAAGGAGTTTCCCTCGGTATTGGGGAAGCAGGCTCAGTTTGTTGTTTACCAGCACTTTTGTATTGCACATTTTCGATGGTGGATGGATCATGGAGCCCCTAGTGCAAACTACCATACGCATTCACAATGCATGGTATTTTCAAGCTTCTATTCATCGGTTCACTGATACAAGGAGGTTAGTATTTAATGCAGACAAGGTGGATTGTGAATACCACACCTTGTGAAAGAAGTATGGATATCGGGGAAGAATGCTTACAATGAGAGTATTATCTCAGAGATTTTGAGTATCAAACCAGAAACACTTTCTTTGGGGATATTGGGGCCGTGCTCATATATCTCCAACTTAAACCAAATATGGAAAATAATAAGTATGTAGAGAACGAGTTCACGCTCCCAGGACCACCAAAGGGGAAGCATACTATGGAAAACATCCTGGCACCTAGGCCTTCTAAACCCATGCAGGATGATGAGGAAGAGGACGAAGAGCATGAGGATAGCGGTGGTTTGGTGTGCAGGAGGAAGCAACCATCTGGCAGATAGGAGGAGGAGCACATGATGGCTTCACAAGGAGAAGAAAATATTGAGGTAGCGTAGGGAGACCAAAGGTTTAGAAAGGTGTTCAAGCACACAAGGTCACAAGGAGAAGCCCAATAAACAACAAGGAAGTCACCGTGACTCTCACCGGTAAAGGAACCTAAGGAGAAGAAGAGAAGAAGAAATCTCAAGCTAGATGAAGAAGCGGAAGAGTCTGAGGAGAAAGCGCTTCCATCTCCAATCCATCATAGGGTAAGAGGAGCCTCAGAATGAGGAGGAGGAAAACTTGAATGGAGAGGAAGAAAGGGAGCAATCAGAAGCTACACAAGGCAAGGATGAGGATACAACTAATATTCCTAACCTTGATGTCGCCATTCCAAAAGGGCCAAGGTCCCATCGAACAAGTGAGGACGTAAGGGTACAAACAATGGGGTATGTAGAGGACCAGGAGATGATTGTTCACACTCGGTTCTAGAGCACCGTTGCATAAAAAGATTTATTCAGATGGGCACTTATGGACGAGAACAAGGTGACATTACGAACACAAAAGCAACTTTCATGGTCGATGCATACGCATATGGATGAACTAGATTTTGATGTCTGTGAAGAATCATGTGCATCTAGATGGTTGAAGAAGGCACCAGAAGTCGGCACATGACAATTAAACCAACTGTTATGATGGATGAGTAGGTAAGCAATGCCTTGGTGAAAGTATCTGCTGAGGTAGCTAGAAGAAACATTGACAAATCTGCTACAATTAAAGCGCTGACAGAGGAGCTAAAAGAAAAGGATGTGGAAATAGTGCATTTAGTGCAGGAGAGGGATCTGAGAAAATGAAATATGAGACTTTTGTTAGTATGGTGGAGGAAATTGGAGATGATATACTAAAGGTACACCTGCATTTGGAATCACAGGTACCAAAATAATTTCCTTCTGTGATGCACTACGTAAGAACAATGATAAAAATAGTATTGGAGGATGAAAAGGTGCATATACTAGAGTAGCCCAAGGACCCAACAGAAGAGGTAGAAAAAGCACAAGCTGCACAAAAGCAAGGAAGATTACTACATATGAGGGCCTACTACAAGCACTCTGAGAGGAGCTGAAGAAAGCCGATCATGCCTTAATGATATGCACAGCTCCAGATGCACTAATAAGGGTAAAAACACTAGTAAGACAATGAGGTGCAAAAGGCCATGAAGGATGACACACTAGGCCGCATTGAATGACTAACTATGGTAAAGTAGAAGCACGAGGCATTGATTGCAGCACAGGCACCACATAAAGAGAGGTTAGATGAACTTGGAAAACTCATTGCTCGAAAATGGATGTGTTGGAAGGGATGCATACATCTATGTCAAGCATAATGCTTGTAATACAGAATGAGCAAGGAAAACTAACTCAGGATGAGCTGGAATCTATCATTGTGGATGTTCCAGAGAAAGCAGAAAAGGCATTAATGGAGTGGGAGAACTTAGAAGTAGACATAAAGGAGGAGTATCCAGAGATGATACTTCAGAAAGAAATGGAGGAGCTTGAAGCCTGAATAATTCTTTGATTCTTTAATTCTTTTCTATTCTTTATGTAAGATTCATTCAACATTTTGTATTTCAACTATTCTTTACTCAGTTGTGGACATCACCATTGTTGGGGCAACAATGAGATTAGTGTGGGGTAATGTTGATTAGATAAAACACTTAGCAGAACTCACACATAGTCCGCATGGAAAAATAGGATGGGATTGAAGGCACGAAGGAATAGGAAGGCGTCGCACGTGGAGGTGCAAAGTCAGACTTTTGGGACTTAGCCAATTTTGTAGATCAAGTCTATTTTTAGAGGCTGGTGTGCGAGAACACACAAAGTGATGCCAAGACTTATGCGCCATGCTTTGTCTATATTTCAAGGATCATATCGAAGCACTCTTGCATGGAAGTAATCCAAGAATAGATTCATCACTCTAGTTAACTGTAAGTGATCTATAGATAGCATACTTGCATGTATGGCTATAATTGTAAATGGTGCATGGCTATTATTAGCGTGTGACCTATTTTTGGCATAGTTAGCGGTGAAGGGCAAGTTCCCCACCCTATATATATTAGATGAATCACCTAGTTGATATACCGTGTTGAAGGGTTAGAGATTCATGAGTGCATGAGACTAGATAATTGTAACAGATCCATGCGCGCATGACTATTATTGTATCAAGCCTCTGTATTGTTGTCATGTTTAATATATGAAGAATATTGGCTGAACCAAAGTGTCTTATATGTGTTATCATTACATGCTATTGATTTCTTGATGATTTATACTTAAATGCATGCCTTTATAGATCTGGTTCGGTATAACTGTGTAATGATGGATTAGTTTCTAACTATATGTCCTTATCACTTCACCATGCTACCATCCTACTACAACAACCCTAAAGAGGGACCTAGTACCTTGGCATGCTTCAGGTGAGTGCTCATCCTATGCTGAGTGATGTGTCAGCGCGACTAGGTGTTATCTGAGAATTCTAGGCTGCACCACACTTCTTGGGGTTAAGAGATACACCAAATTCTCTGCATCTCTCAAAGACCTTTTCAGTGTGTCGTGTGATCCACACTCTACTTTAATAAGATAGTTATATCATCAAGGTAATCCAAAATGAACTCATTAATGTAACCTTTCAAGGCAATATCTATGGCGCGCTAAAATGTTGCGCCCACATTTGACAAACCAAAGGACATTTTCTTGTATGCATATGTCCCCCACTTGGTTGTAAATGCCATTTTGAATTGATCCTCTTCCTTGACCGAGGATCCGGTTGAAACACGAATACCCATCTAGCATGGAGAACCTTTGCGTGCACCTACGATCTGTAGAATCTTCTCCATTGAAGGAAATGGATAGCGATCCTTTAGAGATGCCTTATTCAAATCTACGAAATCAACACAAAGTCTGATTTCACCATTCTTCTTTAAATCTTTGGAACCAAATTTTTGACCAGGTAGAGTATTTGATAGGAAAGATAATTTTTGCCTTAATGAGTTTTGATAGTTACTTTCTCATGAGGGGTTCTATCCTTGGATTGACTAGTCGTTGTTTCTGTCTGACGGGCTTTATGTCAAGATCAAGGTCAATGGAGTGTTGAGAAGCACTTGGATTAAAACCTTTGAGGTATTCATACTCCCATGAGAAAATGTCACTGTATTTTTGGCAGAGAGAGATGAAGGCATGCTTTTCTTCATATGCACAAGTCCTCGAGCGAGCAGCTCCTTTCCACGCGATAGTAATGGAGGAGAAATGCTTTAACACGGTGCACATGTATCTTTCTTCACCCTCGAACTCATCATCGGGGCTGAGTATTTGCTCTAAGGTTACCAGCCCTTTAGGAAACTTATTTGTCTTTAGTCATTGTATTACTTGGTCAACATAGTTGTCATTCAAGTCAGCTTGCATACTTGATGAAAATTTAGCTTCATTCTAGATAAACTGGATGATCTGCACGTCATTTTCGAACACTTTCCAACTGGTGTTATTATCTGGAATGGATGGTCTAATTACCATATTAATGTGCTAAGTGTTCCCTTTGACAAAGTCCACAACAAAAGAAAATTGTGAATCGAGCGCAGACCATTTGGTCACTTATTTGTTCATTATGTGTGGGACTACCTGCAAATTAAAGTTATCAAAGCTCTCAAGTAGGTCCCAAACTCTATGTTTTTAAGCTTTAAGAATCTTATTCTTTGTCTATCATTTGTTGGTGACCTAGTGGATGACCAATTCTGTGTCCCCAAAGATCTGCAGCGCTTTAATTTTCTTCTTTTCAGCAATAAGCAAGCCATGCACCAACGCTTCATATTCTGCCACATTGTTAGAACATGCAAACTGCAGCCTATGCATGAAGAATAATTTCTCATCCTTAGGGGAAATGAGAACCACTCTTACTCCTACATCATTTCTACTTCTGGATCCATCAAAGTATAACTTCCATAAACCAATTTGAACTTTGTCTCCTTTGAGTGTGTGCGGAAGCGTAGCGTCTTCTTCTAGAATGCAATAAGTACCAAGCCCAGTTTCATAGGCTTCGGTTCTTCAGCATAGGGATCAAATTTGTGATGTCTCTCTACCCATTCATCAAGTACTAGGCCTAGAATAGAGGGTGGAAGAGACTTCTCTTCAAGAACTGAAACTTGTTCTTCTTGGATAAGACAATTGGCTTGGAGAGGGGATGGGACATATGGCTCTACATGATAAGAAAATATGGGCTCAGCTTGTATGGTAAATTGGGTACCATACCTTATCTTGAGTAACATATGAGACCAATCAGAAGACAAGTAACCACCCACCTTAGCAGTAAATTCTCTTGATAGACATAGGGCAAACAAAGGAGGCAAGTCAATAATTGACACATCTTGAGTAATTATCAGGTTTGGACATGCATGGAGGGTTAACTCAAGATCCT
The DNA here is from genome assembly GCA_018340775.1 of Taxus wallichiana var. yunnanensis. Taxonomy (NCBI): domain Eukaryota; kingdom Viridiplantae; phylum Streptophyta; class Pinopsida; order Cupressales; family Taxaceae; genus Taxus; species Taxus wallichiana. The sequence goes on from CM031233.1 coordinate 2,980,000, forward strand.
TGATGAGTCCTAAGTTGCTTTACAACTAAGCCATCAAATTGTAGGAATCCTTTAGACAAAGGGCTATATTTTAGACCTAAGACATCGCTATCTTCTTAGGCATAACAGAAGTACTAGCGCCTGAGTCAACCAAGTAGTTATTCACTAGGTGTTTTCCTATAATCAAGGACTTATAGAAGGGTGGGGTTTTAGAAATTTTACTTACTTGTTTCTTCTCTTCTTGGCATATTTTGTGAAGCGCATGGCTTCTACATAACTAGATTAGTGTGCGAAGTTGCGCGAGCTTCATGCGAGATCCCATTGAGATGGAATGGTTGGGGCATCCCACATTATGACATTTATGTTTGTTTTCTTCATTTGGTCAACAATGTTGAAAGGAAACCCCCACCTTGTGAATTTGGGGAACAACATCCCTTCTTGAGTGTTCGGGTGTGGAAGCTGAATTTTTAGGTGGAGCAGAGGCACAGCCTACCAAAGGATGGGCGCACTGCTTTGCTTGAGAAAGAGTTTCACGCGAGACCTCTGTATAGGGATTTGAACATTTTTTCTATAAGAGGTCTTGCCTAATACTTTTTTTTTTTTTAATATCTTCTTGTATTGCTAGGAATGTGACACGTGCACTAGACTCTTTATACCTTGTGTTGTCTACAACTTGAGTGTGTGGTCTGTTTGTTTCTTCTGCACTTGGTTGATTGCACGAAGTCCTCCATACCAAAGAACATCAAATTAGTTTCCGAGGAGGAACTTTTGGTCATACGGATTATCTACTTCATGAGTTCTTGTTGAGGGCTCACAGGATGAAGCACTCTGGATCATGAAGGCTTGGGCATGCGCGGCATTAGCACAATGGTAGTGCAGGTATGAGGCATTTTGCGAGGAAGCACCATTCGAAGTCTTGTGCAAGTTGTTACGAACTAGAACAAGTGCTCGGCTCATCTTTGAGTCTTTGGGAGAGAGGGTGTGGGAAGGACAACTTGCGAGGGAAGATGTGCATTAGGCTATCACATATCATTGTGTTGGTTGGGCGTGTATCTTTGATTTCTATATTGATTCCGCAAAGTTGATTGCCTTGGCCATGTGCACGATTGGAAACGCCTCTATATGCTTACGCTTGCTACTTTTCAAATGATATGACCTTGTTTGATAAATTTCTGATCAAGGCCTTTAATTCTTCATCTTCCTTTTTCTATGATTGAGAATAGGATGTTGAGGCTGGCCCAAGTTGCGCGCTTTTCTCAAAGGGGATAGGAATAGGGGCCAAAAGGTCAAGTGCTTGTGACATCTCTAGGAACAAGGGCATGGGTGTCTAAGAGCTAACTTTCCCACCTAAATGAGACTATTTTATGCCCTTACCGCTTGATGTTATAAGTAGTTGGTAGAGTCCTACCCCCATAGATTGGATCATAAGCTGAAATATCATTATTGAGAACCTTGGATAATAAAGGAAAGCATGTTGGATTCTTAAAATGTGCACCCACGTCTCGAGATCTCGAAAAGGGCCAAGGTGTTTGAGACCACAATAGAATCGTCCCCCAAATTGTAGGACCTTGCGAACTTGGGATGGATCTCTAGAGAAGGCCGGTTCCTCTATCTATATCTACTACTAGTACTACTCCTAGTCTTTGAAAGGGGAAACTAAACTAAGAATGCCAAAGGACTAGGGAAAGAAGGATAACACAAAATAAACTACACTAAAAGGTGATAGCACTTAAAAGAGGGATGATCACTATACATTACGAGCAAGAATGACATGGAATGTGTGAAAGTATGCTAGGCATGAGTAGCATAGCAAAACGTGCATTCACCAAATCGTTCTCATGGAACACAACCAAATATAGAATTGCAGGGGACACAAGTAGCACAACAATACACAATGTAAGAGAAGAGGAAAGAAGAAGGAATGCAAACATGTTAGGATGAGAAAATAGTCACAAAATGATGCTTCTATTACTTCCGATAATGCAGAACTATTGAATGATAAGGAGGCCGATACCCGGATACAAGAGCCAAACATGGAGGTTTCAACTCAAAATACAAAAAATATGGAGTCCTTAGAAACATGCATAGGGATCCGTGAGTGTCCAACATAACAAATGAGCCTTGCTCTTATATTTATATATGAATCCATGGAGGAAGAAGGGAAAAGGAGGGAAACACCAAATTTGAAACACAACCACCAACAAGAAGCATTCAATGTCTGTAAATCCACTTAGAAATGTGAAATACACTTCCCCATGCCTGTTTGACGTGTTGAAGACAAAAGAGGGTGGATCATACCAAATTGGGTGGTTGGAGCAATTAGATCTGCTCATCAATGTTTAGAGAGACATTTTACTAATTCTCACCTACCAAATCTACCAGAATTTGAAATTTGAATTTCTGGCACTATTGTTGATGTCAATAACTTTTTGACAAGTCTAGGCACATGCCGATCTAAGCTCTATAGTTGATGATATGGTTGTCAGAAGATGTTAGAGTCATTGGCATATACAAGACATGTGGCATGTGTCAATTGGCTGAGATGGTGGCCAAATGTACAACTATTTGTCATTTCTACCATGTGTTAATCATTCATTTGTTGCAAGGATTCGGTGCCCTATTGGCATGCCCTGACTAGTCGCACACTACACACTTAAGCATGTCAAAAGATGATCTGGCACAGAAGGGTGCATGGAGAAAATAGAGGAAAGCATGGAGGGAGCACGCACAATGCACATGGGGAGATGAATTAAACTGGTGAGTAGATAACGTATGGTTAAGGCACAACTATTACAAAGTAATGGGTGTGGTGCGTGAAGGGTCAAAGACTTAGGCATGTGGGGTGGAAAGAAAATAACTCGGAAGAAGGTGAATGCGTGGAAGGTGGGTGTGAGGGGAAGTGGAAGGAGGAAGGAAAGGGGCACATAGGTAAACTGTGACCTAAGGGAATGTGCCAAATGATTTTGAGCACGTAAAATTCTTCAATAGATATCTTAGGGATAGAATGTGTATGCAAGTTATCCAAATCGCTAGAGAGCTATTTGATAACAGGATCTTCGGTGCTCGCAATGTGGAAGGCCAATCAAAAAAGGGAATCTTTTATCATATTTTAGCCAACCACAAAAAGGGATCAGGCAAAATCAGATGCAAGTGCAACCCCCATACACACCAAATGCAGGTATTGTATGAACTAAATAATTAAGCCTTATTTATTTTCAAATTACAAATTCCAATAATATACTTAATAATACAAATTTCAAAATCCCCTTCTTTGCAGATGCAGCATATCCCACTAATGATGACATGCCTCCACTTGAGGACAATCCTCATTATGTGCCTACACAAGTAGAAGATATGCAACAAGCTGAAGATATGCCTCCCCTTGAGGACATTCCTAATTACGAAATGGAACAAAGAGAAGACATTTCCAGTCATCAAACACCAACTTCAACTAGAATCCCTACTCTCAATTATTTGAAAAGGAAGAGAATAAACAACAATCCCATTGATGTTGATGACATCCAACAAACTGAAGATATTCCTACGAGTGTGGTCAAACACCTATTCCAAGTGATAATGCAACCCCAAAATTTGTGCTAAGAAAGAGGAGGAGATGGACCATTGGAGGGAATTTTAAGTCGACTAGGAGCTAAGTTTCCATTCATTGAACCAATACAGCTAGAAAAAGATATTGATATTCTAATCGAATGTAAATGTACTATTTGTAGCTAGAAACTTGGAAAGGATCAAAAAATGCAACTCAAACTTGACACAATTGAGAAACATTGTGGTAAATTATATGTGTTAGTTAAACAAGTAGATGGTCAAATAAAATGAACACACATATGGAAAAATGCAAAAGAATGCATGCATGTCAGATATGCAGAAGAGTATGAAAATGAAAAGAAACGCCTATAAAATCTTGTTGAGAAAGGGGAACAATTATAGCTCATCTAGGAAAAGTTGTTTAAACTAATCTGCAAGCCAAAAATATATAGTTCACAACTATCTACCATATTCTGAAAAAGGGTAGACCTATTTCCAATTTTCAGGATTATAAAGTTTTATTTCAACTTAATGGATTTTTAATCTTCCATAATCTCATTAGTCGACAAATGTGCTTGGGAAATTGCCAAATGTCTAGTGTTGATTATAAAGGAAGATTTGAAATAAAAATTAAAAAATGTAAAAAAATTGTCAGTCTATTACAACAAGACAAGCCTTATACTTGTCAGCAGACCCATCAGCTACGTATTTGGTTCAGTATACCCACTTACACCTAACCATATTTCTTCCTTTACGAAGATATACCAAATCCCAAGTATGATTCTTTATCAAAGAAGAATACTCAGTTGCCATCACATCATCCCACTCATGTATCCCATGAGCCTTTGAAAAATACTATGGATCCTCATAAACTACCTGATACAAAAGTTCGGAACTGTAGAATGTGCATGATGATGCCTAGTGGGTGGAAGATCCTGTATGAAAGGTGTTGCCTCAAAAATTGTAGTACGAGCCCACTTAGGCATAGTGACAACATCAGTGGGAATAGGATCCTCAACGACATCTATAACCTCCTCATCAACCTCCTCAAAGAAAGGATCCTCAAGATGAGATGAAGAAGGAGGCATGGAAGAAGATGAAGAATCATGAGGAGTGAAGTGCTCATCAAACTAAACATGTGTTCAAAAAGAACGTCATGAGTATTAGGATCTAAAATTCGATAATATCTCATGTCATCATAATACCCTACAAAGATAAAGGGTTTTCTCTTCTTATCCAAAGCTTTCCTTTCCTTCTTTGGCACAAAGGCACAAACATGGCTCCTAAAGACTCAAAAAAATGAGACATTTGGCTTAGTGTTGGACCAAGCTTCCTCTGGAGTCAAATGCTCAAGTGCTATGTGTGGTGTGCAATTCTAAATGTAGTTAGCACAATTAATTGCTTCTTCCCAATATAGTAGCGTAAATCTCTAGAATGTATCATACGATTAGCCATTTCCTTCAAATTTCTATTCTTCCGTTCTGCTAAGCCATTTTGTTGTGGAGTATGAGGAACAAAATGTTGGTGAATAATGCCTTGAGTTTCCAAAAATCAGAAAATTCATTGTTGAAGTACTCCCCCCATCATCAATGTGAAGGTTCTTTATGCAACTCGAAGATTATTTCTTGACCAAAGCCTTGAAGATTTGAAGTGTGAAAAAACATCACTTTTATACTTGAGAAAATAAAACCAAGTGTGCCTCGAGAAATTATCAAGAAAGGTAAGTACATACTTAGCTCCATTGAAAGAGGGGGTAGGAAAAACCATCAAGTCACTATGCACAAGCTCAAGTGGTGAAGAATATCTCTTTGACAAATTCTTAGGAAATGGATCTTGGTGTTGTTTCCTTAATGCACAACAGAGAAAAATTCCTCAAGATAAGAAACTCTAGGAAGACCATCTACCATACCATGAGTGCTCAACTCCTTCAAATATTTGTAATTAAGATGTCTAAATATTTCATGCCAAAGCTTACTCTCTAAATCTACATGAGAAACCAATCTTGTCCTTGTAGAAGAGTGTCATCAAAACCCTCAAAGTGATATAGTCTAGAACTATGATCAATAATACCCTAAGCAATAAGTGAATAAGGCTTTAGTAAAGTTTGTACTTATTATCCCATGTGATGTAAAATTCATTATTTTCCCTTGACTAGAATGACAAATTTGATATACATAAAGCAAATTTTTAGTCATGTTAGAAACATATAGTGCAACTTGTATACCATCACCACCAAGTTGTAAATCATCTTTTCCTTTAACAAAAATAAAGGAATAATTTACAGCCTCAATTTTGGAAGTAGAACTCAAACCTAGAGAAACAAAAGACTCCTTGGAAGAAGTCATGTGATGAGAAGCACCAGAATCTATAACCCAACTGTCTACAAGTGGTGATTGAGATCTCCCAACAACATTAAGTGTTTTTCCATGTTGATTAGAAGAAGGTGGAGTGGAGATAGAAATTTTGTGTTTCTTGATTGCATCCTCTAAGGCTTGCATTCATTTATAACACCTATGTTCTTCATGACCACTACCCCCACAAAAAGAGCATGAAAGGCTAGACTTATTCTTGGATTTAGAAGACTCCTTGGGTTTAGAGTTGTTTTCTTTGGGTTTAGGATAATTTTGAGATGGAGAAGGGGTGGATTTGGTTTTAATTTTTGGTTTTCCCTTTCCCTTAGGATTAGATGTAACTAATGCCTTTTGAGAGGTGGAAGACTCAAGGTTAGAAAATTTGGATTCTTCCCTAGTAAGTCTTTCAAAAATGTTTCTAAGTTAGGCATTTTGAATGTGTCACCTAAGACATCCATGCTAGAGAAAAAGGTAGAAGAAAATATTTGGAATGGTCCTCTCAACTTGGATAGAATCAAGTAAACACACTCTTCATCTTTCTTATCTCTTCCACTCCCCTTCAAATGTGTCAATAAATTCTTGAACTTGGTAAGATAGTCTAGAATTGTTGGAAAATCTTCACTATTAAGAAAGGTGATCTCAATTTCAAGTTGCATGGCTCTCATATGATCCACCTTACCAATTTTCCCATATTTTGAAAGGAGAGTCACATATTTCCAAATAAAACAAAATACGATCACTTACATAAGTTCTATCAAACCCATACACTCATAAAATTTACATTGGTATCTCTGAAATTTCTCATATTCTCTTGTGAAAATTGGTTGTTCTGAAGAAGTTAAAGCCCATAATCCTTTCCGGTTAATTATTATTTTCATTCTTGGTTTCCATGTGTGGTAATTATGTGTTGTTAATGGCTCAACATGATCTAATGTAGAAGTAGATAAAGATGCCATCCTCAAAAAAAATCACCAAAAGAAATGTAAGAACCAAGCAATGCAACAAGAGCCCCCCAATATTTTGGCACTTTATAATGAGTGTGTGTTACAATATGGCACTTTATAATTATAGTGTGATTCTCAAAATAAATATTTCTAATGGAAAGAACATGAAAAACAAGTACTTTTGAAAAAACAGCACTCAAAACCGAGTTCTTGATCAAAAGATATAAGCTTTTCAATATTATGCTCTACTATTTATTTTAGTTGCCACTAAAACAAAATAAAATTCTCTTGCATATGACCATATTAAATGACCAGGGGCTAAGTGGGAATCATCGATCTTAAGGTGTTTTCACCTTCTAGATCCAATGGAAGCCTTTGTTTTGCATAAAAACACACGCCGAAATAAAATACGATAAATCTCGAATATATGAATATACGAGAAGAAGAAAAAATGTTTACAAAACAAAACTTATAGACAGATACCAACAGCAATCTCATGCTCGATACCATAAAAAAACGATAATCAGATCATACCAAGCCAAGAACACAGATGTTAATCAAACACCGTGATCAATAAGATGAAAGCAATTAAATCGAATAACTTTACATAAACCTTTGGCAAACAAATGAGCAACAATATCATATATTATTATGGAACTCAAAATGAAATACAATGAGAATGGACCTTGCTTATATAGGCAAGGAATAACAATCGAGAACCGCATCAAGGTCATAGATCAAGCCATAAATCAAGGAAAGAACTAGTCATCAAAGAACTAGTCAAGACGATAGATTTAGAAGAGAACTAGACATCAAGGATCTAGTCAATACCATAGATCAAGGAAAGAACTAGTCAATACCATAGATCAAGGAAAGAAATATACCTAACAACTAGATAATAAATCCCCTAATATATAAATAAATAAAAATATCCACACACATAAGTGGGTGACGATAAATACAATAAAGGTAAAGAAAGTAACTAGGTGAGCATGAGCTAAGGTAAACACCTACTCTAACATAATGTAGGGGAACATAAATAGTTTGTGCATTCGACTACAAACCTCTGTGGCACCATACATGATTTCAATCCATTGCATGGCACACAAAATGAATCTATCATACATATTAGTTAGCACATTTGACATTGTTGCAAAATTAGAAGAGTTGATCTATGACCTGTATACATATATGTATAAGTAATCCAGGGATTCTTGAGTTAAAAAAATTTACAATGGTGGTGTGGTGATGGTAAAAGAAGCTACTTAAATATGTAGATACAAGGTGGATTTCTATGTATGAACCTGCATGTAGAATTTTTCAAGAATATCCATCGTCGTATGTTCTATGTAGAAATATTGTAAAGAAGTTAATAAGGAAAAATCTATCTATTATCACTTTGTTTAACAAATTTGGAAAGCGTTTCGACATTAAGTGGAATTCTCCCCGTGTTAAGGGAAATCAAATGTTTGAGTAAACATGCTCAAGAGAGGTCAATATATATTGTTGATTTCATACGGTTAAGGAAATGTTTCAAAAACTCTAGATAAGTTGACCTATCCCAAGAGAGTTTTAAAGGGTCTATATTTGAGAAGCTGAAAACGTTAACATACATCAAGGATCCTAATTGTTATTCAAAATTAAATATTAAGGATTATCTTTGTATAGTTGTTAATGGAAGGATATTCAATGCATACATTTCAGCAAGAGTTTATATGGTTGGAGCAGAAATTAAAGATGTTCATGTTACACGCATCTTATATGAGAATGTTATTTCTGATACAAGGATGAAATTGAGAAATATTTCAAAAAAATTATCTTCAAAAGTTCATGGTCATTTTAAAAGGGATGATCTTATAGAGGCTATGGGAGTAGTGAATTCCATATTTTCAAACGTATTTGATGGTAATAGTGAACAATTTTTAGGTGAATTATTTCACAAGCATATGGTTGTTACAGTAAAGCATTTTCACTTTAGACTGCTTAGATAAATGGTGTTGGGATTAAAGGTATTTTTCAAAAACATTTACCAACAACTTAGGTATCACATTTTATACTTCAATGCTCGATCAATATAGGCACCTAGATAATCCAACAAAAATGGAGCTATAACAAGGCTATGGAAAAAACTAAATCCACGCACCATCATGAAAGAAAGTCTTAGTGAATATTTTTGGCTATATGAGCTTTCCTAAACAATTATTTTGGGATTAGTAGAAGATGAACATGTCTTTAGTGTACTATCTTTTGTGAAATCAAAGCTTTGAAATAGTTGGATAAAAATTTGGAGACACATGTTTGAGATTATATGTTTCACATTATCCAGTGGATGCATTTCCTTATAAAAGGGTGATTACGACTTGGAATTCACTTGTTGATAGAAGAGGAGTCACAAACATAGTGAGAAACAAAGATGATCTTAGTTTTGAGCCGGTGGATGCTTTGTTGAGCTGACACGACAGGATGCAAATGTCTCTAAGGAAATTGCTCAATTAAAATTTGATTTTTGGCTTGACACTTGTACCTTGGTAAGCAGTAAGAGGCATGTTTTATAAATATTTATATAATCCTATCTATAAACTTTATATGAAATTGCTACATATTTTTTTGAATAAATGATTTCAGTATCTTTATTCCTTTTAATTTTTTTATACAATGCAATTATAAGATACAAAAACATTAATTATGAATAGAAAACATATATATTGTACTTTACAAATTACATTAGCAAATTGGCATTGTGAAAAAAACACCAAAGATGCAATGAAAACATTAACAATATAATAATAGTATTGATTCATATTGTTTCAAAATACTTTACAAAAAGTGCAAAACGTCTCAGTAGATATTTGAGACTTATATTTCAATTATGTGTATTATAATGTCATACTAATATAACAAAATATTGTCTCTATGATGTTCCATCTAGCTCTGGTATTTTTTCATCTTTAAGCACTCCTGATTTAACAAGATCTTCATCTCATTGATATACTAACAATATTTTTAATATCTTGTTTTTTGCATCACCTACTGAAAGTAAACTAGGATCTGCATCAAATTTCTACTTGAATAATACCTCTAGATCCATGTCGTGCTCCTTGATAATTTTCTTCAACATATTGTTTTGTTTATTTTGGAGCACAAGTTTTTCCTTCAGTGAAATAATAGCAATTAAATTTTTGTAAAATGCAATCTTCATATGAAGATCTAAGAATTGTGCTTCATTCTTCAAATTTTTATATTTTGAACGCATTTGAAAAATATATATTAGTTCAAATCTAAATATGTAAAACTAAAATTTTAATGCATCCAAAAGAAATAAAAGTAAAACTACATTGAATTTGACTTTATCTTTTTCCACATTTGTTTGTAATCACAACTAGGTTTTTATCTCTAGCCCATTGGTTATAGTAAGCTTGGGCTTCACCATTTAAATTTTCTAACATATTTAACATTACATCCAAAACATCATCATTATAGCCATTATCTATTGTAATGGTACCTGAAAGAGCCTTATTCACCAATACATCAATCTTTCCTGGCTCATTTTGAACTGAAGCAAATAATGAATTTCTTTGGGAATGGTTGTGAAAACAGATATTTATTTCCTTCATCAAAAATTTTGCCTGTAATTCCCAAGTTTTCAATGTTTTTATATCAAACAAAATAACTTCAGTCATGTTAGCATAACAACTTTCTTCTCGCCAAAGAAATTATTCAAAGGAAAATATGTTAATTGATACGTATAATGTGGTACTATATGAGGTGGAGAGGGTGTCCCATCATGTGAAATAGGTGAATCAAGCTGTAAAACAGGAGCTTCTTGGGTCGACCTGTCCTGAATAATATTATGGGGATTAAAGGTAGTTGGATCACCAGTACCACTCTCAATACCCAATAAATCATCATCAAGATCAATTTGATGCAAAATGGTGGTGCCCATTGCACTTGGGAGACCACTCAAGGAGAAATTTGGAAACTGAGATCATGTCAAATGAACTATGCCGCCACTATGAGCCAGAAAATATATTATTTTCCCCCTTGTTGGATCATGTCTTTGCAGCGGTGGAGGTGGCATATTTTTATTTTAGGAGAAGGGCTGCAAAACTTAAATTTGAAAACACAAGACTTCTTGATATTTAGTAAATTTAGAAGAAAAGTTAAAGTTTGAAGTAAGCGATATTAAAAATGTAAATTATGCTTACAATGTTGGGTATGTCTAGGGTAGTTGTTTCTTGGTGGTTGAACCTTCGTGGAGCCCATTGGTTCAACTTTATGTTAGGAAGTTTGATGAGTACTATCGAGATGAATCTGTAAATATGTTATAATGTTTGAAATTATGCATACTCAATAATCGATTAATAAATAGATAAATAATATAGGTTCCATTACTTCATGAATCATAGCTTGAATCTTGACCGTACAATTACATACTAGACCACGATATTAATACATGGAATAATCGATGCATATGCTTATAGTGCTTTGCGATTGATTGGGTGTAAGAGAATTCCTCATACATTTTTGTCTTGAACCTCCAGTCGAAGATACTTGTGCATCCAAGTAATAATGTGCAATATCCTCGGGAGCTTGATGACCTCTTAGTACAACTTATCTTCTTGCATTCGATGGAAGTGCTTTCTTCGAAAAAAAATTGAAAATTAGCTTAATTTTGAAAATAAATTAATGATTTTTTTTGCACAAATTGAAACTTTAAACTTACATGTTGCTCATCAATAGAAAGGAAATTTACTTTCATTCTTTCATCAAGTGCAGTAGGAATATTAGCATCAAATTTCAAATTATGATAGGCTTCATAATATAATGCAAGTATATAATTACAACATGACAATGTTGCACCCTCATTGCAAATAGTATGTGTCAAATCATGTCGTATCCTATTGGATATATTTGTACACCAATCAAATTGTAGAGCCCAAGATGCGTTATGTCGATTATCAGCCCTCTACAATAGTATCCTAGCCTAAAAAAATTGATCATGGCCTACGAGAAAAGTGTTTTGAATAGCTTGCATGATTAAGCCCCATCTTTATTTAGAGGTGTTAGTAATACTGCACATATGTCATTGAGAAAAGGAAAATTCATTGTTCATGTTATGAGCTTATTAATATTGGGAGAATAAAAGACTAAATACTAAAAAGCATATTGTTACCTTTGACCTATACGGTGAAGCGGGACTCCATATACTTTTTATTCACATCGTGAGCAATGCTTTTATTGTCACAAGATTGACATTTTGTGTACTGGGATCCTAGTTAATTAATGGATATCTTCTGGAGATGTCCCAAAAGAAAATTATCATGATGGAAGGTTCACTTTGAAGACATATGTGGACTTGTTAAAATTGGATAAAAGAAATTACAAAGTATATTGGTGTTAGTTTCATATTATGGCATGTAAATTATCTCTTAAAAGTAAAATTTATTTACCCCGAGTCACTTAATGTATCCTTTTGGCTCAGTGAGTGTGCAAATTTGGGGGCACATAAGGTTTTTGAAGTGATTTTTGGGTTTTTCTGTGAGTGGGAATGAGTCAGGAGGATGAATGGGAAGCCATTTATGGATTGGAATTTGGAGTAGGATGTTGATTTGGATTGTAGGAGCCTATACCTTATAGGCTAAAACCTAAGTGGAGTTTGGACTGCGGAGTTGGAACATGGAGGGTGGAGTGAGGAGATGAGAGAATGAAATAGAGCTTGAGGACGAGAGGACCCAAGGATATATATAGGCGAGGGAAGTACAGCCCACGTTGTAGTAGATGGGGTTGTAATTGGGCGGGACGGTCACGTGTGCGCGAGTAAGTGGTCTGCTGGCACCCACCTAGTGCATCTGATGACCGCACATGGCATCTGGACATGTAGACACCGAGATTACATATACGGATGCACAATGCACAACTACACGTCTGATTGGGTGGCTTCATGTGTAACCGGTGGTTGCATACGCATCCAGTGTCTACATTGTCCATTGTACAAGTGTTCATCTGCATGGCTTATTATTCTGACCATGTGTTTGTATAGTTTTTCACTTTTGCCCACCTTTTCTTTGTGAATCCATTTTTTGGGATTTTTTGCCATTTTTCGAAAGCCCATTTGAGAGATTCACCTCCCATTCTCTAATAATGTTTTGGGGAGGGGTTCTTAAATTAAACCTTGATGTAGGGTTCTTTGTTGCGTATTAAGGACGAACTGCAAAGAAGAGTGAAAGAGTAGTCAAAGTCATGTATTATGAAAACTCTGTGAAAGTATGTAAATGTATGTAAATTTGAGTAAAAATAGTAAAAGGAAAGTATGCACTTGATCGTGGAGAGTGAAAAGGATAGAAAATTTCCTAAACTACTATAGAAGAGCAAGTTTTTTTGGGTGATCTCACGTCAAGAGTGAGTTTTTTTGGTGATTTCATGCCAAGAACGAGTTTTTGGGAGATCTCACACTAAGTGTGAGTTTTTGGGTGATTGCACACCATGACATAAGAGTGTTGGGAAGAGAGGTCTAGTGTTGATGTCCTTCCATGATTGCTTCCAAAATTACACACCACTTGTAGATGGTGTGATCCGTGTTTAATTCTATATTGTTCCATTGTTCCAAGTGTAGTAATTATCCCAATTAAAGGAGATTATAAGATCGCATGTATTCTATATTTTGAGGCTAGCGTTTGATCTTGTGCAACTACGTAGATTGTGTTGATCGAGAAAAATTCTATGTATGCCCCAAGACATAGGTACCCGTGGATGGACACAGAGACACCCAAGTGTTATTGTTTGGTGTTGGGTGTTGGTTTTTGTGTTGTACTCGAGGACTCAAGTCAGAATCTAGGCCATTATGTGACTCTATCTCGTATTTTGTTCATGTATTTTACATACCCGTGTTGAAGCTTACCTCGAGCTCTTTGTGTGGGGTGAATGACTCACCCAATATATGCCCCCTCATTTGGGGTACATGTGATGTCACTAGGAGAATGTGGCCCAAAGGAGAGGACATGATACTAATCAAATCGTACCACGATACACTGTAGGGAGGAATGTGCATGGTAGAAACCAAGGCACATACAAATAAAGTGGCTAGATATATGTGTTAGTAGAAAAGTAGGAATCATGTAACACAAAAATAGTGTAACAAGCAAGTGTGTATACAAGATGGACTGCAAAAAGTGGGTTTCAAACATGGGACATCACTCACAATGTCACAAAACAATCGGGTCAGAAGGCGATCAAAAGAATATAATCAATTATCAAACAAGACATAGGGAAAGCCCGCAAACAATGGCATACTGGTAGAAAATAGTGGCAAGCAAAGAGTAAAAGAAAACCATGGTGAAAAATAGTTCATGTAAAGAAAATGTTGCATAAAAAGCACCCATAAGCATGTTAAAAATATAAAAAAATATGTCAAAGTGTGTATGCACCAATAAATGGTAGTGTGCTAGTAAGAATAGGAAGTAGTAAATAATGAAAAAATAACACTTATAATGTGTAATAGTAGGAAATGTAGATTCCCCGGGAACCTCGGTGGTGGACCGGTAAGAGGTGCTGTGCCAAGCATCATTATTACGTTTAAAGATATGTACAAGGTTTGCATTTAAAACTAAAAACCAAGTGAATGCGCATGTGTATATAGAAAAGATATTGTTACACTAAGTATCCGTCTAAGCATGGGAAACAAAGTGGACATGTAAGTATAAGCAAGAAAGAATAGATGTAACCAAGATATGCAATATAATGTGAATGAGTGAGATGGGTTGACATGCTGATGTGAATGTGATAGGAGTATCGTACTCGTGAGCGGATGTGGATAAGCATGAGATGAAGTTCATTTACAAATACCCCCTTAACAACCAAGAATGAACCATAGAACAAGAGTGTGTCATCGGGAAATGGTTTGAAAATAGATGCTTTAGAAAGATAGATTATGAAGCGTAGAGTGTGAGGTGTAGAAGATGTGAGGTTCCTTTTAAATTTGGACCCTTGGAATTTGAGAGTGTGAACCGTAGCACAAGACCGTGTCATAAGGTAATATGATGTGTGAGAATGGAATGCTAGAAAGATGTATCGTGAAGCGCAGAGTGTGAAATGTGTAGTGTGTGAGGTTCATGGATGTAGTATGCCCTCAATAGTCAAGTGTGAACCTTAGCACAAGAGTGTGTCATAGGATAATGATGATACAAGTTGTGTGTATCAAGTTGTGTAAGATTGATGCTTAAAAATAGGAAGTATGAATTACTGAGTGTAAGATTATAAATGAGAGACACTGATAACCCTAAGAGGCGGGGTAATGAGTGTGATTCCCACCAATTGTATGATGTAGAAAATAATCAAGTAACTTCATCTAAGAGATCATCATTTTCATGTTTGAAGCCAAACAGAGAAGTGTTGGAGACTTGGTAAGCAATAGTATGCGATTAATCATATAAAGACCCATTGTGGTGTAAATTATACATGTCTATTATGTATTCTTCATCAGTGAAAGGTGGTAGTGGACAACCATGTATAAACTAGCGAGTAATATTTTGTGTATAGCTGAGAAATGAATCATTGTAAATAGAAACATATTTGAAAGGCATGGGAAATGTGATATCAATATGATTAGGATCCGATGTGCCACCACTTTAGCCAAGCCAAGATTCGCCTGCTCAAGTGTAAGTGGAGAAGTTTGAGAAGTTCTATAACAAAGTGATAGATGGAAGATGTGAAGGCCATAAGAAATAGAAATGCAAACATATTTGTGATAGAGGTGAGGAGAATGGGGTGGAGGGTAGAGATTGACAAATGTGAATAAACAGAGCCAAGCCAAGTCGGCGTGCATGCAAAAAAGTGTCAGAGCAAGTGGGATCGAATGGAATGTGAGGCCAATAAGAGCCATGCATGAAAAGAGAACATGTGAAAGGATGAGGAGATGACATAGAGTGTTCTTATAGAGATGAAGCAGATGGCATGGTGTCTAATGCATAAATGGATCCCTGGAGATGAATCATGTCGGTGGTAGGGAAGGAGGTTCCATGAGTTGATATTCATCATTGAGGTATGTAGGAGGATTATGGGGATGACTGACATTGTGATAGAGGAATGGAGTAGGGAGAGCAAGTGAGTGGGTCAAAGTTACAATATTTGAATGGGTCACAATCAACAAGAATGGTATATGCATAGCCATCATGTAGGAATTTAACGCATCGATGAACTGTAGAAGGTACTACCTATATAGCATGAAGCCATGGCCTACCAAGTAAAAAATTGTATTGGAGTTTGGCATCGATAAAAAGAATACCGTAGGAATAGTTTTAGGCCCAATTGTGAGAGGTAAGGTGATAGTGCCCATGCACGAGCATGTAAAATAATCATAACTACGAATAGAAATGGATGTTGGACTAACATGAGCTGAGGAAAGGCCAAGTTGTTGAAGAAATGTGAGATTACAAAGATTGAGCTCGGATCCATTATCAACTAGTACTCACCTAATGCCTATGTTATAGATGCAAGCTTGAATATAAAGAGGAGGATCACTATTGTAAACAGAAAGAGCGGTAACTACATCAGATGGGAAAGTAAGGTCGTTGAGAAAATGCATTAACGAATAATTGATATACATGATCCAGGAGGAGTATTAGAAGGAATGTAAGTATTAGCCAAAAGAGAGTTGATTTTAGCCTTACATTTAGGATTAGCTTGTAAAAGGCATAGATAGAAATATCCATGATGGAAGAAGCTTAGGATATTGAAGCAAAAAGAAGAAATAAATATCGAAGAGTATCCAAATGACAGTTCACCAAATGATTTAACAAAAATAAGATTTTTCAAAACCCTAATATGATAGAGTAACTTATGTAACAATGATATACACCTTCTAAATACAAGATGACACAAGAAATAAGCTAGATAAATATAAAACCCTAAGTGCAAGAGAGGGAAAGAGTGACTCATTTGATTGATGCCTAATGTCGAGCAAGTGTAGACTAGAGAAAATAATAAAGGGAGGCGAGACTATCACAATCGTGATCAATAAATTATGGAATCATCAGACAAGCCTAGACTAGGGCACCTGGAGTGGGATGAGGGCACTTAAGAGCCAGAGACCTCTATTGGGTACCATTTAATGCATAGGAGCTTGGAATGCTACGCCCTTAACCTATTGCTTGTATTAGGATATGAGTAGCCGACTTGTGGCTTACCATATCACTTTATTATATCATTTATATTATCTCATACTTAATAGGTCAGCCTTGGTGATGGCCATAGCATATGAATAGTATATACTGGGATTGTAGGTAGTATTTCATTATCATTTGAGCATTTGAGTCTTATTATATGGTTTGGAGGTTGCCCCTCGAAGTGGCGAAGCTATTCTTATTGCATATTGAGATCATTATTCTGAAATATTGTGTCATTTTGTGTTCTATTGTTGCTCATAATCTAAATTATACAAGTAATTTCATTACAAGTGGTATCGTAGTCATGATATGATATGGGCCAAAATTAGGGCAAAAACCCTAATTTTTATTCGACATATATTGCGAAAAAAATCAAATTGGTGGGATATATTTTACCAAAGTTGTGAAACATTTCAAGTAAGGTTCCTGAAAATTTCAGAGTTTTTTTATTTATTTTTCAAAAGTTATTACAAATTTAGGGTTTTTTCATAAAATCGCTCCCTAGGGTGTAAATTGTGGAATATTTTCAAGTTCTTTACAGTTTTTGAAAAGCTCTCAAAAAATAGTATTAGTATATTCTCTATGTTTTTTTCTTGTTCGGCTGAATTTGTATCGAAACCCTAAACCCTAAGGTTTGACATCATGGCGGGGCCTTCCACAAGAGAAAAAAAGAATCCAAGTTACTCCGGGTAAAACCCCAAATAAAGATGGGGTAGTGATTGAAGAGATGGAGTCAAAAGGGTTAAATACAGATTCCTCAGCACTAGGGTTTACCTCAGTTGATCATAAGGTGAGCCAACTTGAGTATGAGCTATGAAATGTACAATTTGAGATGGCCTCTAAAGGAGACATAGACCAAATCAATCATCGGTTGGATGATATCATGCAACATGTAAAAGGTAAACAATATGGCCCATATCAACCAAGGAGGATCTTCAATTCAAAATCATGGACAAAATAACCATGTTGGATCACTTTTCCAGCCCAATCAGAATCCAACTTATTCGCAACCACGGAACATGATGTCGAAAGTGGATATGCACAAATTTGACCGTAAGGATCCACTGAATTAGATAAATCAAATGGATAAATTCTTTGAGTTACATCAAACACCATCAGGACAAAAGGTGACATTGGCATCCCTGTATCTTGAACCAGACCAATTCATTTGGTATCAATGGTTATGTGCTCAGAGGCAAAAGAATGGTCTCAGTGTCACTTGGATATTTTTTACAGAGGAGTTACAATTGCACTATAGTTCCAGTGTTTCGAGATAAATTCTTTAGTCAATTAGAAAAGTTATGGAAAACAAGATCGTCAAAGATTATGTGCATCAATTCAGAACCTATCCTTAAGGGTGGAGAATATTCCAGAAGAGAATTTGAATGACCTGTTTCTTGGGGGTCTTAAGGACCACATTGAGCATGAGGTACATATGTTTAATCCACTCAAGCTTTCGATTCTATTATAATGGCAGTCGATAGAAAGGAAAAAGTTCTTTTTAGTAGGAGGTTGCCTTTCATTAACACCAGAGACCATAGTATCTCCTCCCCTTCATTTCACTTAGGCCAATTAGGTGACTCCTCAACAAATGGAAGAAAAGAGAGAAAAAGGATTATGTTTTAACTGTGATAGCAAATATGGACCGGGACACAAATGTGTTGAGAAGAATTTGTTCTTTATTGAAGGAGGTAATGAGGATGATGAGGAAGCTGAAATTATACAGGAGAGGTTAAGGAACCAATAGAAGATGAAATAGAGGATCACCAACCTACAATTTTTTCCATGCATTATCAGGTATTAGTAATCCTCAAACACTCAAGGTTATTATCTATCTCAAAAAATAGAAGGTGACGGTGTTGATTGACTCGGGGAGTACTCATAACTTCATAAATAGTAAGTTAGCTGCCCACCTCAATTGTTTTATTTACCCAGCTCCAAAAATGCAAGTTATGATTGTGGATGGTGGGACAATCAAGTGCACACAGAAAAGTGCCATAGTATCAAGCTTTCCATGGGAAACTACATGTTAGACTCACCTATGTTTTCTATTTCTATGGGAGGGGCAGATATTGTTTTGGGTTTCCAATGGCTCACAACCTTAGGTACTATAGAGATGAATTTCCAATAATTGTTCACACGATTTCATTCAGATGGAAGGACAATACAATTGAATGGGATGGTAGCTAAGTCTCCACATATTTTTAGCTTTCATCAGATGCAGAAGGTTCTCAGAAAAGGAGTAGATGGATTTATAGCAAAGTTATTTTCCATAGAAGTACAAAATATAGAGTCTTCAATGCCACCCGATCTTCAAAAGATTGTTGATGCTCACTCATTTATTTTTGATGCAATTCCAAAGGGACTACCACCAGTTAGGGATCATGATCATGTCATTCAGTTGATTCCAGGGAGCCAAACACCTAACATCAGACCATGTGAATACCCATATTCCAAGAAAAGTGAGATCAAGAAAATGGTTCAGGAAATGTTGAAGGCAGGTATCATCAGGCATAGCCATAGTGCATATTCTTCACCAGTGGTCATAGTACGTAAGAAGGATGAAACATGGAGGATGTGTCCAGATTACCGAGAGCTCAACAAGTACACCATCAAAGATAAGTTTCATATCCCAGTAATTGATTATTTACTTGATGAATTGCATGGTGTTATTTATTTCACAAAATTAGATCTTCATTCGGGGTACCATCAAATTAGAATAAAAGAGAAATATGTTCATAAAATGGCTTTCAGGACTCGTGAGGGCCATTATGAGTTTTGGTAATGCCTTTTGGTCTTACAAATACACCCTCAACCTTTCAAAGCTTGATGAACATTGTTTTTAAGCCATTTTTAAGGAAATTTGTATTATTTTTCTTTTATGACATATTGATTTACAGTAAGACATGGGAAGAACACTTACAACATGTAAATAAAGTGTTGGAAGTTTGGAGAAACATACTCTCTATGCAAATCCATCCAAATGTTCTTTTGGTGTACAAGAGGTAGAGTACTTGGGTCACATTGTATCCCATGAAGGCGTCAAAGTTGATCCTCAGAAGATCAAAGCTATGGTGGAATGGCCAAGGCCCAAAACTCTCAAAAATATTCATGGATTCCTAGGACTAACAGGGTACTACAGAAGATTTGTGCGGGGATATGGTAGAATACAGACCCCACTCACTGCATTGCTAAAGAAGGATTCCTTCCATTGGATAGATGTAGCCACTAAATCCTTTGAGTAGCTGAAGGAAGCCATGTGTAAGCACCCCAGTTTTGGCTACTCCCAACTTCTCAAAAACCTTCATTGTTGAATGTGACGCTTCAA
This sequence comes from Taxus wallichiana var. yunnanensis, assembly GCA_018340775.1. Classification (NCBI taxonomy): domain Eukaryota; kingdom Viridiplantae; phylum Streptophyta; class Pinopsida; order Cupressales; family Taxaceae; genus Taxus; species Taxus wallichiana. Next base: position 3,000,308 of record CM031233.1, read on the forward strand.
GATCAGGATTGGGAGCAGTTCTAATACAGGAAGGAAGACCAATTGCATTTGAGAGTCACCAATTCAAAGAAAAATATTTTCTTGAACTTGTCTATGAGAAAGAAATGATGGCTATTCTTCATGTGGTCAAGCAATGGAGGCCCTATCTCATGGGTAGACACTTCAAGGTAAAAACTAATCATGATAGTCTCAAATAATTTTTGGAGCAAAGGTTATCATCTGAGGAACAAAAAAGTGGGTAACAAAATGTTGGGTTATGATTTTGAAATCATATGCAAAAATGGTAAAGAAAATGTAGTAGTTGATGTGTTGTCCAGAAGGGATACATCCACAGATGCCTTACTATGTGGAATGTCCATGTTGATGGCCGATTGGGTGGATGAAGCAAGATTAGAATGGGATCAAGACAAGGATACACAATCTCTAATATAGAATATCAAGCAAGGATCTATGACATCTAACAAATTTGAATGGAAAGGTAATGCCCTATGGTACAAGGACAGGTTATACTTGAGTAAAGATTATGAGTTGAAGCATAAGATTCTTGCAGAGCTACATGCCTCACCTATTAGAGGACACTCTGGGTTTTTGAAGACATATCATAGAATAAAAAGAGAATTATTTTGGGAAGGACTCAAGGGGATGTACAAAAGTTTGTATCAGAGTGTTTAGTGTGCCAATAGAATAAAGGGGAAACAATTAAGACACCAGGTCTATTGCAACCCTTACCAATTCCTAGCCAGAGATGGGAGGAGGTCTCCATGGATTTCATCACCGGATTTCCTTGTTCAAAGGGTAAGAATGTTATTTTCATGATTATGGATAGGCTCACAAAATATGCCCATTTTTGTGCCCTATCACATCCATTTGCATCTAGTATAGTCGCAGCTATTTTTTTGGAGACAATTCAAAGGCTACATGGAACCCCAAAGATAATTGTAAGTGATCGTGATCCTATTTTCACAAGTAATTTTTGGACAAAATTATTTTCATGTTTGGGTACTCAATTAGCTCACAGTTCATCTTATCATCCTCAAACTGATGGACAAATAGAAGTGGTGAACAAATTCTTAGAGGGGTATCTATGTTGTTTTGTATCAAATAAGCAGGAAAGGTGGATTAAATGGCTACCACTTGCAGAATGGTGGTATAACACATATTTTCATACCTCTTCTCAAATGACCCCATTTTTAGCATTATATGGTTACCATCCACCTTCTATCACTTCCTCCTTGAGGGTGAAAACTAAGGTCAAAGATGTTGAGGAACACATTCAACATCAACAACAGGTTTTGGCTAGTTTGAAGGAGAATTTAGCATTAGCACAAAACAAGATGAAACAACAAGCAAATCAACACCGTAGTGAAAGACATTTTGAAATTGGTGACTAGGTTTTTGTACATCTCTAGCCTTACAAACAGATGTCCCTAAAGCAATAGAAAAAGGACAACAAACTTGCTCCTAAATATTATGGCCCTTATCAGGTTCTACAGAAAATTGGCAGTGTTGCTTATAAACTAGAGTTGCCTCCATCTTCACACATACACCCAATATTCCATGTTTCATGCTTGAAGAAGGTTATTGGACATAAATTTGAAGCCCAAACAGAGTTACCAGAACTTGATGAGGAAGGAAGAATCATTTTGGAGCTAGAGAAGATTCTGCAAACACGTACTAAGAGGCTGAGAACCAGAGACATTAAGGAATATCTGATCAAGTGGAAGAATCTGAGCATAGAAGATGCAACCTGGGAGGATGAAGGTTTTCTATGCAACAACATCCAGGATTATTCAATGTTGAGGACAATGTTGGTTTGAAGGGAAGGGCATGCTACGCCCTTAACCTATTACTTGTATTAGGATATGAGTAGTCGACTTGTGGCTTACCATATCATTTTATTATATCATTTATACTTTCTCATGCTTAGTAGGTCGGCCTTGGTGATGGCCATAACATATGAATAGTATATATAGGGGATTGTAGGTATTATATTATTATATGGTTTGTAGGTTACCCTCTCAAAGTGGTGAAGCTATTCTAATTACATATTGAGATCATTATTCTAGAATATTGTGTTATTTTGTGTTCTATTTTTGCTCATAATCTGAATTATACAAGTAATTTCATTACACGTAACCTAGACCTCGGTGGCCTTTTTTGGTGTCACATATATTTTCGTTGGTGGTCATTGTTGGTCACATGTATGTCATACCTTGATCACGAAGTCACCCGTAACAATTTGTAAAGAATTGTTGACCTACAAAACACTCAAACTACATTAAATCCAAAAATAAAATATGTAATATTTTTCAAACTGACCTCGATGGTCACCCGCTTGAACTTACAACTAAGCATTTACTACATCTCGATGACTCCATGTAGTTCTAGTGCATGTGTGATAGAATCGTGCCTAAACAAGGAATCCCTTGTCAAGCGCACGTGATAGTTTAGAAACTGATAACTAGATGTACCAATATAAAAGATGTGTGGATGGAAAAATGAACTTCCCCTCCTATGATTGTATGCATATAATGTTGTCCCTTTTCCCTTGATTGAGTCTTCAGATGGATGCCTTTACATGTTATTAGGTGACTTTGGATACAACCTTAGGTGATGATAATAGATGTTTAGAGCTTGATATTTTATTTTGGTCACATAGCATTGTATTTATAGGATTCCCTTGGCTAAATTGCATACTTAATGGTTGGAAGGCTGACCCATAAGAAAATAACATGCCCAAAAATTAAAAGAGGCCCAAAAAGAGCGAGTGAGATAGTTTTGAAAGATTTCGGGGCACCTAAGAGGGGAGGAGAGCACCACATGGCGCTAGCATCCCGATTGGGCGCTAGTGTCCAAAGTCATGAAAGATAAATCAATAAAGTATTGACGTGGTGGTAGGGTGTAAAATACCATAAAGAAGGTAAGAAACAAATCAAAGAGGCCAAAGATCCAGAAACTCACTCAATTACTAGTTTTCTCGCTTATGAATCATATGAATGCAAGTATGCTTTTAAGACCTAGAAATGTACCCAAGTGCGTGATTTTGTGTCTAAAATAGTGTATGGTGGATGGAGCTACATGGTGACTGAGTAATAAGGTAGAAGCATGGAGAGAATTAATGGAGAGTGTTAAAACACTCACATGAGTTTGAGTGTAGGTACAAGTTCAAGACCTAGTTTTTCCATGTGCTCATCATTTAGGTTCTTAGAGACCAAATGAGGCATGAGAATGAGTTATAGAGCCATGTTTTGAGCTCGTGGAGGCATGCAGAGGTGTGAGACATGTTTTTTATGTGTGTTAGGGATTTTTGGAGAGGTTTCTTGATGATATATGAGGTTATTCTATTATGACCTAGCTTAAACCTTATAAAACCCTAAGGGATAGTCATGAAAATGAGATGGAACATGAAGATGCAGATATATTTATGACTTGGTGATCATTTAATATGTTTTAAGTGTGTTTCATGGTTCTGTGGGAAATAATTTAGGTTTCCATGATGAATATTTTGCAGGTTATGATGTTTAGACTAAAACAAGGTTCTTAAGAGTGCAATTTCACTGAAGTGATAGAAATGCTCATGGTTGGCATATGTAAGTTTTTTATGGGGACCTAAAAGGATGTTGGGGCATGGATATAAGAAGATCTTAGAGTTGTAATTAAGTAAAATGAGGCCCAAACATTTATGAACAATCATTAAGAAGGTAAGTCACTTTTTATGGCTTTGAAACCCTAGTTTGCTAGTGATGGAAGAAAAATTGATTGTATGATTCTAGAATGGATTGGATCATAAAATTTGATGATTTGATGATGGATAATACTCTCTCATATTTCATATGGTGGTGCTTTGAGATCATGAAAGTGAGTGGAGCCCACTCATATTTGCTTGTTTCCAAGAAATAAGGTTTTACTCTCATGTTTTCCATTAGACCATATGACTAATTTAGTGTTATGAAATGTATGTGAGCTATGATACATTTTTAGAGTGGATTTAGAGCTTGGTGAGGTGTTTTATGACCTACATAGGTCAAAATAGGTTGACTAGATTTTGGGCCTAAAAGGGCTTTGGAGCTTTCAAAGATGGGCTGGGAAGGACTTCCACTTAGAGTGGAAGGAAATGTAATATTTTTGGAAAGTAGATTCAGATTTATTTCCAATGGTATTTTTAAGTTTTCTCTTTATGATGAGGCTTGATAGGTTAACCAACTCAATTTCGAAGAAGGTTGTTTGTTTTTGAGGACAAGATTGCTCTGGCTATAAAATGGAGGTATAAGTCTCGTGTTTTTTTTTTGATGATTCTAAAAGTTAGAGAGTGATGAGGGATGAATTGTTTTCCTATTGAAGGACTTTGGAGGTCTTGAATATGACAAAGCAAGGTTACAAACCAATTGAGTTTCTAAAACTACTTTCTGGGTAGCTTAGTTTAGTGAAGAGGAAAGTGAGTGTGGTTTGATGTATGGATTTTTCATGAGCTATAGTCACCTAATCATTTAAATCATGGATGTGTTATAAATGTTATTTTATTTCCAATTAGTGGTTACATGCCATGTTTTTTATGCTCAATGGGTGATCTAGAGCATAAAGTGAAGATGGTTCTAATAAGTAGCTATTTTGATAAGCATATGAGCCTTCTTTGTAGTGTTATGAAGAATTTGATTGGTGTAAGCTAATGAAAGACCATGTATGATGTTTTTTATGTCATATTTGACATGTGTGAGAAATTTTAAGCTTTAATAATCATGGTGATGAGGTTTTTGTTTTTGGTGATCTAGGTGATGGGGTTTTGAGCAAGTTTTGAGCTTGTTTGGTGTGTTTGAGCTTAGCTGACCTACATGGGTCCATGATATGAATTTAAATAAGTGTAATGTTATGTTTTTTTGTTATATTGGTCAATATAATTGATCTAGATAGGCCTATATTACTTTTTTTGAGTTGAGAAGGGTATAAAGTGAATGTTCGGTTTCAAATTTGAGCTAGTTGTGTATGGAGGGAAAAGTGTGTGACCAAGGTGGGAGATTAAAACCTTTTCAAGAGCATCAAAATGGACCTAAGGATGAGTGAAAAAATCTGAAGAAGGTTAGAGAGCATATGTGCAAGATTTTGAGATCAAATCAGGTCATGAAACATCAAGATAGAGCAAGTTGAAGGAGAGAGCATTTGATGAGGGTTTTAAGGAATTTGGAGATGAATTTTGTGATCACCATCAGCTGAGTTTTTGAAACATATATAAGTGATCTTATTCTAAAATCTTGTGTGATGAGTCATATTCATGCAAGTCTCTTGTTGTGAGTAATATCAACAAGGGTTTAGGGGTTGGTGCTCCTTATGGGGTTGATGCCTCACTAAAGAAATCTATTGTGATGTGTAATATTCACTTGAGTCTTTATTGTGAGTAATATCGGAAAAAAATTCAGTGAGTTTTCTTCCCCTGAGGGTTTCCCACTTACATCTTGTGTTCTTGTGTACTCCTTCATGTTTATGCTCTTGTGGATGGATGTTGTTTATGGTTAAGATATCATTAATGCATGGTTGAATTTTAATGGTATATAAAATTTAATTTGAAATTATTTAAAGATTTTGAAGGACTAGTTCACCCCCTCGATCTGTTGTGCTTCCAATGGGGCATTGGAAGAATCCTAGAGAGATATAGTAACTCATTCTCAAGAGATTGTATTTCATTAATCATAAAGCTTGAAAATTATGTTGATAACACTTAAATATACTCTAGGATAGATTCATGAAAGATGTCATCATTATTAAAAAAAGGTTTGGAATATGTCTCAAAATTGAATTCACATTGGAAGGTGTTGTGTTGATAAGGAACATTTTTGTTGGAATACTTCCAAGATAATATGTTTTGCAATGATGCGATAACATTAAACTAACTCATATATTCAAACTTGGGAATTTGAAAGCATGAGCCATGATGGTAGAAAATTGATAAAAGAAACTCGATTAGTTAATAACTAATAATAGTCAATACATAGAGGGTCGATAGTTGATACATCATAAAGATAAGACCTAAAAGTGATGTTGAGCAAAAAGTGATCGTCGTCAAATTATTAAAACAACCAAATATGAAAAATAATCGGTAATTTAATGAAACAAAAAGAGCTATTTTAGAATTTGATTATGTTGAATAAAAACCTCCAAGTAATTTTCACAAAAGTATATTTTTTCTAATTATGCCCTAATTATTAAAAATAGTAATTTTGAATTTCTAAAAATTGTGCTAAGAATTAGGAAAACAAAAAGATATTTTTGTTAAATATATAAAAATTAATAATGACCTCAAATTAATTTGAAAATAGATCCATTTTGCTTGGAATATGCAATGAAAATTGATTTGGCAATTAGGACCCCTAAAAAGAGACCCAAAGAGTAGGACCGACCTTGAGACCCTAGGGAAATTTATGCATACTAGATTTATGGCATGTGAAAGATAAGAACCAAGTTGAGTTATAAATATGCAATGTAGAGCTAAAACTTGAGGGTAACTAGGGTTTTAAGAAGTTGTAAAGATACAATCATGGGTCCATCAAATGTTTACACCCTTTTCAACCTTAACATATTAATGTTATGGACATACACAACACTAAAACATGAATGTAAGGTTTGAAACTAAGAATTATTATGATTAATCAACTTCCAACATTTATTATAAAAAATCAAAATAACATATTGGTTTTTGTAATTAACGATTACAATATGCTACAAGCTTAAAACACAAGAAATCTATTTATCTATACATGGTTGTACAATAAAGATCTTGATACATGTACTAGAGAATGCTGGGAGTGTAAAGATTGAATATGCTTTGTTTTTATATCATTGGACTGGAAAAAATCCTAGTGTAGGACTATACAACACGATCGGTTTGTAACATCCAATCCTTCCCCTATGTGTGGTCTTGGACTCTCTTGGAATGAGGATCTGTAAAAATAAATTCCCTTGAGTGATTTGGAAATGTGTTCTACTATCAAACCCTAGTTTTCACACAATCACAAAACTATTTGTAATCAATTGAATAGCATTCAAACCCTAACCATGGGGAAAATACCCTATAAGAAGGTTATTTTTTGTGTTGAAGTGTAATTTGTGAACCACTTATATTGACACTACTCTAAAAAGGCCTCAAACCATACATAATTCTCCATCTAGCATGTAATATCTATATGAATGTAGCTAGTTGGCAACTTGAACCACTTTGAACATGTTTGATAGGATTGTGCTCTTGCTAAGACTTTGAAGTAGGGAACTTGGTGTGTTTGGAAATGAGGGAAGCTAAACTCTTTGACTTGGTTGAATACTTAAAAACTATAGTATTTTCTGGCCTAAAGGATACACATCGTATTTAGGAAGATTTAGGCATCCTTGACTACCTTTTGTGAATGTTGTAAATGAGTATACCAAGTGAATTTCTAAGTTCTTTCTAGGTGTGTACGCGAGGTGATGTTAACTTGCTTATATAGGGTTTTGAAGTAAATTATCATAATAATGCCAACCCATGAAGACAAAAAGACCCAAAAAAATGTATTACATTGAAAGAAAAGATAGAGAATGTGTCACTATATGACCGTACAGGTCAATCGAGACTGGATTATACAACTTGACCAATTTATACAGTTTTTAATAGTGAAAAGGTGAATGACATATAAAATTTACACTACGATGATAAAAGGTTAGGCATTGGTTTCATGGATCCATATTTAAAAAATAACACATCAATATGTGGGACTAAGCAAATTAGGAAAGAGATAAAGCACGATGTATTGAGTAGGAGTATAATGTGGTTGTTTGTCTTAGCAAAGGAGCATAATCACAATTAGTAGTGTCAAAGGGTAAATTGTCAAATTTGAGTATCTACTATTACTTTTGTTTTAGTGTGTGGTATTTTGTAGTGCTCATATATAAACAAATTTCACTAATGATGGGGATTTTCCTTTATAAAACTTTGAAATCTAAGTTTTACTTCATAAATGTCATTTGTCTAGGTAATAAAAGATAGAAGTTGAAATTGAATTCAATGTTCTATAAACACATGCTTTGTATAGTGTTGGTGTATTATATGAATGTGAAACCATGTAATTAAATATCTTCTTGTGGTGGATTTGGTGCAATGGAAACAAGAAATCGCTACAATTTCAAAATTAATTCTATATTGCTTCAAAGAACTAGTCTAGTTTAATAGTAAATTGTTTTACTCGAAGAAGATATTGTAGTCTTTTGGGTGTAGATTGCTTTGTGTAGACACTAAATCATGCACTTTGGGTATTATTTAGTCCCGGTCTCATACTACTATTCATATGGTTTTTGAGTGAAGAAAATTTTCAATTAACCCTAGTCTTTTGGCCATTTTACTTTGCTTTCCATCGTCATTATCGACCTCCCACATATACATGCCCAATCTATTTTTGTCGTTTTACGTCATTTTAGCCTTAAGCGGGGCACCCACTGGATGCTCAGTACCATTCGGGGTGCCTTGATCATTTTTCCACTTTATCTCCATCTTTTGGGAGCTTTGTAGTTGTTTGAGCATTCTATATTTTTAGTGGTCAGACTTTTCGAGATTAATTATGAAATTAGAACAAGATAACCATATAAATATAAAGATATAAGACCATAATGAGGGACCAAGAACTAGGCACTACTACCATCACCTAAGGTTGCATTCCATCTAAGGCATCTATAGCTCATTTACATCCATCTAGCTCCATCACAAGAGACAATGTTGGTTCATCTGCATCACACATCATAGGAGGGAAGTTTATTCTATTCCACCCACCATTTATTACATTTCTACACATAGGTATTGCTCACTACTTTCACAAAGTGTGTGGCACAAGAACACATAGGGCATGATTTCACTCATACACACACACACACTCATAGAACTACATCGGTCCGAGATGTAGCGGCAGACTCAATTAGTAAGTCCACCATTGTGGCCGTTGAGGACAGTCTGACCCCTTCATATGCATCTTTCTTTTTTAGGATTTTGATGCTTGTCTTAGGGTGTAGAAACCGAAAATATCCACCCCTCATCTTTATTCAATCAATTAATTAAATACATCAATATTTCATACCCTAAGTCATACACTATACACCTCACCTTTGTCCCATTAATTAAATACATTAAACATCCCTCCCATCCTTATTCAATTAATTAATTAAAAACATTCTATATCCTAAGTTAAATACTCATCCTTATCTAAATTAAATACATCAACATCCCATCATTATCACACTTATCTCTCACCAATCCATCTTACAAAATCCTATGTAACCACCTAGGCATCTTCCTAAATCCAAACATAAACAAAATCTAGTTAAATTTAGCCTATTTTGTCACCCTCCAAAACAAACACAACACATCCCCAACAACTTAACAAATTAGCCACTCAAAATCCAAATCAAATAGCCTTGATTTGGAAGTTGTTTCAACCATTTTCCTCACAAAGCTCAAACAACTGAAATCATTGGTGATTTAGGTAACCACCAATAATTATTTAAAGCTAGTTTTCCAACTTCTCAGAGGGATCCTCAACTTCAATTCACAATTTTTGCTTTCCATTTGGTTTCACAACATCTTGTATATCATCATTGAGTACTAGGGCATTTGATTTATCACTTAGAAGCATTATCAACAATCATCAAGCATTTTCAGGCCATTTTTGGAGCTCCTATGGATCAACACTCCATCACTCAACCTACAGATTGCATCAACTACCTACATCATCCTTCATCAAGGTTAGAAGGTTATTTTAGCCTCACATCAACCATCCAAGTATTTCTTATCTATTTATTCATCAATTTTACATCATTTCTAGCTATTTGTAACTCTGAAAACATTAGTTTAAATCATTAAACATTTGAATTTATTAATCTATCACAAATCACCAAAATCACCAGTGATTGGCCCAATCGGTGATTACGGGCATTTTTATCTTTCTACAATTTTTATTAGTTTTCATTTAATATCCCTTATCTGTCATATCATGCCCTTTTATTCGACATTTTTTTGCTAAGCATGGATTACTTTTAGATGGCAATTGGTGGCCCTTCTCATGAAATCACCAAACATCCACTCCTTTGTCGATAATTTGACACCCTTTCTATTGGGAACAATATGATATCTTACATGATTTGACTTTGTGTGCCATCCATCACGCTCCTTTAGATGAATTGGAGAACATTTTCGAGTTCACTCAGGAAATCTATCAAGCAGTAGAAGACTACTGACACACGTATTTCTATTACATACTCATCGAAGCTAAACTTGTTTGGGTTGCATACAAGGTTGAACAGGACATCCCTTTTGAGCTTGAGTTTGAGCCATAATTTGTCCCTAATCTGTCTCTTATCACTTTCTTATCTATCTTCTATCTACTTTGTATCAACTTATCATTTTTCAATTATTTATCATATATCATTTATCTATTTCAATCCACTTAATTATTTAAATAGTAAGATGACATCCTTCGAGGAATCCCTTTGGATTCCTGGAATCAGACTTTGTCAAGCATCTCACTTATCCATCTTTCTAATCATATCTTGTGTAGTGTATTTGATTGCAGGTTTCCTTACAAGAAAGTAGCTTATACACATCTTTCATGAAGCGCAACATCGACCATCATCAATCAACATTTGTAGGTATCGTTAAACCTCGTGTCTTCTAAGGTCGGTATATTCCTATTTTATTGCTTAGTTAATTTAAGTTGAAGCATTAGGTATATTTCAAGAACACATGGTTTTGCGGGTTTAATCTTCATTTCGATTTCCAATGACATATTACAGTCAAATGGAAGCTAGTGCAAGAGGGAAGCAAACATAGGAGATCACTTAGCAATACCTCAGAGGAGGTTTACAGATATTTTTCACAGAACAAGCCACTCATATCTCAAACTAGGGTGCCCACATGTGCCCCTATACCTATCCAAGTGCCCCAATCCATCCATTGATCGCCGAGATATTCACTTTTATGGACCTCGAAACAGTCGTTTCCTCCTCGTGTTTCTCCAGTCATCTTTGTGAAAGCTTGATCCAGGTAAGTTCATTGAATCAGTTGAGTTCTTTCTAACTCTCTTTACAATCTAAGGTTTCACATATCTACTTTCTTAGTTGTTTGGGTCATTTCTCCTTGTTTGGTTAGCTCTTATTTATTGTTGTACTTCTTAGATTAACTTCTAAAATCCACATTTTAGTTAATCATTTTTGTGAACCCAACGTATATAATGCTTTCTTTTGATCATTTATTCACCTTCTCAGGTCATGACTCAATCGTCTTATCCTAATTTTGTGCCTACTAAGGTTTCGGTATAGTGACTACTGTTGTTGATTTCATGTGTGTGCGTACTCAACATCCTCCTCGCCGTTACGCCTAGGGTTGTGTTATCCTGTAAAATTGATGAGGGCAATTTTACAGGTAACCATACCAAAATTTTGTCATGGTCCCTCGTTAGGGACCCCTCTGCATTGGAACGTTACAAAACCTTTCTGGGAAATCTAGTTCTCCGAACTTAGTCATTTTGGTCTTTTTGGCTGGGCGCACCTTTTGTATGTGTAACACAGACTAAATTGGCACCCCCTTCATTTCCTTTGGTGCACCCTTTGATGTGTTAACACATCAATTGTTGCACCTCCCCGTGATGTGCCTTTTTTGCATGCGCCAAGGCGCATGTGCCTTCATGTTAACAACTAAATTGTTGTGACGTGTTTTGGTGCGCCAAAGGGCGCAAAGAATGAAGTGTTGACATTCGTAAATTTGCACCATAGGTGAAAATATTTCCATGTTGACACACGTTTATCCGCGCCAAAGGGCACAAATTTTTACGTGTCGACACATGTTTTGGTGCACCCCTTGAAAAAGTGGTTGGCGCATTTATTACACCTTCACCTATATATAGGCGCACCCACCCTGTCACTTTCACAATTGAAAACACGTGATAACTTTATTCCTCTGCACCTATCAGCATGCCCGTCCTCCTCGTATCATGTTCGTGGACCCCATTTCGTCTCTCACATTCTATATATTTCGGGTAGGTGGTTCTTACTCCTCTTGTGTTTTGTTTTGATTGTTTGTGTGGTAGGATACAATGGATCTATGAAACCATGAAAACCCCCCTGCTATTCTTGCAAATCTTTCTTCCCAAGTTGTTTCCATCCTTTTTCCAGATCTGCTGGCTAAGAGGGCTCTACCTCGAAAATAAATCCAAACCTCTTTGTTATGCTTCCTTCACCACTTGAATCAATACGAAATGCAGCCTAAAAGATCACAAATCTATCAGAGGAAAAAGAGAACTTGAAAAATTGTTTCCAGGCTGCGTTTTCCCCTTGGCGCAATCGCCACCCTTGCAACAGGAAACACAGTCGCGCCTATGGGGCACCAACATTGATTACAACACATAAGCTCCCTACGCTATATAAAAACCAAGTAAATCCTAAACGGCAAGAAGCGCATCCCCGTTTACAATAACAATAATGTCATATGTAAAATGCTTGCGCCCTGCGCCCTTTGGCGCTGATTTATTCCTTGTAACACTTCGTTTCTGTGTGCCATTCTTTTAACTCTGCAGCCTGCAGTGTCCCTATGCCCCTGCGCCCTGAGGCCTTAAAATTGCTAACTCCTCATTCTATTATGTAGTGCTTTAATGGAAGATCTGACAGCTGATATGGCTCTTTGGCGTTGGACTTCTCTTCTTCTTCTTGCAGATCAAAGAATCGAACTCGAGATCCATATATGTCTACATCAAGCAAGAAGCCAACCAAGTCAAAGGGTAAGGCTAAGCTTACAGAAGAAGAGATGAAGTATAAATACCAGAGGGTCAGAATGCCCGAGTCCCAGGTAGAATGTGACCTGGACATTAGAGACTCGAACTCGGTCACATTGACATGGAGGATTTCTGGGCCAGAACCAAGAGAGTCATAGGAAGTCCTTGGATGGACAAGCTGGTGGGCAGTGGACTACATTTTGCTGGGGGGATCCCCGTCAGTGCAGTAAACAACAAATTTATGATGGTGGTGGCCCGTTGTTACAACAAAGACACAAGGTGTGTCGAAAATGAAAAGGGCGAGGTCATAATCAACCTCACCGCCGGGACTTTGAAATCATGCTAGGCATCCCTCACCACCGACACTTTGTGGTTGTAAGCCAAGAGGACTGCACCAAGGCATGGGAGGATAATGAAGACAAGTGCATGTAGCTGATGAACGAAGTGTACTTGAAAAACAAGAAGGTAATAACCAGATGGCCACAAAGTTATTCACCGCAGATGACTTCTCCAGAAGAGTTGAGCGACACCATTACATTCCTAAGTAGAGTTTTTGGGCTTTTGACGCCCATTACTTTCACAAATGGATGCTCAGGTACCTTGAAACTATGACCAAAAATGTGCCAAATCAATGCTTTGAGTGGGCGGAGATCATAAGCAGCACCATATCCAAGCAGCTCCAACAACTCACCACAACAGGGAGGTTCTACATGAACTCCTACGTAGTCTATGCTGCAGCCTCGGAAAGGGATTATCCAGGCACTGAACCGATGCGGGGTTTGGCCCCAGGTAAAAATATATGAGTACTACCCGGAGCTGAAGCTGGAGAACAGTATCCCACAGTTTACTAAGATCAACGATGCTTTCTTCTATGGCATCATCTGCCTTTTGAGGCCCAACATGACTCACGGTCGAACGACCAAGAGCATAGTCACGCGACGAGAAGTGGGGAGCACTATTTACCCAATTCCCCACCTTCACCTATCTCAGAGCGGCCAACTTCTTGGGGGAGCCCACCAAATTACCGAGATATGCGGCCCCAAGTTGATCCTGTTGGAGCTGTCCAGACAACTCATAACCTACCATGAGAAATGTTTGAAGAGAAAGAAGGGTGGAACTCCTTTCCCCCTTACAGTGGGTAGATACACCTGCATTTCTCACCACAAAGCCCGAGAAATGTTTGCAGAGCTAGAACTGCTCAATCTAAAGCACAACTTCTCGTGAGGCCCACTTTTGATCCAAGGAATTGCCTTCCCAAGGCAAAACTCGATCCAATCCACATTCCACAGATCGAGGACATCTATATTGACTTGTATCACGAGGTTGAGCTTAGAAGGAAGGATCACTCTCGCTTGGCCTTGGCAGAAATTATTCAATACGGCGTGGCCATTGTTCTAAAGGGTTATCAAACTACCGATCAAGAAGTTGATCAGGTGTATCTGGACACAAATGGAGACAACTGGCCATTTGCCGCAATTGATAGGACAAAAGCGCCTAAACCATTGAAGAAAGGGTCAAGGAAACATTACGGAGGACAAAACACTGGTGCAAAATGAATGGCCTTATCTACCTCGGAGTAGATTTCACTACATCCCCATTGGGAAATGCACCCATCAAGCCGAAGCATCTACCTAAGGGTAAAAGCAAGGACAAAGAGGGTGAATCAAGCTCTGCTCAAGAAGGAGCTCCTGAAAGTCCTCCTTCCGCTGTGCAAGAACAGATTGTAAGTCTGGTATCCCCAGAGAAAGATGCAGCGGAAGGTGTTCGACGAGAACATCCACTCAATATGTCGCCATCTACTACGCTCTGTTCGAGGTCCCTTCTATCCCTTCTCCCTCTCCTCTTTCTCCTCCTCGCGTGACCAGACGACCATTCCTTTGGTTGTATCCTCTCCCCATCTTCTACTATTCCCCCTTCCTCTCTCTCTTCTCTCTCGGCGGAGCTGTCCCCCACCATTTCTTCTCTCATCTCTCAGCTCCATTCCATTCCCGTGTCTACCTCCCCTACAGTATCCCTTCCTCCCATGAGCACTTTCTCGGCCTCCCTCTCGATGCCACCACCAAGTGTCTCTACCCATTTCCCCTCATCCACTGCAGCTTCCCCCTCTTATACCTCTGGTCCCATTCCCTTAAGTCCAACGTGGATCTCCCAACATCTAAGCCAGAAAAAAAGGAAATTCCCTATCGCACCGATGGACTTCTTTGTCATCCTAGCAAAGGGGGCCAAGAAGCAAAAGCCTATAACCCGCTTCTCTCAGAGTGCATCGGGAGAAAGAGTAATGGAGATCACATATCCCGATCCTTCAAAGGGAAAAAAGGATCTGTCTCCTACAGATTATACAGTGACCCAAGTCACAATGGGAACATCTTCTAAAAGTCTCAAGGGGAGGCCCTATCTGCGGTGGATTCCCTATGCAAGAAACTTCAAGAAGCAAAGGAGGAGAAGAGGTTACTAAAAGAACAAAACAAACATCTTCTCCACGCCCTTCAGAAAATGGGCAGTGCACCTCCTACAACTGCCACCGAAACTCCTGAGCTCCTAAGCTAGGACAAGATAAACGAGTACGCTAAAATTGGCAAACAAGGTATGGCAGTTTCCACTGGAGGGATCAAATCCTCAAAGACAGCGAGGAGGTAATAGTCAAGTTCACCGAATTATATCAGAATATCAGTCGGGCGAACAAAGAGCTCCAGGTGATCGCAGGACCTATCTCTCGAAGAGTTGGATCATGCAAGGTTGTAACACGAAACATTCTAGAAAATGCTCGACTGCTCAGTCGACGATCTGGTGAAATTTGCCATTTTCAATCACCCCAGGTACCAAAGAAGATCCTTCTTCGCATTGGATTACAGTCGACGGATGGAGTTCATCCTGGAAAAGATTGATAAAGTCAAGGAGGAAGCCCTGGATGCAATGCATCAAATGGAGAAAATTGTTCTAAGAATGTCTCTAGGCTTGCTTACTCCTTCTTTCACCTTGAGGAAGGCAAATGAAACTATCCGAATCTTTAAGGAGATCATCTCACAAGGGTTAGGGCCAGAATCCACTTTCGACACCAAATGTATCAATAACCTTCTAGCTTGCCGTGATTTTGTGGGTTTCCTAATGGAGGCAGGCAATGAATATTTCAAGCTCCCTGAAAAACTCAGAGATGAGTGGGAGACTTGTGAGGTCATCAATGATCATACGAAGGGTCCTGCCCAAGATCAACTTCATCCCATGATCAGTAAATTCATGGAATATCGAACCCAGTTCCACATCACCTCTCCCAGGAGCAGCAGAAGCGGATACCCCCTTTCAGCCGCGAGACGATGATGAATAACTTTCTTCCTCTTGGCTCCTTTTTTGTGAATATCTAAGAGTATGTTGGCACAAAAACGATGACATCATCCATGTTACTCCATGGGATGTTGTTATCCACCAAGTTGTCCAAAGTCAACAATGACTTGTAGATATTTTGTAATTAGTTGTTGGTTACCTTTTGCCTTCTCTCTTCTCCTTCTTCTATATAGACTTGGATACTTGTTATATTCAAGTAGTGGATACTTTTAGATAAAAATAGAAGTAAGAAGAAAAGACTTTGAGCTTTTTTTGTAATGTAAGAAAATATTAATACAAATATTAAGACTTTGTGCTGAATATGTGTGTTATGAGCATTTAATCTTTCTTATGTCAGATTTATGTGTTTATTCTATTGAATCTATCTCTACTTTTTTGTCATTTATTCATCAGTATTGCTTTGTTCGTCTATGCAAGTAGGTTCGGCTCTATTTACTACCAGCCCAAAACATAGACCCTCTAACCTTTCTACTTTGGAATTCATTTCTTTTCTCCCTTCAGATCTTTTCTATCTCCCCACCTCATTTCTTTCCCTTCTTTTCATAGTTGGAAATACCTCTACTAGGATGAGATCCCAACCCCCGAAGGTAGAATATTGTGAGACTTGCATAGATTCCTACTGGTAGAATAGCAATAAACCAGTTTTGCTTTGCTGACTCAAAGAGGGGCTATGCCCTGCACACTATTGGCTCATCTATCCATAGATCTATCCACGAAAAAATTCGGACCAACAGGTTGATCCATCTATTAATGTAGTTACTACTCATTGTACTTGTATTAATCCTCCTACACTCCACCCACTTCTATTCCTTCACCCATTACTTTGGTAGCTCCTCCTACTACTTCTAAGGGCTATGACATCATTAAGCAACTTAAAAATATGCTCGTTAAGATTTATCTTTACAACTTATTGTGTAATGCATTAGACTATCATAAAACACTAGAAGTTTCCCTTCGTACTATTCATATTGAAAGTGATAACTCTGTGGTGGCATTTACACATCTCATATAGTCTCTTCGCAATTTACCACATGCCATATCTTTCACTAATGAGGATCTATCACCTTTTGCTAAAAGTAATCCATGTGCACCTTTTCTCATTATTGTTGTCATTAACACCACTTGTATTAAATGAGTGCTTATTGATAATGGATCAGCCATCAACTTATGTGCTTATTCTCTTCTAAAGCAGTTGGGTATTAGTGATACTCTCATTTCTAGGAATTCTACTATCATCTAAGGCTATGACTCTACCACTCATACATGTTTAGGAATTATTTCATTACATATCTGGGTTGGGCCTAAGACTATTCTCACTGATTTCTATGTTATAGATGCCTCATTTCAATTCAATCTCTTGTTAGGTAGACCTTGGATTCATGCAATGCAAGAAGTTCCATCTACTATTCACCAATGTGTCAAATTTTTGCATGATGGTTTGAACATAATATCACTGCAGATCTAGAGCCATTCAATTATTGTTGCATAGACACTCTACTAGTGTTATGCACATTCCACCTTTGTAACGTATTCCATATAGTAGCCTCTATATTGGGGTCTAGTGCTTCACCATCTTCTTCTATCGTTGTAAATACTCCAGTTATTCCCATCCACTCTACGGTTATTATTTCACCTACAGTATCAGCTCCTATCAACATTTCTTCTCCACCTATCGAGGCACCTTATATTTCTCTGCATTTTGTGTCACCTACTAACATACTCAATAATGTTTATGCAACATGAGGATCTTTGACCCAAAGCGATTCCGAGGACTCGATAATGAAGTTCACGCTATCAAACTCACAGTTTAAGCATTAGGTTAACTAAATTTCACACCTATTGACGTAGACGATTCTTACTTCAAAGACACATTTGTGGCTGATGGCCCAGTGAATATAAGTTCAAGACCCCTCCTTCTACCAATGCTATGATACTATATCAAGGATCTATTAACATTGTTGAGATGGTTTCATCTTCTCACATGCACTCTACATCTTTGCCACCTCCTTTCACATGCACACTTCTCATCAATAACTCTTTCGGCATAACATCCCAATCGATCATACTTGTTCAGATACTATCTGCACAATTGAGGGGTTAACTCAACTCGGTTTTACACTTAATGACATTCTACCACCGATTCATTCACCACATCTCTACCATGGTTATTGTCACATTACGACCACTTATGGCCTTCGTGTATTCCATTTGACGATATTTGTTGCTCACGCTTCTCACACTTCTCCATTAACACTCAGGAAATCTTGGCTTGACTATATTGGTGGTACCTTAGACATAGGTCACACCTCTCTCACATTCCCTATGCCATTTGGCAGTATCTCCATAGGTAATGACTTGTCTCCAACTTATGCTCGGAATTTTTTTCGATGGTATGCACACAATTGTCCACCGGTACCCTTCACCGATAAAGAGTATGTCATGACCGCTACACATTATGTCGCATGATGGTTCTTTATATGATCCACCACATTTTTTTTCTTATGAAGCTTATAATGTTGCTCTAGAGGCTTCATCCTCGATAGTAATGATATTCTAGATAGTATCACATGACTATATTCATTGCCATATGCTTGGGGTACAACATCTAACACATACCCCGCCATGTTAGTATAGGTGCATCTCTCATCTTTGCATTATCATACATCAATCTCCTAGCTTAGGCATACTCATCACATGTTTTAGCATCATCATTACTCGATGACACACTCTTGTGCTTCAGTTCACACTTGATTGTTGAGGGCATACTACACATGAACCCCACACACTGCATAATAGGTATTACACATTGCATTTCTCCACACATTTCACGTCATATGTCTTACACCTTACATCATACATTCTACATTTAGACTACATCATTTCAAACATACACACATGCGTGTTCACATCTTTTCTAGTTGTGATCGTAGACACATGTCTTTACATGCAAGCATGGATGCTTTCCTTCTACCACTCCTACATCGGTCGGTTAGGGCATCCATATTTGAACACTAAATGGGTGTTATTGTTTCATTTTGTACTTAGCACTTTTCATTACCTGGTTATACACATTTTTGACATACTCGTTATCTTTCTAACATGCTAATGGGTGCTTCATGTGCAACATTTATTTTACAAGATTACTTGCTTCCATGGCTATCTCTGCCTATTTGTCTATTCTTGTATGTGAGCATTGCCCTTTATTGGTGTACACACTTGTTTGTAGATGCGGTCATTATGGCCTTGAGTGTCTCTTGCGACATCATGAGTGGTGTCCCATGTTTACTACTCGATTTGGCAATCTATATTGTTTTCTTGCATGTTTAATTGCATTATAGCTTACACGTTATTTATGTAGCGTACATTTTTCTTCTACATGCATGCTTATTCGTACTAACACTTGTTTTCTAGCCACTTGTTTGTGTGCACCTTAGTTTCTAATAAGCACATTCCCTTCCCCCTACAGGGCATAATTCATGCGGTTGGTCCTCTTTTGGGGTTGCATTCTCCTAGAGCGATGTCACATGGGACCCCAAAGAGGGGGCATCATTTGGGGTTTTACATTCTACACAATGCTTCTACATCGGTTTAGTTCAGTTCAGTTTTTTCCCTTGGCATTGTGGGTTATACAGCGAGTGGGTTTAGACCAGTCTACAAACCCCATACACAACGGATTTTATAAGACATGGTTGTCCTTAGCATTGGGGAGCGATTCTGAGTTAGAGGATATGTGAGTTTGATTTCCTCTCTACACTTCTTCAGCCAATGGCGTCAGATCACCCAAAAAACTAGGCGATTCAAGATATGTGAGGTTGGAGAATAATGCAGCTTTCTCCCTACACTTCTTCGGCCAGGGTGGCATGGGATCACCCAAAAAACTCACATTACAAGATATCCTCTCTACACTTTTTTTCTCATCACGGATCAGGTGCACATGTTCCTTTTACATTTTTCATTTCCATTACATACTTTTACTATATACATACATCTTTACATGTGTTTTTGACATATATACATGCGTATTTGACTACTTGATCATCTTCTCCTCGCAAAGTGTCCGACAAAGATGAGAAGCAAGTAGTCAACAACAACAACAACAATGGCATCAACAACATTTTGTGGTAAACACACACCATACTAACATGTAGGTACATCACACACATCGCAACTACACACGCATTTCCACCCTAGGTTCACTCTCATCACTTTTTTCTCTTTTGCATCTTTAGTTTCCACGCTCCATCATCTTTTTTTCACTCCACGCTTTGTCTAGTCCTTCAACGCATTTCCTACATCACTCTACATGGACATCAGGTATGTATCTCTATCTACTTTATGTTATCGAGTGTTTCGCTCACCAACATAAAGTGGGGGAAAATGTAGACACTAAATCATGCACTTTGGGTATTATTTAGTCCTGGTCTCATACTACTATTCATATGGTTTTTGAGTGAAGAAAGTACTAATTAACCCCCATCTTTTGGCCATTTTACTTTGCTTTCCGTTGTCACTACTGACCTCCCACACATACATGCCTAGTCTATTTTTGTCGTTTTACGTCATTTTAGCCTTGATTGGGGTACACAGGCCGATTAGGGCACCCCGATCCATTTTTCCACTTTATCTCCCTCTTTGGGCACTTTCTAGCCTTTTGAGCATTCTATATATTTTTTGTGGTCGCCTTTTCGAGGTTAACTATGAAATTAGAACAAGAGAACCATATAAATATAAAGTTATGAGACCATAATGAGAGACCAAGCACTAGGAACTACTATCATCACCTAAGGTTGCATTCCACCTAAGGCATATATAACTCATTTGCATCCATCCAGCTCTCATCATAAGGGACAAGGTGGTTCATCGCATCACACATCACAAGAGAGAAGTTTATTCTATTCCATCCACCATTTATTACATTTCTACACAGTTATTTCTCCCTAATTTCACAAAGTGTGACTGGCACAAGAACACTTAGGGCATGATTGCACACACACACAATGAACTACATCGAGTTCGAGATGTAGTGCAACGCTTCGATTAGTAAGTCCACTTTGTTTGGCCATGAGACAGTCTAACCCCTTTATATGCATCTTTATTTTTAGGGGTTTGATGTTTGTCTTGGGGTTTTATAGGTCTCATCTTCATTTTTGATTTCCAACAACATATTACGCAATCCAACGAAGCTAGTGTGGCGGGGAAGTGAACTTAGACGATCACTTACCAACACCTCAGAGGAGGTTTACATAAATTTTTCACATACCAGGGCACCCATATCTCAAATTAGGGTGCCCATGGGTGCCCTTGTACCTATCTAGGCACCCCAGTCCACTCAAATTGCCCAAATCTGCACTTTTCTGGACTTCGGCATAGTCTTTTCCTCCTCATGTTTCTCCAACCATCTTTGTGACATAGTCCAACAAGCTCGTTAAATCAGCTGAGTTATTTCTAACTCTCTTTGCACTCTAGGGTTTCACATATCTACTTTCTTAGTTGTTTGGGTCATTTATCCTTATTTGGTTAGCTCTTATTTATTGTTGCACTTCCTAGATTAACTTCTAAAATTCAAATTTTAGGTAATCACTTTGTAGGTGCACAATGGAGTATATTTAATTACCATATACTTATGTATATAAACATGATATGTAGTAGTGATGATTTTAATAGTTAGGGGTTAAACAATAATATGTAACTCACTCACTAAAGAAAATGTTTTATTACAAAATTCTCACTCTATGCAAATGCTTGATCGGAATAAGAGGGGGAAGAACATATAGACCATATTTCGGGTATAATTTTGGATGTTCTTTGAATAATCAAGGGTTGTTTAGTATTAATGTTTATTTATGTGAAAATTTAAATGATAATTTTTGTCTTAACATGTCATAATAATTTTTATTTTTATTTTAAACGCATTTGGATGGACCTTTGAATCGGGGGCTAGTGGGTCCCACCCATACAACAAAGAAGGAAATAAGCATATAGTTATCCTAGCAAACTACAAACCAAGATTAGTTTAGCAACTGGATCCATAGACAAAAACATGGCCAAAACAAGGGGCCGAGGAAGATTCAAAACATAGACCAACTAAAATAGAACTACTAATACTACCTTTGACCCAGACCCATTACCTAGCTTACCTGAGTAGACCCTGCTCCCTTTTTTTCCCTGTTATCCACCTTTCTTTTCCTCACATTCACCTTTTTATCAAACCACTCACCGATTCTGCCTTCGGCCTCATCAGTTCTTGGTTTGATGGGGATCACCTTAGCCACACATGGGGTAACCACATCTTATTTTTGTTAGCGTTGCTTACCAATACAAGCTATGCAACAAAAAGGGGCAAAATGTAGACACTAAAATTAGGTCACACTCCCCTTTGGTCCCTCGACAAATAAACACCCTTCATCACATTAACTTAGCCATGGCCCCCTTCACCCCACTAATATTAATTTAATTAATCTAATTAAATTAATTCATTATATACCACCATATTTATTATTTAAATATCTTAATTTAGATAATATCCACACATACACTTCACCTAGACGGACTCATCAAGTTAACTCAAACTAAAACCTATTCTTAGTAAGTTGCCATAACTAACTAAGACTTACCTAAACCCTAAAAACAATGCGTAAATTCCTCTAACCACATTCCCACATGCTTACAAGAAGCTCCTAGTTTAATCGCGGGTTAACGGCATGAGATCTCGAGGAAATCAAGAGGATCTCCCTAGTTTAGTAAACCTAGGAAATCCTACCTTGACCGACGCCGGTTACCCCTAACCATCGCTGGTTAAGCCGGAACCGCCGTCGGTTACCCTTTTAACCCCAAAACAACCTTATTCTCAAGGTTGGCAGAAGGTTGGAAAAAGATTGGACAAGTTGGTGAACATTAGCACATCCTAGAGAGATATTGCATCTTCTGAGAGTGAATTCCAGCGAGAACACACATGCAAGGAAGGAGATCAAGCATCTTTTCCTGCATAACCATCCCAACAATGATCTAATCTAACCAAGCAAAGAGGAATGTACATGTAGCCCATGCAGAAGCTTTCCTTCAATTGGTGACCACCTGCAGCCTTCAAAACCTCTCATCAGCACCTCCATCCCTCACTCATAGGCATCCAGGACCAGAATCCAAGTAAGTAAACATTATACTTCTCTGGTTTATTCCATTTCATCATTATATTATCATCTTTTGTTTACCTAGCCACCCATTGACCTCCTCCAACATTCCCCCTCCATATACCCATTAAAACCTCGCCAAATCCCTCCCAAATCACCCAATACCTCATCCCGACCAACCAAAATCCTTTTTGTAATCACAACGGAGACCCAAAACCCATTCTGTGGCATTCCCAAAACTCCACGATGCCGGCACCGATTACGCCTAGCTGCCGTCGATCACCCTTAACGAACATCGATTCTTTGTATGTGCTCATACAACCCGAGCAGGGGACCTATCTACCTAATTTTAATTTTACATCCCCTTAATCACATGTGACCTACCTAAGACTTTTGTCAGACCTACAATGACCCATAACCAACTATTTGACCTTTGAATCCTATTATAACCTAGCTTGTTAGATCAAATCTTTTTTATTGTGTTTTAAGTGAGATGCCTAAATCATTTCAAATTACAATAGGATTTACCTTATTTCCTTGCATTAAATTGTTTAAAATAGTGGACTAACACCATCTAGGAAGTATCACACTTCCTGGATCTAGCACACGCTAGGCAATTCATTGCATATATTGTTTAACCTTTTTTGGTGGTCTTGTTTTGCATTACAGGTAGTTCCTTCTAGCCAAAAGGAAGCTCTCACAATCAACTGTGGATTCAGAAGTCATACGCGCGCAATAACCCATTAACTAGTATTTGAACAAGTATTCCTCCTACACTCGTTACCCTATTTAATTAGTCAATACTTCAAAGAAACGATCTAAAAAATCGTGAAACATTTTAGCACGCCCGATGGGACCCATCTGGGGTTCCTTGCATTTCATTCATTCCTAGGAAAAAATTGTGTGTTTGTTTCCCTTATGAAAAGCATACACATTAATTTTCTTCCTTGGTAACCCACTTTTTCTTTCTATTTGCTCTAAAGGAAAATTTTCTTTTGGTGTAATTAAAAAGAACCATTTCTTCATGTTTTCTGCATTGTAGTGAAAGAGCATCCCTCTTCCTCTTCATCTTATTGTGTCATCCAACTTCACACTTTGATTTGGGCTTAAAAATAAGTGCATTGCATTCTGATTTATCGCATTAGCTCACATTAATTAAGGGCAACCTATACGCTGGAAGTCATGACCAGCTGATGGTTGACAAACGAACCATAGAAAGCACTTTCTTTCTCTTTCTCTCTCTACGAGTCTTACCAAACCTCAAAAAAATTGAAAATACACACATTCTTAAACAACATCTTACCTGGAACAAGTTGTAGGCGATCACACGATCACGGCACGGTGGGCACCCGGCATTTGCTGCTGCCGAGTCATACTTGAGCGAGGCCCGCCCCACCATAACATACCTCAAACCTCACCTTTTAGATCTCCTTCTTCATAGCAAGCCATCCTCACCAAAAACTTTATTTCACAATTCATGTGTCGAGTCCTTAAATAGAATAAGCTAAACAAACATAATAAAAAGGCACTCCTAGGATCACATTTTTCTTAGTGTTTCTACTTGGCTTGCATTTTGAGGTGAGAGATCACGTTCTTCATTTTTTTCTTTTTCATCCTTACACGTTCCTCATCAATTTGGTGTATTCCGGCTTCACCTAAGTGTACACTGGGCCATATCATCATCATTCCTAGAATTATGGGTGCGATTCTACATCGATTGTAAATCACAACCACTTTTCTTTCATCAACTGTTTCAATTTCATAAGAATGGTGTCGGTTACCCTCTCGACCGTAAATCGCCGTTATACCCAACCGACGTCGGTTCTAGGTCCTTTTGTTAACCTACCCAAAAGGACATTTTATTCATTTTCTTCCACTTTTCATAGTCCTTGTCATTGCCATCATTCCCATTGACATTGTAAAACACCATCAAATTTGGCATACCTATCAGATTTGACCTTCTCCCTGGTTTTCACTCACTGACCATTTTTATAGTGATGGCGGTGGTTACCCCCGATCGACATCGGTTTGCCTTAACCAACATCGGTTAGCCTATTTCACTTTCCAACCACCATTTGGTACCTAATCCACTTTTACAGCCATGATTCACCTGTTCTTGCTATTTTCTCGTGTCATTTATAGATAAGCGAGACCTACGATCAAGATCTTGGGTTTACATGGTGCTAACCCAAAGATAAGCAAGCACACTCATATTTCACGCTAGTTGTCAACTGCTCCCACCTAGTCCTTCACCACCTTCCATTTTATCACCAACCATGGATCCCATCCAACATATCACTATCGCTACTAGAGATGAGGAGTTCGCATGACTCCTTGACCAAAACCCTGCTACTTTGTAGTTTTACCTTTCCCACTCATCCACTCGAGATGCCTTGGGTCAATTGATATATGGCATGCCCGTATCTATCCCCTCAACTCTTGCTCCCACTCCTGCATCGGCCCCATCTAGCTCTGCATTACCCGCATCTACCTTACCCCCAGTCATTTCACAACTAGGTCCTATACTCATTGCCATTATGACCGCCATGTCTCGCCACCTCCATAAAGCACCCGCCACATCCACCATACCTCGACAACTATCCAGTAAAGCAACCTCATCCGCCCCTAATGTCTCACACATACCGTAGCTACTTGCCACCTCCCGTGTCGGTGACCCCTACCCCTTTTCAAAACATGGTCCTTTCCATTCCATAATCATTAGCCCCCATTTCCACTAGGGTTACCATGACCCTTCCACCTCCATATACATACTATCAGCCACCTCCCGTTTCATCCATTATTCACTCAAGGTACGTACCTCTTGTTTCACTACCTTCTTCCCAATCAACCTATATGGTAGCACCATACATTGGAGTGCCACCCTCATTAAATGCCTAAAACCAACCCTCTCATGCTACAGGAGGCACCCAATCATCACAACCTACCAATGACCTAATCAAATTGATGTTGGACAAGATGTAGACATTAGAGGCATCGCACGGCTCCCGTAATACTCTCACCTACGACAAGATTTTTAATGAGCCCATCCACCCATCCATTCCTATCGCCCATACCCCATGCATTGGGAAATGCCCAAATTCAATCGTTTCAATAGCAAAGAAGACCCGCAACAACATTTGCAGTCATTCAAACACGGGTGTTATCTGATCGCTCACGATGATGCCTTGCTCTTGAGAACCTTTCCCATGTCTCTGACTGGACCTGCATTAGATTGGTATATTGGGTTACCTAGACACTCCATATTCTCATTCAATTAGGTAGCCCAAGCCTTCTTGGATCATTTCTCTATCAATATTGTCAAGAAGGTTACCATGACCGACCTATACTCCACGTGTCAGTATGAGGACGAATCTATCACAGATTTTGTCACTCGCTAGCGTAGCTTGATCAACCAACTCACCTTCCAACTGCCACAAATAGAACTCATCGAGCTCTTCACATGGGCTTGTGCTAGACATATCTCACCGACCTTGCAGGTCCAAACCTTCCAAACATTCGATGAAGCATTCACTATGGCACGAAAGTTAGAGATTCGGGCCATCGAAGAGAAGAAAATCCAATTACGCAATAAGAATTTGGCATTCAAGTCGAATGATACCTCTTCTTCTTCCAAACCACAAAACAATTATTCAAAGTCTAAGGGCACCGCTAACGCAGTGGTACTCAAGGCTAGCCCAGCTCATCCATCAAATCAGGCTACCCCCTCATCTAATCTCTCACCCATCCAAACTTTTCAATTTAGACGAGAGTAGCAGAAATACACCCCAATTGGGGAACCTTACTCTTCTGTCTTAGAAAATCTTATCAAAGTTGAAGCCATCACTCTTCCACCCATAAAACCACACATTGGTTTTGACCCTACTTGCCCCATGCCCGCATGGTATAAATAACATGACTTCTGTAACTATCATCGAGTAAAGGGTCATAGTGATGGCAATTGCATCACTTTCAAAAATATTATCCAAGAAATGCTCGAGAAAGGTAAGTTAACCATGGATAATCCTAATGCACCTACCAACCAAAACCTACACATCTTCAAGAAACCATTTCCCAACCATGCCCCTTCATCTGATCAAACCGATGAGACCTCAACTCATGATACCCATACCCACGAGGTCCACGCTATCTTTAATGACATACTGTCACCTCCTAATTACCTCACATTCCTTCCATAGAGGAAATCCTAGCCCGAAATCCTCCTTCCACATCAAAACCAACCTCCCTTGTTCCTTCACCCATAGAGGAACATCTTTCATCTCCTTCATCACCTATGGAGGAGTCTTCCGCTAACATCGAGACCATCTCACCCCTGGCTTCTCCACTTAGAGAACTTTTACCCATAGTACCTCCTCCACCCATAGAGGAGCACCCATTACCTCCTCCACCCATAGAGGAGCACCCATCATATCATCCACCTATAGAGTAGTACCCATCATCTCCTCCACCTATAGAGGAGCTCCCATCATATCCTCTGCCTATCATAGACCCAGTTGAAATATCGTTTCCTCTTGGTGAGCATTCTCCATCCGCTACCCAAAATCTTGCAAACCTACTTTCGGCTCTCTTACCCATGGAAGCTGAAGCTAGCCAATTTCCCATCTCTAAGACACATTTTATGGGAATTGCCATTAGGTCCTCATCAACTCCACCTACAGATGTGTTGTTCTCGCATTTGGCCGATCACTTAGATTATGTGGATAGAGCCTTATTATGGGGATGCCTTTTGCTTCCTGTCTCAACGCAGATGCAGAGGTCACTTGCTGATACCTCCACTATCTACCCAAAAATATTTTGACCAATCAAACCAAACACAACCACCTCTATCACAACTCCTTCCACGACACCTATCATAGCTCAAACCACATCCTTACCCATAACCCAATCTATATCTAAACCCAAACCCACACCTATGACATCATCCTCGACTAAACCTATTACCACTTTAGGGGTCACCCCGACTACCAGCCTTACTCATCCACCTATCAAACTGGATTTAGCTACATCCTCCAAAGACAACACCACACCTACTCGACACCCAAACAGAAGCACCACACCCATAGAACTCATACCCGGCTGCTCAATCACACACACATGCACTGTCCCGCCCGTCTTAGGATCTCAACTTCCTCACATGGCCAAGAAACCTCCACCACCAATAAACCAAAACATGCCCATTCCTCCCTCACAAACCTCTAAACTACCTGGACACCCAAAGCATGACTTACACCGGAACTGCGACATCTTTACCACCCATACCTCTAATACCCTCAATTATTGCTTCACTACCCACTACACTTCAATCGTTGTCTCTCACACCCCAAGCACAACCCACGTCATCTACCTTCATAACACCCCCATTATCCCCAGTGGGTAACTTGTCCTCTTCCCCCATCTACTTTTCCTTCTAGACCTCGTACACCCATATCACCTTTACCCAAGAAGGTGTGACCCAAAACAAAATTCCACTACCCCACAATAAGGTAGTCAAAACAACCACACACCCTCCTACCCATCCATCTACTATACCCCTACCTAAACAAACACAACCGACACCCAAAACCACGCCAGCACCCAAACCCATAGCTCAACCCGCTCCTCCTCTTCCAAAGACCATTCCTCAACAATCAACTACACCTACACCCAAACCCATGTTCACTTCCCATTGTGATCCACTAGCAGGGTCCTATGCCAAAATTTTAACCAACCTCCTTGAGACTTCTGTCATCACATTACCACCACTCAAGCCTTATGACCCCCTCAAACCCAAGCCAAAAGGGTTTGACGATACTAAAATTTGCACCTACCATCATGTGCCAGGGCATGATGTGGAAAACTACAAGGCCTTGAAAACCGTCCTGATCCAGTTATGTCCCAGAAGCCAACTTTGACGACAATGACCTTCTCGATGAGGATCCTACTTCACCAACACCCATTCCCACACCGCTTGCTACTCAACAACCACAAACTCCACCTTCACAGCTCCTAGATTCACCCCCAAGATTTGAAATTAACATGGTTCACATCTAGAGAACTTGCCACGCCACCACCCAAATGTCGTTGTGCCTAACTCACCTCACAGGGTTTTCTCCTCCGGTAGGTTTTTACCCGTTGTGTCATTATACCACTCACCCTACACCTTCTCCATTTGCCAACTCCCCTCATATCAACATGAGTCATGTCACTATATGTGCTCAGAAGGATAAGGGTAAAGAAAAGAAAGCCACCCATCAACCAATCCTATACCCAACATACCATCTGCACCCATACCTAAAATCACTATCTGTGGCCCCATGTACCCCATTTCTAATGGCGTCACACATCACACCATGCTCAAATAATTACACCAGTCTCCCCTCAAAATGTCCCTATATGACCTCATTCAAACCTCGGAATCCCATCATCAAGCTCTCATGGAGGTTCTTCAATCTATTAAGGTTTTACCCAATGACCCTACACCCATGGCCTCCATTACCACACCCCATCATGTAGCCTCTCTCACCAAACTACCACAGTCATCTTCACCCCACCCTATTCTCCAAGTGGCCTCCCTTAGCTTCTCAGAGGAAGAGATCGCGCCACACCAAAATGATGACCCGAATCTAGCCCTCTTCATCTCTATCCACATTGATGACATACGGGTATGCCATGTGATGATTGATGGGGGCGCTAGCATTAACATCATTTCATCCCATGCATTCGCTAAAATGCGCATACCGATTGCATGCATAAACATTCGGTCATGTTGCATTCATTTAATGACGCTTATCACCTCTACACTAGGCACTATCATCCTCCACATTCCCGTGGACCCCCGCTTTATTCTAGATTGTTTTACATTTTGGAAGGGTAATTCAATATAACTTGTTGCTTAGCAGACACGGATTCATGTCATGGGTTGCATTCCTTCCACTTTGCATCATTGTGTAAAGTTTGAACACGAAGGACACACTTATACCATTCCGGTGACCCTCACCTTTCAAAACATGTAACATGCTTTACCGACCCAATGATGTGCACATACCTATTCACCGACTACCTCCACAACCATTACTTCTTCACCTATACTTCCACCTACCAAGACGGTTGTTGCTTCTACCGCACATACCTCCTCCATTCCTACCACTGCCATAACCTCCACAATGACCCATCAGCTTCCCAATTTGTTAACTCCACCTCGCATCGACCTCGACACATCATCCATTCCAGCTACCTACATACCAACCACTAATCCCTTGGAAGGTGTTTTCAATGCCTCACTCTGGGGGAGTACCACCTATATAGTGTCAACACATTCCTTACTCCACAAGAGTATGGAAGTCTTCACCAACACCCTCGTTATGATCACCGTATAGGAGAACGTCTCCTATATGGTCCTCCCCTCACCTTCGTACTAGTCTCACCTATGGGGGACTTGATACTACCACTTACACACCTGAACCACCATCACAAACTCACCCCTTTTCCACTGACTTCCAATCACTTACCAATCACCATTTCACCCACACCTTCCTACACCGATGTGCGTGGAAGGGTTTTGGTTTTGGCTTTTACAAGCAAGGCCGCTTATACCATTATTCCATGTACCACCCGCAAACATAATGACAGTAGCGGTATTGGCTTTCCTAAACCACCTACCAAACAAGCTCGCATTGAACTCATCAAAGACATCAGCCCTTCTCCACCCCCTTCACCCACTCCGCCTTCATCACCCCCTTCACCGATGGAGTTGATGGATCCTGAATCTATCCCTCCTAACTTTTTTCATAAACACCATTTCCTTGGGGCCTCTAACTTATCAATGCGAGGGCAAGGCCCCTTCCACTCTTCCCTTCATGTATCCTAAAATGATCGATGACGATATACATTCAATTAACGTCGTTCAATGTTAGGATGATGAATCTATACTCACCTACCTTAGTGTAGAAGACTCATATATTCATTGGTCGTTACCTTCTGAGACGTAAACCATGTTGAATGAATTGACTATCAAGATCAACATTCATACTCAGGATGACCCACACATCCTAAAGATCAGACAATCTTTAGATGCTGTTGAACAGGAAGCCATCACTTCTTTTCTCAGAGATCATAACCACACTTTCACTTGGTCTTACGCAGACATGCCCGATATTGACCCCACCATAGTGGTCCACAATATCATAACTATTCCCGATGCCAAACCCATTAAATAAAAGCTGAGGAAAATACACCCTTGCATTACTCTTCTCGTCAAAGAAGAACTTCAGTGCCTTCTTTCCATTTCCTTCATATTACCCATTGATTATCCTTGTTGGATTTCTAACATTGTCCCTATCACTAAGGCAACAGGGGGACTCTGTATTTGCACATGGACTTCCGTGACCTCAACCTAGCATGTCCAAAAGATGACTTTCCCTTACCTGGTATTGACCAACTAGTTGACCTTACTACTAGTCACGAGATGTTGTCACTCATGGATGGTTTCTCAAGTTATAACCAAATCCTACTTGCCCCAGAGAAGATCAACACAAAACCTCATTCATCACCCCTTGGGGGACCTTCTGCTATCGAGTCATGCCTTTTGGCCTTAAAAACATTGGTGCCACATATCAGCGGGCTATGACTTACATATTCCATGACATCATGCATCGCATATTGGAAGATTACATGGATGATCTCTTGGCCAAATCTAAACGTCGCTCCGAGCACCTAGCCATCCTCAAAACCATCTTTGACCGCCTCATTAAATATTAAATGCCTTCACCTAAGAAGTGTGTCTTCACGGTTCTCTCAGGAAAGCTCCTAGGATTTATCATTTCCCTTCATGGTATAGAAGTTGACCTTGCTAAAGTCAAGGTCATTCTTGAAATGCCTCTACCTACCAACCTTAAACAACTCCGTAGCCTATAAGGTAAGTTGCAGTCTATTCACCATTTCATTTCACAATTATCGGATCGGTGCAACGTTTCATCATCTTCTCAAGAAGGATGTCTCTTTTAAATGGGATGATGAGCGCCACAAGGATTTTGAGGCCCTAAAACAATACCTTCTCCAACCACCCGTACTCATTCCACCTAAAGATGATCAACCTTTTTACCTATACATCTCTGCTACTGATCATTCCTTGGGAGCCATGCTCGCTCATCGCGATGAACAACACAGGGAGCAGGCGGTTTATTACATAAGTCGTACTCTTTTGGACTATGAAACCCAATACAACCATCCCAAAAACTTTTCTTAGCCTTAGTTTTCATTTCCACCAAACTTTGTCATTACCTACTCAACCACAAAACCTATGTTGTGACCAACACCAACCCCTTACACTTCATGTACGCCAAACCTTATCAAAATCAGCGTGCCGCATGATGGCTTATGCTTTTAGCTGATCTTGACCTCAAATTCATTCATCAAAAGTCCATCAAGGGCCAAGCTATCACCGACCAATTGGCCGACGCACCTATTTCGAGGATCAACCCTCTAATTTTGACTTTCTAGATGAGTCGATTGCTACCTTCTCCCTAGATGAACCTCCTTACCAAATGACACTCTTCTTTGACAGTTCCAAGTGTCAGTGTGGGGGCAGGGCTAGTATTATCCTCATTCCTCTTTATGGTGAGCCCGTGCCTTTGTCTTTCAAACTCAATTTTGAATGTACTAACAATATTGCCAAATCAAAGTGCTTGTACTAGGTCTCCAAGCCGCCTACGCCCTAGATGTTAAATCAATCAACATCTTTGGTGATTCTCAATTGGTCTTAAACCAAGTCAATGGTATGTACCAATGTCATAACGAGATACTTCAAAAGTATAAACATCATGTAGACATACTTTTGACCACCTTTGACCGTTTAACCCTTGAACCATCCCACATTCATACAATAAGTTTGTAGATACCATGGCCTACTTAGCTTCCCAAATACCCGCTTCACCCACCCATTCTACAATCTTTGTCACCGTACAATGACTCCAATCACCTTCTTATTTACCTCACGATGTTTACTCGATCGGAACCGCTACCCTTGACCTGAGTGACCTTTGGTATAAACAATACTCCTACTACCTTTCTCTCTCCATATTACCTTGTGATCTCACCCATGCAGACAATGTGACTTCCTTAAATAAGTCTCTCGTTACATCATTGCAGGGGGCTCCTCTATAAATGTGGATTTGATGGTATTCTCTTACGATGCCTCACAAGTTCTGAAATTCCTTATACCATTAAGGAAGTTCATGATGGCGTATGTGGAGGTCACTTGGTGGCTTTGTTGTTACTTAAGCGTATTCTTCACTGGGCTATTATTGGCCGACCCTTAACCATGATTTTTGCGACTACGTCAAATGTTGTGTAAAATGCCAATAACATTCCAATTTTCATCATACGCCTAGTCATGCCTTACAGGTCGCTCGTGACCTTTGGCCCTTCTCTCAACGGGGTTTGGATCTTGTCGGAGAAATCAATCCTCATTCTTCCCAATGCCATCAATGAATCATCACCGCTGCTATCAAATACTATACAAAATGGGTGGAAGCCATACCACTCATTTCCATGAAAGTTGAGAAAATATGTGAGTTCATTAACCACCACATCATTTTTTGCTTTGGTGTTCCACATCGCCTCATCACTGACAATGGAAAACAATTCAAAAACAAAACATTGCAAAAACTTTGCAACACCTTCGACATTTAGCTTAGTTTCTCATCACCTTATTACCCACAAACCAACGGCCAAGCCAAATCCACTAACAAAACCCTCAACAAAATTCTTATGAAAGTGGTTGACGATATTGGGAAGGATTGGCATACGCACATTCCTTTTGCCCTGTGGGCATACCGCACTAGTATTCGCACTTCCACTGCAGCCACACCATTTTCTTTGGTCTATGGTATAGAGGCAGTCCTACCTCTCGAAGTCCAGATTCCCTCACTTTGCATCTCTCTCCATGACATGCTCAATGATGATGACTTTCGTCAAGACCATTTAGCACAACTAGAGTTATTAGATGAACGTCATCTTAATGCTCTGGATCACCTTCAAGTTTACCAAAAACATATCAAACGTGCCTACGAAAAACGTGTCCATGAACGAACCTTCAAGTCAATTACCTACTCTTGAAAGAAAATCAACATGTAACCAAAGCATAAAAAAGTAAACGAGGCAAATTTGCTCCTAATTGGCTTGGACCATACATCGTGACTCATACCTATGGATCAAGTGCTTACCGTTTATCATCACTCAATGGTAAACCCAAACCTGAGCCCCTTAACGCCTTGCATCTTCGACCATTCTATTGTTGACTTGTAGTCCTCCCTCACCTTTTGTCTCTTTCCATGCTCATCCCTTGAGCACTATTCACTCCATACACCTCACCAACGATTAAACAAGAATCATGTGAGTACCATCACTTGTTATCTTCTCTTAAATATGTGTACCACGGCACTACACATAGCATGATTCTCATGGATACTTTTTGTCTACCTTTAGATGAGATCCCATGGTCGTTTCACCTTGCCTTTTGAACAAGAGTCTTCTTCTCCACCTTGGTCTTGTCCATGACCTCAAGACCTCACATGGGACCCAACTCCTTGAGTCAAACTTCCAATAAAAATATGACTCCCTCAAAAGGACATCTTCCTCTCAACAAATTACTGCTATAAATAGACTACTCCCTAGAAGGATAGCTATGTAAAGCTCTTAAAAAATGAGAGCAATCGAAGCTTCCCGCATCGATCAGCTTCACGAAGACCTCAAGGAGTTAAATTTTATTCATCCCATATAGACTTCCCGCATCGATCAGTCTATCTCAAATTATAAGTCAACCTTTTTTCATGGACTTTCCCATTGGGATCTAGGTTCTCTTGCTCGAAACGCATGCTACCTATACCATATATAAAAATTACCCACTTTTCACCCTTCAAACCATGCCCACTCTCATTTCCTATTGCCTCAAGGGACTTCTTGGAACTTAGACATTTGGTGATCATGTGAATACTTTTCATCATAGAACAGTCCATCATGCAATGTCTTTAGGGTCTTACATTCATCACCTCCGCCAAGGTATGATCTACTCAGTATGATCCTACCTAATCAGTGGCTTTCTTGCCCCCTCTTATCTTTTGAACCATCTTTGTTTACGTTTTGATTACCTTATACAGGACTTGGCCCTCAATGCTTACTTTTGGGGTAATCTTCTTCTTTCACCACAATCACCCTCACCTACATCATTTTACCTATAATCTACCCACACCTAACAAACCTAAACCCACAACATGCCCAAAAACCTGCCAACTCATTTTCATACCTCCTCATATTCTTCCCTAGCTTATGGGAGAACTACATCGGTCTGAGGTCCCTTTTCGCCGAGACTATGTAGGCAGCACTCCAAGGGCATGGGGCCCTTAGAGGTTAGCTCGGCCATTTCGCTACCCTAAACAATTCATCTTCCATGTTCCTCACATTACATCACACCTCACTTAGTTTCCCTCTTATACCCAAAATTGGAAATTAAACCACATACATAACAAGTTGTTTCATATTTTAAATATTATCACAGCATACATTTATCATGCCTACCATTTCTCTATCATCCCTATGCATAGATTATACCACATCTCACATATGACCCATATTACCATTCATTGCATGAAATAATGAATCACAACTTCACTTACTTTCAACACAACCATGTCTATATAACCCGACTCGATCCATGCCTACACCAGACCGACGACTCGATCCATGCATATAACCTGACTCAATCCATGCCTATAACCTGACTCAACCATGCCTACACCGACCTGACTCGATCCATGCCTAAATTAACTGACTCGATCCATGCCTATACCAACCTGACTCCATCATGCCTAACTCACCTAATTTCCATCCATATCAACACAACAAATTCATATCTCATAAACAAATCAACAAATCAAAAATACCATGTATCTCACCAACACATCAACAAATCAAAAAAATACCATGTATCTCATCATATAAATAAATCAATGTGTATCTCAAATATACATGGCTATCTCATCATGTCCATCATCTCAAAATCATCGCACGTAGGCCAATATACAATACAAAATGTCATCGCACGCATGTCTGGTCTCATATATACAATAAAATAATGAATCAATATAAAATCTCTTGACACACAGGCTGGTATATGCTCGAAATATACAAAATCACTCATACATCCTCACTTTGTCTTGGCGTATGAGACCTGGTATGTGATCAACACTATAAATATCTCTCGGCACGCAGGCTAGTATATATCACACAAAAACTATCATACATAAAAAAAAACTAGGCGCCATATCAAGCATCTCGGCAGATGTCCTCCATCTCGGTATCACCTATACCCTCGGCCTCCTGGGTCCCTGTTGGCACCTCCAACTGGAGCTGGTCTCCGAGTGTTGTAGCCTCTACTGCACGATCGGGCCTCGGAGCTTGCGATCTTTTGTGCTCTCCACACTATGAGTTTGGGATCTCGTCCTCTCACTAGACACCTGTTGTGCCCGGTACTCGGCATAGGATATGAATTCTATCTCGGCCGCCATCAATGGTCCTAATAGTATCTCGACTCACCTAGGGCATCCCATAACTTGGATATAGGCACGGTCTATGGTGGTCCCATAGGTCTTGGCCCCTGTACCTACCTTGTGGGACCCGCCCACTCCTCCTGCTATGAATCGGGACTGTTCCCGGTGCTCGTGGTGGTGCCCCTACCCCGTGCTGTAAGACCCCAATATGTGTCTAGGTTGTGGCGGCCTGTAAACTGCCACCTAAGCCTATAGGGTTGCCACCGACCATCCCCTCCTCTCCATCTCCATCTCCTCCATCGGCCATCTAGGCCGGGACCGACCACTGTATGCGTAGCTCTGCTACCTCCACCTCCAAACCCTCCAGTTGTGTCTGCAATATACCCAACTGGGTAATGAGAGTAGCCACCTACCCCTATAGGGCATCTCTCTACACCATGATGGTGGCTAGATCCAGCACTACCCGATCTAGGTGGTATTCCTCGTAAGTGAGCTGCCCACCATTGTCTGTGCACTGTACGCACCGGCGTCATTTATCTGCGATCCACTGGCTTCTCCTCCTACCCTGTGGGCACTGTAGGCTATTGTAGAAGTAAAGGCCTCTCCATGTCGTCTCTCTGATCAGTGCTGTGGGAAAGGCTTAGGCATGCCTGTACTAGCTGAACTACCACCCAACTCTGTCTGCACTGGACCATCTCATACTCCCGAGCACGGCGACCATGTATCCATCGCTCTAGCTAGAGCTTAGCTAGCTCCTCATGCATATGCCTATATGAGGGGAATCCCACATATGGCCTCCGGATAATTTCCACTCGGACAACCCCTCCAGTGAATCGCCGAGAAATAGGCCACATCATGTGTGGGCATCTCAGATCGCCGCTCTCCAATAACTGGCACCCATCTCCTGTACCCCACCCACACAAATCTTACTAGGAATGCATCTGCTCAGGGCATCCCTATAGCCCGTACACAAACTATGTGCTTGTATGCCCAACAGTGCAGTAAAAATGTACACCACAGTGAACTGCAAGCAGCCTACCCATATGCCCACAACTCCTTATGCACTGCACCAAGAATGTTGGTGCCCAAGCAAAGCGGGTCTCATGCACCATCATATCATGGAGTAACCCCATCAATGATCAGGGAAACCATCCACCATCTGCATCTGGCAGTGCATAGCAACACACTGCCTCCATCAATAGAACCACTAGCCTTGTCTCATCCGGACGGGATAGGTACATCTCTCCATAGCTCAAACTAGCACTATGGAATCTCAAATCGGCCATCCCCTCTCCAAAAATGGTCATAATCAGCTCCTCTGAGGCCTCAGAGGAGATAGAATAAACCTAGGCACCCAATATGGGTAACTGAAGAATCCGGAACACGTCCTCTAGGGTGATAGTCATCTCACCCGTCGGTAGGTGGAACATGTTGGTCATGGAGTCCCATCTATCGATGAGCGCGACCATCAAACTAGGCTGCCAGGACTACATGTCTATAGCAATGAACCCCACTCAAGCCCACTACCTCCACATGTTACAGCTCCTCAGGGTTACTGCACCACACACTGTCACCAGTAGAGGCAGAACCATGTCCCGCATATGTAAGCTGCGCTCTCCCTTGCATCTAATACAAGCACGACATTAATTTACATATATCCATCCATCTTGACCATTATCATTTCCCCTGTACCTTATTTTCACCCTACCCATCTCAACTACCTAGTCCACACCACTTTTGAACCTTTTTGCCCCTAATCCGATCAGCATTCGAGTTCAGCTAACCGACCCGGTCACCTTTTAACCGACACCGGTCACTTATTTGTTGGCCGATACTAGTTCACCCTTACAGGACCCCCAGTTACCCCTTAAGCGGTATCGAGTCCACTTGTTTGGTGACCAATACCGGTTCCACCTAACCAACGCCGGCTAACTTTGATCGATGTCGGTCCATCACGAAAAACCCGTGATTTTCCAAAACCCCCTTTTAACAAACCTTCCCCGCCCTTTTACCCCACCTAGGATGACCTCACCTACCCTTGGACCTCCACCCACCTCACCTATCCCCTTTATTACCCTATCCATTCCTCCTTTTACCCAATATACCCCCATTCCCAAATTTAATTTGTACCCACCCACAAAAACAAAAAAAAAACAACCAAACCTACAACCAACACTAAACTAATCCTCTACTCTATCAAATCAACAATGTAGAGTAAAGCACTTAACTCATCACACTACCGCTGTCTCGGTGGCACGTCTGCCACCTGTACATCGATGGCCCTTTGATCCCTCTTGACCTCGCCATCACCGAATACCTACTCGCAACCTCTCACCACTCGAATCCCTCGTGATGATCCTACCAAGAACCCGTTGTTCACCAATTCACTATTTCGCTCGTCCAGGACACTTTTCTCTCTTTTTTGTCATTTTCTCACTTCGAACAATAACAAATGAATAACAAAAACATGGATTTTTTGTTTTTATAAAAACTCGACATAACCGATGTCGATTACCCTTGACAAAGACATCGGTCGTCGCATGCCCTACCTAACCGTCATTAGTTTATCTATACCAACGTCGGTTATCCATGACCGCATTGGTCACCCTCACCTACACATTGCCCTCAATTTTAACCTTTACCCTACCCCTACCTCCCTTTTTCCCCACCCAACCTTCACCCTGACCATTTACCCCACCCCACCTTTACCCTACCCATTTACCTCACCTTTCCTGACCTCCTCATTTACTACCTCCCTTTGTCCTCCTTTAGGGACTCATTATTCTACCCCTACCTTGGCCTTACCCATGCCGTGACCTAGATATTTGGACTGGACCATCACTAGAGACCTTTGACCTCATGTGTTTGCTATACCTTGCGCAGCATTGTTACTGTGTTGTTGACCTAATGACCTTACCTAGCCTATGGCAAAGGATGTTTATTTATCCGACCTTACCTTTGGTGTACCTAAAGCGTTCTGCACCTAACCTACGTTGTTTTTCTGACCATACCCTATACCTTGGATACGAATCACTTGACCTTGTTTGGATAAACCTATTGACCTTAGACGATGTAGAGTTTACATGTTCTTTAACTTTGGTAGCGTGTTACGGTTTATACGTGTGCGTGCATTTGAATGTTACTACCTTTGACCCAGATCCATTACCTAGCTTACCCGAGTAGACCTTGCTCCTTTTTTTCCTTGTTATCCACCTTTCTTTTCCTCACGTTCACCTTTTTATCAAACCACTCACCGATTCTACCTTCGGCCTTGTCAGTTCTTGGTTTGAGGGGGATCACCTTCACCCACACATGGGGTAACCACATCTTATTTTTGTTAGCGTTGCTTACTAATACAAGCTACGTAACAAAAAGGGGCAAAATGTAGACACTAAAATTAGTTCACACTCCCCTTTGGTCCCTCGACAAATAAACACCCTTCATCACATTAACTTAGCCATGGCCCCCTTCACCCCACTAATATTAATTTAATTAATCTAATTAAATTAATTCATTATCCTCACCATATTTATTATTTAAATATCTTAATTTAGATAATATCCACACATACACTTCACCTAGACAGTTCATCAAGTTAACTCAACCCAAAACCTATTCTTAGTAAGTTGCCATAACTAACTAAGACTTACCTAAACCCTAAAAATCAATGCCTACATTCCCTCTAACCACATTCTCACATGCTTACAAGAAGCTCCAAGTTTAATCTGTGGGTTAACAGCATGAGATCAGGAAATCAAGAGGATCTCCCTATTTTAGTAAACCTAGGAAATCCCACCTTGACTGACGCCTTGGTTAGCCCTAACCATCACCGGTTAAGCCAAAACCACCGTCGGTTACCCTTTTAACCCCAAAACAACCTTATTCTCAAGGTTGGCAAAAGGTTGGAAAAAGATTAGGCAAATTGGTGAACATTAGCACATCCCAGAGAGATATCGCATCTTCTAAGAGTGAATTCCAGCAAGAACACGCATGCAAGGAAGGAGATCAAGCATCTTTTCCTGCACAACCATCCCAACAATGATCTGATCTAACCAAACAAAGAGGAATGTACATGCAGCCCATGCAGAAGCTTTCCTTCAGTTGGTGACCACCTGCAGCCTTCAAAACCTCTCATCAACACCTCCATCCCTCACTCATAGGCATCCAGGACTAGAATCCAAGTAAGTAAACATTATACTTCTCTGGTTTATTCCATTTCATCATTATATTATCATATTTTGTTTACCTAGCCACCCAAAGTGACCTCCTTGACATTCCCCCTCCATATACCCATTAAAACCTCACCAAATCCCTCCCAAATCACCCAATACCTCATCCCGACCAACCAAAATCCTTTGTGCAATCACAAAGGAGACCCAAACCCATTATGTGGTATTCTAGAACTCCACATTAACCAAAGACCTGGTTACACCTAACCACCGTCGGTCACCCTTAACTGTATCGGTTTCTTGTATGTGCTCATCTGACCACGAACATGGACCTATCTACCTAATTTTAGTTCCCCTTAATCACCTTTGACCTACTTGAGACTTTTGTAAGACCTACAGAGACCCAAAACCAACTATTTGACCTTCGGATCCTATTCTAACCTAGCCTAGATTAGATCTTTCTTATTGTGTTTTAAGTGAGATGCCTAAATCATTTCGAATTACAATAGGATTTACCTTATTTCTTGTATTAAATTGTTTAAAAGCAGTGGGTGACAACCATCTAGGAAGTATCACACTTCCCGGATCTAGCACACGCTAGGTAGTTCACTGCATATATTGTTTAACTTTTTCTGGTGGTCTTGCTTTGCATTACAGGTAGTTCCTCCTAGCCAAAAGGAAGCTCTCACAATCAGTTGTGGATTCAGAAGTCATACGTGTGCAACAACCCATTAACCAACATTTGAACAGGTATTCCTCCTATGCCCGTTACCCTATTTGTTTCATCAATACTTCAAAGAAATGATCTAAAAATGGTGAAACACTGACATTTTCAAAAATCACCACTTCCAACTTATTGAGAAAGCTCTGCAAATCTTGATGTCCAGTCCCCGAAAATCTTGAGATTACGTTCCCACCAAATGTGCCATAAGAGGAGAATGGGTGCACATTTCCATATGGAATTGAGCACGAAATTGGAACCAGGGAGTATGTCATGCTATAATAGTGGCCAATATAGTCTCTCCCGGGGCCCATGTTAGATTAAGGTGATGACACAACTAGTACCAACACTCGAGAATAGAAAGGGCAATGTAGGAGCGGATGATTGATATCTTCTTTGGAATTAGAACAAAGAATGCATCTAGTAGGCCCAATGTAACCCCATATTTTTCTCTTATCTTGTGTGAGGATTTTTGTTTAAATACTAGCGTGAAGGCACCAACTTTAGGCAAACACACACGAATCCCAAAACCAATCCAAACTTGGGGAGCAACAAAATTATTAAGGCAAAGAACCAAGTACCCGATTTGTGGAATATTGACCCAACTTCTCACCCAACCATAAAATATTGTCATCTGGTGGTGGTGACATACTTCTCTACACTTTAGAATTTCTTTAAATCACCATTTGGATTACTCAGAGAAATTCAAGTCATCGGGATCCTTCCAGGATCGAGTTGGAGAACCATCTACGGTGGAAGAACCCTAATCTTGAACAAGGGAACACCATGTGGCTTTGGAGGCCAAATGTTCCTCTTCTAAATCAAGAAGGCCCTCTAGAGAGGGATGACAATTCCAATAATATTCCCATAATTTTTTTAGAAGTGCCATTTCAATGAGCAAAGAAACATGAGTGGAAAACATGCTCATGTAGGAAGAGATGAAGTTCCAAATGTGGGATCCTTTAGGGAGGTCGGTCTTAGAGATAATCAACTTAGGAGGACCATTGCCAATATATTTCTTCTTTAGAATCTGATTGATATATCTTGATGGATAGGACAAGAAATTCCATACAAAATTTTCCCCCAAAGCAATATTTTGAAGACCAAGATCGATGATACCAGCCCCACCATGAGCCTTGGGAGTTTTCACAATGCTCCACTTGAGTAGATGTAATTTTTAATCTTCAAAATTTACTTTTAGAGGAAGTTGTATAGTATTTTTCAATCTTGAAGCACCATTTGAGGGACCCTCAGAACTAAGAGCATATAAATAGGGATGGCATTGAGAACAAATTTTATGAGAAGAATTTGACCAACCAAGGTGAGCCATTTCCCCTTCCAAGAATGAAGCCGCTTATCAATAGATGAGATCAGATTATTCCAAAGTGAAGAATGACATTGGTCGATAAAGAGTGGGATGCGAGGTAAGTTTGAGGAAGAGATCCCATTGTTATGCCCAAAATATTGCTAACACATTATTGTAACCGAGGTGAAGTATTGAAGAAAAATACCGCCGATTTGTTGAAGTTGATAACCTAACCTACAACATTAGCATAGATATCCAAAATAGAGAGGAAAGAAGAAGCTTCAAGCACAGTGGATGCACCAAAAATAAAGGTATCATCCATGAACTGATGGTGGGTAATAGAAGGGGTGTCATCGACAACCAACAAGCCCTGAATACTCCCATTACTCTTGGTGGAGAGGATCGATCTATTGAGGGCTTCCGTAATGAGTAGGAAAAGAAAAAAGAGAGAGGATCCCATTGATGAATACCTCAATTACTTTCAAATAAACCTTTAGCGAGAACCATTATCAATAATAGAAAAATGGGGAGAGGATATAAAACTATAAATCCATTTACAAAAAGCAT
Source organism: Taxus wallichiana var. yunnanensis (assembly GCA_018340775.1). Taxonomy (NCBI): domain Eukaryota; kingdom Viridiplantae; phylum Streptophyta; class Pinopsida; order Cupressales; family Taxaceae; genus Taxus; species Taxus wallichiana. The sequence continues at coordinate 3,043,845 of CM031233.1, forward strand.
CACAAAACCCAAACTTGAGAAGGGAAAGTAGGAGGAATCTCCAATTAATTTTATCATAAGCCTTGTTATAGTCAATTTTAATAAGTATACCGGATTATTTTTTACACATGAGGGAATGCATCGAATCAAGAGCCAAAATAATACCATCGGTTATATTGTGCCACGGAATAAATCCACATTTTTCCTTTGAAATGATCCGATCTAACAGGGTTTGATCTTGTTAGCAATTGCTATGGAAATGATTTTATATAAAGTCTTGCAAAAGGAGATTGGTCTATAATCATCAAAGGAGGAGGAGTTCTCCTTTTTAGGGAACAGGCAAATGAAAGTATGATTCATGCCTCTAAGGATCTTCTTGGAAATCCTAGATTCCTCTCGATGGCAGCTCGGACATCATGTTCCACAATATCCCAATATTTTTTAAAGAAAGTCATTTGAAAACCATCAAGACCATGGGATTTATCATGTTCCATAGAAGACAACAAAGCAAACCTCATCCATAGTAAATGGAGTGAGAAGAGCGGCGTTATCTGCTCATTAATATAATCGGTGACAGTTTGAAAGCAAAGAGTGTTGGTAGTAAGATCTTATTGAAGCTCGCCACCAAGAGTGAGAGAAATGGGAGATAACTACTTGTTTAATAGAAGGTTGATTAATGAGCTCGCATCCATCCATGGACTTGATCTTGAAAATATAATTGGTATTACGCTTGGATTTCAGCGATCATGGAAGAACTTAGTGTTCTTATCACCATCCTTGAGCAAAATCTCTCTTGATTTTTGCTTCCAATATATCTCTTCACGAAGAATAATTTCTCTCAATTCCAAAAGTAGTTATTTTTCTAGGAGGTATTCTTGTTGGCCCATTCCATGAGAGAAGATAGTCATATTGAGAGAGCGAAGCTCGAATTCAACATGATATTTCTCGGTGAAGATATTTTTGAAATGGGAAAGATTCTAGGCACGAAGTTCTTTTTTAAAAATGACAAGATTTTCTAGGAGAGAACAAACATTTTAGTACCTTGGAATGTAAAAGAGGACCACCAACTGAGAATAAGGTTGCAGAGAGAAGGATCCCACAACCACATCATTTTGAATTTAAAGGGAGAATTCTTGGGCGAAATCAATGAAAAGGACAAAGCAATGGGATAATGATCGGAGCTTGAAGTGGGTGGCACTGAGCTCTATAAAATAATATTTTTCTGAAACCATTCTTCGTTACATAAGAACCTGTTAAGGCATTTAGTGATATTGTTGAAACCAAAACACCTATTGGTCCACGTGAACCAACTGAATTTGGGTTCGATATCACATAGTGCATTTCTATTGACAAAATGGAGAAAATCCCTTTATGATTGAGGGTTTCTGACAATTCCCCCCATTTTGTTCTTATCGGAGAGGATGGTGTTGAAGTCACCAGCTATCAAAAGAAGGGAATCATGATCGCGGGCACTTCCTTCTCAACATTCTCCCATAAAAGCCTTTTATCCTGAATATTAGTAGGACTGTAAACGTTGCAGAGGTAGAAGTAGAAGTCAAAGTGTAAAACCTGGACATTTCACCAAATCAGATTGAAACCTTTGTAAATAAAATTGATATCAACTTTGGAACACTTCCAAAGAATCCCAATCCCACCCAATATGCCCCGAGAGTCAAAGAATAAACATTCCCAACCTTTCCATTTTTTGAGCCATTGTGCTTCGATTTCATCACTAGGCATTTTAGTCTCTTGGATCAAAAAGATGTCACCCTCTTGCTCCAAGATACAACGCTTAAACAAGCATTATTTTTAGGGGCATTGGAGCCCCTGACGTTCCAAGAAAATATCTTCATTGGGAGGCGAAGAGGGTTGAATCCTCTCGACTAGAATGTTTTAAAAAAGCGCGCGATAGGATTTTGTCTACCTACTGCGGCTTGACGCGTGAGTTTTCTTTAAAAGAGTTCTGCCAAGATTGCTAGATGGGCCACAAATGGGAACACCCCCAGAGTAGAGGTGGAGACCAAGCATAAAGCTTCATATCCGGGGAGCTTAGGATCTTCTTTTACCCTAATAGAATGACCATCATCGTCGAACAAGAGATGTTCGAGTTATGTTCTTCATTTTCCATAACCCATCTATCGAGATCTTCTAAGGAACCACCATAGTTGATGTCGACGCTTTCTTGGAGGAGGTCAAGCATAGGAGAAGAGTCCTCTACTAAGCTGATTTTGTATCGATGCAAGCGAGTGCGAGGGGTGAGGGAAGATAATGAGGAGGGAGAGAATGAGTGGGGGTAAGGTAAGAAGGATGAGGCACAAAGAGGGGAGGGGGATGAGATGGTGGGAGAGGGAGGATGGGAGATGGATTTGGGAATCTACTTTTCTTTCGAAGTGGGTTTCGAGAGGTGCACTCAAAAGATTTGTGACCCATTTACTTGTAGTGAAAGCAAAGAAAGACAAGTTTTTCCACATCAACCAATTGGAACCAGATGCCAAAAGGGGAGAGGATCTTGATGACACTAGGAATCTAGGTGAAAGGAGGAATAGAGATGTAAACTCTATCAAAATTTGATAAGTTTCCATTAAGAGTTTTAGGATTGATTCGGGATACTCTCCCTAGACCACTATAAATTTTGGTGAGCAACTTGGGACTCCAATACTCTACCGGGAGGGAGTATAAACAAATCCATATCAAGTTTTCTTTGAGGTTAGACTTGCTAGGATTGAAGTTGGGCATCCAGAGGTGTAAAAATAGGACAGAATTAAGGAGATAACTACGTTAAAGGGTTTTGAGGGTATGGGCCTCGCACGAAAAGAATGATAAAGAAACCTTTAGCTATGAATTGGAGACGAAGATCGCTGCCCCATTGACACTCACACGAGTGCACCGATATCAGTTGTGGAGAACTAATGTCCCATAAAATTGGCTATAGATCCTCTCGAGATGGTAGTCTTCGACATTAACGGCAAGATAGGCCTTAGATCGAGATCCACGGAACACTCTTGATGCGTAGAGGAAGTGTGTAGAGCCGAGAGGTGCGGTGTGTGATCTATGAGCAAGCCTCATGGAGAGGAGGGAAAAACCGGGGTGCTCTCCAATGACCACATTTTCAAACTCACTTTTGTTCCCTAACATGTCATAATAATTGTCTTAAGTGAATTTTTCTATTAACTAATGAAGTTTTGGGGACCTCGAGGAAAATTGCTACATGAACGTTATTTCAAGATACACTTCTTTTGTAAGAATAAAGAGACATTAAATTTTACAAACTAAGGTTGTATTTATTTTTAAAATATTCATTATGATTAAATAGTTTTTTTAAATTGTAGGTTCATTTTTACATGGGACATAATACTATAATACTACACAAAGTATTGCAAAAGTGAAAACTATATATTTCAAACTTCATGTACTAATAATTAAATCATGACCTTAGAGAACAAAGCTACATTTATTTAATGTGAATAAATGGATATAACATTAACAAACAAACTTGTTTTTTAGATGTCATGTAGTCTTGTGTAGGATGAATGAATGAGATTATAAAGTGTTTAAGAAATTATTTCCTTTCTTTAGAGTGTTAGAGGTCCATCTCGTAATCTCAAGTTTGGATCTTTCTTCAAGCATAGACTTGAAAGTTAGGTTGCGATTTTCGCCCCAATTAATCAATTCTTTTAATGTAGTTTACATTATCCCAAGTCAAATATGCCTCTTCAATACATCTTAGAATTACTTCTACGGCTCTTAAAATCGTATCCTAATCTTCAACCATTTAGCATTTGTCTTTAAGAAAACTTATTTATAAGTAAATTATAATCCTCTAGATTTTATCCTCAAATAATTCAAGAAACTTTAATCATTCACATGTTTCCATTGGAGAAGAATTAAACATCAAAATCTCTTTGCTTGACTTAAACAATAAAATTTATTTTATTACACAGTTTCTTAGTAAAGAATACTTCCAAAAAAGTGACACACATACATTTTGGAATTATTTATGAGACTCTAAAAGTCCTACAAAAACAATTCTAAAATATATAATGGCATTACATAGCTATCCCGGGAGCAATTAATTTTTTTAAATGCCGATAGACATTTCTTTATAGTCGGAGGCCAACTGCTACAGTCCAAATCAACGATCCATGTTTCGCGTTGTACACATGTAAGACTATGAAATGAATGGTAGTTGTGGATCATGATGTCATTGTTTATGCTCTTGTTTTGGACACAGTTTCACCCATTGTTCATCTAATGTTCATCCATTGATCCTCCATCATTGTTTCAGCTATTGTGCATTTCTAGCATCCGTGCTTTACATGCTCGATTTTGAATTTCACCTATAATTTGACATTCAAATACCTAAAAAAACACAAACAATAGCCAAATTTCTCACGAGTAGAGTGTAATTTCTGATTGAATAATGAAAAGTTTCATGAGAATAAGTTATCTATAAGAGGACCAATCCCCGATAATAGTGTAGATTGTGCCTTTGTGAGGTCGAACAAGGGGACCAATCATTGATCGAGAATCCTAAAATGAAGGCTACCAACTATAATTCTATAACATGCGGTGATCCCATGACGCCCCTAACATATTATTTTGATTTGTTCTTCTTTTAGAGTCTTCAACGATGTCGTTGTCGAGCCTTATGGCCATGACAAATGTTTACCTTGACATTTTTATTTTTGCTACTTATCGTAACAATTATTTGTGTTTTTATACTATTAGAAATTATAAAATGGTAATCAAGAATCTGAAATATAAAAATGATTGTAATATGGGCTTGTAAAAAAATTTGATGATGTTCCACAAAATGAAGGTAGCGAACTGCATTTCAATTTGCATTCAAATAGTTTTTTGTAGAATGGCAAAGCTTTTGAGCTCGCCATTGTGGTGGAGTCGAGATATTTTGGTAGTGACAAGTGGATGTCCTAATTTCGACATGTTGTATCCAATAATGATTTATTTAAGTTTACGAAAAAGTGAAAGTTGTTGAATAAATAGATAGGTTAAAGAGAAAAATATTTGTTACTTGTGGCAATGTATAATATTGTCATACATATACCTGATGAAGCTAAACATAGATTGTAAATATTTAAAGTAAAACCTTAAACTAAAATCTTAAATAAATTTCGTGAATGGTTGAGGTATATAATAGGTTTGATGGGAAACCCAAAAAATAATTATATATAATAATAATCCTTAAAATTAAATTAAAGACTACTTAGGGTGGTCATGATAGACTATAAATTTGCAGCCTACATATATATTTGAATTAATTTGTATACTTAGTGATATCTCATACAAGTTTGGTATATTCCGCTTTTCCAAGCAACCACTCACATATTAATTCTCCATTTCACAATTCACGAAATTTGAACACTCGCAACCCCAACCTATCTACTTCCCCCAATTCACAGTCCACCAAATTTTGAACACCCACAACCCCAACCATCCTAGTGGCCTCAATTCATAACTACTCAAATTTTGAAAACCCACACCCCATCCTACCTATACCCAAAACCCAAATTTACCAATTTTGAAAACCCCAACGCGATTTAGCTTTCGAATATTTGCCCCAATTTGAATTCTAAATACACTAAAATTACGATTAACAAAATGGCGCCTATAGACCCATTCAACAAATCACCCAACTAAGAAAACCCATAATCTCAACTTCCAACACTATGCTTTGAATTCAATATTCACTAATCAGATTAGCACTACAATGAGCGGTCAAATCATGATTGATCAGTGGATTTTTACACAAGATTCTTTCAATCTTTGTACCGTGAAGTCATTATTTGATGTGCAGTGAAAAGGGTGAGCATGCGTTGCAGTGGTGAATTCCATAGAGGACAAATGGTATGGTTGTTTAGAAAACCCTATAATTTTAATTAAAAATCACCATTTTGAATTTTTCCTTTTAACTTAGTTAAAAGATTAGTGTATAAGTTGGGGATTTTTTAGATTCAGTTTTTAGAGGATTTAGTTCATATTTGCATTCTTTTGGGCTTAATTATAAATACATGTTGTATTTTTCATAATGGAAATAATCGTTATGTTGTTTTTCTGACAATAATATTTGTGGGATTTGAGTTGCAAATTGGTGGTGACACATGCTCTACATTGCCTTATTCACAACAACCAGTCTATAATTTTTTTACACTTAAAAATTATATAGTGCATGATGCAACCTAGAATCTCTGTGAAAAACCCAAGCACATTGGCACATCACTCGGCCTTGAGTTGAGTGCTCACCCAAAGCACACAAAGGTATAAGAGCCCTCTTTAGAGTTGTTGTTGTTATCTCATTTTAGTGATTCCAGCTAAAAATGAGATAACCATAGAAATTTTTGGACAAATCTCTTAAAAATTCCCTTTGAAAGAGATTTTCGGGTTTTCGGGTTTTCATTGCATGAAAACATGTTTCTTGCATGTTACATGTCTCATGTTTCCCGAAACCCGAAACCCGATTATCTAAGTCCACTATGTCAAAGGTTTTCAGAACTTCTAAGCATTGGAACATGCTTTGCCCAAAGCATGTTTTATGTCACTTGTTTCCCAAAACCCGATTGCCTAAGCATTATGTCGGGTTTTGAAACATGCTTTGCCCAAAGCATGTTTTATGCCACTTGTTTCCGAAACTTGAAACACGATTGAATCAAATCCTCTCGTATCGGATTTTCGGATGCTCAAGCATGATGACATGTCATTAATGTCTAGTTGTCTAGAAAGTTGGCACATGTGTCAAGTGAGGTGTAATTAATGCTAGGTTATTATAAATAGTCATTTTTTCCATGTCATTTGTTACCTTATCATTTTTGTTGCGTTGGATTTTCATTGATGCTTCTTCTACCTCCAAACCCGATCGAGCTTCCGATCGATTTCACTAGCCATTTTTATCATTTTTCAAGCTAATTGAAGGTATTCTTCTCTTCTTTCTATTTAGAAGCTTTTTGGGTTATTTGTGAAATGTTTTCTTGGGGTTTCCATTTCTTTTCCTTCTTCATTATTGTTTTAGGGTTTTGGGTTGTTTTCCTTGTTTCTTGTCTTTTTCCCATGAGGGTTCTTATTTGAAATTTACCCCTAGGTTATTTACTTATTTTCCATAGGTTGTAACTTGTAGATTTCAAAATGATTCTGAAAATTCCTAAGTGATCATGAGGTGAGAATTTTTCATGTTCTGACACGTCAGAAACCCGATATACTTGTTTCAGGTTTTGTAGGGTGTTTAACATCTCGCTCTTTCCACCTTGTTTCAGGTTTTGCCTCTACTGCTTGACATCTTCCATTTTTGCCATTGTGTTGGGGTTTCCTACTTTTCCGACACTTCCTCACTTCCGCATAGTGTGTCGGGTTTGCATTGATGCTCAACATGTCCTGACTTTCAACATACACTCCATTGTGTTAGGTTTCCGAAGGTGTTTTACAAATTTCAAAATCCGAACAAAGTGTGGTGGGTCTGTGCACTTGTCCAACAAACTTTCAAGCCCGATTGCTCTTCTAGAAATCATCAAGGAATTTCTTCTTCGAGACTCCTCATGTCGGACCCTCGAACAATCTAAGGATAAGTTAGGAAAGATGAAGTATAAATATCAAAAGATGGAATCTTCTTCTTACATAAGCTGTAATTATGACATTCGGGACACAGAGCTCGGTAATATAGATATGGAGGAATTCTGGAAGAGAATTGAGGATTCTTCTTAGAATTCTTGGATGAAGTTGATAGCAGAGCAGCAGTCTCCCTCTTGTAGCAGGATTTCCAATATCAACTCAATGCCCTGAATTCATCTGGCCTATGCTTCCAACTATGACTCAGCCTCCCGCTCAGTAAGAAATCAAGCAAGAGAGTCTATAGTGAAATTGGACGGAGGTTACTTTGATCAACTCCTAAGGTTGCCCGACTTTGTGGAGTATGTTGATTTAGACCTTAAATCAGCACAAAAGGCCTAGGACAAAGATTAGGAAGACTACATCAAGCATGTAAACAAGAATTTCTTGATCAAGGCTAAGCAGTACCATTTCTAGGTTTCCCAAGTCGGTCCCTAGAAGTGATTTCATTCTCGAAATCAGTGATATTATCACCTTGCTGAGTTGATTATTTGGACTCCCAGAGTCAAAAGAATTCCAAGGGTGGATGTACCAGTTCATGGTCATCATAAAGAAGAATGACCAAGGGATTGATTGGGGTAGCCTAATAAGTGACGAGATAGATTCCCAAATGAAAACAGTCTTTTCTACCAAGCAAGTTCTATATGATGTCATATGTCACCTATGCAAGAAGATGCATGAGAAATTACCTGGGCTAGATGCAAAGGGAAACCGAGCAATGGAACACATATATCGGTACTTCCCTCAACTAACAATAAAAGGGTCTGAAGACCAATATAGAAGAGTGAATGACGCCTTCTTCTATGAAAACATTTGTAGGTTGGATCCTGATTTGAGGAAGAGAAGGGTTTCTGATGAAGCATGGGTTGAAGTGTCAAAATGGGGTTGCATCTTCTTGCAATTCAAGAAGTTTACTTATCTTCGGGTGGTAAGGTTCCATGGTAATCCTTTCCATTTTCCCAGGTTCCCAGGTGACAAACTGATCCTTATGGAGTTGGTCAGACAATTGTTGGATTTTCACAAATTCCAACAAAGCAGGCACAAAGTCGTCATCTCCTTCCCCATTTCCATTAGAAGGTATACATGTTCTACCAGTGGTTAAGGCCAAGAACGTGGTGCATGAGCTTCAGGACAAATTGAAGAAACATATGAAGCTCAAGGAGGGATTCGACATCCGAGGAGTCCTCAAGTCATATGGAACCTTGTATCTGCATGTGCCCAATGTGGAAGATATCTGGGTTGATCTTCGGGATGAAGTTGTCATCGAAGAAAAGACAATAAGCAGATTGACGCTTGAAGAAATTCAGATGTTAGATCTAGTTGATATCCCCAAAGGCACCGTGGACAATGAAAGTGTCCTGGACACTAGGTATGAACAGTCGGATGGAGATCAACATGGATTCCTAGCCATTGATTGGTCTGTTTTTGAAAAATCTTCTATCGCTAAAAGAGCTGCTCAGACTCTTGTCCATACCAAGGCATGGATCATTTCTTGGGGAATGAGTTATAAGGAAAAGATCTTTTCAAAAATAGCTACTTTAGAAGCGGGACCCTCCAAGGGAGAAAGGGAAGAGGATAAAAGCCCTACCAAGAGGCAAATAAAATTTAAGTTTGTCAAAAGGGGAGAAAAGCAAGGATCCACATCATTTGTCACTCCTTCACAAATAGTGGAGGTACTGGATTCACCTCCTCCACCAGAACAAGGAAAACTTCCTTCAAAAGATGAGGTTGGTCAACCTCTTGTTTCTCCTTTTGTTGATTGCTCATCAGAAGTAAGTCTCTCTCTTGCTTCTCAAGATTTGACTTTAGAATCTTTACCTCCTCCTTCCCAATATTCCTCACCTCATATTTCTACACCACTTTCATCAGCCATGGCCAGTATCTTCTCTGACCTCTCACCTCTCTCTGCTGGACCTAAGATGGCCATAGAAATGCCTCCTCCTTCTGCACCTTCATTTGAGTCTATCCCCACAGTCACCACACTTGCAGTCATCACTACTCCACAAGTAAACCTTCCTCCACCTACAGATGTAACCATAACACCTCCGATAGGGGAAACTTCTTCCATTGTACCTCAATGGTTAATTGATTAGACCCCAAGGAAGAGGAAGGTGGTAGTTCCTCTACCAGCCTTTGACTTCAGTTCACTCAAGGCCTCTCCTACCAAATATGCCAAGAAACCCAAAACAATTTCAAGGGTTTCAGTGGATGCCTCAAGGCATAAGTTTGCAGAGATTGCCACTCATGTGGCCAACAAAACAAAGGAGGATATAATGGTCACTGATTATCAGATTATAAGGGTTGATCTGGGAAAGGTAACAACAGAAGGAGCACAATAGGATGCCAGGATGCCATGAACATGTTGTGTCAGAAGCTAAAGGAAACGAAGGTGAGCAGAGATGAGCTAAAGGAGAAAGTTGAATAGTTGACGGAGGTATTGCTCAAGCTCTCAAATCCTTCTCAGTCAATATTGTCATCTTCTACCCCTACTCCTATCAGGTTCGATTTCTCATCGGTACCTATGATTGAAAAAATCAACGAGAAGGGGAGAATGGTTGATGAATGGATTCAGAGGCTACTCCTACAAGGAAGAGAGGTCATTGATGACACAGTGGAGGTTTATAAATCTGTGGAGGAAATAAAGAAAGATGGCGATAAAATGGATGATGAATTTTCATAGGAAATCGGGAACCTTGAGTTAACTTTTGAGGCTCTCAATGCGCTGAAATAGGTTCCATCCGGATCTTAATGGAAGAAGGAATCATTCCACATGGGGATAAGCATTTCCAACTAACCAAAGCCATCAGATTCAAGATAAATATTCTTAGTGAAGCTTGCAGCAAGTTGAGGGAATCTAGAGATCAGTTGGTTGATGCCACCAACGACATAGAAGAGGAGTTGTCTAGGATCTTCGCCAAGGTGTTAGATTTCTACCTACTAATGATCTCTATAAACAAATTCAAGAATCAATCAGCATGAACCAACTTTCATCTTCAATCTAACAACCATTGATAAGTTCATAAGGATTGAGAATGTTTTGGAATCACTAAGGAAACTCAACAAGATATTGAAGAAACTTCCTAGCAACGCAAGTGAAACTCAGGAAACTTGTGAGGTTCTAAGCAATTATTCCCTGTGCACTGGATGAAGCTGAGATGTAGGACATAATCCAGGAAGTTCCAAGAATTTCAAGACAAGCAAGCTTCATTGGAGGAAGACAAGGATGACGAAACAAAATAAGCATAATGTTACATGTCATTTCCATCCTAGAGATTGACATGTCTTTTTCATTTTCATTTCGTCACATAGGAAGAAAATTTTGACTTGTTCTCCTACGTGAGAGTCAAGCAAAATAGGATTCTCGTTAAAATGACTATTTTCTAGGATTTATCCTATTTTCTCTCTACTCTTTCTATTATAAATAAGGGATGCTTGTGCATTCCAAAAAGAGAGAGATTTTTAGAATATTAAGAGCTATTGTGAAGAAGAAGAAAAACTTTGTATTTTCTTTTTAATCATTGAGGAATAGAAATAGGTGTTATTTTTAAAATTGTGTTGTGGGATTCATCTATCTTGAGAGATTGTTCTTACGTCCAAGATCTTAATCTATTCTTTGTTTAGTGTTCTTGATTATTTTAATCGTTTCAAATATTACACTCATTATCTAAAACTCGTATAAGTATTTCTTGATCTGTGTTTGCTTGAAAGAAAATACGTTCCTCTCATTCCCTTCCCGCTCTATTTCATCTATAATAAGTTTCCTTCTAAGTCCACTCTATTTCTAAAGTTGTAACATCTCCATCTCGTGTTGATATGGATTTCGGGATTGTATCCCAACCCCAATGGTTATAATAGTGTGAATATTGTATATATTATTTACGTTGTGTTTTAGATCAATAATAAATAAGGCTACCTCACCTGTCTTTGAGGAGGGATTTAATCTCGTGTACTATGGTTGAACCTCATATTTTGGCCTGAAAAAATATCCAACCAACACTTGTACATGATGTTTGTGTGATGATGTTAAATCATATTCAAATCCATAACTAAACATAAACATTCCACAATGCATAAACCAGATCTAGATCTCTAGAGAATCATGAACTAAACAATAACTATAATAAGATTAACCATACAAGAACCATTAGATTTATGTTTAACACCATTATCCAGCCAATATTCTCCATTGCATTAAACACTGTAAAACACATAAGCTTCTTACACTTTAAAGTATCTTCATGAGTCATGTGCGCATTAAGATCAATAACATAACTCTACAATAATTTACCGCTCTCTAAACTACATAGTTCAATACATATTTATAGAGGTGGGGACTTGCCCTTCACCGCCCATGCACTTCTCAAAATAGGTTGCATGTTGATAATAGTCATGCGCCTTTACAATAGCATGCACAACATGTAAGTGTTCTAATAATATATGTCCTACAGTTAACTCTAAGAAGAAATCTTATTATTATCTTAAATTATGTATGACACTTATTAGTACCATTTCTCCCAAAATACCATTGCATGTAGCGCAAGTCTTCATCTCTGTGTGCTTCACACGCTATCTCCAAAAATAACCCTTATCCATAAAAACAACTAAGTCCCGAGCCAAAATGTTCTAGCGCACATTTCCTTACCTATCTTCCCGCGCCTTCAAATGCACCTTGTTCCCGCACATGCATCCTTTGTGTCTTATCCTTAGAATAACATTTTGCCTACTCAACATTACCCCACACTAAAATACATTGTCATCCCGATAATGGGAATTCTTTCTGATGTTCCCGATAATAAAAAATAAGTAATGAAATAATTAAGGAATCATTATACAAAAGAATGAATTTTCACTTTGCATCACCCTCTTCTTCAACTGGGAGGATTAACTCTGAGTATTCAATTTTTATTTCAACATCCAATGTCTCGCCGATCACTTAGCGTGGTCCTTATCTTCTCTCGAAATATTTGTGGCTATGGCATCCAGTTCATCCTGAGTGATCTTTTCTTTCTCATTTTGTAGTACCCAGACAACATTGGCCATACCGACATCATTCCTTCCATTAGGTCCATCTTTTGTGCTATGATCTTCCCAATCTCATCAATCCTCTCTTTGTGTGGATCTTGGGCTACTTTGCGAGGTCCTCGCACTTTTGTTTCACCAGTGCCAATATTTTTGTGTGCCTTAGTGTCTCATATTTCATCACCTTCAAAACTTTATTATCTTCTACTAGAGTCTTGGTCCTTATTGTTGCTTCAGTGCCACACATAAATTGAGAGCTTGGTTGGATTTCTTCAACTCATCCTTCGAGGTTTGGAGCAACACTTCGTAAGTTGAATTTTTTCTAATCATAGAGGCCCTTGCTCTCTCTACTTCTTGTTCGAATCTTTTGGTGCATGCATTCAAATTGGTCCATCATCTAACACCAAATTAATCAAAGTGCACAAACAATACAATGTGAAGGAAATTTTTCAGAACATAAGATTCTAGATGAGGCCTTGCTTTAAGGATGTGATCACCAAGTTCTTCACCATGCTAATGAAGGCCTCATTCTTTGCCCTTCTCGTTCCTTCTCTTCCTTTAATCACGTTATCTCTATAGTTTTAGCCTCATTATATTCAAGCAAAGTGCTTGAATGGTGGCATCCTTATCAATGTTTCTTCATGTCACCTCAAAGCAGATACCTTGACCAAGGTGTTCTTTGACCTACTCATCAAAGATTAGAGTAAGTTTTATTGTCATGTGCCCGCTTCTGGGGTGCCTTCTTCACTCTTCATGAGACACCAGACTCCTCGCACACGTTAAAATCTGGTTCATCCATATAAGTCTACATGGATCAAGATAATTGCTTCCTTGTGCACGTAGTGGCCATATCTGGATCCATCAGCTCCCACCCATATAACTCCCGAAGGCCCACGGTGCTCTAAAATCGGCGCGAGATGATTTTTCTCGTGTCCTCAACATAACCCATATTAGGGACAACATACTCTTCACTTGTTCTTTCTCTTTTTTTCTTTGGCCCCTTAGGGACACCGGATGCCAAGTCCTGGAGTCGCCCTTCTCCTAATCGAGTCATAATGAGCACACTAGGTTGCTCGTGCACGTTTCTTTTGCTTCTTTCACCCCTTCCTCATCATATCTCATTTATTCATCCCAGGGTTCCTCCACATCTTCGGGTTGAACCCAGATACCTAGCGCGCTCTCTCTGGACTCCTCCTTACGCTCCAGCCTTTCTTCTTCTCTTTCTCTCGGGTGCTTCTTTTTGAAGGGAGAGTCGAGGTGACCTTCGTAAAGGTTGTGATATTCCTATTCCTTGGGTCTGGTACTTGAACACTTTCTTAAATTAGCGTTCCTCGTGGGTGTATCCACATCCAAGTATTCCTCCTCTCCTTGCGTGCATGTGGGGAGTTTCTACACGCTCACTTTCGACTTTGTCGGTGGGCTGCCTCTGGCCTCTATAGTCCAAGCCTCCACTATCCTCGTTGAGTTCTTCTTCCTCGTATCCCTCTAAGGTCGACGGGCTTTGGAGCTTCCACATTTTCAACTGTATTTTTCCCTTAGGTGGCCTTGGGAGCATAAACTCATTCTCCACATACTTACCCTTTTCCATCCTAGGCTTGAGCTGAAGATAGATAAGCACGACCCCACTATCCCCAATAGCCAAAATTACTAGCTTCATAATTATAACATCAGAAATAAGCCTCTCAATGTAGGTAAATCAACTGGATAAATATAAGTTTTCCTTAGAGTATGGTAGTCACAATTTACCTTGTTTTTGCATTGTAACTTAACCGGCGTGCACATCGGTAAACATGTGTACTGCTACCTAGAAGTGGCGCGATGTGAAGGCATATGACAATTTGCACCAGGGACTCCATGTCTCATCCTTCATTGCGAACCACGTGATGCAAATTTTTTTGATATCTGCGAACTGTATACCTTTCCCACTACTAAGGGTAACTCCTTTAGAATGCGTCATTCCTCCTCAAAGGCTACGTCAAGTCGATCATACCACAACTCTACCCTCTACTCCACTCATTAATCCTTCACATAAATATTTTTCAAATCTCTCTCGCATGAGGGACTTCTTCTCCGTGGGGTATTCCCAAATTTTATTGTTTGGCCCATCGAGCAGTCCAATTTCTAAAAACACAAGAGATAATAACATAGCGCCAAAACTTATCTTTTCATCTGTGTATGCTTCCTCAATAATTGTTTCAGCTTATGTACCACCGCTAAATTGTACATTTATCCTTGTGACATTTTCTTTGCAATATGTAGCCGCATGGTATTTACTTATGACCATCTCTCTTGATCATTCATCTTAGTGAGAAGATGTGCATGACCGCTACACCACATGGTATTTCCTTAATTTGTAGATTTCCATTCCACACAAATCCTTGGTGTATCCCAACTCCTTCTTGGTGGCCATAATAATTGCCTTATCAATTAGATCACTACTAACCTCATCGTCCATGTGCCCTTCAATCATGTTAACGTAATAATTAGGGTCATTGTGATCCTTACCCGTCATCTAACAAAATAGAAGAAGTCCTCATGGACTCTGCTCATAAGCCATTGGTATAAATTTTTGGTTTTCCAAAATATGGGAGTTCATACAATTGATACACCCCTACCTTCTTGAGCAACTTCTCCCTAACATTTGCATTATACACTCTTTGGCATGTCATCCATTAACGCTTGTTGGTATTCCTATTCAATAATGTATCTAACTCCTCCTTGTTGTCGGTGGTGTGATGGTTGTAATCACTTATTTTACATCTGTGGATATGGGAATCCCAATCCCACCCGACAAGTACATCTTCTAGATATTGCATTTCTAAAAATTTGCTCTCGGGAGCATCTTCGACCTCGATTTCCACCTTCTTCTTCCCCTTTGTTCCTACTCCAGGTGCTTTCCTTGGTGCCATGGTAAAAATCTCACCTTTTTCCTCTATCGAGTAAGCTCTTGTGCCCTAGCTTGAAACCGTGTGCCCTAGCTCGAAACCTTCGCCCTAGCTCCTTCTCAATGCTTCGCTTATAATTCTCAAACCCTTCTTCAATGGGGATGCAAGCCACTTATGTGCACAAATATTCTCTCCATGCCCTGGTTTCGCAGATCTCTACACCTTAACACGTTTCGCTTGGTTGGTCATGCAACTAGCTCGCTCAAATACTTATGATCACAAAGGTATAAATGAACCCACATCACATTTTTACATAGAGTTGTTAAAAGTTATTACATTTATTGCTCCTTTGTCTACCACTGATCCTCTCATTGATTGACCATTTTCTCAATTTTCGCATGGTACACCTACGCGCCATAGCTATAACCTTATAACGTGCCTTTCTACCTTTTGGCTACTGCACCTCCTTTTCACGTGTCCATGCGCCAAAGTACCTCACCACTGTGCCTTCCTCTAGTAGTTTTTACGGCCACAACTTACCTCACATTATATTGTTCATTCATTTATTTCTAGTTATGGTCTTCTTTAGTAGCAATCTTCTTTCTAGCAGCTCCTTTCCATATTTGAATAACACCTATAACAATATGTTCTCATGTGTACCCATTTTTGAATAACAACCACCCCACACCAATGGTATGTGCAGTCCTCTACGCATAAAAATACTTCAGATTATAATTAGATTCCAAAGCATGAATGCGCTTATTACACAAAACACCAAACTAAATTGACAACGCATAGCGACAAAGAAGGAAATACATTAAAAGAAATATAGAAAGGGAAATCTATACTAAATGGCAATATCGCCTTATTACAAACACCAAGAAGACTTATTTATAATAGGGCTTGACTACTCCCATTGAAATAACTAGGTAATTGTGTTCCATCAAGTGTCTAATTCAAGTATGTGAGTGATAACATATGGTCCCAACCAATGTACCTTAAGTTTTCCTAGATGGCGCATAAACTTGGAATTATAAAGAAGTATTATCATGTCAACCTCAATATTTTTGTCCCGATGTGTCTATCATCATGCCTTTTCCCTAGCCTTTTCCTACTTTCGACTCCAACGTGCTTTATGGCGCGCCTCTCATCTCGATGTATTAACTTGTCAATTATTTCTTCTAATGCATGCTCATAAGCTAGACCTCCCATGCATGTAATACACAAAGAAGGTAACATGAATTTCATGGGAAGAACTGCTTCTGTGCCAAACACCAACTGAAAGGTTGTGGCCTTATTCAACCTTTTGTAGGTTGTTCTATATACCTAAAGTACAGTAAGAAACTTTATCATCCCAATCTTTCCTTCCAACATCACAAGTTTTTGTTAAGGTCTGGCTTAATATCTTGTTGAAGGCCTCAACAGTACCATTTTCTTGAGGGTGATAAGGTGTAGTCTTGTAGTGTGTGACCATAAATTCATCTAATAATATCTTGATTGTCTCATTCAAGAAGTGTGTGCCCCTATCACTTGTCAAACTCAGCGGACATCCATACCTAGTAAGAATATTTTCCCATAAGAACCTTGTTATTGTAACTGATGTACAATCCTTTGTAGGTGTTGCTTATGCCCATCTTGTAAGATAATTTGTATAAGTGATGATGTATTGTGATTTGGTTCTATGCATGTAATTTGGAGAAATAAGACCCACAAAGTCTATTTTCCATTTTTCACATGGTTTTGCACTAGTAATAGGCCTCAACGACATTTCATCTCTTTACCCGAGTTTTCAAAGCATTGACAAGTGATCACACACCTTACAATACTTTTACAATCCTTGTAAGGGTCTCCCACCATAATCCAATGAGTAGTTACTTGCGCGCGGTGGTATCACCTGCATAATTTCCACCCGTAATACTTTCATGAGCCTCGGCCATGATATCTGTGCGCTCATGTTCTAGTACACACCGGCCAATACTTCATCTTGGCCTAGTTTGTATAAGTCACCACTGATCAACATGAAGGGTGCGGTGTGAATTGCAAGTTGTTTATTCTCTAAGGATTTCATTCCTTCTAAAGATCATACCTGTGTGTAAAAAGACAACAATATCCTCCAATTCAAGGCGTGCGGTGTAACTTGTATAACTATGCATCCAATATTGTATATTCAATTATATGTGCGTCCTCTCTTGATTGAATTCTTGATAAGTGGTCTGGGCTAGAATTACCTTTACCTAGTTTTACCATGATTGTAAATTAAAATTCTTGGAATAAGAGAACCCATCGACATATGCGCCCCTTTAAAACATAATTATTGACCAAGTATTTTAATGCCATGTGATCTGTATAAAATACAAATGGTATTGCTAGCAAGTATTATCTAAATTTATGCAAAGCATATAGATCATTGACAAGGCCTCGCGTTTTGTAGTTGTATAATTTTGTTCTGCAGGAATCAACTTTATACTAGCAAAACAGATAGGATGATCTATAATACATTCTAGGAGTTGAGCTAACATTGTGCAATGGTTGTGCTGAGGCGTCCACATGTATGTGAAAATGGTTGGTTCCATGAGGGAAAACGTAGAATAGGCGTTGTAGTAAGTCTCTCCTTTAATGCCTCAAATGCACGTTGTTGTGGTTCTCCCCAATAGAATGTCCCTTTTCCTTTTAGTAACTCCTCCAGGGGCACGGAAATCTTCGCATATCCTTTGATAAATTTCTGTAATACCTGTGTGGCCCAAGAATCCACACACCTCACTTTGATTGGTAGGCTCCTCCAAGCCTACGATAACTGCAACCTTAGTTGGATCCACTAATAAACCTTCCTTGCAGATGATATGACCTTGCAGAGTTCCAAAAGGTGTAGCAAATATGAACTTCTTGATGTTTAAAGAGATGCTTAACTATCTGCATCTTTCAAACATTAAGCGCAAGTTTTCACAGTGATCCTTAACAAGCCCATATCTTTGTCTAATCATCCGAGTAAACCTGCATAAATTTGTGAATAAAATCCTGGAATGCTTGAACAACTATGCACGAAAATACTGAGAGGCTCATTCTTGAGGCCAAAGGGCATCACCGTATATGTAAAGCTTCCCCATTCAGTGGTAAAAATTATCTTCTCTTGATCGTCCTTTTTAATTCTAACACGATGATATCTAGAGAATCCATCTGTAAAAGAGTAAATTTCAAGCCCCTGCAACACCTTCTAATATTTCCTTGGTGAAAGGCATACGAAAATGATCAATTACACATGTAACATTCAGCTCCTTATAATCCACACAAATCCTAATCCGACTATCCTTTTTTATACTTATTACCATGGGGCTAACCCACTCTGATTCTTCTAAGGGCTTAATTATGTTAGATTTCAACATCTTGTCAATTTCTTCTTAAACTTTTATGCGCGAGTTAGGGTTCATCCTGTAAGGTCTCTTCTAACTTAGTGCACACCTTCCTTTAGCTCAATCTTCATCTCACCCAATGACTCGTGCACTCCCTTTAACTCATGGTAGCCCCTACATAATAGGTCTTGGAAATCACGTAGTAACTCAATTATCTTTGCTACTTCAAAATCAAACCAATAATATCTAATTATGTCCTCCTTAGGTTCAGCATTTGTGCCAATGTTCACTTTCTTAGTCTTCATAGGTTCATGATAGGCCCGTGTGTTTTTATTCCACACTTTGTCTAAAACCTCACACATACCTGCTGAATGATCTATGTCCAAATTTTCTACTTCTTCATCATCCACTACGTAGACCATCTTTCCTTTATCCTTCTCAAAGCAAGCGTGCTTAAATAGTGTGACATCTGTCTCATCTATTTCATCAAAAAGCGCTCTTAGTTCTTCCTCACCAACCACCATCTTTCCTTTATCCTTCTCAAAGCAAGCGTGCTTAAATAGTGTGACATCTGTCTCATCTATTTCATCAAAAAGCGCTCTTAGTTCTTCCTCACCAACCCCTGAATGAGTTCTTGAGCCTTTGCACTATCTCCCATAGTTAAGCGCTTCATAACCTGTGATGCCTCTTCCACGGAGGTTTAGTGGAAAAGTAGTCAAAATTACGGATCGTTCTCCAATCAAGTCTTGCCAATTTCAGTCTCCTAGTTAGCGGTTCCACATAAACATACCAAGCACGTGTGCAACCTTGCAAAGTGGAATAAAGTTTGTGCACCCAAAGTGAAGGTAGTAAAGCTTCTTGCCCCTCTATCCAAAGTCTCTCACATTATTGAACGTGGTGCTGAACAGGTTGATTACCATGATATATGTAAATTTGAGTAGGCGCATTGCTCCTGAGGAACCATGTTATTAGAGAAATTCACACTTCATTCCATTATAGGAGATTATCCATGTGAACCATCCACCAATGCATTGCCCTCTCACACGTGGGGTATACACTAACATATTTCTTCTTTCCACTTGATCTCGTCCAATGCCCCTCCATAGTGCGTAAGAATACCGTAGGATCTCTTTCTCGAGTGTCTGGGGTCTGAGTTGTTACCTATCCTCCTAAGACAACGAGGTTTTCCCCTCCATGCAAATGCGCTTCTTACTTTGTGCTTTGAACCATCTCATCGGTGTCATGCGCCCAATTGTCACAAGCAATACTTGTAGTATCACTAATAGACGTACATCTTCCCCCTTTGGAGGATTCCTTCCTTAGATGGCTCAAGTACTTTCGGATCTCGAATGGTGCACACATAAATTTTGTTCAGGTCTTCCTCACTCAAAGGTTTAACATAAGGTGCATATTTCCCATATGTCAAAGGGATAATAACTCGTTATTCCTTGTTCTCAAAACTTATATACCCCTTGTTGAATTGTAGATCAACATTATTTGCATAACACCAAAGGCGCCCAAGTAGAGCTGAAACTATCTGCTTCTACAAGTGCTAAAACCTAAAAGTCCCTAGTGAACTTGGCCCCTTGTATAGTAATGGATACATCCTTTAAAACTCCGATTTGAGTGGCCTTAGTCCGATTAGCCATAAACATTACATTAGAGGATGACTATAATGGAGGTCTTCCCATCTGCATCCATGCATCTAAAGTAAGCACATTCACTTTCGTGCCTATGTCAATCAATATATTACTCAAATCCACCCATCCACAACAACATTAAGAGTGATTTCCTTGTTATAATCCAAGCTATGATGGGGAAGATTAGCATGTAGGATCTGTCATCTATTCTCAATACCTGCGTGCAGAGTGTTTCCCTTTAACCAATTCCCTAATAATGGAATAATATTCTCCTGGCGCAACATCTTGCATACCTTTTTCAAATCATCAACATCTGATTGGACCATCTTTGTTGCCTTCTTTTGTTCCAACTTCCGTGATTGTTCCTTTAAACCCCGAAGATTTTTAGTACCTCCATGGTTTCCTAATAAACCTCCTTCTAATGTGTAGGATCTAGGTATCTTGCATGTAAAACCTCCTCCTTCAGTCTTGGTAGGCTTTTATTTTAACATCTCTCTGCGCACGCGTAGCTTCAGTGCGTGTAGTAATTTTCACAGGTACTACCTCAAATTCTAGTGCCAACTTTGGAATCCACTTGATTTTCCATGGCGCGTTATATTCTAACCATCCCTGCACCCTTGTTTTCCTATTTATGTTGCTTGTTAAGATGCTCATATAAGTCTGGGCATTCCTCATAGTTATGATTCTTCCCATAAAAAGAACAAGGAATATTCGAGGGCATTTGTGTGTAGTGGTCGGGAGATCCGCATGTAAAACACATTCCATAAGGAAATTTGCCTCATCCACCACCATGACCTCGACCCCCAAATCTACCACAATATCCTCGACCTCTACCACGACTTCCTTCAAAGCGCCCCTCATTCAAATCGTAGTGCCCTTGAGTGTGATCATGATCGTGGTGCTCACTTTTACTTTTAGAGTTATATGATACTCCTGTCTATCATACACCAATATCGATGGCATCATGGATATGACCAATTAACCTACATTCTTCTGTATTGTGATTCGTGGACCGACAAATCTTACAATAGCAAGATACATTCTTTCTTATCACACGTTGTAATAATGGGCAGTGACTTGCATCATGGTCCAAATGACATATATCGCAGCTTCTAGCAATAGTGAACGTCTTGACTTACGAGGACAACTATCCTTTGTGTGCCCTTCCACTTCACAATCTGTACACCAAATCCTAGTGCACATCTCATGTGCTAAATTGGTCGATAGTTTCTCCAACTATTTTGCCATAGCTACTGATATGTGCTTAGGGAATGGGCTCACTCCGGTGTCTATACTTCTAGCTGCCTCGGTCTGCGCAACACTACCTCAAGCACTTCGCGCAGATCCATATATGTTTTATGTGATAATGCCCTCCTAAATGGCGTGATCAAGCTCCCAATGAACCAATGTGCATGTTGGTTTGCATGGATATCATACGAAAGTTTAGACAAAAGTGTTTTGAAATAGGCGTCATATTCCTGAATGCTCTCAGTAGTGCCCTGCTTAATATCCTTGAGTGCGCTTATACTTTTCTGCTTGAACTCAAGGATATAAAACTCCTTAAGGAAAACATCCCATAATACTACATAATCTACGCAAGTCTGATCAAGGTCAAACTTCATGTACCAATTGTGTGCGCATCCCTACAATGTAGTTACAAACTAACTTGCCTTTCGCTCAAAAGTCGTGATTCCTTTTGCACACCACAGTATCTCACACATGTGCACATGCTCAACAACATCTTTTATCCCCCTACACTCTAAAAGATGAAGTGACATATCCATGTAAATATTCTTGGGTTGATGAGGACTATGCCCACCGATCGAGAACCTCTGTGTTACCTCCGCCTCCAAACCCACCAGATCCACCAGAACTAGAGCCACTTATGCCCCCTGATCCTCCACCTATAGCCGAAAGTGAACTAGAGGATGTACTACCTTGTGTCCCAACAGTGGTAATACTAAACGAACTTCTACGGTCTACGAGGTGGTACTACTCCTAGAAGTGAGTCCAAAATTCTACGCTTTGGATTTACGTACAATGATGTTCCTAAAAAGGTACCTCCAAATAACAAAGAAGATGTTTTCCCATTCATAGATGTACTTTCTATTTGATTTACTCATATTCTTCTCTGCCCCAAACTAGCTCACTGACTACCGATTGTCTTAGATACTAAAAACTAAGCACAAGGGCTAGGTTTCCAGGTAGATTTGAGATGCGTGCCCGCGACCCATGTCATCTCTCTTTGGCACACTCATATGAGGTGATGAGGGTTCTTTGTCATGCCCAAATGGGGAGTTTAAGATGCTCTAGCTCCATGTCTTCCGGGTGAGCTCCAAATCCTTCTTCATGAGTCATCTCTCTCCTCAACATCATCATTACTCTGCAATATCGTGTTGCTTATCTAACTCCCTCTTGCGTGCCTCATTGTACTTAAGCTACCTTTCTTCTCTCTGCCTCTAGGTCCATCATCCTTCACCAAACCCGCTCCCGCCTCGCGCATGGTGGGGTTTAGCTAGCCCTTGACTTTTCTTCCAAGTTCGGGGTTACCATCAAGATTTTGATCGCGGTGGAATGCCTTGCGAGATAGGTTCCCTAGGGATAACGTAAAAACTAGAACTCAGCTACCTCGGGAAAGAGTAAGTGGAAATTAAGTACTCCAAAATATATCTATTCAGAACACCATGAAAGCAAGTGTCCACAACACACATCCGAATCAAATAAACATCATAGAGGGCCTGAAATTCTTCTTGCATCTAGACAAGTGTGTGATACCTCCAATTCCTTTTAGATGCATAAGAAACCAACCACTCATATAGCTCTATTAAAAATATAACAAATAAACTCTCATATAAATAGTCATACAAGTTTTGCTCCACCCACGCACGTGCATCAAACTCAGATCTAGTGTTGAACCTCTCAGCGTACTTTTCTTCCAAATCTAATATCCACTCCTCAACACTTGTTGAATTGGTCAACCAATACGTCTTCATCACGAAACATCCTGAAAACAACTGAAAAAGAGGTCCCAGCAATGGAACCAATGATGCAGCCTAGAATCTACTATGAAAAACTCAGGCGCATTGGCACATCACTAAACCACGAGTGAGTGCTCACCCGAAACGTGCAAAGGTACCATGTCCCTCTTTAGAGTTGTTTGTATAGGATGTTAGTGTGATGATGTTAAAGCATATTTAGATCCATAATTAAACATAAACATTCCACAATGCATAAACCAGATCTAAATATTAGAGATTCGTGAACTAAACAATAACTGTAATAAGACTAACCATACAAGAACTAGATTTAGTTATGTTTAACACCATTATCCAACCAATATTCTCCATTGCATTAAACATTGTAAAACATAGAAGCTTCTTACACTATAAATTATCTCCATGAGTCATGCGTGCATTAAGACCAACAACATAACTCTACAATAATTTACCGCTCTCTAAACTACATAGTTCAATACATATTTATAGAGGTGGGGACTTGCCCTTCACCACCCATGCACTTCTCAAAATAGGTTGCATGTTGATAATAGCCATGCACCTTTACAATAGCATGCACAACATACAAGTGTTCTAATAATAGATGTCATACGTTAACTCTAAGAAGAAATCATATTATTAGCTTAAACTATGCATGGCGCTTATCAACCACTCATTCCCAAAATATCATTACGTGTAGTGCAAGTCTTCATCTCTATGTGTGCTTTGCACATTATCTCCAAAAATAACCCTTATTCATAAAAATGGCTAAGTCCTGAGCCAAAGAGTTCTGGCGCGCATTTCCTTACCTATCTTCCTATGCCTTCAAATGTGCCTTGTTCTCGCACGCGCATCCTCTCGTGTGTCTTCTCCTTAGAGCAACATTTTACCTACTCAACGGTGCATGAAACATTTGTCTTATGTTTTAGTTACAAGTGTCCTTGAAGAGACAGATGCAAAATGTACAAGCATGTGGACTATTCGACAAAATGGATGAGAGGTTTGGATCTCATGAACTTTTAATGATTGCCCAAAAAATGGGTTTGTTGGAAAGTCCTAATTTTGAGTTTTTGTTGAAACATTTCCCTCATTGTGCCTTTAGCGTGCTTCACAATTTGCATGCATCTCTTGCTCCCCTATTATGGTTAACACCAATATGGATGAAGGACTATTTTTCGAATGCAACCAACCTTTATCTGAAATGATGGTTCACCAGATACAATTCCTATTTTGAAAACATCCATTGTGATTTCAAATGGAGCAGGATTTGGATGCCTGAACTAACTCCCAAAGTAAATTTATTTTTTTGGCTTGTTCTCAGAGGAAGAATACTCACAAATGACAACCTAATCAAGAGAGGCTTTATAATGCCAAACATGTGTTGCCTATGCAAAAAGAGGTTGAGGACATCAAACATCTTTTTTTACATTGTGAGTTCGCTTCAAAGATCTGGAGTTATGCTTTCTCAAAGTTCAATGTTTGTTGGACAAGTGCAAAGGAATTTCTTCAAACTTGGATATAGTGGGATCCTCCTTATAAGCATTGTATTGTTAGGAGATTATGGAAACTGGTTATGCCCCATATTATATGGAGGATTTGGAAAGACAGAAATGACATAATATTTAGAAACAACAGACAAACATGCAAGACAAGCTTTACTAAGATTGGTAATGCAGTTAAAGATAATATTGAAAGATTTAAACCACCCAAGAACAAGAAATATCCTAAAGATGAAGAGTTTATACTTTCAAATTGGAAGATTGACATTGAAAATGTCCAGAAACGGAGAACTCCAACCATTAATGATCTTCAATTCATTGGATCCCTCCTCCTAATTCTTGGTATAAACTCAATTTTGATGGAGCCTCTAAGGGCAACCTAGGGGCAGCTGCTGGTGGAGGAATAATTCAGGATCATAAAGGCTATTTAGTTGTTGCTTATGCTGGCAGAATGGGAAATCAGACCAATCACTATGTTGAAGCTTTATCAACTTTATGGGGTCTAAGACTTGCTAAGGATTGCAACATTCAAAACATTATTGTTGAAGGGGATTCCTTGAATGTTATAAATCATCTTAATCAGATGCATCCTCCAAGTTGGACAATTAAAATTTCATTTAGGAATCTATTAATATATGCCACACCTTCAAAAGTATTAAAATTGGCCATACATATAGAGAGGGCAACAGGGTGGCAGACACCTTAGCTAATTATGGTACTTGGAATAATGAGAAAAACACCCCTATTGAAGTACAAAATTCTCTCGAGGACGAGCTGGAGGAAGATATTAATGACAAAGGTGTTGAGGGTGATGAGATCAAAGATAGTCACGATGGTAGCAGTGGGGGATCTCAAAAATTAACTAGTGGTTTCGGATTGTTGGCAGAATTTTGGCGAACTTCTGTTGTTTTGTTGTTTTGGAGACTGTTTCTCCTTCTCCTTGGTTTTCCCACTTTGGTACAAAGTTTGGTTCATAATTGTAAGAGTTAAGCATGTTTAACTCCTTTCTTGACTTTTCATTTCCTTCTTGCTCGTTGTTTTCTGTTCCTCGTCTTGTAATGGCCCCTGGGAGCCGATCCCTATTTTTACCTTATCTAATAAAAAAGTACAAAATTCTATTACCAAGGATAAACACGAGCATCTACATCTTATGTAGAATCACTAATGAGATTTTGTGGGATTTAATGGAAAAGAAAGTTAGCACATGTGAGAGGAGTAATTATATTTATAGTCATCAAAATTCACATGCTCCTCGGACTTGCAGTTGGTTGTTTAAAACCGGTCTAGGAAAGACAAAAACAACTTAATTTCTTTTGGTGGTTTTAAGCAGGATAATCGCAGAAATCGTAGAGGAAGGAAAATGGGGGGAGCTCCGTGTCAGTTAGAGCCCAACTGTGATCCCGCTTGGAAGGATAACATTGAGCTATGGAATTATCTTCAAATGGGGGTGTCACCAATTTTATCGAGAAAATCCAAGGTCACGACTAGAACATTTCAGTGCATTTTGCTACGGATTGGAAAGAAAGGAAGGTTAGGTATGGAGGACAAAGAGTGTTGGTGAATGAGGAGCTCATTACCGAGGTTATGGGTCTAGCTTTGGATGGAATCAAGTTTTTCAAAGAAAAGGGTAGACAAAAATGCTAAAGCAAAGAAGTTTTCAAACAGGGAGGAGCTCCTCTTTGTTATGATGACATTAAGGTAAGTTCCATACCAAAACCCTTTGATGAAATTACCAAAATGATGGTCCGATTTATCTCCCTTGAAGGTTGGTACATCATTGTCCCCACAAAACACTTGATATTTCTTAATCATTTTAGGAGAAATTTTGTTGTTTGCTTCCCACACTATCTCCTGAATTCAATGGAGTGTTCCATTCTTGACTTTCAAAAGCATACTAGGGCCATTCCCTCCACCAGGGGCTCATCTTTCTCCTTCAGACATTACCTCATCAATTTTCCTGCCATTCCTACTACCCTGGCGCCCGCCCATTCCCATTCATAATATTCCCATTATTAACCCGACCACCATTCCTAGTCTCGAAATGTCAAGACTAAGAACCCTTCATTCTCTAAAGTGACCCCATCTCCCTTTGGCCGTGTCCTTAGGAGCAACAAGGATATGGAAATAGCTCATAATCTTTGCACATCAATAATGATGGGCAAAATAATGTTACTCAACAAGAGAGGTAAAATCTTATACTTAGAGTGGAAATGCTGGAAAATGAGGTCGAAAGTATTAAAAAGATCTACATCAGTTAAATAAGCAAAAGGGGAAAATAAAGATGAATGAGGATGTTGGTATTGGGATAGATCAAACTGATGAAATATACAAGAAATTGAACTCCCTAGATAATAGAATTGGGAAATCTAAGGATAGACACGATCACAACATGGCCATCTTCAAAGCTATAAGTGATTTTCTTGATCAACAGGTTAGAAGCATCACTATGCTGAGTGGAGTTCTTGAGGACATTTGGGGTACAAAAAAGGAAAGAAACCAGGTCATCTCATAGCTTAATATAAATGACCCCACGCATGTCACCACTCTGGCACTTTTTACCTCTCTGCAGACGATTAAATCAAGAATTGATAGGGCTTCGAAGAAACAACACCTTTTAGGCAGGTTGGATGCGTTCAAGTTGTTGTTTTGTTGTTGATATTATGTTGTTTAGTTACAGTTTAATCCATGTCTTGCTTTTTCTTAGTAGCTTCTCTTTTGACTATTGTTGGACTTATTGTAATATATGGATTCAAATCCTTTTTGCTACTTTTTCATGTTTATCTAGCTATTGATCCTCTTTTGTAACAGGGTATAGTCCCTTTAAAACTATTTGCCATTAATAAAAAAACATACTGCATGATCTCTCGTCCAAAAAGAGCTTTTAAATGTCTTAAGAATGTGCATATCACCATGGGAATTAGGAAGAGATTTTCTAGAAACCCGGGGTTGTGCACATAAACTTTAGGTAGAAAAAATGTTTCTCGACATTTTTTGGGTTTTAAGGAAGAGAGGATAGTGAAAATATTGTGATTAGTGGGCGTTTTCATTGTTTATGCACCATGGTAATACCGGTGCTCGTTATCATTCTTCTTTGTGGTCCTTTCATAAGTAGGCAAATTTATTAGTTGATTATCTTGTATCCAGAAGAATAAAATAAACTCACCCAGAAGTATCTGAACAACGATGGAAACTGACATTTATCCAAACTATAATTCATTGTTAACCTCATATTCAAACTGAATAATGGTTCCTTAATTTGCTAGATTCTTTTTGAATTTAAACAAGGGATAATTTCTTTGTTTTTTCAAGGGATAACTTATCTAATAATCATAGGGAAATGATTGCATTTTTATGAAAAGTGATTTTTTCTAGGAATATCCATTTTATATGGCTTTCAACTTAGTGTAATCCAAAATTAATGTAAGCACAAATGTATAACAAACAATATTATAAAGTTTTATCATTTGACAATGGAAAAAAATGGAGTTGTGTTGATCATTTACAATAACCAAAAGCACAATGCTATATTTGTGTATCTCCTTTTAATGTTAAGGGCCTGCATTTTAACACCAATTCTTTCAATTTGGCTTGTAACTCATAAAATCCTGCACCCTTATTCTCAACCAATCCTCATCATCATTGAGTGCCCACATGATATCTTTTGCAATAGTTTTCCCCATCATACCCTTGATCTTGGCCTCCATCACCCTACTTTTCATGTTACAAACATAACATTCCAGAGTGTTTTTGGTAAGAAGCTTCTTTGTTTCTTCTTCATCCTCCTTTTCATAAATGTCTACATCAACAACCTTTTTATCTATCTTATTCTTGCTTAGTTTTTCATGCTCATTAGTAATAGTAAATTGGTTGTGTATACCACCTCCCATTTCCTCCGCCCAAATTTTTAGGGATCCCTCCATGTTTACTTGAAATCAAATTCTCATACTTAGCAGAGTCCCCACCGAGTGGTAGAATACCATTTAGGAAACCTTCATCCAATAAAAATTGCATCGCAATCAATCAGTCTCTCACCTTCGTATATCCTAAACATCACACGTCTTATTGTCATATATTATGGTTGCATTTTTCTCCTTCATAGGAGGAATGAGAGTGTATATGGAGTAACTTCATTCAAAACATCACGACTAATTTCAATTCCAAGTATCAAAGGAGTCACGTCCACCATGACCAACTGGAATTCTTCCTTGTTCAACGTAGCCACCCGAAAATTTGGACCATAAGTAATCGCTTCATCTAGATTTTCGTTTTGTAGAGCCCTATTCCCCCAAATAATTGACACGAAAATTCCTAAACTTTTTGTATATGTGATAAGCCTCTAACTAATACAACATCATTGATTTTGTGTTTGCCCATCTTGGAGTCTTCAACACATTGTTTGGCTACTTACATGCAAATTTTGAATGGGTGGGCATTAATCTCATTAAACTTGGCTCTCCTGATCTTTGTGTGAAAATCTTCTCCTTCACAAAGGAATTATAGAGTCTCCACCACCTAAGACAAGCTTCTTTTTACCCTCTTGCATTTTAAACGTAGCCTCCAAAGAGCTTTGGAACTTGTATTCATATCCATGTTATATTTTTGTTGAACTATTGAACACAAAATGGAGCATCCTATTGTCAATATCCTCACCTTCCAAATGCACGTCCCTTGCAAAGTGTTTACCTCAATCTTACTTCTTTCAATTGTAGCGAAGGATACATCAAAGGTACTGCCTCCAAGGTCTAAAACAAGAATGTTTCTTGTCTCCTCCTTCAATGCATGAAAGCCATAGGTTATTGGTGTAGGTGTGGGTTCATTAATGATTTGTGTGACATTAAGGCCTGTAATCTTTCCAAAATATTTAGTTTCCCTTTATGTGACTCATTAAAATAAGCGGTAGCACAATAATCACAACATTCTTCGGATCACACTTCAAGTATTGTTAAGCTATTATCTTCATTTCCACCAACACCACAGATGAGATGTCATTCTTCCTAGGGACTACGGTGAAAGGCCATAGTTATTTGTCAACCTCGCACAAAGGGATTATTGTATCTCCTTCCTACGAGTCTCTTGGCATCATATACAATGTTGATAGGAATAACTGAAATCCGAAACTTGGCAACGTCTCCAACAAGTCTCTCATTGGGAGTGAAAGCAACCATGGAGGGAGAGGTCTTGTTTCCTTAGTCATAACAATAATTTTAACTTTGTTAGGTATCCATACTCCCACATAGTTCTAAGTTGTTCCAAGATCATTTCCAATAGCCTTATCTTTTCCCTTCCTATCCATGTTATAAGTTGTATGAATGTAAAGAGAAAATTTGAAATAAATATTATATTTTCAACAAGGCACAAAATGTTATTTATTTGAAATGGAAAAAATTCAGAACACAACACAAGAAGTGTGTTTTTCCTTGTTTCCATATCCCCGGGAATTAAAAAACCATGGCTATTAAGTTGACATATTATTCCAGGCTCCATTGACCACCATGAAAATCCATCAATACCCATGTCATTGTCACGTGAAGATTGCAGAGGGTTCTAACACATGTAGACGAGGTGGTAAAATGGCCATGTGCATTTCCCGGACCATCTTCAATGACTTGTCTATAATGCAGGCTTCGTCAATCTTCTACTTCAAAAACTTTGTCTTCGTCTTGACAGTTAATTCATTGGACACAACCTCGTAGGGTTTTATTGTCTTCCCAACATCTAGCCTTCCCTTTTTAGCATACTCTTAACTTATGCCAATACATGAGCTTTGAAATAGGATATGGACATCCGCCAAAGCAATATTCACAAACTTATTGTCCAAATATTCAAATGATTTTTCTATCATATCTTTTCCATATTTGATGTTGCAACAAAATATTCAATGAAATTTTGTAAGAAATATACACACAAATTATAACAAGGCAATATCATTACAGTGGGTGAAATCTTCAATATACAAATTATAATAAGACAATATCAACACAGTGTGTAGAAAATTTTGAACAATGTACATTGATGTTACTTTGTTAGTTGTTAATGAAGGAATAGAATTTGTGGGTAAAATCTTCAATATACACATTATAATAAGACAATAACAACACAAGTCGTAGAAAATTTTGAATGATGTAAATTGTTATACACGGTGTGTAGAAAATTTTGAACAATGTAAATTGATATACATGGCTTATTGTTAAAGGAATAACACTTGCAATATCATTACATGCATTAACACACTTCCCTCGTCATGCCTGCGTATCCACATTTCTATTGCACACTTATGATACAATTACTAGTTATTTTCAAATGCAAAGTCCACTCGAGGTTAAAAACGATAATCAAGTAAATTGCACGTTGGCCTCCAAGTACAGATTCACGGGAGTACACCCGTCATGAAACCGTAGGTTTTGATGAGAACCGCCACAGACATTTATCCTCGGAATTAAAAACTTTTCAATAATTCGAAGTATCCGCCGTGTCAAAATAAATTCGTCGTGCTGTAGAGGGTTTGACGTGGGCTCAATAATCCAGCGAGGATTACGGAAAACAGAGTTATGTAGTGCGTTGCACCCGGCGAGGAGCCGCGGGTCCAGGGTTCGAATCTCACAACACGCACTCTTTAGATTTCGCAATGGTTAGCAGCAGGTTGAGCAGATGATTTTATTTTATCGTTGATTCTCGTGTTGTTATTGTGGCAGCAACGGCAGATTGCAATGGTTTTTAAGCGGGAGGGCATGGCGGCTAATAAGGCATTGCCTGTACCGGTGCCGGTTTTACCTTCGCCTTTCAGGGTGGGGGAGGCGAGTTGGGAGACCGAGGAGGATGCGCCCGGGCGTAGGTGTGGGCATACGCTCACGGCTGTTGCAGCCGTCGGGAGGCCGGACTGTTCAGATTACATAGGACCGCGGCTTATTTTGTTTGGCGGTGCTACTTCCATCGAAGACGGCTCCTCCGCTCTAGGCGGCGGAATAAGTAAGTTATTTCACTTCAATTCTATGAAATTAGCATAGTGAAATCTTTTCTGTATGCGGTGGAAATTTGATGTGTTATTGCACTGCGAATCTTTGAAGTTAGCATAATACGTATTTTTCCGCGGAAATTTGTTGTGTGGAATGAGTAAGTTACTCCACCGCAATTCTTTGAAATTTGATTATTAAGGATCTTTTCTTTTTGCTGTGGAAATTGGATTTGACATAAGTTAGTTATTCCGCTACAATCCTTTGAAACTTGCATAATGAAAATCTTTTCTATATGCTCTGATGAGCAGAATAGATGAGTTATTCTACTGCAATTCTTTGAAATTTGAGTAATAAAGTTCTTATGTTTATGCTATGGAATCATTTGAAATCTGCTTAATAAAGATATTTTATTTATACTCTGGAATTTTGATTCCGAATAGGTTACCCCACGGCAAGTCTTTGAAATTAGAATAATAAAGATCTTTTCTTTATGCCACGAAACTTTGATGAGCGGAATAAGTAAGTTATTCCATTGCAATTCGAATGGTAAGATCTTTTCTTTATGCCGTGGAAGCCTGATGTGGATGTTTTGTGGCATGCGAGGATGTAAATATTTTGGAATATTGATGTGGTGTCTAAACTTTGTAGTCATAGTTACTGAATGTTCATTGACCTTAAGGAATTTAACTATTTTATGTTGGAATGTGTTAATTTTGGTTAAATTGTGTGTAAGTGTAAAAACTTTAACAGAGTCAATGCATGTAGATTCAGGGAATCATGCTTCGAGAACTGTTAAGTAAAATACTGAACGGGTATCGTTACTGAAAATATTTTGAAAATTGCTAGTAAATACCTTGTCCGAGACAGCTTCTCTACTCTCATCAGAAGAATAATTTTGTGATACTGAAAATATTCTGAAAATTGCTAGTAAATACCTCGTCTGAGACAACTGACAGTGAAAACCTTGTCTGAGAAATGACAACAAAAATCTTATCCGAAAATTGTTAATAAAAACCTTGTGCAAGAGCATTGACTGCCATCGAAGATGCCTCCTCCAGTCTCTTTGCACCAAACTTATTAGAAATTCGAAGTTGAATAATTAGTAATAAAGCCTTTTCTTTGTTTGAGAGCTTATTTCTTTATGCACTCAAATCTTGATGATAAAATTTTTGGAGTCTGTAAATATATTAAATTGAATAATGGTGAATGTAAATTTGCCTCGTTTGATACTTCATTCTGATTCCCTGAATGTTTGATGATGAAGTGAGTGTGGTATGTGAGGCATTAATATTTTAAATTTTCTTATGTTTTGTAAGATTGTACTCTTAGTTACTGAATGTTCAATTGACCTTATCAGCATGGAGGAAATCCTTTATTTATTGTAGAAATTTATGCATATTTTGTGCTAAAAAAATACACTTATTGTGGAGATCTATATTGCTACTGTTGAACTACATAAGCCTAAAGACTTGAAAGATTAACGCATGTTCTAACCAACTATGTGTAGATTTTGTGTTAAATTTATGTAAACTTTACATATTATAATTATGGCAAGGACAATGGTGGAGGTGGTCCGAAATGGTATCAGGTCATCTATACCATACTGTGACTTAGGTTGAGGGCCTTTAAGTCGAACTTTAGGGCTGGGCTAACGGGATAGCATGTAGATTTAGGAAATTGGGCTCTGAGAATTGGCAATGAAAACCTTGTGGAGAGCGCTTGCTTCAGCTTGGTAGTGTGGATGAAAGGCTTTGCTAATGTTCAGAAATTGAGATTTTAGCCAATTAACAGAAGTTTTAACCAGCTTTATACAACATTTATGGCCAATGTTTCTCAGCCTATGTAGATTTCAGAAATCAGGCTCCAAGAATCATATGCCACAGGGACCAGAATTCTGATACTTAATGTAATACATAAAGTTGTGATGTTTTGTGGAAACTTTCTAGTCTTTCCGGGGTTGTTTTTACTGAAATGTTTGCTTGAGTTTTTAGCAGTTTGGCAATGTTCAAATGTGTAAATTAAAAAAAAAAAACTATTTTAAGTTTTAACTAAGTTTATCTAAATTTTGTGGCAAGTTTATGTAGATATGGGAAATCTAGCGCCAAGAACTGGTAATGAAAACCTTATTGCCCTGGAAATTTGGTAATGCAAAATTAAAAAAATTAGTCTTTTGTGTAAATGACGTAGTCTATCGTGGATGAGTGTGAGGATGTAAATATATTATATTTTTTGATGTGTGTAAATCTTGTTGTCATAGCTACTGAATGCTCACTTGGCCTCCAGAGTGTGTGATGCAGACATGGTAAGGTGTCACAATTAAGAGATGCCTTATATTGCACAGCCCACAGATTTTCAGAGATGAGACCTTACCTACCCAAGATCACTATGTAGCTTGAAAGAAAGAGTAAAAGATTCTTCTATTACTTAATGAGGAAAAGATTAAAGACTCGGGCATAATACATTCCCATTTTGTTAGAGACTTATGACAGACTCTGCAACATCCACTAAGGGACGCAGTTCTTAGGATTCTAGGTTAACTATGCTTGCAACAGGCAAGACTTCTATTGAATCATACTTGGCTTCGCTGGACAATGGAGCTCAGCTACAATTCTACTCAGACACTTAACATGGCTACACTCACCTTTCTCTAAAGTTTTGACTTGTTTCTGTTACATGTCCATTGCTCCCCCTATTTATAGAATCTGGGAGGAGAAGTAAAGATACCTTTGAAAAGATTCCTTAACTCGATCAGATCACCTTCGATTCAGCTCAACCGGTTAGTAGGTAATCACTCATGGGGGTGTTTTTGTTCAATCAAAAGATACCAGGGCACTTGGTCATCCTGTTGGCAAAGAAAATGAATCAGTGTCCATGTGTTCAGGCCAAAATTGTGTCGATGTTGACAGGCGTGCAAAAGAACACGAGGTCTGCAAAGGCACAAAAGCTCAACAATATGGACATTGCACGTAAAAGAACACAAGATCTGCAAAGGTGTGTGTAGGGCGCAGATATTTAAACAAATGTGGGTGTGCAATTTGCACATGGTCCCCACTCAAATGCTCCCAGAGCTTGACTCCATAGGCTGCAAAAACTCAAACAAACTCTTCATGCCTTGCCCTCCTTTATTCCAAGCAACACCATGCACAAGATTCCCAAGGTCATGTAAAGCTACACAAGATTGTGCCAGATTTTATTCTTCTAACTCTTAGCTCTTTTTGGTGATGCAAGATTGCAAGTGAACCTGGATGCTTCTGCATCAGTGTGGGGGATATGTTGTAATGTGTATATTCTGTCAAACTTAATGCCTGTTTTATGTTAACAATAACACACATGTATTCTGGAAATGTGTATTAGTAATTTTTACCTATGGAAGCCTAAGAACACTAAATCTCAATTCATGTTTTAACCGGAAATCAATATTATTAATTTTGACTTGTGGAAGCCTAAATTTTATAAAAATCAAT
Organism: Taxus wallichiana var. yunnanensis; assembly: GCA_018340775.1. Classification (NCBI taxonomy): domain Eukaryota; kingdom Viridiplantae; phylum Streptophyta; class Pinopsida; order Cupressales; family Taxaceae; genus Taxus; species Taxus wallichiana. The sequence goes on from CM031233.1 coordinate 3,079,238, forward strand.
GGATTTTTAGCCGACCTTATGTACATTTTGTGGTAAATTCAACAAAACTTTTCCAAGTTTACATAGATTTAAGAAACCTTTTCGGAGAATACTGGATGTTTAACAGACATTATGTACATTTTGTGGTAATTCAACAAAATGTTTTGAAGTTCACATAGATTTAAGAAATCTTTCTTGTAGAATATTAATAAAAACTTTGTCCAAGTGTGTTTGCTTCAGCCTGGCATTGTGAAGTATAGGATTTTCTAGCATACTAATGTGGAAATTTTAGTAAATTAATGCAAGTCTTAATGGGGTTTATGTTAAAATTGTGCTAAATTTAAGCAAATTTCGCTAAGATGTTGATTCAGGGAATCTCACTTCCAAAATTGGCAATTGTTGATGAAATATTTACCTTATCCCAGAGCATGTTTTGTTATGCATTGGAAGTTTGATAATGACTGGAAATATTTAAAAATTTGATGTTCTATGTATATTTCATACTGTGGTGGAAAGTAGTTTCTGAAGTGCCCGCTTTGCCTTATCTGCCTTTATTTAATGTTAAAATGTGTAAATTTTAGTAAATCAAGGCAAGTGTTAACCGCACTCATTTAATTTTTGTGGTAAATTTAGCTGAATTTTTCCGAGTTTGTAATCTTAGATTTAGGAATTTCCTGAAACATTTACTTCTAATATAGCTGGTGAATCCCAGACATTTAATTATAATGATTGCAAATATCTGAAATTTTGATGTTGCGTCCATTTAAGTAGTCTGGCCTGCAAAGGAGTTGCTTAAGTTGTCGCTTCACCTTATGAATGTGGAGGAAAGCTTTAATTGAGTTTATGTAGATTTTGTAGTTAATTTATGTAAATTTTGTTGAGTTTTTGTAGAGCTAGGAAATTTTGCCTTAACAATGGTTAATAAAAAATTCACTTTGTTTGAGAGCACAGTTATTTATGCCCTGGATGTTTGACGATGAATGTAAATATTTAAAATTTTGATCTTCTTTGTAAATTTGGGAGTCTACAGTGGAAGTACTTGCTGAAATGTTCACCTAATTTTATTCTGTGGAGGAAGGGCTTTTTCGCTTATGTTCAATTCTAGTAAATTAATTCATGTCGTAACTGATTTTGTGTAAAAATTGTTGTAAATATATGTATATCTTTCCAAGTTTGTGTAGATTTGGTAAATCTGGCCTGGAGAACTGTTAATGAAATGTTTACCTTGTCAGAGAGCACATTTCATTCTGCCATGGAAATTCGATACCCACTGTAAATATTTTAGATTTTGATCTTCTGGGTAAGTTTTGTAGTCTGTTTTGGAGAGTAGTTGCTTAAATATTTGCTTGAGCTTAGTGGTGTGGATGAAGGGTTTTACTGATGTTCAAATGTGTATGTTTTGGTAAATTATGTATGTTTAAACCAAGTTTATATTAATGTTTTGGTAAATCTATGTATATTTTGTTTAAGTTTGTGTAGGTATAGGAAATCCTACATGGAGAATTGTTAATTATATGTGGCCTTGTCTGAGAGCATGTTTATTTATCCCCTGAAAATTTGATAATGATATCTAAAATATTTATCTTCTGCGTAAGTTTTGTATTTTTTTGTAGAAAGTAGTTGCTGAGGTGTTTGCTTGAGCTTAGCAGTGGCAATGAAAGCCTTTGCTAATGTTCAAATGTGTACAATTTGGAAATCATTGTAAGTTTTAATCGAGTTTTATAAATTTTATGCTAAATTTACGTAGACCTTTGTTGAGTTTATCTACTCATAGGAGATCTGGCCCGGCAAAGTGTTTATGAACTATTTCCCTTGGCTCTATCTTGAATATTTGATCCCAATTGTGGTATGTTACTGAAAACTGTTTTGCCTTTAACCTAAACATGCTTTGTAATTTTGATGATAAACTTCTTGAAGCATGTGTCTTCAACTTGTATGCTCTATTTCAATTTTGGCAGTGCTGGTTTTTGCTTTAACCTTAAATTATGTACTGGAAGTTCGATAATGATATCTAGAACGTAAATATTTAACATTTTTGATCTTGTGTAAATTTTGTAGTTTATCATGGAAAGTAGTTACTGGATTTTATGCTTGACCATACTATCAGTGTTGGAGGAAAGGCTTTAGCTAATATTCAAATATGCAAATTTTGGTAAACTATTGCATGTCTTTACTCAGTTTCTGAAGATTTGGAGGTAAATTGAAGGAAATTCAAGGAAATTTGCAGAGTTGTGTAAATGCAGGAAACCCGTCCTGGAGATTTTTAATGAAACATTTCTCCTGCCTTCAAACATTATGTGGGAGGCAGTTCTTTAAGATTATATATTTGGGCACTTCTTTAAGCTTGTATATTTTATCCCAATTTTGGTTATTGGAGCTTAAAATTGTTGTGCCTTAAATATTAATTACATTTTGGAACGAGTTCTAATTATTTTTGGTATTACATGCTGCTGGAAATCATGCAGGATTAGCCGGTGTTACAAATGCGGTACACTCTTTTGACGTGCTTTCTAGGAAATGGAAAAGGTATGCTGCGCTTCTATCCAGAGTTCTGAAAAGACTTGTTTTTGTTGAGTGCTGATAAACACTGTCTGCGAAATAATGGTTAATTCATAAATGTTGACAGTGAGTATTGAGTTCTGTTATGCATAGCATTTGGAGACTTTGAAAACATACAGTTTTTGAAAATCTATGTCACATTTTTTTTAACAACCAGAAGAAGTTTCATTGCATTATACCACAAATAACTATTTGCAAATCAAAACTTGGTTTTCACACAGTTCAATTAAGTTAAAGTGATGCCGGGTTGGATAAGAGGGAGCCAATTCAATTGCAGCCTTTCCCCACAGCATAGACCTTGTAATTTCCCTGAAAATAGTTTCTAACAAATCTGGATATTTTTGTTAAACCTTAGGGCAGCAAGTATTAAAAATTTGATTTTTAATATAAAAACAACAAACCATAATGCGTAAAAACAGTCTTTTATTTATTGAATATGAACCAGCTACAATAAAAATACCAGTGTCTGAATACAATTGTTTGGAGCTGAACTGGCGGAACACTTGCACCCTGAATTGTCATTGCAACCCTTGAATGAAATTGCCAAGCTCAAATGTGAGGGTTTTCGTCCTCAAACCTGTATGCAAATGAGGGATTTCGTCCTCTATTGCTATTGCAAAAGCTGAAGCTACTTGTAGAAAGAAAATAATTGATAAATTTCCAAGATGAATGAATAATAAACCCCAAATCTGCATTTATAACTTCCAAGGCCCTCTCCAAAGTTGGCGCCCCCTCCTAAAAATAGGAATAACAATATAAAATTGTTTTATCCTCTCTCCCATGTTGGCACCCCATCCTAAAAATAGGAATAAACAATATAAAATTGTTTTATCCTCTCTCCATCCTAAAAATAGGATCTTGATGCTCATGCAGCCCATTCTATCTTTGGCACCCCCAAAAATAGAAGTTCTTTATTTTATTATTATTTTATTCCACTTTTGCTTTTGGATTAAAATATAATTCAAGTGTCCTTTTTCCAAATAAAATATAAAAATACCCTTGGACCACTTAAATTAATTTATTTTCCTTTTTAATTCCCCTTAGCCTACGGAAAATAAAAAGAATAGGCTTCGGGTATCCAAAATCAATTAATTCTGGAAAGGGGACATTACATACCCAAGATCTGAAATGTACACAAACAGAGAACACCAACTCTCAAACTTAGAGCCAAAACTCGGTCTATATTGAACGCTTGACTTAATTACATAAATTTCATATTCAAGACACTATACTTTATTGAGAACAACATGAAGAAGATTACGAACAATACAAATTTTGTCAATAGACATGACACAATCTCTCTGAGTGTTTTGGACTTGGACATTCCCTTTGCAAGTTCCTAGCAAAACTCTCCTTCCCCCAAGCTCACTCTCCCTTGCTTGCTTCTACTCTAACTCCATGAGTCAACTGAAACTACATCAAGTGAAGGATTTGGGATCTTTTCTGACAATTTTTCGACAATACTTATTGCTCTTCACATTCCCAAGCTGCTTGGGATTTCATAAGAATTGTCAATTTATTGGCTTGGGCCTATACTTTGCCCATTTTTCCATCATGGATGAAACCGATGCATTGTGGAGACTCGTGGTTCCTAGACCATCGAGGTGGTTACATATCTGCTAGTTTGAAACCATTACTGCGTCAACCGGTGGTCTCACCATCCTCCGAGAAATGAGTCACTTTGATTTTTGTAGATGACTCGCAAACCATAGTTACCATGTTCTTACGAACTTAGTGAAAATTTGGTTCGAACCGTACTTTTTGGTCTAACCAAACTTACCGAACAAGTTCGATCGAACTTTATTTTTCTCAGAAAGTGAAAACTCCGTAGATAATATATTTATTTATTATTATGTGTAATTGGTTTTTCTTTTCAAATATCATCATATATGTATAATATTTATTATTTATATATATTTTATATTTGTAAATTTTCTAAACCGAACCGAACCTTTTGAAAAATTCCGAACTTTTGAACTTTTTCCCCTTTCGAACTATCCGAACTTTTCAAACATGGTAACTATGCTGAAAACCCCTGCGAAAGATATTTCGATGAGTTGGACCTCTCGGGGATGCTCCTTGACCTGTTTGTTCATCTTCCACATGTGCAATCTTGTTAGCAAGACCACAAGTCGCAAAAACGCACTCATAGAACACACTCTATTTTTGGTTGATGCAAGATTTCTTGTGGATCCGGATGCTCCTACATCATACACCTTGGGTAAGTGAAATGAATTGTGAGCCCCTGTTCATGAACATTCTGCGACCTCTTCTAATGTCTTTCCATGTTTGGCAATCTCGGATGCACTCATCCAAGTTGTATCTTTAGTTGTTCTTTCTTACCACTTCACCAGTGCTCTCAATACTCATTGCCTTCTGTCTTCTTGATGATTTTGGAATCAACCATCATCTTCATCTCCTCTTTTACCTTCTCGGGTAACTGCCATCTTCAATCTGATATTGAAGATTGTGAACTTGTTTTCTCGTCACTTGTTTGGCCCTCATGGTAAGGGTAAAAATCCACCACATTGGATATATGAGAGATATCGATTCCATCCTGGAGTTATATCAGATATGTGTTCGCTGCAAACTTCCTCAAAATCTTACATGGCCCAATTTTCTTCCACTTGAGCTTGTCATATGGTCCTGCTCCTCTTGGGTACCATTCATTTCCTCAAATGAGCTAAAACCATGTTATCAACTCGAAATTCTGTTCTTTCCTCTTGAGATCAGCATGATGCTTGTATTTCATAGAACTCTTCTCCAATTTTTCCTTCACTTGCAAATGTAACTCATGCATATACTCAGTAAAGTCTTCAACTACAACACCTATCCTACTCAAATGAGTTGCGACTCTCAACTCGGTAACATCTCTAGGGCTATAACCATACGCAAATCTAAAATGGAATATTGGTTATACTTCTATTGATTGAGTTGTTGTAAGCAAACTCAGCTTGTGCTAGAATTATATCCCATTGTCTTGGCTTGTTCCCAACCAAGCATCTCAACTTTTGTTCACAACCTCCATTTGCCCATTGATTTGGGGATGGTAGGCTGAATTGAAACTTAACCTTGTACCCAACTTTCTCCACAAAGTTCTCCAAAATGCCTCAACAAATTTCATATCTCTATCTGAGACAATGCTCTTAGGCAAACCATGCAACCTTACTACTTCCTTGAAAAACAAAGTTGCAACATGGGTGGCATCACTAGTCTTTTTGCAAGCTATAAAGTGTGCCATCTTTGAGAATCTATCCACAACATAAAGTCATTACCTTTTTGAGTTCTTGGCAGCCCAAGAATGAAATCCATGCTCACATCTTCCCACGGTCTTTCCGGCATTGGCAATGGCTGATATAAACTTGTATTATGAATTTTTTCCCTTTGGGAAGCGCATTTTGTTTCACATCCACATTCATATTCGGGTAATAGTAAATCTCACTCAAGCTACACTAGTGTGCCCCACCCGCCCACTTCTGCCCCCCGCCATAATTCAAAATTCTAGATAGGGGCACCCTATAGAGTATAGATATATGGTGATCCCTATCTATATATGGGACCTTGGCAATGCCCCCTATAGAATATAGAACTGATATGGGCCACCAGCCCCTATATAGATCTATATCTGCCCATATCTATATAAGGCTGCCCCTATATATACATATATATTTGGGAGTAAAGTACTCGACCACCCCTCTATATATCTACGAGTAGAGTATAGTAGGCTGCCAACTTCCAACTCTCTTTGCCAAAATGACCGGCTAGTCCACCACCATGCTTTTCTTTTATTAGGTTCTCCCTCATTGAACCATGAGGTATACACAATCGCTGTCCTCTAAACAACAATCCTCCTAGGAGAAATCCAACTATGGAATTTTATCCATGTCGGTTGGGTTCTTGCTGCCCAAGCTTCCCTAAAACCTAAATGCTCTTCATATAAATTTCTCACGGTGTCAAACCCAAACTTCCTCAGCATATGCATTAAAAAGAGATCTCCGCTCAATGCATTAACAACCCTATTTGACTTCCCATTTCTATGCTTCAAAATAAATGTGGAACTTTGAAGAAACTCAACTCTCCTTCATGTGCTTTTAGTTTAACTTACCTTGGTTGTTTGTATATTAAAAAACTCCTTCGGTAGCAACTGTTGCCTCCATTTCTTAAGTGCTTGAACAATTGCATAAGAGTGGATCATAAACTGATTACTTTTTCTTAGCTTCATTCAATTTCTCGCTGAAATAAGCAATGGACATACCTTCTTGACTTAAATAAGCGTCCAACCACTGTCCCACTAGCATCACAATCAACTTGAAATACCTTTTTAATGTTTGGTAATGCTAAAGCCAGCTGTTTGGTCATTTTCTTCTTTAAAATCTAAAAGCTATGCTCTTCTCAGTAACTATTAAAATATAACACATTATATAGAATGTAAAATCAGTTATGTAGTTGTTCGGTTGTAAGCATTCAACCACCTCTCTCTCAATAAATAAACCTCTGCTGTATCATTGAACAAAGTGCAGTTTGCCTTCCGTATTCTTTCTTGTTTGCATATTCCAACATTGGTATCAGAGCTTAGGCATCGGTGAGAGGAGAGGTCGACGCAGGCGTAAGAAAGGAGTTGGCATTCTTGCATGTCTGGAAGGCGCCTGAAGGAGTCGTGGTCGCAAGCAAAATCGCGAAACAAACGTGGGCAAAATCGTGGAGATCCAGGGCAGAGGGAAGCCCTAAAAGGCACCAGATAGGTCGCAAATCGTGACACAATACAGTTGCAAAAACAAGTCATGTTTTTCGCGCAAAAACAGTCATGTTTTTCCGACGGAAATACAGTCGCAAATACGTGAGGGCAAAGACAGAAGACATTCAGACCTCCATTCGTGAGGGCAACAGAGTCATTTGGAGAGAGAAAATGTTAAGGCCAACACCATGTGAAGAAACGTGGGTCGCATAAGCAAAGTCGGTGATGTTGGAGCAGAGTCGTGACAAGTTCGAGGGCATCATTTGATTTATTTCCTTCAAACTGCAAAGTCGGTGAAATTATTTTTACCTTGTTTTTGCGTGATTAAATTTGGAGACATAAGTAATAATAATTGTTTTATTATTACTTATATTTGCTGGAAAAAGGTATTTTATTTAGTGTGAGCCAAAGTTATTATTTTATTATTTTCCATTATTTTGGAATAATAAAATGGCAAATATATCACACTTGGCGTTTCGAAGACACAAAAATTGTGAGGCACTAATTTCAATGTATGGAGCCATAAGATTTTAACGGTTGCGGAATTTCGTGATTGTGATAAAATAATCAAGGGTGATGAAGTCGACCAACGACAAACTTCGAGGATTATGACAAACGTCATAAGGAAGCGTTATTGCTTCTCAAGTTATCGGTGTTGGATGATTTGAGTTCTTTTGGAAGTGCGAGAATGCCATGCGGGCGAAGCACGTTGTGGACCAGATTTGAGGATAAATATTAGATGTTAGAGAAGAGTCGGGTTTTATACGAAAAATATGCTCTTTCCGTAAAAGTTACAAGAAGGTGGATCATGTCCTTGGTGATCGAGCACCTACTTCGGATGAAAGACCTCCGAGACCAGTTATCTTCCATCAACAAAAAGGTGGATGACGATGATATGGTGGCTCTGGTTTTGAACAACTTACCTTCTTCGTATGAGTCATTTGTGGAGGCACTCCATTTAATGGCTGAAAGTCAAACACTCACGTTTGACAAGGTGAGTTCCTACTGTTGCAAAAGGAGCGGAGACAACTTCAAGCAGAATCTAATTGTGACCATTCAGAGAGTGCTCTTGTCACTCAGTCAAAGGGAAAGTGGAAACGTCAATTTGGTGAGTCTTCCACTCGGTATCAGGTCACATGCTATTACTGTCACAAGGTTGGGCACCTCAAGAAGGATTGCTAGGAAGTGGATGTATGATCTTTCAAAGCAGAACAAAAAGCCATGTAATGAGGAACATGTGGCAGCAGTTGCAAAAGAACGGGATTCGGATGACGGGCATGCTCTTTATTGTCTTATGACATCATGCTCGAATGATAGTGGTACCGATTCTTTGGATTATTGACCTTTGTGCGATCGCACATTTTTCATGTCGTAAGGACTGGTATGTTTCATTTACTGCAAATATATGTTTTGAATCAGTAGTACTAGCTGATGGAGAATCACTTGCAGTAGAAGGGATAGGAGATATATGCATTGTATTGAATAATGCTCATAAATTGTTGGTATGGAATGTTAGATATGTACCTTCTTTACAAAAGAATCTTCTATCTATTCACAATTCGACCTTTGAAAATCCCAATATTTCGTGGATTTCTGTGGAAAGAAGTGTGTTGTCTCTGGATGTGAAACAAAGACGGATAATTGCCCTTGGTATTGGGAAGGTGGTCAATATCGGCTTGTTGATCTGGCTGCGATCAACATGAATGCACGTGTGGAGGACAGCTCCACCATTCAGGATGTGCATGAGGATGCAATGCCTTCGGGAGGAAGGCATTCCTCACAAATGTTGACTTGGATACAGTCAACCTACATGCACCTATTGTGGAGGGAATATCCACTATACTAGGTGTACGGGAGGCGGACATGCCTTGGGAGGATGGATTTCCTCATTTAGAAGAACAATTTGTTGTGGATGGAGACTCCACTATTCCAGATGCATTGACGGTGCATGGTGAGATGGCATGCCCAACCACTCACTCAGAGGTTCTTGCTCGAAGGACAATAGAGCATGAACAGGTTGCTCATTGTGTTGTGAAGGATCTTTCCCAACAGAGGGGGATAGATGAGCAAATAGATAAAACGGAGATGGTTATTTCTCCTGTTGAGACGGGGACCACTGCTGAGACGGAGATGGTTATTTCTCCTACTATTGAGGAGTTGGTTCTAACTCCTGCACAGATGGTCACATTCCTCTTCTTGAAAAAGTTGGATGAGCACTACATGGTGGTGCAAGGACGTGATCGAGGTGACTTTGATCATAGGATAATTGAGTCTTTTGTACAGACTCAACAGCAGCTACACAAGCACGGAATAGATTTTTTAATCCACATCTTCGAGGTTCGATTTCAGCACTGCGGAGATGGGGTGACACTCTCACCATTGGTGATTCATCATCGGTCAATGAATCACGAAACAGAGAACCAATGTGGACCACTTGCCATATCTTTTGTTCATGGGACCAGATTTTTGTTTTGCGGTTCGTCTTCATTTGACAATCGCATCACGATCAAGGATGCTGATTTTAGAGTACAACTTATGGCACAGTTTGTAATTGTAATGACTAAACATATGGGCTTTAGGAAATTTGTAAAATTTCGGGACAAACTTTGTTTTGTTTCCGGTTTAGTCATTAAGAGGGGGTGTTAAAATATAACACATTATATAGAATGTAAAAACAGTTATGTAGTTGTTCGGTTGGTAACTGTTCAACCACCTCTCTCTCAATAAATAAACCTCTGCCTGTATCATTTGTACAGCGCAGTTTTTGCCTTCTGTATTCTTTCTTCTTTGTGCATATTCCAACGAAGAATCGTCCATATAACTCTTTTCTGTCATCTTTCATTGTTGCTATAAGCGGTGCACATATCCCACTAAAGTTCTTGATGAACTTCCTATAAAAACTGGCTAACCCATGAAAGCTTCTTGCTTCAATCATGCTACTCAAAGTGATGGCCACTCAAAAACGGCTCTTACTTTTTCAAAATCCATCCTTAATCCTGTTAAAATATAACACATTATATAGAATGTAAAAAAACAGTTATGTAGTTGTTCGGTTGGTAACTATTCAACCACCTCTCTCTAAATAAATAAACCTCTCTGCTGTATCATTTATACAGGTGCTTGCAGTTTTGCCTTCTGTATTCTTTCTTCTCTTTGCATATTCCAACATTGGTATCAGAGCCCCAAAGGTTGTAGTTCGAGGAAGCCTTCAAGAGGCACGAACAACAAACTCGAGGAAGCCCTAACAAGGCACGAGTTTGGCAAAACGGTTCGAGGGCATCGTGGTTCGCTGGAGGAAATACCACAGTCACAAATCGTGTGAAAACGCACCAGGTTGCTGTGGATTGCTGTGTGGGTTCCTGTTTCTGGAGACACAATCAAGAATCGTGGGCAAACGAGAAGAAAAACGTGACCAGTTGAAAGAAAAACGTAGGCCGTGGAAATCGTGGTAGCAAGCAAAATCGTGGGCAATTTCGTGTTGCTGTAGAAAATCGCGGGCAACAAGCAAAATCGTGGCCATCACCAGAACTCGTGGAGAACAAAATCGTGGGTTTTTTCACCAAAAACGTGGGCACGTGGAAAGGAAAAACGTGAAGGGCCTAAGCAAAGGAAAAACGTGAGACAAAAGCGTGGGCACCAGACCTGCTAAAAAAAAAAAAAAAAAAAAAAAACGTGAACAGTGAAACGCGAACAGTAAAACGTGACGTGAACAGTGAAACGTGAACAGTAAAACGTGAACCCTGCAAAAACGTGAGCAGCAAACTGGAAAATCGTGGAGAAGGGCAGAGGTAAACCGAGCAAGGCAAAAGATTTTATAAAACTATTTAGTGTTTTTAATATTTCCTTGCCTATTCATAAAAATATTTCTTGTCTTACGACATCATGCTCAAATTATAGTTTTGTACGACTCCTTTGTGTAGTCTTTTACGTTCGTATTCTTTCTCCTCGAGTTTTGCAATTTCTTGAACATACTCAATTGATAATCAAAGGGCAAGAACTTACGTTTCAACTCTGCTACCATCCTATCCGAAGACTTGATTTTGTCTTTGTTTCTCATGAATCTTTTTTTCTGCACATGATCCCACCACAAGGATGCATGGCCCTGCAACTTTGTGCAAACAAACTTACTCTCTTATGATCCTCCATCTGCTCATAGTCAAAATATTTCTCCAACTCAATGGTCCAATCAATGAGATCCTTAAACATAGATTTCCTAATAAATAGGGGTGTCAACTGTGGCTTGCCTGCCATTTTGGTAATGGCCTTCAAGAACCTTTTTTTTGTTTCTTCTACTAGCTCATCAAGCTGAATCTTAGGTGCATTTTCTTTATCTTCGCTCTTATCTACTGCAACTACTCTCGATTTCACAGTTTGTGTAGCCTCCAATCTAGCTTGGATTCCTCTCAATGTGTTTGCCAAAGTTTGCAACTCTTGGTGCTTTTTCTCTTCAATGGGAACTTCTTTGTATGCCATTTCTTCGTCTCACTGCTGTCTACAATTGCTCGACTTCTCCACACCTGCAACAAACCCATTAGAGCCTCACAAACACAACCAAGTAAGACACAAGATTAATTCTGATTAATGCTGATCAGGCAAGAGGTGACCAAGTTAATGGCAGCCTTTCCTCGCAGTCTAGAACCAAAATCTCAAATAGACAGATGCACAAACACCAACACTCAAACTCAGAGCCAAAACATAGTCTTTATTGAATATATGAAGTCATTAAAGAGATTTCACACCAAGACACTACTTTGTTTTATTGAAAACAACATGAAGAACATTACAAACAAATACGAAGTCTCTCAATGGACGTGACATGGTCTCTACAATGTTATGGATTTGGACATTCCATCTGCAAGTTCCTAGCTGAACCCTCCTTCCCCCTTGCTTGCCTTTGCTTCCCAACTCCTTTGCTCAACTGAAACTCTCTCACCCGAAGGAATTTAGATTGTCCCGACAATCCTCACACTCTCAAGCTGCTTGGGAACGCAGGCCAACTGACAATTTTATGGCTTGACCTGTGTGAAACCGCTACACTGTGCAGACTTGTGGTTGCATAAGCACCGGCATAGTTACGTATCCATCGGTTAATACAGATTGGTGGTTTTGAAATAGTTGCTTGCATAAAACAGCGGTTTCGCCATCTGCCCCAGAAAGGGTATGATCCTTGCTGATGACTAAAATCTCCGTGCAAGCTATTTTTGTGGTGGTCAACCTTTGGGGATTCTCCTTGAAATGTTTGTTCATCTTCCACACGCATAATGTTGATGGCAAGATGAAAAGTCGCAAAAACATATGCACAAACCACACTCTGATTTTGGTTGATGCAAGATTGCCTTCAACCGGATGCTCCCGCATTATAACGTTTATTCATTGCAAATATATGCACCATCCTAATCTCCAAATTTGTGAACAAGAGATCAATTTTCTTATGCATGATATGTCATAAAAGCGTATTGGAAACTGCATACAGAGAAAGTGGTGTCATAAGTATCAAAGCATATAATTTTGGAAAAGGTAGCCTACACAGCATCAGCAGTCTTGGCAACATCATCTGCTTACCAATTGTGGTTCCTGTAAATATGCTGAAGGTTAAACTAATTGAAGGAAGTAATCAACTCACTAGCTTCTGAATCGCAGCACGTTCCATATGCCAATACGTTGATTGTCCTGTTGTAAAATTTAAGTACTCTTGAACGAGAAGCTTCTCACACTCCTTGTCTAGCAATCTTCAAGCAATGACCGGAGTATTCTCATGCTTTTATTTAGCAATCTCAAGCGATGACCAGAACATTATTATATTCTAAGTCTAACCCATCTACTGGGCTGTAGAAAAAGCCATCAGCTCCAACCGCCCCCAAATACCTGCATATCCCATTTTGTGCCATTTCCTTTCTTGAAAACGCAGGTTATGAGCCATGCTATTTTTTTTTTTGCCCTCAATGCTGTTTTAGATGATTGTTTTTATGGTGCTGTGGATGTCAATATGGTTCATGCTTCAACCTTTTCAGTTATACCAACTGCTCTTTTTCATGGAGTTCTACAACTTCCTTTGAGAGATTCATGAAGATGTGGAGGATTTGTGTTCACCTCAGATACAATTACATGCTCCTTAATCTTTTTACTGTTGCCCTTTTGTGTAATCCTTCGTAAGATTAATTTCATGTCCTGTGCATGGTTTCTTGAATTTCTTTTGCACTTTAAGGTTGCGAGTTTCGATTGTTTGTAGCTATTGGAATCCATTAACAATATGTAAGAAATAAATTAGATATAGCGTGAAAGCCAGAATGCAAAACTGAGTTGGCCATCATAAATTTCAACTCTGACATTTGAGTTTTCTCACTATATATCTAAAGTGTCCTTGTGTTTTCCCTCTATATATTTGGGATGCACCTCACATGCAATTACACACTCAACCTTGATTGCTGTCCCTTTTGAGTAATCCTTTCTAAGATTGCTTTTCTTGTCCTGTACATGGTTTCATGAATTTATTTTGCATAATAATGTTGCAAGTTTCTAATGTTTGTAGCTATCGGAAGCTAATAACAATATTTAAGAAATACATAGGTATAGCATGAAAGCCAGAATGGAAAACCGAGTTGGCCATCATAATCTTCAACTCTTACATTTGAGTTTTTCTCACTATATATCTGAAGTGTCCTTGATGTTCTTTGCTTGGACCTGAAAACACTTTCCAAATCCACATTGATAAATTATATCTGATATATGTAGTTATGAAAATAGGAATAATCTCTTTTTGAATGTTTTATTGCACATGTAAATTTTTGGTGTAGGAACACGAATCTTTTATACTTTTTGCTTGCCTACCTTGGAGATCCCGATTCACTGCTGGAATTTCACTCCATTTCTCCATTTTCTTTTCTTCCTTCTGAGGTTCCTAGGAGTAGGTTCCTTTTCTTAATTAAGTTCCTCATGTTCTATTTTCCTCAATCATATAGCCATGGCATGAAACTATATTCTTTCAAAGTGAATTTATCCAAATGAGTTTCTACCTAAAATTTGAATGGAATTTCTTACAAGAGTAATTCCTAAGGGTCAAAATAAACTGAAAGATCCCCAATAATTCCTTGACCCTAAATCAGATTTTCTGTGACTTGCAAATGATGAAATATGGCTGTTGAAACCCTCAGCGAACAAACTAGGGCAAAACTGGATTTATTACAGCAAATGCGACTAGGGTTTTGGATGGATCTCAATGCAAATATCACTAAAAAATTATGTTCTTTATCCCAAATGATTACCAATAATTTTAGAAACCAGAATATGTGAAAATCATAATTTATAGTTGCCAATACAACTCAGAAATCAGATATGAAATCTGATTAATAAACTGCCTGGAAACCCTCTAAAATCACTTAGAAAATTATAAAATTGCAGCAATTTGATTTATAGAAATATGGAGAATATTTGACAATTATTCTTTAGATGTAAATACCTCAAAACAGTGCCAAAATATTCCCTTACCAAGTCGTACCACTGGAAGGAAGTCTGCTGCAATATATACTTCAAAAAGTCTCCAATAACACTGCTGGAAAAAACTTAGAATATTCTGAAAATCTAATCACAACCAATGGGAATTTCCGAGTGAAAAACCCTCCCAAACTCTTGGGGTTTTTGTCCACAAGAGGTAAAATTCACAAGGGGTTTCGTCCTTGGAATTTTTGCAAAAGCTGAGAGCTCAATGCAAGACAAAAATGCCATATAAAATTTCTGGATGATGGAAGAGGCATTTCGGACTTCCCTTTTAAAGGAAAAGGGCTAACAATCAACCTCCAAACCAGCGAATGAGCTCACATGATTTTCCCTATGCAAAGCATTTAATATTTTCCATATTAAATGTTTTTTCCAATCACTTTTTCCCTCTAATGCAAGTTGCATTTTCCTAGGGAAATACATTAATTAATTATATTTTTATCCTTCCTAAATGTTATTATTCACTTTTGGCCCAAGTCGCTATTATCCCCTATAGGAAGAATAAAATACAATAAATCATTTACAATGATATTTGCCCCCTCAAGGCAAATCATAGTTACCATAGGGATTATAATTTATTTCTATTAAGCCAAATAAATTAATATAAGTGCTTTAATAATTTTATTTTATTTTGTTATCGCACTTTGCAATAATTTATTGTGACTTAAGTCACCCTTATAATTTTCCTTTGGCCGTCGGGTTGACAAAATGGGCCAAAGGTCTTCAAATGGGAAAAGGGGACATTACATAAACACAGTGGGGACAAAGAATCTGTATGTTATGCAACTTTAATGAAGTAGAAGATAAAACACATTTCCTTTTAACCTTCACGCTATACGATGATTCCAGCAAAATTACATAGATGATTGCAATTCTAACCTAGTACATGATTTCTTAAGCCAAAACCATCAAACAAAACATGGGGGATTTATTCTAAAACTCTTCAATCTTGTAAACAAGCAAACATACTTTGATTGGTTCTGCAGACCATTTTTGGCCTAAAGAACAATGAAAATGTCATCTCATCTCGGATGCATGGATAGAGAGTCGGTAAAATAAATTCAAAATATTTTATAAAAAAGAACAATAAAAATGTTATCTCATCCTGGATGCACAGATAGAGACTATGTAAAATGAATTTAAAATATTTAATAAAAAGTATAAAAACATTTCTTATTGAAAATAATCTTGTAAAGCCATTAGAGATGCCTTTTGTGTTCTGCCATTTAAATTGTAGGCATCCAATCTATTGTTTTTAGCCATTTGTAGACATCGGGGTAATTTCTATGGTTCTTTGTTAAATGTAATGAAGCTTTGTGTGAATTTAATCTTATAACTGTCAGACATGCTGTTCATAGTTGACCTTGGATTTATTTCCTGTTGGAGTTATCTTAGTTGTGTCAAAATTTCCGTTCATTTGATTTTATAATTTCAAGCGGAATAACTAGTAGTTTGTTGTATTAGGAGGTGATTATAGGGACCATTTCTGTGCTTGGACTTTAAGATATATTCATGGTTTTGTTTCCAAGTTTGTTCCATACATATTATAATCTTAGTATAAATAGTGGGGTATGATACTATATCTAAGAATATGGACTGGAACTTGCAGATACCATCCTGGAGGGAGGCTCCATCTCCAAGGGCTGCACATACGGCAACTGCAGTGGGTACCATGGTTGTAATTCAGGTAGCATTTTTCAAATGAAAAATAATTCATTACAGTTTGGAGAATTTTAAAATAAATTACAACTCTTCCATAGATATGGTATTTTTTCTGTATATTCTTAAATTCAGATTTTACAAGTTATTGTTGTTAGGGCTGACCAGGCAAATCTCATTTTCTAGGGTGGTATTGGTCCTGCGGGACATTCTACTGATGACTTATATGTGCTTGATTTAACCCATTCAAAATTCAAATGGCACAGGTATATAGAGCTCAAAATACCTAATTCCAGCATATTAAATTTCTTTAACTATGGCTTTTTTTTTGGACAATGTATTTCCATAACTGTTTTGAAATTTAGGGTGGTTGTACAAGGACCTGGACCAGGACCACGTTATGGTCATGTGATGGACTTGGTTGGTCAAAGATATATTGTGACTGTTAGTGGAAATGATGGTAAGCCACACACTACCTCAAAGTTACTTTAGCATTCTTCTTGAGGCATTTTTTTAGTGTGAAAATTCCTTGTGGAAAAAACCATTTTGGTATTTAACTTGTTACTATGCAATTTTCAGCCCAGTTGATGTTAAAAGTCTGTTATAAATTCAAATGTAGGTAAACGGGCATTATCTGATGCATGGGCACTGGACACATCACAAAAACCATATCAATGGCAGAGGCTTGAGCCAGACGGTGATAGGCCATCTGCTCGGATGTAAGGAGCTACCCTGTTTTGAAATTGCAACTTGTTGTGATAGCATAGAAGTCATGAGTCTGTGAGTGGTTGAATCAGAGCACTAAATATTTTAAAGCTAGCTTCTATCTCCAAATTATTAAAAATTACGTGCTGAATGCTGCCGTTGAAACTCAAAAAAATTCAAGCTGACATAGCTGCTAATTAACCTTTTCTTATATTTTTCTCAGTGGCATTAAGTTTTTATTTTTGTGATTTTACAGGTATGCAACAGCTAGTGCACGTGCAGATGGCATGCTTCTGCTTTGCGGAGGAAGAGACAGTTCTGGTGTGGTGAGATATGATAAAAATGAAAACTATTTTTGAAAACACCATGGATGGAAGTCTCTTTTTGTTGAGAATAGAATCTATTATACATAGCCTAGGCAGTGAAACACAAGATTTTAATTAAGATATTCAGTTCAATTCATTATAGGTCCTTTTTAGGCTAATGCAGGAAATTAATTCTCCATGGAAGTTGCTACAAGAGCAATGAAACTAAGTACCTCACCAAAGACCCCAATTTTGTTTTTTTGTATAAACTAATTTGGATGTAAGTTCTTGAGTTTGGCGTGTATCAATGAAGTCACCCGCTAGACATATACCTGAAACTTGAAAGATGTTCTTGTATTGATGGCGGATGATTGTACATTGATAATACAATACATATAGTTTACAATGAGTCATGTAAATGGGGGACGTGATTTTTCAATTCTTGGATCTAGTGATATAACAAGTTGTGATCATCTTAGTAGCTATTGTAGAAATGCTTAGCCCTCTAAGCATAGGAAGAGAGGGACAAGAAATCTTTAAGGGCTGATTTTCCGTGGAAAGCTTCTTTGATTATGCTGAGAGGCATTCTACAATTATAGCATGGAATGGAGGAGTCTCATGTCGTGCCTGTGAAAGAAAAACTAGGGCCGACATTATTTCAAATAAAAATTACTTTATAAAAATTATAACTTTACCCAACTCAACATTTAAAAATCAAAAATCATATTTATATTTAGAGTTCATAAATAAAAAGATTAATACAAAAGAGAGGAGAGGAAAGAGTAATAAATTGTGATATGTTTCAAATTACTGTTTCTTAATTATAAATAAATCGGAATAAAAAATTAATACAAAAGAGAGGAGAGGAAAGAGTAATAAATTGCTATGTTTCAAATTATTCTTTCTTAATTATAAATAAATCATAATGTTTTGTATGTCATGGTAAAAATTATAAGATAAAATACTTAATCAAATAACATATATAAGTAGGTGTAGATACTCTAGATAAATGGGTAAATAGATACATAGGTAAATAGTAATCTAAGTTACTTTTACAGATCAATTCAAAAAGCTCCACTCATATTTATAATTTAATTTTAGGAAGATAAGGAAATATTTATGTGCATTGCCCTTCGTTACACTCTCTCCCTTAAATTAATTTGATCCCTAAAATTATACTGTAGATTTAATTTTTCAAAATAGGCTTTTCAAAAGGTTAATTACAAATTGTTATAGGTAAAATGAAAAGTTACATAGGTAAATAATAATATAAGTTACAAATTGAATATAGGAATGGAGATAATTTTTAATTAAATATTTCAGTGTTTATTTAAATTATTATCAAGATTTATTCAAATTCATTACTTATACATTATACATTAGAGTGTTGTACTTACTCATAAACCTTACGGTTGACATATCTATCTTAGATAAATATAGTTGAAAAATTAAATTTACTTACTCGTAAGAAAAGAGGAAGAATGGTTTATAGGTAAGATGTTCAAACATTCAAATAATTAAATTGAAATTAAACAAAATATATGTGGAATTAATAATGGTTTATAGGTATAATGCACCATGGCCATTGAATCTCGAGGGATCAAAATTATATCAAGAGTTAGAGATAAGAGATAAAAAATTTGAACTGCAAGAAATGATGACTGAGTAAATACACACAATTGCTACATATATTACAAGCTGTGGAGAGAAAATGTAGATTGGAAACCTATTCTTTCCGATCATGCTTTGTAATCAACTACATTGCAAAGTGTAACATCCCCATTTTAAGATACTAGAACAAGGGATTTTTTTTTTTTTTTTTAAAATGTTCTCTGTTATGAATTATATAATTCAAACACACGTTCAAGTTTTAATAATTGTTCTCTGCCCAAACAATGCAGTTTGGAACACACAATTTCCTTTTAAAACTAATGTTCCCTGTTCACATATTTGCAATATGGAACACACATTTAGTGCCATTGATCTTATAACAGATTCTATATCTCTTGTAAATGACTCGAAGAACTACCGATCTCCCATTTTCATGGCTCGGAGTTTCAACGATCTCTCATTTCATGACTCAAGAACTACCGATCCTTCATGTTCATTCATGCATAGTATAATATATATATACAGAGGTTCTCTTTACCGTTTTAGGTTATCGAAGTGATCCATTTAAGAAGCCTATCTCGACTATATCATTATTGATATTCATCTGACATCCTGCATCTTAAATTAGGTGATTAGGACAATGCAACCAACACTTGCGATACTTTGGCCAAAGATTTTCACATGCTTTGCATGATCATATTCCTGGATGTGATACACACCAATGGAATACGTCCTTCACCTCACTTCACCTGTTATCTAGAATGGTCTTTTCTGGTTCCTACCAGTCCTTCCAAAATAAGGTCAAATTCTAACTCCAACTAGCAATATGAACGAGTATAGGAAGGCACTCATGGTAACTAAAGATACACGGACATACGATGTCGTTCTAAGCGACTCCGTGTGTCTAGTTATCTTTAGTCCTCTGGAGTCACTCCATATACGTGATCATACTCCTATCCCCTGACCAAGATCTTAATATTCGAAACTTATGTAATCTTGATGATTTAATTCGGGAGGGCATTGTAATATGTCGGTTATAACATTGTGTCGTCATAAAGACCCCGCCTTCATGAAGAAGACACCGTCTTGTGTAGGTGGCGTATGTCAATGTCCTACGGAACCCTCCCATCGAGAGTACACATCGGCTCAAGTGATTTGGATATGATCTTAATATTTAAGATCAACTTTCAGCAACCATGATCCTTTATCCTCATCCTCGTTCTATTACGGTTGTATGGAGCTAAGAGAGACTAAATCCGTCTTCTAGCTTGCTTTATGCATCTTCTCCTTAAATCGAAGGGTTGCATTTTCTCTACTTGGTTCTTTTCTTAATCATTGGATTAAGCGGCCCATTACCGACAGACGTAATAAGTTTAACCTATTAAACTTAACCAAGTTTTCACAAGCTGTAACCAAATTCAGAATTCGACTTATTAGGCGTCATTTAAACGAGGTCTAATTCTCAATAAATGTATTCATTTATTCTCCTTAACCTTACATAGTTAAGGTCTATTAGCCCTGGATATATTTATCCCATATCCTTTCTTTAAGAATTTAACATACGAGGCTATTAACTTGAGTCCGAATGCGAAGTTCGGTTGCTCTAAGTTATTTGATATTCCTTAGCTTCCAAGCTAATCCTGAATACCTATCAGTTATGAGATCATGTTCCTCCTAATCCTTTTTAATGTCAATTAAAAATTCATCTTAACCCAAGTATGAACTAATTGCACATTTCAACTTAAAAGTTGCATTTAGGTAAGAATAGAAATCAGTTCCCTTTAAATCCATCCAAGGACAATTGAATAATTCCAAATCAAGAAATAACATTATATTTCCAATTTAATCAACAATATCAAACTGATATAGCCATTAAAATATCACACTTGTAATTGTATTCATCAATCCATTTCATAATCCATACATTTTGCAGTCAAATGATTTGGACTTTGTTTATATTAAACAACGTTACAACCCATAGATAGAAGAATGTACTTTCTTCTTTTCACAATTCCTCGTAGAGGAATAATAACTAACAAATACAATTCATCTTGACAATCAAAAGAAGTATCGGAAAACAGCCATGTCTTCGTTTTACTCAAATTCCATCTGCAAAATTACTTGCAGGTCGGTTCATTGGTAGAGCATATTAAGCACTTGTCATTAAAATGAGGTGCTTCAAATTAACTGTCTCGATAAAATAACCTCGCTTTTATGAAACATTAATAAGAACATCAATCAAGAATTAAGCATCAAAAAGAATGAACAGACATAACAATTGAACCACTAAATACCATCCCGATCGTTAAAGGATTTCTGTCCTATTTCCCACATAACCATTACAAGATGCAATTTCCTTGACAGTTCAGATTACAACATTTGTAAGGACTAGGAATACAAGTAAAAGCATCTTTGCTGTTATAACATAACTGCTTTCCCTTCCCTTTCCTTACATTAGTAATAAATGCAAAGGATAAAATCTAAGCGAAATGTAAACCAATTACTTTCCTTTCAGTTCATGCATCTCCTTTGATTTCAAGCAATCAAGTCATGAGATGAGAAGAGCAAACAACAATAAATGTAGATGCTTAAACCCAAGCAATACAAAATTCGTTCTTAAACGATTCTGATTTCCAATTTGTATGAGAGAAGAAATGATCATTATTCCAAGTTATCCATCCACATTCCTATTCCTTTCCTCATGGTATCTTGAAAATTGAATCCAAACGAGACATCAAATCAAGATAACAGATTGAGTGAAACTTACAAAATCCATTCGAGAATTCACTTTCCAGCAGAAAGAATAATTCCATTCATATTCAGCTTTAAATAAAGACAAGGAAGAATTTATTATCCATATCAATACTCCCTTTCAAGCAGGCACATACGAATACCAAAACAAGTTGGTAAAACATCGTATCCATCATAGAACAAGCATTATAAAGAATGCATACTATGTACCTACTGTACTAAAAGATTTCATACTTCTTTCACTGTATTCTAACCGAACAAACAGTTATACAGTCACTTAATCAATTATCCACATGACTTTCTATATCCATGAACGCATACAGTTCATAATTAACAATTTGCACATTGTTGTTACCTACAGCAAGCCCAATCCGGATGTACAGTGAAGCTCTAGTGCTAGTTCCAGTATTCAAACAGCAAGAGAGAAAAGAAATTCATCCCTGTAACTATTTTAATAAGAAAACATCCATTTTCTTCAAGCATAACAAGAATCACTCAGTCGAATTCATTTTTTTTTTTTTTTGAATGACAGTGCAAAATTAGAGATCCCACGAAACATTTCAACCTTCCATTTGTACAGAAGAAAACAGCACTCAGAAAAATAATCTAAATACCACTGTCACTTCTATCAAGCTGAACCTATAAAGTTCAATAAATCCCCAATTAACATTTCTTCAAAATTTAAAACAGCAGAGGAAGAAGAACTCGTTTCCTATTAATTTCAGAAAAGAAACGATGCCAAAACCAACTCGCACAACATGCACAAATTTTATTCAATATACCATATGAAAAGAATGCCCAGTTCGAGTTTCTTCTCGATCAACATTTAAATCCAAAACAACATTCTCCTATTTCACAATGATGTACAGAACTCAAAATACAATAATCATATATCAATACCTCTATCAAGGCAAACCCGCATAGGGTATTAAATACGTAAGCTTGGTACAGTCAAGACAGACTCAACAACAAGCTAATTCCCATGCATTTCTCCATTTATTTGCACAAAAATACAAAACCAAGTTCTTGTTCACAACTACAGTCCGAACTGGAAGATCAAACCGCATCAATAAGACACAACAAAATCAACTTTCCACCAAGGCAAGAGAAAATACAGTTCATCTATAAGTTCAGAAGGAAAACAGTTACTTTCCTTAACTTTCACGAATACCCAAGTCGTATTCGTTAAATTTTACAAAAGAAAAGCACAGCAATAAGAATATTACTATCACTTCCTTCAAACCGAGCTCATAATGCTCAATAAAACTCAAATGCTATTTCCTTCAAAATCTAAAATGCTATTTACTTCAAAATCCAAAACAGCAGAAGGAAGAGGAACTCATTTCCTCAAAAATTTCAATAAAGAAACAACTTCAAACAACTCGCACAGTTAATACATTCCATCACTCAAGTTCGTATTAGCAAAAGAACGATTGCTTCAATAATGAAAAACAAACTCATACAACATGTACAGTTTCATAACACACATGACGAATTCCCCATTACTGTCAAACAAACCAACACAACATGGCGGTATTTCCAACTCAAATATATATGCAAAGACAGTTCAATCACAACAACAAGAAAACGATTCTACCCAAGTCATTTCCAACATGACAGCAAAATCGACTAAACCCAAATCATCTCAGTCATGACAGCAATCAAATAAACCCAAAACCCCCTTCATCAGAAGAGCAGGGTTGTTTTAATGAGATGCTTAAGTAAAGCAAGTGTTTTAAAGAGAAGGGCTTAACATGCCTGGTATTCTTCCTCGAATGCTCGAAGAAAACCGCGTCTACAGAAGGTATTTCCTTCCACGGCGACAATGACAAGTTTCCCAACAATCACCTTCCTCGCTACGGGCTCAAAAATAGCCTTGATTCCCAAAGAAACAGAGATAGAAACGAAACACAACTGGTTCGACTGAACCAAGAAAAACCAAATGCAGAGCAACTTTCCAAAAATCCGAACAAACACAAATGACCAACAAAAATTCCTCCATACTCTTTCCAAGGCGGGCTGGTCACGATGACCAAGAAAATTGAATGCATTAAAGGCTCTGCCTTTTTCTATTTCCTCACGCCACCGCCGACTTGGGTTGGCGAACTTCCAAATTCAAATTTTTGCATGCAAACCAAGTTTAGTCCCATAACTAACTAGATACCTCCACCTTTTTCCTGTTCCCGCCAAACTTGGCGCTGTCCACGCAAGGACCTTCATTCAATGCCATTAAATTTCCTTCCATCCTTATCCTTTCCCATGGGTCTGTGCGTCCCCTTCCTTAGGTTAGGATTAGTTTAGGATTAACAATAGTGTTCAAACCTAGGTCACCGCCTAGTTCTTAGGTTAATAGAACTTAGGTCTATTTTCACCATTTAGAATTTAAAAATCCACTTAGGATAGTAGTTTAGGATGTAAGGTAGAACTTAGGAGTAGATTAGGATCTAATTCCCCCTAACACCTAATTAATCAACTTCCAAACAAGTCCTTCCGACTGTCATCAAAATTCAGTGTTGTGCAGGACGTTTCGTCCCACGTTAAACATGCCTGAGCCACCCGCATCCAGGCATTTATCACCTTACGAGGTCTCATGTTTCAATAGTGCATGGTTCGGGAATCGAACCTTTTCCGTTGGCATCTACGTGCGACCATTCATACACGAAATCGGGTGCTTTGCACATTTATATCAACCTTGATCCGGTTTAAGAGTAAATCGACAAAGCGATTACAAGAAGGCCACAACATACCTTGGATCAATGGAATTGATTCAAGGTGTGCTGTCAATCAGCAAATAGAGTTCAACAAGCATACGACAAATTTGTCGTCACATCAACAAACATACAAGCAATAATAACTGCTGTCCCATGTAAACAAATTACGGTATCACGAGAATCTAGATTAGCAACACATTACCTTAAGATCAAAAATATATTTTAACATGTTTTCCTTCATTTCAGCAGTTACAACATTATGAAAATAATCACCAAGATAACTTACAAATATCAAGGCGTTACACAAAGTATGTAGCAAAAGGAAAGATGAGTTCTGAAACTTATAATCAAATGTTGATGCGGAGTGCAAATATTGAAGACATTGATGAAATGGCGAAGAGAAAATAAGAGACTTCTAATCGAAACAATTGTTGAAAAGACATTTGGGGCACAAGAAACATGTCACATGTTGTTGGATCTTCTATTGGTAGAGAGAAGTAGAGTATTTGTCAATTTGAATGTTTCACGTGAGGTGTTCAAACCAATAACTACAATTGATGAAGATGACCATGAAGAACATGTAAAATCTTTCATTGATGGGTACAAGAATAGGCCATTTTCCATGGAAAGTGTATCACTTATTGATCGTTGTTAGATCTTGGACATATAATCAAAGGAGAAAATGAGATAAAAAATGGGAGGTGAGGAGTTTGGAAGCTATTGTGAGAGTATTCCCAAGGTTTTCCTCTATCCCTTCACGTGAATCACATAAATGTGTTGATTTCTATTGGTCTGAGTTATTGCTTTACAAGTCATTTTATGATATAAAAGAGATTTCAGACTTAGTTCCAAGTCAATAAAATAAAATTGGGATTTGTTCAATTATAATCCTTGGCATGTCGAGAGAAGGAATATTATAGAAGATGTTGATAATAGTAGTGATTATGAAGATGAAGTTAATCAACCTATTCAACAAAATACAATGGAACATGAATGAGAAATCATATCTAGGCTTCAACGTGGTCAAATTTTGCAAGTAACTGAAATAGATATGTTGGGAAGAAAAGATATTGAAATAAAATCACCATGGAATAAAGAATATCGAGGCAAAGAATACACAAATAAAGTGATAAAATTCATAAGCAACATGAAAGATAATGGGTTGGTTATAGATGATGAATTAGCCCCAAATATCAATTATGAAACCTTAGGTGCTAAACTAAAACAAGCACTTGATATAATATTGACACATTATCATCAACATCAAAATGTCTTTCCATTATTCATGATAATTCAGGAACAACAGGAACTAGAAAATCATATGTGATTGACGCCATTCGTCAAGCACTTTTAGATGCATCATTCCCAGAATGTTCTCTTCTTCTATTACTTGTACCAACATGAGTTTTAGCATTTAATATCAGTGCCTCAATGATGCATTAATAACTATGAATCCCTATTATAGATTTTGTAGAATCAGAAGGAACAAGGCTTACAACTTTCCAAGAAGAGATCTGCCACATAAAATAACAAGTTGGCAGGTCCCCAAAACGACGGATATCCTATGAAAGATCGTATGAAAAAGAAGACATCAGTTTTGGCGGTCTTTCTATGATTTCAGTAGGAGATTTGGGGAAACTGCTTCTTATTAGTGATAAACCACCATATGATAGTAATAGACGTGCAAAGCTATTATGGGAAGAATTCAAAACAGTTGTTACATTGGATAAGGTATTTAGACAAGAAGGAGAAAGCCAAGAGCAAAAATGGTTCGACAACTTCTCACAAATCTTAGAGATGCAAATCTGATAATCGATGATTGGAAGTTATTGATGAGTAGAACAAATGTTGGATTAGACAAAGCTAACAATGAAGAATTTGACAATAGTATTCATTTGTTCTCCACAAAGAGTAATGTGAATAACCACAACAAAATAAAATTGCATAAGTTGAAAAGAACTATTGCACGTAGCATTACAACTACAGTAGGTACCACCAACACACTGATAGGAGGTCCAAATAATAACTTTATGTTGAGTTATTAATTGCTAATGATGCAAGGGTCATGTTAACATCCAATATTTGGATAGAAGTAGGTCTTGTAAATGGAGCTCTAGGATATATTCAAAGCATAATATACAAACTTGGTAGTGGTCCACAGAACCACCAACATATGTAATGGTTGAATTTGATAATTACTTCGGAATACCATTTGAAGATAAAACTCCACGTACCATCCCAATTACACCAATACAAAGGGGATGCACACACCAATTACCCTTATAGTTGGCTTGGGCATTGACAATACATAAATCACAAGGTTTGACTCTTTCCAAAGCTACAATTGATATTGAACAAAGGGAAACAATGAGGTTAACATTTGTGGCTATCTCTCGAGTAAAGTCATTAGGTCTAAGAATATTTTCTCCATTTACATATGACCGCTATGAAAAGATAAAGAAAGGAAAACTACTTTTGAAACGGAAAGCTGAGGAAGAAAGACTAAAGTCCTTAGAAGATAAATAATGTCATCTATGTAATACAAATTTCATTCTATGATTTTGTCATTTAATGTGATGTACATTTCACATTTTGATTCATATGAAATAATGCTTTATTTTTCGTCTTATTTTATGTATAATGCAATGCCGCGGATGCTACTAGCATACCTATTTTAGATAAATCTATGTAAAATATGCCGAGAGGTATTATTCTTGAGGTGCCTATTCCATTTATGTCACAAATCCAAAATAGGCGCCTCGAGAATGATACCTCTCGGCATATTTTACATAGATTTATCTAAGATAGGTATGCTAGCTGGTAAATTCTTCTAGTTCAGAAGATCTTTGGCAATCTTTTATGAACATAAAGACATGATATGTACCTTGAGAATGTCTTTAGGTTCCAAATGAGGCCTTTCCTCTTCCTCTAATATATGTAGTTCAATTTGAACTGGTGAGTGCGAACTCAATTTTTCTTCAAACAAGATACATGAATGATATCATGTATATGTCCTTTGTTTGACAGGTTCTAAGCACAGGCTGCTCGACTGATTTTCTTTTGTTTTTGAAAAAGGCCATAAAACTTTGGAGATAACTTTAAATTTCTGCCATATTGCTTCAGTGAAGTCTGCTAATATGGTTGGAGGTGCTACATTCCCAGTTACCTCTCTGGCATTCTCTTTAGGACAGTTTTATCTGCCTGTTGCTCATACTGTTGACACAAATACATGGGTAGAAACCTACATTTTATTGAAAAAATAAAGAAAGCTTACATGATATGAAATGCACCGGCATTCATCTTATAACTCCCTCAAGATTAAGTAAGCTTTTCACATACAGGATCCAACCAACCAAATAACCACCTACTTGACATATTGGCCATATTTAATTACGACCATATTAACTTTCAAGCTCTAAAAAGGGTGTCTCACAAATGAGATACATGCCTCATACATTATTATAACAATCAACATTTGGATCACTAGACCCAACAAAACCCCCTTGATCCAAAGGGACAAAAGATGATCTAGAGCAAACACTCACTACCTCTGAAGAAGTTACAACATCATGCAAACTGTACCCTGTGCTTTGATCAACCTTTGTTGACACGTTTACGACAATCCTTGCTGTCTGACCTTTGTTACCTGTCCCTATTGCAATCCTTGCAACCTCTTGACACTACCGGACACGATGACGATGAATGTTCCTCACTCACTATCCCTCTGATGCTGGTACCAATTCCATAGTATGGAATACGTATCAAATACACCAACCGTAGCAATCAACATTGCCTTCACCAAACTTGTGCATGAATTATGAAGCATCTATGGCATGCTTCAACTCTCCTGACCACTGTGTACAAAACACACCACTGTCAAACATGTACCATAATACATGATTAGTCCTGCTCCGTCAAGGACCATCCGTACTAAATCTCGGAGACTGATGTGAACACCTTCCCCTCTATCAGACGAGAGATGAGAAGTCTATGCAGCGAAGCATCAACAACTTGCTCCACTTCTTGAAAATTGCAAAGAAAACACTTTCTATTAGGAATAATGGAACAAAACCAAAACCAAAACCAAAACCAAAATTGCTACTAAATCATCAGTCCTATCTCTGAGCTAGCAGCCAACTCAAGATGGGTTGGTCTTGAGCTCGGTCAACTAGTTTGATCCCGATGGATTTGTAGCAGTGTTGCCAGATACTCTACCCCTATTGCTGTGTATCCGTGTGGCAGATACAGGTGCAACTCAAGCGCCGCTCGGATACGGCTTGGATACCGTACCCAGCTGTATCCAAATACAAACCCGTAATTGTGCTGTATCAGATACAACTGGATACGGTAAGCAGGGCAACTATAGCCGTATCTGATTTAACAGTTAAAAATAAACAAAAACCCCTTCAAAAGGCTAAAAAGATGCTAAAAACTGCAAATGATCTTCTATAATGCATTTTAGTAGCAACAATTGAGGACATGGAGGTGAGAGTGTTGATTCGCTCTTTTACTTCAAGCTTTCACATTGGCTTTGATCAACATGCAATTCTTTTGATCTGTTTCTTTTGGCTTACTCTTTTCTTTCATTTCGTCTATTTTCTGCTGGCCTACACAACCTGCAATTTTTTTAATCCATTGAATACCAAATTTCCTACCTTCCTGTGGGCTGGAAGTGTGTAATTTGTGTGTAATTTTAATCTAATGTATAAATTCGTTTATAATATATAATTTAAAAGTGATAATTATATTATTAATTTATAATCTAGATTATTATAGTATTTTAAATATTATATATTATGCCATATCCAACCGTATCCATATCAAGGGGCATTAAAAACTAGTCGTATCCGTATCGTATCCATGCAACTCTGATTTGTAGACCACAAAATGCAATACGTTTTCTTTGATTATATTGGCTATAGGAAAAACATTCACGGTGTTCTCATAGATTCTGTCCATTTTTCAATTTTAACACAAGAGTAGGGTGTCGAGTATTGTTGAAATTGCACCCTTTGTACATTAAAAACACCTTATATCTTCATTCAAAATGAATTTTATATACATTCCTCTATAAAATCACAAGGGGAGACGAAACAAAAATGAACTCTTTTAATGGATTCAAAATTATCCAAAGTCTTCAAAGCGAGTGGTTATACCCTATCTTCATGTAAGAAATCGATTGGCTCAAAACATTCAGAAAACATAGGGTATATGGATAAACAGGATTTTAAAATTTAGTTTGCTCTTGGCAAGATTGGACCTCTCGACCTCTAGGCAAGCATTGACTTAGCATTTAACTGCTACCACTTCTATGCAAACACTTGACATATAATAGCTAAAACTTGTATATGTCTCATAATTCATGCAAAATGAAATTAGTGAGAGTTGAACTTTAGACCTCTTTGTTTTCAATGAATTCACAAGAAACTTTCACCACTTCAATTATAGTTCTATTTGAAGTGAATTGCCAACAACGTTTACATAACCAAAGTTTTGTAAATAGCCTTCGATTAAAAAAATGACATGGCAGTAAAATATACCCATCAATCAAAAATATGCAACAGTCACCCGATAATTAGTTTTGTGTGCAGCAGCCTGTAGGTGGGCCCCACTTCAATTTTAAAATGGAAAATGGCTATTGTTATGGTAGAAAATATTCACATTAGTACAACATATTTTAAGTTTTAGGTAGAATATTTAGGTTTCCATTCATGGGCTTGTCATGCCATTTCCAGCACATTCGCACTTCGGCAGATGTGTATTGCATCTTTTTTCAGATGCCTTTTGTATCCCAGACAATTTTTAACACATTTATGGCAGCAATAACACTTGAGCAATGCTTTTAATGCATTTACAACATGCTTCCCATACTTTTCCTACTTTTTGAAGCGTTTTTCTTACCTTGTTCAACATTGTTTCAGAACTTTTATTCAGCAAGTTCCAATGTTTTTACACCTTTAGGCATGCTTCAACACATTTTCTCACTGTCAGGCATACTTCCTAATGCTTTTTAGCAAATTTCAATACTTACTTACCTGTTACAAAGACTCAATATGTTTTCATGAGATTGAAATGTTCTCAGGCAGATTAAAATGCATTGTAAGTTTGTAACAAGGATAAAACAATATATTTTCACTACTTCCAGCCCGATTTTGAAGTCTTTCAAAGGTCAAACAATTATTACTAATACGGATATCTTAGATGTATATATCCGAGAAATACTGATGAAAATAAAGTTTGACGTGTCTATTTTGGATTTGTCACATAGTTTCGTCCTCTGTTCTATAACTTGTGAGAAATCACAATTGATCGCCAATAAACCAACACTTTGAAGTCTGATGAGTAACTTCCAAACTACTTGTAAGCTGAGTACCAAGCTCGGACTTGCCAATCGAGTAGCAGGCTCAGACTTGCAAGTAATATAATTACTCACGATTACTAGCCATTACTTGCTAGTTCGATCTTTCTACTTGGCCATTGAGTGCTAATATCCCCAATGTAAAAAAATCATTTTTAACCTTTAATTGTGATTTTCTGCTGTTTTTGGTCTGGTGAGAGGTTTTTTATCATTTGCTAGTTGCGACATAGTGATTTCCACCAGCTTTGAAGGACGGGGATTTGAGAGATAAGTGTCTTTATTTTAGATATTTGGTTTTGATTTTTTTTTTTCCATTCCAGATCTATAGGACCTAACATTTGAAATGTTTTTTATTCGTTTGTTTCCCATTTTCTTCTAGTTCTTTCTTTAATAGGCACTAACATCTAGGGTATCAATTCTTGTTTTTGTTTTATAGTGTTCTTGCTTGCAGTTTGCATTCAATTTGTAGTGGTATACATTGTACAAGAATGGCATCCGGTTCAAGTAGCCATAGGACTGGGCAGTTTGATGACCCTTCTTGGAAGCATTGCAAACCAGGCCATGAATCAAAGTAACATTATGTCAAATACAATTATTTTTGGTTTAAGGTGAGTGGAGGTGTCGATTGCCTCAATTACCACCTCATATGAATCTGGGCAAACATGTACAATCTTGCAAAAGAATAGAACTTGAGGTTCAAAGAGAGATGGTTGCTTTCTTTGCACTTTTTGAGGAGAAAATCTGTAATGAAGTGGGGGCTGCGAGGGTTGATTTCGGCGGGTATGATGTAGGAGCCTCTTATATTGCCTCAAGGGTTTAGGGACACGGGTCATCTATTGGAGATAGTTCAAGTTCACATGGGTGAGGTTTCTTTGTTCCTCAAAATACTCTTGGGGCACAACCTTCACTCAGACGTACTAGTTGGAACCGGGAAGAGCAAAATGAAGCAAGGGTAGGATGTGGATTTTTTTGGTGTTATAACAACATACCATTGATGTGGTGAAAAGCCCATGTTGGTAGAATTTGGTCACTACATTGATTGTTGACGGGGAAGAGGTTCAAAGCACCTACCTACTCATGATTTGAGTGGTTCCATGTTGGAGTACATTGCCAAAATCATGCAAGTTATAGTAGATGAGCAATAACGAATGTCACAAAAAAAGTTGCAACATTTTATTTGATGGGTGGATGAATGGACGGAGCCACATTTTGATTAACTTTCTTGTGGCTTCAAATGGGTAGTTCGCGTTCTTAAAGTCAATTGATGCCTCCCACCACATGAAAAATGCAAACACTTCGCGTGATATGTTGGATGAGGTGGTCATGGAAGTAGGTGTGGAGAATGTTGTTCAAGTTGTGATAGATAATGCGACATATATAGCGAGAGAGACTTCTCGAGGAGAGACACTTTACGCCTTTTTAGAGCCTTTGTG
This sequence comes from Taxus wallichiana var. yunnanensis, assembly GCA_018340775.1. Classification (NCBI taxonomy): domain Eukaryota; kingdom Viridiplantae; phylum Streptophyta; class Pinopsida; order Cupressales; family Taxaceae; genus Taxus; species Taxus wallichiana. The sequence continues at coordinate 3,111,538 of CM031233.1, forward strand.
TAGCCCATTCCATTGATCTCCTACTTAAGGACATCGGAAAAATGACATGAATGAAAAAAAGTGGTGAAAAGGTGAGAAATATTAAAAGAATACTATTGTCACCCTTGGGTGCTAAGCTTGATGAGAGAGCACACCAACGAAAAGGAGCTTGTGCGAGCAAAAGTCACATGATTCGCCACAACTTTATCATATTGTAGCCTCACTATCTCTAAGCAGATGTTTGTGAGCACATGGTGGTTGCGTAGTTTCCCATAGTAGGAAGGCCATTTTTAATGATGCGTTTATGAAGAACACAAATGAGAATTTAAGGTATCTTAAAACTTAATTATTGTTATTATTTATTTTTATAATTTTTTTCATTAATTTTTTCTTAATTTTAATGAAAAAATTAAGAAGGTGAGTGTTGGAGCCTTTTGTTAGAGTTTCACTTGATGAGTGAAGGAAAAAAACTCAATGGGTTATCTGCATGAGGCCATGCTTAGGGTCAAGGTGGCCATAATAAATTACTACGAGAAAAACAACATAAATATGAACCTTTTTGGTGTATAGTTGATCAAAGATGGAACAAACAACTTCATTGACATATGTATGTGGCTGCGTATTGCTTAAACCCCATGTTTTTCTTGTCCTATTCATTTAAGGCCGATGAGGAGGTTATGAATGGCTTTAACACACACATAGAGGCGATGATCCCTTACGAAGCCACTAGAGATGCCATTCTTGATGAGCTATAGATTTACAAGGCTGCAGAGGGGAGGCTCTTTTATTTGCTTCTATACATTTGAAGTAGAATGATCCAACAACCAAGTAAAAACAATCGAGTCCTTTGATTGTAGTCTCTTTACTCCTAAATACTAGGCTTCTTCGATAATTGCAAGCTTAGTTGACTTCCAAAGTTATAAATGTCCTATATGTGGATTTGTGGTGGGAAGATTATGGTGCAAAAATGCCAAATCTTGAGAGGTTAGCTATCTGCATTTTGTGCTACCCATGTAACTCTTATGGGTGTCAGTGTAATTAGAGCATGTTTGAGGCCATTCACACAAAAATGCAACAAATTGACAACATAATTCCTCGAAGAGTATATTTTTTTGTGTGATATAATCTTCGTCTTCCATGAGACTTGTGGAGGTGCAAGAGAGTCATGAAGCAATTGGCTTGGATGATATTGATCCATATGCATATGGGATAGCGGAGCTTGAGGATGTGGATGAGTAGCCCATGTTTATTGAGGAGAAGATCACAAATTTGGAGAGGGAAGCAGAGGAAGTGGTAGGGCGTAGAGGCATCATGAGGGGTTAGTGAGGATTTGAATGATATGCTTGTGGATGTTTTTGTTCCAAAGGAGGAGTCATTACCTTTCACTTTTAGGGCGGAGCAAACAAGGAGTTGGAGATATTATGGTGCATTGATGACTATAGTCCATGTGCATTTACTATTTTTGATCTAAAAATGAGCATTGTACTCTTTTTTGGCCAAAAACTAATAGGATGATACTACGTGTTCTCTATATTCAATTCTAATGTCATTTAAGCTGTGTTTTACTTTTTATTTAAGTTTATTATATCGATTTATAGATTTTTAAAGTAGTGATAAATTTGTTGAGTCCGAGTATGGGTCAAAATTTTGGGCTGCTAAGTGAGGGTTTTTGAACTTTGGTTTCATTTCTTGAGGGTTCCACATTAATTAACAAATTCATCACCTTGCGTATAATGTTTTTGCTAAATGATGATAGGTGGCCTCAATTTAGCTACACCACAACGTCGAGCTCAAAAAAATCTTTACAGGGAACAAAACATGGTCCAAACTCTATTGTATGCCTTGGATATTGTGATTTTTCGATCACCTTCTCTAAGCAAAAGAAAAACTGCCCTATGACGGTCAAATGGACGTAAAATTCAAGGTTGTCCATTTTATTGACAACTCACACCAATACACTCCCCATCAACGTTGTGGTTGCCATCGTAGGTTATGCCGATGGCGTAACAAAATATTAATTTTCTTAAGAAAAATTAAGTATTAATTGGAAGTTGCTAATTTCTTGCTTGGGAAAATCAAGGATGCCAAAATCAAATCATTAATAACATATATATTTGGCTTCATCTTCAACCTCCATTCCCGCTTTTCTCATGGCACATTTTCAATGGAGCTCGATACCACTAATTACGCAAATACACAGGTAGAAAACTACATTTTTTTAATAGAATAAATAAAGATTACAAGATATGAAATGCATGGGAATTCATTTTTAACTCCCTTAAGCTCAAGTAAGCTCTTCACATACGAGATCCAACCAACTAACCACCTACCCGACATACTAAATTACTACCATACTATTGGTTGGATATTTTGTTGGAGACAAAATATGAGGTTCAACCACAACATGTGGGACAAAGTCCCTCCTCAATTAAAGGGGAGGCGCCTTATTTATTACTATTCTAATAACACCAAAGAATATTCAGAATATTTACACTAATCTAACATTGGGGGTTGGATCTCATCCTGGTAGATTTGCTTCTTACAGACGGAAAATAGATTTGGAATGGAGAGATTTTTTGGGAGAGAACAAAAGGAGAAGCGGAAAGAAATGAGAGTGAATACGTGTTTTTTCTTTGGCAAATGCAAATCGAAGATATTAATACGAGATAAAATAAGGATAAACTAAAATGATAATCTTAAGAGCAATAAATTGGAATTTAAAGAACAATATAATGTATCGAACTTAAGAACAACACATTAATTAAAGAGATAACATTCAACACAAATTTAACACATCTCTTTTATTCCTTATAACAAAGATTGAAAACACAATTTTTTTCTCTTCACAATTCTAGAGAATAATTTTCACCACAGAGTTGAAAAGTTCGTGCTCTAGCAATCCTCCCCTTTTCAATGCCACACATTTTACATTTATAGAGAGAAGGGAAGAGAGAAAAAGGGAAGTTGTTGGAGTACAGTCTAATAATAGAAAATATACATTAAAGCCCTCTTGACTGGTTCTTGTGCAAAATGACCAAGTCAACATGTTAATCCAAATGATGTCTAAACATCTCAAAAATTTACATGTCGATGCAAAAATGGAAAAAACGATAAATCCTCAATCGGATTTTTTGTTCACGCTGGCTTCCTGATCGGCTTCCTTGTCACGATATGTGTGGAACTTCTAAATCATTTCTTGCACTTATTTTTCATCAGGTCCACAAGAGTATCGATTCAGTACATCACATGTGTCAAGTATGTTGATCAGTTTTCTAGGAAGCTTCTAGAGTCTTTTGAGGATTTTGGCCAGATTGTTCAAAACATTTTGATACACAATCAGTTTATCAATTGATTGTAAATCAAAATCACTACCTGCCATGGAGTCCTTTTCCATGAGATCCTTGAATTCCTTGAAGATATTATCTGTAGGTAGCATATTCAAATCCTCGTCTAGGACTTGGCAAGGTACTTTGGCAAATTCATCACCAATATCATTGGTGGCATTGATTCCTTCTTCCCTGGCCTTCGCAGCTTCTCTCTGGCCTCTTGCAAAATTTTGACTCGAAAGTCAATGGCTTTGTAAAATTCAAAATGTTTCCCTCTTTCTCCAGTTACTCCTTAGGACGAGGGTATTGCATGACCTTCTTGAGCTCATTTAGGGCTTCCAGAGTAAGCTCCCAGTTGTTGCATTCCTCATCGAGCTCATCATTCATCTTCTCAAAATCAAAATTTTTCCTCTCAATGTCATTATGGACCTCAACAACGTCCTTGATCAACCTTTTGTCGTGATTGAGGATTATTTCAATCCAATTGTCAACAATTCGCCCCTTTTGCTGATCTTCCAACTCGAGATATGGATGATGCATCAAAAGCCTATTTGGAGAGCAAGAGGAGATCGGAGTTGGTTTGGTGACTTTGAGGAGAAGGGATGTCAGTTGCTCCACATTTTTCCTTGAGTTCATCCTTGGTGGCCTTGGTTTCTTTGAGTTTCTTGAATAAATTATCCAAGGCCACCTGTAGATCTTGCTGTGCTCACTCCGTAGTGACTTTCCCTAGTGCCACTTTTGTTATTTGGTAATCGGAAGCATTGATATCTTCCTTGCTAGTGTTAGCAGCGGGCATGACAATCTCAACAAACCTCTCCCTGATTGATCAATGGTGATGTGGGAGAGGGTTTTGGGCTTCTTGGATGCACGAGAGGGAGCAAGAGTCAGCATACTAAAATCAAAGGCTTCAGGAAGGACAACCTTTTTCTCTTCTTTGGGGTTTGGCTTGTTAGCCAAGATGGAACCGAAGAGGGAGTTGTTTGTTGTTGGGGAGCTGTGATCATGAGGGTAACACCAGGAGGAGTAGGCAATGTGGACACCAAGGGGGAAGGAGTAGAGAGCCATGGCGACATTCGAAGAGAGAAGGGGAAGAAGAGGCATGGGGAAATGGTAGCAGATGGTGAAGGAAATTGGGTTCTGAGGGGAACCCAAGGTCATACTCACTCTTGTTGAAAAAGGGGAAAGGGATGAAAAGACTTGTGCCATGAATGACACACGAGGAGATGAGGGTGGTGAGGAAGAAACATGAGTGATAGATGTGGTGATGAAGAGATGCGAATGATGAAGAGGGTGGAGGAGATGGAACATGAGGAGAGGAAGGAGGAGGAGATGGAATATGAGCGAAGTGATCGGAAGAGACACATGTGGGGCCAAGGTCACAAGAGGGAGGGATTGCATGGGTGATGAGGAGGAGGAAACGAGAAGAGAGGCGAGCGGCCATGGTGTTGATTCAGTGATCCTTGACATTCTTTGAGGAGAAGGGGAGTCTACATCAACAAATGGTGGTAGTGAGTGGAAGAGGAGGAGAAGACTTTTTTTCTTTGCGCTAACAATCTTTATTCTTACCCTCTTAGTGGGCACTTCGCCTATATCTTGAGTTCTGGGAGGGACCCGCTGACGCAAAGTGGTTGTCTTCACCTTTGGAAGTTGGGATCTTTAGGTTGAATATTTATTGAATAAAGCCAATGATTGGTTCAAATTAAAATTTGAGCAACCCGCTCCTTTGATAGATGTGACTTCCTTGATCGACCAATCGATTGGGGAAAACCTAAACTTTCCACTTTCATTTATTCGTATATAGGATCAAGACATACCCATTTGTCCATTGTGCCTTCCGGAATATTTGCAATGTTATACTTGATGCTTCATCCGTCGAGAGTTAGCCGATCGTAATCTTTCCTTCTTATAGCCATGTCCTCCCTATGCAATCGATCCATACATCTTTGAGCTCGGGGATGTGAAATTGTAGAGTTATGAGGCTTTTCAACACTCCTCTATAATCAAAGCTAAGCCTTGAATGAAAATATTTGAGGGTAACTCCTTGCATCTTGGTGGCAATATTCTTCACCTTAATTATTGATGTGCACGTGTATCAGCCAATTGAGATTGGGAAATGAATTCCCACCTTATGTTTCTTTTGTTGAACTTGTGAAGATCCAACAATTGCCTTACCAACTCCATCAAGACCCATTTGTTACTTGGAAATCTAAGCAACAAGTATCGAGAACCCTAGAATCCTCCAACTCGGATATAAGTGAAGGTTGGGAATTGGAGGAAGATACACCCCCAATGAGATACCGCATTCCACAGCTGCATTATGCATCGACACTTGGTGAGTCTTTATCTAATTTGCAAATGATGTTGTAGAAAAAGGCATCATTCACCATCCGGAAATGATTCAAACTTTGTTTGAGGACAAATGAGGGTAGAACTCGTAAACATAATCAAAACTTCTTGTACCTTATGTGTTCAACCCAGGGTATACCCTCATTCCTGTTGTTGCATGTGACATATGATGTCATATAAAACTTTCTTGTTGTGTGCACTTCTCTCAGCTGTTTGTGTAGGGTGTCACTGATGAACTCCCCCATCTGAAGAATTGTTTATTCTTCCTCATGATAGTGAGGAATTGGTACATCCATTCTTGGAATTCTTTTGCTTCAGGAAGACCAAAAATCTTCTTAGGAGTGTGATAATGTCATTGATCTCGGGATGAAATCACTCCTAGGCAAGGTCTTGGAAATATGCTAACTGTAGGTTTGGGTTTCATGAGATAACTTTTATTTACGTGTTTAATGCATGCTGTTGCATTTTCATCCCAAGCCTGTTGGGACTTTTTGAGATCAGTATCTACATATTCATTAAGATATGGAAGCTTGAGGAGTTCCTCAAAATATTCTGCATCTAGGTGGATTAGTACTTCTCCATCTTGATTCTTCACAGCCCTGGACTCAGCATCATAATGACTGGCTGTTGCAAGAATGAATTCTGGACACTGTGTAGAGATAGGGAAAGCTGTAGCAAGAGGCAACCCACTATTGTAGATGCATTGCAGCCATGTTGTCTTAGAGGGGTTCTTGACTCTGCTCCAAAAGTCATCCATACCAATGTGGCCCAACTTTGTATCTCTGATGTCAATGTTTGAAGGGGGAACAACCCCTTGATATTTGTATTTCATTTCTTTTTCACCTTTAGATGCTTCGCTTTGGTTTTTCCCTTCCCCGATTTAAACATTGAAGGATAAATTGGAGAACATCGCACGATAATTCCTCGAATGCTTTAAAACGTCAACCAAAACTTGCTCCTTGAATTGCACACGGAGAAGTCGAAAAGCCTTTGTTGGGGTTTCTGCCTTGTTGAATGCCTCGAGAAACCATACACACCGAGAGAAACCATACACACCGAGCGGAACTTTGATAATACTTTGACCGTGAGGAACCCAACACACCGAGTGAAACTTTGATAATGCCTTGACCTGTTAGAATCCCGATACACTTGTTGGAGATTTGAACTTGTTGAGCACCCTGAAAGACCCGACACTAGTAATTTAGAGTTTAATATTTTGTCGGTCATTCCAAGAATCCCGAAACATTGATTCAAAGTTTTCGTCATGATGGATAGGTCGAAAATCCCGACAATCCTGGCGTTGGGGTTTTTGACATGTCTATCATGAGGAAACTCCCGATTATCATTAAATCATAGATTTTAGGGTAAAAAATTAGGTTTCTTCTCATGATGAGGAGAAATAATGAAAGAAAAACCCTCCATTAAATAAGAACAAGGAGATAAGATAAGATAATAAGATAAGATAATTATATTAAATGTCCAACAAGTGACCACAAAAATAGGTCAATGGGATTACACCATACAAAGCAAAGCAGAAGCGGGGAAACCCAAAAGGTCTCGAGAACAACAAAAGAAGAAGAAAGAGAGTACAAAGAAGGAGAGGAGGTGGAGGGAAAGGCCTCGACACCAACCCTCTTGACTGTCATCCAAGGCCAACCAAAAAGAATCTGGTGATGTGTTGATGTCTGGTGTCAGGAACTGGAAGATGTCTGGGACGCCTATGATCCATGGAAAGTCGAGCTCTCTGAGTGAGCTTGGTGGACTGCCGCCTATGAGAGGGGCCCTTGGCCGTGTCTGAGTCTGGATACCTCTGGTCTGGGAAGAAGCTCCTCTAGTCCTGACAGATCTAATCTGAGGATCTCCACTAGGATCAGGTCCCCACTTGGTGCCCCTCTCACCCGGGAGCACACAGTAAAGAAAGATGTGATCCGTCATTTAGTAATCTTCCTAGAAGGGGTATGGAGGATCCCATCACGGAGCTTAAGAGCTTCCTGTAAATAGAGAGCGAGACACCTCTGATCATAATACTTGAAGAAGGTCGTGAACGTTGGGCGTTCACGGAATAGACAATGAAACCTCCCTCTGATCTCATAGTAGATGGGGCACCAAAAGAAGTGTTCCTCTGTCTCAATCTCCTGGAGGGAGTAAATCGACAGATCCTCTCGGACCGGTCCAATTGGTGATCGCTCTCGACCCGAAGCCTGTGGGAGCCAACTCTGAATTGGCCCAGGGATATGCGAAGAGCATGCATCCAATGACGGGAGATATAGGTGGGCTGAATGATGAGTCCATTGTTGACTTCGAGGAAGTGATTGGCGTAGAAGGCCATCTTCGGGCGTAGCTCACCCTGGGGTCAAGTAATCTGGATGAACTGTCTGTATATATTGTCTTTGATGATTCTGTGCAGGTCCTGCTTGCTCGGAATCCTGCTTGCTCGAAAGGAGGTGTGCAGGAGCATCCATGGAGTAGCTGAAAGGGGGAGACGGTCCATGTTGATCCCAAGGGATCCAAGGAGACGAGAGGCCCTAGCATACCAAAGAACGAGCACGATCACTACGATAAGAAAGAGCAATGGTCTCGGAAGAAGAGCAGTGGCAAGGTAGATGTACCTGTCTCTGCCTGTGGAAGAATCTGAAAGTCCCTGGATGTGGTGCAAGAGTGAGACAAGACCAAAGATGACCTCAAGTTTGAAAGGGCGAGCCCAAACTTGGCAAGGATGATATTGGGGAATAATATCTTTACATCGATGATCGGTCCGAGCATAAGGATCTGAATTCGCTTAATAACAGCCCAATCCGACTCAAGCAAGGAGGGACCCCAAACCTCAGAACCATAGAGAACCGTGGGTCTCACAAGAGAGTTTGAGAGGGACATCTTGGACAACGTGTCCTGAAAGTGGTGGCGGAAGCACTGTCTCTCCAAGATCGCTAGGGAACCATACCCCTTGTTGATGTGGGGTTGAATAGCCGGGCGTAAACTGAAGCGAGGTCCAGAGAAGAGTACTCCCAGATAGGTGTAGGAGTTGGTGATCTCCAGCTCCTCCCCCGTAGAAGAAATGGAAATTGGAGGTCTTCAGCCCATTGAAAATCATAACCTTGGTTTTACCCAGGTTGACTGTAAGTTGTCTATGATCACAAAAGAGGGCTAAAGCATCAAGTCTGTCTCTTGTAACCCTCCGTAGAAGAAGCCAAAAGGACCACATCGTCCGCGAAGAGAAGAATGTAGATCAAAACTTGGTGAAGAAGACAACCGTCCCCGTCCTGTATGTGGTCCTGGAGAAATTCCTCCAACTCATCAATATAAATACCAAACAAAGTAGGAGAGAGAGGGCAGCCTTGTTTGACCCCGATGGTGCTCCTGATGAAGTCGGAAAACCTAGCAGCAGTATGAAGGCGACCCAAGACCTCCTCATACAACCGAGTGATGGCAACAAGAAGGGTTTTGAGAAATACCAATGTCTCTAAGTCTGCGGAAAAGAGCTTCTTGTGGAATAGAGTCAAAGGCTTTCCGAAAGTCCACAAAGCAACAGAAGACTTTGGATGAATGGTGACGTGCTTCCTCAATGATAGCACGAGAGGGTGAGAATGTGATCAATAGTCTGGTGCCCTGTCTTGAAACCTCTGTCCCCTGGCTCTATTTGGTACTGCTCTAGAAACTCGGATAGCTGCAAGTGGAGAACAATGGCGTACAACTTGGAGAAAGTGTGACCCACCATAATTGTCCTGTAATTATTAGGATCAGAAGTAGGACTGGATTTGTGAATAGGATGGATAATATGGTGGGACCAAGATTGCGGGAAACCAGTACACACCACCTGATTGAAAAGGTCTACCAAATAACTGTTGATGGTGCTGATCCCATGCTTGAAAAACTCTACCTGGAAGCCTTCCTCATCTGCTGCTTTGCTGCAATTCATCACCGATATGGCCTTCTTAACATTTGTGTAGGTGAAGATGTGGCAGGTGGAGGGTGGGGACACAACCTGGGTCTGGGGCTGACCAGGGATATCATAAAGGGTGGAGGTGTGGGTGAACAAAGTGTGGCGGTAAAGGAAAAATTTCCCTTAGCCAAGGCAAAACCAACAAGAAGAAAAATAGGCAAAAAATACTTCAAAAGTTGATGAAAACTCATTATAAAGATAGAACTTAGTGAAGAATGAAATGGGTACAAAGAAAAATCGAGAAAAGGCGTCCAATTCACCATGTTCACAAGTTAAAATTTGAATTTGTACAAGTGAAAATGACGTGGAAAATCCGACTATTTATAACCTAAACTGCATTAATTACATGTCGCCGACATGTGTGGGACCAAATCGACGCAACAATAAATGTGTTGACTCGGGTTCAGTAAATCGACTACACAAAACAAGCTGTGTTTATATGCTATCAGTTTTCGAAAACCCGACACAAAGGACGTGCATGCTTTTTGGGGATCGGGGCTTGGCTAACATAAGACATGCTTTGTGATAATATGTTCCGATGTATCCTATCCTCGAAAACCCGATACACAGAGTGTGTCGGGTTTTGGGTTTGGAGAACACCTAACATGTGACATGTTTGAACCCTTAGATGTTCCAATGCTTTTGGAACCCGAAACTCGAAATACTCTAGTGTGTCGGGATTCGGGACTCGGGACTCGGGAACAATTAACATTTACAATTGCTTGTGTATGATGAGCCCGAAAACCCGAAAAACAGGAGAAAAGTACCTTTGGGCTAGAAATTTTTGAATTTTTCGAGAACATGTGAAAATTTCTAAGGCCCACAAAGATGAAAAACTTGATTGGTTACCCAAATTTTATCATAGAACACATACTAACTTTCTAACTCTAAAGGGGTCTCTCTTAAATGAGATATGAGCCCTATACATTATTATAACAATCAACATTTAGATCACTAGATCCAACACACACGATTAAGCACATGTATCAAGTTATTTAAAATTTGAACTAGTACGAGATTCTTTGAAGAAATCTTATACTTTTGGAACTTCCATATATTAGAATGTAAGGCTTATTTATTAGTATTAGTTTAATATTAATTACATATTAACTAATAAATGGTTGAAACCACTCAACCACTTTGTAACCATCTTTCACATAATAAAATGACGGACACAAAATGATAATGATAATGATAATGTGTGTATTCTAACATTGGTATTAGAGCGGGAAAACAAGGAGAAAGAAAAGGGAAGAAGTTCAAGTTGTCCCATCAGTGGCATAGTTCGAGTTTGGTCATCGCAAGGGCTTGCAAATTGATTTACAATGAACATTTTGAAAGCCAATCACGTAGTTTGAACAAAAATACGATCACGTCGACAAAATACAATCGCGGTCGTGGTTGACAAATTGAATAAAATCAAGATAAACACCGCTTGTGAAGGTGATTGTGAGGGCTTGCAAGTGGTCGGAAGGGAAAGAAAAATACTTTGAAATGAGATCGAAGAACATGCAAACTCAATCGTGAATTCAAAGACTCCATTTCCGCCACTAAAACCATATTAATACAACAATTCAAACGCTCGAAAAGACATAAAATACATTCATTATAAGGCATAAAATACAATCATTTTTAGTATGCAACTAGGCACAAAAAGTGAAAGTCGTGAGGTTTGATCATGAAAACATAAAACCCTATCTGGTCATGACAGGCATCCACAAATTTCTAGCAAGAAAAGGTCATATTTAGCAAAGTGGCGAATCAAGATAATAAATAATCGCTTTAAATAATATAAAAATTAGGGCAAAAATAGAGAGTTTCAGATTGTGATAAGTTGAAACAAGGGCAAAATACCTATACAGTTGAAAAAGGGCAAACATACTGATCATCTAGGGAAAAATACGAGATCTTTGAAACCCTAAGGGCACATTTTTAGTTGCATTTTTCAAATATCAAGGGCAGGAGAATGACTGGGAATGACTGGACGTGAATCTTGAATTTTGTGACAAGCCAAAGATGTTACTATTGTCACTTAGAAGGGCACCACTGAAAGAGAATGGTGTCCTCTCTCTCCTCTTGACAAAATTGGAACACCTCAAGGTTGTGGGTAACCTATGATTGAGGTGAACCTCTAGAGTGGGCTGGTTCCCTTGTGAATCACCTAAAAACTAATAAAATTGACAAGGAAAAGGGAGAAGGAATGCGAGAAATATAAAATTGAGGTGATACACCAATGATTTGACACACACATGTATTACTGCATACAAAAAATATAGAGATCCACACACATGCACAACTCTAGGCTAATTTGCAAAATTAATTCAAAGGTTTGGGTAAGGGACAACAATATAGGGAAGAAATTTCACAACAAAGCAATACAATACCCTAATAAACACAATGAATACTCAGAAAACCAGCGATATGAGAAGGAAAAATGAAGCTTTTCTATTCAGAGATGCAAGTACAAGCTAGGATTGCCAGAGCAAAACAACTGGAAGAGTGTGCGAATCATTTCTTCATTAAAAACAGCCTTTAAAGATTGCTGCCATCTATTCTACCGTCAAAACTGTGCATGCAAGAACAAAAATATTATTTATTCACCCCTTGATTGCCCTCTATTATTTAATTAAATCTGCTCCTTGGCGTAGACTGCTTTTTGCTATTACCTTTTTACCTTTTGTCTTTTTTTATTTTTGTCTTTTCTACTTTTTCCAATTTTAGCTTCTTTTGCTATTTTTGGCAGCTGCTTTAATTCTTATTTTGGCCCCAACTTAGTGCCTATAATTAGCTGCTGCTAATTTGACTGCCTTCGCTATTTTTAGCACTCCTTTCCATCTTGTCTGCTTAGCTTTTGTGCATGCTTTTGCACTCTATTTTGGAAACTTGTTATTTTTAGCGAATGCTAAAAATAACAATTTTCACCATTCACCCAATTTCATTTAGAACACTTTATTTTTAGCGAATGCTAAAAATAGCAAAATGCTAAAAATAGCAAAATGCTAAAAATAGACTTTTTGCCAAAAATAGCCTTGTTTGCTCTTGCATGGAAAAATATGGTAACATTCTAGCGACATCACGGGATTGTTTGCCTGCTAAACAAGAGATTAGTAGCCTTCTGCATCCATTGGGCTATGGAGTCACATACTTTGTCAATAACTTGTATCCTCTTAAACAAAATAATTGAACTACCTTCTTCAATAAAAGGAAAACATGTGCATGCAAGCACTTCTTGAAAGGAAAACTAATCTAGAAAATTGGAAAACAATGTGCATGTAAGCACTTATTGAATTGAAATCCTAAACTACCCTACTCTAACTAGACCATAGTTACCTAAGACAGGGGACGACTAATTAAAAAATATATAAATATTTAAAATATAAAGATATAATGACTAAATTATATAAATAAGTTGAAATAAAACCATTTGAGATTTAAATAAGGTGAAACTTGAACTCATAAACATCAAATACATTCCTTAATACTATAATATCAATATGTTAATTTCATAAATTGAAAATTCATAATACATATTTGAATTTTGAAATTTGAATTTGAGACAAGCTGAAATTTCAAATATATTATAAAATATAAAAGTAAAACCATTCTAAATTACGATTGATCAAGTGACAATAGTTGATATTCATATCATTAATCTCATAGCCAAATACACCAACAATTGTCTATTGTCAATATTACAAAAAAAGAGGACAACTACAAGTATTAGCCTAAAAATCAGAATCAACATTTGAAGCAATATCCATGAACTCCTCCTCGCTTGGTACTAGCATCCTCATCCTCAAAGGTAAGCCCAATCAATCCCCGTTGCATAGTATTGTCCTCTTCAACCTGCCTCGGCTCCTTGGGATCTACATCCCACCGTAATGCTGGGGTCTGTTTGTACTCAGGTGTCTTGCGATCCATAAGACACAAAGCACTGTGTACAACTACAAGCTTCTCCGCTCTCGCAGAGGTAAGCCTATTCCTCTTAACAGAGTGTATCCAACCATATGTAGACTAGTTCCTCTCAGAGGCAGAGGAGCTAGAAACCTAGGAAAGGAGGCGAATGGCAAGTGGTCGTAGCAGATCCGGGAACCCATACGGTCGCCACCAACTCTTTGGCTTCTCTGCTTATTGTTACCCTGTGCCTTTCTTTGATGTTTTGTACCCATCAAGTTTAGTGAAGTTGAGCCACTCTAAATCGATCTGTGAAGCCTTCGTTGAGTGTACATTTTTAAGGCCTTCATAAGGCCCTTATTCACCTTATCATCATCGATGGGATAACTCTACCTGGCCTCTCCACATACCATTTGGGATTCGGTGCATACGCAACCATATGAAGAGGAGTGTTCAACTTCTCCCATCTCCGTTGAATAATGAGCCGTGTTATGTTCAGACTTCTCCAAAGTGGGTCCCTCACCCGAATAGTTTGCCTTCATTTGCCCAAGCATGTTGTCGATGCACTCGTAGATCTCACCAAGATTGGGAATGTTAGAATCTCCATATTTGATGACACTAAAAACTGGAGCTATGATTGATATGATGTATTTCATATCAACCCAAAATGTTTCCTGCAACACCACTTCCTTCACTCTTTTCCCTTGATCTGTCTTGGACTCACGCCACCTAATCCAATCTTGTGTCATAATCATAATATGTAGGGGCTCCTGCTGACTCAGACATCCTCTCCAACAAAATAAAATAGGATGCAAAGTGGGTGTCAACTGGTTTCAAAAATTCCTTCTTGAATTTTTTTGAAAAAGTGCCAATGATGTGTGGTGATTACATATGAACTTCTGCACATCCCTGGCCTCAATCACTATTTGGTTGACCCACTGAATCTTCCCTATGTCTTTCAGTGCATTGTTCATGGCATGCACACAACATGGAGTCCAATAAATATGCCTATATTCCCGCTCCACTAGCTTGTTTGCTGCTCTGCACACATAAGCTGCATTTGTGACAACCTGTACAACGTTTGAAGGTCCAACCTCCTCAATGACATTCTTCAAAATCGATACTAAAACTCGGCATCTTTCGCTTCCCGAACAATCAATTGCTCTCGAAGAAGGACGGTCCATCTTTGCAAGAGAATGATATTGATGAGAGGACGGTGTTTAATATTTGTCCACCCATCCATGATAATGTTACATCCATGTGACATCCATGTCACCTTTATCTCCTCCATCAACTGATTAGCCTTGGAATAATTTCTATCCAAGATTGTCATCCTCGATTTGTGTCTCGGGAGGCACATAACTTGTACTGCACACTGAACCTTAGCCATAGCCTCCTTGTAATAAGAAGAGCGAGTGGCATTAAATGGAATCCCAACAACATAGAAAAAATTTTCCAATAGCATCATTTGCCTCTTCCCTTGCCTTTGAATCAAACATATCAACAAACTGAATTTGGGGCTGCCCCCACGGCCTCTCTTCCCTCTGCTTTCCACTTCTGACACTCCAAAACTAGAACCAGCCAGAGTATTACTATGTTTGCCAGCCAGAGTAGAACCACGAACTTCTGGCACATTGTCTGTAGTATTTCCATTGAAGATTCTCACCATCTCAGCTCTCTGCTCTAGTGAAAGGCCCTTACAAGTGCCAACCCCCCTTCCTGTAAGGTGCAACAAGTGTGCATTGGTCCTAGTGATACTGCCATGCCAAGTCAGTGCACATATGTTGCACTTCCATACTTTGCTCCCCCCTCGAGACTTGGAGACGGGGTTATCAATTATTTGGGCAAATTGTTGCAATGGCTTCTTCTTATCAAATGGTCCAATGGCAAATTTGGACAACATTTGAGAGGGGCAATTGGTAGCACTACCAATTGAACTACCAGTTGCTGCTGCCACTACATTTTGTGTCCCTTCTCCACTCTCCCTTGTTGGACATCACCAACTCTTCCACAACCACCTATCTCAACTTCCCGTTCAACCCTCTCCCCGCTGATTCATACTTTGATTCATATTCATACTCAGAACAACTCATGGTGATGATTGCTACAATGAATTAAAAACAACCATAACTATATGATTGATTGATTATGTAATGAATTAATTTAAAAAAAATCGTAACCAATATGCATTTTTAAAATCCTACAAACTATATGCGTGATTATATTGTGAATGTAGATGCAAATGCTAAAAAACAACCCCTAAAAATGCAAATATAATATAAATTTTAAACTAGAAATAAAATGTAATTAAAAAAAAAACGTAACCATTTACAACCAAACCCTATGCAAGATGCATTTTTTAAAATCCCACAAACTATATGCATGATTGCATTATGAATGTAGATGCAAATGCTAAAAAACAACCCCTAAAAAATGCAAATATAATATAAATTTTAAAATAGAAATAAAAATGTAATTAAAAAAAAAAACGTAACCATTTACAACCAAACCCTATGCAATATGCATTTTTAAAAATCCTACAAACTATATGCATGATTACATTGTGAATGTAGATGCAAATGCTAAAAAACATTCCCTAAAAAATATAAATATAATCTAAATTTTAAACTAGAAATAAAAATGTAATTAAAAAAATGTAACCATTTACAACCAAACCCTATGCACGATATGCCTTTTTAAAAATTCTACAAACTATATGCATGATTACATTGTGAATGTAGATGCAAATGCTAAAAACAGCCCCTAAAAATGCAAATATAATCTAAATTAAAAAAGAGGAAACTTTTAACAAGTATTGTAAGCAAATAAAATTATAAATACCTCTTGCTTGCTCTTGCTTTTGCTCTTTCTCTCACTCTTGCTCTTGCTCTTGCTCTTGCTTGGTGTGAATATGAAATGAGCCCATAATGTAAATTTATAATATAAAATTGCACTTTTAGGGTTAGTTAGGTTAGTAATGTTGTTTTTTTGGAATATATTGGGTAAAAGGAGGGTTTTAGAAGGTCCCACAACCTTTATACAAAAAGCCCATTAGGCGGATCTAGCATTTGAATTTGCAAAGCAAAAATACCCGAGAAGATTCCAAAAAGGAGAACGAAGAAGAGCCAAGCCGAGAAAAGGAAAAGAAACATTAGATGAGCTTCTTCAGCTCAGAGACAACATTTTTAGCTCTAGGAGAGCAGAGTCGTTGCGGAAGATCGGCCTACCTTGAGAAGCTCGAACAGTCGTCTGGTACACCAAAGCCGCCTGGTGGAATCCGTGAAGTCCTCCCAAGCTTTCAGAGCCTTGAAGGCACGCTGCAGTTTACTTAGGATGGAGGAAATGATTTCAGCTCTGTTATGGTCTTTTTAGCATCGGCGAGACTCAAATATCAGCGGTATTAGAGTCCATACACGGGAGGGAGAGAGGAGTGTCAAGTGACAAAATCTTTTACAACAGAGGGGTCCTTAGTACCAGCAGAATGAGAGGAGGGTTCCGCCACATGTTGATTGATATCACCCTGCTCCGCTTCCGGGGAGTCAGGGTACAGATGAGCAAGCCCCAAAAGATCAGCCACGCTAGAGTAGTCAGGGCTGGAGACAGGAGAAGGAGCATGGCCACTGGCATTAGTGTCCTCCAAGAAAAGACACGAGATGGGCGTAGGAAAAGAGGGGGTAGCAGTGGGAATGGAGGCGTCGCGGGGGGCTCACAATGGCCACATCGGAATCCGAACCAGAGGAGAGGAGCAAGCGGCGACGACGCCGAGAGGAGCGGAGGGAGGAGGAGGAGGGGCGAGAAGAAGGGGAGGGGGAGCGGCGGCGACGACCCATTTTGGGAGGGAAACGGAGCAGGTCGGAATGGGAAGCGGCGACGGAAAAAAGCAGATAGAGTAAACCTGGTGGAGGATGACACCCTCGCCCTCCCGAGCCAACATAACAGAATGTTCCAGAGACTGAAAAAGGAAGGCAGCCAAATTGATTTTTCTCCCCCATCGGAGATGGGAGAGGATGAACAGATGGGGGCCGAAGACCAGACGGTATCTTCCGTCGATAGTGAAGTACCTCATAATGACTTCCGCCACTCTGTCCCAGGGAGAGGGCAGAGAGTCACGGGTATAGCCAGAAAGATATTTCTTTGGTCTGTCACCAGGGGCGTTGAAATCTTGAATTTCGGCGTGAAGGGAACGCCTGTAGTAAATATCGCCCGCAGCAGGGAGCCCGGTGGCATCAGCGATGGCGTTCGTTGAGATGGTGAAACGAGTGCTGCCAATTTGGACACGACCCCTCGACCACGAAGCCGTGACAGCATAAGAAACCAGAGCCGAGTAACCAGTCATTTTTTCCAGAAAAGTGGCAATCCCATTTTCCACTAAAATGCTCCACACCTCGCCATCATTCTTAAACGACTCGCAGTTGTCGGGCTCAAGCGCTTCAATTGACCCCCCATGAGATGAGAATTAGAATAGTCACAGAAGCGGAAATAGGAGAGGACGAAAACCAGCTTGAACAGGAGACCGGCAATGTTATTAAAACCCTTCCGCCACCTCCTCAGATGATTAATGTGTGAATAAAGCTCATTCGTGCGGGGATTTGCCGCATCATTACAAGGCACCTTAATCAAGTATCCCGTGTTAAGTATCAAATCAATTAAATTCGCCATATTCACCGCCGCCTTTTGAGAAGGCCAAGGCGAGCAAGCCGAAACCCGAGTCAGCCCTTTAATCCACCAGTCAGCAGTGGGATGTGTCGTTTTGAACAATCTGACAGAGGTCATTCGGGAAGTTATCAGTCCAATTTTGCTGATTTTCGATGAGGACACCCATATTAGCAAGAAGATCCGCCGCTTTATTTCCTTCCCGGAGGACATGCTGGAATTGGACTTGAAGGAAAGATCTTTGTATACTTCTAATATCAGCAATGATGTTCCTAATCGACCAATGGCCGGGGTCATTTGATCGGAGGAGGTTTATGATGTTGAGGAGTCACTTTCAACTTCAAGGGGATCATTGCCTAAATTGATAGCCATCCAAGGCGTTAGTAATGTTGTTTTTATATTATAAGTGATTTACAATTAAAAAATATAGTTTAGAGTGTTGTTTTTATGTTTAAAAATGCGACAGAGACCACGTGGGGGCCCAGGCGTCCCCACATCCCCCACATGTTTCTCACTTCCCGGACATTTCCCCCTTGCAGAGCGTCCCTAGGACGTTTCCCACCAAGCATGCATTGTGGGAAACGGGGGGGGGAATGTTTTCCCCACGACCCCACGACCCCACGTCCCAGGTGGACATCCGGGACGTGTCAAAAATGGGGGGGACGTGTCCCCGTGTAACTATGAACTAGACAGAAAAGGAAAGCTAAACAAAACCACAGACTAGTTGAGAGAAATAACTCCCTTTCCTTAGAAAGTGGGGCCATGAGATCAGTTTTGCAACTAGATCACATGGTATGAGTGCAGACATGGCGTGCACTATTGATTTGCCCAAAATATCAGCCCATAAATGAATAAACACCTCTGTAGGATCTGAATTCTGTCTTTGTAGATGTTGAGGCTGATTTTTGACAACTTGAAGCTCTTTCTTATGCTCTGAAATGAGCACAACTGATGGCAACTCTGTTTGTGGCTCTAAACTAGCCAAATACCTGATTGGACATGGTCTTCTCATGACTGACAAACTGATTTTTCTGATCTGCCCCTCTTTGTATGTAATTTCATCATTTGGAGTGCTTAAGGCCCTTTCCTGCTCATATTGGATGCTTGTAGACTGATCTGCAACATTTGCTACCTCATCTTTTGCAAACAACTTCATATTTGATTCCTTTTCAAGCTCAAAGGAAGATTTAATAACAAGAGACTCTTCATGGAAGAAGATAGATGATGGAGGTGTAATACTTACAATTTCAATTGGCTCTTCTTCATCATCGAATCTTCTAAGTCTGATAAAACCTCATCCTCTGCAAGCTGATCTGATATTGATATAGGCTCAAGATTGCTGATCTGATCCTTAGAAACACTCACATGCTCCTTCAAAACATTATCTTTACGTTGTATCTCAAGAGATTTGAGAAAAATTTGTCTAACCTTTGCATGTTGGTCATATTCCTCCTGCTGCTCTGTAACCAATCTGTGGAATCTATATGTCCTCAAATTGTAAGCTCCATTTTGTTAGATTTGGTTCATTCCATAATGGACTTGGGAATATGAGGGAAGGGGTGGGTTGGGTTGCTAACTGATTTTGCAATGGTTGAGATGATTGGAGAGGGGTAAGATCCTGTGGAGGAGAAGCTTTAAGAAAGCTAGGAATTTGGGACTGAGATTGAGTGGGTTGGGAAATAGGAATGGGAGGGCTGCATGATGATAGTGAAGAATTACCCCATTGACAAGGTTTCTCAACACTATATTGGTAAGCTTCCAATTCTTCATCCCACTTTGATATTTGTGGTATCAACTCAAACACAAAGTCTATCTTCTCTTGAGGGCTATACCTATGCCCAAGGGTAGGGTATCCTGAATCCAAGATTTGTTGCTTTGATAGTGCTTGTTGCTCTCATCTGTACCATCTTCAACTCCAAGTGTAGTACCTGCATCTGCAAATCATCATTAGGTATGGAATTGCTTCCATAATCTACATATACCTGCTCTTGAAAAACACCATGATTAGGATAATCATACAAATTGTTTGGATCATGGGCATATTCATTGTGATAGGGCTTATAGTACTGATTTGGAGGAATATTTGAGGTGGAGGGGAGTAATAATTCTCTTGAAACTGGGAATTCCAATGAGGAATTGAAGTCATGATTGCATGACCTCATAAAAATATGAAAATATGAAGGAAAATGGTCTGCTGATTGAGAAAACGGGATCCTTGATCCAATGGAGTCACTAGATGTTGAATATTTGTGTCTGAAACACTGGTATTTGCAAAGACTAGCATCAACTTCTTTAGCAAATTTTGTATCTTGTCCCACGGGCATTGCAAACAAATTTGTTGCTGCAGAAGTGCACCCTGATAGAGAATGGTGTGTACTCTCTCTCTTGTTGACAAAATTGGAACACCTCAAGGTTGTGGGTAACCTATGACTGAGGTGAACCTCCAGAGTGGGTTGGTTCCCTGTGAATCACCTAAAAACTAATAAAATTGACAAGGAAAAAGAGAGGAATGCGGGAAATATAAAATTGAGGTGATACACCAATGATTTGACACACACATGTACTACTGCATACAGAAAATATAGAGATCCACACACATGCACAACTCTAGGCTAATCTGCAAAATTAATTCAAAGGTTTAGGTAAGGGACAACAATATAGGGAAGAAATTCCACAACAAAGCAATACAATACCCTAATAAACACAATGAATACTCAGAAAACCAACGATATGAGAAGGCAAAAATGAAGCTTTTCTATTCAGAGATGCAAGTACAAGCTAGGATTGCTAGAGCAAAACAATTGGAAGAGTGTGTGTATCATCTCTTCATAAAAAACAACCTTTAAAGATTGTTGCCATCTATTCTAGCGCAAAATTGTGCATGCAAAGGATAAAAGTATTATTTATTCACCCCTTGACTGCCCTCTATTATTTAATTAAATTTGCTCCTTGGGGTATTTGCTTCTTGCTTTTACCTTTTTGGCTTTTGTCTTTTTCTATTTTTGTCTTATCTACTTTTTCCAATTTTGGCTTGTTGCTATTTTTGGCAGCTGCTTTAATTCTTATTTTGGTGCCACTTTTTTGCCTATAATTAGCTTCGCTAATTTGACTTTTTGCCTTCACTATTTTTTGTGCATGCACTTGCACTCTATTTTGGACACTTGCTATTTTTAGGGAATGCTAAAAATAGCAATTTTCACCATTCACTCAATTTCATTTGAACACTTTATTTTTAGCGAATGCTAAAAATAGCAAAATGCTAAAAATAGACTTTTGCCAAAAATAGCCAACTTAAAAATAGCCTTGTTCGTTCTTGCATGGAAAAATATGGTAGCAAATATTGCATCTCAGCGACTCCATTGGTTTAAAAAACCCATTTTCTCAATATGGAACTATTGTCACTCATAAGTGTAGCTGATAGAGAATGGTGTGTACTCTCTCCTGTTGACAAAATTGGAACACCTCAAGGTTGTGGGTAATCTATGACTGAGGTGAACCTCCAGAGTGGGCTGGTTCCCTGTGAATCACCTAAAAACTAATAAAATTGACAAGGAAAAGGGAGAAGGAATGCGAGAAATATAAAATTGAGGTGATACACCAATGATTTGACACACACATGTACTACTGCATACAAAAATATAGAGATCCACACACATGCACAACTCTAGGCTAATTTGCAAAATTAATTCAAAGGTTTAGGTAAGGGACAACAATATAGGGAAGAAATTCCACAACAAAGCAATACAATACCCTAATAAACACAATGAATACTCAGAAAACCAGCGATGTGAGAAGGAAAAAATGGAGCTTTTCTATTCAGAGATGCAAGTACAAGCTAGGATTGCCAGAGCAAAACAATTGGAAGAGTGTATCATTTCTACATAAAAAACAGCCTTTAAAGATTGCTGCCATCTATTCTAGTGCCAAAACTGTGCATGCAAGGATAAAAGTATTATTTTATTCACCCCTTGACTGCCCTCTATTATTTAATTAAATTTGATCCCTTGGCGTAGACTGCTTTTTGCTTTTACCTTTTTGCTTGTCTTTTTCTGTTTTTTTCTTTTTCTATTTTTTGTCTTTTCTACTTTTTCCAATTTTAGCTTCTTTTGCTATTTTTGGCAGCTGCTTTAATTCTTATTTTGGCCCCACCTTTGTGCCTGTAATTAGCTGCTACTAATTTGACTGCCTTCGCTATTTTTAGCACTCCTTTCCCTCTTGTCTGCTTAGCTTTTGTGCATGCACTTGCACTCTATTTTGGAAACTTGCGAATGCTAAAAATAACAATTTTCACCATTCATTCAATTTCATTTAGAATACTTTATTTTTAGCGAATGCTAAAAAATTGCAAAAGGCTAAAAATAGACTTTTTGCCAAAAATAGCCAACTTCTTAAAAATAGCCTTGTTCGCTCTTGCATGGAAAAATATGGTAATAGTTACTCTTGGAGCCAATGATAAAGAATTGTGAAGAAAGTTTACATTATCAAGTTATTGAAAGAAATATTTTTCAAGAGATGGATAAGATTGTGAGGAAAAAGATGAAGGGAAAATTCCAAGACAAACCAAATGAAGCCATTGTTGAAAATCCACCGGATGCTGAAATTGATGAACTCATTGATAGAGAATGCGTATTTTAAAAGAATCCCAACACTTTGAAGACATGAAAGAATCCAGTGTAGATAAAACTCGACATGGATGATTGTCTAAATAGTTCGAAAGTCTGTGGATCACGAGAATTTACCCTTTCGAGGGTCATGAGACAACTTGATGGAGCATTGTAGGAGTAGCTCAATATGGATGGTTGTCCAACAATTTGGAAGATTTTGTAATTTGGGAGTTTGGGAGGTGGAATTTGGGAACTCGGGAATTCAGCTCGGGAACTACACCTTTACGAGGGTCAGGGAGGCAGCTTGATGGAGTTCTACCTAGTCAAAACATTGTTTTCAAAAGGAAAGCTTTTGAAAAATGTGTGGTCTTGTTTGGTTTTGTTATTTTAATCTTTTTTCAGTATGTTCTATAGTGTAAGCCTTAAGAGGGGGTATTAGAATATAAGGCTTAATATAAGGCTTATTTATTAGTGTTAGTTTAATATTAGTTAAATATTAACTAATAAACGGTTGAAACTACTTCAACCACTTTGTAACCATCTTTCACATAATAAAATGATGAACACAATGATAATGTGTGCATTCTGGTTTCTCTTCATCCGTTCTTTGTACATTCTATTCTTTCTTTATTCTCTCTCTCTCCGCATATTCTAACACTGTATATGTATGTAAGAAATGTGTAAGCTTTGCAGCTTTATAGCTGTATAAGCCCGTAAATGATGTCAGTTTGGTAGAAATGTATAAGTGGTATTTTACCACCACTTAGAAAGTGTAGCCACTTAAAATATTGATTACGCTTTAGCTGAAACGAAACATCTGAGATTTCCCTCAACATCTTTTAACAATTTCAGTTTGACCATCCATTTGAGGACTGTATGAGGAACTTATTGCGAGTGATATTCTTGTTTGTGAGCATAATTATTGTAAAAATTACTTGTTACAGGGGATCTTGATCATTAACATTCAACTTAGAAAAGCCATGTAACTTGTACAACCTGTTCACAAATGCTTCTCCAATCTGCTCTTTTGTACTTATCTTTGCTATCTTGACAAAATGAGTAATTGTAAGAAATATACTACAAAGTTTCAATCTTTTGCCTTATGAAATGGGTAAACCATTGATATCTCTTCCGACTAGGAACATTTAATAGTTGAAGGAACATATTGATGTATATTTGTTCATTCCTTTCCACTAGAATGACTGACAAGCATTGAAGTAGGTTTTTAAAAGCTCCCATATGTCTTTAAATTGGAAAATCATGGATTTCTTTCAAAACTTGCTTTTAAATTATGAAATTTGAGGAAAGTAAACACAGTTTTTGATCCATAAGATATGATTCCTTAAAACAAATTTAGGATATCTGTCAATATTTTGATTCTTGAAGGAAGCTCTCAACATTTATCATTCTTGACATACCGGGTGGAACTTATAAAACTCTTTTTGGAATAACTACTGAAATTTGAAGTAGGTTTTAAAAGCTCCAATATGTCTTTAAATTGGAGAATTACGGGTTTCTTTCAAAATTTAAATTATGAACTTCGAGGAAAGTAAATACAGTTTTTGGTCCATAAGATATAATTCTTTAAAACAAATTCAGGCTATTTGTCAATATTTTGATTCTTGAAGGAAGCTCTCTTATCATTCTTGACATACCTGGGTGGAACTTATTTAAAACCCATTTTGGAATAAGTAATAACTACTGAAACTGAACATGCTGTTATGAGATAAGGCATCTGTTGCAGGGGTTATCCTCTCCTCTCTTGGATAAGATCTTGAGAGCAAATGTCTGGATTTTCTTTAACCACTTTTGTTGTTCAGTCTATAAACTATTCTGTTAAAGAAGGGCAGTTGAGAGTCGAGACTGTGGTGTGCAAAAATGTATGCAAACAACAATCTGCTTAATATAAGCAAATAGTAGTTTTTCTTTTAAATTTAGATTGGCGACCCTTGCTGCTATATTGGATATCCATCCTCCATGATAACCATTTCAGCTCCTAAATCTTGGGGTCCTGTTTTCAATCACAATGGTTTTAGAAAAGTGGGTTTTTCCAGAACTAGCATGGTTGAAAGAATGAAAACTTCGCTCTGCTTCCATGGACCCAGTAAAAGAGTTTCTTTTCAGGTCAGATATCAGAGCAGTAATCTGGATATGGTTCATAATGAACTGTCAATTATGCCCAGCCAAATGCAGAAATCTCTC
This sequence comes from Taxus wallichiana var. yunnanensis, assembly GCA_018340775.1. Taxonomy (NCBI): domain Eukaryota; kingdom Viridiplantae; phylum Streptophyta; class Pinopsida; order Cupressales; family Taxaceae; genus Taxus; species Taxus wallichiana. Next base: position 3,136,482 of record CM031233.1, read on the forward strand.
AATTTTGAGATCTTCTTTGGTGTTGGCCATTCAACAGTTGCTTTATCTCTTTGTGGAATCAGCCTTAACACCTTCTGTAGAAATAGTGTGAATGAGGCATTTAATCTCTTTTTCCCAAAACTACATTTGATTTCTCTTCCAAAATCATCAGTACCTAATTGACATGCTCAAGGTGATTCTTCCATGTTTTGCTATAGTTAAACTACCATTAATACCAAGAGATTTTTTTCTAAAAAATGGATGGAAGCTCCTGCACATGGTGGCTTTAAGTGTAGCAGAAAATTACAATACATGGATTGAAATTTTGAATTATCCTCAGCATGTGATTCTTTCCACAGACCTCAAAATTATAAACGTCCATATGCATTTTGAGGAAGATTTGCTAAATCTAATGTAGTTCGTTAGAACAACTAATAACTAATAAGTCATAAGTTCATAAGGTTGCAAGTAGGGCTTCCACTAAGTCTTGATGCATAATAATGCCAATACGTTAGTGGGGGTGGACAGACATACTTATAGGAGCCCTGGCAGTAACTTTGCAACGTCCCAGGAATGGATTATCAATAACATAAGAACAATTGAAAACAATATCGAGCACGTTTGATTGCATTTGTAGCAACTATAGGGAAAATTCTAGCGGTCTCAGATCTAAAGCATAGTATTCACACATGAAATCTTTGGAAAGGGTACATGGCACACTCAATTGTGTCTCACATCTATAGTATAGTATTCACATATGAAATCTTTGGAAAGGGTACTTGGCACAGTCAATTTCTTGAGGTAACCAAGGAGATTATAGTCAATGACCTTAAACCTTGCATGGGTACATCATCATCAGTAAAAAGAACTGACCATTGGGGAGTAGAGGACATCAAGGGCTAAATCCAAAAGAATACACACTTATTAAAGAGTTACCCTTTGGAAATATCCAAAGGGTATGCTTGAAAATTTACAAGATTGGAAATACTATATACATGCAGAGCGACCACATGCTAGAATTTAGAAACAGCTTCCATTATTACAGTTACAATTAACTCCACAAAAACATAAAGAGAAAATGTGACACAAGGATGTATGGTATGATTAGCTACTCAAAGATAACCTTTTTATATAAGGAATATACAAGATATGTGTACAAATTTCAATGTGACAAAGAGTTACAAACCGCATGTCTTTATAAACAACAATTGCCAAACCCCAATAACCATAAGGTGACTTTATCACCCTTAAGAGTAGGTCAGCCTCATCAGCACAGAAGTTAACGGTACCATAACATGGTAACTTATTGGGTTCTAAAGCAATAATCCCAATGAGACCCCATGTTGATACCACAACATGGCAACTCATTGTGTCCTAAAGCAATAATCCTAACAATGTCACGAGGCAGTAACCGATTGGATTTCAGAGCAGTAAGACTGTGGAGATTACAAGATGGTATCTCATAGGCCCAATAAGTTGGGTTTAATATACACCAAAATCATATATGGTGAAATTTATGTGTTTAGAACATATATGTTTTTAGAACAGATTTTTGTTAGAACCTCTCGCTATGGTAGGTTGACATTATGGGGAAAGATACATGGTCTTTGACTTGCTTGGGGCAGCTCAGGAGTCTCTATGTACTGAGAAATTCAAAGCATTTATGTGCTTACTGTTGGTGTCTTGTATTCTTTAGGCTTTACTTTTGTTCTAGGGTTTGTATTTTTCTTGGTGAACCTCTTTTTCTGCTTTCATTGGTGGGAGATGCTTCAGGCAATTCTTATACTAGTTGTTGTACATTTGAGTTCCATTGACCCATTTTGGCATTTTTGGACATTAATATAATTTCTCTTATTCTTTCTCTCACTTTCACTTTACGCATTGAGGGTAATTAGATAGATAGGCATATAATCTTAAAGATTTCACATGGTCTTTTATGCAGTCTAGATGTGGATAGGAAAATTGCTGTCTGAATACGAAGGCTCACTTCTGTTTATTGGAGTCAGAACTTTATATTGAATTGTCAAAATATTCTCAAACAATGGAAATTTAATCACTCAACGCTCACACTACCTGGGTTGAACCTTTGAAGGTGCTTAAAAGGTCTACATAGAATTTGTATGAAAGTTTTACCATGCAAGGCTCATAGCTGTGTAGATATGTGGGATGGTATGCATGCTTTTGTGGTGAAGACATTATGTGAGTGATGTAATTCACTTGGAAAGATCTAATCTACATTGTGCACATAGAATAGTTAGATGGAAAGATCTATATTTGAATAATATAAAGATCTATACTTGAATATTGTAAAGATTTACATGCCCTGCCTGTTGACAAGGGTTTTGTTTATAAAGCTGTTATCTTCATAATCAAGTAGGATGTTCTTTGTCTTGTATTGAGTCTTGAAGGTGTACTTTGATCCCCCACTAATCACAAATTACTTATATGTTGACAGCCCCTTTCTGATGCATATGGCCTGTTTAAACATAGAGATGGACGATGGGAGTGGACCCTTGCTCCTGGAGTGTCACCATCACCTCGATATCAGCATGCAGGGGTAAGATTGGGATTCTATACTTGAAACTGTACAATGGTCTGACATTACATCGAAATTGACAAATTGAAAATTTTATACACCAATAAATCCAGCAACACAATTGACCATGATTGCTAAGGCTGGTAATATGCCTTGATGATTTCCATTTGAAATTTAGTCCATTTGTCTAGGCATGGTTAGTTGGTCAACCCTTCTATAAAGACACAATGGTAAAAAGAAATGAAAACAAATAAATGTACCAATAAGACAGGCAAAAATGTTTGTCCTGTTTAGTAAACACAGAATACATAAATCTAGTGTAATAGCTTTATTAAGGTTTTATCATTTTCTCATATAAAAGAACTTGATGGCCTGTTAGACATACCAATAAGATATGCATAACACCTTATGGCTCTTAGTTATTCTACGTATGTCAAATCTTAAAAATATTTTAGCTGGCTCAACTTTTCAATACCTAAAAACTGATCTCTCCCCATGAAATGCCTTTTCTATCCCCAACAATTCATGCGCCTATTTGCAAATGAGTTTTTCAAGCTGGGCATTAAGAATATCTAGACAGGAAACTCTAGTAATTTAATAATAAATACAAGCAGGAAATTAAAAAAATTTGGCGAAGTGCATTAAGCTCATGACAACACCCTTTAAAATTTTGTCCAATGTTATGCTATATATATTTACTATTGAACTTTCTAGTTATTCATTTGTCATGCACCATTTACTATGGAAACTTGACGAAATTGTTGAAGTTGAAAAGATTTATAAATCTAGAAGATTGAGAAATGATAGTAGTTGCAGATCAGCTTGTAAATCTTTAAATAGGAGAGGTAAATTGCTTTCTAGAAACTGATTTTGTAGACCAACTTTAATAGTGGCTGTTTATTGGGCTGTTATAAAAGTTATTTGTAAGTGCATTGTTATCAGTAGTTTTGTATATTGTGAGATTGGTAGAGAGGACCAGTGGAAATGCCCATGGAATCATTAATGAACTTCAAAATTCCATATGACTAAGCTGGGGCAAAGAATGCCGGTATGATAAGCTTTTGACATCTATTCATCCCTGTACCATAATATAATGTGGTTCTGTTGCAGTGTTCAACAATAATGTATATATCGGTGCTCTTGCCCTTAGAGGTGTATTTGTTGTGTCATCTTACTTCCCTGATGGTCAATAGATAAAGGTTACCAAGACACTGGGAAACCGCTTAATTTAGAACAATTATTAAGGAATATACTTTACTATTTTTTCTTCAATTTTTGCATATAACTGATGTTGTGTTTATTGTTTTTGTGCGATAACGTTTAATTGATAATCTCACCATGGTATCAGAACAATGATATCATACTGTTAGTGTGGTCCCTTGTTCTGATAGTTTGTGTTGATGTGAGGAGCTAATGTTTGTAATCATGAATAGAGGCTGCCAAGAACTGTGTGAGAAACTTGCCATAGAGGAGTGAGATGATGGCGAAGCAAAGATTGTCAAAGAAAAAAATGCCATTATTTTGGGAGGTCATAACTTTTCATAGAGATCCGGTAAATTAACGATTGGTAGGAATCTCTATAGAATCAAAGTTAAAATTCAAGAGTTTTTAACCTCAAGAGAAACTTTGCTTAAAACATGGTCTGTTAAAGTTGGTTATGTACCATTTCAGGAGATGATGGCGAAGCAAAGATTGTCAAAGAAAAATGCCATTATTTTGGGAGGTCATAGAGATCCGGTAAATTAACGATTGGTAGGAATCTCTTTAGAATCAAAGTTAAAATTCAAGAGTTTTTAACCTCAAGAGAAACTTTGCTTAAAACATGGTCTGTTAAAGTTGGTTATGTACCATTTCAGGCCACAATGTTACTGATTTGTAAGGATGAGATGCAGGTGTGGCAACTTTAATACTTAGTGGAACTTTTTCTAATCTTCATTTCCATATTAGATTTAAGTCTCTAAATTTTTAGATTCTGGGAACGTTGTCATAGTTTTTATTTTGCACAATAGTATGATTGTGTTGAATGCGACATTGAGGTCTGGGACATGAACCCGTTTGCACTTAAAATATGCAGTTTGTTTAACAATTCCTGTACACATCTGAATAGACGGTGGTTGTGTTCATTATCTGTTCATTGGATCAAACTGCAAATTTGGGTAGCCTATGCTTTATAAGGTTTTGCTCTACCACAAATAGACTTGGTGCCAATTGCTTTGGAGACTCCAGGTAAAAAGAGAAACACATGTCATGATTAGTCATAGGTATCTCCTGAAGGGACCTTTCATTCAGAATCACAAGTTGAAAAACTAAAAACCACGAGCAGATGATACTAGCTTAATTGCCGGTAGTTATTGGGCAATGTTTTCTGTCAAAGGATATCTATACTAAATAAAACAAATGTCAAACTCTTGATATGACCTTTGTATGATGGCTCTTGTGAAAAGGAGGAACATGTTATTGCTTTTGTTCGACTTGGGTTTCAAAATTTGGAGCTTTCCATAGCCTTGGTCTGTGATGTTAAAGTTTTTGGCAAGCTCACTAAGAAAAGCATCATGATGACATTCTTAGTCTTTTTTAATCTCTTGTTACAATGCTGAATGATTTTATTTGGCTCATTCTTATTATTGGATGGAGGTGATTTGGCATTCACTAAATGGTTATACATTATATGTTGAAATACTTTGTTTAGTTTTACATTTGACCATTATTTTTGTTCCAAGGGCAATTCTGCCACGGTTATTGCAATCCTTCAATTTTGGAATTTCTTTGAGAATTCATCTGAATTGGCTTCTGTATTAACCTATTCCATCATGGTTTCTTCTGATTCTGTAATCTGATATCCAGTTTAGTCTGGATTGGGACTTGAGACCTTTGGAAAGATATACGAGGCTATGTCAAATACAATGAATCTTTTTCAATCCCTTTTCTGTGTGACAATTGAATTTTTTATTTCATCTTCCTTCCGTATCAAGGCATGCATTTTTCCCATGTCTTTGCTCTTATCTAACACATCAAAACACAATAGCCATCCTCACTGTAGATTCCGTTCATAAATGCAACATTCTTTAATCAAATGTTTGCCTTTAGATATTTTGGAATGTTTAAAGCAAACTATCTTTGGGTAGACCTTTACTCAGGTCTACTTCTGTACATATCTGAGTGTAGGTGTTAAGATTCAGTCTATGAATTGGTGGAACACGATAAATGAATAGTGTTAACTATATGAACTAATATGCAGTGCATCTGTGCATTTCTAGTGGTATGCAGTGAGCAAGCTTTGTCTTATATTTGGTCATCCCTGCACCAGTAGAGAAGTACCTCCTTCTTATGGTTCATGTCACTCAGTGGTCATGACTACATCTAATAATTATGGTGACTTGCTTGGTTATTCCATTCTCACATCCTAACACTATGGGTGCATGATGATTAACTTGGTTGCCTTGGATCTTGAACAGTTTGATCGTTTGATCCCGGGAAACATTTTGGTTCCTCCTTTTACCTCTCAGCTGACTATTTTCATCATTAATGTCTGCAGTATGCCTCCACTCTATGCTGAGGACCCATGTTGACGTGACTGACTGCACACAATAAACATTCATCAACAACCAATTGATTCATTCCATGTCTTTATAGCTCACAGGACATTGCTTGAGTGTGTACTATAGGCAAGGCTTATACGTTTGATGGCTATTCATCACTGTCTTGGTCAATAAGCATCATCACATCCATATTGTTCAGTAAAAAAATATGAATGGTGCAGAAAGTTAGCACATTTTAGCTATTGTGGGGCATGGTTAGTACAAGTTGCTAAAAGTCTGTAGTTTTCATAAAAGCAACATGAATTCCATTTTTGGGGGTTTTTACATAATTTTCCATGGGTTAGGTTCACCGCAAACAAGTATGAGATAGGGATTGTCTTACTTTATCATAAATTTCTCTAACAAGATGCATTATTTAAGAACAGCAGTACAATATGGAGATTTTTGGATTTTTTTCTCTTACCAGTCTAACATCCTACAGTAAGTCAACTCTCTCCTTGAAGTCCAGAGACTTCCTCTAGATTGCAAAATGCTTCAAAAAGAGGTCAAAACATATTTGAACTTGGCTGCATTTCTGCTGTAATAGCTAATGTGCAAAAGGGGAATTCAATGTTGAAAAAAATTTCTAGATGGAAAGGTGATTTGTTTTTTTTTATACTCAGCTATTTATACCAGTTGGTTAATTGCAACTCGTTTGTTTTTTTGACCAAGCTATGCATCGGTGGTTATGTCATGCAGGTTGATTTCCTTTTATGGGCGTTGTTATACTGACTTATATTTGGTCAAGGGTTAGTCTCCTGTGGTTCCCCTACTTAATACACTGATCCCCGTTTTCCATCAATTTCTTTCAAATTAGGTTTGCCCAATAAGTTTCTAGTGACTTTTACAGTATCACAAAGCAGAATAGTGTGTCCCATTATGGGGCCAAAAACTGTTTTAAATATTAATTATAAAAATATCTGCAAAACTATTTCATGAACTTCTATTTTTGGGAAAAACTCCTTTACTTTTTTGATCAAGACATGCATGAGTGGTTAGATCATGCAGATTGATTTTCTTTTTATGGGCATTGTTATACAATACTGACTTATATTTGTTTTTGGGTTGGTCTCCTGTAGTTCCCCTACTTTATGCACCGATCCCTTGTTTTCCATCAATTTTCTTTCAAATTAATTTTTCCAAACATGTTTGTAGCGACTTTTACAGTATCGAAAAGTAGAATAGCGTGTCCCACTTTGGGGTTAACAAACTATTATAAAAATTAATTGTACTTTTCTTTTTGGAAAAATATGCATTTCGCCTTTGAATATCTAAAGATAAAATATGCGAGTGTTATTGATTTTCAGACAACTAAGCTCAAGTTTTGTTGTATGGAACAGTTTACCCTCCATGACTCCAAAATGCAAAAATGTGGGACATTATATTATGCTTGTTGGTGTTACACCGAGGTTTCATCTTTTGTATTGTTTAAAATTGAAATAAATCTATCCAAAGAGCTACCTTTAGCTATCTGGGTATCATCTACTGAGAAGTAGAACTATAGAAGAAGATTCAGAAATGTAGTTCATACACTGATGGAAGCAAGAACTAAGCTAGCTTGGTTGAATTTGGAGTGCCAAGGTTTTCTTGGATGATTTGCCATTCCACAGAATATGATTCCCTTCAAACAACTTCTTACCATCATCCAGGTGGAGAAATTCTATAGCAAAGAATCCTCTGGAATAGACATAAAGAAGTGACCGTATTTTGTTGAGCCCTCTTATTTTTAAAATTTAATCAATCAAATCCTGATATCTGGGCCAAACAGTACTAATTTTGTAGATATAAGCAAATCTTGGGAAATTTTAAATCCCATCTCGAACAGAGGTCAGTTCGCTGTTACAAGTGGTGAAACCATTGGTTTGTCCACACACGGAAGAGTTTTTTTCCATGCACTGGGAAATTTCTTTCAGACTTGACTACAACTCTGGGAAGAAGGTGAAAATGTATATTATATGATTATTCAATAAATTAAATGAGAGCCTCCTTAGAATATCCCACTGTATTGCTCCCTTGCTGACTACATTGTCCTCAAAAATATGCTGGGACACTTGAATGGCCTTCAGCCACACATGATTTTTCTTTACATAGGGATTGTTGAGAGAGAGACTGGGACGAGGAAAGAAGTTATACAGTTTCTTTCTCCTAAATAAATTGATCATTTTAACAGCCCAGCCCATTTTTTTTCTTCGCCGTGGCTTATTTACAAGGTACTTCTCTACTGGCCTGCAAATCTTTGCATCCAATTCACCCATGTGAGGAAAGCTGGGAAGCTTGTGTTTTATTTTCAGTTTTGAAAGAAAATTGTTAAGTTTATATATGAATATATATTTCTCCATATGAGATTGATGTAAAATTATCTATATATCTGACTTGTAATTTGGGAGGGGACTTCCTGCTGCTTTATTACTAGGGTGTACATATGTTTATGTTATTTGGGGCATGCCTGTTTTCCAATGAATATTTGTTTTCAGTATTTTGCTGTTCTAAGTAGTTTTAATTTCTATTTGATCTGAATTGTAGAGAACTTCTTCGTGCCATGCTCACATGGAATTATTTCAAACAGGTGTTTGTAGATGCAAGATTGCATGTTTCAGGGGGAACTCTTAGAGGTGGACGGATGGTTGAAGGGCTCCCCACCATTGCAGGTTAGCTTTTTAGTTGAAGTACTTCTGTGTTGTATTTTCACCTAATCATTTGCTTGCATTGTTTGAAATATTATTTAGTAAGCATCTTCAAATATGCTATACTTGTTTACAGTCCTAGATACTGCTGCTGGTTTGTGGCTTGATCGAAATGGAGTCGTCACATCTCCTCGAACAAATAAGTCTCATGCAGAATTTGATTCATCTATGGAACTTCTAAAGCGTTGTCGGCATGCTGCAGCTTCCGTTGGCAATCGAATATACATTTATGGTGGATTAAGAGGAGGTGATAATTTTCTCTGCAGTTTATATTTAAAAACTTCATAATTGATGGTGCTAAAGATGCTATCTGTATCCGGACTGTTTATTGTTAATAGCATGGGTTCTTTAACCTCTATTTTGTTGCCTGCCCACGGTAACTTGGTCCCTGACCTTCAATTTATTTAGGTGATATTTTACTGATCCATTCTCAGCTGTTTACAAACTATATAATAATATATGGTTGTGGTGAAGACACACTCTTCCCCATACACACACAAAAACAAACACAGCTGTACACACAGACTTAAAATATACATTGAGTGTGGTAAAATATCAAAACCAATGATGCTAAAAAAACAAGTGATGAAGTATATATAATGTTTATAAGGTGCGCGGGTATGGTTTGTGACTGGACAGATCACCTGTATGTAGCTTTTATGATTAATTAGGTTCACATCCAGGGCTTCCTTCAGAAAATGCTCTATTCTTAAAGCATATGAAGAGAGGAGTGAGAATTCGTTAAAGATGTCACATGACAATAAGGGTACTGCAGATGAGTCCATCCTAAAACGATCTTAAGAGGTATCAAATTTGGACAAGATTTTTGACATAACTACTTTGATCTTGATTTCATGCATGATAATTACTATTAGACATTTATTTTTGGAAGAATAAAAACATTGTTTCTCGTGATGATGTAAATAAAATGGTCGTTAAAAATGATTACTTGGATGGTTAGAAATCAAAATGACACTATGGTACAACTATAGGATACACTTTAGTGACCTCACGAATAGTCATATCACAGTATCCCATTATTTTAGGCAGAGTATCAAGGTTCTTGAAGAGAGGAACAATTGCTTCATCTGTCACAAAGACTTCTCTAAATACTCAATTGCATCGGTAGATGTTTCTTTGGTGATGACTGATGAATTAAAATGTAGTTTCATGTTGTGATTTTCTATCCTTTTTCAAGTGTTTTACTCTGAATAATACTTGTTTATGATTCATGAAATGAGTAATTTCTGTTTTTCTCAGATAAGATTTTATCAAAATTTAGGAATTTCTTTTTGACATCCTTCATTAACTTGCGTCAACAAGTCTTGGTTTTTTATTTGTTAATCTTAGAATATCATCTCGTTCTTTCAGTTTAGGTTTCAACGACAATTTCTGGTGCTATTTGCCTAAAAATTATCCCTTAAGTTTGTCCCATTTTAAATCATATAAGTTTAGAATTGAGGCTAAACTGCCATTAAATCAACTCCTTAAAATAAAGCCTTACTTTACTTGGAAATATAATAATTCTTGACTCCTAGGCAAACTTTGGCGTCATTTCTCAACAAAAATGGTATGAAATTACCATCTCGAGGAGCTATTGTTTCTATATTTTTGCCCTTATTTGGTAAGCCATAATCCTCTAATTTGTTGCCTAACTGCAACAGTTGATCCCTGACCTCCTTCAGTTTGTCAGTTAATCTGTTATCGACTAGGTAGCTGGTATGTGGTATGGTTCGGTACGGGTATGAGGATCCGGTATGCTGGTACAGACATTTTTTTGGGGCCCTTGGCATGACTGTACAACATATATATTAAATGCCCTCGGCATGGCCGTACAAAATATATATTAAATATAAAAATTAAGCAAATTAACCATATGATATGCATAGAGTAAACAAAATAAGCTAAATAAGCACAACATAATGATAATTTAATGCCCAATGTAATGATATTCATTGGTCGAACTTAGAAAAAGAAGGAAAAAAATAAGGAAAAAAATAAGGAAAAAATATTTTTATGGCAGGTACTGTACCACATACCTGGGACGTTTTTCCGGTCTGCGGGGCAAGTACCCGTATCCAGACCCTGCAGTGCTGTACCCAGCTACCCAGGTTATCAATCATGGTTTGATGTTGTGATTTAATATCCTTTTTCAAGTGCTTCGACTTCCACAAGTATTACTTGATTATGATTCCTAAAATGATCAGTGTCTGTTCTTCTAGGATAGGCTTTTAACAAAATCTCACAGTTTCTTTTTATGCCCTTCATTAACTTGTGCTGACAAATTTTGATGATCATCCATCAATCTTAGAATCTCACTATCTAGTTATTTCAGTTAAGGTCACAACAATAATTTCTTATACCAATTGCCTAAAAAAAGATATATATCTGTATCTGCTATTTTGTCCTAAAGAATTTAATATCTTGGTGTAAAACCCCTTCTTTTGTCTCATTCCATTTCAAGATACCGAAGATCCCCAGCCATCTAGAAATTGCTAGCAGGTCTGTTGACCCATGGGATGTGACTTTATCTGTTATTTTGTCCTTAAAGAATTTAATCTCTTGGTGTAAAATAGCTTTTGTCACACTTCAGTTATATATCTCCTGGAAAGAAGATCCCCAAAGATCCCTAGCCTTTTAATCATTGTGAGCATGTCTGTTGACCCATGGGATGTGCCCTTGAGGTTATAGAAGCATCTTGGAGGTGAGATGGGCCAGTTATGCCTAGAAGATGTCCGACATGTCTGGCCGTGTCCTAGCATCTCTTGATGTCTCTACGGGTGTCTCTTGGCTTCTACGAGACACCTCCTTGTTGAAGGTTACCATGAAAAAATATAAAAGAAAAGCAAAGAAATCCTTGGCTCTTATCTATGCGAGCCTCAAAACTTTAGGGTCCACAAAGAGGCTCTCGAAAGAAGCAACAAGTCAAAACCAAACCCTAAACTTCTCATCCCTTTTTCAGCAGAAGTTGAAGTAGAAGAGAGTGCAAGATTAAAAGAATTTCAAAATATTGGGAAGGATTTGTAAATTATTTACGAATGAGAAAAAGTTGCTGGTGTTTGGAAGCCTTATAGGCTTATAGCCCTCACCTGTAACCTTATTTTGAAAACAACATGCCCACCCCTTGTACCCAAGTACCCTGTAGATTATCCTAGTCATCTATAAATTTTATTCAGATATGTACCATGACACACACATAACCACCTGGAATGCTATGTGAACTTCAAAATAAAATGTTATCACTGCCATCTTTTTAGAGCATAGACATTTTCCTTTGAATCACATGGTCTTTTTATATGTAATATCCACATTATATCAGCACGCCTTTGTGATCAAAAATGTGCGTGTGAACTTCAAAATAGCTGTGGCACTGTTGGAAAAAGCATCAGGGCTTTTGAAGAACAACTTTGCATCTTTAAATGGCCTTAGCCTCATATCTAAAGCTATAACACCTTTTTGCTCACGTGGCACCCATGGAAAACATGACACCCATAAAAACAAGACTCCATGTCAATTTGTATGGTAGACTTTTATTTTTCTGCATATACAATTTAATATAGTTATTTGTTTGGGTTTTATAAGAGATCGAAAAGAAAAACTTTTTATATCTGTGTGGGGTCTAATTTTGGGTTTGCATGGCAACCTCCCTCCTTCCCATTGATACCAAGTTCGATTTTTCAGCAGATTTAGTTTCCTGATGGATTCAAGAAAATTTTCCTTCGGAAAACAATTCAGTGAATATATGCAACTGTTCTGTTATTCTGCTACTAGAGCTTGATACTCTGCATTTGCTATTATGATTTTGGTTCTTATGTGCAAGTTTGAGGTGTTGCAATATACAGGCACATTTTGACAAACTTGTTATGGCCAACGTCTATTCTTCAGTATTTAATTTGCTGGATGTCTATTTTTTGACAGACTTCTGCTCAAGAAATAGATTTTTGCTTGTGAGACATGCACGGCAGGTATCACTATACCACAATTTATGTGAAGACCATTTTTGAGCTACTACTGAATTTTTTTAATTGTGCAGGTCCATTCTTTGTCTCACACTGTCCCACAAGTGTATAATGCTGTTTGTTTTCCTTCTTCAAAAGGAATTGTTGTTTTGTTACAGTGGCATCCAAGAAGAGCAATACATACAATATCTTCAGAAGCCAGCAAACTAATCTTTTTGTTTTATTGCATTTGTGAAAAACAACCCTAAGATGAATTTGATGTGAAGGTGATGCAAGAGCATCTGGGTGAATCAACATTCCTACATCAACTGATAAAAGATAGTAGTGTGTCGTTTGTTTTAGTGTTGCAGTGTGAAGGGTGATTCAAAGGATCCATGAAGCATCCTAAGACCTCAGTCAAACTTAGTAAGCAGAGAAAAATCGGTTTCAGTCATGAAACAAGGCAGAATTGAGGTGTTTTCTGTCTCATGACGAAACCGATGGTCTGCGTTAAGTGGTGTTTTTACCTGCAGATAATGCATATGGAGAGTAATGGCCCATAATGTTAGATTTTTTTATTTGGAGTGTTTTCAAGAAAGGGGAGTTCAAAGAGACACTGCAGGAGTTAGAGAAACAGCAAAAACTTGAAATAAGGACAATTCAGAGGGAGCTTCATACTTGCCAGGGTGGTGGAACTGGTTCAGTAAGAGCAGAGAGAAGAGAAGGTTGAGTCGAGACACGCAAGGATAAACTTGAGGTGTGTGTTTGTCTAACTCTGTAAACATGTCATCAACATTGAATAAAGCTGTCATCTTGGTCTCTTGTTTGGTGTATATCTGTGTGTGGGTGCCCATTGTTAAGTAAATTGGTCCATGGCTGCAAGGAACAGGTATCAGAACTGGTTTTGAATCCTGTTCGTGAGATTATACTCTGTCTATGCAGGATTGTAATCAGTGGGATTCCAGCAGTAGGTTGTGATTGACAAGAGTGTCAAGATGCCTCCAAGGAGAGTAGTTGCAACTTGCCAATATGGCCAGGAGAAAGAAAGAAAGAATTTATATTAATGTCCACAGATGACCAAAAGTAGATCAATGAGACTAGATGAGGTAGCTGAATGCTAAGAGCAACGGAAGCAAGATTGGATGCTGTGGAAGCTGACATAAGAAGAGGTTTTGCACCAAGAGATGGTTTGAGTGATGGAGAGCTAAGAGTAGAGGAAAGAGAACCAAAGCAAGCACATGAGCAACAACTGGAAGCGGGTGAAAATAGGCTCATTAGAGCTATCTCAAGGATTGGTAGAGTAACGAAGATGACAGTTCCCAGCTTCTTACAAAAACTTTGAATTATTAGAATTTGATAGATTGGCTTATGAAGATTGAGAAGTACTTTTGAGTTTGATGATGTGGAGGACCCAAGGAGAGTGAAAGTGGCTCAGACCAAGTTGAAAGGTTATGCAGCCTTATGGTGGAAGGAACTACAGGCTGAAAGGAATAAGGGGTAAAGAAAAGATTACCTAGAGGGATAAAATGGTTACCAATTGAAGCTCACGTTTTTACATATGGATTATCAGTTGGACTTGCTGAAAAAGTTGCAAAACTTGAGGCAAAGGGAACTCAACTATGTTGCCAGGATACGGATACGGGTTCGATATGCAGATATGTCAATTTTAAAAAACCCTTGGGTACGATACATCTTGGATACGTCCGTACATATATATATAAAAAATTGAAATATATATATATATATATATATATATGTACATATACTCATTTTACTCATTTTTAGTCCATAAAAAACTGAAATAGTAATACAAAACTTGAATCAATGTTCAAAACATTCAATATACTTAAGACTTTGCATTTTCATTGATCATGTGGCTGCCATACATATGATATATGAATATCATGTCAACATGAATACGAACAAAACTTGAAATTTGAAAAATATACTAGGATCAATGTTCAAATTTTCAAAACATACAATATACTTAAGATTTTACATTTCATTGATCATGTGGCTGCCATACATATGATATAGGAATATCAAGTCAACATGAATTATGAATACAAACAAATCTAGAATATATCATCTAGATTTTCCTCAAAATCAAGTTCTTGTGTGCCACTTGCGCTAGCTCCACTCTCCGCTCCTTGCGAACTCCCTTGAATGTCATCTTCGCCATCAAATAATGAAAGTTGGGCAAGCGTGGCTGCGGAGGCATCCAAGTCTGTGGTCTCTGGAAGAAGATCCCAAAGTTTGTGAGGCCCTTTAGCATAGTCCTCAGACTTGTGTGACAAGAGGCGCAAATTGGAATGCACATATACCAAATCCTCAGCTTTTTTAGATGCCAACTTGTTTCTTTTAGCTGAGTGGATAAAGGTATAAGTACTCCAATTCCGCTCTGCGGAAGAATTACTAGCCACCTATTACAACAAAGTTAGAAAATTGAAATTCAAATTAGTAACATACTAAGAATGTGTGAAAAATAAATTAAATAATCCTAACTTAATAAAATTTAAAATATTCAAAATGATTATAAATTTATAAATGTTATACCTGTGAAAGAACTTTTATAGCAATAAGACGTAAGTACTTGGCATCATGGCCATGTACATGCCACCATGTGGTTGGGGTCAAGCTGCTCTTGTCGAAAAGAGCCTCAATCGCTCCCATGTTGCCTTCTGAACCAACAAACATGCCCATTTCACTGACCACACTGGCTATAGATGGATCAGGAAAAAGTCTTTGAATGCTGCCCTGGTTCCATTTCCAACTTCGGAGTCAGAGAATGGTGGTTGCTGTTTGGTAGCCCAAGTACATCAGAGCTATAGTACTTTGGGTTCAGTGCATAAGCAAGAAGATGTAATGAGGTGGTCATTTTATTCCACCTCTTCATGACCACACTCTTGACCTCATTGTAGAAGGTCTCTTCTGGATCTTGCTCTTTTGTTTGTATTACATCTCTGATATGTTCAAGCATAGAATCTATTCCATCATATATCTCTCCCAAGCATGCTTCATCAGTATCTACGAATCTGATCATGGAGAGAATGGGCTCTGTAAAACTCAACAAGTACTCAACCTTGGCCCACCAATCATCATCAAGGACCCATGATTTTACCCTTGTAGCTTTCTTTGTATTTGACTGCCTCCACACTGTCCAAACATTGTTGATCACCATACTGCTTAAAGCCTCTCTCACCTTCACAAGCCGTCTCAAAATGAGCGTGTGAGAGGCAAATCTGGTTTCTGCAACCTTCAACAACTCCAACCTTGAGAATCTCTTGAAAATGGCTTGTGACATATGATGGTTTGTGATAAACATCTGAATGTCATTTGCCTCAGTATAAATTTGCTCAATCCATGGGATTTTCCCAATCTTTTGGAGCATCAAATTAAGGGAGTGGACAACACAAGGGTCCAAAAAATGTGCTCATATCTACCCTCTATGATCATTCCTGTTGCTTTACAGTTTTTAGCATTGTCCGTGATGACTTGGACAACATTTGGGGGCCCACTGACTCAATTGCCTCTATCAAAATGTCGGCAATAAATTGTGCATCTTTGACTTCCCCTTCATAGTCAATGGCTTTAAGGAACATTGCCCCTTTAGGGCATACTGCAACAACATTTATGAGGGGTCTATTTCTAGCATCTTTCCATCCATCTGAAATGATGGAAACCCTGTTTCCTTCCATGAGTCTCTGATTGGTTGCAAAGTGTTGTGAATGTGTTCCACTTCCTTTCCCAAGAGTGTGGTTCGAACTTTTTCGTAACTTGGGGATTTGTACCCTTGTGGAGCTTCATTGATACCCTTCACCATCTGATGCCAATATGGAGACCTCAATACATTAAAGGGCAGCCCACATGCATAAATGCATCGAGCAACAACCTCATCAGCAATCTCCCTCTTTTCAATATTAAATGTTTTTTCCAATGCTCTTTTGGCCTTTTTCGTGAGCTCTCTGGACTCTCTTCATCAAAAGGGGAATCAAGTGGTTGACTTTGAGTTTGGATGAAAGGATGAGAAGTAGGTCTAGGTGTGGGTGGTCGTGATGAAGGCCTTCTTTGCAATGGAATTGTTCTAGTTCTATTTCTTTCAGCTTGTCTATCAGCCTCCTCTTGCTCTCTTAGGTACTCTGCCATTTTTTCATTTGATATTTTGGGCACTTCTTTATCCCCACACCTCAACACCCCAGTCAAATGGATTTTCAGTCGGCTATATGAGGATTTGTATTGAGTATGACAACCATGACATATCCAAATCCGACCCCCACCACCAACAAGGTTGTCTACCACTGTCACATGTCTCCAAAGAGGGGAATTAGGATCATGTCTCACAGGAACTGATGTGTTTTCAGAAGCTTCTTGGCCTTGCACTCCAACTGAAGCAGAACTTGATGCCATCCTAATCTGTTTTTGATCACCAAGATCACCATAACGGCGCGAGGTGAGAGCATACATAGAGTTAGGATGTTTAAAAAATTAAAAACATTTTGCCTTAACATAAATAAATTAGTTATGTCATCCTAATTTGTTTTTGATCACCAAGATCGCCATAAAGGCGCGAGGTGAGAGCATACATAGATTTAGGAAGATGTTTAAAAAATTAAAAACATTTTGCCTTAACATAAATAAATTAGTTATAATTATTAAATAAAAAATCCTAAACCATGCCATCCTAATTTGTTTTTGATCACCAAGATCACCATAAAGGTGCGAGGTGAGAGCATACACAGATTTAGGATGTTTAAAAAATTAAAAACATTTTGCCTTAACATAAATAAATTAGTTATGTCATCCTAATCTGTTTTTGATCACCAAGATCGCCATAAAGGCGTGAGGTGAGAGCATACACAAATTTAGGAAGCTAAAAAAAAAAAAAACAAATATATTAACATTGAACAATGCATTTAAAATTAAAAAACGATTTTTACTAATTATTAAATTAAATAACCCTAAACCATGCCATCCTAATTTGTTTTTGATCACCAAGATCACCATAAAGGTGTGAGGTGAGAGCATACACAAATTTAGGATGTGTTTAAACTCTAAACTTAAAAAAAAAATGCAACAAAATAAATAAATAAAAAACCGTAAAAAAATAAAATAAAAGGATGAATTAAAAAAATTAAAATATACTGTAGTGTAGATCCTTGTTGCAATAGATCCTTGTTGCCTCCAAACAAATGCTACCTCCAAGGACCAAATGTGATGTCTACTCTTTTAGTTTTGAATGAACAATAAATTTAAAACAATCTCTTCCTCTCAAGTCTCAACAATGGCTTCTCTCTTCTCCTCCTTGCAATGGTGGACTCCAAACAAAAGAAGCAATGGCTGCCCCTCCTTCCAATCTTTGCCTCCTCTAAGCTCCTTGCAAAACCTCCTTCCAATCTTTGCCTCCTCTAAGCTCTTCAATTCTTCTTTGGCTCTTTGCTCATACACTTGCAAAAACCAACAATGAATTGTTTGTGTGATTTCAAATGAAGGGGTGAGTGCTTTTATAACTTTTTGAGGTGATTAGGGTGTAATTGGAAGAGGACAACATAGAGATGATGAAGATGCTAGCACTTGTCACAATCACAATCATGCATCAAGAGGAAGATCATATTTTCTAGAGGAAGAAGACAATATGGCAGAGGAAGATGATTCATGGGAACATGTTTTAGATGCAGACAAGCTGGTCAATGTGCTTATGAGTGCCCACAAGCACAAACAACAATAGGAGAAATGAGGCCAACGCTCATATTGTACAAGTAGATGAAGTGTCTGTTGCATCACTTGAATATGTGGAAGAACCGGAACATGGAGAAGCTCTTGTGATGAAGAGAGTGTTGCTAACGCTTGAAAAGAAAGTGGATGAATCGATACAAAGAAGAATATTTTCTGAACCATTTGCAGATCCAGAGGTAAGGGTTGCAAGGTCATTGTTGATAGTGGTAGCATGTATAATTTGGTGTCAAATGAAATGGTAGATAAGCTTTGGTAAAAGTGTCACACACCCAAATTTGTATAAGGTGTTTTTGGTTTCTAAAAGGGCATCAAATCTTGGTGAATGAACAATGTTTGGTCAGATTTCAGATTGGGTTTTATAGAGAATATATTTTGTGTGATATCATGCACATAGGCGGGAGTCATGTGATATTGGTTAGACCCTGGCAATTTGATAGAAAGGCCATACATGATGGTGTAGCCCAACACCTACAGTCTTGAGAAGAATGGAAAGAAGCATACAATGAGCCTCTTGAAGACCAAAGGAGAAGAAGTGGACAGCAGTCATACAGTTCTGATTATTTCTGCGGCAAAGAGAAAGAAAAAGAAAGCATGTTTTGATTTCATGCCCAAACCCATGCAAGTTGGGACACTGGGTAAGGAATGTGATTTGCCAAGTGATTCGTTGAATGAATATGCGGAGATCACTTTCAATCAATTACAAGATGGTTTACCACCCATGAGGAGCATAAGCTATCACATGGATTTGATTCCTAGATTTAGTTTGTCAAACAAGGCAACCCATAGATTAACACCTACTGAACTTGAAGAGGTGAATAGATAAGTGTAAGAGTTATTGGAAATAGGTTTGATAAGGACATTTTGAGCCTCTGTGCGCAGTTCCAGTAGTGTTAGCACCCAAGAAAGGTGAAGAATGGTGTATGTGCACGCATTCTAGAGCCATAAACAAGATAAAAATCAAGTATAATTTTCCATTGCCTAAAATGGATGACCTGTTGGATTGTTTGAGTGGGGAAAAATTAATTTACAAAGATTGATTTGATTAGTGGTTATCACTAAATAAGAATTCGGAAGGTGATGAGTGGAAGACTGCATTCAAGACAAAGGGAGATTTGTATGAATGGCTTGTTATGCCATTTGGTTTGACAAATGTGTAAGTATATACACGAGGCTCTTGAATAAAGTGATGAAGCCATACCTTGATAAGTTTGTCATTGTTTATTTGGATGACATTTTTGATTTTTAGTAGACAAAAAGGGCACCTTAAATGCATTTGAGACGTGTTCTAAAGGTTGAGAGAAAAGAAGTTGCTGATCAACTTGAAAAAGTGCGGTTTTATGAAGACCAAATTGGAATAGCTTTGTTTTGTTATCCCCAAGGATGGATTGAGGATGGACTCGGAGAAGGTGAGAGCCATTTGGAGAGGCCAACACTGAAAATTATATTTGAAGCTAGAAGTGTTCATGGATTGGCATGCTTTTATTGGAAGTTTGTTAGAAACTTCATTGAGATATGTGCACCCATCACCAAGACAATTAGAAATGATAGAAAAAAATTTAAACAGACAATTGCAGTTGAGAAATGGCCAACACTGAAAATTATGTTTGAAGCTAGAAGTTTTTATGAATTGGCTTGCTTTGACCAGAAATTCATAAGAAACTTCAACGAGATATGTGCACCCGACACCGAAACAATAAAAATGATAGAAACAAAGTTAAACAAATAATTGCAGTTGAGAAGAGTTTTGAGTTGTTAAAGGGTCACTGAACAACCCGCATTAGCACTGCCGGATTTCAACAGTGTTCCAAGTTGATTGTGATGCTAGTGGGACAATGATAGGTGTTGTTTTGAGTCAAGAGGGCAAACCCATTGCATATTTCAGCAAGAAGCTGAATGATGCCAAGTGGAAATATGCCATTTATGACCAAGAGTTCTATGCAATTGTACAAGCACGTTAGAATTGGAGACACTATTTACTTCTGGAGGAGTTTGTTTTGTCCACTAAGCATCTAGAACTGCAGTTCATAAGCAGCCAAGATAAGTTAAATTAAAAGCATATGAAGTGGTTTGAATACACACACACACACACACACACACACACACACACACACACACTAAGTCACAAGGTTAGTTCGTGTTAGAGTTCGATGAGGATGATATTCGGTTCAAGTTCACCAATGAATAAAGTTCGGAAAAAATATTGCCATTACATTTGACCAATAACATATTTTTTATTATTAAAATATTCAAAAATACATTAAACATAAAAATAAATATAAAATATAAGGTGTAAATCAATAATAAAAAATAAATTAAACATAAAGTGAATATAAAATATAATTTATTATTAAAATAATTTAAAAATACATTAAACAAAAAATAAATATAAAATTTAAGATGTGAATCAATAATAAAAATATATTAACTTAGAAGTGAATATAAAATATAAGATATAAATTATAAAAAGAAAAAGAAAACTAAAAATAAAGTTTGAAAAAACTAATGAAAATCAAAACTAAAAGTAAACTCGAAAATTTAAGTAAAACTTAAAAACATTAAAAACAAATAAATAACTATACATTAAATGAAAATATACTTTGTAACCTAATAAGCGGCGGATAAATAATATGCTTTACGGATGTGAAAAAAGCATTAACTAAACGGACAAGGCATGGGGACTTGGAGTTGTGCTCCGCAGCAGCTGCGCATGCTTCTGTCTACGAGCCACAGTAAATACCTTTAATTACCATGCTTTATAGCTTCAATCTGATCATGGTTGACTCTCAGATTGGGGAATCCATTAGGCTTTGTTACGGAATATATCAAAGTTGACACCTAGGTACGCTCCCTCACAGATCAAATTTTCTGCTCGTGTTCAACACTTCTACACATCTTCCAAAGCCAAACAGATGCTGTGATTTTTCCCTACATTTTTAGTCGAATTGTACCGAATTTTATCAAACTTTTTCATAACCTTAAAAACGACGAATTTCAAACTTCATGGATGAAATTCGATGAAGCTTGTTACTAAGCATATATAACCTTGTTACTAAGCATATATATATATATATATGGCATAGAAGTGGGAAACTAAATAGAGTTACAAATGCACCGAGTATAAGATACCTCTTATTAAGTTAAATGAGAGTCGAGGTGATTGGATTTGTGATGCAGGAGCATCCTCCTTGATGATGTACATAGGACATGTTAACTTCAATTTTGGTTTGAAAACATGTTTGTAAGGTTAGAAGGTCATTAGGAGTCACCTAGGCTGTTTGTGTGTGTGTAGTCCCTTACAAATTCAAATTCTACACTTTCCCTCCAAAACTGTGAATTTGAATTTTAAAGGCTATTTTGGCACGAGTTAGGAGTTTAAGATGTCTTGTAGGTCCTTTAGGAGTGTTAAGCATGGAATAAGACCTATAAAGACGTAGGTGGTCATAATTTAGTGTTTATAGGGTCTAAGAGTCTTAGTGTGTGTGTTTGGAGGCATAGGTCTTGGATCATAGTTTAAGCCACAGAGCTATTCATAAGACCAAGGTCTAAAAGGGATCAAGATTTAGTTTTAATGGCTCATGGATGTATATAAACCATTTTGTAACTAATTGAGCCTCATTCTATTCGAACGAGAATCAGAAACAAATTCCAATGAGGTAAAATGAAGAAATGTTTTGTGTATACACAGTGTGTTAACTTGTAATGGTTCTTGCATGAGAAGTCGAAAAGATTTTTGTACAATATTTTGATGATTCTTGAACACATGCATGTATTAGATTAGGACTGTAATTGCAGAGCATACCTAGAGCCTAACCAGACTAAAAGGAGCAAATGTAAAGTATTGGGTAGAAAGTTGCAAGTTGCAGGAATGGAAGAGCTTTGACAAGGTTACAGTGCTAAAGGAGATGACAATGGTAAATTTGAAGGTGGAAGGAGAATTATAAGGAAGTGGGTCTTCAAACTTAACACATATCATCTAGACACAGTGAAGAAGAATATTTATGGAACTTTAGGTATCAAGAGTTCATCATTCAATGACAATCTGTGACAGTCGGGCCATAAGAGCTGACAGAACCTTAGAAGGCCTAATTTGCAAGTGAAATAGTGTATTTTGAAGGATATTTTACAAAGAAGTTTAACTTGAGACTTTGAACATAGACATAACGCCGAAATGGGTATTCAAAGGTGTCATTACTTCCTTGATCGAGTCACTAGGGCTAAAAATAAGGGAGTAAAACAGTGTTGACAGGACTGTTAAGAATTTGAGCATGGAAGAGAGTTATAAGTAAAGAAGAAGGGTTTAGGAACGAGAAGACTTATGAAATTTATTCCACCCCTCAACAAGGATAAAGGGTATTAGAAAATGTTTAGATTGGGTTTTGGGCATCTATAGATTGTTCTGTTCATGAGCTCACATAAAGCATGTGTCTTAAGAAGCCTTAAGGGCAGTTTTGGGAGAAATTGGGACAATTAATTGATTCCTTTTGCATTGAAACCACTTGATGATTGAAGGATCATTTGATAAAGTCTAGAACAGGGTAAAAGAGAAGTTGAAACACAAACTTGCATGTTGGGGTCAGAATTGACCAAGGAAGAGAGGATTCTAAGGCTAATAAAGTGAGTTTTCTTGACTCGGAAAGTATTGAATTTGGGAGTTTTCTTGACTAAAGTTGTTGATTGAGTGATTGATCATCTAGCTCTGCATCAATTTGACTCTATGAAGTATTTGTATGAAGAGGATGTGGATTTGAGAGATGAATGGACACCATGCAAGAGCTCAAGCTGGCACAGATAGATCTTCATGGTTATTTTGTAAAAGTGGCTATTTTTAGAGGATTGATTTTTTTGGAAGATTGGTTATTTTTAGCTTGGTTAAAAATAGCACTTGGCTATTTTTAGATAGAGGTGCTAAAAATAAGAAGAGCTAAAAATAGAAGTTCAGTTCTATTTTTAAGAGTGCATGAGTGGATGGATAAAGATAGCTTGCTTTTGCTAAAAATAGAAGTGTTGCTCCAAATAGACATGGCGCTAAAAAAGAGTGCTTTTATTAAAATTAGCATGCTTTTATTAATTTTAGCAACTGCTGCTTTGAAATAACCCTTGCGCAAAAAAAAAGAAGTGAATGTAAAAAATGGGGTTAACTATGTTAGCAACTGCTGTTCTTGTTATTTGCGCCAACGAAAAGAACGAATAAGAGTTACATGCAGCAGTCATGCAGTGTTGGCGCCAAAAAAGCAATATGTAGGGGAAATAAGTATAAAATAAGAGCTGCTGCTGCAACAACAACCAACAGCATGCAGGGAAGAATAATAAATAAAATTAATAATAGACAACAATCTATTATTAGCATCAGCAGTCGACTTGGATAGAAGAAGGATTTTTGCATTGTAAAAATTCATTAGACACTTGCAGCTGTTTGGCTCTGGTTTTAGAGCTTTGTACTTGCACCTCTGAGTAATAAAATCCATTTTTGCCCTCTCATATCTGTTGTTTTTTTCTTCTATTTTTCATTGTGTTTGATAGGAATATTGTGTTGCTCTAGTGTGGAATTTACTCCCTCTACCGCTGTCCTTTCTCCTAAACCCTTGAATTAATTTTGCAAAATAGCTTAGAGTTGTGCAGGTGTGTGGATCTTTGATTTCTCTGTGTGCAGAGTTACATGCATGTGTTAAATTATTGGTGTATCACCCTTATTTCCCTTTTTTCCGCATTCCTTCTCCCTTTTCCTTGTCAAAGTTTTAGTTTTTAGGTGATTCACAAGGGAACCAGCCCTCTCTGGAGGTTCACCTCAGACATAGGTTACCCACAACCTTGAGGTGTTCCAATTTTGTCAACAGGAGAGAGAGTACACACACCATTCTCTATCAGGGTGCAACTTTTGGGTGACAACAGTTTTTAGCACGCCGGTGGGAGTAATACAAAAATTTGCTAAAGAAGTTGATGTTATTCTTAGCAAATATCAGTGTTTCAAACACAAATATTCAGCATCTGGCGACTCCATTGGCCCAAAGATCCCTTTTTCTCAATCAACAAACCATTTCCTCCATCTTTCCATATTTTTATGAGGTTGTGCAATCATGACTTCAATTCCTCATTGGAATTCCCAGTTTCAAGAGAATTATTACTCCCCTCCACCTCCTTTTCCCCAAAATCCTCCTCCAAATCAGTATTATAAGCCCTATCATAATGAATATGCCCATGATCCAAACAATTTGTATGGTTATCCTAATAATCATGGTGTTTTTCAGGAGCAGGAATATGCAGATTATGGAAACAATTCCATGCCTAATGATGATTTTCATATGCAGGTACAACACTTGGAGATAAAAATGGTACAAATGAGGGCAACAAGTTCCATCAAGGCAGCCAAGCTTGGATTCAGGGTACCCTACCCATGGGCCGGTCCTATGCCAAACTGGTATAGCCCTCAAGAGAAGATAGACTTTGTGTCTGAATTGATACCACAAATATCAGAGTGGAATGAAGAGATGGAAGCTTACCAATATAGTGTTGAGAAACCCTGTCAATGGGGTAATTCTTCACTATCATCATGCAACCCTCCTACTTCTACTTTCCAACCACTTCAACCGGAGCCCAAGTCCCAAATTCCTAGCTTTCTTAAAGCTTCTCCTCCACAAGATCTTACACCTCTCCAATCATCTCAACCATTGCAAAATCAGTTAGTGACCCAACCCACCCCCTCCCCCCTCATATTCCCAAATCCATTCTGGAATGAAACTAATCAAGCAAATCAGTTTGGAAGAGCAACCAACTAAAGAGCCAAGTGAAGAAGTTCTTAGGAAAAATCTAACAAAATGGAGCTTACAGTTTGAGGACAAACAAATTCCACGGTTGGTTAAGCCTACAATAGAGGAGTGCACGAAAGTGGTTGAATTACAGAGCAAGCAGCAGGAGGAATATGACCAACAAGCAAAGGTTAGACAAAGTTTTCTCAAATCTCTTGAGATACAACGTAAAGATAATGTTTTGAAGGAGCATATGAATGTTTCTAAGGATCAGATCAACAATCTTGAGCCTATATCATCTTCAGATCAGCTTGCAAACAGTCATACAGAGGAGGAAATCAGCAAAGAAATTCAAATTCAAAAGGAGTTTTCCTCAAGCATGAACAATAAAGAGGATGAGGTTTTATCAGACTTAGAAGATTTGATGATGAGGAAGAGCCAATTGAAATTGTAAGTATTCCAAATCCATCATCTATCTTCTTCAATAAAGACTCTCTTGTTATTACATCTTCTTTCGAGCTTGAAAAAGAGCCAAATATGAGGTTGTTTGCAAAGGATGAAGTAGAAAAAGTTTCAGATCAGTCTCAGAGCATCCAATATGATCAAGGAAGTGCCTCAAGTACTCTAAATGATGAGATTACACACAAAGAAGAGGGGCAGATCAGAAAAATCAGTTTATCAGCTATGAGAAAACCATGTCCAATCAGGTATTTGGCTAGTTTAGAGCCACAAAAGGAGTTGTCATCAATTGTGCTCATTTCAGAGCATAAGAAAGAGCTTCAAGTTGCCAAAAATCAGCCCCAACATCTACAAAGACAGAGTGTGGATCCTATAGAGGTGTTTATTCTTTTTTGGGCTGATATTTTGAGCAAATCAATGGTGCAAACCATGTTTGCACTTTTACCATGTGATCTAGTTGCAAAATTGATCTCATGGCCGCACTTTTTGAGAAAAGGAAGTTATTTCTCCCAACCAATATGTGGTTTTGTTTAGCTTTCCTTTCTCTTTGTTTAGATTAGGAGTAGTTTAGGTTTGTTTCTTGCATAATAAGTGCTTGCATGCACATTGTTTTTCCATTTTCTTAGTTAGTTGTCTTTTCAAGAAGTGCTTGCATGCACATGTTTTCCTTTTTGTTGGAGAGGGTATTTCAGTTGTTTTGTTTCAGAGGATACAAGTTGTTGACAGAGGTATGTGACTCCATAGCCCAATGGATGCAGAAGGCTACTGATCTCTTTGTTTAGCAAGCAAACAATCCCGTGATGTCGCCAAAATGTTACCATATTTTCACGCCAAAGGATTGCTAAAAATAGCATTTGGCTATTTTTGGAAAAGTAACTAAAAAAAAAAAATTGACTAAAAATTTTGAAAAGTGACTATTTTAAAATTGATTGGTTTTTGGAAATTGGCTATTTTTATATAGAGTGCTAAAAATAAGAAGTAAGCTAAAAATAGAAGTTCAGTTCTATTTTTAGACATGGCCCTACTAAAAGAGAGTGGATGGAAAATTAGATGCTTTTATTAATTTAGCAAGTGTTGTTGAAATAATAGCGCCTAAAGAAAAAATGATTTGTTAAAAATTAAAGAATAAATTTAAAGTGCTGTCCTATAGAAATTGCGCCAAAAGGAAAGGTGAAAATAATAAATAAAAGTTAAAAAGCATTGCAAAAGGAAGCAATATGTAGAAGGAAAAAAGGAAAGAATAAAAATTATAACATGCAGAATAAATTAAAATTAAAGCAACAAAGTTATGGCGCCAAAAAGAAGCAAAGAAGGGAAATAAGTATTAATAAAAAAGCTGCATGTTGTTGTCAACAAAGGCCCAAGCAACAAAAGGAAAAAAAAAAAATAAAAAAATAGACAACAAGTCTATTTTGGGCATGCAGTTGATTTCGACTTGGATAGAAGAAGGATTTTTGCATTGTAAAAAATTCATTGACACACTTTGGGCTGTTTGCTCTGGCAATTTTAGCTTTGTATTTGCACCTCTGAAAAAAAAGCTCCATTTTGCCCTCTCATACTGTTGTTTTTCTGATTTTTCATTGTGTTTGATAGGAATATTGTGTTGCTTAGTGTGGAATTTACTCCCTCTACCGTTGTCCTTTCTCCTAAACCCTTGAATTAATTTTGCAAAATAGTTTAGAGTTGTGCAGGTGTGTGGATCTTTGATTTCTTTGTGTGCAGAGTTACATGCATGTGTTAAATTATTGGTGTATCACCCTTATTTCCCATTTCCGCATTCCTTCTCCCTTTTCCTTGTCAAAGTTTTTAGTTTTTAGGTGATTCACAAGGGAACCAACCCTGCGGAGCCCTCTCTGGAGGTTCACCTCAGACATAGGTTACCCACCAACCTTGAGGTGTTCCAATTTTGTCAAAAGGAGAGAGAGTACACAGTGATGCCTTGAAAATATGATTTTCAAAGTAGTGAGTTTACATAGATTTCCCAAAAGCACAATGCTAGATAGAGATGCCAAGTTTGTTGGTTACAGAATGGGAAAATGGATGTTTAAATCAGAATCTTAGTAACTTGTTGAGATGTTTTGTGGGAGACAAGCCCAAATAGTGGGATTTGATATCAGCTCAAGATGAGTTTTGTAATAAAATCAGCCAATATGAATGGGAAGATCCCATTCCAAATTGTAAGTGCAGCCCAAGATCATGTGGGACATCAACAATTTGAGTGGGAAATGTGTTGAAGTGGAGGATCATGTAGAGTATATGCAAGAATTACATGTCATTTGAGGGAAAGTTGGAACAAAACACCATGAGATACCAACAACATGATGATGTCAAGCATAGGTAAGATAAGATAAGATAATGTCTATCCGGGAATGGTAAACCCATCTTCCTAACATCCGAGGTCGATAAAGAAGAAACTCAGAATAGTGTGATGATCCAAAGAAGAGGAAGAGGAGGTGAGATGACGAGACCTTCCCTTATATTGCTGTTTGTCGAAAGTAGTATGTCTTAAGGGCCTAGTAGATCTAGTCGCCCTCTCGGTAACTGGGATTGGTACAATAGTGCACGACAAATATCGGGGGGTTAAATATGGACCCCTGGATTGTACCGATATAGAGTGTGACGTTGGGTGGTATCGATCTGGCGCTTAGTGCCTCTCTCTGAGGGTAGAGCCGAAAAGAAGGAAGTGATCCTTTGGGGAGAGTCTTCTCTGTTAAGTGTCTGAATAATGTGATCCCAAAGCCTAAGAGCCTCCTGCATGTATAAAGCCAGACACTTCTGATTGACATATCTGAAAAGTCAGTAAGTGCACGGGTCCCTTTGAAAAGACAATGGAACCTCCCCCTAATCTCATAGTAGATGGGACAACGGAAGATGAAGTGTGCTTCCGTCTCGACCTCCTGAAGATTGCATAGCTAGCAAGTCTTGTCCGATCGATCAATGGTGGTCTGTCTCACTCCAAAGCCTATGAGAACCCACTCGAACTGACCCAAGGGGATGCGAAGAGCGTGCATCCAATGGCGAAGGGTATACTGAGGATGGATAATAAGTCCGTCCCTCAACTCCAAGAAGTGCTCCACATAAAAACCATCTTCTAGGCGTAACCCACCATGAGGGTTCACCCAAGTGGTGTGGATGAATTGTTTGTAAATATCCTCTATGATGATCTGTTTAGTTTACTGTCTGGAAGGTAGAAGATGAGTGGTGCATCCAAGGAGTATCAAAAAGGAGGAAGACGATCCATCCTAATACTCACTGACTCTAAGAGAGCAAAAGCCCCAACGTACCAACAACGAGCACGACTTGGAGAATCAGAAAGGGCAATGCTCTCCGAGGAACAATATGCCAAATACGGGTACCTATCTCTCCCCTCCATTGAGTCAACAAAGCTTCAGATACAGTGCAAAAAGGAAACCAGTCAAAAATGGTCTCTAGCCTGAAAGGACGGGCCCCAAACTCCGCAAGAATGATGTGATTGGAACGGATTGCTTGCAAGGTCTTCTTCCAATTCAACTTGTTGTATGTTCCCTCGGGAACCTTCCCTTCATCAAACGTGCAAAACTAAGTCTCCAATCGAAACTCTTTTGCACTATGCGATAGAGTTATTGGATGGGATTGATATCTCGACCATCTTCAATGTGGCGATTTGTATCCATTTCATGAAGGAAAACACTTGATGATGATGATGGATATTTGAGACAACAATTAGTTGAGAAAGAGAAAGGGGAGATTAAGGTCATTTTGGACTCTAGAGTTGTCAAGAAGACTCAAGTAAAGAATATGTGGAGTATTTGGTCAATGGAAGGATAGAGCAAAGTGGAAGCTTTAACTTGGGTGAATGCATCCGAGATGGACAAGCACAACAAACACTTGGAAGAGCTCATTCTAGGTTCATTAGCAAGAGCTCATGGATTTTTCACTTTACCCATGGTGAATTGGCAATCATGCATCAACCAAAAAAATATAGTAGTGTTTCAAAATCGCGATTTATCGGCGATAAATCGTTTACAAGCATGAAAACGATTAATCTTTTGAAAAATCGCGATTTTTGTTATGCCGATAAATCGGCGATTAATCGCGATAAAATACCCTGCAAAATCGTTGAAAATCGTGGCTAAACTCGTCGAAAATCGTGGCTTAGGGTTAAATACGAAAATAGACCAAATCGATTTGTTTTTTCTCCTGTTTTCTCTTTGCCCGACTCGTTTTTGCTACTGCGACTTGCATTTACTCCATTCGTGGGCATTCGACGTGGGTAGGAGGGCACTTGACTTGTTTTTTGTTGCGACTTGTATTTTCTCCATTCGTGCCCATTCGTGTCTGGTTTCGTGGGATTTGTGGCGGTTTCGTGGGATTCCAACCAGCTCAAAGAGAAATGGATCTCGTTTTTTTTCTTATCACTTGTTCGTGGCCCTAGCCAGCAGATTCGCAGTATACAATCTTCGTATTATACAATATACTATAGTCAAACATATATAATATAGTTGAATCTATAGTATAACATATATAATATACTATATTTATTAATAGTTGAATCTATGAACTATACAGTGTATAATAGTAGACTGTAATTAAATTAAAATTAAAAAAAGTATAACTATACGTAATAGTAAGTTGTAACAGTAATAATAAATATATTCATAGAACAATGATATTTTACTTGGAACATTAGTAATAGTAATAATAACTATAGTCTATAACTATTCGTGACATTAATCTTTTACTTTATTAGTAAAAGTATATATATAATATTAGTAACTATACACGTAATAGGAAATTAGTAATACTAACTGTAATAATAAATATATAATATATAACTATTCGTGACACTAATAGTAAATTAGTAATAATAAATATATTTATTGTTAATAGTGAATACAATGATATTTTTTTATATAATTTATTCTATAGAGTCACTTATCGCATCATTTAACAATGTTTTTACATTTAATTTAAGTTTATTTTATGAATTTAAATGTTTTTAAAAGTAGTGATAAAGTTGCCGATTAATGCCAATAAATTGCCGATTCCCGATTTCCGATTCAAAATTTGGCCTGCCGATTAATCGCCGATAACGATTTTTTGAACTATGATCCCAGGACCCTAGTCAAACATAGGAAGCGCAAAGAAATTGGTTTCAGTGATGAAACATGGTAGAATTGAATCACTCCTTATCTCATGACAAAACAATCGGTTACTGTAGGCGGCAGTTGCAAAGCTGTCAGTTACTACAGGTGGCAGTTGTGAAATTGGCAGTTTGAGGTCAGCGGAGGTTTTACTTGCAGCTAATGCATAAGAAAAAGTAATGGGGCTAAAATGACAGTTTGTCATTTGGAGCATTTTCAAGAAAGAGGGATTTTGAATAGACACCCCAAGACTAAGAGAAATGAAAAAGCATGAAAGAAGGTCGATTCAGAAGGAGCTTCATGGTTGCTAGGGTGGTGGAATGTGGTTTAGAGATAGCAAAGGAGTAGAATGTTGAGTCAAGTCCAGAACATGACTCATATTGTATTTTGCTCTTCTTTGTGTTTGTAACACAAGGGTAAACTAGAGATGTGTGTGTTCGCCTAACTTTGTAATTTTGTCATCAACAGTGAATAAAGTTGTGATCTTGGTCTCTTATCTAGTGTAAATTTGTGTGTGGGTGCCCATAGTTGAGTAAATTAGTCCATTGCTGTAAGGAATGGACTGATGTTTAGATGACATCCCATCCTTGACTGCACGAGAATGTCCTCATTAATGTTCTGTGCATCCGGTTTGATAGAGAAATGATTGAATTACTCAATGTATTGCTATAGTTAGTATGCTAACTATGGTTAGTATAATAAATCAAGTCAAATCTTAATGCACCCAGGTTATTGGAAGGCTACTTATAAATTAAAATAAATTAAAGAGTTGGATTTTGGAAGTTGGTATGTGGGAGTAAGAATGGCTAAATGTGTTTTGAGTTTTTTTAGTCAATCTGTATAGGATTTTTAATGTAAATAAAGATTCAGAAATACTACTAAGATCCTGATTCGGTTGGGTATGCAGAAGGATCCTACCCTAGTATGGCTTGGGTACGGGCTGTGTGTCTCGTTTATCTGAGATTTGGGTAGGGTGTGGCCTGGGGATCCCAGATTCACACGTGTTCTCCTACATCTTGTTTGATAGAGAAGTGATAGCACCGCTCAATGTATTGCTATAGTTGGTATGCTAACTAGGGTTATTGTAATAAATCAAGTCCAATCTTAATGCAAAGTGGTTATCGGAGGGCTAGATATAAGATTAAAATGAATTAAAGAGTTGGATTGTTGGAAGTTGGTACGTGGGAGTTAGAAACATTAAATGTCTTTGAGTTTATTAGTCTATTAGTATGGGCTTCTTTTATGTAAATAAGCATTTAGAAATGCTGCTAAAATATTGATGCGGCTGGGTTTGCAGTATGACCCTGCCCTATTATGGCTTGGGTATGGGGTATGTGTCTGGTTTAATGAGATTTGGGTAGGGTGCAGTCTAGGGATTTTGGATTAGTTTGAGTTCTCCTACAAAAGAACGTAGGTGAGTCTACGATCCCAGGAAGCATCCACGAGGAATGAAGCCTAAAAACTTTTTTTTTTTCCTTTTTATTCAAAAATAAACATAACGTAACAATGATTATGAAATATAATAAAAACACTTTTTAAACCCTAAAATCTAAGTGAAACACAAAAAGACGAGATAAAATCTGAGTACAAGAAAGGGTCGTCAAAGCATTGGGACATAGATCCAAAGGAAGTTGACCTGAATTCTTCCATTTTCCACCACTCAGTTGACATTGACTCTTTTGCGATAAATAGCTTGGCCAGCGTGAGTAGCAGACCTTGTGGTTCTAGTGAGCCACCTCACGATGTCAATGTTGATATTGATGCTCTTGATGTGAAAGGTGACTATGAATGTTAATTGTTGTAATTAAGTATGATTAGCGCATGACATTTAAGATTTATGATTATTATGACATTTGGCATTCAGTTAGTATTTTCATTTTGTGGTTATTTTGTTTTTTATATGCATACTATGTGGTTAGTGTCACTAATTTCCTATTTATTAGGCTACAATTTCTATATATATATTTTATTTTTATATAGTTTTTGTACAGCTGTATCCAATGCCAAAAATAATCACTTTATTGGTGAATCCGGTTCTTAGAACCCGAATCCGAACTAGACCCAAATCAATAACTTAAAATAGAAACATATCAAGTTATGCCTACTAACGACTATCTATCAATAATTATAACATTAGAGCCACACTCATCATTCAAAACTGGGGAAGTTCAACACTGTGACTCCCACTTCATTACAAGCTTTATCATATCATAATCTCCCCAAACTCCGTTGACAACCACATCCCCTTCTCTTCTGAAACTAAAACTTGATAGTACTATTTTATGACATCCAGGTAAAACAGATATTGAAGGAATCATTCCAGATCATCCAGGCATTCCAGTATTAGCACACCATGCCAGCAGCTGTCATAACACCAATAACATAGCAGAATCATGGTCACTATTGTCTTCCTAAGGCCAGGAACAGATCATAGTTAATAAACTCTTGCAGATTTGACCGATTAGGAAATTGATTGAGCTTGACCAACCCAATTTGCAGCCATTAATAATGGATGAAGCTCAATTCATGATGAGCAACTTTTAAACCAGATGCCATGGTTCAGTTACGGTCGAACAAAAAACAAGACAACATTCTGCAGGGGAAGAAGGTACTGCTTCTCAGGGAAAAAACATTGAGACAAGTTGCTGCTCGCCTTAGGAAGTTGCTCAAATTTGGGGCTAGCAGCAAATGTTTCCAGATATTCTATCTTAACATGCAGAACTGCTCTGCAAAATAGCTAATGAAAGACCTATCATACCCTAGACCACAAGTCGGTTCATAAACTATCATTCCAAGCAATGACATCCTAGAAATGAGCTCATTGATTTGCCAAGGCTTCAATATATTTCTTTTTCTTAAACGTTGAGAAAGGATGAGATGCAGTCTACAGCCTCTTTTTATCCTGTCTCTGCAGTGACTCAGATAGCCCCTCAAGCATTGGCTACTCGAACACTTTTTGCAGCTTCCTCATTTCTGTGGGATCTCTGAACTGGGAAACCCACAAGAACCTTTTCCAAGTAGCTGAAACAATTTACAGATGTTATTTTTTTCAAATTTGCGGATAAAAATTGAAACTGCCCCAAGCACAGCACTTGTAACTCCAGCAGGAGACCATGAAAATATTAGGAGTATAATGTGCTTCATGAAGGCAACAGGCCCCCTACTAAGCCTAGTTAAATCTACAAGACAAGATAAAATTTCTTCATGTGGGCCAAGGTAAAGTTCAGCAGATAAACGAACCACAAGATCTTGAACTTCCTCTTGCTCAGCTAACATCCATGAAACCTTATTCATATAGTGTTGATAAATTGTTTTGCAAGGGGAAAAATGGTGGGCTATAGCAACAGTGTAAATTAGATTGAGTTTCTTATCTATTATAATGGGGAGGTGCCCTTTATTGATTAACTAAAAATGCATGGGAAGTAAATATTTACACTAATCTATTCCTGGGCGGATTGGGAATTCATCCCAAGGATGTTATACTCGAGAAAGGTAATGTAGGAAAATGGGAATAAAAAGAGGAATATAGGAAGAGAGTAGGGCAAGGAAAGGAGAGGTATCACCTGTGCTTTCCGATAGGCAAATACAGATCCTTATTTTAATCACACAAGTATTAGTTAACAACAATGATCATCTACTAATTTATAATACTGGAATAACAAGAGTTGATTATTAATTGAACATAAGAACAAATAATAATGCACAAAGACAAAACCATAGCACACATTTTGAATGTCTCTCTCTTTATTCTCTTGCTTATAAAAATATGTTGAATACAAAGCTTCCACACCCTTTTCTCTAAACTTTCAATTATCCAAAAAGATCGATTACAATAACTTGTGATCACATATTTATAAGAACACAATCCCTACAATGAAGGCTACATGCAGCCCGGACAAAGTCAAAATTTCTAATAATGGGGACTTGCAAGTCGATTTGTACTCGACTTGTGTGTTGACAAAATCAACATGTATCCAACTTGTAAATTGACAGTCAATTAACACTTTCTTAGATCTTGCAAATTGACGAAGTCAATTTACATGTGCAAATCAGGAAGTTCTGATTTACGATTACAAAATTACACGGAAATACATGCGTAACCAAAATGACATGCTGCAAATTATCAATCCTCCTTTTGCAGCTGCTTTCCTCATCATCCTGTGCAATGATTGTTTCAGGTTGGGAATCCTCGAGTTTTTTTATAAGCGTTGAAAAGCTTGAACATGTCTTGGATTAGCTCTTCGTCAGGGCCTTGTGGATATTTGGTACATATTTCGATCTGCATACCTGTATCAATCATCCTTTGCTGGACACTTCCTCAGATCCTTCTCGAATTTATCAAAAACATTATGGTATTTGACGAATTTGTCAATTGAATCAAGATCAAAGGAAGATCTGGGGATTCTCCTTCTACTAGTTGCCTGAATTGATCAAAGATTGTCTCAACAGGAAGCGACGCCATGTCTTTATCATAGTAGTTGCAAGAAAGTTTTTTTATCACTTCGGCAATATCATTTGAAACTTCTATGGCTTCGTTTCTTGCCTCTCTCAGCTTGACAAGGCATTTATCCAAGATGTGAATATGGAAGATGACAACATCATGAAGCTTGAAACTTTTTCCACGCTCCTCTTCTTTCATTACTCCTTTGATATGGACATCTGTTTTAATTTTCTGAAAAGCTTCCAACTTGCACAAATATGCCTTCCAGATATCAACTTCCTCCTGATGCTGCTCCTCATTGGCTCCAATAGCTTCTGGTTCAGTCTCAATTTTGGATCAATGGTCTTGCCTTGTGAAATGAGTCTATCAAACTAGGCACTGGTAGCACGACCCATGTTACCAATTCTTTCTACCGTTGTGATAGTCTATAAATTTGTGAAGGTCAGAGGAGGGGGATAACTGGACAGGTTGAGTTATTTTCTGAATAAAGGCAAATAGCTGATCCACCTTATTCCTTTGTTACTCCTTTGTTTCCTTGTCCTTGTCCATTTTGTTGAATAGGGTGCCAAGGGCAACTTGTACATCTTGCTTTGCTCCTTCCCTTGTGACCTCCCATAGGCGAACCTTGGAAATCTGATAGTCCGACACTGAAATTTCTTCTTCATTCTTACCTGTGGGGGTCACTGTCACTTCAACATGTTTTTCACTGCCCTCGTCTATTATTATTATGGAAACCGTTTTTTGTTTCCTTGTTTTTATAGAAGAGGGCTGCTATAGGTATAAAGCACTGAAATCAATCTCCTTTAGTGGGACCATTTGCTTCCTCTGCTTTGAGGCCACACTATCTAACCAACTAGAAACTTGTGGATCTCCCGAGCTGATCCTAGTTGCTGTGAATCTTCTTTGTCGAACCCAACACTAGGGTTGGAATCATTTGGAGGAGGGGAAGACATAATGTTGCAATAGGGGCCACTACAAAAGCAATAGGTGGGGAAGATGATATGACCTTGGGACTAGATAGAGGAGGGGTTGAAGAATGCCGAGGTGAAAATGGAGGTGGAGTGGAAACCCTAGGAGAAAGAACCAATTTTGGAGATGGTTCTTCGCTTAGAGAAGACGGCACCGAAGTAGAGGAAATGACGACAAGGGGAGGGGCACCAACAATTGATCCTAGAGGAGGCACAACAACAATTGATCTGATGGAGGGGCAACGGTGTTGAAATAATAGCGGAGTCCACAACCAAGAAAGATTGGGAAGTAGTTAAAATGAGATCAGGAGATAAAGGGTCTAAATCAATAGCTTGTACTTAGGTGGGGGCCTTAGTAGACTCAAGTGTACCTTGGGTCCCGCCACTTCTCCTTACAATCTTAAATTTCATACCATTGGCCCTTCCTTAATGACTTCTTTACCTTTTCCCTTGCTAGTGTCTAAGGGTTGATCATCTTTAGGGGAGCTCATCTCCTTCTGTTGTGATGACTCTTCCTCTTGCTTATGCTCACCTGTTTTGGTAGGAGCACCTGCATCAAAGAACCTGCTTGGAATTTGTAGCTTTTCCCTTTTGGGTGTGATTCCCTAGTCAGTAAGCCAATGTAGAGTTCATGTCACCACCATGCTAGTTCTGTCCTTCAAAGAGGTGGACTCAACTCAGCCTTGGTCCAATCTATACGATGGAGGGACCTAAGTTCAATTTGGGCTTGGACATATACCGGGTCCAAAACATTTCCATCATCAATCATTCCCTTGGGAATGTTAGCCATATCGAAATTTGAGATCTGTTGCAAGGTCATGTGGGACTAATCTTGTCTCCTTACCGTCATTTCATTGCCACAATCCATCTAATAATCCTTGTAATATGGTACACAAATATGGGAGGATCCCAAGATGTTATGTATTACATCTTGAATGTCAAAGGATGGCCTTTGTTGAAAAGATTGGACAGTGACTGCAAGCATTTTTGTCTCAATGTTTTTGGCTTTAACAAAAGAGGTGCATGTGATCCGGAAAATGAACTTAGTGACTCACTTATCAAATTCCCAGTTTTCGGATACTTCATACAATATTCTCAATTTCCCGTAAATTTCTTAAAATTGGCTTGATAATTTAAAAACAGTATTACAACTGATCAAACAATGAGCAAATAAGGGAAAAACAGAATAACAATGCAAACCAAGATGATAACGGAGTTCGCCCTATGTCTCGGGTTTGCAAAAGCTCTCAAACTGATCGATTGTTGACATAAAATAACTTTTGTACAATAATAATGACATACTTAATAATTCTTTCGCCTGCAAAATTGTCCCCACACCAGCTCTAAAAGCTCTGGTTCTGTCTCCAATAGTTCCATGTAATAAAATCATCTCTCTCTCTCTCTCTCTTGCTCCCATTAGGGGCTGTCCACTACCAAAGTTACCTCTTTAAAAGGAATTTGACCGCTTTTATAATGTTTGTAAAGGCCATGGTATGACGGTTAAGGTGTTATCTTTTTAACAAATTAATTGGGATTGGAATCCTCCATGCGCCATCCCTTTTACTAATATTAACATAAAAATCCATATTACGCGTGGGTCTCAGCCACAAAGCCTTAATAAGGCATGCACATAAGTTTACAAACCATGTTTCTTGGGATATTATCCCACATTGACCATGCAGCAAACCAACAAAAACTTGAAATAGCCCTTTGACCAAGGAGTTGGACATGGTATAGGCCACACTTAACATGGTTTCTTTAATCTATGCGTTGCATGCGTGCAACTCGACTGTGAACTCGGTCAGCTTGGCCGCGAGTTGTAGGCTGTTGTGGTGTGTTGGCAAGTTGGTTGAACTTGGTCCATGTGGCATTGGGATATATACCACATGCACTATGAGTTGGTCCTCCATGTGGTTTATATATACCACATGCACTATGAGTTGGGATATATACCACTGGGCATTCAAGAGTGAATAAAATATGCATCGGGTAGCATGCCATTTGAATTGCCCTGACGTTGGGTTACTATCTTTAGAATGGATGTTCCAAGTAGTTTGACACATGCACCACCAACCAATTTGTGCCTCGAATGGGTAGAAGGTGCACCATGTATATGTCCAACATGTCTCTTTTAAGTTGTACGTATCATCACTAGTCCTCTAGTGTTTCTTTAGAGTGGACATGCCAAGTAGTTTGACACATGCAACACCAACAAATTCGTGCCTCAAATGGGCACAAGCTGCACCATATATACTTCCAACTTATCTCTAAGTTATACATATCATCACTCAGTCCATCAGTGTTTATAAACTGTACAGAATCAATTTTCTTACTTCTAAAGTAAGATGTGGGCTTTTCTGATCAAATCATGGCCCTTTTTTTTTTGCTTCATCTGAGATTCGTGTTAACTGAAGTGATACATCTATATAACTATGTGAAGCCTCCTTATTGTGGATTCTTATTGTCACTTGTCAGACAATACCCTTCCTAATCTGTGTCTAAATTAAAATATGGTTTGTGTAGATAGAAGTTTTAGATGTCAATGCATTCTTTTGACCCCCTCTCTTCAGGATATTGTCTTGATTCCAAAATTCTGTTGGAGATCGATGAAATGTGTATAACCTACGAATTAGCAAATCAAAACATGATATACAGGTTCATCACCATCCAAGATGAGATAAGAGTATGGATCAAGGTGTATTTGATGGAGAAGAAACTTAGTTACAAAAGTCATTGAAGTTATATATTGATGCAGCTATGCCAACATCTCTGTAACTAAAGGAACTAATAACCCAAAGCCACAAAGAGTTAACCATAGCAAGTATTCTCATTCTCTATATGCTAGATTCAAATGAAATGTGGTTGCAGTAAGTTATCGATTACTGGTGATATATTTACCACCCATGCATAACACGTGGAATAGTTTATGCATAGGTGCTCTGATATTATGTAACATGAGGTTGTCTCTCCTCAGAATTTGGCTGGCTCACTCTGAAGGACACTTTGAGCTCTGATTGCTTAATGATGTTGCATCTCATAAATACCTTGTGTTTTGCAGAGATGCTGCTTGATGATTTTCTAGTGTCAGAAGACCATTCTCCACAAGTAAGTAGATTATCTGCAATGCATGCAGGAACCTCTGTATCCACTGGCACTGCCATAAATTCTAATAATGCTAAATATTACATGGTTGAGCAGACTTATAGAATTCCTGCAGCATCTGGGAATAAAGATGTAACAAAGGATGGTGGTCCAGAATTTGGCTCTTCAGGTGTTCCCAGGTATTGTCTTGGTTTATACTGCCATGCACTTTGAACTTTTTCTACGGGGCTATTTTTTTATTATTATTTCAGTATATGAAGCTATTACGTGGCATGGAAAATTATAGTAATTTGCAGGTGTTACTGTTTCTCAATCCAATGTTTCGTGCCAACAAATGTTTGTTAATTTGATTGTACTTTCAGCATGAGTAAAAAGGGCTCGAGGAACTGGAGAAGGCATCTGCTGCTGAAGCTGAAGCAGTGAGTGCACATTGGGAAGCTGCAAAGGCAGCTGCAACAAACAAGACGGAAAATGGGGAGGAACCAATAGAAAGCGATGAATGTTCTGATCAAGCCAGTGAAAATGTTGTTGCTTCAGGATCTACCTTGATGTCTCACGAGCCTCTTGAATCAGATGTCCGCCTTCACCACAGAGCAGTATATATTTTATCTTTAGCTTCCACTGTTTTTAGGTCGCGTTTCAATTATTTTTGAATGCGACTAGCATTTACTGAATATCACATATGGATCTAGGTCGTGGTTGCTAAAGAACCAGTAGGAAACCTTGGTAATCTTGTGCGGCAACTATCTTTGGATCAGTTTGAGAATGAAGGCAGGAGAATGAGCCCCTGGAATATGGATCAGGCACAGGGTGCTAAAAGGCTGCTTAACAGGCAGAAATCTCCGATTGGTTTGCATAAAAAGGTAGGTATAGTCTATAAAGCATCATGATGACTGCTTGACATGGGACTCTCAAAGGATGTTCTGATCTGAGATTTCTTATGGTTCAGGTGATTGCTTCATTGCTTAAGCCTCGTAACTGGAGGCCTCCTGCAAACAGGCGATTCTTCTTGGATTCTTATGAAGTGGGTGAGCTTTGTTATACTGTAGAACAAATTTTCATGCAGGAGCCAACAGTCTTACAATTAAGGGCTCCGGTCAAAATATTTGGGGATCTGCATGGGCAGTTTGGGGATTTAATGCGCTTGTTTGATGAGTATGGATTTCCTTCAACAGCTGGAGACATCACGTGAGTAAAAATTTCTAATTGTTTTGGGCATGGTAAATTATGTTCTAATGTGGAAGTGGTATACTTTTTTATTTAAGAGTGATGGTTCGTGCTTCAAAACTTGCCTGGTATGATGTTAAATTTTAGATACATATGGATTTGGCAAATTTAAAGTTTCCCTCAAATTATTGGTCTGGAAAGATGGGTTCTGCATGCAATCTAAATTTGATCCTTAAAGATATCTTTGAAAAGGTTTTCCTTTGGCCATGCTAGTGATTCAAACTTTTGAACTGGTCATTTTGTACAGATGGAATGATATGTTGGGGTGCTCTGGTGTTCTTACTGTAAATTAAATTTCTTATCCATTATATCATATATGCAATATCTTCTTCTGTAGGTGCTTTCATTTACATTTTCTTAATGCGATAGCGCTCCTTTGAGAGAGGCCATTTTTGTCTTCTTTGAAATAGTTCTTTATTGCTGCTTTTAATGAGCATCCTATTCATACCACTTCTTTTATTTCTAAGACGGTTCATTGTTTCTGGGGCCAGTGACAGTATATATATAGGTTTTGTTTTTGATAGAGGAAAGCACCTTACCCATTGATTTTGATTGTGTTCTTTTTCATTAGTCACTTTGTCTCTTTTCACACACAAGTAGTTGGGCAGATGACATTTGATCTCTTATTCCAAGAATTGTATTTATGTATTACTTAAGGTCATCTGTTTGTCAGGTACATTGACTACCTCTTTTTGGGAGATTATGTCGATCGGGGACAGCACAGTTTGGAAACTATTACTTTGCTCCTCGCTCTTAAGGCATGTCATTCTCATCTATAAAGGATTACAAAAGTATTCTTATGCATGGTGTTAAATGTCTGCTTTAACATATATGTGGCATAAATAAGCATCTTTTGAGATCTCATTTTAGGCATGAATATTGACTCATCTTTTTCCTTTTCACAGATTGAGTACCCTGAACATGTACATCTAATTCGCGGAAATCATGAAGCTGCTGACATCAATGCACTTTTTGGATTTCGACTGGAATGCATTGAACGGATGGTATAATTGCATAATCCTACAAATTCCATAGA
Source organism: Taxus wallichiana var. yunnanensis (assembly GCA_018340775.1). Lineage (NCBI taxonomy): Eukaryota > Viridiplantae > Streptophyta > Pinopsida > Cupressales > Taxaceae > Taxus > Taxus wallichiana. The sequence continues at coordinate 3,178,029 of CM031233.1, forward strand.
ATTTTATAATAGAATCTGTTTTGTTAGATTTTATAATTATTGCACCGCTGCTTATATAATCAATTTCCATTCCAGGGGGAGAAAGATGGCATATGGGCATGGACACGCTTCAATCAGCTTTTTAATTGGATTCCCTTAGCTGCACTCATAGAAAAAAAAATCATCTGTATGCATGGTGGGATTGGAAGGTCTATAAATTATTTGGAACAGATTGAGAGCCTGCAACGGCCAATAAGTATGGATGCTGGATCTATTGTTCTTATGGATCTTTTGTGGTATAGTTTTTCCTGCATTTGAGTTGTTTTATTTGTTTCTATAAGTGAATTTCTCCCTCATACTAATTGTGTTTTTGCTCATCGGATTAAAAATCTAAGCTCGTTAGCACTCTTAAATTTGGTGCTGCATGTACAGGTCTGATCCAACTGAGAATGATAGTGTGGAAGGATTGCAACCAAATGCCAGAGGTCCAGGTCTGGTTACATTTGGGGTATGGCATATATTTAGAATTGAGTTTGTCCAGTTTCTCTATGTTTGTTGAGTTGGTTTTTTCCTTGGTCACACTATTATTTTGCAATAATTACATCCATTGGGATTTTATTTGAATGTTCAATGTTAATTTGCTGCACGCCAGAATCTATCATGGGTGGAGGGGTTATAAAATATGACTACGTATGCCAATGGGAACCCTTTCATTGAGCATGCTGGAATTTTGCACATCTTAAAATTTCAGGTGCCAATGTCAGCATGCATATGCATGATTGCATTGTCAAGTACTGATTATGTTAGCTTTAAATGAATCCTTCTATTTGCAACACGTAGAACTTTTCTAGAATAAATAAAAATAATTATTTGAATGGGCATACGTCCATATGAATTAACACAAATGATGTTTGTGACAGCAGGTAGGTTTTTCCCTACCTTTCATATAGCAATTAGCTATGACAAAGAATAAGAATATTTCACAGGTGAGATGCCTCAAGATTTTCCGTCCACTATATCCCTTATATTTTGCATCTTAAAGCTGATAATGGCTCAGTTTTTCTTCCGACAATATGAATTCGAGAATCCTATGCAGTCTACTATGTGCCTAAGGATGATAGGGGATGGGCATTGTTGGTACATGCATTGCTATATATGCATGAAAGTAATGAGGTGGTGCTTTTCTGAGTCACAATTTCTTGTTGCACTTTAAGGCTGAAATTTTTCACGAGGTTACAGCATAAGAACTAATGAGTTGGGTCACAAATTCATCACTAGTTAAAAGGAATTATAGTCAACTGTTGTCAAGAAAGTATCTTCCAACACCAAATAAATTGCGTTAACTAATTGTTGAGTGGTAGCTGGAGGGTTTGTGACGGAAGCAACCTAACTAGTATGATTTTTTTGGCTTATAATTATTTAAAAAGCTGATCTGATCTCTGATAGTTGGAATGTCTCCCGTCTTTATGAGGGAGCCATTGCCATTCAAGCTGTTGGTTTTAGAATAAGTGGTCACCGTGGAATACACTGGGAGATCATTTTTACTCAAACACACAGTTACAGCTAGACTAGGTATAAAATGTGAAGTAGCAAAGGAGATCGGTGGGCTTAATTGATGTTTAGGGTATTCAATTAAATATACATGTTCATGGTACTTAATCTTGGGGGAAAATATCTAGGAAAATAATTTCATAGCAAAAAGAGGAATCAATAGATGCTCATTAATCTTGATGTTGCATATATGTTAAAGCTAATATTAGTTACCATGTATTAATTTTATTTGGATGATCAAACGAAGAGGAATAACATATCCTTAAAGCAAGGTGTAAAATAATAGTTTCCAAACTATACTTTCCGCTACCAACACAATATCTCAAGTAATGTAGATGAGGTAATTGACAAAAGGATGAGCTAATTTTCCGGAGGCTTTCTCTATGGGGAATCCCTACTGCATCTTTTGTCTACTTTCCTGGCTAATCGTCAGTTGCCATGTGGAACAACTTCTGTCATTGTTTGTTTCTGTCTATGTGGGACATGCACAATGGACTTGGACATGACAACAAAACTTCCAATTGAGCTTGCGATAATGCAACAAATTTTGATCAGCTCCGTCATCTTTCTCCTGTTACAAGCTTCATATTACACCCTTACTTTCAACGATCTCCATTTGCACAACAAGAAGAAAGGCTGCGCATGGGAGTATGCAAGAATTGTTAATGGGGGCATGGACGTTCACAGCATCAGCAACCATTTACTGGGTGACGCTGATGACACACTCACTTGATTGTAGATGGCTGGATCTTCTTCACTGACAGCTTGAATTCAATATAAGCAGAAGCCTTTGGCAGTTCAAACTCCATATCAGGGAATTCTCTTGCCTTTCAAATTCCATACAAGGGGAAGCCTTTGGCCATCCTTGAAATACATGAGAGTAAATTTGTTTTAAAAATCCACCAGGTGTTAGAAAGGTGGGGAGTGGGAATTCTGGTTGTTGGTACTTCTTTATCTCATTATAATCATCTTGTTGGTTAGAGGAGCGAGTCTGACTCTGATTTATAGATCTCTGTATTACAGCTCTGCTTTCTGCAACTTTGTAACGCGAATTTAACTTTATGAGCGATAAAATTGAATCGCACTTCTAAAGTTTGGAATGAGAATCAATGAATTTTTTTCTTACAATGAACATCATTCAATTGCTGCGAGAACAATTTTCCGTTACCGAAAGGCAATTAATCTCCTTGATCTCACCTAGATATTCCAAATCAGCACCTCAACATCTCATAAAGATCATCCAAACCTCTATGATATATAACATGATCGCTCATCATGTCATGTTGCTCATGATACCTTAAAATGTAGAATGTAAAGTGTAAACATGATCAGAACTCGCATTTGAAGACCTAGATTGGATTTCATACTATCTGCTTTTCCACATACATTAATCAGATCTCTCCATGGAGCTTCGTTGTTAACAGGAATCTTTGAGATTACCTGACAAATGCCAACTCCATCAGATATTTCTTCTCTCATTTGAGCAGGTGAATTGCTCATCTGGTTGATATACACACCCTCTTTTAATCAGGCTGGAAAATATAAGGAAAAGAAGATGTTATAGACCCAGCCTAAGATCAAAATTCTTATTAATTAAAGAACCAAATGAAGCATTGTTGCCCCTGAAGAACAGATCAAATTTTTTGCAGGATCATATATATCAGAGCAAACCTCTACTGTTAAAGAATCCAGAAAGCTTACTCCCTATGGAAAACCACATTATCCTCACAAATATATGGTTGCTCCCTCCGTAAAATAATTTTGCCAAAACTTTATTGGCTACTCAGTAACATTCAGAGCCACTAGCCCAGTAGAAAAGAATATGCATGCATTTACTGTAGTGCATTTCCGTTGAAGATGCTATTTAAGAAAGAATCAATATGACGTGGAAAGGGGAAAAAGCACCCTGTCTTCCAAACAGATTTTGTTGACCTTTAATGTTGCAAGTATATTTCCTTCACTTGGCCTAAATAAGATAAAGGAGAGAAGGTTCCATGAAAAGGAAAGAATATAATAATAATTTGTGCAACTGTGATGCTCACATCAATGAAGACCATCTAGAAGGATAGAACTCTCCTTATTTGACAACCTTTGCCAGCATCCTCCCAGCATGTGCGATAATGGGAGCTCTGGATCATGGTATGGAGATCCATCAAAAAATAATTGGAGGCAGATTTTTATCAGACATTGTAGTTGTGACAACTGTGATAGACATGTATGCAAAATGTGGAACCATACACAAAGCATACAAATTATTTGACCAAATACCTCAACTAAATGTGATGTCATGGGACACTATGATTGTAAGATATGCACACAATGGAATTGTTGATAAAGCCTCGGAGATTTATAGGAAAATGCATTTGGAAGGAGTAAAGTGGAACTCTGCAACTTTTTCCAGCATCCTCCCAGCTTGTGGCAAAATGGGAGCTTAGGAACAGGGTATGGAGAGCCATCAAGAAATAATAAAAAGTAGATTTGTGTCATCATTTGTTGCAAATGCATTTACAAACATGTATGCAACCCTGAACGGTTGAGGATCGAACTTGGCGGATGAATAAGTCGGCGCAAGCGTTGTCCCTGAGCATCATCTGCTCAAAATAAAAAATCTATGCAAAATGTGGAAGCATGCAGAAGGCACGTGAATTGTCTGACAAAATACCACAGTGTCTCAAAAGAAAAAAATTAGGATATTGATTTTTTCTAGCAAATTGAAGCATTGACATCCCTCCTGGCGTACTTTTCAATTTAATGTGCGATCGCTAGTAGATAAAGATAAATCTTGGAAGGAGATTAAATATTATTTGCTCAACTACAGCATGTTTAAAGAGATGACGAGAATAATGCAAAATATTACATGAGCAAGTTCCACGGACCATATGCTTTCCTTTACCAGTTATTAAATCAATAGAAAACGAAGATAGTCTGACTCTGGCCACTGAAACAAGGATCTATATAATCAACGTACCTGACAAAAAGAATGAGCTAATAGGTAAAGAATAAGATAAATCTTGGGATAATAAATCAAATATCATCTGTTCAACTATTTGCATGTGAAAAGAAATGACGAGAATAATGCGATACATTACACAAGCAAGTTCAATGGGAAATGTAATTTCCTTTCCCAGATATTAAATCACTAGAAAATCAAGATAGTCTGATATTGGCCACTGAAATAAGGAACCATGCTCAAGGAAAGAGAAGTGGCACAAATTGGATGGTGACTAAGCATGGCAATAAAAAAACATTTCAAAGATAAGCACCAAAACAAGGAACCATGTAGTTGCTGTATCTGACAAAAGTATGAGCTAATAGATAAAGCTAAATCCTTGGAGAAGAGATCATATATCATTTGCTCAATTACTTGCATGTGAAAATAAATGATTTGAATAATGCAAAATATTACACGAGCAAGTTTAATGCGCAATGTAATTTCCTTTCCCAGAGATTAAATCAATAGAAAACCAAAATAGTAATTTTCTTTCCTAGAGAGATTAAATCAATAGAAAACCAAGATAGTAATTTCCTTTCCCAGAGATTAAATCAATAGAAATCCAAGATAGTCTGAGACTGGCCACTGAAGCAAGAAACCATACTAGAGGAAAGAGAAGTGGCATGAAATGATGTGGACTAAGTGAAGCAATAGAAGAACATTTCAAAGATGAGCACTGAAACAAGGAATGATGTAGTCGATGTATCTGATAAAAGGATGAGCTAATAGATAAAGATAAACCTTGGGATAAGAGAACAAATATCATCTGCTTAACTACTTGCATGTTAAAATAAATAACGAGAATAATGCATAATACTACATGAGTAAGTTCAATGGGCAATGCAATTTCCTTTCTCATTAATTAAATCGATAGAAAACCAAGGTGGTATGACACTAGACACCGAATCAAGGGACCAGGCTAGAGGAAAGAGAAGTGACATGGATTGGATGCAGACTAAACACAGCAATAAAATAATGTTTCAAAGATAAGCAGTGGTTGCATCTCTCTCGAAGGGGGTATTTCACACTGAGAAAATATGAATGACTCTCAGCAGAAGGACATGGCACTGAATGGAAAAGAAATATAATTTACGGTATGGGAACATCAATGCATTCTAATATATTGTTTCATCCAAAAATGGCTTTAAAAGATCAAATTACTTACACATCCAAAGAAAGATCTTTTTAAAGAAATCTGAAGGGATCAGCTTTACAATGGATGCACAGCCTAGCTTCCCAGTGAAAATTTTAATTTTCCAAATCTCTATATGTCTACAATTTAACACCATACATGGAAAAATTGTTTTGAAACATGAACTAACACTCATATAAAAAACGTTTACCCACCTCTACTATTTGAACATATAACCTACTAGCCAAATCAAAGTAGAAAGTTTTAACTCACATACTGTTTCCAGACCTTGAAGGAAAAATATATTGATTAATCCTATGTTACCAGGGTTCGTCCCCCTGCCCCCTGTACTGTGCCTGATACATATCCAGTACGGATACGTACAGGTACGGGTACGGATATGTTCCGGGTATGTTTTGATGTACCCGGGACGTATCCCATGCGGATCCACAGGTTTGGATGCCAAAAAGCTTTAAAAAAAGATTTTATTTATTTTTGACTTGGTCATTGACCAAAAACGAATAGTAATTAATTATTGGATTAATAATATTAGTACTATATTACTAATGCTAGTTATTATATTATATATAATTACTAATCGTTATAATATATCATTAGTATATTACTATGTTCCACCAAGTTTCGGGACGGGGGACGGCATGGGACGGGGGACGTGTTTGGGGACGGGTTTTTAGGCCTTTTTTTAGGGGACGGCAGGGGACGACTATTAAAAAATAAGGGAAAATTTAAAAAATATAGGAAATTTCAAATATTCATATGATAACATTGCTAAAGCAAACCTTAATACATAAAATTAGAGTTGAATTGAGATTTCACATAAGATTTATCATTTAACCTTAAAAATATAGGAAATTTCAAATATTCATATGATAAGTATAACACATTGATAAACTTAAACTTAAAGCATTCCTCATTGTCTTCTTGCATGAAAACTCCCCATTCGTGTAGGAAAAAATTGGTTTGTAACAAGAATATGATATACCAAGATCAAAGACCAAAAGGTCTGGCATTTTGTGGCGTGTTTCTATGAAAAGAAAATCGCTATAATATATTTTCTTGTAGACATTCATAAAGTAAATGTTAATAGAACTATTTGAATTGTGTTGTAGCATATAAATTTATTAAGGATGTATGATAAACAACATGTAGGCTTGAAAATTCAAAATTGAAATCACACGATAAGAATCCTATCAATGTCATGTAATCTAAAGAGACTACAAGTATAAGCTCCATACTTTATAATAGAACTATTTTATTCATTTCTCTCACAACTTATAGATTATACCAATGGATGATAACTAAGACTAACCACACATGACTTCTTAAAGGTCTGTTGTTGACCATTTGAACGAAGCCAGCATGCAGCTTTGATTGAAGATATCCAAAACAAAGGAGTGACATTTAATAGCATATAAAGTATTTCTCTCAATTATAATAGCGGAATATACCAGCCCATTTCATCTTCAATCTCCTCAATTATCTAATCAATGCAGACCATTGATTTAAATATAAACATTGTTTTGGTAACCAACTATTTTCTGTTATTGTTAATCTCTTGTTGGCTTTTAGTAGTGTCTTATCGACTCTTTTGTTATGTTTAGTTGTAGTTGACAGTTGTGTTTTAACCAAAAACCATTGGATCTTTGATTCTTTTGTCATATAAACAAAATGATTCATTTCAGGGGAAGGGCACTGATGTGACAATTCCTCCCTGTACCAAGTGATTGTATTGAAGTTTGAACACTACCTTATGCAATAAATTTGTTATTCAGAAATGAGCTTCTTTTTGTTTTGATGTTTGTTTTAGGTTTAGGGCACTTAGAAATGAAAGTGGGGGTCCTTGTGGGCCCCCACATTGCTTTACTTTTAATTAAAAGTGTGTTTTTTTAAAAAAATGTGTTTTTAAGGCTGTTTGCTTAGGGGACGGCAAGGGATGACTGGATGTCCCCGGTACGTTTAGGGGACTTCTAGCTGTCCCCTAAACGTATCGGGATGTCCAGCTGCCCTCGTCCGTCCCCAATTTTTTTTTTTTTGTCCTCGGGATGTTTCCTAAAATTTGTAAAGTTTAGGGATGGGAAGGGGACATTTCCTACCCGTCCTCGAGGTTCAAACGTCCCGTGACGGGACGAGCTAAAAACATAAGGGACTGTCCCCGTGGAACATAGGTATATTATATATACATATTAATACTACTATATATATAAGAATTAATTAATTAATACTATCATTATCCCTAGGTTATTAATAACTTAGCATATTATAGGTATACCAGACTATATTATATTAAGTATAGTTATAGTTTATTAGGTTGTAACATTTACTAATATAGTATAATAATATTAATATCTATAATTACTAATTAGTTATATATATTAACTATATACTAATTATATAATATAATATAAGTGTATATATATAGTTAATAATAACTATATATATTATTATTATAGTAATAATTAAGTAATTATTATATAGTTATAATACTAAGTATAATTAACTAATATAGTAAGTTAATTTAGTATATATAGTAACTATTATACTAAATCAATATTAGTATTAATATTACAAGTAGGCTAATCATCTTTTTTTTGTATTCATGTTGACATGATATTCGATGACTTATCATATGTATCGCAGCCACATGATCAATGCAAATGTAAAGTCTTAAGTATATAATATACTGAATATTTTGAACATTGATCCTATAATTTTCAAGTTTTGTATTTCTTATGGACTAAACAATGAGTAAAATGTGTGTGTGTGTGTGTGTGTGTGCACGGACGTATCCAAGATGTATTGTACCCAAGGTTTTTTCAAAATTGACGTATCCGCGTATCGAACCCGTACTCGTAACCCGACAACATAGGATTAATCAAGTACATTAAATATTCAAACCACCCATGCAGTTCCTGCACCTTGAAGGAAAAATCTATTGATTAATCCTATGTTTGTGGTTCGTCCCGCCCCCTAACTCGCCCGATACGTATTGAGTACGGATATATATGGTTACGGATACGTCCCGGGTATGTTTCGACGCACGAGACATCCCAAGCGGATCCACATGTTTGGACGCCAAAAAGCTTTAAAAAAGATTTGATTTATTTTTGACTTGGTCAATGAGCAAAAAACAAATAGTAATTAATTATTGGATAAATAATATTAGTACTATATTACTAATGCTAGTTATTACATTATATATAATTACTAATAGTTATAATATATCATTAGTATATTATATATAATTATATATACATATTAATACTACTATATATATATATTAGAATTAATTAATTAATACCTGTCATTATCACTAGGTTATTAATAACTTTGGATATTATAGGTATACCGGACTATATTATATTAAGAATAGTTATAGTTTATTAGGTTGTAACATTTACTAATAGTATAATAATAATAATTTTTTTATAGTTTAACGCTTTTGATCGGAGCTTAGAACCGGGGGTTCTTGGGTCCCTTCCCTTAACAACGTTCTTAGACAAGATATTACAATTGATCCATCACAAATGGCGACCACTGAGCCCGCTCCAGCGATGCAATTTTTCCGCCACCGCCGTTTTTAGAGCCACTGTAGAGGCCGTGAATGATCCGTAAACTTTTACTTTGGAACTCTACGAATCACACAATTATCTTTTTCTACTTTCAACTTTGGAAAATGATGATTTGCTTGAAAAATTAGAGCTTAGTGTGCTCGATTATCTAGTGCTATAGAAAGGAAATTGCAGAGAAGGAAAGAATTCAAAACCTCAACACCAACAATTTATCCGGAAACCTCCAATGGAGGAAAACCAGTCGGGAAGGGCAACTGCTCTTTCTTCCCACTTTTATTGGTCTAATATAGACAATTACAGATTATAATAAGTATGAAAAGAAGAAACAATGTAAACCTTCTCTCCAATTACTTGCTTGCTCTGTTTCTACACCTTGCTCCTACGATTCCATTCCAGCATTGAAGATCTTGCTCATTGCTCTCCTTAAACTCTGCTTCTCGATCTCTCTGGATCTTTGAATGCCCATTCTCTTGCTCCTTTCATGCATTTATAGGCCTTCCCATGTCCTACCAGTGCACTGGAGGATGTGAAAAGGCATGGAAGGGAAGAGACACGGTTGGGTGCTTCAAGTTCGTGTCCATCCGTGTTCCCTTCTTCTTTTTCGTTCTAAAGTGACAGATCAAGCCGCCTCGAAGACCGGCGGTCTTAGGACCGCTTAGACCGCCGCCCAGGCGGGCGGCGGTTTTAGGACCGCCGCCTGCAGGCGGGCGGCGGTTCTGAAACCGCCGCCGCTTTACTGAGCGGCGGTTCCTTCAGAACCTCCATTTACCTCATTTTACTCATTTTTCTTATTTCTCTTCTTGGTGTGATGGGCCAGATGAAGTGGTGTTTTTTTACGGATTCCTATGGATCATACCTCCCTACTTAGGAGGCTTTTGGTCCCACAAAAGCTTAGTGGGGAGTGGTAGAGGAATCAACTCCCTCTCGTGCTCATTCGAGTACCACTGGGTCTGCCTTGGTGTCTTCTCTCGTCCAACCTGCCAAGACTCCTGTGGATCTCTGGTTTGTTGCTCTAGTGCTACATCCTCCTCCGAGTTGCCTCGAGTACAATCCTCTTTGGAAGGTAACTTCTATATCTTTCCTTCTTTGTCATGCATAGATGGCGTTAGTGGATGCGAGCTCTTGCAACTTGCTATCGCGTGCATCTGCATGAAGTATGGCCTAAAGGTTTCTTCTCCAACCTGCTCAAGTATGGTGAAGGTCCCATACTGTAGTGGTTTAGTCCTTGCCTATCTTTGTCTCTTGAGATGGATTGGTGAATCCTCCCCAAGTACGTTGCTGCTATAGTCACCACCATTCCTTATATCTCTCTTCTTCTTCCATTTCCCATGGTCAGGTCTAGTAAATCTATAGGTAGATACGGTGACTTGCATAGTGGAAGTTTGTTTTGCCCTTGAATGAGCAGTTCTGGTGGTGTCTTCTTTGCAAAACCTTGGACAAGTGCTATACAAATTCTCCATCCTTTGGTCAGTAATATCCGTGCTCTCACACCCATTTTGTTTTTCTTCCAATGAAAGCAAACAAAACTGATGATTTTCTGAATAAGTCTTGGTGCTTGGTTGGCACTTACCATAGTTTTCTTTGATTTGCTCTGGTGTGCCCCGATGTTAAAACTGACTCCGTCCTTGACCCATCTGTACCAGTTCTCCCTCCTTGTGAACACAACATCCCTGGCATACAAGTAAGGACTTCTGAAGACAATGTCAAATGCATCAAGTGGAATAATATCAGCCTCTAATACATCTATGTATTGGGTATTTATCCCAAACTGAAACTTACACTTCATTGTAACTTGTATTTCTACACCCTTCTTCACCCATCCCAGTGGGTATGGATGTGGATGCACATAAGTCTCTAGACCAAGTTGTTCTACAACCACATCAGAAATCAAATTTGACTGAGAACCAAAATCTACTAAAGCGTTTACCTTAGTCTTCTTGATTTGGATTTTGATTTGAAATAGCTTACTCATCTCTTCTTCTTTTGCTGCCCCATACATGTTAGTGGCCATGCATCCCAGCCTCTCGTCTACATCCAAATCATCCTCAATCTCCACCTCTCTTTTTGTCTTCATAGTGGCCATGGATTTCTTGGAATCCTTGGTTTGGTGCTTTGGGTGCAATTCCGGATGCAACTTCCAACATGTGGCGTCAGTATGTCCATTTACATCACAATTCTTACAGAAATTCTTAGGATCTTTACAAGTATGCAAAGCAGTAGCGGCATGTTTACCTTTCCATTTACCTCTGCTACTTGTCTTCCCTTGTTCTTTGTCCTGCTGTTTTGTTGATTGGTCTCCCTTTGGCTCTATTTCTCTTGCTTCTTCTCGTCATCAATGTAGTATGCTTGTATACAAGCTTCATTGAGATCCTTGGGCTTCGTGGAGATTACCTTCCTCTAAAGGTGAGTGTGAAGTCCTCCCAAATACTTGGTCAAAATGTCCTCATCCTCCAAGTCCATATTAAGCAACACGGCTTGTCTCCGAAATTCCGCAAAGTGTTGTCTTGCACGCTTTGACCTGCTGCCCTGTCTAAAGTATTGCCACTTAATCATCATGTCAGTCTTATGGCCAATAGGATAGAAGTTAGCTCTAATCAATTCTTTAAAATCTTTCCAAGTACTGACAATAGGACGTTTCTTCTTCTCACAAGTGGCTAGATGGGTTTCCCACCAAACCAGAGCATGACCTTCCATTTTGAGACGTGCAAAGGTGACCCTTTGTGCCTCAGTGACATTATGCACACTAAAGTAGACTTCCAACTGTTTTAGCCATTTATCCAGTAATTTTGCATCTACTTGTCCTTCAAAATTCTTTATTTCCACTTTCGTTTCAACTTTAAAAGGTGTATGTGCAAATTTTACCTTCTTGCTTACAATTGGCGTCTCTTCACGCTCTTCCCATTCTTCCTCTTCGTGGCTCTTTCCAATACCAAATTTTTCGGCTAGTGCTCGAACCACCGAGTCCATGGAATCTTGCTTAACCGAAGCCGTCTTTTGCAGATTTGAAAGCTCTTCTTGTTTCCTATGCAATCTATCCATCATGGTCTCTAGCATCTCGACTCTATGGACCAAGTTCTCTTCCTCCATTTGAGCTCGAATTCTTTGTTTCCACTTCTTTGTAGAAATATCTGGCTCGCAAGGTAAAACTTCTTCACCTTTGGACCTTGTCACTGTCATACAAAATCACAAGAAAGATTTGAATACCATAGTCTGGATATATAATCAACTCTGATACCAAAATGATCTCGTAAACTTCTACTTTGGAACTCTACGAATCACACAATTATGTTGTTCTACTTTCAACTTGGAAAATGACAGATTTGCTTGAAAAATTAGAGCTTCGTGGCTGATTATCTAGTGCTATAGAAAGGAAATTGCAGAGAAGGAAAGAATTCAAAACTTCAACACCAACAATTTTATCCTGGAAACCTCAATGGAGGAAAACCAGTCGGGAAGGGCAACTGCTCTTTCTTCCCACTTTTATTGGTCTAATATAGACAATTACATATTACAATAAGTATGAAAAAAATAAACTATGTAAACCTTCTCTCCAATTACTTGCTTGCTCTATTTCTACACCTTGCTCCTACGATTCCATTCTAGCACTGAAGATCTTACTCACTACTCTCATTAAACTCTGCTTCTTGATCTCTTGGATCTTCGAATGCCCATTCTCTTGCTCCTTTCATGCATTTATAGGCCTTACCTTGTATTGCATGGAGGATGTGAAAGGGCATGGAAGGGAAGAGACACGGTTGGGCGCTTCAAGTTCGCGTCCATTCGCGTTCCATTCTTCTTTTTCATTCTAAAGTGACAGGACCACCGCCTTGGGCAAACCGGCGGTCTTAGGACCACCCGCCTGGCTGGCGGCGGTTCCTTCCAGTAACCTCCGTCTATCTCATTTTACTCATTTTTCTTATTTCTCCTTCTTGGTGTTGATGGAACTGATGAAGTGGTGTGTTTGATGAGGTTGTGAATGATGTTGGGCCACAATATGTGGTGCAATTTATCACATATAATGCAACTCTTGATGGAGAAGTACCCTATTATGTTTTGGAGCCTATGATTGCACATTGCCTTGATACAAACCCTAGAAGATATTGGCAAACTTCCATGGGTTAAGTTTGTAGTGAGAAGGGAAGCTCAAGAAAGAGATTCAATTACACTAGGATTCTCAACGTGACGAGGACTTTCATTGATACAAAGGAATTTGTTTGTCTAGGTGCAACTAGAATTATAACCTACTTTCTTGCATTGCGAAACCTATGTACAAAAAAAGAACTTGAATAAATGTTTGTTTCGTCTAAGTGGGTAGAGTCCAACTTCGACAATCACATGGATGACAACCATTTCAGGCCTTCTTTTTGATAAGTCTTTTGAATGGTTGATGGGGAAAAAGCCCCAATGGATTATGCATCTTTATGAGGCTATGAATAGAGTGAAGGAGATAATAAGATCAAAAATAGAGAATAATGAGGATTAGTACTTGACATCATGGGAGATCATTGATGCCATGAGATAGACAAAGGCATTTGTTACCTTCATGTTGTTGGATATGATTTAAATCCAACATTTTTATCTAGCGAAAAATTCAAGGATGTAGAGGTGTCATACGGCCTATCCAAATGCATTGCAACATTTTTCCCTAATGCGAGAGGAACAAAAAGTAGCTATACCAGTGTACCAATAAGTAAATGGGTATTTTAATTTTTGTGATATTAAATTTGAAATTCAATATTTATTTCAAGCTCCAATAAATTCATTTTTAAATATCATTAAAGTTTGAAATACATTATGAATTTATAATACATTTTGGTTTTGTAAATAATTAAATGTTAGGGCAATGGTGGGATTACTTTGGAAAAGAAGCTAAATTGTTTTGGTGGACGAAAATGCGGATTTTGAGCAAGCCTTTGCAGTACTTTCGCTTGCAAGTGTTCTTGGTGTTTTTGTTTGAATGCATACACTCCCAAAAACACAACTGCCTGAGCCAAAAGGTGATGAATGATATGGTGTTCATTTACAACCTTTGCTTTCGCCTTTAAAAATTCGAGGTTAGAAGTTACCACCTTGCTTGGTTATAACTTAGTTGCTCATTTTAAATTCTAATGGCTTGGAATTAATTTGGATTTCTTGGATTCATAATAGTAATCAGGTATTGTGAATTTATGACTAGATAATATTAGGCAGTTTTGAAAATGATCAATGCATTGATCTTGAATCAGAATGGATCGCAGCCTATGAGTAGAAGCCACCATTTTTAAAGGAGGATTTGGCCACCTTGGATGAGGCATTGAATGACCATTATCCAACGCAAGAGAACGGATATGGGAGCTTCAACTTCACATTTTATAGCCTTGTAGTTTCATATTGTTTTGTTTTGTATTGTAAGTTGTAAATTGCAATTGACTCAGATTCCGAGATTTAATGAGTCTAGGTTCAAGGCAATTTTTACAAAATTTTGTAATTGGCAACATTGAACAAATTTCGTTTGCGTGTATTATGGTTGTTTTCATCTATAGGCAACATATTTGGCATGAAATAATAAAAGTTTTTCCCTATTTTTTTGAATATTTTAGTGTCATTTAGTTTGCCGATAATTTCCCGTCTTACTACCCGAGTAATTGAATTCCATTTGCACTTTTAGTTGCTGCCGCATAAATGGACTCCTACCATGAATAAAATTGGCAATACCCCAATTCCTCTCATATGTAGAAGAACTAGCTACTTGCGAGAGTAATCATATAGCAAATGATTGTAATTCACATGCATCATATCCATGGTTGTCCACCCATAGTAAGAAAACTCGGTGAGTACTCTCCATTTGTTTGCCCAACCAAATACTTGCCATTAAAACTCGCCACAGTTAACTCGCCGAGTATTGGCCGAGAATTCCCGAGTATTGGCTGAGTATTGTCGAGTATTCCTGAGTATTGGCTGAGTATTCCCAAGTATTGGCCAAGTAGCTATGTGTTGCTTAAAATTTATGTTTTTTAAAGAAATTTGCGTATTTTTTAAGTTGCCGAGTATTCCCGAGTATTGCCGAGTTTTTGCCGAGTCAATTTTTTTGGTCTGCCGAGTATTTGCCGAGTACGAGTATGCGAACTATGGTGCCACCAATCTGTTGGGTCCTTTCAAATACATCTATCATACAAGGCTTCTTTACTACCAAAAACACCCATCCACCAGAAAATTGTGCCCGCTAAGACCTGATAATTGATGCATCCTCCCCTTCACCATAAATCTTCTGCATTGCTGTACAAAATCCCTTTACTTAAAAAAAAAAATTAGTCTGTCTATTTTGTAAATGTAAAAATGAGAAGACTTATGTGCATCCTAGGGGAGATGTCTCTCCTAGTCAAGAAACATCTCCGGAAATTTGAGAGATGTCTCTGGAAGATGCCAAGACATTTGAACCAAGGCTTCTGCTCCTTGGAGACATTTCCTTGGGCATTTACAATATGGGAAACGTGTATCAAAACTGGAGACACATCTCTACGGTTAGGAGATGCGTCTCAGAGACACATTTCTTGGGTCAGGAGACATCTCCCTATTACTACGTGACATTACCACCTGAAAGATCTGTCATATTGATTGATTCATGGATTTATCTAAAGGATCCTTGGGTCTCAAACATTAAGAACTTTGTGAATTGGAGTGTTCTTTAAGAATGTAGCCTTGCATTTGAATTGTTGTTCATGTGGAGAGGTGGCAAGGTATTTATTTTGGGTAGTACAGAGATTGTGCTGAGGAACAACCTGGATTGCAAACTCTTTTTGTCCTCATTTGCGTGTGTAATTTCTTGAAACACGCCCTTTAAGGGCTTACATCAATAACCACACTAACCTTTAGCGTAGATGCAAAGGTCTGAGGGGTAACTGTTACCTCAAAATCTGTCCACAACTTGCACCAAGCCATATCCCTAGTCTTCTGCTGGAATGGAACCCTGGGTAGCTTTATAACCACCTAGTCAGCTTACCAGTGAAACATGGCTCAATTGAGCTTTTGAACTTACTTCGACTTTCATTCGACTTTCATTCGCATATGGCCAAGTTATGTGAAGTCTAAATTTGTTTTCCTCCTTCCTGTTAATTCAATTAATGACAAGCTGGCTATTCTATACTATATAGGTGTCTGGGCATGGTCTGACATGATTGCAGTTTTGTCATAGGAGTTTAGGTAGGATGGAAATTCCTTGTCACATGTTAGCTGGCTTTCAGACGATGCAATGCAACTCAGTTTCTACTTATTTGCTTCTTCTCTTGGATTTCTTTGAGCTGAGTCCTGATCTTGGATTGTTTTATTCGTTATGTAGCCTGACCGTGTATTGGACTTCTGCAAGAAAAACAAGTTGCAGCTAATTATTCGGGCACATGAATGTGTAATGGATGGTTTTGAACGATTTGCTCAAGGACATTTGATTACCCTGTTTTCTGCAACAAATTACTGTGGTGAGTTAATAAAAATGTGAAATCTGCTTATTCTTTATTAACAATGGAATTTTGGTGCTTAAAGGTAAATATTATGTTGGTATTCTTACACAGGCACAGCAAATAATGCTGGTGCATTGCTGGTTTTGGGAAGAGACTTGGTTGTTGTACCTAAGTTAATTCATCCTCTGCCACCCCCAGTTAGATCACCAGAGTCATCTCCTGAACACCATTTGGAAGAGATGTGGATGCAGGTAACCTTTTGTCTCTTGGTAAAAATTCTACAGCAAGTGAATGATTTCTAAAGTTTAACCTGACTTCTAACTATCCTTATAATTCTTTACATTTCATTGTTCAGGAACTCAATATACAGAGGCCACCTACGCCACGCGCGGCCGACCTCAGCCTGCTCACGATCGCAATTCCTTGGCGTATATCTGAGTTACGATTGTGTCTGTTGATGCCCTGTACCAAATAGTGACAGTTATCTGTCTTATTGAGCTCTGTAGAATAATGTACAATTGGAATTATTGGCATTTGGGCACTTGCATATGTGTAAATTAAATATACCTGCTCCAAGATGGAATATTACCTGTGCTATTATACTTACTTGTTCTTGTTGATTGGTCTTTCCCATCACAACTGGTTATTCTTTGCGAGATTTGCAAACTGAGGTATGGTGATTTGTTTCTTCTTGGTACGATCTTTTGAATTTTAAGAAATGAGGATCATTTGTGAAATAACTGTTCTTCCCTGTTTTGCAGTTATTGAACTCCTAATGTTGCGGTCATTTGTCTGATACTGCATGACTTTTCCTGTTTCATGATGCTGTTTCAGAAAGCGTCATGTGCAACAGCTTCTTCCTGAGAAACATTACACAGCTCAGAACACCATGCATTTTAGCCGCCTGGCTCAGGTTGTGGGGGCTCCACATGTGAATTTGTAGGATCCATAAGTTATGATGGAATTTGTACTTTTAGCTAATATTTTTTAGAATATGTGCCAATAAACAGATATGCTTTTGCTGTAGTTTATTTTGGAGTCTCTATTTATTGTTTTGCCTTTGAAATCTGAAAGGCTGTTACTATTCTCATCCAATATACTTTACTTGCAACTTGCATTCCAGATTATTTAACAAATTTTGTTAAGCTGGGGTATGAAAACGGGTAATCCTTTTTCTACTTTATTGCATTTTTGGATCCTCTCATGCAAGAACATTTGGGTGTATCTCAGCTTTAGGCTTTGCTACTGGTCCCCCTTTCTATATTGGTTCATCTCTATGTTCCTGCAGTGAACTAGAGTGCAACTCAAAATCTAGAAGTCTGATGTAAGTGGAATAGGATTGGATGCTCTCATGTCAGAATATTTGGGCTCATCTCAGCTTTATGCTTTGCTACCAGGCTCCTTTCTATATTGGTCCATCATTATGTTCCTGCAGTGAACTAAAGTGCAACTCAAAATCTAAAAGTCCAATGTAAGTGGAATAGGAGTTGTCAAGCACGAGGAGACTAGCCTGATGTAAAATAGGAAAGATGGCATGGTTATCTACAAGTCTTTTAATGACGAAGGAAATATAGTGACCAAAAGTTCTCCAGTATAATAAAGATATCTTCTATTAGATGATATCTTATCATCAGAATGTGTTTGCCTTTTGAGATGCATTTTGTTCACAATTTGTAATTGCAAACAAGTCACATTTTATTCAATGGCAGCGAAACACTTTTCAGAAGTTGTACTAATAACTTCGGAGTAATAATATGCAAAACATTTTTCTGGGTTGAGACACTAGGGTATGTAGTGTGATAAGGACAGCAAGTAGAAATGCATCATTGGCTGCAGTTCAGACATGGAAAGGGCATTTCTTTAGCTCACAAAAATCTTTGTAGCTGTGTTTAACATAGAAGTTGTATTATTGCATATGACATCTTACTTAAAAGAGTTTAATTGGTTTTCCTAAGCATTTCAGAATGTTCACTAAACCAGATGTCTTTTGATAAAAACAATTTATGGTTTTCCCCCTCAAATTGTGTCAAAATGGAGGTTTAGCAAGACAAGTGGTAGGACGTTGACATCCTATTGGTACTTTTTATACCAGGAAGTGGTCCCAAAAGAGTTAGTAAAAGCCTTGAGGGTGAATATTTTTTGGTAATTGTAAGCGTAGGTGTCAATAATTGAGACGACATATGGATGTTGTCTAGACACAAGGTCATCCTCATTGTAGAGATGCCACCGACATAATAATGGTAAATGCCTCACATACCACATGGGCAGGAAACTAACATTTTTCAATGCATTATGTTATACTAAATGACCACATGGTACACAAGTAGGAAACTGCTGCTTTATTAAATGCTTCATTGATTACATAATTAAAGGAATTTAATTTAATTCAATATAGATATTAATATCCACAAAAGGCTAAGAATGGTCTATGGGATAGAAAACGCAGTACAATGACCAATACATAAAGGGAGTGCCAAAAGCATCTCCAAAGAAGAAAAAGAAAAAAGAAACAACAAATCAACTACCAAAGGTTGAAGAACTGGGAACCAGTAGAATGTACGTTGTTTGACAGATCTGGACCAACTTGTCTCGCATATGAGATCTCTTAAGATTCCTGAAATCAGTTATTTGGAAGTAAGAATTGATATGCCTGTAATTATTTGTATTTGAGGGATTTCAATTTGAGTGTTCTTTGTTGGAGTTGAAGTGTCTCATGAATAAACAAAGCTAAACATTTTTGGTCTTCATATCAAATGAGGCTCCTTAAAGATCCATTGGAATATCTGAAAAGACAATGGTATCTTCCACGAATTTCATAGTAGATGGGACACTTGAATATAAAATGCTCTTCACTTTCAGGCTCTAGAAAACACAACTGACATATACACTCATGTTGTGGGAGGCTATGATCAAATTCCATCCGAAGTGGGTGAGAGCAAATGCGAAATTGAGCTAAAGGGATCCTTAGACATGAAGGCAACTTCTTCATGTATTTAGGAATTTTATTTTGATCTTCATGGAAGTAGAAATAAAATTGAAAATAGTGAAGAAATTTTGGTTTCAAAGACTCTTTTGGAGCAAACCATATAACTTTTAAATAAAACTTAGCAAGTTGTTCTCGTATACTCTAGTTAACCTCATGTTTAGTGAGTTGAGGAGCATTAATGGAAAACCCAAGAGGAGGAAGTATTTCTATATCAATATTCAGCTTCTGAAGGAGAGTCATAACTCTTGCATACCAACAAGATTTGCATCCTTTTTTGACAAGTTGCATAGAAGATTGGAGTGCCAAATATGGATACCTATTCTGACCAGAAAAAGAATTTGCCATGCATTGAAGCCTATGCAACATAGTGATAACATTGAAAATCAAAGTGATAAAGAGTGGACATACCCCAAACTCTGCAAGAATAATTGAGTGAGGAACCGTTCTTTTGGCTCGAATATTCTTCGATAACATGGAAATGAAAACTCTTTCCATACGGTTGAAATCATTCTGTCACATCCATATAGTAGCACTGGTGTAACCAATGTATGAAAAAGTCGAATCTTTGTTTGAATATCTTGAAATTGAAGCTGAAAACATTGTCTTTCCAAGGTTGTCAAAGTTGTATACTCTTTTCCGTAACAAAGCTAAAAGGCGGTCCAGGGAAAACCACACCCAAGTAGGTGTAGGAGTACAAAGTGCACCCTGTTTTCCTTTGTACATCAAATTCATTGTAGAAGCTATTTTCTTGGTTTTATTGAATGCCATGATTTTTGTCTTTGCAAGATTTACTTCAAGGTATGAAGCCACTTCTCATGGACTTGTATTATCTTTTATTTTATAATGGTCATGGCATAAAGTAGAGCCATACGATGAGAACAACCGATAGATAGCAAGAATATATCCGTTTGATGTGGGCTTTGCCATGTCCATGCTATCTAGTAAGGGTTTTCATGTGCATCAAGAAGAAGAGAGATTCTACCCAAATAGATGAGAGACCATAAACTCAATAATCCCAATAACAATATGTCTTTGACCTCCTCAACTTCCTAACAACATCCAATCACAAAGGAAAATCCTCACTAGCTAAGAAAAAACTTGGAGATGCATGTGAAGGGTGATTTCAACATCAAGGAAAAAACTCAATCGCAAGCTCTCTTCATGCTATGTCCTCACTAGAAAACAATGAAGTGGAAGACATTAAAGTTGATAAACCAAAGGAGTCATCAAATTCCATTCAAACCCGGTTTGGGACCAAAGAAACAATTGCTCCAACTTAATCAATAATTCTCCTTGTACTAACTCTGACTAAGTGCTTTTCATGTCTCAACAACTAATGCTTTGAAAGCAACATTTTAATCTAAAACTATCAATTGAAAACTCATCCATGCATGTCTTTTTGAATTATTGACACTTGCGGTATACAATTGGGTGATGTGTAGGTCAATGTGTAGCTTAAATGTATTAGGATTACAAATTTGTCTCTACATGTAATACACATCTAAATAGGTAAAATGTCTTTGTAGCTACAACACTTGAGATTGCCATCCCAAAAAGTGGTCTAGGGGTATTGACTAGGGTCATGTAAAGGAGGTTGGAAAATTTGTCTCTACATGTAATACACATTTAAACTAGCAAATGGTAGAAGACCGTTGTAGATCCAACACTTAAGATTGCGAGCCTACAAAGCGGTATGGCGTATTGACAAAGGTTGTATAAAGGAGGTTGGAATGGATCTAACAAAGGAGATCTATGTAGAGAAAATGAGTAGATGACCTTATTGGATTTGGGTTTCATATGATGGTAAAACAAGAGCTATGGTGATTAGGTCAATGATTGCGGTAAAGGCAAAAACTATAGCGATAATAATGCAAAGATAGATATACAATAAATAATATCAAACATATGCTAAAATATTAAATAAATGGAGCATACAATATTCATAGATCAACATGCACAAAAGAAATGCATTAGGGTTAAGGATATCTACCTTGAATTGGGTTAGCACATCAATTTCCCCTTAGATTTAAACACAACACGAGTTCACTTCTTTACTAGTGTTGATTGTTTGATTATATAGTTTTATGTGGTCACAATCATAATGTCATGTAAGCGGTGAAAAACTACAAGCAAAATCATAAGTAAGCAAATAACAAAAACAAACCTCTCTTACAATCTTTCTTGCAAACCTCAATGATAAGATTGCTGAATTATTATACTTGTAGAATCTTTGAATGGTTGGATTGTGGGTGCTCTAAACTATTCTCCAAATGAAGAAATGACAATGCTACAAGCAAATTGGACACAGGGAATGCAAAGTTGAATAACAATTTTGGCAAAGGTTGACTGCAATTGCACAAAGCTTCCGTATTATTGCAAAGGATATGGCTTGTTTTTTATAGAGGCTAAGGAGTGGTTGAAGGTAGTTAATGAGATTATGAATGCATATTCTTAAAATAACATTAGAGGAAGTTTGAATGAATTCATTGTCCATTGAGGGGCAATGAATTTCTATTTTTATTCAATGAGGTGGTTGTACATGCAACTTTGTTGCCCCCACCTTTGTAGGATTCTAGAAGTGGAGTGACTAGGATAGTGAAGTGGAGTCTAAGTGGAGGATGAATAGGAAAATATATTTATTTTCTATTTTAAATAACTAATTTAATTAGTTATGAAGTGAGTAGGAAATTAACCATTTAATTAAATAAATGTTTAATTAAATTAGCTAAAAGGTGTAGGAATTAAATTTAATTAATTCTCGGGTATGATAGAATTAAATTAATTAATTCTAAAGGGTTATGATTTAAATGATAAAATTAATTTAATTAATTCTAAAGAGATGTACTCTAGTAGGATATAATTAATTTAATTAATTCTAATGAGATGGAATTAACTTAGTTAACTTTGAAGAGATGTAAATATGATATGAATAATCCAAGAATATGCTAGAAATAAGTATGCATTTTTAGGGTGTCTACATTTGCCCCTTTTTAAAGTGTTATTATGAAGTAATAACATTTTAAAGATAATAGACACATGTAGATCAATGAGTGGAAGACAGGGAAGCCGGTGAAGCATTTAGATGCCCCAACGAGTGTGAATGTTAAGGGGATGCCCCTTCAAGCGGATGGGTGACACAACAAAGCGGTGGACAACCGTTTGATAGAAATAAAGAAAAAGGTGAAGGAGTCGGGAAGAGAAGGAAGATGGAAGGGATTGTGCTCGTAGCATGAGCTTTCATTTAGAGAGTGAAAGTTAGAGAAACCTTATTTTGTTGTTGCACAATAGAGTTGTCACCGTGATTATGAAAGAATCATGATGTTTAACCTATTATGTGCGTAAACAAACACACACACACACACAACAAACAAAAGTGTGTAAAAAGAAAACAAACCCAATATACATAATAGATGTAGGCACCATGGTTATAAATGAACCAATATATTAACACACTATTTGTAATTGGTTCAAAGCAAAACAAGATAAAACAAACCTAATATACACCATAAAAGTATACATCATGGCTATTAACTTTGAAATAAAGGAAATTAACTTTTCCCCGATGTGTTTTACAATGATAAATGAGCAAATTTGAATGCCCCTAAGTAATGATATATGTAGAGGGATTGGATTGAACCAAAGAGCAGAGTAATCGCTCCTTGTAACACTCTCATCGGATCCGTTGAAATGTAATATGAGATTGAAAAGGGCCATTGCTTCCAAACACAACTTTGAAAATGCATTGGAGAGAATGAGAGCCAAAATTGCCCCAAGTGAAGATAAAAGTGAGTGAAATAAGTAATTTGACTTTCCCAAGCGATGATTTCACATGCAAGGGAAAAGAGTAGTTGTGATAGTTGTAAGATGATTGGACGATCAATAGGGTAGAAATGAAATGTATGCTTTCATTGACATGATTTGTTGGTATTTTTGAGAATTTTTGCATTTTTTTGGCTTTTGTGATTATTTGAATTTTTTTGTGATTTTGTAAGTTGTGAGTTTCACACGTGTGTTTGAATTTTTGATATTTTGTTGACTCAATTTTATTATGGCATATGTTAATTAACACCATGATTAAAAGCATACAAAAAGAAATTGTAAAACAATGACAAGATTGCAAAACAAACCCTTATGCATACAAAAATACAGACTCACCAAGATTATAAACAAACCAAGATGCTAACAAGACTACTTACACAAGATTAACATCTAACAACAAAAATGTAACACAACTGATAATAACGACATGTGACTATTCCCTAAAGTGTTCCACAATGAAGAATAAGCAGATATGAATGCCCCCAAGCGATATCTTAGAAACATAAGGGGATTGGATCAGGCCGAAGAACGAGTAATCTTAGATACTCCTCGTGACACTCTTGTCGGATCCCATTGAAGTTTGATCTATATTGGATTAAATTAGTTTTCTAGGAAAAGACATTGAGAAGCGAGAAAAAAACATGAAAACCAAGTGTGCCCCAAGCGAAGTTATATCACGAAGGGTTAATTGATTGTTTTGCCTTGAGCATAGATACATGTTACGGGCAAGAAAAATGGTTATTGTAAGATGATCTTGAACGATCAGTATGAGTGCCATCAAATAGTGATATTGTTGAACTGTGTTATGTAGTTGCTGAGATTTTGTCAAACATTTTCTGAATGTTTTTCTCTTTTGTTCTATTTTTTATGTTTGCACATTTTATACTATTTTTGGTATTTTTGAACATATTTGAATGTTTTTGAATTTTTGAACATATTTGAATGTTTTTGGATTTTTAAACATATTTGAATGTTTTTGAATTTTTAAACATATTTGAATGTTTTTAGATTTTTGAACATATTTGAATGTTTTTGGATTTTTAAACATATTTGAATGTTTTAGAATTTTGACTCGGTAAAAGGGTGCACCATCTAAACTCATGTTCAAACAATTGTAAGCATTTCATTCCATTGATGAATGTAGATGATATAGTGATAGGATATCTCACTCCACTCGTGACTCCACGTAACTAGGAAGATGCAAGGGCTCACCACCGAGAGCCAAGAAGGACGTGAGAACTAGGAGAATAGTGATATGAAAATGAAGATGAAGGATGCCAAGACATAAGGTGTAACAATGGTCCATTCAAGAAAATGTGACTCATCTCCAGTCAAGATTACGACCAATTCCAAGATGATTTCACTTTATAAGTTTTGACTAGACTTAGATCCATTGGTGGCCTATTAATTGACAAGATCCAGTTGAAGGAATTGTTGTCTCTCTTAACATGAGCAACTTCTTGGGATGTGTATGATTAAGAACTTTTGATGCAAATTTTTTGAAGGATTTATTTTGTTCGATTTGTTTTTGAATTGACCCCTTACATTTTGCCCTATGCCATCAGTAAGAGGCAAGGGAAAAACACCGAAGACAAAATGTAGGTAAGGATACTTACCTTTTTCCTAGTCTCATACTATTAGTAACAAGTATGGGCTCATCACTAAAGATTGTGAAGGATGAAATGTTTAATGATTGATATATGTCTTTTTTGTATTTTAGATTGGTTTTTCCTTGTATGTTGATATTGTGCTTGTTGGGAAGGATCGTTTTGCCCCCAAATCTTAGCCACATGCGACTAGTATGACGTAAGGGTTCAACATCGTAGACTGAGATGAACGGTCGGAAGATCCGGGTGAAGAAGTTTAGTGCTTTCGTCAGAAAAGAGAAAACTTGTTTGAAAGGAGTATTTGACATTAGTAAGTTTCTAGAAAAAACCGTAGGTAAAAATATCTAAAATGATAGAAACCATAACAGAGATGAGACACAAAATGCCTAAGATGAATAGTATTATCCCGTGTAGTATAGGAGAAGAATGTGGAGAGATGATGATGTAATGATAAAGATATCTGCCAATAGATGAAATAATTAAAATTTTTTAGATGAGTTGAACGTGAGAGCGACCTCCCCTAGTGTGGAAAATACCTGTGGATAAGATGTTTTTTCTTCTACGTTTTTTATTTTCATATAGTACATTGATGATGGGTTTGATATGAATTTTTATCCTCTTTTTACGATTTTTGATTTTTCTAAGTTTTTGCGGACTAAGGTTTGTAATGGACTCATTGAGAGAGAGGTCCATGTTTATGAATTGTGATTGGTCCTAATTTATGGGACTGGGGTGGACAAGGTCCAAGTCAACACAATATATAGAAATATTTACAATAAATCTTATATTTGGTGAGTCCGATGCACGAGACTTGGGCGGACAAGATCCAAGTCAATGGGTATGTGATTGGATACATTTTTGATGAGATAAAAACATTATGTGATGTCTAGAGATAATTTGTCGATGTAGAGAATACATTGACATCAATATTCACCCATGAGTGGAATGATGTGAGGAACGAAGGATTGATCCCTAGATGAGCATCTGAGGCACCTTGTAGGCTTTATAGAGAAAATATTTGATGTTGTTGCTTTGTTTATAAACATTCTTTTGATTGTATGATTATTGATGAACGCTTCAATGTGTTGGAAATTGGTGTTGGGGATGTCAATAGTCAAAAGGTCCCATGTACCAAATGATAATATTAGATTGTGTGATGAAAAATTTGTGATTATAGAGTGAAATTTTTGTGTGAGGATGTAGACACCTGTTTTCGGTACCCTACATCGTCTATCCACACTCCTCACAATTACACTCAAAACATTAAAACTATATCACTATCCAAAACCATAACTTCATCCTCGCAAAATCACAATTCTACCACCGCAAAACTTAATTACCTATCCTAAACCCCCTAACCACCCATCATATAGCCCATTTTACCCCTAGCCATCAAACCTCCCAACCTCCCTAACATCTTCCTAAAAAAATATAGCTCATGCAACCAAACCTAATTTACCCATTTGGAAGTGGTTAAAACCAATTCCAAGCGGGCTTTCCCCACATTTTCCGGATCACCTGACGACCCTAACATAATCACCGACGATTATAAAAGAAACATCAAACCTCCTAGTTTGGGATCCTCGGGCATTGTAGTGAAGCTCGGTTCATTGGAGACGACATCAAGGGATTATTTTGAGACCTTCAACACCCTTGTTAAGCCGCGAAGCTCTATAACATTGTAAGCTCCCTATAACATCATTTTAAAACATCTCTCGGTCAAGGTAAGTCTCTAACTTTGTCTTTCAGCTTGTCAACACATCTTCTTAGAACTCATATCAAGTCGAGATCATTTGTTTTACATTTAATTTGTAATTTATCAAAGAATCAATTTTTACTCAATAATAGCCGACGATTTATCGAATCGCCAACGATTCCCCTAAATTGTCAAGCAATATCTTTCATTTTAGCATTTTAATCATATTTATCATATATGTTGTCATTATCAATCTACTTTCTATCTAATTTTCCTATTTCTAAGCCATGTATCTATGTCGATGACTATACCAGTCAGAACATTTACTTATAAGCATATACGACTTTACCATCATCCAACAACCCTTTTTTGGGAGCAATTCGACATCGTGCACGGACTCAACCTTTGTGCCATCACCTTAACACCATATGTTGAGGACATCGAAGATCAACTCGAAGTCATACAAGAAGAACGAGATGCAGCCGAATAGTTCTGGTTTGATTACTTCGAGGAGTTAGATATCGTTGTAGCCCTTACTTGGGCAACCTATCACGCAGAACAAGATCTCCCTATCCCTAGGGAATTCTAGTCATTCCTTTATTGTCAAGTATCTTATTATCATGATCAATTAATTGTAAAATGGGTTAACACCCTTTGAGGAAGACCATTGGCTCCTCGGGATTGAATTTTGTTGAGAAGTTCTTCATCTCTTGGTCTCATATCTATCTTGTTTAGTTGTCTTTGCATGCAGGTTATCTCATCCATTGGAATGAAGGAGTTGTTAGAACGTAATATTAAGTACATATAAACCTTAGTTTATAATTAAATAATTAAGAATAATTATATTCTCCATTAATTAATATAAACTAAGTTTGTTTATGTTCAATTGATTATTAAGTAATCAATAGTTTACATCAGGGTTACTTTTTATAAAGTCACATCCCGTCACTTAATTGGTTCGTGACTCACGGGGCCAAATAAATATGATCATGGGGCATGATCATGGTAATTCGAATTCACTTGTGTGGATTGGTGGAGAGAAGTGAGGAGGGAGATTTATTGGATTGTAATAATGTTTCTCTGATAAATGGAATATCTCTTTTCACCGTGGTTTTATCCCTCGGGGTTTTCCACGTAAATTTGTGTCACTATTATTTATTTGTTTATTGCATAGTTTAAATGTTATTCATTAATGTTTATTGCAATATATTAATTGGTTAATTAAATCCTCGTCCAAACATGGTACCAAAGTCGAATTAAATTATTTAATTAACCAATCCGGTGTGTCAGTTGGGTTGGTTGGTTAGTTGGGTAGTTTGAAAATATAAGTTAAATACCCCCTTCCTCCTTCCCTTGGGACACTACAAACAAGTTAAAAATATTTCAAGCCTTTCAAGTTTTTATGCGCAATGATTGGTGAAAGCGTGCTCAAACTTGCAAATAAAAGGTAAGGGTTAAGTTTTCTTGAAATATTTTATTATTTTCCTATAGTTTGTAAAGTGTTCAGTGAAAATAAATAAAAGGAGTAAAACCTGGGTTAAAAACAAAGAACACAAGGGAGACAAAAATCCATGATTGTAGGAAATCAATTTTTCCTATTGGCTTAAGTTTCACTCATGTCCCCAGGTGTCCTGGTGTGACCTTGGTAAATTTTAATTGGTATTTCAGCTATGTTATTTGAAAATGAAATTATCTCATCCTAAGATCCCTTTAATTAATAAGGGTTGCATTCAAAAGTTTAAAACTATAGTATAAAAGATTAATTCTAATGTTTAAACTAAAATTATATTTAATAACTAAACTATAGAATAAAAACTAGAATTTAAACCTTAAAAACTATGTCAAGTAACCTAAAAACTATGTGTGCCCCCTTTAAATCAATGTACATTCCATTGTTGTGACAAGTGGCAATCTCTACACCCCCTCACACTCGCGCAAATAGCCTTCGACCACTTGGCCTCCCTGTCCCATACAAAGTCAACCACCTCGTCCCTACCACTATCACTTGACCAAGTTGGCCACCGCTTTGTTTTCCATTGGGATGTTTAGTTGCACATTTGTGGATGGTGGGGTGGATGTGTTTTTATGTCACATCCAATAATTTCATTTTGTTTCGTTGAAAGGATAAGTGTAAAATGAAAAGTGATTTACGAGGGTATGGAGATAAACATTGTTGCATAGTTGTGTATGTTGCTATACGTGCATACATATATTCTAAAAAGGATATACACACATACACGTAGTTGCATGCCCAATCGCAGAACAACGCGTTTTTTCGCCAACGTTCAGTAAAGTACTTAACATTTATAACTTATTCTTATTTTTCTTTGATGTTTGAATGTACTTACCATGCTGAGTATGATGATTTCGATAAGAGTAGATATAGCTAGGAATGTTGTACCTGTAATGAATATTGTAGTGCACCTTGCTATGCTATGTGTTATGAGTTACTTGCTTTGCTGAAAGTGATGATTTGATGCATTGGTATATTGCTTGGTTGTTGTATATGATATTGATCTTATGATTCATTTAGCTTTCTAGAAATAATGATTGTATAATGTGAGGGATATTTACATGGTTGCAATAGTATTATTTTAGTATGGAAACATAGTTTGACTGCATAATGCTAACTCTCTCATGGTATGAATGGTCATAGACCGCAAAGTTTAAGGAAGTCTTCCTCACCACTTAAAATGGATACGAAGTTTGTCAAGGTAACAATACTTGTTTCATTGTTTTATTAAGCAATTGTAGATGACGATAGTTGTTAATCAACCATAATCATCTCTTTGATACTTGCATGTGGGAAGGTACCAATGCTATGATTATTTTTTCTAGGCTTAGACATTGAGAAAATATAATAAGGTATTTGATGATTTATCCTGTTCTATTTAATATGGAAAATAACCATACATGAGAAGGAAATGGTAATTGGTTATTATTATCACTTCGCTTCAAAAACTAAGGTCTTAAACCTCATGATGATAGTTTAATTAGGATTTAAATTTCATGGTAAATATGAATGTTTTGATGTTGTGGGCACAATAGCCTTTGATCGTAGAATTATAAGTAAATATATATTGGGATATAATGGGTTGGTTTAAGACCACCATGAAACTTTGGATAAGGTTTTATTGTTGTGATTGTTTAAATAGTTAAGTGGTAGTTACATGACCCATGCAAGATTTAGGGGTTTTGTGATTGTCTTCGACCGCTCGAGTAAAATCCATTGCATGTAAATTGGTCAATATTGTTTTGACCGCTTGTTGTAAAATCCACTAAGTAATTAGAGATGACAGTGGTTAGTGGTGAGTTTGGCCACAACGTGGCATGATGGAAATTTATTACATTAAATGCATGCCCATGGATTTTGGGAAATCCCTAAGCTTTTGGAGAAGCTAACAAAATGCAGTTCATTCCAATTTTTATTTTATTTGGTTGGTTTGAACTCTCTCTCGAGCTATACATGCACATAAGTTAATTTTTTTGGTAAGCCCACCTTGGGTAAAATGTGTATGGATTTTATGAGTATTAATCGTCGAGCTTATTTTGGCATTCCACTGTTAAGTTAGATGATTTTATTCGGGTGTAATGGGAATATAAATCTAGTTAAAAATATGTAAGAAAGAGGAACTTTTTATGGTGTACACATCCTTGATTTAGTGCCTCGAGTTCTTGAGATCTCATGGGACAAATGGGTAGAGAAGATTTGTGTGGGAATGCTACTATTTTTTTTTGGTTATTCGGTCGAAGAAGTTTACAATTTGAAGGCATGGGTTACTTCTTTCTATTTCTATATTTATTTTGATTCTAAACAATAGAATAATTACTTGGGTGATAATAGATGATTTCTATATGTTTATCTGTTGTATGGTTTGCAAAAATGTTGATTTATGAACTGGTTTTCATTGTTTATTAAGTGCTCGGATATGTGTTCCAACATAGCCTTTATTGGAGATCTTCCATGCGAGTCTTAGATTCCCCCACAATTTTGAGTGCATATTATGTTGACATGAAGAATGTTTCTTGTGGTCGTGAAGCTATGCTTTAACGGTTGTGGCCGTGAGTTAAATCTTGAAGCTTATAAATACCTAGGTAAAATCGTTTTAAGGAGTTGCTTAATGTGGGTACTCTTAAAGACCCTTATTTGTGCTCGACTGTGCGGGTTAATACTCACACAACTATCTAGATATTTATTTCTATGATCTTTTACTACCTTAATGGTGGACACTATTTGAGTTTCACCCCAATGTGTATCTTCCTTACAAATTAGGATGGGAATAGAAGAGTTAAGAAAATTTGTGGAAATTTCGTTGTGAAAGTTGTACTCGGTTTGGAAGGGTTGGAATGATTTAACAACCTCACCTTTGTGTTTTTAGTAGAATATATTTTATTTGTTTACTTGTGTATTAATAGAAGAAATATGTATTCAATTATTTACTATGTGGACAATAGAAAATTAGCTGTAGTAAATCCCTGGGAAATAATATCGGGGTCACTCGAATGACTCAAACTAAATTGGTTAAGGAATTACAATCTAATTATATAAAGTTGTGAGGCATTAGTTACTATTAATGATTTGGTATATTTGTTTCAATGTTTTTCTAACTAAGGATTGACTCAAAATCATCCTCGGTATACATAATTTTAATACATAAGATATTGGCTTGGTTTTAAAAGGAACGATAACCATATTGTACAAAGCCAAGAACACAAATGCTAATCAAACACCATGATCAATAAGATGCAAGTAGCTCACCGAATAACTTTACATAAACCTTTGCAAACAAATGAGCAACAATATCATATATTATTACGAAACTCAATGAAATACAATGAGAATGGGCCTTGCTTATATAGGCAAGGAATAATAATTTAAGAACCAGTCAAGGTCATAGATCAAGCCATAAATCAAGGAAATAACTAGTCATCAAAGAACTAGTCAAGACCATAGATTTAGGAGTGAACTAGACACCAAGGATCTAGTCAATACCATAGATCAAGGAAAGAACTAGTCAATACTATATAGATCAAGGAAAGAACTAGAACTATACCTAACAACTAGATAATATCCCCATAATATCTAAATAAATAAAAGAAATATCCACACACATAAGTGGGTGAAGATGAATACAATAAAGGTAAATAAAGTACCTAGGTAAACATGAGCTAAGATAAATACCTACTCTAACACCCCCCTTAAGTGAAGCTCTGAGACAAAATAGAAGTGACATGTCCATAGTATGAGTCCGATAACTAGGCTTGATAAGGTACTCATGTACAATATATCCATGAAGAAATATCAAACCAAAATAAGGAAAGAATCCTACTAGAAGGAAAGAGAAAGATGAATAAGAATGAAGATGTTCTCACGAACACCCCAAGAACAACTTCCGAAACCCCAAGCATGCCACACAACTCAAGGTAGCGAGGTGATGCAAAAGACTTCGTAAAGATGTCTGTAACTTGATGCTGAGTCGAATGTACTCCAAGCAAAGAAATCCATCTTGAATGTGCTGATGAATGAAGTGTATGTGTATCTCAATATGTTTGGTCCAGTTGGTTCTCAACTAGGTTGCGAGAAATGTGAATTGCACTTTGGTTGTCACACCAAAGTATAGTTAGTGAATCTATGGGACCCAAACTCTATCAATAATTGTTGAAGCCAAATAATCTTTGATTCATCATGTAATCGCTGCCCTGTACTCTGCCTCTAAAGATGAAAGTGCAATATCATGTTGCTTTTTGCATGCCTAAGCAATCGGGAAGAAGAACCAAGGTAAAAAATATATCCGAAGTGGAATGCCTATAATCAATAGAACCCACCCAATATGAATCGTATACCCAACCAACTGTGTATAACCCTAGTGTAGTGTAGGACAAAATGGGAAGTGCCTTGTAAATAGCACAAAATCCTTATAGCAGCCTGCCAATGACTACTATGAGGAGAATGTGCAAACCGAGATACAAGCCCTACTGCAAATGAAATATCAGGGTGAAAGTATGAGTCAAGTACATGAGACTCCCAACCAATTGCTTATATAATGTAGGATCACAAAGTGGTGAGGTACATGTGGAAGTAAGAGTAATCCCATACTGAAAAGGAGATGGGCTTGGCTTGCAATCAACCATATCAAAGCGTCGAAGAAGATCATGGGTGTACTTTTTTCGACTCAAACGAATCTCTAAATCTCTCTCGATAAATATGAAAACCAAAGAAATAATGCAATAGCCCAAGATCTGTCATGTCAAACTATGTAGAAAGAGTCCTCTAAATACTCGAATGTGGGAAGAAGAGCTACCAGTAAGTAACAAATCATCAACATACAAGACAAGTATCATAATATCCTCACCAACATGTTGGAGATACACTGTATGATAAAAGTGGAAGCAAATAAAACTAGTAGATAGAAGAAAAGAATCCATCTTCTCATATCAAACCCGAGGGACTTGTTTGAGACCAGAGAGAGACCTTGAGCCTACAAATAAGAGAAGAATCTTGAACAAATCCAACCGGTTGCTCCATGTATATTTCCTCTTGTAGATCTCCATGTAAGAAGGCACTCTTCACGTCCATCTGGTATATGTGCCACCCCTGTGATGCAACAATAGCAAGTACAAGGCGTACATAATCCATCTTGGCAACGAGTGTAAAATTCTCAGAGTAATCAATACCTTCAACTTGTGAAAAACCCTTTGCAACAAGACGAGCCTTATACTTGTCAATGGACCCATTAGCTACGTATTTGGTTTGGTATACCCACTTACACCTAACCATATTTCTTCCTTTAGGAAGAGATACCAAATCCCAAGTATGATTCTTCATCAAAGAAGAATACTTAGCTGCCATTGCATCATCCCACTCCTGTATCCCATGAGCCTTTGAAAAAGACTGTGGATCCTTAGAAACTACCTGACACAAAAGTCCAAAACTTGTAGAATGTGTGTGATGATGCCTAGTGGGTGGAAGATCATGTATGAAAGGTGTTGCCTCTAGAAACTGTAATACGAGCCCACTTAGGCATAATGACAACATCAATGGGAATAGGATCCTCAACGACATCTATAACCTCCTCATCAATATCTCAAAAATGGATCAAGATGAGATGAAGAAGAGGAGGCATGGAAGAAGATGAAGAATCATGAGGAGTGAAGCGCTCATCAAACGAACATGTGTTTGAAAAAGAACGTCATGTGTATTAGGATCTAAAAGTTGATAAACTCTGATGTCCTCAAAATACCCTACAAATATCAAGGGTTTACTCTTCTTATCCAAATATTTCCTTTTCTTCTTTGGCACAAAGGCCCAAGCATGGTTCCCAAAGAATTAAAAAAATGAGACATCTAGCTTAGTGTTTGACCAAGCTTCCTCTGGAGTCAAATGCTCAAGTGCTCTGTGTGGTGTGTGATTTTGAATGTAGTTAGCACAATTATCTACTTTTGCCCAATAGATAGGAGGTATATCTCTAGAATGTATCATACAGCTAGCCATTTCTTTAAAAAATTTATTCTTCCGTTCTGCTAAGCCATTCTATTGTGGAGTATGAGGAACAAAATGCTGGTGAATAATGCCTTGAGTTGCCAAAAAGTTAGAAAAATCTTTGTTGAAGTACTCCCCCCATTATCAGTACAAAGGTTCTTTATGCAACTAGAATATTGTTTCTCGACCAAAGCCTTGAAGACTTTGAAGTGTGAAAAACATCACTTTTGTACTTGAGAAAATAAACCCAAGTACGCCTCGAGAAATTATCAATAAAATTAAGTGCATACTTAGCTCCATTGAAAGAGGGGTTGGAAAAACCATCAAGTCACTATGCACAAGCTCAAGTGGTGAAGAAGCTCTCTTAGACAAATTCTTAGGAAATGGATCTTGGTGTTGTTTCCCTAATGCACAACCAGAGAAAACTCTCCCAAGACAAGAAACTCTAGGAAGACCATCTACCATACCATGAGTGCTCAACTCCTTCAAATATCTATAATTAAGATGTCAAATCTTTCATGCCAAAGCTTACTCTCGAATCTGCATGAGAAACCAATCCTGTCCCTATAGAAGAAGTGTCATCAAAACCCTCAAAGTGATATAGTCTAGAACTATGATCAACAATACCTGAGCAACAAGTGAATAAGGCTCCAACAAAGTTCTTACTTTTGCCCCATGTGGTGTAAAATTCACTGTTTTCCCTTGACTAGAATGACAAATTTGATATACAGAAAGAAAATTTGTAGTGATGTTAGGAACATATAGTGCATCTTGGATATTGCCACCATAAAGTTGTATATCACCTTTTCCCTCAACAGAAAGAAAGGAAGAATCTCCAACTTCAATTTTAGAAGTAGAAATCAAACCTAGAGAAACAAAAGACTCCTTGGAAGAAGTCATGTGATGAAAAACACAAAAATCTATAACCCATTTTGTAAGTGGTGACTGAGATCTCCCAACAACATTAAATACTTTTCGATGTTGATTAGAAGGAGGTGGAGTGGAGATAAAATTTTGTGTTTCTTGACTACATCCTCTAAGGCTTGCATTCGCTTATAACACCTATGTTCTTCATGATCAATACCCCCATAAAAAGAGCATGAAAGGCTAGACTTATTCTTGGATTTAGAAGACTCCTTGGGTTTAAAGTTGTTTTCTTTGGGTTTAGGAGCACTTTGAGATGGAGAAGGGGTGGATTTGGGTTTACTTTTTGGTTTTCCCTTGCCTTTAGGATTAGATGCAACTAATGCCTTTTGAGATGTAGAAGACTCAAGGTGAGACAATTTGGATTCTTCCCTAATAATTCTTTCACAAAATGTTTCTAAGTCAGGCATTTTGAATGTGTCACTTAAGGCATCCATGCTAAAGAAAAAGGTAGAAGAAAATATTTGAAATGGTCCTCTCAACTTGGATAGAATCAAGTAAACACACTTTTCATCTTTCTTATCTTTTCCACTCTCCTTCAATTGTGTCAACAAATGCTTGAACTTGGTAAGATAGTCTATAATTGTTGAAAAATATTTAGGATTAAAAGAGGTGATCTCAATTTCAAGTTTCATATGATCCACCTTACTAAATAAATCCTCTAATTTATTCCATATTTTGAAAGGAGAGTCACACTTTTCCAAATGAAACAAAAGACTGCATCACTTACATAAGTTCCTATCAAACCCATACACTCATCAAATTTGTACTAGTACTGAAATTTCTCATATTCTCTAGTGAACATTGGTTATTCTAAAGAAGTTAAAGCCCATAATCCTTTCCGCTTAATTATTGTTTCCATTCTTGGTTTCCATGTGTAGTAATTATACGTTGTTAATGACTCAACATGATCTAATGTAGAAGTAGATAAAGATGCCATCCTAAAAAAATCACCAAAAGAAATGCAAGAACCAAACAATGCAACAAGACCCCCAAACAATGCAACAAGAGCCCCCAGATTTTGACACTTTATAATGAGTGCATGTTACAATATGGTACTTTATAATTATAGTGCGATTCTCAAAATAAATATTTCCGATGGAAAGAACATAAAAAAAACTCAAAATCGAGTTACCGATCAAAAGTTACAAGCTTTTCAATATTATGCTCTAGTATTTATTTTAGTTGCCACTTAAAAGAATAAAATGCTCTTGCCTTCACCACACAAATAAAATGAAAGGGGACATGAGTTTATATGTGATTTAAGTTGTAAGTTAAATCAACATGGGTATGGCTCGAAGTAATATGATGTCTTTTGATGTTAAGGATATGAACCTATATGATAATATTAGATCATTTTATTATAATGTTCATGTATTAAATTACAAAGTACTTGATCTAATATCATTAAATCAAACACTAGATGTTCTATTATTTCAAAATCAAACAAAGAGATGATAATCCATGCAAGTTCTTTAGAGTGACCATGTATAAATTATTATTTTCAGATTACAGGTTTTGAAAAGTATTACGAAATGGTTAAAGAATGGATTACGACATACTTGATTAATATTGTACTTGATTTATATGATGTAATAAATGTACTTGTATTTGATTAAAGGTGAAAGTATTACTTCACAAATGAATAAGGCATTTAAAGGCCTATTATATTTTTTATTGATTACAATATCATTATGTACTTTAATAACGAGGTTTTAACCTCCATTATATGAATATTTGATGTTGTTTTTACAGCGTACTTGTGTTTTATAGAAATGTTATAATGCCGAAATTACGACAGATTATGAATGCAATATTGTAAGTACAATATGATGATTTTATTTCGTTAAAGTATGATTTTACTATTTAAATTAACTAATGTTTCTTACCACTTTAATTAATAAAAATCATTGCTTTTTGATTTTGTATTAACCCCAAGTTTTACCTTTCTTAAACATGATATGATGCCACTTTATGGGGTGTAAACACCTAAATCTTTTAAGTCAAAAAAAAAATCTATTCAAATTCATATAATTAGTGATCTTTGCTAATTATTAGCATTAATTTAGCCTATTTTCCCCTTGTTTTGGTCAATATACCTAGTATTGACTCAAACCCCTCTTCAAAAAAAACCATTCTTCCAACCCAAAATTGTTTTTCATTCACCTCCACAACACTCAAACCCCTCTTTAAGCTTCAAAATCATCTTATCCTAGCCCTAGTTGACATCTAAACAAGTTGATTATTAGGCTTCACCTCCTAATGGTTGACTTGGTAATTCACTAATTCTTGATTAGTAAAGGCCTAATCATGATTAAAAATTCTAATCTAATTTGGGGCTTTTAGTCCCACATGCACCAAAATACAAGTTTCTCCCAAAAGGAAAACTATAAAAAGGGTGCACCTCATTCCTTTATACTTTACACCATGCTTTGATTTGCATCTCATATAATAAATATGATATATAGCCAAGTTCAATCCTTGCTTAAAGCCTTCAATGGGGTTAGTAGATGGATATCCAAAATGACCAAGTAGTCATTGGGAGAGGCCATTTCACCTTGTTTGGAGTAGCAACCATAACCATTTGATTTCCCTCTTAGGTCTATTTAGGCCCATGTTAGGTAATTCAAGCATATTAGTAGGCATGTTTAGTTAGATTTTGTATTGTTTTCATACTAGTTAAGCATTCTTTTAAGCTTCTATCTTAATGTTACATTCCTAGACTTAGAACCTTGGCTAGATGGATGGAAATGGTGTTAGCTTTCCTTGTTTAGTCATGAAATTTTCTTTGTAAAGTTTAGGGTGTCATCATTTGGCACGCCCGGTGGGACAATACCCCATTGCATTCACTTTTTAAAGCTTTTTAACTTAGTTTCAAAGTTTTTCATTTTTTAAAAAGCTTTTTTAACTTATTTCAAAGTTTTAAAGTTTTTCATTTCAAGTTTTAGTTTTAGTTTCAAGTTTTAGATTAATTTCAAGTTTTCTAGATTTTAATTTCAAGTTTTCTAGTTTAATTTCAAGATTTTTTCTAGATTAGTTTTCAAGATTTTTAGATTAGTTTTCAAATTTTTAGATTAATTTCAAATTTTTAGATTAATTTCAAATTTTTAAATTTTTTAGATTTTTTAGATTTTCCATTTTTGAAAGTTGTTTCAACTAGATTAGTGGTAGAAGTTGTTTTTTTTTTTAGGATTAAGGAGGTGAAGCCCTGTCAAAATTGCCAAAAAATACCAAAGATTTGACCTTTTTGAAGAAATTCTTGTCAAAACTCAAATTTTGACCACTTCCAATGAAGGATTGGCAAAAGGAGAGGGCTAAATTGAGTTTGAAAGGAGCAGCATGGTTGAAGTAGGGAGCACATCAACGAAAGGGGCACATGCATGAAATTTTGTGCAGTGCACACTTACTTGAAGTACACCATTAGCTTTTTTTTTCAAGCTGTTGTCATTTTTTACAAGGGGGAGCACGTTACAGGGCAGCGACAGGGGCATGCAAAATCATTGAACATGTGTGCAGGTGCACTTCTTTCTCAGATTGCACACACATTAGCTCATTTTTTTCAACTGTCAGTCATTTTTTCAAAGGGAGCACACGTTTTTTTGAGACATGGGAGGCAGGCATGTTGAAACAAGCGCACCCACTTCTCTGGAAGCGCACACACGTTAGCTCATTTTTTTCAATTGTCAGTCATTTTTTACAAAGGGGGCACACACATGTTGACAGAGGCGTGCAAATATTGAAATATGGTGCACACATTGACAGGGGTGCACATGTGTGTCTATATAAATTTTTCTGCAAACTCAAAGTTTCCATTTTTGGTTTTTAGGATTTTTGTTACTTTTTAGAGGTTTTTAGATGCCATTTTTGTCAATTTCATAGATTTAGAGTAAGTTTTCTTATAAAATCACTTAGGGTTTGAAGGAATTAATCTTGTTTCCATGCTTTGTATGAGTTTGGGTTAAGGTGTGTATGCTCTTCTCTTGCACTTCGTGT
The DNA here is from genome assembly GCA_018340775.1 of Taxus wallichiana var. yunnanensis. Taxonomy (NCBI): domain Eukaryota; kingdom Viridiplantae; phylum Streptophyta; class Pinopsida; order Cupressales; family Taxaceae; genus Taxus; species Taxus wallichiana. The sequence goes on from CM031233.1 coordinate 3,217,211, forward strand.
GATCTAGAGAATCAAAAGCACTCTTAAACCTTCTTTTGCTATCATTAGAGTAAGTAGGAAACTTTGTTAATCATCTTTTAGTTTAAATTTTTTTTCACTTGCTAAATAACCAAGGCTAGAATTTGTGTATGCTCTTCCCTTGCACCTAGTGTGATCTTGGGAATCAAAAGCAATTTTAGTCTTTTCATTAAAAATCACTTGGATGAATTGGGAATAAACCTTGTTTTTTACAAAATTTGATGGTAGTTAGTTGATTTACAAGCATTTTTCATGGTTATTTTCTTATGATATTGTGAATCTATTTTGAAACTACTAACCATTTTGTGAAGGACCTAATGCTAGTCAAAGAAAGGAGGACCTAAATTTTTTTCTAACTACACGTGTGATTGTAGGTTGCCAAAAGGAGTATGAAAAAAACCACATTAAGTCTAAAAGATAAAAAAATACACCACAATCATCACATTGTATTTGCGGGTTTGGTTAAGAGCTACGGCTCATCCGCTCAACTAGGACATAACCCCTTTGGCATAAGCCTTAAGCTACAACAATGGGGGTGGTCTAGGAACCCTAAAGTAGTTCATGCAAGAGGGAACCTTGTGAATGAAATAGGAAAGTACTCCACACTACCGACTTGTCTAGTACGCCTTGGTGAGATTAGCGTCAAAGATATATATATCGCGACCCCAGTGAAAGTATAATTGAATGCACTTTGGTGCTCATTATATTGAAGGGGGTAAAGTAAAGCCGAGATACTCCCAAATTAGTTAGTGTGACTTTTTGGGTAAATCGAGCTCACTCTAGATATCTTGTGACACCTAGAGAGAGAACCACCTAGGAAGATTTTTCGGCTTGGAGCCATTGTTTTTGTCTTAGATAGTATACTTGAGAGCTCTCACAAAGTGACAACTTTGTTAGATTCAAACTCTTTTTTTTAACAAGGGAAAGAATCTCTTAAAGTTGAAACCACGTGACATTTCATCATGAAATCTACTTAGTGTCATTTTTGTCCTAGTTTTTCACTTGTCTTAAGACAAGGTGAAACTCAAAATAACACCAAGTTTATTTCAACACCACTTGGTCTACACCCTTGTTTTCTTGTTGCCCATTTTTGGAAAAAAAGGAAACAACATATATGATACCACTAGATATCGTGTGTCCACCACTTTTGTATTCTACTTGTGTGACTAGGTTGTAATGTTAGAGTGCAAGTGTTGAAAGTGTGCATGGTATGTACTCACGATCTAGTAGGCCCCCTTGTCTCAAAAACCCATATTTGAGACTTATTATCATCATAGTTAGGTGATTTCATCCTTGTCTTTTTTTGAGTTGTTACGCTGCCCACATTGTAGCCATACAATTGAGATATTTACGTCTTGTTTCCATTGTGAAATTAGGCCTAAATCTCTATATTGTAGAGTTACGTTGTTCGCACGCATAACAATTTCTTGTTATACTTAGACATAGTTTTTACATCCTAACTTTGTCTTGAGTTTTGTGAGTGTTGAGGATACATTGTTAGCATCGCGATAACATCATTTTGACACTAGAAATCTTGCTTTCCTGAAATCTTGGTTCACGTGTCCAAATAGTGTCATTACGCTGCTCACATTGTTATCATCCATTTTATGAGACTTGGACTTTGTTAGTGTTTAGAAACTAGTTTTTAGTATATCTTGTTAGAAGATGCGTCAACATTCTCTTATCATTTAGGCCTTGTTTGTTGCAAAAACTTGACCTATTGTGATGTGATGTTGTGTTTGTATTTATTTTTACAAACCCTATCTAGATGAAATCTTAGAGAATAAACTATTTGGTGTAAACCAAATTTTGAGCATTGTACGTCATTGTATTATTCTAAGGAAAACTTGTGTCATATATTACCTTGTTAGGGTAGCTTGTTTTTTATTCTTTAGTTTTCATACGTTTTTGACCTATCACTTTTGTGGCTATTCTATAGTCACCTTGTTTTAACAACTTAGGGTCGTTACGTTGCACAAATTTGACTAGGGTCCCTTGTTAATAAACCTTAGTGGAAATATTTCATGTTGTACCTTCTATTCTAAGTAATTCCTACTATGAGAATGGGGTCACAAAAGTTAGAAGCCAATATATTTGGAGGTGACAACCCTCTTTTGGAGGATAATCTCATGGTTGACCATAGTGGTGGAGAGGAAGAGTCTCCTCGTGTGGATGTAGAGCTTCATTCCACCCATTTTGATGACTACATTTTTCATAAAAACATGAAGTTCTTATGCGGGTTGTGGAACTAGGAGCCAAATTACCTTCCACAGTAGACCCTTCTCTTATCATTCGACATGGTTGGGGAGAAGAAGAAGTAGACCTCCCTCATCACACTCTTAATGAAATTTTAAATCAGGTCATGCCTCTACTTCTGCACATGGAAGAATAATGAGGAGATACCATTTTAAAATGATGGAGACTATCATTTTCCTCCTATTAAAATTCATTGTGAAGACCATGAAGAACATGTTCATCATGCACAACCTCCTCCTAATGAAGATCATCATGAAATACCTATTAAAGAGGTTACGTTAGAACAACAGGTCCAAGCCCTCACTCATCAATTGGAAAGTTTGGCTTCACATATACAAAAGGAACAACCAAAATTTGTGAAACAAACTATACCAAAAGGCAAAACCTAAAGCTTTGTTTTATGAATTCCCAATAAACACTCCTCGATGGGAGGCACAAAGAGATCCTTATGAAGAGATTCTCACAAAAAATTGGGGTGGGCATACACCTAGGCTTAACCCTTTGTATAGACCTGCCACCACCCACACAAGATCCACTTTTTAATCAAGAGTGGTCAACAATGAAGAACACCCTTCAAGTGTTACAAGAGGGCCAAACTAGTAGCAATAACAAGAAGTATCGGTTTGATGAGTTATGTCCTTACCCATTTGAAAAAGCCATGTTGCAAGTACCTTTCCCAAGACATTTTGATTTTCCAAAATTTGATAAATATAAGGGAAAAGGTGACCCTCGTGATCATATAAAGGACTTTTATATGGCATGTCAAGAGGTGGCATTCAATGACAATTATCTTATGCTTGTTTCCATGAAGTTTAGGGAAACAACATGCTAGAATGGTTTGTGCATATCCCTAAGGGATCCATATCAACATGGCTAGAACTAGCAGAGTTTTTCATATGACACTTCTCTTTCAATATAGAAAATGATGTTACCATGTTAGATCTCTGCAATGCCAAAACAATGAAATGAAACAAAAAACTTTGTTGCATTTTTACAAAGATGGAGAGGGTTAGCTAGTCGCTTTCCTTGCTCCCTACTAAAAAAAGTTGATAGGCATATTTTTTCCCAACCTCCATCCAGACATTACATTCCACTTGCAAATGCATTGTGGTAACATGTTTGAAGAGGTAATAGAAAAAGGGAGTCAAATTGAAAAGGCATTGTTAGCTAGGGGGACTCTAAAACCTTTCTCCCATGAACACAATGATTCTAAATCTAACGATAAAACAAAGTTTGTTCCTAATAGAAAAAAAAAATGTCATTAGTGATGGGATAGTAGACTCTAAATGGGCAAGCCATGTAGAACCACACACCTTTGAAACTTGCAAAGGGTAATCCACCTACCGAGTATAAACACCACACTTTTACTCCTCTATCTGAATCCATATCATCTATACTAAAATAGTTAGAGGCCGTAAACATGGTAAAATACCTGAAACACAACCCTATGGGGATGATACACCTAAACCATCATGGTTTAGGGAGAATGAATTTTGTGAGTTCCACCGCGTAAAAGGTCACAAAATGAGACAAGTGTTTAAGATTAAAACACTATATTCAAGACCTAGTCGACATAGTGGTGATATTGAAGTAGATTTTGTTGCAACTGTAAAATCTCCAAATGAAAAATTAGGGATCTTCAAAAAGCCTTTTCCCAATCATGAAGAAAGGAAAAATTTGGATCAGGGACAATCATCTCATAATAATAATGCTAACTATATGTCAAACAAAGACCATTTTGATGCCTTGATAGGTTGTGTTGACCCACTCATTGAAAATCAATATAATTAGAATTAAGACAAGAGAGTGTGTTGTGGAAACATGGTGGGCTCACCTCATTATAAATTTTGAACCTACTCCCCCTCCTCCTCAAGAGAGTCACTATGATGTGTTAGATCAACTAGAAAAAACTACGGCTAAGATTTCCATCTTAGACCTTCTAAAGATCTCTAGCGTCCATAAGGATATACTTTACAAAACCTTACAGGGATCAGGAGTATCCATTGATGTTGACCCAACACATTTGCAAGCCATGGTAGCACAACTTGTTCCTTTGGAACACATAACCTTCAACACTACAAAAGCCTTAGTTGAAGATCCTTCACATAACCTACCATTGCATATTGAGGTTATCATCAAACGTAAGAAGGTTAAGAGAGTGCTTGTGGATGGTGGATCGGGTCTTAACATATGTACTCTCAAACTAGTCCACCAACTAGGTTGCATAGAAGTTGATCTTGGAAACAAAGGTCATCACCATTAAGGCATATGACAATGAAGAATGAAAATCAAGCTGGAATGATCACTTTCTCATTAGAAGTGGGTCCCATAACACATGATATGAAGTTCCATGTCTTGGACCTGGAACTCCCTTACAATATCTTTCTCGGTCACCCATGGATTCATGCCATGTAGGTCATGCCATCAACATGTATCATCAGTGTTTAAAGTTTGCAATATGAGGGAAAACACTCACCATATAGGGGGACCCTCAACCTTTTTCTCATTGTAGAGCATTGTCAGGATTTTTCCCTACAATCTATGAGTGTCCATCTATGGAGATCATTATTCCTATCCAATCAGAGGCCCTCACTTCATGAGTGGATCCAGATACCCTGTCTATATCAATGAAAATGGTGCTTCCACCTCTTAGAAACTCTTTTGTCTACATGGGAGATGAAGGTCAAACCAAGTGGTTGTGGAGAGTATGATCTACAACAAGCCCTAATGGTTCACAATGGTCCACTATCAGCCCAAGTGCATGGTAGGCCATGTTTCAAAGTTAGAGATCAAGAGAGGCTTTCCCTTTCAAGAATTTTTTACTGATGGCTTGCTAGAAGATGAAAGGTTTCTTATGGACATTGTATTCCATCTCAGATGATGATGACATGGCTACATGTTATAAATCACCTAAGTATCCCATTCCTAATCGGATAATGCTTGTCATGGGGTATAAAGGATGGATGACTGCCAAGAACAAGGCCCATTAGAAGCTCTTGCAATACCTCGGTGTATAGTAGGTAAATCAGGTATAGGAATCCATTTATATGAGTCTCACTCTTCAGATGATGAGTATGCTTCTTCTGAGAGTGAGGATAGTTTTTCCAGAAATGAAAGTGAAATAGATTCCGATGTAGTCTTTATGAAGACCTTGCCTCTACGAACCTATTCACCAATATGGCTATCCTTACTATAACCCCTGTTATACCCACCATATCCCCTATAACTCAACCATTAACCCTCACCTACCCATCACTGTGAATTGGGATCAAAAACAACATGTACCTATTGATGTGTTTAGAATGATGAGGCCATTGGTGAGTTCTGGGAATCAGAGACAACATTCCAAGAAATGATCACAAGAAGGGGTTCTCCATTCAACTTAACACATGTGCATACTTTGGAGAGGAAGTAGAGTTGTGTGGGAATTTAAGTAAAAAAGTGAGAAAGGGAAAAATTTCCAAAGAAAATCCTTGTGGAAATAAAAGGGGAAGTCCTATAGTGAAAACCTCTTTGAGGTGCTTGTGGAAAACAAGAAACAACCTATGGAAAAGATAATGTACCCACTTCAAGATGAAGAGCTCCTGAGCCACCTGTGATAGAGGAGGATCTCAATCTCCCTCCTGATCCTACATGCATGGGGGATGAATCAAAGTTTATTAGTGGAAGATACAATAGATGTTAATATCGGCATGGAAGGAACTACCATGGATAGTTAAGTTGGGAGCTTCCCTCTCAACAAAAGAACAAAAAACATTCACAGGACTCTTAAGAGAGTATGCAGACATCTTTGCTTGGTCTTATGATGACATGTCAGGACTTGATCCTACACTAGTGGTGCACAATCTTGTGGTACACCCAGATGCCAAGCCCATCAAACAAAAGCTCGAAAGATGCATCCTCGCGTCGCCTTACTGGTAAAGGTAGAGCTAGAAAGGTTACTAGAAGTAGGATTTATCAGGCCTATCGACTACTCAGAGTGGATCTCAATGTGGTCCCGGTTCAAAAGAAGCTAGTTGGTATTAGAGTGTGTATGGATTTTAGGGATATAAACAAAGCTTGTAAGGATGATTTTCCTCTTCCAAACATCGACATGATTATTCGATTCTACAATAGGCTATGAGATGCTTTCACTCATGGATGGCTTCTCAGGTTACAATAAGATAAATATTGTGAAGAAGAAGATCAACACAAGATGGATTTCACAACCCCATGGGGGATGTTTTTGTTACCAAGTCATGCCTTTTGGCCTTAAAAATGTAGGTGCTACATATCAAAGGGTGATGATTGTAATCTTTCACGATATGATAAGTGACATCATGGAAGATTACGTAGATGATATATTGGCTAAATCTAGAACCCATGAGGAACACCAAAAATTTTATGGTGTATCTTTTAGCATTCTAAGGGATTACAAAGTCTGACTTAACCCAAAGAAGTGTGTCTTTGGTGTGTTATCTGGGAAATTACTAGGATTCATTGTGTCATGGAGAGGAATAGAAGTGGACCCTACAAAGGTCATGACTATCACAAAAATGCCTCCCCCTAAGAATATCAGATACAACTGCGTAGCTTACAAGGGAAAATTTAGGCCATCAGAAGGTTTATTTCATAGCTAGCAGACAAGTGTCATACATTTACACATCTCTTAAGAAGGATGTTAATTTCAACTGGGGACCAGAACAACAACAAGTGTTTTCTTTGCTAAAAAGAATACTTGGCCAACCCCCTATTCTCATGCCACCCATGGTAGGAGAACCCTTGTTACTTTATATCTCTACTACACATTTTGCAATTGGAGCACTGTTGGCCCAGTATGACAAAGAACAGAGAGAAAAGGTTGTATACTATTTGAGTAGGACATTGGTAGCATATGAGCTAAATTATCCACAAATCGAGAAGGCTTTCCTAGCATGTGGTGTTTTCTTTCTAGAAGCTACGTCATTATATGCTTAACAATAAAATCAAGCTAATTTCAAAGGTGACCCTTTGAAGTATTTATTGTCCAAACCACTAACTAACTGGAAAGATGGCTAATTGGATCATCTTATTAAGTGAGTTTGACATTGAATACGTTCATCAAAAGTTAGTAAAAGGATAGGTGTTAGTAGATCAACTGGAAGAAGCTCCACTACCAAGTATTGAACCCTTGAGTCTAGAACTACAGATGCATCCATTATGTACCTCGAAGAATCTATAGTTTGGAAAATGTACTTGATGGCTCTTTTACCTTTCATGGTTCAGGTGTCGGAGTTGTGCTAATCACTCCCATGGGAGACTTGATTCCACGTAGGCATTTGAATTGGATTCCCTTGCATGAAAAATATAGTGGAATATGAAGCTCTCATTGTAGGAATGAAGTTGGCCATCAAATGGGATATCAGACAAGTAAAATGCATTGGTGATTCAATGCTTATTATCAAACAGTCACAGATGAATATAAAGTTAAAGATGAAAAGTTACTTCCATATAAAAGAATGGTCGATTCCTTGAAAGAATTATTTGAACAGATAACATTTGAGAAAATACCAAGAGCTCAGAATAGAGTGGAAGATGCCATGGCTATGGTAGGATCTATGTTGAGCATTCCACAGAGAGCAATGATATGCCATTCTTTGTTGAAAATCTAAGAACAATGACATACATATGACATACCAGACTCTTGTTTAGTGTGTGAAGTTGTTGGTCCCTTTTCACCATGGTACGCTGAAATATTTAATTATCTCCATGATGGAACCTTCCCTATAAACATTTCCCATGTTGAAAAAAGTGCAACCTCATCAGTGTATAGCCCCATTATACCCTACTTGGGGGCACCCTCTTTCCAGAGGCTATGATGGGAATTTGTTGCGTTGTTTAAATTTTAATGAATCTATCCAAGCAATCAAGGAGGTGCATGAGGGAATTTGTGGAGCTCATACTAATGGGATTGTCCTTGTAAAGAAGATACTCAGAGTAGGTTACTATTGGCCTACCATGGAGCATGATTGTTGTCAACATGTAAAGAAGTGTGTGGATTGTCAAAAGTATGACAATTTGATACATGTGCCAGCACAATCCTTACAACCAATCATGACACCCTGGCCATTCTCAAAGTGGGGTCTCGATCTAATAGGGAAACTTAATCTCTGTCTCCTCGGATGGCCACAAGTTCATTATAATGGCCATTGAGTACTTTACAAAATGGGTAGAGGTAGTTCCTCTTACTTATATAGAAGGTCCCCAAATTTCAAAGTTTATAATGAATCATATCATCTCATAGATATGGTATCCCTTCTTCCATTATCATTGATAATGGTAAGTCATTCAAAAATAAAAATGTGAAAGCACTCTGCAAATGCTTTCAAATTTCCCTTAAGTTTTCAACCCCTTATTACCCTCAAGGTAATGGGCAGGCCAAAGCTTCCAACAAAACCTTAATTCACATTATGGAGAAAATGGTGAATACCACAGGCCGTAACTAGCATCTACAAATTCACCCTACCCTCTGGGCATTTAGAACTTCTATCACACCCCTATAGGTGCAACTCCATATTCTTTAGTATTCGGTTCAAAAGTCATCTTTCCTTTAGAGATCGAGATCCCTTCTTTGTGTATCGAGCTAAGGGATTACCTGAATGAAGAGGAGGACTATATAGAGTAGCCGACTGGTAGAGTTGGAGCTATTGGATGAGAAATTCCTTCACACCCTCAATCACCTAAAAGTGTATCATGATCGAGAGTATGGAGGAGCTACAAAAGAAGGTCATACCTCGTTAGTTTGAGGTAGGGGACATGGTGTTGAAAGAGAATAAGAAGAACACCAATAAAGATCGAGAAAAGAAAGGGAAATTTGAGCCCAACTGGCTAGGACCATACATTGTGGTTTGCCAAGTTTGGTTCAGGTGCATATAAGTTGGCCTATTTAGATGGCCAAGAGCTTCGAGAACCCATGAATGCAATGCATCTTAAGCACTTCTATGCTTAAGTATGGGGTCTCTATAGAATACCAAGAAAAGTAAAAAAAAAAAAGTATAAAAAAAAAAAAAGAAAAAGATAAATAAACAAGTACGTCAATAGTGAAAACCATGCAATGGTGGCACTTTGGACAAGTCCTTTGGTGAAAAAGATTTCGGTGCCAAGGGAGGGTCCATTTGTTCACAAGTAGTCTAGGTTTAAGGAGTACAAAAACTTTTCCCTAAGTTAATCTTTACCTTCATCTGAGCCCCTTGTGAGCCTATCCTTCTTTGCCCTGATCGACTAATCTAACCTTTTGAGTGTGGAGAAGTTAACATTGAATGAACCCATCTCATGTTGGGGGAAAGCTTCGCATGTCACTTTTGGCATATACCATGTGGCATTCTACCCTTGTACATCCCATCTAACATTGGGGGCATCCACGTTTCTTTATTTCCTTGCACGTTTGCTTTGGAAAACTGTTGAGAAAATGTCAAAAACATTCGTATAACTTTTGAAAATCCCAAAAACATATAGATATGTCCTTTGGAAAAATCAAAACATTCAAATACGTTTCTTAGAAAACTCCAAAACAATAGAAAATTGTCTTAGAAATAAAAAAAAAAACAATGAAAAACGTCCCAAAATTGTCCCCCAAAAAAACAAAGTAGTGGTTCACTTACTTTTAGTTGTTGGTTTTTATGGTTTTGGTTGCATTATTACTTTTCATATTGTATGCTTTAAATTGGATTCACTTGCTTACTTAGATTGAATATCACTTTAGTCTGTAGTGTATTGCATTGAGTCCATTTTGTATTGCATACTTGTAAATAAATGTGTTGCTTTGATTAGATTTGTTTAAACTTGTGCTTGTTAATTTTTACTTGTACATTGTGTTATAATTTCATCATCATATCACACATATCCATCACATCTATACATCATATATCAAAAAAAAAATATGCTAAGTCTACATCACGCATGTATACTAAAAGCTAATCATCAAATATTGTATCACCAATGGGGCAAGAGGGGTTGCGCATGATCACAAATCTATCCCCCCACACCAATATCAAAAATATAAACATGTTGCTCAAAGGTATCTCATCAAACATACAAGTATGATATCAGCTAAAGCTATCTCATAATCTAACAAGGTGATACAAAGCATATAACAATCAAAATTGTTTAAAAAAAAAAAAAAAAAAAAAAAAAAAAAAAAAAAAATTAAAAATAAAAAAAAATTTAAAAATTTAAAATTTTACAAAAATTGGTGGTAAACATATATGCAACTAAAATCATGTGTCAATTACATCATCCTCGAACATTGAAATATGTCTTACAAAAGCATCTTTCTATGGTTCTTGCTTGTTCTGGTCTCAAATGACTTGTGGATCATCGTGATCTACCTCCATTAACAAAAGCTGGTTGCATACTACGTCGGTACTCCCATGCAACAGTGAGTTTCCAGAGACTGTGTCGTAGTGCATGAAGGTTTTTCCATAGGACTACTTGTGTCCTCCATTTTCCCCTCGCATGTGTTATTCTTGGGGCATCATTTTTAACCCTTGTCATTACAACATGAACATTTGGGAACTATAGCTTGATAACAAAAACATTGGTGCAATTATCTTAAATGTTATTTTTTTTGAATGTGTGTGATTGTACTAGTTTTCTTTGTTAGGTTAGTTGGTTTACTTTCTCGTATTGCATTGCATTAATGTATGTTGCATGGAGCTAAATATCATTTTACTTTCTATATTGCATTGCATAATGTATGTTGCATGGAGTTACGTATTTTTAGTAGTAAACAATTGTTAGTAATTTAGCTTTTCATGTTATCTTACACTTTTGTTTATTTTAAATAAAAAGGCTGATGATGTAGACCTAGGGAAAAATGATATAAACCAGTTGCTTATTGAAAGGTTGGATGCAAAGATTGGGCTTGTCCTATATTTCTCCATTAATCATTTCTTCTCCATTATCATTTATTACCATTACTAATTTTTTTCTTAAAAATCACCCAGGGTAATAAACAACCATGTTTATCCCTATCCTTATTCCTTCTCAATACCTAAGGGTTTTTGCATGCCCGTTCGACTCATTTTCTTCTATCCATTTCAAATCATATTTTTGATTGTCGATTGACTTCTTCTATCACCCCATCGACACTCGAGGGGGCATCCTTCATCTTGCTAATTTTTCTTCAAAAATTTACCTTTTTTATGTTTGTCTACTATATGTTTGAAGTGAAGTCACTAACTTCACCTCAAACAGGGGAAAATGTAGACACCTAAATTCCACTTTTGCAATCTTATTGCCAAAACACACACAAATCACTCTCATTCTTGCCAATTCCATTATAATTAGTGATCTTTTACTAATTAACTAATGTTTCTTACCACTTTAGCCAATTAACAACACTTTTTGATTGTGTAACCCCTTTCGCATTTAGGATGCCACTTTACGGTGAATCGTAAGTCAAAATCCTCTTCAAAATAGACAATTAGCATTTATTAGCTAATTAAGCCTATTTTGCCCTTGTTTTGGTCAATATACCTAGTATTGACTCAAACCCCTCTTCCAACCACTCAAAATCACCCCATTCACCTCACAACATCTCTCAAAGCTTCAAAAGCTTATCCTAGCCTCTAGTTGACCCTAAGTGGGATTAAGGCTTCACACCTCTTAATCACTTGGTAATTCACTAATTGTGATTAGCAAAGCCTAATCATGATTAGAAATTCTAATCTAATTTGGGGATTTTAGTCCCACATGCACCAAAATACAAGTTTCTCCCAAAAGGAAAACTATAAAAAGGGTGCACCTCATTCCTTTATACTTTACACCATGCTTTGATTTGCATCTCATATAATAAATATGATATATAGCCAAGTTCAATCCTTGCTTAAAGCCTTCAATGGGGTTAGTAGATGGATATCCAAAATGACCAAGTAGTCATTGGGAGAGGCCATTTCACCTTGTTTGGAGTATAACCATAACCATTTGATTTCCCTCTTAGGTCTATTTAGGCCCATGTTAGGTAATTCAAGCATATTAGTAGGCATGTTTAGTTAGATTTTGTATTGTTTTCATACTAGTTAAGCATTCTTTTAAGCTTCTATCTTAATGTTACATTCCTAGACTGGATGGAAATGGTGTTATAAATCTAGAGGGTTCTATTTCTAGAACCCTCTCTAATCTTCCAACTATTATTTCCCTCTCCCATTTGAATTTTTAAATTCTACTTGAATCTAGAAATCTCCATTCTAGAATTCTCTACAAATCTCTACACAAATCCAATCCTCTCATCAATTTTCAGCCCTTGGATTCAATCCAACATGGATTAATACTCATCCTCCAATTTGTGACTCACAAACTATAAATTTGCACTCCCATCCTCCATGAGAGCTAAGAAGATTTTTTGGGAGGCCATCATCTTGCTACTTCATCTTTTGATCATCAATCATCCATATTCATCCTTCAAGCCTAAATCAAGCTATCAACAACCTTCATCCAAGCATCCAAGGATCAATCATCGAAGGGAGGTTTGTCAAGTATTCCCACATTCAATCGAAGAAATATTCGAATCCACAAGAAAATCCATCATCAAGATAGGGAATTGCATGTTAGACGGTAAGTGCAGGTATAATTCTCCCTCTCTCCATCCTTTCTTAATCTGAGGTAGCTAAATAGTAGTGTTATTTTAGGATTTAAATCAATTTATTTCCTAGTTTGCACACTAACACCATTATTTTTTCTACATTTTTGGCACCCACCATGGGGCTTACCCCACCAAATATTTTTAATTTTTTGTTTATTATTACCTAAACACCAAATTGTCTAAAATTCAGAAATTTTCATTGTTATTTAACCCCTTAAATTTCACTTTTTTGACATGTTCTTCCATTTCAGCGCATACGTCACATGTGTGAAAAATGCATATATCATAAAGCAACACATTTTTTTGCTTGTTTTTTGGCTATGTGCGTGTAGGAACTATATCAACGTGTGTGTACTCTCTCGTGGCACATATACTAGTTTAGTAGCGTATACCTTAAAGATTCATTGTGTTTATCCTTCGACGTTTTGGCATGGCTTCATTTGCGCATAACATTGTGTTTGTCTCTTTTCAACGCCTTTACCTCATGTTCTAGCACTTTCATGCAAATTAAAACCTGTATGTGCATGGGTTTTCATATTTTAGCATGTATATAATGAAACATCACGTTTAACCCCTGTTTTAGCGCATTTGACTCATAAAGTAACGCTTTTGTGCAAACTAACATCTATGTTTGTAGGTTTTGTACTTCAACGCGTATAGACCCGATTTCAACGCTTTTAACCTCTATAGTAGCATGTTTATTCTAGAAAGAGATTTTTCATCTTAATATTAAGTATCAACTTGTATATTTTTGTTTTTTGTAACATTTTCTAGAATCTAACATTCTATTTTGTAGGTTATCTATCTCAATCAAAGCAAAATCCATCATTTTTGGCTTATAAAATTTTGTTTTTATCCAAAACCACTAACCCCTTTGTTTTGTAGCACATTTGTCCAAGAATTGGGGTTATTTTCCAAACTAATAATCCTTTTTTTTAGGGACTCCTCTTGAAGATCCCTTTTTCATTTTTAATCATATTTTTATCATTTAAAAAAACAAAAAAACAAATCTTTATATCTTGCATCTTTCATCTTTTACATGTTTGCTTGTTAAACCCGAAGGTTGGATTTCGTGTATGCTCTCCTCTCACATCCTTGGATGATCTTGAGGATCAAAAGTGGTCCACCTTCTTCCCTTTTTCATTTTTAGGGGCAACGTGATGTGGATTTCATCACCACACACTTGTCATAGTCCTAGGGGTCTCATGACTATGGGCTTCATCTCCACGCACGTAGACACACCCCGTGTTTCGACGGGGTATAAAAATTCAAGGAAACTGTCATCATTGGCTAAGTGTCTATGTGTTTTAAGCGTGACATGAAGTGATGGACTTCCACGTCCCAACACCTAGGCCTCAAAAAAACATCCTTATAACATGGACTTGGGTCCCATGTACTGCAAGGTATATCGGGACGCCCTAGAGAGCTTGTTTATCCTAGCATAGGTAGCCTTTGGTTGTAATCAAGCTATAGTGCAAGGGAAGGAACCACCAAATATTACTCGCTAGTCGATCACACATCGACATAAAGGTGGGCCAACTCAATGAGTGCCACTGTCGTGTGTGGTATTGAAAGTGGGCTATAACTTGTGTTGCACACCCAATTGACTAGCTAGGTTGTGTGTGTTGCAGGTTGTGTTATTTTGACCACACATTAGTCAACCGATTAAAAATGAAAAAACAATCAATCAACCCCGCATCCAAGCATAATCAAACCCAATCCATCCATCTAACTATCTCAATCTTATCCCCTTTCCTAATCCATCCCATCCACATATAATCCCTCCATATTAATCCCATCTTACCCATACCCAATCCTATTCCTAAATATTATCTAAATCCCCATCCTCATCATGGCTCCCATTTAAGTCAAATCTCCCACCCATTAACCTTTACCCTCCAACTCGATCAAAGCATCCCTATTACTATCGAATATTTAAAAACCAAATTATGACACTCAAATCCTCTATTAAATAGTATCCTAACCCATCCCAAGTTGATCCCACCATCTTCACAACCATACAAAATCTTAACAAAAAAATTCTTGACCTCCAATCACATCTTAGCCAAACATCTTCTCAACCATCCTCCCTCACATCCACTTATGATAGTGAGGACCTTATTGACACCAACCAAGATGATCCATCATCCACATAACCAATCACACCCAATCCTAAATCCACATCATTCAACATCCCTAACCATCCTCCTTCCTCACACACAACTAATTACATCAATTGTGATCAACTCCAATCATCCCTTCCACCAATAACAATCTCCTTTTTGAGATTTACCAAAATTTAACCAACTATCATTCGTCCACCACATCCACTTCCAAAAAATCCAAATCAAAATAAAAATCTAAACCAAAATCCAAACATAAATATCCCAAATTACCACCACCACCTAGTGACCTTCTTTTCCAATTTTCTAACCTATTATCCGAGCTTAATCCTTCATCACCACTATCCCCCATCAACCAATCTAATCCCCAACTCCCTCCCATCAAAACATATCATAATATACCTTATACATACCCATCCACATCCAATCAAGATCAAACCAAACCACAATCCTTATCCCCTACATCACACCTTAGTCCTAAATCCTCATCATCCTCATCATCCTAACCTCATCCCATGGACTTTCTCCTATATAGTCCCAAGTCCCCTCCTCTAACATCTACTTTGGCTCCTATGCCTCCATCACTTACATCCAACCCCATCCAATCTAGTTGGACTACTAAGTCACCCAAATCCTCTTCATCCCCTAACCCTACTTCATCCAACATTGCCCCCATGCCACATTTATCCTCTCCATTCACATCTAATAAATCTACCAATAACAAATCCAATCCCAAACCATCCAATGTGACTCCTAAGTCATTCCCATCTCTTAACTCTTATCCTAATTTCCCCCCATCCCCTAATCATATCACATCCAACGTGATTCCTAAGTTACCTCAATATCCCAAATCCAATGTGGTTTCCACACCACCCCCCTCTACCTCAACTCAACCAACATTCAACCCATATCCCTCATCAACATCTACTCCATAATTTAAATTCACACAATCTACCTCCCCCAAATCCAACCAATCTAACATATCCTCTTCATCCAAATCTAACACATCCTCTTCATCCACCCCTACCTTATCCAATCCATCCCAAATCAAACCATATAATCCTACACAAACCAACCCTACACCATCCACCTCTCCCAAATCAACCAAATCCAATCCCAAGCCAAAATCCACTACCAACCCAAAACCAAACAACCTCCTAAAGCCCCCAACAATAATCTTCCATCCAAATCCCAACCATCTAATCCACATCTTAAACCTACATCCAAATCCAATCAATCCTCTCCTATCCTGCCCACTCCTACACATATCCTACCTAACCCACCCTTATAACCCACACCCTATCTCTTATCAACCCCAACCGACTTTGCCTCCTTATGTGAAACCTTGACTACTATCTTCCATTGGCTTAAAACCTTTAACATGATCATTTACCCACCCATCAAAAATCATGATTCTAACCTTCCCAAACCAATTTGGTATAGGGACCATTATTTATTGTGACTTCCATCACACCCATGGACATTCGCTTAATCAATGTCTACGATTCCAATATTACGTCCAAAACCTCTTTAACCAAAATATTCTTGTCCTTTTACATCTTTATCCATCATTATTTTATCTTCATCCTATACCTAACCATCCCCTATCTAAATCCCCATTCTCTCTTAAACCCCATCATCATAAAAAATCCAAATCCGTTCCATCCCAACATCCTGAACCATCCACAAATCCAAAAAATCCAAAACTCCCCCACCTAAACATCCAACCAAATCCAAATCTAAGTCTGGCCTCTTAGCGGATGAGAAAACAAACATCCCCCAACCTAATGGTGATAACATTGCTTCATCCTCTTCCATATCTAATTCCTTCCATATAGCTGAAAATATGCTTGCCAACATCAAACATCGTGGTAAAGGCTTAACTATCCATGAACAAGGTATCATTACTCCCATCACTCGTCCTCCCAACTCGGAAAATCAGGCTTAAGATATAAACCTCTCACTAAGAATACCCAATCACAACCCTATCCTACCAATTCTCTTGATCATCCCATCAATCCATCTACCAATCTCCAATCCTCTAAAATTGGATTGAGAATTTAGGTTGTTGTTTGCACACATATGTTCGTTCCTCATCCCTCCATCCCCATTCCAATCTAATACATCTTCAAAATTCTCAATTGACTTAATCACACATGATTTAAGTCATTAGTACCTATTACACTTGTGTGACCTTGGTATATCCTTACTTTCAACATCCAAGAATGAGAATTTCTTAGAGATACAATCACTTAAATCACACATCTTAATTAACTTGTGGTGAAGACCCTTGGGTGCATTCTATGAAACTCTAGCCAATGTCATCACCACACTTATTTCCATCCCCCCATCAAGCCATGAGTGATTCTTAACCCCTTGAAAGTTTTCAAGAGAGTGAAAGCTCTTAAAAAAATCCAAAAATCACAAAGCAAAAATGTAAAAAAGTAGAAAAAAATCACATCAAAATCACAAATAATCAAATCAAATCCACCTCAAGACTCTCTCTAGGGGTGTTTCCAGAAACTCTCTGGGGACATGGATGCCTAATTGGAAGTAGAGAAATGTTGTGACAAGAATAAGATGTATCTACGTCGGGATATATATGCACTGGTGACAATGGAGAAATGCATGAATTAACCTTCCATTCACCTTCCATCAGCCTACTTGACTTAATCACTCCCTATACATTGGCTAGTTTGTTTTTACATCCTACCCATTGAGTCTTCACTTCAAGTGGTAATTAACTATCACTTTTGCACACACTTTGATCTCAAAGAGACATCACGCTTGTATGTTGCCAAGTATTGCTTAGACCTTGGTCACACTTTTGTTCTAGGCTTACTTTTATTTTACAACATGTGCCTTTAAGCTCATCTTTTGTTCATCATCCATTACAAACCATCCATCCTTTGCATCCACATCCTTTTTATCCATCATCCATGGGCAATCAATGATCCTATTGCTTTATCCTATCCACCCTTCTGTTTCCCCCTTTTTTTCTTCCTTTAACCCATCATCATTATGACTAGGGCAACTTTATAATCCTCTAGTGGCACTATCCCTTACTTTTTATTCTTCCTTACACTTGGGGGCGCAACAAACTACACTATCATCCATCAGCTCACTCTTTACTTGGGGGCCTATCTTATCCAGCCATATCACATCCCTTATCCTATCAAACCTCCCTTATCTTACCCAATTATCCCTCTATCCCACATCCTTTACCCTACCCTATCACATCCCTCATCCTATCAAACCTCCTTTATCTTACCCAACCAATCCCTTTTATCCTACATCCTTTATCCTATCTACAATCATCCCTTTATCCTATCCAAGATCATCCCTTTCTCCCAAATAATTTATCCCCTTATCCTATCCAACCAACCCCTTTATCTCACATCCCTTATCCTATCCAAAACCATCCCTTTAGCCCTAATCCCTATCCACATTTCCCTTGGGACTTATAGGAGAAAGTCACCTCCTTTCAACCCCCATCCCTATCACATCTTCATCCCACCACATCTAAACTATCTTAAAAATCCAAAAATAAAAAATCTTAAAAATTCATAAAAATCAACAACGCACATAAAATTTAAAACACTTTTGTATGCATTTGTGTGTATGTGCTTGTTCGTTTGTTTATCTTTTTTGCATTTTGGTTAATGATATGAGGCCACTTTTTATTTTCTTTTTATTTAATATGTCCGATGATATGAGGACATGGGCATCTAAAAATTAAAACATCATGGTCTTTATACCATTAGTGCATCTTGCTTTATGCCACATCTTAATAAACTTGCTAATGATGATAATTGTGGGAACTTTATGATAGCACCACCCCTTTACATCATCACTTAGCCTAATCATCATCACCTTATCCAACCAACCCTTCATCAATCATCTAACATCCAATCAATCTATCCAATATTTTCAATCAATCCTATCAAGTCCTATCATCCAACATCCAACATCCAAAATAAAAATCCTTACCCCTTGACTAGGGCATCCCAAATCCAAATTATCAAAATCCAACATCCAACATCAACAACATCATCAATCCAAAATCCTGTGATCTAGCAACATCCAATATCCAAACATCCAAAACATCAACCCCTTTATTGGGGCATCCAAAATCAAAACATCCTGCACCCTTGTCATATATTGATGACTAGGGCCTCCTATAGTTAACATCCTCTCATCCTCTCTTCTAATCTTCTCACTGGGCATCTCCTCTCTTTTTGAGTGGCTACCCACCTCGTTCCTCCCTACCTACCCACTCAAGGGGGCATCATATTACTAGGTATCATATTACCATCCTATCATCTTCTACTTCTTCTTTGAATGATCATTGCTACACAATAATCCTTCAAAGAGGGGAAAAATGTAGACACCTAAAATGTCTACATGACTAATTAACATTAATCATGTCCCACATTTTAGCCTCATCACCATTTATCTTCCACCAATCCATTTTAATTCATTTCCCCTTTTATCATTCATATAATATCTCATTTCATCATTTATCTAAATATTCCATTAAAAATCCCTTTTATAACATCTATTATATATCATTAATCCTTTTATCCCATTTCATCCTTAATCCCTTTTATTATATCACATTATCCTATCTAAATCCCACTTAACATTTATAGGAATTTAATATTCCTATGCCTCACCTACCACTAGCTATTCCATGTAATCACTCATCATTAATTATCCTAATCACATCATTTAATCTAAACTAATCATGTGCACATCCAAATACACCTATAAATCTAGAGGGTTCTATTTCTAGAACCCTCTCTAATCTTCCAACTATTATTTCCCTCTCCTATTTGAATTATTAAATTCTACATGAATCTATAAATATCCATTCTAGAATTCTCTACAAATCTCTACACAAATCCAATCCTCTCATCAATTTTCAGCCCTTGGATTCAATCCAACATGGATTAATCCTCACCCTCCAATTTGCCACTCACAAACTATAAATTTGCACTCTCATCCTCCATGAGAGCTAAGAAGATTTTTTGGGAGGCCATCATCTTGCTACTTCATCTTTTGATCATCAATCATCCATCTTCATCCTTCAAGCTTCAATCAAGCTATCAACAGCCTTCATCCAAGCATCCAAGGATCAATCATCAAAGGGGAGGTGTTGTCCAAGTCTTCCCACATCCAATCTGAAGAAATCTTCCAATCCACAAGCAAATCCACCATCAAGGAAGGAGAATTACATGCTAGACGGTAAGTGCAGGTATAATTCTTCCTCTTTCCTTCCTATCTTGATCCGAGGTAGCTGATAGTAGTGTTATTTTAGGATTTAAATCAATTTATTTCTTAATTTTCACACTAACACCACTATTTTGTCTACAATATCGTCGTAAGATCATACTTGATTCCACTGTATTTTAGTGAGAAAATAGTTATGATGATATGGAATAAGGTATAAAAGTACATTGTGAATTTATGAAATAGTACAAAAGAACATATATGACTTAGGAAAACTGAAAGGTACAAGTGTCTATTAATAAGCATTAATAATGTTTAATTAATTCTAAGAAATGGTTTAAAGATTTATACTTGGCTAAACCTAATCAATGATCGTAGATCAATATAGTTGACGATCACAAAAAAAAGGTATATACATTTTTTCGGTGGCTCGATGAGATCATTATATACTTCTACCATAAATTGAAAACCTAATAAAACTTTGTTAACACCGTAGACACCTAAAATCCACCTACCCAGCTTTTAATACTAAAATTGTACTAATTACCCTCTTTCCGTCATTTCATTCATAATTAGTGATTTCCCACTAATTAAGTAATATTCCCTCTATTTCGATTAATTAACGACACTTCGTTAGTTATAATCCTCCTCAATCAATTAATTAACTATTATTAGTTAATTAAGCCTTTTTAATCTTCTATTTAATCAATAAACCATCTTATTTGCTTAAATCCCCCTCTTTAATCCGCTAAATCCTACCTACTTCCCTCTAAATGACCTTCAAATAGATTTCTAAGCTTATTCTAGCCTATTAATTAATCATAGTTGATTAATTAAACCATCTCCAACTCCCATGAGTGGCTAATTACTAATTAATTCCTCTAATCATGTTTATCCCTTCTAATTCTACTTTATCCTTTATCCCACATGCACTAGTTTGAAATCTTCTCCCAAATTGGAAAGCTATATCAAAAACTACTACCTTCCTTCACACTTTACACCACACTTTTTCTAATGAAATCTAGAGGCATGATAAATGCATTCTCCATTGTTGGAATAGCTCCATCTTTCCATCCATTCTCTCATTTTTGAGTAGTAAGGGAAGATCTAAGCATGGCCTTGTAGCCATTTCTTGGTGAGATCCTTTCCTCTCTTTGGAGACAAACACAAAAATTTGATTTCTCATGATCTAAAGAGGCTCATGCTTAATAACAATCATACATTACAAGAGTAGGAATGGTTTAACATTAGATGTTCATTCATGTTTATGCATTAGAGTAGCTATTTCCTTTAAGATTTTATCTTGATGTTCTTATTAGATTAACTTTGCTTTGAAGCTACTTGGTGTTAGTTTCATTCAATTAGTTTTTCTAGTTTAGTATGCACACATTTGGCGCATGACGGTGGGACTTACTCCATTTTCTTATGCACTTATTTTCAAGTTTTTGTAATTTAGTTTCAATTTTTCTTACTAACCCTATTTTTAGCATTTTTAGATAAATATTGAGTTTATTAACATGTTTGGTTGAGTTTGTTTGGTTTTAATGCTCTTTACAAGTATAAGGGAGGTGAGGTGCTGCAAAATTTGAAGAAAATTGGCAAATATTTGAGCTTTTAAACATTTTTGGTCAAATTCCTATGTCCTTGAAGTTACACAGCTGTCTGTGCTAGCATTAAAATGCTTGAGCTAGCGTGAAAATGCATAAGCTAGTGTTAAAATCATTGAGCTAGCGTTAAGCTCTGTATTTAGCATAAAAATGTTTGAGCTAGTGTGAAAATGCTTGAGTTAGTGTTAAAATCATTGAGCGAGCGTGAAAATGCATGAGATAGTGTTAAAATCCATGAGCTAGCATGAAAATGTATGAGATAGCATTAAAATCCCTAAGCTAGCGTTAAGCCCTACGCAACCATTAAAATGCTTGAGTTAGCGTGAAAATCCCCAAGCTAGTGTTAAAATGATTGAGCTAGTGTGAAAATTCCTAAGCCAACATTAAAATACCCGAGCTAGCATTAAGCCTTGCGCTAACGTTAAAATCCCTATGCTAGCATTAAATTCCTTGTGCTAGTGTTAAAATGCATGAGATAGTGTTAAAATCCTGCGCTAGCATTTTGTGTGATTTTTGGTTTGGATTTCAAGATTTTCATAATACGATTTTAAGTGTTTTTGTTGTTTTCTGGTTTGAATTTAAAAATTAGTTTTCTAACATGTTTTCAAGCTTTAATGAATGTTATGCTTCCATGCTTTACTTAAGTTAGGCTAAATTTTGTGTATGCTCTTCTCTTGCACCTTTGGGTGATCTTGAGAATCAAAAACAACTTTAGTCTTCTTTTTCTAACATTTGGTTTAAGTTGGAAACTTCATTATTCATTTTTTTCTTAAGGGAATGAATTATTTATAAAGCATTTTATGGTTCTTTGATTTAGAGTTTTTCCATTTCTATCTAGTTGGATTAATTGTTGTGTATGCTCTTCTCTTGCGTCTTATGGACGATCTTGAGAATCAAAAGTAACCTTTAATCCTCTTTCATAATATTGTGGATTTCTTGGAAAACTATTAACTATTGAGCGCATGACCTAATTTTCTTGTCAAAGAAAAATACTAAATACAATTTATTGCAGGTTGCTAATGGTGTACTAAACCAAATTAAGTTCAAAGATAAAAAAACACCATATATTCAAAACATTTTATTTACAGGTTCAGATAAGAGCTACGGCTCATTTTCTTTAAACTATGGAAAGTATCTTGGCATAAGCCATAAAACTCATTATGAGGATTACCACGGGAACCCCAAAGTAGTCCACATCTTGAGGAACTGGTGGATGAAATGGGAAGTGCCTCACTACCTATTTGACTAGTGAAAAACCCATGAGGAAAAGCTTCAAGTTACCCATATGAGGCCTCTATCATTAATTTGATTATGGGGTAATGGTCAATTGTCTAGGATTTATTCTAGAAATACATACCTCTCTTAGGTAAGAATTGGTGAGTTTGTGAACAAAAGCATGGGTAGCCATAGGCATTAGGGCCAAAATTTCCTTATCCAATCGTGTTCTAAAGATCTCTCACAAAGAAACGAATTTTTGGAGTCAAAACCTTTTAGTTGAATAAGGGAGAGTCCATTAAATTTGGTTCCATGTGACATTCATCATGAAACTTGCTACGCAAAACTTTGTCCTAGTTTCTACCCTTTTTTTTTAAAACAAGGCAAAACTCTGCCAAAGTTTGGCTATGTTTGTTTAATCCCTACTTGTACTATCTCCTTTGTTCTCTTGTTGACATTTTTGGTCAAAAGAGAGTATCATACAAAGTGTTGCCAAAATCGTGTCCACCACTTTTGCACCCGCTTACATCCTTATTGCGACTACGATAGTAAGCGTTGAAAGTGTGTTGGTATGTACTCATATTTTGGTAACCTTGTCTTGATACCCAAGTTAAGATGTCTTCTTGTATCTAGGTTTTCTCACCATTGATTTACCTTGATTTGTTACACTTCTCACATCATATCAATACATTTTTGATACATCTTGTTTTTATAAAACTTGGTATAAGTGTCTAAATTGTATTGTTACACTGCTCACATATTATCAACTCCTTGTTATACTTAAACCTTGTTTTTATCAAACATTTCCTTGAGTTTTGAAAAGTGTTGTCATTACTATGTTCTCATTATATCAATACTATTATGATACTAATATCTTGGTTTTTGGAAAATCTTGATTAACATATCTAAGTTGTATTATTACGTTTGCTCACATCTATAACCTCCATTTTTATGATTCAAGCCTTATTTTTATTCAAACTTGTCTTAGTAAACCTTGACTCAGAATCACTTCAACCCATTGTTAATAATTACATATTGTTTATTTCAAACTTGATTTAAGTGTTGAAATTGTGTTGATCATTTTACACCAACCGATCTTTTAGACATGTATACGTAGGAAGTAGTTTCTTTGAGATTGGATTTATGTTATGAACCTACGCAATTGTTCCTTATGACCTTTCATCTTGTACATTTGTTTCCTTGGAAAATCCTTTGATTCTTTGATCCTTTGGTTCCTTGTTCCTTGGATTTTTGCCTTAGACATTCTTTGTAAATTCTTTGACATTATTTGTAGTTGTTATACTGCTTGTTTTTGTCTAGATTCATTATAATGTTTGCAAAATGTCTAGTTGGTTGCTGTTATGTTTACCGAATTGACATGAAACTTCCTTCCATTTGAAGGATTTTAATCATATAATATAGGTCTAGGCATTTGCTCCAAACAATGCCAACCATGACTGATTATCACATGGTTCCTCACACTTACAACAATAGGGAACCTAGGTTTAGGAATTCTTATCAAAATATGCCCATTATTGTTGGGGATGGGTCTATGTAGAAACATTTGCAACTATAGAATATCAAATCCAAAACATGCAAATACGGATCTAAAAATCCCCACAAAATATATAGCAGTGAAAACATAAACAAGAATAATCCAAATCAAAGTAAAGTACACACATATAACACAACATGTGCGGTGGTTCAACCAATGTGGGCTACGTCTACCAAAGATAGAGATCTCATATATATAATATAACAAGATATTACAAACCAACTCTTCGCACAAGAGGACATGTATCTCTACAAGAGTATCTCTTCCTCTAGATCTCCAACCATATTTTCCCTGAGCACACTAAATTGTGCCTCCATACCACCACCTGTGTCTCCTCTAGATCTCTAACCAGATCTACCTGAATGCACTACAACCGTTCCTCTAAAACACCACTAGATCTCACATACCTGAATCTACCTTGCATCTACCAATGTGCAACCAAACTCTCCGTATTGTGAATCTACAAAAATACCTCTAGAAGGGTATACCAATGTAAAAACGTAACCATTCACAAAGAAGTAAGTCTCTCCTCCATCACTACATCAACTTTGTGCAAACATGAAGACAACTTACTCTACAATAATAGATTCTATGAATCAACAATACATCATGATTTCATGGATATATGCTAAGATATCACAACATGTGGATCTACAAGAATGAGCAATAAAAGATATAACAAAAAGAAACATTAAGTGCTTTGCATACTATGCAAGCCATTACATGAGACTAAATAATACAAAGGAAATACAGTAGAAGATAATACCATCTTCTCACCAATAGTGTACCTACACTTTCCTTCTATTTAGCTTCTCTCTATGAAAGCTCCTATCTTCATGCAATCTGATTTTTCTTTTTCTTCTTATTCTTCATCCTTTCAACCAAGGATAGATCAATTCTTCTCTTTTCTCATTCCTTATGTTCTAACCCTATTTTTCTAGCTTATATAAGCTTAGAAAAACTTAGGTCACCTTAGCTATGCATTTGCAACCTTTAAATCAGCTTTAAAACAAAAGCTAGATCAAATTCCTATGAGTTAAATATAAAATTTCATGCACGAGGTAACAACGCAGCAGATTACCCCGACCAACACCGATTACCTTGATGTTGACCGGTGCCAATTACCCTCTAACAGTGCGTTACCAAGTAAACCAACAAGGTGTAAATCGTGTTAACTGTGAAACAATTCAACTCCACAATCCTAGCGATCTCCCACTTGGAGATAAATGTTGAGCTTGTTCCTATACCTATACATAACCATCATCTACATACCAAGAACATCTCTTCTTTATATCAAAAATTATCTCAAATTAAATTAGGAAGATTAAACCATCTTCTAAATCCAAGAAGATAACAAACCCGTGACTTACCATATACTTGCATGAACTTACTCCGATCTCGTGACACACGGGCTATCCAAACATAATAGTTGCTCCAAACAAAATAAAATAGAACATGAATCATATAGAGATACTTGAATCTAAGTATAAATGGAATAATTGATCCAAATTCATCCTCTTTACGATCTAGACCATGAAGTGATCTACACCGTCTTTGAAATGTACACTCGTGCAAGAAACTCAATCCTCCAAACCAAGACAAAAACCATCTTCCCTCTCCTGTTGCAAAAAAATTGTACAAATAAGTTGCCACGAGAGATTAACCACATGTCATCCCCTAAGCTGACCATGGTTAGGTGATCGATATCGGTTCCTTTGTGATTGACCTCGATTCACGGACTAATGTCAATCTTGTTGAAACGAACTTAACACCACACAATTTGGCATGGAACACCACACAAGGTGATTACATTTGAATGAAGGCGATAGTTGATCGAACCGGTCATTTCAAGAAGCATCCAAATGGTAAAAAAATAATACAACAAATCCATGAAAGAAATTTCATCAAGATTAAATACATCACCTTATCGCATCAAGATACTAATCCACATCTTCAAGTGAATAACTTTCCTCTCTGTGAAGCTCCATCTTCGTTCCATGTTATAACCTCTCTCATGAAGCCCAGTGAATCTAACTACACCAAGGATACATACCGATCCTTTTCTCTGTCTAGATCTGCAATCCAAAACCATACATGTGTAATTAAACCATACACTATAAAACCAAGATAAAACTATACCTAAATAACCCTTGAGATCTGCAATCTTCCCACCATTCTTGTGCCTCGAGAAGTAGGGACACCTTAGCAAATAAGATACATTTCATGCATATTTCCATTTCTTCATATCTATGATTTTCTATTTAAAACCAGGTTGCCCAATAACCGACCATGGTCACCTTGTAACCGACCACAATCACCCTGCCAACATTGGTTGCCACTTAACCAACGTCGGTCACTGTAATTTCTAGCAACCTTACTCTTCCAGCTCCCACTTGAGATTGAATATCTTCTTGTGATATTCTCATCAGGAAAAACAAACCCTGCTCTCATACACTTGTCAGTAACATCACTAACAATATATTGAAGCAAAACCTTGCTGTGATATAACCAAGCTAACCATGCTCTGATACCGATTGTTGGGGACGGGTCTATGCGGAAACATTTACAACTATAAAATATCAAATCCAAAACATACAAATACAGATATAACAATCCCCAAAAAATATACAACATTGAAAGCATAAACAAGAATAATCCAAATCAAAACAAAGTACACACACATAACACAACATGTTCCACCAAAGATAGAGATATCATATATATATATATATATATAATATAACAAGAGATTACAAACCAAATCTTTTGCACAAGAGTACATTTATCTCTACAAGAGTATCTATTCCTCCGGATCTCCAACCGGATCTTCCCGAGTACACTAAACCATTCCTCCATACCACCACATGTGTCTCCTCCGAATCTCTAACTGGATCTACTTGAGTGCACTACAACCATGCCTGCAAACACCACTAGATCTCACATACCGATAATACCCTACATCTACCACTATGAAACCAATATCTCACCTGCATCTAGTGACTATTCAAACAATACCTCTAGAAGGGTCTACCAATGTGTAAACGTAACCATGCACAAAGAAGTAAGTCTCTCCTCCATCACTACATCAACCTTTGAAAACATGAAGATAACTTCCTCTACAATACTAGATTCATATGGATTAACAATACATCATGATCTCATGGATCTGTAATACAAGATCTTACAACATGTGGATCTACAAGAATGAGCAATAAAAAGATCACACAAAAACCTATAGATCTAACCAAAAAGAAACACTAAGTGATTTGCATACTATGCAAGCCATTACATGAGACTAAATAATACAAAGGAAATATAATAGAAGATAATACCATCTTCTCACCAATAATGTACCTACACTTTCCTTCTATTCATCTTCTCTCTATGAAAACTCCTATCTTCATGAAATCGATGTTTCTTTTTCTTTTTCTTCCTCATCCTTTCAACCAAGGATAGCTCAATTCTCCTCTTTTCTCATTCCTTATGTTCTAACCCTATTTTTATAGCTTATATAAGCTTAGACCAACTTAGGGAACCTTAGCTATGAATTTACAACATTTAAATAAGATTTAAAACAAAAGCTAGATTAAATTCCTATGAGTTAAATATAAAATTTTAAGCACAGTGTAATCGACGCCGGTTACCACTGACCGGTGTCGGTTACCTTGATCTTGACAGGTGCGGTTACCCTCTAACCAACATTAATTATCGAGTAAACTAGCAAGGTGTAAACCATGCTAAGCGTGAAGTAATTTAGCTCCATAAAAATAACAATCACAACTAAACCTCGATTGGTTATTCATGCTAGAGAACTCATTTGGTTACCCCTTTAACCAACTTCATCTCATAGTCGGTGGTATGATTCGATGATTCTAATCCATATTATTTTGATTCCCCTCAGTATCTTGATTATTATAATCCAAAATATTATTCGTATTCCCCTCACTCTCTTGAGCCTCATCCAATCGACGTTCTTCTAAGGAATAATCGGTCGCCTCAACAATGTCTTCCTCTTTTGAAGATCCGTGTGACTCCAAGTTCCTCCAAAAATTCATCTAATTTGACTCTTGAGTTGTGGTCCTCCCTTTCCTTATAGAACCCACTTAATCAGTCACCTCAATGAAATATTCCTCCATCAAAGATCCATGCAACTCAAAATTCCTCTAATCAATCATCCAAGTTGACCCCTACGTCACAATTTCACGAGACTTTCTACGCGATCCTATTTTTCTACCTGCACTATTTCATATTAGAGGCAAACCAATACCAATCTATTCCAAATCCACATCTTCTTCCACTCGCGAGACATCCAAATACAAATCTACTTTATTTCTTGAGTCATCTTCTTCTATTAATAAAAATCCAATCCCTCTTTGGACCTTGAGTAATAAGGTCAAACCTTCCCCTCATCTTCATCATCAAACATATTCTTAATCTTCCACACATTTTGGACCTCTTTCTTCTAATCAACCTACTATGGTCAACCAAAAATGACCCATACCGATTGATTTATTTCAGAATGAAGAAGCGATCAGAGAATTCATGGGGCTACACAAGGACATTCCTCTAGAGGATCACGAGCAAGGATTCTCTTTAGACCTCGATGTGTTCACGTATTATGGGGAAGAAATTGATTCCTTTTGTTAGAAAATAGAGGAATACCCCAAGATCATCAAACTTGATCCTCCTCTTATTATTCCATTTCACATTCCTCGTTATATGGAGTAATTCTTGCGTCATCATTGATCTCTAACATATCTTATCATCACCCCATCATTCTTTACATATCAAAATTCCTCAATCACAATCTCACCTTGGGTCACCTCCTTATAGCACATCATATTCTTCTATATGTGGGCCACCTCCTAGTATACCTTCATATTCTATTTTTGCCTCATCTTTGGGTAACCCATTATCCTTTATTATGGGGCCACGTCTAGTAGCCCCTCATCTTCTATACTTGGGCCACATCCTAGTAGCCCTCCATATGCTATTTATGGGACATATCCTAGTATTCCTTCATCTTCCATCTATGTGACACCTCCTGGTAGCCCATTTTATTCTATACTTGGGCCACGTCCTAGTATCCCTTTGTATTCTATCCATGGATCACATCCTAGTAACCCATTCTCTTCCATCCTTGGGTCACATCCTAGTAGCCCTCCATATTCTATTTGTAGGTCACCTCCAGGTAGCCCATTATCATTTATTCTCGGCCTACATCCTAGTATCCCTTCATCTTCAATTCTTGGGCCATGTCTTAGTAGCCCCTCATCTTCTATACTTGGGCCACATCCTAGTAGCCATTCTTCCATCTATGGGACACATCTTGGTATCCCATCATCTTCCATCTATGGGACACCTCCTGGTAGCCAATTTTATTCTATACTTGGGCCACATCCTAGTATCCCTTCATCTTCTATCTATGGCTCACCTCCTGGTATCCCATTTTATTCCATCTTGGGGCCACATCCTAGTATCCCTTCATCTTCTATCTATGGCTCACCTCTTGGTAGCCCATCCTCTTAAATTCTTGGACCATATCCTCTTCGTCCATCATATCATCCTTCTATCAAAAATTGTGGCAAGCCCACCATCATCCCTAATGTTCTTATCATCAATCCTAAACATCCACTTTCTTCTCCCACTTCTTGGGATCAGAAAAATCACACATTAGCTTATATGAAACCCAAACAGTTTCTTACTCGAGGCTAAGATAAAAACTTTGAAGATCTTAAAACATCCCAACAATTCAAACAACCATAAATTTAAAAATAAAACACGATTCAATAATGCACACCAACATAACCATCAAGTATGATGAAAAGTGCAGAAACCTATGGATAGGGAGCTCAAGATCCCACATACAAAATCCATGTTGAAAGATAATTTACAGTCACTTATCGAATATGATCTCACCATGGTCATCGAGATTAGAGATAATATCACTCTTGATAAGAAAAAACTCCTAGTCTCCCTTATCAAAGAAATCGCAAACATCGTTGTTGGATCCTATCACACAAAGTGACATTGTTGGTCCCAATTTCCCAAAATCTAAAAAATAAGAACAAATTAAAAAAATTAAAAACATAAAAAATGAGAAAACATTAAAACATTACAAAAAAATCAAAGGTACAAAGATAAAACATTGCAATCAGGTATTACATACACATGGATGTTCTTTCCTTCCTTTCTTCATATTCCTCTACAAGTCTCCCATCATTTTAATTCTTTCAATGATCTTTTAGTCTATTAGCATTCATTATGTGACATTTATCTCTATGGTATCCATTTGACCTTGGTATTTCATTACCTTGGTAAATTAAAGAACAAATGACCTCTTAGAGATCTATCACTATCTACATCTAATAAACTTGTTGCGAAGAAATTTTGGATGTATTTGTTGACACTAGCCAATGTCGTCATCGTAATCACTTCCACATCCTTCCATCAAGCCATCAGTGGTTCTTAACCCCTCATCAAAACAATTGAGAGAGATGAAATAATGTTCCGAGAGAAATTAAAAAATCAATCAAAAAAGCAAATCAATATATAAAATATCTCTAGGGGTATTTCCAATATCTCTATCGGGGCTATGGATGCTTAACTAGTAGTAGAGAAATGTTGTGACTAGAATCAAATACATCTCCATCGGGGATATGGAATCTTGGATGGTAGCGGAGTAATGTATGACTCTCCTTCCACCCTTCATTCATAAATCACCTTTCAAAATAAATCATTCCTTCACATTGGCTAGTTCGTCCTCACTTATTGCCTATCAAATCTTCACTACAAGAGGTAATTAATTTCCACATACACACATTGGATCTCGATGAGAAAACAAGATTAGTATGTTACCAAGTGTTATTTAGACCTTTTTCAAACTCTTGCTTTAGTATGTATCTTGTCTCATAATTTGTGCCTTTGGCTAATCACCTTTTCATCATGATTATTCTAGCTACATTTTCCATATTCCTCCCTAGCATTCACATTTTTCTTCTACTTCATTTAGAACATCCATGTGTATAAGATTTAATTTTT
Organism: Taxus wallichiana var. yunnanensis; assembly: GCA_018340775.1. Taxonomy (NCBI): domain Eukaryota; kingdom Viridiplantae; phylum Streptophyta; class Pinopsida; order Cupressales; family Taxaceae; genus Taxus; species Taxus wallichiana. The sequence continues at coordinate 3,248,858 of CM031233.1, forward strand.
ACCATGTTTGATGAGAAATTTGTCCCTTATTTCAATAAAAAAATTTGTCTTCTTTTTATCATGTGTTTCTTGGCCAGCTTGTATTAGGGCTTGCTCGCTCCTTCCTAGCACTTCATTGGTTTAAGTTCATCATCACGTTGAACCTATCTCTGTCTTTGCCTTGAAATTTCTTATCTTCCTCTTGTATATACATGTGAGATTTTCCCTTGTAATTTTTCACCTATCATTGGTGTAGTGCCCACTTCCCTTTGACACCTTTTGATACTTATGCTAACACTGTTGATCACATTATGGACATTATTATGTTTTTATTTAGTATGTTGTTAGACATTGATCACGGATTATTGTTGATCTTGATTTGATTGTGATGCATGATGATTATTAGAGACACCTTATATGTGGATGATGATATATTATTTGAAATGGATGTTTTATGGATGTTGTTCATACATGTGATTTGGATATTATGAGTTGATCTAGAAAATGGATATTATATTGATGATGATATGGTTGTTGATTAAAAATGCAAATGATGTAGTTGTTACTTTGAGGTTGTTGTGATTCACTTACTTAGATGATTTTGTGATTTCATTTATATCATGTTGGATGTTCTGATATGGCCACGAGGCCGAAGGAGGTATTTGTATTTTGCAGGTTAAAAACATCACAACAAACATCAGGGGATCGAGAGACCAACCACAATGGAATTCTAGGTGAATTCGACAAGGTCACCATGGACTTTGTTTTGTGTTATGTGTTGTGTGTTTTTTGTTAGGGATTCCCATGGGGGGATTACCTTTATATGTGACCATGGGTTTGTGTATTTTATTAATGTGTTTCTTTTATTATTGTTGCATGTATTTTATTAGTAATGTGTTCCCTTATTTTAATTAATTAAATGTGGTAGATTAATGTGAGGAATCATATGTTAAAATTTAAATTAAATTGGGATATGGGAAAGTAATTATAAGAGTTGTTGGCTGTTTGTATTAAATTTGTAAGGAATGTGTAAGTTGTGTAAGAGCTTGTGTAAGTCAGTTTTGGAGTATGAAATACTCCACCTCCATGACAAATTCGAATTTGTCCTTGGAGGCTCTTTTTGGAGGCTTGTGGGGCAAGTAAAACTTGTCCCATGCCTCTAAATTTAATTTACCAACCATACTTATGGTTGGAGAAGTGATTTGTGACTTTTATAATGCATTTTATTAAGTCATGTTGCATGTTTTTAATTGCATTTTCTTACATTTTATTTAATTTTGCTATTTATTGAAGTGTGGGCTTTTGGAGTGTGCAAGTAACTTGTGATTTTTCACCCACCTCTTTATTGTGCTTGGGAGATTGGATTTTGTCTTTTGTGTTTGAATTGGAGGATGTGTGATGTGGCATCGTCCATGGATCCACATCATCCTCTTCTCTCCCTCTTCTATATAATTCAAAATCCTTGCTTGTTTTGGGGTTGTTGAACCTTTTTGCATTCTTCCTTAGGGCGCATTTTTTTCTATTTGGAGCTCTTGTGGATTGTGGAGGAATTTGGAGATAACTTCATACTTGGTATTGCTTTGTTTGAAGCTGTGTTCTATGACTTTGAAGCTTGCTTTGTTGGAAACAATAGTAACCATGGAGAGGTAGGAATTTAACTCTCCTTTTTATGCTATCTTTTTCTTGTTTTGTTGTGTGAATGGTGCATGCTTTGTGATTTATTTGTTATTGGTTGGATAGACTACCATAGGGATGGTGCGGGAGAAGACTATGGGGAATCCATGTGGGGAGCATAAGGAATGCCATTGGCATCAGATTTTTGTGGAGGGATTTTGGGTTTGGGATCCACCATGGAAAAGAAATAGCTTGCATTTCTTACTTTATGGGGGCATAAGGAAATCTGTGGGGGCATAAGGAGGGATTTGTGGGGGGCATAAGGATATGTGTGTGATGAATTATTTTGGAAGTTTATTACTGGTGGATGCCCAATTCCCAATTGGGAGGCATAAGTAGCTTCCCCATGGACCTTGCTCCTTTAGCTTACATGATCAAGCTTGAGTTTTGATTGGAATGTTTTCAAATGTAGTTGTGAATTGCTATTTTGTGTTGAAGTGTGTTTTAAATTTGAAATGTGTATGTTAAAAGAATGTTGTGTGTTGTGGAAGCTAGTTGTTGCAATGGGTTGAATTGCATCTATTATTGTATTTTGGTTGGGGCTGGGGGGAAATGATGAAGGAAGGCTTCTCCTTTCATTGGATGTCTTGGTTGGGTGGAGAGCATTGCCTTTCCTCCTCTTTTGTTGTGATCAACTTGGAAAAAGTGAAAATGTGCATGTTACTGTCCTAGAGCAAAGGAAAAATGTAGTTTTGCGGTCCCTTGTGAAAACATATTTAGTGTTAGGAATATCCTAACTATTAGTGCTCACTAATATGCTAGTGTGAGTAATTATATTATCTAGGATAATATAATATTGCATTGTTGGTGCGGTTGGTTGTGAGTTACAATAACCCACTTATTTAGGGAGTGTATTGTTATAACATCTCGTATAGAGTTAGTGAGAGGTTATGTTTAGCTTCCTTGATTATAGGAACAACATTAGCCTATATAAATGTAATGGCCCGTATGAATCAAATGGTGAAGACATAATATAATTGTGTTATTTGCCTATGTAAATCTAGATCTGCATTTACATTTGGTATCCGAGAGCTATTGAAATTCCTATGCTGTACGATGAGAGTCATTTGTTGTTTAATGTAGAAGATTTCAATTTCACGTGATAGACTCCATGGATTTCATTATTGGGTTACCGATGTTGAGATATCACCACAACGCCATCATGGTCACGGTTGATAAATTGACAAAAGTGGCTCACTTAGCTCAAAGTGAAGACCACTTATACAACTAGAGTAGTGGCATGAGTATATTTGGATGAGATTGTCATCCTTCGGAGTGTGCAAGTAACTTGTCATTTTCACCCACCTCTTTATTGTGCTTGGAAGATTGGATTTTTTCTTTTGTGTTTAAATTGGAGGATGTGTAATGTGGCATCCTACATGAATCCACATCATCCTCTTCTATATAATTCAAACTCCTTGCTTGTTTTGGGGTTGTTGAACCTTTTGCATTCTTCCTTGGGGGCACATTTTTTTGCTATTTGGAGCTCTTGTGGATTGTGGAGGAATTTGGAGATAACTTCATACTTGGCATTCTTATTTTGAATTGTGTTCTTGGAATTTGAAGCTTGCTTTGTTGGAAACAAAAGTAACCATAGAGAGGTAGGAATTTAACTCTCCTTTTTATGTTGTCTTTTTCTTGTTGTGTTGTGTGAATGGTGCATCTTTGTGATTTATTTGTTTCTTGGTTAGGTAGACTTGCCATAGGGATGGTGCGGGGAGAAGGCTATGGGGAATCCATGTGGGGGCATAAGGAATGCCATTGGCATCCGAGTTTTGTGGATGGAGTTTGGGTTTGGGATCCACCATGGAAAATAAATAGCTTGCATTTCTTACTTTGTGGGGGGCATAAGGAAATCTGTGGGAGGCATAAGGATATGTGTGTGATGAATTATTTTGGTGGTTTATTCTTGGTGGATGCTCAATTCCCGGTTGGGAGGCATAAGTAGCTTCCCCCATAGACCTTGCTCTTTTGGCTTGCATGATCAAGCCTAAGTTTTGATTGGAATGTTTTCAAATGCAGTTGTGAACTGCTATTTTGTGTTGAATTGTGTTTTAAATTTGAAATGTGTATGTTGAAAGAATGTTGTGTGTTGTGGAAGCCAGTTGTTGCCATGGGTTGAATTACATCTATTATTGTATTTTGGTTGGGGATTGAGGCCAATGATGAAGGAAGACTTATCCTTTCATTGGATGTCTTGGTTGGGTGGAGAGCGTTGCCTTTCCCCCTCTTTTGTTGTGATCAACTTGGAGAAAGAGAAAATGTGCATGTTGTTGTCCTGGAGCAAAGGAAAAATGTAGTTTGACAGTCCCTTGTGAAAACATATTTATTTGTAATCCTTTCCCACTTGTTGTGGATGAAATTGTAATATGTATTTTGTGAAGAAAGATGTATGTAATTTGATTATGAAGTTAGATATTTGAATTGTGAAAGACATGTATATTCTGTTCTAGTTTTTGGAAAGAAAGAATTAGAAATGTGTTATTTACACCCAAAACATGGAAAGATGTAAAGAATTATAATTGAAGTCAATAAAGAGTTGAAAGACCTTTTTGTTTCATATGCATTGTTGGATTGAATTCAATGTTTCATTGTATGACAAAAGAGATAGTTAGATCTTTGTTTGGAAAGAGGAAATGTATGTGGAAACAATGTTGTATTTCTTGTATTTTGGGAATGTGTATAAATGAAATTTAGTATTTGCTTTGGATTCAAAAATGATTTTTATAGAAAACTAAATGTATTGGGTTAGTTTAGAAATGAAGTGCCATATTTGAAGGATGAATTTGATAAAATTTTTTCTAGAAATGGGATTTACATTACAAACTTAAAGCTGACAATTAATTTTAATAAAAATGCTGATTGGACACTGAACTTAACAATCAACTTGGAATTGATATAATTTAGCATGCTAAGACATTAAGGAACTCAAATTGATAAAGAACACTTAAGAAGACAAGTTAAATTAATGCAAAATTGAATCCAATCCCTCTAACAGTCATTTTTTTGTCAATTGTTGGAAAAATGCAACTTGAAATCAATTAAGCAAATTTACTTCCCTAAAACACTTTAAACCCTTCCTAGATCAATTCTCCATGTCTGTTTGACATGTTGAGTGAAGGAGGAGATCCAATTTAATCAAATTGAAAAGTTGGAAATTACCAATTAGCTTTTTAATAGCACTGCAAAATATTTTTGCAAAATTGACCCTTAAAATTTACCAAAAAGTAAAATTTATGTTTCTGTGCAAAGAGGTCATCGAGAGATTTCCATAAAGTCCTCGTTTGTTCAAAGCTGAGCTTTCTAACAAAAATTATGACACTTTGAAGTTTTTCTGCCTTGGTAGGAAAATTTGGGAAAATTTTCCGTGTCGGGCCCACGACCTAAAAAAATTCCCATTAAAAATCCTTAGATAAATTTTTTGAAAAAAATTTGGTTCGGGAAATTTTCATCTTTTCCTCCCAGGTCCACTGACCAATTAGAGGGCACCACGTGTCCTCTCAAGGGGTAGTGGTGGGCGCATGACATTATTTTGTCCTTAGGACCTTTTTAAAATTTTGGAAAATTTTACCTTTTTGCCCGCCGCCCGTGGCCTATCACAGGCTGCCACATGGCAGCATGGCATGTTGGCGGAGGGGGCGGAACTAGTGTGACCTTTTTTCCTTTGATATTTGTTTGGGAAAATTTCCCTTAAACCTTCCATGGCCCCGCACTCCCACCCTACCTCGAGAGAAGATCCTTTCGCGGACGCACGCACCCGCGCATCAATTTTCTTCCTTTTTATCCCCTTTGGCAAACGATGCCAAATCTCCTTGCCACTCTGCCTCTCACTCTTCTCCCCATGGTGAATGATGGAGTGCCACATGTCCCTAGTGGACCCATGGGCACATGGAAGCCAAATTGGCTTTTCTTCCTCCCTTTGGCAAAGTGTCCAATTAACCCCCGCCACTTCGCCCTTACCTTGTTTGCTCGATGATGACTTTGAGGCCGCCACGTGTCCCTGGAGGACTCGTAGAGGTGCGGGTGCAAATGGGAATTTTCTCCCACACAAGGAAAAATTCCAAACGCCGCCCCGTGACCCGCCGACCCAAAATTTTCTTTTCACCCCTACTTGACACGTGTCCCCTTGGGGAAAATTTGACCTCTAAAGTCCACTTGCTCATATCTTGAGTTTTGAAGGAGTTAGGAGGACTTCTTTATATCACTGGAAAGGTGAGAAATTTTCCTATCTAATGGGAATGATTTAGGGAATTTTGGAAGCATTAAGTATGAGAAAAATCAAGTTGAAACTCTGATCTGTTAGAGAGTGGGTATGGGGGTAAATTACTCCCTGAACCTAACTGAAACTTCTAACCCTAAAATGTGAACCTTGTGACCTTTGATAATTGTTTTAAAGAGAAAGTATGTTCTAGTAATTTAGATTTGTTCCAGAACCTAATAGGGTCAACTGTTGTCTTACTAACTTGGTTGTGGACACTTCTAATAAAAAAAAAATAATTTTCTAACTAATCCTAGGTTGTTTCTTGGGTCTCAAGTGGGTTGTTTTAACGAGCATCACACTTGGTATTAGAGAAGTGGTTAAAAATCTTGGATCATTGGGCACACTATAAAAATTGGGACATGAAACTTAAACCTAACACACTTTTAAACCTAGAAAACAACTTAGATAGAATTTGTATATTTTAGTAAACATGGAAATTGTGTAAAACTTAGCAAAATAAAATAACTCTCACTTTGGTCTCTACAGAGGCTCAAGCAGTGAGAGAAACCTTCACAGAGACTCGAGACTCACCACCACCACCACCACTAGATGAGGGTGTAGTAGCTATCCTACCCTAGATTCTACTGAGACCCTTCAGATGTTAGTCTTGCTATACGCGGAGGATTAAGAGGAGGACATACAACTAGCCATGCGGGGCCCCTCTAGTGAGGCCGGGTATCTCCTCGACCCGGCGGCGAGCATAGATGAGAGAACTCCCATGCAAAGTCAGCCGAGTAGAGTCACCACCTAGGAGACAAGGTGACTAAGTTCCGGAGCATAGAGAGAGGTCTCAGAGCTATAGGATTAAGGATGAGCATGTAGAGAGACCTAGAGGCTGCCAAACCACAACGGTGGATCACATCGGGGAGATCCTAAAGCTTGACCATCTTATTACTCGGGTGACATAGAAATATTTCGAGGCAGAGGCACGGCTAGTGAGCTTGAGCGGTTTCTTTAAGCTTTGTCCTTGTTCCAGCAACACGAAAGCTTGTGTTGCGATCCATCTACTGAGGGATGGAGCAAGAGTATGATGGAGGATAGAGGAGCGAAGCTCCATGTAGATTCGAGAGATAGTGACACGAGAGCTATTTGAGGAGAGATTCGGGAGCGAGGTATTTATCACGGAGGTTCATACAACTAAAGATCAATGAGTTCCATGACCTCGATAGGAATCTCTTTTTGTAGCAAAGTATTATAGTAGATTTTTGGATCTATTCTAGTATGTTGAGTATATGTAGGATGAGCGGTGTAGATTCACGGGTTCATCCAGGGGCTTGAATTTAGATATATTGGAGGTGCGGTGTAGATCCACTACCCACGAGAGAATTGCGAGGCCGTCGAGAAGGCCTATATTATAGAGGAGACTCGGGGAAAGATCCGGTAGGATAGAGGCGAGTCTAGAGTTGCATACATCAGATGTGGGACGGTAGATCGAGGGGGTTAGTACCCCTTCCTCGTGGTGGCCGGGGTACATAATAGTCATCCTTTAGGCCACGGCGTAGTAATGTGATGGAGTCCCACCCACATCATAGACCTCCAGCCCAGAGAGTGATGCACGAGAGAGGTCGGAGTATGGGGCCTCCTCTAGGGGTCCCATCGGGACATAGGAGTGGACCTAGAGCTCGATCAATAGGAGATCGCCGGCGAGACCTCGGCCGAGACCACAACCGGATCATCAAGGTCCACACCATAGGATTCTAGGGCACCTCTTTGGAGGTGCTTACTCATTGGGGAGGATCAAGATGATGTTTTGGTTGTGGAGTTCTTCGGAAAATTTTAGAGATTTCCTATAGAACCCTAACAACAAGGGTAAGGCACAAATTTCAAAGCCAAGTGTTGGTGACATGGGATGCGACCACATGATTTATGCAACGGTTGAGAAGCGCGAGGCGAGCACCGAGAACATCATTGAGACCACATGTAGCATTGGTGGTATTTCTATCTCTGTCTTGTTTGATTATGGTTCTTTTGATTCTTTCATTGCACCATATTTGAAGAAGGTGGTGCGCGATTAGGTAGGGTCTTGGTTGGGATGTCGAGATGGCTTCTGGAGCCAAGATCTCTATAGACTCCTTAGTTAAGGAGTGTGTAGTGGATCTGGGACCTTTCACCACTACCTCAGATCTCTGTATCCTTCCTTTGGGCTCGTATGGAGTCATTTTGGGTATGGATTGGTTATTTGCACATAGGGCGGGATGGATTGTTATCGCAAGACTATATCTTGTGCGAGATGATTTGGGAGTTGATTCGGTGATTTCAGGGGTCAGGAGACCTATTTCTATTCACACCATCTCTGTATGCAACTTAAGTGGTGTGTGCGATGGGGTTGTCAGATGTATGTTGTTACGGATCGAGTGACAAATCTGAGGATGGGTCTAATAGACCATCACTAGATGATCATCCCATTTTGAGAGAGTTTGCAGATGTCTTTCTAGGGGAGCTACCGGGGTTACCACCCCACATGAGATTGATTTTCATATAGATTTAGTTCCTGGAGAAGAGCCTATCTCACGGGCACCTTATTGGATGACCACCCTAGAGCTCTGTGAGCTCAAGTTGCAGCTTGAGGGCCTTTTTGAGAAGGGCCTTATCCGTCCTAGTGTATCCCCTTGGGGTGCACCAGTGATCTTTGTGAAGAAGAAGGATGGATCCTTGCGGTTGTGTATTGATTACTACCAGCTGAATAAGGTAACGATCAAGAATCGTTATCCCCTTCTATGTATTGATGACTTGTTTGATTAGATGAAGGGAGCCACAATTTTCTCTAAGATTGATCTTAAGTTAGGGTACCATCAGCTGAGGATTTTGGAGGTAGACATTCATAAGACCTGCCTTTCGCATGAGATATGGGCACTATGAGTTCACAGTGGTGCCTTTTGGTTTGACTAATGCCCCCGCAGTGTTCATGAGTTTGATGAATGGGGTATTCAAGACCTTCTTAGATCACTTTGTGCTCATCTTCCTAGATGACATTTTGATATACTCATGTACATGTGAGGAGCATGAGGAGCACCTTCGCTAGGTTCTTCAGTTTCTTTGGGAGTAGCAAATTTACGGGAACTTGGAGAATTGTGCTTTCTTTCGAGATAGAGGTAGAATATATGGGTCATATTATTTATGGGGAACATATCATGATCGATCCTTCCAAGATTAGAGCCATTATAAATTGGTCAAAGACCCAATACGGTGAAAAAGGTGCACAAATTCATGGGATTAGTAGGTTACTCTTTGGAGCTTTATTTAGGACTTCTCTTGGATTGCGCACCCTATCACTTCCCTTCGAGGAAAGGGAAGAGAAGTTTTCTGGTCGAGATAGATGTGAGTAGGCCTTGGGACATCTTTGAAGGAGTGCCTCACCACAACACCTATTCTTACGGTGTCGAGATCCACATGGTGAGTTATTTGTTTGCAGAGATGCTTCTTTAGCGGGGCTTGGAGGTGTGTTGATGCAAGAGGGTAGAGTAGTGGATTTTGAGTCTCGCAAACTCAAGGATCACAAGCTTAACTATCCGACCCATGATCTTGAGCTTGTGGCATTTGTACATGTTTTTGGTTAGATGGAGACATTTTCTTCTTGGCGGGAGATTCACACCCATGACGAGATCATTTGAGTCTTCACCACCACTTCACGTAGCCCAATCTCAATTCTCGTCGGCGGCGTTGGATGGAGTTGCTTTGTGAGTATGACATGGATATTAAGCATATAAAGGGGAAGGATAATGTGGTAGCAGACACTCTCAATAGATAGAGATATGTGGCTATGGCCACTACGGTGAGCACAAATTTGTGTAGTAGGATTCTTTAGCAGACTTCCTCTTGATATATTCTACATTGCAATACGAGAGAGAGATCAAGTCATAGAGACCTCTTGAGGGGAATTTTGATGCTTTTTCCTTAGAGGTAGATGGTCTTCTTAGGCATGAGAGGCTGGATATATGTTCCCAGGAGATGGAGGCTTGAGGCGGGACATATTGGTAGAGGCACATCATGCACCCTATTCGAGGCCATCCCGGGGTGAAGAAGGTGCACACCACCTTGAGACAGTTATATCATTAGAGAGGTCTTCGTCGAGACGTGGCCTAGTTTGTGTCATTATGTTTGGAGTGCCGGAGAGAGTTAAGGCTGAGCATCAACATCCAAGAGGCCTTCTTTATCCTCATGCTATCTTTGGAATGGAAGTGAGACACCATTTCTATGGATTTCATTATTGGGCTACCGATGTTGAGATATCACCACAATGCAACCATGGTCACGGTTGATAAATTGACAAAAGTGGCTCACTTTTCTCCAATGAAGACCACTTATATAACTAGAGCATGAGTGATAGGAGTATATTTGGATGAGATTGTCATCTTTCGGAGTGTGCAAGTAACTTGTCATTTTTCACCCACCTCTTTATTGTGCTTTTTGAATTGGAGGATGTGTGATGTGGTATCCTACATGGATCCGCATCATCCTCTTCTCTCCCTCTTCTATATAATTCAAACTCCTTGCTTGTTTTGGGGTTGTTGAACCTTTTGCATTCTTCCTTGGGGGCACATTTTTTTCTTTGTTTGGAGCTCTTGTGGATTGTGGAGGTATTTGGAGATAACTTCATACTTGGCATTGCTATTTTGAAGCTGTGTTCTTGGAATTTGAAGCTTCTTTGTTGGAAACAAAAGTAATCATAGAGAGGTAGGAATTTAACTCTCCTTTTTATGCTATCTTTTTGTTGTTGTGTTGTGTGAATGGTGCATCTTGTGATTTATTTGTTGGCTGGTTGGGTAGACTACCATAGGGGTGGTGTAGGAGAAGGCTATGGGGAATCCATGTGGGGGCATAAGGAAGGCCATTGGCATTAGATTTTTGTGGAGGGATTTTGGGTTTGGGATCCACTATAGAAAAGAAATAGCTTGCATTTCTTACTTTTTTGGGGGCATAAGAAAATTTGTGGGGGCATAAGGAGGGATTTGTGGGGGCATAAGGATATGTGTGTGATGAATTATTTTGGTGGTTTTTTTTTGGTGGATGCCCGATTCCCAATTGGGAGGCATAAGTAGCTTCCCCATAGACCTTGCTCCTTTATCTTGCATGATCAAGCTTGAGTTTTGATTGGAATGTTTTCAAATGCGATTGTGAACCTGATATTTTGTGTTGAAGTGTGTTTTAAATTTGAAATGTGTATGTTGAAAGAATTTTGTGTGTTGTGGAAGCTTGATTGTTGCCATGGGTAGCTTCCTTGATTATAGGAACAACATTAGCCTATATAAATGTAATGGCTCGTATGAATCGGTCGGTGAAGACATAATATAATTGTGTGTTATTTTCCTATGTAATTCTGGATCTACATTTACATTTGGTATCCGAGCTATTGAAATTCCTATGCCTGTACGATGAGAGTCATTTGTTGTTTAATGTAGAAGATTTCAATTTCACGTGATAGACTCGTTGGCGGACCTGTGCATTTGGCGTGCTTGACTATTTTGCATTTATTTTCTCATTCACGTGGATCGCCCAAAAGAGGAGTCGTGGACAGTGGAAGCATGGTCAATATTGGCAAATAATATTTGCTATCAGACCCTAAGCATTTTTTACTCTTCCAGATCTGTTATACAGTCCGTTTTCATTTCGTCCTCATATCACACCTGATAAAGGAACAAGGCTGCTTTCAAAGTCAACATCTCTCACCCATTGCCGTGAAAATCTGTGCAAGGAGGATGTGATTCGTCAATACATCCAAAGGGACATGTTTGGCGATCTGGTTTATGTCTGCATCAAACTTTAGCACACGATCTCCCTGTTTTATCTCGGTTGAATACTACTCCCATATTATATTGGCATCTGATCGATCCATTACTCATAGCTCAATCTATTTTTGATAACATTGGCCTCTCACCTCCACTCGCTATCTCTTCGCAGAGCTACCTGACGAGGAGACCTCCGCATTAAACCTGCAACCTGGTTCTATTTTCCACGTGGACATCTCCACTATTGTGAGTCAATTTTGTCACCGTATCAAGGGTCTAAAGTTTCATAAGTTTTGTTTATTTAGCATTGGTCAAAATATTTAGTTTTTGTTTTAATGAGTCTTCGCAATGTCATAGTATTCATTATTTTTGAGTCTTTGTCTAATGCAATTGTTAATAAATATTGATTATTAATTTTGTAAGACTAATATTTATTCCGGTCATTGTCTGATAGAGAATGTAAGTGTCAAGTCATTATTGTCAAAATTGGTTATTTTTGTTGTTCAAGTCCGTATATTAGTAATGTGCAATACATCATCCATCAAATTATTTAGATTTAGTATGTTACAAGTTTTTTTCAAAGTGTGTAGTATACATAGTGTCAAGGTGTCAAGAGTCAAAGATTATAAAAAAACATAATAAAAAAAATATTGCCTCACGGACGCATTTTCGGTGTTACCCGACGTCCGGAAGAAATAAAGTGTTTCACGGGAAGAGAAGAAAAGAATAAACAATGTGGAAATAGTTGAGCGTCATATCCAAATCTGGCTGAGCTAGCAGCATGTTGATGGAGGAAGGAGGCAACGAGAGGAAGGAGGTCAAACAACAACCTCTCGTCAGTCACCAATGATGGGGCCGCATAAAGTTGTGGTGACGAGTGTGTGCGTGAGTTTTCTTTCATTTCAGAATTGTAGTTTGTTGTTCGATTTTAGAGTTCTTGTTTTGTGTGGTATTTGATGGATGTTGGAAAGAGAGTTGTCTTGGGTGTGAGATGACTGTCGGTGATCCTCGATTGACTTGGTCCTCTCGATTGCCATACTTCATTGGAAGATGGTCAGCTAGAAGAATATGTTCACTAGCATTAGTGACCATGTGCAACAAGACCTAACTAGCAAGATCCATTCAGGAGTATGTTCTTCGATGCATTTTGCTTCTCAGTATCTATATGAGTGGAATTTCACATTGTTAGGGGAATACATACCAATGTTCCATTCCCATTCTATACCCAAAATGACTTAGTCAAGGAAAGCTTCGATAAAGCGGTGGCGAGTTTTCTATCTTTGTTCAAGATCGAATGGCAGCGTGATCAATGACAAAGACTACGATTCAAAACATTATAATTCTTATAGGAAGTAATGTGAAATGTTTTGAGTATATCTTCTATTGTGTGGTTTCGAGATATGCAAGTTGTGTTTCCTACATAATTCCCTGATGTATAAGCATAGTGGTGAACAGTAGCACCAAAGTAAGTCAGTTCATGGATCTTGAAAGGGTTTGTGGGAGGATCTAGAAAACCACATGAGGTGGACAATTGATGAGGTTCCTATCACGTCAAGGTTTGTGGTAAGCTGTTTAAAACCATGGAAGGAGAGAGCCTTTCTTTTGGATCAAGGTCATGAGTCATAGAGTTGGACATGCCACAGGGGTGAGCATACTGCAGAGGAGTGTGTGGATGTTTTTCTACCATGTTCGCACTAAGGGGGGGAATGTTAGGAATATCCTAACTATTAGTGCTCACTAATATGTTAGTGTGAGTAATTATATTATCTAGGATAATATAATATTGCATTGTTGGTGCGGTTGGTTGTGAGTTACAACAACCCACTTATTTAGGGAGTGTATTGTTATAACATCTCGTATAGAGTTAGTGAGAGGTTATGTTTAGCTTCCTTGATTATAGGAGCAACATTAGCCTATATAAATGTAATGGCCCGTATGAATCGATCTGTGAAGACATAATATAATTGTGTGTTATTTTCCTATGTAAATCTAGATCTGCATTTACATTTAGTTGTAATCCTTTCCCATTTGTTGTGGATGAAATTGTAATATGTATTTTTGAAGAAAGATGTATGTAATTTGATTATGAAGTTAGATATTTGAATTGTGAAAGACATGTATATTCTGTTATGGTTTTGGAAAGAAAGAATTAGAAATGTGTTATTTGCACCCAAAACATGGAAAGATGTAAAGATTTATAATTGAAGTCAATAAAGAGTTGAAATACCTTTTTGTTTCATATGCATTGTTGGATTGAATTCAATGTTTCATTGTATGACAAAAGAGATAGTTAGATCTCTGTTTGGAAAGAGGAAATGTACGTGGAAACAATGTTGTATTTCTTGTATTTTGGGAATGTGTATAAATGAAATTTAGTATTTGCTTTGGATTCAAAAATGATTTGTTATAAAAACTAAACATATTGGTTAGTTTAGAAATGAAGTGCCATATTTGAAGGATGAATTTGATAAAAAAATTCTAGAAATGAGATTTCTATTACAAAGTTAAAATTGGCAATTAATTTTAATAAAAATGTATAGTTCAGACCTGCACTTAATAATCAACTTGGAATTGATATAATTTAGAATGCTAAGACATTAAGGAACTCAAATTGACAAAGAACACTTAAGAAGACAAGTTAAATTAATGTAAAATTGAATCCAATCCCTCTAACAGTCATTTTTCTATCAATTGTTGGAAAAATGCAACTTGAAATCAATTGAGAAAATTAACTTCCCTAAACCACTTTAAATCCTTCCTAGATCAATTCTCCATGTCTTTGGCATGTTGAGTGAAGGAGGAGATCCAATTTAATCAAATTCAAAAGTTGGAAATTACCAGTTGGCTTTTTAATAGCCTCTGATTTTTTTACAAAATTGACCCCTTAAAATTTACCAAAAAGTAAAATTTATGTTTCTGTGCAAAGAGGGCATCGAGATATTTCCAGAAAGTCCTTGTTTTCCCAAAATTGAGCTTTCTAGAAAAAGTTATGACACTTTGAATTTTTTTGCCTTGGTGGGAAAATTTGGGAAAATTTTCACTGTCGAGCCCACAACTTGAAAAAATTCCCATTAAAAATCCTTAGATAAATTTTTGAAAAATTTTGGTTTGGGAAAATTTTCATCTTTTCGTTCACTCACCCTTAGCCAATCGAGAGGGCACCATGTGTCTTCATGGGGCAGTGGCGGAGGTGTGGTATTATTTTGTCCTTAGGACCTTTTTAAAATTTTGAAAATTTTACCTTTTTGCCTCGGCTGCTGACCTATCATCACAGTGCCACGTGGCGACATGGTGTGTTGGTGGGGGGCGTGGAACCGGTGTGACATTTTTCCTTCGATATTTGTTTGGGAAAATTTCCCTTAAACCTTCCGCGGCCCCGCACTCCGCCCTGCCTCGGAGAAGATCCTTCCGCGGATGCGTGGACCCACGCGTCAATTTTCTTCCTTTTTCTCCCCTTTGGAAAAATTCATTGAATCTCCCCACCGCTCCTGCCTATCACTCTTCTCCCCATGGTGAATGATGGAGTGCCATGTGTCCCTGGTGAACCCGTGGGCCCATGGAAGCCAAATTGTCTTTTCTTCCCTCCCATTGGCGAAGTGTCTAATTAACCCCCGCCGCTCCACCCTTCCCTTGTTTGCCCGGCGATGACTCTGAGGCTGCCATGTGTCCCTGGAGGACCCATGGAGGCGCGGGTGCAAATGGGAATTTTCTCCCACTCAAGGAAAAATTCCAACGCTGCCCCATGACCCGTCGACCTGAAATTTTCTTTTCACCTGCTGCATGCGTGTCCCCTTGGGGAAAATTTGAACTCCAAAGTCCACTTGCTCATATCTTGAGTTTCGAAGGAGTTAGGAGGACTTATTTATATCAACGGAAAGGTGAAAATATTTCCTATCAATGGGAATGAATTATGGAATTTT
Organism: Taxus wallichiana var. yunnanensis; assembly: GCA_018340775.1. NCBI lineage: Eukaryota > Viridiplantae > Streptophyta > Pinopsida > Cupressales > Taxaceae > Taxus > Taxus wallichiana. The sequence goes on from CM031233.1 coordinate 3,264,418, forward strand.
GGAATCATTAAATATGAGAAAAACCAATTTTAAATTCTGATCTTGTTAGAGAGTGGGTATGGGGTAAATTACTCCTGAACCTAGCTGGGACTTCTAACCCTAAAATGTGAACCTTGTGACCTATGATAATTGTGTTAAAGAGAAATTATGTTCTAGTAATTTAGATTTGTTCCAAAACCTAATAGGGTCAATTTGTTGTCTTTACTGACTTGGTTGTGGACACTTCTAATAAAAAAATATTCCATAATTTTCTAACTAATCCTAAGTTATTTCTTGGGTCTCAAGTGGATTGTTTTAATGAGAATCACAATTGGGGGAATATTTGCATCTTTTTTTCCTATACATAGCTTTGGAAAACTTTCAAAAACCCTAAAAATTCACAAAACATTCAAAAATCCAAAAAATTGGTAAAACCTCAAAAATTTGAAACATTGGTAAATTTTCAACAATCCAAAAATTAGTAAATACACCATTCCAACAACATAATCTTTCATAGGACACAACGTCCTCAAACATCGAAATTGGTCTTATAAAACATATTTCTTTGGTCCTCACTTGTTCTCATGCATGACTTCTTTGATCATTTTGATCTACATCCATTAACAAAAGTTGGTTTGCTTGCTATATCTATATTTTGTTGCACAAGAAGTTGCTTAGGGCATTTTCATAGTCCATGATTGTTTTTCCAAGGGACTTATATGTCCTCCGTTTATTCACCTCACATGTATCCTTGCTCAAGGTGTCATTTTTAACCCTTCTTGTTAACTCAAACATTCGGGAACTGCGATTAGATAACAAAAACATTGGTGTAATTTTCTTGAATGTTGTTTATTTGAGTAAATTTGTTTGTGTTTGTTTCTTTGTTGGTGCGCTTGATTACTTTCTCGTATAATATTTCGTTATGTATTTTGCTTTGGGTCAGTCTTTGCATGTATATATCTAAATAAAGAGTTGATGACATAGATCATAGGGTAAAATGATGAAACAAAGTTGCTCTTAATCTAAGCTGAATGAAAGCTATCCCCATTCTCTTCATCTCCACTCTTCTTCATTATCATTTTCTTTTATCACTTTTTTCCTTCATACCTTACAAGAGTATGAATGGTTTAGCATTAGATGTTCATTCATGTTTATGCATTAGAGTAGATATTTCCTTTAAGATTTTATCTTGATGTTCTTATTAGATCAAATTTATTTGAAGCTACTTAGTGTTAGTTTCATTTAATTAGTTTAGCTAGTTTAATATTCATATAAACATATCCTTAGGAGGAAATCATACCTTATTGGAAATGAATAAATTAAAATGGTTAACTATAAACTTAATACTAAGACAATGAAAGATATTCTTCATATTATGTGTAGGCGGTTGTGTGGTGAAGGAAGGCATGTTTCGAGTGGCTTATGTGCAGTCACGAAACTAGGCTTGCTAGCACAATGCCGAAAATTATGGCCATAATAGTGCAAAATACTAATTTCATTGTATGTTCACCATTTCTTCTTGTAATTGTGTTTTGTGCTAGAGTGAAGTTGATGCAAGAACATCTATATCATAGGTGAGTAAACCAAGGTTTTGGGTTTCTATAGTTATTATGGAGTCATTTAGTTATTTTCAATGTGGTTTGAGTCCTAATGGACCTCATTTGTAATGTAAAAGGAAGTCACAAGTTTTCCCTCAAAGGTTGTACTTGAAAATTTGAAATTACTAAACTTGTTGTGAAGGGGTTAATGTAGAATGGAAGGATTAACAATGTTTGTAATAGGTCATTTGAGACCTCAAGTAGAGTACAAAGTTTTTAACCTCGAGTCTTGACCCTATGATATCCTAACCAAGGTTGATTAGTCACGTAACTACTTCCTCCTATGATAAGAAGAGAAAATTAGAATGAAAGGGGGAGTCAACTAGGTTTTGGAGGATTATTGAAGAGGTGGTACATTAGAGGAGCCAAGTAAGGACTTAAGAAGCTTGTATCAGTCTAAGATATTATCAAACAATGACTTCTTTGAAAATTAAGAATGTGCTTTTATGTTTTCTCTTGTTATTATGTTTGAATTTTGTGAACGAATATCTAAATTGTGCATGAATCTCATTATGATTTTGGTATGCATGGAATTACAGGTGTTAGAAGGTTTTACAACTTCAACTAAGAAAAGAAATAAGCAATAGAAGGTGCTAAAATTGTGAGCACGGTCTCGGGAAAATATATTAATCTCTGTGGATAATGCAAGTGATAAAATTATGGTGAGTCGATAAATCTTAAAGATAGGTATGGAAGAGTTGGATCTTGTTCTTGCTCACATATGAATGAGGTTGAAAACATATTATAAAGTCTTATGGTGTATTCATAACCTTGTGATGTATTCTATTTTTCAATTAAGGAACACCAAACCATCTCGGTCTGAATCCTTTGTTCTAAAGGTTAGAAATAAGGTATTTATTTGAAACTTGCATGGATTCTTTGTATCACTGGTAATATACAGTGATAATGAGGCCTTAAAGGAAACAATATAATGCAAAGGCATGAATTTCCAAGATAAAAAAGAAGTAAGGAGACCAAGGAACTATGATATTGATTGGTCTTGTAATTGTGTGCTTGGAAAGTCACTATGACTTTAATACTTATGAAGCCATTAATATACTGTGGTTGTGATTTGAAAATGTCATTGAGAATGAACTTTTGGAATAGCTCTTACCTTCTGTAAGGAGTGGAAATTTGTGAATTAATGTTAAACAATCAGGTGTGGGGGTTGAGATTAATAACACTTCATGAAAACCAAAAGGTAAACCTTTAAATATGTGGGTGTATGTCTTAGAGGAGTCATTTGTAGGAGAAATGAGTTCTTGTCAAAACAGTGAACTAATTCAAACTCGTCACCATAAAATTTTTTTAGTCTAATTAAACTTAAATTAGGACCATAAGGGGAAAATATAATTTTACAGATGTTTTTGAATGGTTTTCCCGATGATCAATATTTTTCGAGTTATGATGCATTCTTGATTGGTCTAAGGTTGCATGCAAAGTGTTTGACAAAATGTATGCTTAGACAAATGGGTATATATCTAGTGATTTAAGGAGTTATTTTATGCAAATTTTTAGGTGTATAAAAATGAGAACATTTTACCTGGGTTTTCAAGGGTTTAGTCATTTGAATAGCGATAATACAATATTAATATAAGAATTTCACTATAGACTGCATTATCACAAGGAAAGGTAGTTTTGTAAAAGGAAGAGTGTTATTATGATTTTTGATTGTTTGAGCCCTTTTGTGGTCATTATAATTATCTTTTGAGTTGTGTGAATATGGGCAATGAGTTGAGAATAATTAAGAGGCAAAGTATATGCATCTTGAGCAAGGAAATTGTTTTGTTGTAAGGGTCCATAAGGACTTCTAGAGGAAATTTGATAGAGAGCTCAATTTTTGAAACGTGTTAAAAGATAATAGAAAGATCATGGAGGGAGAAATGATTATATATATAGGATTTCTTGAGCAGTTAAAACAATGAGGACAGATCTTGGAAGGTTTGAATTTCCAAACTAGGTGAAGATTGACAATTTTTGTGATATCTAAAGAAGATTATGAGCTCACTTTGTCTTGTAACCAGTTTGTTTATTGAATGATGATGTGATATGTAGGGGCCATACATCATGTGGTATCGAGCATGCCTTTAAGGAGTTTTAAGTATTGTTTATTACTAACAAGCGGTTGTGTGAGTGCATGTGAATGAAGTGTGACAAGTTGTAAGCAAGAGCTAAGCAAATAAAGAGAAAAGTGAGCGAGAAAAGAGAAACAAACAAGAGCTAAATGGACAAGGAAGAATTGATGAAAGATTTGGTGTTGTTAAGCCAAAAGAAGAAGCAAGATGAGAGAGAGAAAGAAAAAAGAGAGGAAAAGAGGAAAGAGAAAGCTAGAAGACAAGAAGAATGGATGGAACAAGAGTTGAAAAAGAGTGAGAAGAGATGTGGAGAAGCTAGAAGAGTTGTGAGGGTAGAAAATATGATGGAAGGATATAGTGAGGTTGGATTTGTGATGAAAAGGAAGGTAAAGTGTCTGTAGAACTAATTATGAGAAGAAAACAAAGATTAAAACTTATAAAGATGATTAGAGAAGAGGAAAAGTAAAGACAAATGTACGAAAGGAAGAGAAAGAAGTCATGAAGGGGGTGTTCTATGAAGAAGTTGAGGAAATAGATGAAGAATAAGTTATAGCAAGCTTCTTAGCTTGCCTAAAATAAGATGAAGATGAAGATTTTTGCAAAAATGTACAAGACAATGAAGATGAAGAAGAGTATTTTTATGCTTGTACAAAATTTGAGGATGAGAATCGAGTTGATTGAAGAGGATGTAAAATAGGGATGGAAGCCTATATGATTATATTAATCATGAATCAAAATATAATAGAAAGCTATAATATTTATACATATTGGATACCCTGGATATAAACAGATATGGATGTTGCTGGTACAACAATATCTAACTTATACAAGCTTCCAAAAAGATATCTAGGAAGCATAACCAATATTAAATACAATCAAACAATTATATTGTTAAAACAATATAACAACACCCGTATGCAAAATAAAGACAATTAGATGGTTATGAAGAAATATAACCATATAACTTATTAATATGTAATGAAAAATTAATATAGGTAAATAATAATTAACCTAACATTCCCCCTTAATTGTGCATTTTCTTAAGGGATGAGGACATGAACTCTCGAACAACTCAAACTTATCATGTGCAAGTGACTTTGTGAAGATATCTACCTATTATTGTTTAGCTATTAGACAAAATTGAAGTTGGATGTTGTGCTTCAACACATGCTTGCATATGAAATGAACCTATACCTCAATGTGTTTTGTTCTTTCAGGAAAAAATGGATTGCGAACAAGTTTGAGAACACCTTCATTGTCAACATACACAATGGTCGGTTTGTCTGTGGTATTTCAATTCCTTCTAGTATGCGACGTAGCCAAATCACTTCACGAAAGCTTCTCCTACAGAATGATACTCAGATTCTATGGAAGAACGAGAAACAAAGTGTTGTTTCTTGCTTCCCCATGATATTGGTCCAGATCCCATAAAGAATACAAATCCTGAAGTGGATTTTCTATCATCAATATTTCTGCATGATCTGAATCTGAATATTGTGACAAGAAGAATAAGTTGTCATTCTTCTTGTATTCTAGACCAAGATCCAATGATCCTTTGAGATATCTCAAGATGTGCCTTGCTTCTTTCTAATGACACACTTTGGGTTTCAGAATGAACCTGGATAGATAGCTTACTACAAAAGCGATATCGGTCTAGTATAAGTCGAGTAAATAAGACTCCCAATCAACTGCCGATAGAGAGTGACATTTACCTCAGGAGATGGATCTGAATGAGATAACTACAATCTATTCTCCATAGGTGTAGAAATTAGTGTGCAATCCATCATCTTGAATTTCTCAAGCGTTGTCTTGGTATATTTCATTTGAGAAACAAATATGTGATTCTATTTCTGCCATACTTCTAATCCAAGATAATAATTCATCAGCTTGAGATTGGTCATGTCAAATGATCGATTAAGATCTTTCTTTGTTGCATCGATCATCCTCACTAAACTACCAATGATGACTAGATCATCAACATAGACAATGACAATCACAATCTCCCCCCTTGCTTTTTGAGGTAAAGATTGGGATCGTATGGATTTCTAACAAATCCATGTTGTATGAGATGCTTATCAATTTTGATGTACCATTCCCGGGGTTCCTATTTAAGGCCATACAGATATTTCCGAGTCTACATACATTTGGTTCTTGACCGGGGACTACATATCCCTCGGGTTGAGTCATATAGATTTCTTCTTGTAAATCTCCGTTGAGGAATGCACTTTTATGTCCATCGATGGATTTTCAAGCCAAATTGTGTGCAACAAGAGAAAAGATCATCGATCATCTTGATCTTAGCTATGGGAGAAAATTTCTCCTCATAGTTAATGCCTTATTTTTGTGCATACCCCTTTTCTACTAGTATCGCTTTGTACTTGTCCACTTTGTCCCATCTACTTTGTACTTCATTTTGAATATCCATCTACATCCAATGGGTTTCTTCCCTGGTGGAAGATTGATAAGTTGCCAAGTGTTATTTTTCATTACTGACTAATATTCAAATTCCATGGCATATTTCCAAGATTTTGACTAGAGAGCTTCCTAGACTATATAGGGCTCATCAGACTCAATAAATCTACTCATCAAAGTAAAGTTAACTTCATCTCTTACTATACTATGAGTCCATGGTCCATGGGTGGATGTATCCAGTGGAGCATCCATTCTTACATCTCTTAATGTGCTAGTACACCACTTGGGCATACACTGAACTGTCCCATGGGTTGTGATTCTATTTGATCAATACCATCATCCCCATCATCACTTTCATCATCTGTGGGAACATTATCTTCAATTTTTACAATTGGTGAAGAATATACATCAGGTGAGTCTGGAGGAGGAGCCTCTACTTCCTTCTTCTCAAAGAACTCAACATCTCTCTGCTGTAGAATTTTCTGGTCTTTGGATCCATCAATCTATACCCAAGAGTATTTTCATTGTACCCAATGAAGATGAGTTTATGTGACTTCATGTCCAATTTATTTTTGTTCTACTTGGGTATGTGCATAATTTCTTTGCACCCGAATACTCTAAGGTGTACAATATATGGTTTCCACTTTGACCATGATTCTTGTGGTGTTACTCCGTCAAGAGCAAATATGGCCACTCTGTTTAACAAATACACTGTTGTCTTTGCTACTTCTACCCAAAATGTCTTTGCAAGTCTAGAGTCATCGATCATTCATCGCACCATTTCCATGATAATATGATTTCTTATCTCAACAACACCATTTTGCTATGGTGTGTGTGGAGGAGGCATTTGTTGATGAATCCCATGAGTTCGTAGGTAGTCTTTGAACTCATTACTGGTGAATTCCCCCTCGATCGAGTGGAGAGTTATGATGTGATGACTAGTTTTGTTCTCAACTGCTACTTTGAATTTCTTGAAAGTTTCAAAAGATTCATTTTTGTTGCGAAAGAAAAAAATCCACATTTTCCTTGAATAGTCATCAACAAATAACATGAAGTACTAAAATCTAGAATGACTCGGTTGCATCGGACTGCAAAGATCGGGTGTGAACCAAATCAAGATTACCATGAGCTCGATATGTACTATTATGGAACAAAGCTTTGTGTTGTTTTCTCTTGCTAGGAAGTGAGGACACTTCATGTATCCTTTTGAAGAGATGGTACCCCATGTATGATATTAAACCAGCAAAGTGTCTCGAGATACTTGAAACTATCATGACCAAGTATCCGATACCACTGTGTGTTGAGGTAGAGTTCTTAGCCACAAGTGCCTGATCATATATGTGGAAAAAATCAAGTTAGAACATGCGTCCCACATTGGAGGCTTTTGCAACTATTTTCGAGCCTCATGATTTGTCTCGAATTAAACACATTTTCTTGCTAGAATGACTATCAAAGTCAATTTTTAAGTTGTGATCTAGGAGTTGACTGATTGAAAGAAAATTCTTTGTCAACCCAAGGACATATAAGACATATGATAGTCTATAGTTACATGAACCAAGGGGTAGAGAAATGTTCCCAATCCCTAAACTGTATATGAAGAATCATCACCCAACGAAACATGGTTTTTCGAAGGCGTGTCCCTCATTGAAGTAAACCAGTCTTTATGGCTGGTCATGTGTCAAGTGGCTTCCGAATCAGCATACCATACATCACTAGATGACGTGGAGGGTTCACTTGATCGAGTGGTATACAAGAAGTCTTCATTATCTGAATGTTCTTCTTGTTTAACAATATTTCCTTCTTTGATGAGGTCTTCTTTTCCAACTCCCCTTTTTTTGCCCTTGATTTTAGTTTGAATGTCCCTTTTGATATTGTTGTTGTAGACATCCAAAGTTACTTGATGAACCTTTCTTATAAGTATTATACCAAAATCTTTTAAGTCATGTCCTCTTTTACAAATTGGACATTGCTTCTTATTGTTTGTCCCCATGATATTGATTACGATGATTAATTTTTGATAGGAATTAGGTTTTCCTTTACCTTTTCCTTTCCATTTTGATGTGAAGAAATTTCTGCTCCTCTTCACCGTCCTTATTGTGCATGTATTCCTCTTGTTGCAGTATGTTTACCAACTTGTCAAACTAAGCGTCGTATCTCGACACATTTAGTGTTGTTACAAAAATGCGGTAAGAAGAAGGGAGTGCTCTCAGAACAATGGGAATGAGAGCATCATCTGTGACCACTTCCACTAGGGATAGAAGTGAAGCCCTAAACTTTGCAACTCTTCTTAAGAAAGCTTCAATTTTCTCATTCTGCTTAGACTTCGGTGTATGTGGCCGACTCTGTAAATTTAGTATGACATTCTTGTTTTTGGCCTCATATATTGTGCACAATTTATCCCATGCTTCTTTAGATGTTTTGGCATCTCGAATGTGGGGTTGCACAGCATCAGATACTCCAAACAAGATGATGAGTTTTGACTTCTGATATGCTTTATCAAATTTCCGTTGTTGTGTTGTATCGTAGTTGATTTGGTCAAAGTACCATTCATACAGTCTAGATATCTTCAAACTCAAGTTTGTGTCTTGATTTTAGTCTTCCATACAACATAGTTATTTCCTATGAGTAGTTGTGAACATAGAAGAAAAAAATTGGGGGCATTGGTGCCAATTTTGTAGAAATCAACGATAGGGTTTGACTCTTATCACTCCAGGTATAAGGTCTCTCAATCTATATACCATTTGTCTGATATACCGAATCTTTCTATATACACGCCCTTCCGTTATACCCAGAGGTATGTGGAAGAAGCTCACCCTTTCTATATACTTGGTAGTACATGAAAGAGGTGTTAACGTATGTGAAAGAATTCGATACATGGTACTAAGACAATACTGAAAGGGGTGTGTGATTATTGACACTGGCTCAAAGAAATATCCTCATACGCATGCGTAACTTTGCTATATACTCAGATAATTTCTCAGTCTGGATTTATGTCGGGCAATCATTCACAGACGGATGAGATGGCTCATAGTGTGAGCATTGTGACCTTATTACTCCACGTTGATTTAAAGGGTCAATTCCCAGATGACGTTGTTGCAACTATATTAGGCATTAAGTTTAGTAGTATTCACGATGGATTTACCCGTAAGCGCTTCCCAGAGGCACCGTATATACCAAACGCTGTGAATGAGATCTATGATCTTGTGAGTGTTTTAGAACCAAATTTTACTATTTTGTATTACAATTCTCTACTAGTTTCTGAGCGGTTGATTATGACAACCTGTAAATTAGTACAATTTACTAAAACATGTAATTACATTAAAAAATCTGGAAAAATTGAATGGTTGGTTTTTTTTGTTTTACGGGCCCTGGTGGCCTTGAGCCCAAAATGACCCAAAATGCAAATAATTGCAAAAAACCAGCTGAAAATGCAATTTTTAGCTATCCCCCTTTGGAAAATGTTGCTTAGAATAAAAAAACAGGCCTATTAGGAGAATTTGTTTTTGTCCTATATTAGGGTTTCCTCACTAAAATTTTAGAAGGCTATTTAGCTATAACTAAGCTATTTAGAGATGGGTTTTGGCTAAATATGCCTCTAAGCTGTGGCGATTTCACTATTTTTTTGCCAAAGTCAAATTGTTTTAAAAAACAAGTTGGGGGTGGGGTTTGAACCCCAAACCTCCCGCTTCTAAGTCGTTCCACTTAACCACTAGGCTCTATGAGTGCTTATGATATGAAATGAACAAAGTTGTATTTAAATAATGCCAAAGTCAACTAACCTTTCAAATAGAGACCTGACATGAAGAGAAACCATGTGGCAATGAGATTTGGTGGGAGGAGGAAGATTATTTTAGGTCTTTCTCCATGAAAATTGGATCGAGACGCCTTTATTGCTTGCTTATCTTCTGATTTGATTTGTATGCAAGGTAATAGCCACCATTTTGATTTAATTTCCACCCTTTTTGTTCATTGCGCTTTATTTTGATTGAGCTTTTGATTTCTTTACCAATTGTTATTGATATGCCACTTTTATTTGCTAACCGCATGTGATGTCTTGTGTAGGTCGTAGGTAACAGGAAGATCCACCTCTTGTTTAGTATTAATACCCTCCACATTAATTTTGTTAGCCGCTTTTTGTAGGTTGATTTTTATTGTGGTGATCCACTTTTATATTGTTTATAGGATCTTTTGCGTACAATGTTGGAGTGGACGCAGGGGGTTGTTAAGGAGGGTGGAGCTCATCTGAAACACAAACTTTGGTAGATTTGTATGTAGAGCTTTGGCTCTATATCCGTCGAACATGTCAAGAAAAGGCCCGAAAAGCGTTGAACACCACTCGCCTTAACCTATCGGTTGTAGGTTTTGAATGATTTGTTGAGTTGATTTTTCTCAACGTGTATTGTTATTGCCTTGACTCACCAGTGAATGGGCTCAGTGGAGTCAATGCAACGAGCTCACCTATCTTGATAGCTCATTCGTAACGTGCCTCAACTTGATTCAAAGATTACTCCACAATACAAACTGGTTCCTCCAAATTTGATAGGACATATAATATTATACATGTAAAAAAAAATTAGAGACAAAACCGTTGATGGATATTTTTTAAAAATTTAACTTCCAGGGAGAAAACTTTGCCTAGTGCGGGGGCACCAAGGCAAAAAAAAATTTTCCTTACAAACACTTGGAGAATGACAGGAGGTTGTGGAGATGCAGGGTGTTCTAGGAAGTTGTTGGAGGCAACACATGCTCTCATGTAGTGCATAATATCCTCCATAACTTTTTGCTTCCTCTCTCCAACCTTCTCTGCTTTACAGGTCCAAATTCTCACTCTAGTACCAAATGTAAGATAGGGATGAAAGCCTATATGATTATATTAATCAACAAAACAAAAATACAATAGAGCAGGATAAAATATTTATACATATTGGATAGCTTGGATGCAAATAGATATGGATGTTGCACATGTGCAACAATATCTAACTTATAGAAGCTTCAAAAAGATATATGGGAAGCATAACCAATATTAAATACAATTAAACAATTATATTGTTGAAACAATATAACAACACCCGTATGCAAAATAAAGACAATTAGATGGTTATTAAGAAATATAACCATATAACTATTATTAATATGCAATGCAAAATTATTATAGGTTAATAATAATTAACCTAATAGAGGAAAAAAGTAAAAAAGGAAGGGAAAACAATGTTTGAGGATGATTTCAAGGAGAAGATAGAGGATGAACAAAAGGAAGTGAAGGAGACTCAAATGTCTGCATGTTTTATATCTAATACTTGGTTTGACTGTGTATGTGTAGGTTCGAGTTGATAAAGAACTAAAAACAATTTAGGAATAAGCTCTTAAGAGAGCTCAAAAGATGAAAATGGAAAATACTAGTGCCAATCAAGAGAGACAAAGAAAGAAGAGAAAGATGGAAGAAAAATCAAACAAGAAGACTCAACGAGAAGAAGAAATCAAGGAAATAATACAATTGGGACGAAGAAAAAGAAGGATATTTCTTTGTACTAGAAAGTAATTTCTTCCACCTTGGAAGTATGATGCAAAAGCATCCATAGCATAGGTGAATAAACCAAGGTTTTAGGGTTTCTCTAGTTATTATGGAGTCATTTAGTTTTTTTAATGTGTTTTGAGTCCTTACGGACATCCTTTGTAATGTAAAAGGAAGTTACAAGATTTTCCTCAAAGGTTGTATTCTAAAATTTGAAATTACTAAACTTGTTATGAAGGGGTCAATGTAAAATGGAAGGATTAATAGTGTTTGAAATAGGACATTTGAGACCTCAAGTGGAGTATAAAGTTGTTTTAACCCTAGTCTTGATCCTATGAAATCGTAAACAAGGTTGGTTAGTCATGTAACTATTTCCTCCTATGATAAGAATGGATAAAATCTGAATGACATGGGAGTTATTTAGGTTTTGGAGGATTTAAGGAAGGGCTTAAGAAGTTTGTATCAGTCTGAGATATTATCAAACAATAGCTTTTTGAAAATTAATACTTGTGTTTTTATGTTTTCTCTTGTTATTATGTTAGATGTTTGTGAGCGAATCTCTAAATTAAGCTTGAATCTCATTATGATTGTGGTGTGCATGGAAGGATAGGTGTTAGAAGGTTGTGTAGCTTCAAATAAGACAATAAATAATCATATAAGGTGCTCAAATTATGAACATAGGCTCAAGAAAATATATTAATCTCTGTGAATAGTTGCAAGTGATAAAATTTGGAGTTGGTTTGATAAATCTTAAAGATAGGTATAAAAGAGTTGGATCTTGTTCTTGCTCACATATGAATGAGGTTGAAAACATATTCCAAAGTATTATGGTGTATTTAGAACCTTGTGAGATATTATATTTGTCAATTAATGGGCACCAAAACCTCTCGGTTTGAATCCTTTGTTCTAAAGGTTAGAAATAAGGTATTTATTTGAAACTTGCATGGATTCTTTGTATCTTGGTAAGACACATTGATAGTGAGGACTTGAAGGAAAAAATATAGTGTAAAGGCATGAATTTACAAGATAAAAATAAGTAAGGAGACTAAGGAAATTTGGTATTGATTGGTTTTGCAATTTTGTGCTTGGAAATTCACTCAAAGATGTAATACTTATGAAGCCATTAATATATTGTGGTTATGATTTGAAAATGTCCTTGAGATTGAAATTTTGAAATATCTCTTACCTTCCTATAAAGGATTGCAAATTTGTGAATTAATGTTAGACAGTCAAGTGTGGGGGTTTATATTAATAACACTTCATGAAAACCAAAAGGTAAACCTTTAGATATGTGGGTGTATGTCTTAGAGGAGTTATTTACAAGAGAAATGAGTTCTGGTCAAGAAGGGTGAACTGATTCGAACTAGTCATCATAACTTGTTTTTTATTCCAATTAAGGTTAAATTGGGACCATAGGGGGAAAATAGAATTTTACATATGTCTTTTGAATGGGTTTCCTTGATGATCAATATTTTATGAGTTATGACGTATTCTTCTGACTAGTTTGAGGTTGCATGCAAAGTGTTTGACAAAATGTATTCTTAGAAAAATGGGTATATCTTATGTGATTTAAGAAACAAGTTAATGAAATTTTTAGGGCAGGTAAATGAGAAACATTTACAAGTGGGTTTTCAAGGGTTTAGTAATTTTAATAACTGATAATAAGATATTAATATCATAATTTCGCTCTGTTTATTAGCACAAGAAAAGGCGATTTTGTACAAAGGAAGAGTGTTATTGTGATTTTTGATTGTTTGAGCCCTTTTGTGGTCAGTATAATTGTATTTTGAGTTGTGTGAACATGGAAAATGAGTTGAGAAGCACTAAAAGGCAAAGTATATGCATCTTGAGCAAGAACATGTTTTTTTCTTTGTAAGGGTCCATAAAGACATCCTAAAGGAAATTCAATAGAGAGCCTAGTTGTTGAAAGATGTTAAAAGACAATATAAAGGTCATGGAGGGATATATATATATATATATATAGGAGTTCTTGAGAAATTATAACAATGAGGAAATATGTTGGAAGGTTTAAATTGCCAAACTAGGTGAAGATTAACGATTTTTGTGATATCTAAAGAAGATTATGAGCTCAATTTATCTTGTAACTAGATTGTTTATTGAATGATGATGTGATATGTAGGGGCCCTACATCATGTGGTATCAGATCAGGCCTTTGAGGAGTTTTAATTATTGTTTATTGCTAATAAGTTGTGTGAGTGCACGAAAATGAAGTGTGACAAGTTTTAAGGAAGAGTTAAGAAAAGAAGGAGACAAGTGACGAGAAAGAGAAAAAACAAGAGACAAATGGAAAAGAAATAATTGATGAAATATTTGGTGTTATTAATCCAGAGAGAGAGAGGGAGGGAGAGGAGAGAGAGAGAGAGAGAGAGAGAGAGAGAGAGAGAGAGAGAGAGAGAGAGAGAGAGAGAGAGAGAGAGAGAGAGAGAGAGAGAGAGAGAGAGAGAGAGAGAGAGAGAGAGAGAGAGAGAGAGAGAGAGAGAGAGAGAGAGAGAGAGAGAGAGAGAGAGAGAGAGAGAGAGAGAGAGAGAGAGAGAGAGAGAGAGAGAGAGAGAGAGAGAGAGAGAGTTAAGAGAAGTTATGAGAGAGAGAGAGAGAGAGAGAGAGAGAGAGAGAGAAGAGAGAGAGAGAGAGAGAGAGAGAGAGAGAGAGAGAAGAGAGAGAGAGAGAGAGAGAGATTCTAGACCCTAAGTAGAGAGAAGAGAAGAGAGAGAAAGAGAGAGAGAGAGGAGAGAGAGAGAGAGAGAGGTGGATGAGAAAGAGAGAGAGAGAGAGAGAGAGAGAGAGAGAGAGAGAAACATTTAGAGAGAGGAAGAGAGAGAGAGAGAAAGAGAGAAAATATTGGAGAGAGAGACTAGAGAGAGAGAAGAGAGGCACCTAGAGAGAGGACTAAGGCAGAGAGAGAGTGTTTTGAGTATGTAATTTGGGTGCCTTGAGAGAGAGAGAGAAATCTCTTAAACTAGTTTGAACAACGTAAATAAAGTAAATAAATGTAGTGGTTGCAAAACCCTCAACTATGTGTCCTAACCCAACCGTTGTCTTGAGCCAAATGTCACCGATACTCAAAGAGCTGAATAAAGACCTAGAGTAGGAAGACCCCAAAAACGAAAATATTGGAAGACATCAAACCTGGGCCCTAAAAATAATAATGCATATGAAGTGGTTAGTGCAAAGCTTAAACTAGTTTTTCTCAAAAGGTGTTCAAAACCCCTGTCCCACAATGGTGGACTTACTAAATAAGCATTGTACTACATCTTAGACTCAATGCTGAATAAAATTCTACATGACCCCAAAACAAGCATGTGTAAAAATAACATGAAGTGGTCAAATCGCTCACCACAATGGTGGACTTACTAAATAAGGGTTGTTCTTGTGACTCAATAGCACTTTGTGAACAAGTTGTGAGAAATAAGCTGTGAGTGTAGAAAATGTTATAGAATGTGTGCATGGAATAAAATAGAATCCATCCCCTTTGAAGTGTGATGCAAATGTCCTAGCCTTGATGATGGAGCTATGTGGGTGAAAGTGATCTCCAATGCAATAAATGGATGCAACTCTAGATGGAGTGATAATAGTAAGTGATGCTAGATACCTCATTATGGTCTCATAAATTTATATTTATATGGTTATCTTGATATAATTTCATAATTAACCTTGAAAATTTTGACCATAAGAAAAATAAAGATGCCAAATGACTAGATTAAGCCCAAAAAGTGATGGGAAAGTGCGAAAAGGACTGGGGTTCCCTTAGTGGGACCAAGGTGCCCACGGGTGCCCCAATTGAAGCTAAAATGATGGGAAATGGTCAAAACAACCTTGACACGTGGTGAAGAGGGGCAAGTAATGACAAAATAAAATACAACAAGATGACAAATATATAGGGGTTAATTAGTACTTTCTTCACTCAAGAACCT
Organism: Taxus wallichiana var. yunnanensis; assembly: GCA_018340775.1. Classification (NCBI taxonomy): domain Eukaryota; kingdom Viridiplantae; phylum Streptophyta; class Pinopsida; order Cupressales; family Taxaceae; genus Taxus; species Taxus wallichiana. The sequence continues at coordinate 3,279,926 of CM031233.1, forward strand.
TATAAATAGTAGTATGAAACCATGATAAATAAATATTTAAAGTGCATGATTTTGTGACTACATTTTGCCCCCACTTTATGTTGGTGAGTTGAAAGCTCGGTAACATAAAGTAGATAGATATACATACCTAATGTCCATGAAGAGTGTAGTAGAAATGCATTTGAAGGACTAGACAAAGTATGGAATGAAAAAAAATATGGAGCGTGGATAATAAAGATGAAAAAACATAGAAAAAACCGATGAGAGTGAACCTAGGGTGGAATGCGTGTGTATTTGCTGCGGTGTGTAACGTATGTACATGCTTAGTAAAGCGTGTGTTGTCGTGAATTTTGTTGTTGTTGTTGATGTTGTTGTTGTTGTTGCCCCCAATTTGACTGTTTGTTTCTCATCTGTTGGACTGCAAGGAGAAAACGATCAAGTAGTCAAATATGTATGTATGTAAGTGTAAAAACTTAATGTAAAGATGCATGCATATGTAAAATATGTAAATGGAACTGGAAAATGTAAATAGAACATGTGCACCTGATCCATGTTGAGAAAGAGAGTGTAGAAGGATATCTGTACTCACGAGTTTTTTGGACTATCTCATGCTACTCCCTGACCGAGAAGAGTAGGAGGAAATGCTTTGTGTCCTTAAAGCTCTAATTGCTTCCCTAAATGTGTGTGAAGGGATCTCTCTGTCTTGTCCTAGTTTTTGGGTGATTCGACACCACTTTGGTCGAAGTAGTGTAGAGATGCACATTCATTGTAACCTCCAAACCTGTAACTACTTCCCATAATTCTAAGGACACCATATCCTATTAAATCCATTGTGTAAGGGGTTCGTAGGCTAGTGCGAATCCACTCGTTGTGTATAACTAAACCGAACCGGTGTAGAATCTTTATGTTAGTATGTAGAAACCCCAAATAATGCCCCCTTGTTTGGGGGTGCATGCAACGGCGCTGATAGGAGAATGGGGCCCCAAAAAGAGGACCAACCGTATGAAATATGTAACTATACTTGTAAAGGGAAAGGAAATGTGCTTGGTAAAAACTAAGGAGCACACAAACAAGGATGGCTAGCCAAAAGAAGTGTTAGTACAAAAACACATGCATGTAAAAAGATAAGTGTAAAGTACACAAAAACGTAAAAACTAACAAGTAAACTAGTGTAAACACTCAAGAAGAAAAGTAAGATGCAAAAAAAAGGTCGCAAACATGCGAGATAACTCACAATGTGGTAAGACACATAAGGCCATCATGGCTGCAAACAACAAAAAAGTGTGCACACCAAACATAGGGAAATGCCCACATGCAAGAAACAAACAATGATAGACAAGCATATAAAAGCAAAAGTAGTAGTCATTAAAACATGTAATCCTACAAAACAAGTACTACATGTGGAACAATCTGTTAGTATGTTATAGAAATAACCAATATGTGAAAGCTTTGAATAACCAAGTGATGTAAAGTGCTAAGAACAAAATGAAAAAAATACCACCTATGAGAGATGAATGTAGATGACCCCATCGACCAATGTAATAAGGGTAAAGGTAAGCATACATGCTGCGTGTGATGGATCTGTATATGCAATCACAACTAAACAAATACATGAATGTGCATGTGTGGGTGGTATAGATAATGAAGTATAAGAAATCAATATAACATGTGTAGTAAAGTGATCATGTAAAACACTAGTAAAAAAGAGTAAATACCCCCAAAACAATGCAATATGTTATGGATGGATGGAATGGAATGCAAGATGGAATGATAGGAGCTGCATGCTTCGAGTGAATGGAAGTGTATACGGTGAGGTTCATTTTGTTTTCCCCTTAGCAAGTAAAAGAATTAACCATAAACAAGAGTGTGTCATGGGAAATGGTCAAGGTGTATGTTGTGTCTAATGTGTTGTGATGCATGTGTAGGTGTAGTGGTGAGATGCGACCTAGAAATGACGAGTGTGTGAATCTTATAGCCTAAATGTATATCATGACCAGAGTATATCATGACCGAGATGAACATATAAGTGATGATTTAGCCTAAGCGTATATCACTATAAGATGAATGGATGAGTGATGATTTAGCCCTAAGCATATATCACTATGAGAGTGGTGATGTAACCTAAGGTGTATACCACTCCAAAATGATAGAATAAGTGATGATATATCCTAAATTGTATGTCACTAGATTAAGATTGTCACATGCATGATGAGTGTAAGGTTCATTTGATTGATAAACCCTCGAAAATTGAGTATGGTGAGGAACTAAAGTACATCATAGGGTGGTGAGTGCATCACGTACAAGACAACGTAGTATATGTAGTGATGAAAGATGACCATGTGTAAATATGTTATGTGTAAAATGCAAATGCAAGATGTGTTGAATGTGTAAAATGTTATGTATAGTGTGTGATGTAACATGTGTAGGTAGAATAAGTATGTATTATATAGGATGAAATGATGCTACACTCGTATGTGATGAAGACTAGTATAATATGTAGAAAATGTATGTTATATAAACTTGTAGTGTATGATGTAAGGCAATATGTGTAAATAACCTAATAGTGTATGATGTAAAATGCGTAAGGTGAGGTCTAGTATAATATATGATGTATGAAGGTGGAGCGAACATGGAGAATGTATTGTATAAAGTGTATGATGCGCAATGTGTCACTATATGTGGTATGTAATGCCTAAAGTGTAGTGTGTGGGGCTCAATGTAGTAGTAATCCTCGACAATCAAGTGTGGCTGAAGCACAAGAGTGCATCGTCAAGTAATGATGATGTTAGAATGTGTGATGAAATTTTCTATATGAAAATGTAGAGATGATAAATGTGTAAATGATATGAGTGAGGGGGAATGTGAAGTGTTATGCCCCCCAAGTGCATGCACAAAGAAATCATGTAAAATCATCAAGGAGATCATCATCTTCTAGGTCAAATTCAAATGGATAAGCATTGGTGACCTGATAAACAATAGTGTCGGTTGATCATGTAATGATCCATTAAGGTGTAAGTTGTACATGCCCATAGAATATTCCTCATCGGTGAATGGAGGATGTGGGAAACCGTGTGCATACCAATGAGTGAGATTTTTGAATAGCCAAGAAAAGAACTATTACGAGATAAAAACACGACCGAAAGGCATAGGAAATGAAATGTCGGTATGACTAGAATATAATGTGCCTCCAATATAAGTAAGCCAAGATTCCCCTAATGTGAGTGGAGAAGAACGAGGGGTACATGATAAATAGACTAGAAGATGAAAGACACACAAACCATAAGTGACAGTTATATTGACAAAACCATAATATAGATGAGGGCATGAGTAGAAGGATGGAGATCCTTAAAGGTGAAACCAAGATGAGCTAGACCATCATGGGAACATGTAGTGACATTTCATGTAGGATTGAATGGAATATGTTTCCAATATGAGTTATGAATTAAAAGTGTGCAAGTGAATGGTGCCAGGTGGGCATGTGGAAGTAGGGAATTTATGTGGAGGGGGATGTCATAGATCGACATCCATAGAATGGACACGTATCTAATAAGAAATCATAGCAGTAGTAGTATCAAGTGGCATAGAAGAAATGAAATCTATCACACAAATAGTATCATCAAGTTGTGGTAAGTGTGGTGGTTAATCCATAGGTTAGGGATCATTTGTAGTGTTTATGCGTGGGATAGGAAGACTAGTGTTAGGAGCCAGTCACAATACTAAAATGGATCATGGTCATGAAAAATGGTATACTCCATGCCCTCATGTAATAATTTAACATAATTATGGACAGTAGAAGTGACAGCTTTCATGGCATGAAGCCATGGCCTACCAAGTAGACAATTATAGGAAATTGGGAAATCAACAATGAAAAAGACCATGTGGACAGTCTTAGGACCAACAATGATGGGTAATGTGATGTGACTGAAACATGGATGAATGGAACCATCATAAGCACACAATGAAACACTAGAGGGACTAATGTCATGAGCAGTGAGACCTAAAACTTTGAGAAATGACATGGGACAAAAATTAAGCTCAGATCCATTGTCAATCAAAGTACACTTAATAACGACATTATGAATGTGAGAGATAATATGCAAAGGTGGATCATTGTCAAAAGTAGTGAGGTCATTATGAAGAGCATATGGGAAAGAAATATGCTGAGAGAACACATCTCGCAAAGGTATTATAGACTACATCTGGATGAGTGTTGTTAGGAATATGAGTAGTGAGTAAAAGATTAATGATGTTAGCTCATAATTTAGGATGAAGAAGTAAAAAATTCATGAATGGAGATAACCATGATGAAGGAATCCTAAGGAGAATGAGGATTCTAAGAGAATGTAGGTTGAGTTGAGGTTCACCAAAATTATTAACTAAAAATGGACTAAGTAGTATATATATATATATATATATATATATATATATATATAATTAAGTAAATAAATGCAGTAAAGAAGTGTGTAAGAAAGATAAACAACTATGCAAAAGGAAATGCTAACCCTAATGTCAAGAGAGTGAGGAAATAACTCAAGCGATAACATGTGGCCATCCGAGAGTGTTGTAGAGGTAATTGAAAAAATTAGGAGTAGGAGCGATTGTGCGAAGCCCAAAAGAGTGGATCTAGACCATTTCTCGGGTAGGGTGCACTGGAAGAAGATTAGTGTGCCCATGGGTGTTCTAGTATGCAATATGGGCACCCGGTTTGTGTGAAAGCTCTAAAACTGGTTTTTACGGGGTTGAAAGGTGGTCCAAAACCCTCATTATGTGCCACATCAACTTTGTTGTCTGTCCTGAATGTCGCCAATACTCCAAGCTGAATAAAAGACCTACACGACCCCAAAATGAACATCAAACCCTAAAAAACAATAATGTATATGAAGGGGCCAAACTATCCTCAACGGCCACAATTGTAGAATTACTAATAGAGCTTTTTACTACATCTCATACCCAATGTAGTTCTATGTACAAATATGTGTGAACATACCACAGGTTACTCTTGTGCCAGTCACACTTTGTGAAGTAGCGAACACCAACTATGTGTATAAAATGTAATAAAATGTGTGCATGGAATATAATAGAATCCCTCCCCATATGAAGTGTGATGCAGATGTCCTAGCCTTGATGGAGCTATGTGGATGCAAGTGATCTCCAATGCAATAGATGTATGCAACTCTAAAAGGAGTGATAGTAGTAAGTGATGCTAAGTCCCTCATTATGGTCTCATAACTTTATATTTATAGGGTTCTCTTGATCTAATTTCATAATTAAACCCGAAAAGACAAACGACAAGAAAAATAAAGATGCCAAATGGCTAGAAAGAGCCCAAAAAGTGGCGAAAAAATGTGAAAAGGACCAGGGTGCCCCTAGTGGGACTAGAGCACCCACGGGTGCCCCTAGTGGGACGAGCACCCACAGGTGCCCCAATATTAGCCCTGGGTACCCCAATTGAGGCTAAAATGATGGGAAATGGGTGAAACAGACTGGGCATGTGGATGAAAAGGGGCGGTAATGAAGAAATAAAATAAAACAAGATGGCCAAAATATGGGGGTTAATTAGTACTTTCTTCACTCAAGAACCTTCTAAATAGTAGTATGAAACCAAGATAAATAAATGTCTAAAGTGCATGATTTTGTGATTACAAGATGATTAGAGAAGAGGAAAAGAAGCGAAACAATTGAAGAAAAATGTAATAAAGGAAGAGAAAGAGGTCATCAAGGGGGTGATCTATGAAGAAGTTGAGGAAATAGATGAAGAAGAAGTGATAACAAGCTTCTTAGCTTTCCTAAAAGAAGATAAAGATGAAGAGTTTTGCAAAAATGAACAAGAGAATGAAGATGAAGAAGAGTATTTTGATGCTTGTATAGAATTTGAGGATGAGAATAAGTTGATTGAAAGAAAAAAAAAAGATAAAAGTGAAGGGAAAACAATGTTTGAGGCTTATTTCAAGGAGAAGATAGAGGATGAACAAAAGGAAGTGAAGGAGACTCAAATGTCTCCATGTTTTATATCTAATACTTTGTTTTACTATGTATGAGTAGGTTTAGTTGATAAATAACTAAAAGTAATTGAGGAATAATCTCTTAAGAGGTCTCAAAAGATGAAAATGGAAAATACTAGTGCCTGACCAAGAGAGCCAAAGTAAGAAGAAGAAGAAAGAAGGGAAATATGGAAGAAAAAGAAAACAATAAGATGAAAAAGAATCAATTGAGAAGAAGAAGAAATCAAGGAAAGAATACAATTGGAAGAAGAAAAAGGATATTTATTTGTACAAGCAAGCAATTTCTTCCACCTTGGAAGTATGATACAAGAGCATCCATAACATCGGTAAATAAACCAATGTTTTTGGGTTTCTCTAGTTATTATGGAGTCATTTAGTTGTTTTTAATGTGTTTTGAGTCCTTATAGACATCCTTTGTAATGTAAAAGAGAAGTTAAATTTTTCCCTCCAAAGGTTGTATTTGAAAATTTGAAATTACTAAACTTGTTGTGAAGGGGTCAATGTAAAATGAAAGGATTAACAATGTTTGTAATAGGTCATTTGAGACCTCAAGTGGAGTATAAAGTTTTTAACCTCAGTCTTGACCCTATGACATCATAACCAAGGTTGGTTAGTCATGTAACTACTTCCTCCTATGATAAGAATGGAGAAAATTTGAATGAAAGGGGAGTTAGTTAAGTTTTGGAGGATTATTGAAGAGGTGGTATATTGGAGGAGCCAAGGAAGTGCTCAAGAATATTGTATCGATCCGAGATATTATCAAACAATAGCTTTTTGAAAATTAAGACTGTGTTTTTATGCTCTCTCTTTTATTATGTTTGATGTTTTTGAATGAATCTCTAAATTGTGCTTGAATCTCATTATGGTTGTGGTGTGCATGGAATGAAAGGTGCTAGAAGGTTCTGCAACTTTAAATAAGACAAGAAGTAAACAATAGAAGATGCTCAAATTGTGAACATAGTCTCATGAAAATATATTAATCTCTGTGAATAATTGCAAGTGATAAAGTTCTAAGTTGGTGCGATAAATCTTAAAGACAAGAATGAAATAGTTGGGTCTTGTTCTTGATCACATATGAATGAGGTTCAAAACATATTACAAAGTATTGTGGTGTATTCACAGCCTAGTGAGATATTCTATTTGTCAATTAAGAAGCACAAAACCCTCTCAGTGTGAATCCTTTGTTCTAAAGGTTAGAAATAAGGTATTTATTTGAAACTTGCATGGATTCTTTTTATTGGTAAGACACGGTGAAAGTGAAGCCTTGAAGGAAATGATGAGTACATTATTTGGCTTATTTATGTCATTCATATGATTGATAATTTTTCATTTACACATGATTCACTAGTGCATGGGGATGCTTTATATGGTTATATCTTAGTGAGTTTAATGCATTTTCCTTGTCTTTGTTCATGCAACCCATTAACCGTATAACTTCCTACTAATTTCTTTGTGAGTGAAATGTGGTAAACATGTGCAGGATAATAATGAGCATTTACTACCAGTTTTGGTGTGCAGTCAAGGATCTCGAGTCTGAAGTTGGTATGCAGTCATGGAGGAATTTTTCCATTAACAGGCCTATAAACATGGGTCTTGTTTCTAGCAAGTTCTGTAGGATTTTATGAACCTTAATCAAATATTGTTAGTGGCAGAACTTGGTGCCTATCATTTTGGCATGATATGTAACTGAATGTGTCTATATATAGACATCTCCTTGAAGAACAATATAGTAGTTGGATAATATTGATAATTTGCAATATAGTTTGTATCAATTAGTGTTTACTTTTCAGATGCACTAAATATGTCATAGAACTTATTTGAATCAATATAAGTGGAGATCATTCTGAGTACCTCTTGTTGTTAAGATCACCTCTATCCCAAGGGAGAGCAAGGGCCCACTCAACCGAGGTGACTGGAGGTTGTTTACATTTATGCATGAATGTGGTTTTCTGATAAGTCATAATTTTCTCAATTCCTCTACTACAATTTCCATTTAGTATGTTTATTTCCTTTATCATAATTTCCATTCAGAGTGTATGTTTCCTTTTATGCAATTTCAATTCATGAGTGTGTTGTTTTAATTCTACAAATTCAATTCAGAGTGTGTGTTATTTGAATTAATATATTAATTTAGTGTGTGCATTATAACTCTAGTAAAGTATTTCCAGTAGATGCATTTCATTACAATAATGTCATTTCTGTAGCTTAGCATTAAGTTTCCATAGATTAGTAGGAAACAAAGAAAGATCCAATAGGAAAAACCCCCCAAAGAAATACCCAACAACATAACTGGTTGTATAGGGATTCATTGCATATAGCCTTGGACACACAACCCTAGTTTATAATGACACTAGCAGAAAAACATGTTAGTTAAATGATTGGAGAACACAACGACCCATCAGAAACAATATAGCAAAAATGCATGACTTTACAAGATAAAAAGAAGTAAGGAGACCAAGGAAATGTGGTATTGATTGGTCTTGCAAGCTGTGTGCTTGGAAATTCATTGCAAGCTTTAATACTTATGAACCCATTGGTATACTATGGTTGTGATTTGAAAATGTCACCGAGAATGAACTTTTGAAATAAATCTTATCTTCCTATCAAGGAGTGAAAATTTGTGAATTAATGTTAGAAAATCAAGTGTGGGGGTTGAGATTATTAACACTTCATGAAAACCAAAAGGTAGACCTTTAAATTTGTGGGTGTATGTGTTAGAGGAGTGATTTGCGGGAGAAATAAATTATTGTCAAGAAGGGTTATTTGATTCGAACCAATCACCATAAAATTTTTAATTTTAGTCCAATTAAATTAAAATTTATGCTATAGGGGGAAAATTTAATTTTACAAACGGGTTTTGAATGGTTTTCCTTGATGATCAATATTTTTGAGTTACGATGTATTCTTCTAACTGGTCTGAGGTTGTATGAAAAATGTTTGACAAAATGTACGCTTATAAAAATGGGTATATATCCCATGATTTAAGGAGTTAGTTTATGAAATGTTGAGGGTAGAAAAAAAGAAAATTTTACATGTGGGTTTTCAAGGGTTTAGTAATTTGAATAACCGATAATAAGATATTAATATCAAAATTTCACTGCAGACTGTTGGCACATGAAAAGGGAGTTTTGTACAAAGGAAGAGTGTTATTGTGATTTTTGATTGTTTGAGCCCTTTTGTGGTTAGTCTAATTGTATTTTGAGTTGTGTGAACAAGGTCACTAAGTTGAGAAGCACTAAAAGGCAAATTATATGTATCTTGAGCAAGACCATTTTTATTGTAAGGGTCCATAAGGATAATCTAGAGGAAGTTTGATAGAGAGCTTAGTTGTTGAAAGGTGATAAAAGAGAATATAGATATCATGGAGGGATATATATATATAGCAATTATAACAATGAGGAAAGATCTTGGAAGGTTTGAATTGCTAAACTAGGTGAAGATTGACAATTTTGTGAGATCTAAAGAAGATTATGAGCTCACTTTCTCTTGTAACCAATATTTTTATTGAATAATGACATGATATGCAGGGAGGTACATCAAAAGTACTTAAATGCTTCTTTGGATGATACTAAGAAGATGCACATGATATCTGCACCTATAAACAAGGTCTATCTAATGATATACATTGTATATCGGCTCATATAGTGCATTGAAGGGGGATCAAGAAGGATATGGAACCCATGAAATTGCACATGGTTATCATAGGTTGTCAAGATGGATTTTGGAATATTAATGAATGCTAGATTACTTAGTGTTGATCTAGGTAATAATGTTAAAACATTACAACATAGAAAGAATTAAGGGATTTTGTAAACTAGATAGTATATTGGGTTATTTCTATTGTGTGGTGATAATCATAGAAGGAATATAGTTAATTAAATGGTTTATAAAAAAATTTCCTCGAGTTTTTGAAGCTTAATTTGGGTGTGATAGGTTGCAATGTGACTTCGGCCACATTGGCTACATTTTGTTTGAGGTGGCTTGGTCGTGACTTACTCGTTGTGTTTGAGCCCTCCTAGTTTGGCCATAACTCACTGTGTGGCTCATCATGTTTGAATCCTCGACTCGGCTGTGTCTCACCGGTTTTCTTAGGAGTTGGTTAGTTTTGGGATCGGTGGCTTGTGAGTTGGATAGTTGGTTACTCGATTGCATGTGAGTTAATGTGTTTGATCTTTGACTCAACGAGTTGGATATTTGTGAGCTCAAGACCCAGATCGGTCAAGTAGATCACCCGGATCGGGACCCAACTCTTTCGTAGCTCACCCGGCTCGGACCCGGCTCAACCCCCTAGCTCGTCCTCTCTAAATCTTTCAATAGATGCCAAGCTCCAATTTTTATATATATATGCATTATATATATATATATATATCTTTTAAATCAGATTATTAAATTAATTTATTATTTTCCTATCTAATATTGAAAAATGTTCAAAAAAATTGTTTTGTATTATATACGGAATTTTTTTAACAAGAATGAGAAATACTAGATTTTTACAACACGACAAGTAAGTCGGTTTTTTCTTGCAAAACTAAAAAAATTCACTTACATTTCAACAAATTTGCCTTATAGTCAAACTAATATGTTGTATATCTAGAATACTTATTTGACAAGTCTATTTTTGAATGTGAACAAGGAAAATCCATTGAAATACGATTGACATATTTATTTTGAACAACGACAAGGGGAATTTTAAATCACTATTACTAAAAACCTCGTTGTTCTCATTTGTTGAAATTGTTTAAGTAAAAATGGGATCTAATCATTTTACAATTGACAAATCACATATGTTGAATGGAACTAATTACAACATCTGGAAGATAAGATTGAAGGTAAAATTCATGTCTTGCAAGCTCTAGATGGTCGTGAATGGTACGGAGAAAGCTTCAACCGACAAAAAACAACAATGAACAATGTAGTTGCATATCAACAAAAGGTGCAAGAAGCAATGTCCATTATATTGTGGAGCATGCAGGATGAATTCCTTCTTCACATCGGGAATCAAGAAAGTTTAAGTGAGGCTTGGACACAGATGGAATCAATGCATGAAGGTACACAATTATCAAAAATTATAAAGTTGATTCTAGAACTGATGACGACTCCCATGAAGGGAGATGAAAAGGTAATCAAATTTTTAGCAAAAATTAAAAATATTAAATCTTAGTTGGATGGGTGTAACTGCAATTTAATTCAAGATAAATTATTGTATTTCATTATTCAATTGAACATACATGAAATATTTAGGAATTTCATTTCAATCTTGAATTCTAAATACCAAACTGAGCAAGACATCCCTGATTTGTAAACTTTGAGTGCTCTTCTAATCCAGGAAGAGTAGGTTATGACTAATTTTGATTCAAAATAGAATGCCACTCAGGAAATTCTTGCTCAAAAATATAAGAACAATCCATCTAGATTCAACAAGAATCAAAAATCATCTTTTAAACCTCCTAATAAAGATAAGAAACATGGAAACTTAAGAGTAAGTTTTGATGGTAAATGTCATAAATATGGTAAATTTGGTCATAAGAAAGAAGACTGTAGAGTCAAAAACAAAACAAATTTCAAAAATAAAAATGGAATAAACCAGATCAAAATCAAAACAAGAATGAAGAGAATAATCATATATCTAATGTAGTAACTCTATAAACTACATCTGTCACTACTAATGAAAAGAAAATGTTTTTTTGTGTGTATGATATTGAATTGAAAAAGAAATTTCTTTCATTCATAGAATAACTATAGTGTATTTTTGATGAAAGATAAATGGTTTATTAAGAATGAACTAGATGTCACTATAGTTGAAAGCATACAAAAGAATGGCTTATATGTGTTTAAAGGTTTTTCTTTGGCTTCTTAGTTGTTTATTAAAAAATAGAAGTGTTGTTCAATTTTGGCATGAAAGACTAGATCATTTTTTTAGAGCATGTATGACATGTCTTGGCTTAAATGCCACCTATCTTTCATGAAATGTGTGAAGGGTGCTTACATGATAAGATATCACCAAAAACCCTTCCTCAATAATTTTTGAAACAAAATACACATAATATATGGAATTTGTCCATAGTATTATTAGAGAATCTTATTTTGTTGTATGTTATGATTATTCTTGCATCATTTGGTCATTTCTCCGGATGTGTATTGTCTATTAGTCTTATCACAATTTTAAAGGCTTAGAATAGGTAATGAAGATATGTATGTTGTTGATAAACATTTCTAAATTCCAAATTAGAATGTTAATTAAATTATTATTATATGCATATCGAATGACACTTGGGGACACCTTTGTGTTTGTAGTGGAGACGTCCAATCGATTACATTTAATATATATTTCTTACAAGATTAATCATTGAATTTTTCAACATATTGGTAATATAGCATCTAGAGAAGAAGCTGCAAAAGATTCAAGGATAAGAGGAAGACAAGTCAAAGGCAACACCTGTAATAAAAATTACATATCCATCCACTTCGAGATCTAGCTGCTTCCAAATCTAGTTTGGTGAGAATCAAGGGAAAAAGAATCAACCGCATGCAGAATATGAAAAAAGAACAAAACTAGAAGTGTTGTAGCTTTCTTCCTCTTAATATGTCTTCTTAGTCCACCTGAGGGAATGCACAAATCCTTCCTTCTTAACTCATCACTGAACCAGCTCTGCAATGCCGCTAGATGGCCCAGCCTGTTGAACACCCAACTTCTCTACACAATTCCGTTGAATAACACCACAAGTTCTTACTGCCATCCATCCATGAGTCTGCCTGAGTTGTCATGCTAGTCACCTACATGTGCACCAGTGGGGAAGTCCTCCTCGTGAGTCCATCCTGTGCATTAGTCTCCAAATCACTTTGACCTATTGACTTTTCTACCACCCAAGTCCCAACACCAAAGATCCTTGCGGGGAGTACCACAAGCTCTTCATCTTTGTTAAGAATATTGTTATACAACTTGTGTTTAACCTATCAACGTAATATTTATATATGGTTAAAAGTGAAATCAATAATGATGTATATCATGCTTATTATGATGTCTATATGGATATTGTGACTCTAACCATGTTGATGTTATGTTAGATATAAAATATACAACTGGATATGTGTTAAAGTTTTTGGTATAGGTGTCATTACTTAGAGCAGTAAAAAAAGTAGCCAACAGTCTCCATTTCTTCTACTGAGGCAGAGTATAGAAGTGCAATGGAAGCAACGAAAGAAGCCATGTGGCTAAAGTGGTTATTAGAAGAGATACACATGGAAGCTAAAGGAAGTACTCCTCTTCTATGTGATAGCCAAAGTTTCATTGATCTTGCTAAGAATCCAGTTCAACATCAGAGAACGAAGTATATAGAGGTTCATATGCATTTTATCCGAGAGAAGGTTCTCTATAAATCTCCAATCTTTGCCCGATTAAATATCAAGTGGTAAATATGTTTACAAAGTCATTGTGTGTTGTAAATCTATACAAGTTTTGTGTAATGCTCAGCCTTTTAGAGTTTCCATTGAGGGGGATTGTGCATGGCAATTCCACCTCCTAATTGTGATTGGTTGTTATATCCTTATCCTATATACTTATTCCCCATTGTAAAAATATATTTTTATGATATTTTAAAAATTGTCACTCAAATTTTACGGTATATAATCCAGTGTGTTGCATCTATTGTAAAGGAGGTCCTTGAATACAATGAAAAACTAACCAAAATGAAGACAGAGATAAATTAAGTACAAACCTCCCTATAGCCTTCCAATGCCAACCTCAAGTAAGGTTATGGAATATTTGAGTTGTGTAACCTTGTGGAAGATTGTTGAATGAATATTTTTGTATGCTCTTCAATGATCTCCAAATGGGGATGTAGATTGCTGCGAGAAATTTGCTTGGAAATCTTCAATATGAAAATAAATAGAGTTTTCTTGTAAATAATCCAGGAGGATTTGGGATAGGATAAACCTGTATTTTTAAGGTTAAATGTTGGTTGGAAATTGGTTACAAATGGATGAATGCACATGCTATTTTTAGCATTTGAGGAATTCAATGATTCTAGGAAGTTGAATTCCATTGAGGGCGAGTAAATGGTTTTAATTGTAAAATCAGCATCCGAAAAGGTGGTTATACGTGCAATTGAATTGCCCCCACCTTTCTAGGATTCAAGAACCTAAGTTGACTAGACTGGTGAAGAGGATTCTATGTGGAGTTTTTGGGAATCTAAGTGGCAATTGATGAGGAAAATAGGTGTATTTTCCTAATTAGATAACTAATTTAATTAGCTAGGATGTGCACACTAATTAATTAATCATTTAATTAATAAATGATAATTAAGCTAGCTAAATGGGTACTAAGGATTAATTTAATTAATCAATGGGGTGTAATGTGTATAATTAAAATTAGTTTAACTAATCAATCATGAAAGGGGTGAATAATAGGATGTACTAGGACAATATTGGGAATAGGTGAGTGATTTTGGGGTGTGTACATTTACCCCTCTTTAAAGTGTTATTGTGAATTAATAGTGCTTTAAATATAGTAGACGTATGCAGAGAAAAAGGAAATGAATCTTGGATGCTCCAACGAGTAGAATGGTGAGAACTCCCCCTCAAGTGGGTGGGTGACATGACAAAGTGATGGGAAATTGCTTGATAGGAAGAAGACAAGGGATTGGAATAAGGATGGGAAGGATTGTGCTCATAGCATGAGCGTCATTTGGAGAGTAATTTTAGAGAAACCTTATTTTTCTATTACACAATAGAGTTTTCACCATGATTATGAAGGAATCAAGATGGTAAACCCAAATACACATAAAAAATACACACAACAAAGAAAAGATAAAAAGAAAAACAAAACCAATGTACATAATAGTACGGACATCAATGTTATAAAGGAACCAAGATGTAATCACACTACTTGTAAGTGGTCCAAAAAATAAACATCAACAATGCAACACAAATTTGAAAAAGAAGACAATCGGCTATGCCCCTAATATGTGCCATAATGATGATTAAATATATGAAAATACTCCCAAGGTGGGAATAGGATTAGAATAGAAGAACACAAGATAAAATGAATCCTTATGACACTCTTGTTGGATCCATTGCGCAAATGATCAAAGTTGAAATTTTCCTAGGAGAAGTTAAATCGTGAAGGAAAAATAATTTTGTGACTTGCCCCAAGTAGAAATCGTGCAGAGGGAAGAAAAGCGATAGTTGTAAGATTGGAATGATCACTAGGGTAATAGTTAAAAGTATGATTTTACCAAGATTGTTTTTAGATGTAGAAATATTCACTTCAAATGTTTTTGAATTGTAGGATTTATGTGATAAGTGAATTTTTGTTCGATTTTTTTATAATTTTTGATTTTTTTGTATTTTTGAAATATATGATTTTTTTAGATCTTGAAATATTTGATATTTTTAGATTTTTGCGAGTTTGGAAACTTTGAAATACAAATGTAAAGAAATGAAAACCAACTTGAAATGCACAACAAAAAAACATACTCCATGGCATAGTTAATAAACCAGGAGGAAAACACAACACATGCAAGTGATAAAAAGACACAGAACAAGCAATGTAAACAAACCCAATATGAACAGGAAGAATCCACACCAAAGTTATATGTGAAATAAGATGCGAATAACTTTCTTGCAATTGGTCTATAATCACAACAACATTCCAGATACATAGAGCACTAGTTATTCTAACTAATGAAATAAGAGACTAAGCTAAGAACATACAAGACATCATTTTACATGTACAAACAACAGAAAAGTAAGGATTACAAACAAACAAGTGAACAATGTGTACCAATGTTAAAACTAACAAGTAAGCAACAATATAACACAATTCACAATGATAATGTTTGAAGAGACTCCTAATGTGTTCCAAAATGAATTGATAGACATATGCCAATTTTCCCCCAAGTGATAGATTAGAACGAAAGATGATTAGATCAGGCCAAAGAGTGGAGTGATGCTTAGATAATCCAAAAGATACCCTTGTCGGACCCCATTAAATCATGATCTGTATAAGGCCAAAGCCAAGTGTTTTCCCAAGAAAAGTTATATTGCAAAGGATGACATTATTGATTTAAAGAATGCGAGATGATTTAAAATAATCATATAATGAAATTGGCGAACTAAGTGACATAGTTGCAAATTTTTTTGTCGAACATTTTCGAAATATTTTGCATTTTTTTGTATTTTCGAATAATTTTATTGTGTTTTTAGTTTTTTAACAATTTTATATTATTTTTGATTTTTGTGAGACATATGTGAATGTTTTTGTCTTTTTGGAATTTTAACCACACGTCCAGAGAAGAGGGAAAATGGATTCCCAAGCCGTAACCAACACGTTACACATGAACAAGGTGGATGGAAGCATGATGGAAGGTGAACAAGAGTGCTAGATAATGGGCATGACGACAAGATAAGGAGAACATGTGACACATGAAGAAGACATAAAGACATAAATGGGAGTCAAGGTGAAATGACAAAACAAGCGGGAACATTGATAAGCCCGAACAAGGGTTACTCTTTAGAGATTAAGGAGTAGAACTTATTTAGATGAATTAAATTCATAGGCTCTTTTAACTCTTTGCCATCCTCAATAGATTGTTTTTATGCACGGATCCAAATTTGGTAGTGATAACATAAGGACCAAACCAATTAGGATCAAATTTTCCCTGTTTTTAGGTGGCTTGGTCATGTTATTCTAATTTTATTTTAGGACCGAGTCACCAATATGGAAATGTCATGGTCGAATGTTTCATTTATAGTTACGATGCAACCAATTTTGGTATACTTACGAGATGATTCAAAGTGCAAATGCATCTTTTTCTAGTAGCTCAAGCTCAACAAGTTGTTCATGATGGTAATCCTCTTCATACGCACGGTAATTATTGCTCCTAAACCATGGATTTTGCAGATCCATTAGATAATAAAGTCCATGAGGGGATTGCTCATATGTATAACGATCGGAAAATCAAATTTTAATGGATGTGAACACGGAAGTGGTGCTACGACTAGTTGATCTTCAAGTTCTTGACCTTTTATAGCCTTCGATTGACAATTTCAATATAAAATTCACCGAGGAGTGCAATCGCTTGACATTCATCCTATTTTTACTAGTATCGAAAGTAGATACTTGAGAGGGTCGACCCTTAAAATTAACTTGGTGGGGTGTGATTTAACAAGTAGTTTCGTAACTTTTCAAAAGTGTAATCGCCAAGGAAAATTTTTCAACTTGCGAGTACTTAGTCTCATGTTCAAGGTCTACTAAAATAATAAACAACTTGTTTCTAACCATTGTTATTGTCTACACCAATAATTCCCCAATGACATGTTCTGTTGTAGAAGTGTATAACAACATAGGCTTGTCTTGTATTGATGGCGTAAATATAGGTGGAGTGGACAAGTATTATTTCAACTTGGTGAAGGATTCTTGATATTCTTGCATCCACTTAAATTGGACATCATTCTTAAGAAATTGGTTGAAGTGATGGCACTTGTGCGCAATTGAGAGATGAATCACTTTGAATAGATTGTATTTTTCCTTGTAGGCCTCTTAGTTGATGTAAATTTTGAGGAGGCGGCATATCCATTATAGATTTGAATTTTGTAGGGCCCACTTAAATTCCTCTTAATGAGATGATGAATCCCATAAGTTTTACCTAAGTGACACCAAAGAAACTTTTTTGGATTAAGGAGAACCTTGGTCCCTTAATCACTCAAAGATACGCCTAATAAGCGCTAGATTATCCACTCTTGTCTTTGATTTAGAAATAATATCATATACATAGTCCTTTATTATGTTGTGAAGAAGGTCATGGAAAATAATAGTCATGACATGTTGATAAGTTGCGTTAGCATTCTTAAAAGCCAAAAGGCATGACCTTGTAAAAAAAATTCCCCCATGGGGTTGTGAAAGCTATCTTATGCTAGTCTTCTTCAACAATTTAAATTTGGTTATATCCTAAAAATTCATCCATAAGAGATAACATCTCATGGCACACAATAGAATAAACAATCATGTGAATGTTAGGAAAATGGAAGTCATCCTTGGAACATGCCTTATTGATGTCATGAAAATATGTATAGATATGGATTCTAAGGGTCTTTTTCCAACCCGTACCATATTAGATATCCACTATGAGTAGTCAATGGACTGTATGAACCTTGAATCTAGTAATTTTTTTAGTTTGACCTTGACAAGAAATGTGAACTTGGGGTGCATTTTACGCAGCTTTTGATTTACTGGTTTGGCAATCTGGGTGCACCACATGGTGATGAACTAAAAATAAGGATCAAGACATGACATATATTTGTAGGATCAAATAAATACATCCTCAAACTTGATTAGAATCTATATGAAGGAAATTATTTCAGTTTCGAGAGAGACTAATACCGAGTTATGTGATTTGGGTTGGTCTTGATCATGATGTTGATAGTTGTCATTTCTTCTACTAATATCTTAGAAGTGTCATTATCTTGAAATGACATTTGTCGATTTATGTAGGTTATATGATATTTCCATATACGAATATCCTCTCTCTAGCGCCTTTGAAATTTTTTCACTAGGAGATGCGTCCTTTCTTTCTTTTTCTTTTTCATTTTTTGCTACTCGCATAACACCTAAGAAATATTTTCACTATGCGAGATATGCTTTTTATTTCTTCTATGTTTAATTTATTTTTCTTTAGGACTAGATATTTCAAGTTCTTCACCGAAGTAGGTAGTAGCATCAAGGTTTATATCAAAACCCTTCTTATGATCCGACAAGGGAAAAGGGTCTCAAGCCCCAAGGAACTCTAGATGGCCTCATCATTTTGAAAGAGGTCCATGGAAATATGAAATTATTGGTCTTGATTAATGAGGGAAGGATAAAAAACATCAAGGGTTCAAATGGATAGGTTTTTAAGGAAAATCATAGTTTCAGCAAGGTCTTCAAAGAGGCTATGTGTGGGCTGGTCTCAATTTTGAAGTCGAGTCCTCATTTCCAGTTAATACATTGAATATGACTAGTCTCTTCTCAAATGTCTCATATCCTAGACCATGCGTGTAGAGGTTAGATTTTATTTCCATAGGTTTGAGAATTCCATGTCCTTATGGGCCTAGCCCTCTTCCTTTCCAGTTCATGTTTTTCATCATTCTATGAGCCTTGGTATAGTCGGTGGATTCGTAGCATTCTGCCATCTTGTCTTCATATAGCCAAGAGATGTAAGAGCCTTGAATATGTTCATCTTCTAAATATCCATATTGTCTCTAAAGAGTATTTCCCAGATAATAAACTGGAGGTTCTCATAGATGGGGAGTGTTAGGGCATCCATAACTGTAATGCGATAATAGAAGTTTTCCAATAAGAAATGCATTTTCAAGAGTGTACTCACCTAGACCTTTATGGGAGAATTTAATCTTGGGTGATGCCTTAGATGTAGATGCTTTAGAAGAAGAAGCAGAGGTTAGAGGAAAACAACATTTTGGGAACAACGTGGTTATTAGAAACAAGGATGACGTGAGGTTCAACTAGGCGATCAACAGATGGACAATAATTTGCATTTTGGTACTTTGCTTCAAAAAAATTACAATACTCAAAGGGGTTGGCATCACCAAGCAAGGTGAAATATTTTCTGTTATATAGGAATTTTATGCATTGATGGAAGGTGGAGGGCACAAATTGTATCATATGCATCCAAGGTCTACCTAGAAGAATGTTATATGACATTTCCATATCAACAATGTGACATATGATTTCAAGGAGGTTTGGGCCCACTTATATATGTAGAGTAACGGTACCAGGGGATTGGTGCTCAGTAATGTCATAACCACGAAGAATAATAATGTTAGCATATAACTCATCTATTGTATGACTAAAGCGGCTCCGTTTTTACAAGAAATCTTTTGACCGTATGATTTTTTATGTATGCTTCAATGTATAAAGATTTATTGTTATAACAAAAAGTAGCACCACGAGATTCGGTAATCCAAATCTCTACTTTTTGCTAACATGGGTACCACCTCTCAAGCTTTGGGACTTACGTGCTTGAGGCGGACCTCCAGAGAAGGCCAAATTCCTCTTCCTAAACCTACAACTACAACTACTTCTAATGAAAGAAAAAAACTAACCACACCTAGTCTAGCATTTTCAAGGAGACAAGGAGAGAGAGAGAGTGCATGAAAAGGTAAATCCTACACTAAGGGGGATGACACTAGAAAAGGGGGATGTGCTTTAGACAATCTTCCCATCTTGCCAATGGAGAAGGATGAACTTGGAGAGGGTGGACATGCACCATAGAAAAAATCACATACACTTCGCCATCCCAAGTAAAAACAACTATGAAATCCTATAATGAACACAAAAATATGCACAAAACACATGTATTACAATGAGAGGCAGGAAATAATAGAAAAAACCATGCAAGGTTAGAGAGATTAACACAAAAATTGATTTTTATTGCTCAAGAGTATGCATAGTAAATCATTTAGGGAGAGTCAAAAGGTGTCATTAAAAATTTAGAGTGAAGGCTTCAAGCCCCAAAATTCACAACAACCCAGCTGTGGAGAAGAGGGGAGCATGGGGAGGAAAAATACCAACCACCACAACAATGCATCCCCTTATAATTTATAGAATTTTGAGGAGAAGAGAGAGAATGTGTGAGACCCAAATGCATACCTTGATTGCCAATCAAAACTCACTTGTTGATGTGAAGGAAGCACGGGACACATTCAAAGCCCATATCATTCATACTCTTGCTTACAAAGGAATAAAATGGCCTCCATGCCTCGTTAATGATGGTAGATAGCTGTGACAATACACTTTGAGTGTAGGATAAGTAATTCTATTTTTGACCCCTTTCCTTTTCCAAATTTTAAATAAGAAGTTTTTGGTGTGTAGAAGGTTTTGATTTATTTCCAAAAAGTCCAAGTTTGTGCGAAAGGGATATCCCAATTGAAAGTTATGGTGTTTTGAAGCTTCACGGTTACGTAGGAAACCATGGTGCCATTAATTTTACTTCTCCTTTCCATTGGACTTCTTCAACTACTTTACTTTTATTATTTTTAGGGAAGACAAGTAATTGCAATTCAACAATTACTTCAACTTAGCATAACCTTATCTCTGCGGAGTTTAGGATGTGCATTACTTGTATTGGGTGGCATGCTTGCCACCCAACTCATTTTTTAGCTTAGTTCATGGCTTGATATGGTGATTTTATTCACAACTTGACCATCTTACTTTTGCATGTGATGATCACAATTTCCTCTACTTCAAAACCCACTAATCTTGATTCTCTTTTCTCCCGAACACCACATTGAATTTTTGGTTAACCCCTTATGCGGTCATTTAATTTTACTTTGCTTCGCATGGATTCACAACACAAGTATTCACCCTTACGTTGAATGATTTGCATTGTTGACAATTCACCTCACGAGCTCAATTGACTCACCCACCGGAATCCCTTTTATTGCGAAGTTTCTATTTACTTTTACTCCTCTTATAGTGAAAGAGCTATGCAAGACTTCATCCCTCAAATCGTCGTGATCAGGGTTCATTTTAAGAGACCTCTTGGAAATCGGAGGTGGAGAATACCTGGCGAATATCCCCGGAACTAGTTTCGCGGGAAGGTGAATTTTTTGGGGGTTGTATGAAAAAATTTCGCCTGATTGTCAAGTGGCACGACAGAAGGCTGCAGACGCGCGACAGGAGATTTTGCTGTCGCGCGTCAAGAAAATGCAGTGACGCGCGTCAACATACCTTAGTGACATGTGACAACAACCTTGTTGACGCACGCACGTCACTGAGGGTGCTGATCTCTGTCGCGCGTCTGCAGCCTCTGACCTCTGCTTTCTCATCAAAAATCTCCGTGTCTGAGGTCTTTGTCACGTGTCAACTCTGCACTTGTCTCGCGTCAACAACCCATTTCCTGTCATGCATCCACTATCTAAATATACTGTCGCGTGTCAACATTGCCCTTGTCATGCGTCAACACCTCCTCTATCACGCGTCACCACTACCCATGTCGCGCGTCACCACTGCCCATGTCACGCGTCACCACTGCACATGTCGTGCGTCACCACTACACATGTCGCGCGTCACCACTGCACATGTCGTGCGTCACCACTGCACATGTCGCACGTCACCACTGCCCATGTCGAGCGTCACCACTTTGCACTTGTCACGATTTTAACTTAAGGGGTCCCTTAAGTGAGACTATCATCCGATGGAAGTGGTTAAGTAAGATTGTCTAGTGAGGGATGATGGAGATGAAAAGTAGGAAAGCAGGAGGTGGTGTTTTTGAGAATGAAAGAGGAGTTGATAGGATGTGATAATGGGGTGACAAAAAAATGTGGATGGTGAGAATGTAGATTGATGGGGAGTGCAAGATGACATATCATCCTTAAGAGGGACTCTTAGGTAAGATCGCCATGCCACACAAGTGGTTAAGTAAGATTTCCAAATAGAAGAAAGTGATAAAGATGATGAGATTATGGGATAATGAGGAATGCCAAGAAAAAGTGAATGGCAAGTGATGATGTGTAGGGATGGGGAAAGGAAAGATGACAGATCATCCTTAAGAGGGACTCTTAAGTAAGATCACCATGTCGTATGAGTGGTTAAGTAAGATCACCAAACCGGCAGCGATAATATGGAAGGCAAAAGACAATAATATATTGGGTACACGAGTGGAATGGTTGGTTGGAGCCGGTGGCTGCGGCGAGATGTGGGAGAAATAAGTTGGGGGAAATATGATGGGATGGGGAGGATCAGATGTCATATCAATATTAAGAGGGACTCTTAAGTAATATTTTCATGCGATGGGAATGGTTAAGTAGGATCGCCAAACCGAAGAAGAAGAATGATGGAAAGAAGTAATTGATTGTGAGAATTGGTGGGAAGAGGGTATGACAAGATGGAGTGAAGGGTAACTCTCAAGTGAATTTTTATATTTTGTGAGGGTGTAAGTAAGATTTGCCAGCGAGAAGACAGATACTAAGAAGGATGAGAAAAGAGTGAGTGGTGTATGCCAGAGTGGAACAAGAGGTGAGAGGAGGTGATAACAAGGAAAGAAGGAAACAAAGGAGTGTAACATGAATGGATGGAGGAATATATGTGGTGTAGGATGGAGAGTGTGAGGGGAATCCTTAATTGGGATGCCCATGTGGTGAGAGTGATGAGGTAAAAATGATAAGTGGAAGAGGTGGAGCGGAAAGATGTGTGTAGTGGTGATTGTTGTCTGATGAAAGAGGAGATGGTGGAGAAGTTTCTACAACAGGAAGATCTTAGGAAGAGGGTATACCTCAACCAAGAGTCCCACACGGAAGGGGTGATTAAGTAAGATTGTCAAGATGAAAGTGGAAGAGTGAAAGGGAAGAACACATAGTGGTGAAAGGGGATAGGAATGGTGATAAGGGTAATGTGGGGATAAGTGGTGGATGAGTAGAAATGAGGAGTGAGGATGAATGGATCAAATACATGGTGACCATGGTGGGGGATGAGGAGTTGTTGGATAGTGAATGCTACTTGAGAAATATCCTCAAGTAGGATTCGCAAACTGCAATGGTGATCAAGTAGGATTCCCAAACTGGGAATGTATTAGTATGGGTGAATGGATGGGGTGCAAAGTAAGATTTTGATCATGTAGGAAGATATTCATGTGATGAAATCATATTAATTTTAATATAGCACATAACAAGATGCATCATGATATAAAAGATCATGATGACTAGGACTCATAATATGCATGAGAGCATAGACAGGGGGCCATAAAAAGGTATGATTCCCTAGTATGATATGCAAGTGTAAGAGAGCATAGACGAGAGGCCATCAAGAAGGTATGATGCCCACGATATGATATTCAATCACATAACAGAATTATATTAGAGAGAACACTAGGATAAATAAAATCAAGATGCCCCTATAATATATCAAGATATAAGAAAAATATTAATAACTTGTAACAAATAATGTAACACAAGAACAGTAAACATGTCCCTAACGTGTTCCATGGTGATGATTGATGGGATGTGCCCCCAAGCGGGGGTATAGGGGCATAGAATGGATTGGGTCATTGTCTTCAAACAAGGAAACAATAAGAGCTGGATTTTCCCAAGCGAGGATTCATGCGAGGGGAAGTGGTTTGAATTTGAAACTCGGGGAATTTTTCATCCCCATATTCCAAACCAACGAGGATTCCATCATTTGGAAAGAGGAAGATTTAGGAAATTATTACATTAAATCAGCCTATAGCTTACATTTCAAGAAATATTTTCAAAAAGAATATTGGGGTAAGTTATGGATCAAGGAATTGATCCTAAGATCAATATTTTTATTTGGTTTCTCAAAATAGGATCTGATTGTTAAAAATCTTATAAAAAGAGGAATGCGAGATCCCTAATAGGTTCACACTTTATCGAGAGAGGGAAGAGAATGTGAATCATATTTTTTTACATTTTCCTTTCTCTAAAGGTGTCTTCTCACTGATTTCTGAACTTTTCAACATGCAATGGATTATGCCTTTAAATATGGAGGATTGTTGCACTCAATGGGAGAGTCCATTTAGATTTCCTTATACGGCCTGGGCACGGAAGATTGATCTACCTTATCTATTATGGGGTCTGTGGAAAATAAGGAATGATAGTGTTTTTAGAGACAAGAAACCTCGATTGGGGTGGCTAAAAGGAAAATATTTGCAGCCATTAAGGAAAATCTCAAAAATTTAAAGGTAAAACAAAAACCCTATCCAAAAGGGGAGCAGGATGTCTGGATAATTTCACCTATAGTCAGGTTAAGAACAAAATTCCTGGTAAGAATGTAAGCTGGATTAGACATATGGGAAATACAATCAAGATCAATTTTGATGGGGCCTCAAAGGGGAACCCTGGCCAAGCTGGGGGTGGGGGTATCTTAAGGAATAGTGAGGGCGATTGGTTATTCATCTATGCTAGCCCCATGGGTAAGAAAACTAATAACATGGTTGAAGCTAGAGCCCTCCTTTGGGGTATTTTGGTCACTAAGGAAAAATGCCTTAAGGACATTCATATTGAAGGTGATTCCTTAATTTTTATAAATGCTCTTCTCAATAGAAGTAAGATCAATTGGCTGATAAAAAATATCATTCAAGATATCAAGGAACTCGTAAAGTTTTTGACAAGATATCTATCAATCATAATTTGAGGCGGGAAATAAATGTGCGGACAAGACGAATTAATGTGGGAGTCTTTTGTAATGAATACAAAATTTGGTGCAAAGGGGAGAGATTACCCTCTAATATTAATGATGAAATCATAAAGGATAAAAGGCGCTAAGATTCATGATGCTGCGGCATGAGCGGGGAAAGTATTTCAGGCACCAAGATAGTTTATACAAAAATCAATGTTTTGGTTTGAACTCGAGATAGGAGATCGGGTTGTGGATTGTGAAAAGTTTTAGCTAGAAGCGAAAACATTGACAAAGTGCAGATGTGTGGCGGCAGGATTCATGTGGAACCCCAAACATGGAAGAGAGCAACAAGGATTTGTGGAACAAGCTAAAATTTGGTGGATTTAGTAATTTTATTGCTAAATTACATGGTCACGACCCTGCTCTATCCAAGGATTTTGGCTAAGCTTGGAAAGAGGGGGTTTTTACTGTCCGCGGTGTGGAGGTTGAGTTCTTGGAGTCCAATATTGCTAGGGTGATTGAAATGAAGATGGATGGGTTAAAAATCTACAAGGAAAGAACTCGTAGAGACCTTGAGATTGAGCATTTTTGTTGGCAAGGAGACTTGTTTTTTCTTCACTGATGGCATTGCACGCTCGTGTATTCCTAGAATCTGGAAGGATGTTTGCCTTCAAGTTATGAAATATATCACGTTGGAGGGTAAGTATAGAAAAATATATACCCATCACATGACCTTCCTTAACATGTTTCGCCACAAGTTTATGGTTAGTATTCCCTTTTTCCTAGCTACCTCTCTTTCGAATTCGTTGATGGCTTTCCAGAACAAGAAAGCTGAGTTGCCCCTTCATGAGGGCTTGATTCTTCTTCTGTTTGAGAATGGTAAGCTGGTTCTGGATCACCCTTTGGTCATGACCCTAGAGGAGCAAGATGAGGAATATGACATTACTTTGGCGGAGTGTCTTACTAAAATGAAAGAGGGTAAAAGTATCCCAGGGGGATGGTAATGATAGAGACAATAATGAGGGAGGTGTTGGGGAAGCCAGTGCTTCCAGGAAGAATGAATGTGTGGGTGATCCCATTGTGTTTGAAGAATGGAGTAGGAAGATGGTGTATTTAGAGGGGGTCCTCAAAGCTATGGAGGACACGAACGAGGGGAAAAGGGAGTCCATCTTGAACATCATCAACATTTTGAAGAAGATGGTCATGGACTAGGTCTAGATTAAACACCGAATGAAGGAGCTAGAGACTCAAGTCAAAGTGCTGCTTGACAGAGTGGAGGAGATCGAAGGGGACAAGAGAAGGAGGAGATTCAACCTCCACATTAGCAGCTTGGAGGAGGAATAGATGGTGGTTGGTTCTAGTTTCCTGGTTGGTTATTATTGGTATGGAACCTCTGGTGGTTTTTTTGTTAGGCATGGAGGCTTTGTAGGTCTCTGATCTTTGTGTGGACTTTGGGCAAACTATGGTGCCCTATTTTTTCTTGATCTTTTCTATCCTTTTTGGGGTCTAGATCATGCATTGCAAGAGTTAATCCTATTTAACTCATCTTTCTAGGACCCCTTTCTGGATTTTCCTTTCTAGTTTGTTTCTGTTTGTGTTCCTTTCTTGTTTTGGCCCCTGAGAGCCGATCCCTATTTTTTTCCTTATCTAATATATATATACATATATCTTTCTTTCTTTAGATCTTGATTTCCAAGCTGTAGTAATTTTTGAAATATAAAATTCTACATTTATTTATTTAAATCAAAAACAAAAATTCACTCCCTACTTTGGATCCTAGCTACCCATTTCCCATCCAGGCTCCCTTACCATCTCCCTGCATCCTTTACTCCGTTAACAATACTTTTTCCAATCTTCCCCACCCGGCTCCTCTACCAAGCTATACCATTCATCTCCGGAAGATCTAACCTCACTTCCCCTGAATCCCCTATCCCCTCCATTCCCCAACTCCCAAGCTCTTATCATACCTATACCTTTACGCCGATTCTTTGCATACAATCACATTATTACTTAATTTTGTTAGGGCTTCTATTTTTTTCTTTTCGTTGACCGTTACAACTTTAGTTTAAATTAGTTCATTCATTTCATTAACTCTTCACTTATAATTCATTCAAGTATAGATTTTAATTCCAAGCTCAATGATTTTGAATTAATTAGGTTATTCACTTTATTTGCGCTACTTGATAGTATATCCACCGATAACTAGCTTTAATTCATGTTTATGATATTTTGTTCATTTCTTTTCACCTCTCTAGTTTTGATTTAACATTGTATTTACTTTTCTTAATTAAAAATCATTTTGATAAAAATAAAAATTTATCATTTCCATTATTACTTCAATAGCTTATTTTAGGCCTTTTAAAAATAAAAATAGATCATTTCCATTATTTTTATTATATTTTCATCCTTGCATAAACTAATCGTCTTATTTTATTTACTGAGATGGATTTTATGACTGTTTGACCAACTTCATACACTATTAAAAACTATATTTCAAAACCTATAGATGACACACACCACTTCCTTCCGACCTTTCACCACTTACACCGGTTGCAAATTTAGGGTCATAGGACATTTGAAACCCCATGGAGTCACTTTTTAATCATTTTGTCATTGTCTAAACACCTTGCATTGTATCTAACAATTTTGGGTGAATCTAGTTGTCATTTTCTCTTTTTTCTTTCTTTTTTGTGAAGCTAGTTCTAATCGCAACCCCCATGTGTATGCTCTTCTCTCAATCTTGTCAAAGCGACCTTGAGAACAAGAAAAATGGGGGTGTGGTCTTTTATCATTCTTTTTTTTACTTGCATTTGAAAATCGAAACTACTAACCTTTTTCGTTCAGGACCAGGTCATTTGAAATTTAATCATTTTAGACTGCTAACTTTGTCTACATGTTCCTCTCGCTTTGTCTTCTGTTTCTAACTATCATTTTGATTGTTCATTTTCTTAAATCACATTATTAATATTTGTCTGGTCATTGGTTGTGTATGCTCTTTTCCTGCGCCTTCGAGCGATATGGAAAATAAAAAACAACCACGATCATTTTTATAACACTTTGTCATAGGACAACCATTAATTTATTTTCTATAGGATTTGCATCATTTGGAATTATGCCAAAAACAAACAAAAATTTAACCTTCTTATAAAAATACCACCATTAAAAGAAAATTGCTGAAACCAAAAAAATTAGCATGCTCGGGTAGATTTTGCCATTTTCCTTTGGTGATTTATTTCAAGTTAGAAAGAAGTTTCTTTGATAACCAAATCATCATTTTGTTTTTACATGTAGTAGAGGTGGATTTCATCACCATCGACGCTACACCAGTGATGTGGAATTCACTACCACGTACCACCAACATTCACATTTGCATTGTACTTTGATACCTACTCTCATTATAGTGTTCGATATCTACCTCGCCCCTGGTCCCCACTTACGAGGTAATGTTGTTGTGTGGAACATGGAAGTCACGCCTAAATAGATTTAACAATGAAGCCTTGGAATCATCCTTGCAAATATTTAGGGAGTAATAAGGAAACCATACACACATTCATCCCCCCATCACCTTCCACCTTTTCCCAAAACCTTCCTTGGACGTGGTGATTCTCTCCAATGCTAGCAAGTAAGAATTGGTGAGTCTTTTTGGAGTGATAAGATCCTGCATCCACCATTCCACAACTATGTTATTGCATGAAACAATGATTATTCCTAAAGGATCTACCTTTTGATCCAAAACAATTTGACACAAATGACTACTTGTTGTTTGTAAACAAAGTAGTTTAACATCATTCTTATCATAAAAATTGGTTGATATTAATGTGTTCATTGTAAATTTCAAATCCTAGTCACATTCCACAAAATCATTTCTCAACATATTCAATACCAAACAAAACCTTTGAATCAATCAAACAATGAAGATCAAAACGTTATATCAATTTCATTAGCTTGCTTTAGCTAAGAACAATTCCTTCATAGCTTGTTTCAAGCTATATCAAACTGATATTGAGTGACTTACGTTCACTCTTTATCTCATGAATTGTCAAGATTGTTTAATCTTCATCCACCAATGAATCCTTCATAACTGTTTCTAACTATATCAAACTTACATTAAGTGACTTGTTTGAGTTCACTCCTTATTTTGTCAACTGTCTAATTTATCTAAACCAAATCGACACAAATCCCTTCATAACTTGTTTCAAGTTATATCATTATTGTGTTGAGTCAACTTGTTTGAGTTACTTTTCCTATCAAAAATACAGATATTGTTCAATCCAAATCTACACAATGTGACACAAATCCCCTAATAGCTCGTTTTGAGTTATATCATAATCATGTCGAGTCAACTTGTTTGAGTTACTTTTCCTAGAAACCATCCGAGTTTGTTCAAGCCAAATCTACACAACATGACATAAATCCCTAATAGGTCGTTTTGAGTTATATCATAATAATATTGAGTTAACTTTCTTGAGTTACTCTCCTATCAGCAATCACGAGCTTATTCAAGATAAATCCAAAGTAACCCTGTTCTAGATTATGCTTAATCACATTTTCTCAAACTTCATAACCTCTTTTACGGCTCAATCGGACACACACCTATCTCATCATGGTAGTCACACATAGTCACAACCATGGAAGTGATGATGAAGAAGTCATGCCACTAGAACTCACCAACAAAAAAAAACAAGTAGATAGGGTGATAGAGAAAAATAAGAACGATTACCTACTACACATCCTAGCCATGGGGAAAAACTACCCCTAACTTTGGGACTGAAAATCTAAACAAACTTATAGGCAATGGTGAATCGAGTCACCATAGAAATAATAAACAACCCAAGTAACTCTTCAACCAATGAGTTATTTACCAAAATCCAAGAGTTAATAAGGAAGCTGCTAGATTTGAAAGGGTAAAAGACCCCAATCCGAACCACATACTCATGAAGTACTCGATAACCCATCCCCCAACTCTTCACACAAGAATGGAAACATATGAAATACTTCATTTAGGGATTATAAAAGAAATTGAAATAGTTCAACTTTGAAGAACTATGCCCTTACCCATTGACACCGAAATGTTACACTTACCATTTCCGCCATCCTTCGAAACTCCAAAATTTGATAAATATAAAGGAAAGGGTGACCCCCATGAACAAGTCAAGGAATTTTACATGAAACGTCAGGAAGTAGCTTATCGTGACATATACCTTTTACAATTATTTTCTTAAAGTTTAGGAGGACAAGCTTTAGACTAGTTCCTTCATCTTCCCAAAGGGTAAATCATGACGTTCATAGAATTATCAAAAAAATTTGTTAAGAATTTTTCCTTCAACCTAGACTCAGAAGTAACCATGCAAATACATTTTCAACACCAAGCAAAGTTCTAATGATAATTTTTCATCTTTCTTACAACACTAGCGAGGGATTGTAAGAAGATTTCCCTACTCAATACCAAAGAGACAATTGGTTAGCATTTTTATCCCAAACCTCATTATAGAATTATCATTCCACATGCAAATGAACTATCTAAGTAATTTAGAAGAAGTCATTGAAAAGGGTACATTGATAAAGAAATCCCTCATTATTAAGGGCTTACTTAAAACACCCTTTAGGACCACCCTCATAGAAACACCCCTCGTAACCAAGAGAAATACAAATTCTTTAATCGAACTGAAACATAGTTAACGATGGTGTTATTGATTCTCACCATGTTTGAAACATTCAAATTAATCCACCTAACACAATTAAATCCAACAAAAAACCAATTGCCATCGCTAGAAATGAATCTCCTTCTCATGACAGGTGAAGATAATGCACTCCACTTGGAGAAAGACTATGTAGCGTCTTCCGTCACTTAGTAAGCACAAAAATTATCACATACCCCATCGTCAAACCTTTTGAAGAAAGGAAACCCAAACCAAATTGGTATAAAGACAATTAATATTGTGATTACCCTCACATAAAGGGAACTCTGTAGATCGATGCATGCTGACTCCACAATTACGTCCAAAACTTGATCAAATGCGGAGACATAGAATTTGAAAATAATTTTGAGACAAAGACCCCAATGAAAAACTCAACATGTTCAAAAACCCCTTCCCTAACCATGATGATAAGTCAAAGGAAAAGGGACAATCATCAAATAACGTTGAATATGACTCAGTCATCTCGACCATTGACTACGACCAAGATCTAGTGGCTACAAAAAGATCGAGCGAATTGTGTGGTCACCAATAGACAAAAAAAAAAGTGTGGGTCCCCACCACAAAACAATCCACTACTTCATCTCCTATGACACCTCCTAATCCAACATATAACTCCACCACCACTTCCACTCCACAAACTATGTTGTCATTCAACATCGTAAAACAATTAGAAAAAACCACAACACAAATTTCCATCATGGAATTACTAAATTATTCTCCCACACTACACCGCATCCTTACAAAAACATTAAATGATGCTCGTGCACTAGAGGAAATCAAATCACAACAATTCTAGGATTAATAGAAAATATTTCAACACCCAATCCTATTATATCATTTGGTCCTGTTGATCTTCTTAACCCTAATATTGTTAATAACCATTCTTTATACGTCGAGGCTTATATAACTTATCACAAAGTCAAGTGTATATTAGTCGACAATGAAGACACCTTTAATATTTTCTCCATGAAATTCCTACGTTGTCTAGGTTACAATAAAAAGGATTTACAAGATGACATCATAACCATTCGTGGGTATGATAATAGTGAAAGAAAGTCCGAAGGCACAATCACATTGCCTATCAAAGTTGGACCACTCACTTTATACACACTGTGTCATGTGGTGGATGGATAAGTTACATATAATATCCTCATTGGTCGACCATGGATTCATGCCATGAAAGCCATCCCATCCACATCCCAATAGTATATTAAATTACCCTACTTGGACAAAGAATTTACATTACGTGTTGATACCCAACCCTTTGAGTATTGTAGCTTTATCGAAGGGCGATATAAAAATGCTCATTACTATCCATCAACAAATGAATATGCCCCACCTCATGTAATTCCTAACACAACACGTGTTGATCTAGATATGCTTCCCAAATATACTCTGAAACCATCATCTCCTAATCAACCATCATCTTCTAATCAACCAATGTCTACTAATCCACCTTTCACTAACGAACCTTCTTCTTCTAACAACAATCCCCCTTCTACTAAGAAATCATCTTCTTCGCGTAGTCAACCTTCTTCATATAACAATGCCTCTTTGTTAAGATACCTTTGTCTTTGGTTAACCAAGCTTCATCCTCTAATCCACCCCCTCTTCTTATAACCCATTCTCTCCATCTTTCAAAACTACCAAACTACCTTCCCCACCATGCAAAATACCTACTGGTCCCCCGTCACACACATTCAAAATCATTGATAAAGGATGTGGTGAATACCAATTCCAAGACATTGTGACTTCTTTTTACATTGGTAAATCCCCATAAAACTATGGAAAACCCAACGCTCCTCATCTTAGAGTTCATCCTACTTATAAATTATGTTGGTCCATTTGGAAGAGGTTTAGTTACATAGACAACAAACATATTCCAAGTTCTTCAAGATCTTGGCTATACGATGACAAAATTACTTCCTGTTATGAGTCCCCTCAATTTACTAAAGCTCAACATATGATGAAAAACATGTGATGGAATGGTAAAGGACTTAGTTCAAATAAAAAAGGCCACTTAGACCCAATGACTTGCACCAAACATCACAATAAACATGGCCTTGGTTTTAAAATACTCAATGTAGTTCTTGTATTAATCTCGAGTGAAAACGATGACACCGATTCCGATAGTGATGCGGGGTCTACGCACAACCACTTTGAAGATATCACGAAACAAACCTTTTCCTTAAAAAAATTCTACTAATATCATTGACCTCGCCCATCCTAATGTAGATCCATCACATCATAATCGGGAACTTGACGAACCAATGAATGCAAAGTACACTTACAAAAATTCTATTCTTGAGGTGCTCTCTATTAGGGAGACAACCGATTGTACATTGCTCCTTCTGTCTTACTCGTCTCTAAATAATTTAAAATCATTCATTCCATTGGCATATATTTTCATTAGCAAAATCACATATTCATATTCATCATCATGAGACAGGAGTTAATATAAATCCTATTAAGTTTTGTGAGTATCATACTTCTTATAATATCTCCAATTTTTAGATGCTTTCACCTATGATCATACCTAGAAGCTTACTAATGGTAATATATCCCCTTCAAAGAAATTATCTCTTTCACAACAAAGATCTAAATTTCTTTAACTTGTTCATTTGATCGTCCATCTCAGTATTTGGTGTTGAACCCTCATGTCCTACTAGTCACGTGGGGATGAGATTGGAGTAGAGCGTTCCTTCTCAAATAAAAAGCATTATTGTATAATTCAATAAATCAAATAAATTTTGAATAATTCATTGTCACATCTTTCATCCTTCAGATCTTGGTGTTGAGCCCACACTTCTTACTAGTAGTGTGAGACTAGGAATGAAGGGAGGTGCCCTTACTCGTCTACGTCTTGTCTTCGGTGATAAACCCTTGCCTCTTACTAGTGGCATGGGGTAAAGCATAGAGGGTCATTCATAAGTCACAAAACATAAAATGTTACAAAAACATTTCAAAACTTCAAAAAATTTCAAAAAATTCAAAAACAAAAAATAAAAAATTTACTTGCCTATGTTTTTCCTTCCATGATGAGCCCTTGTTTCTTCTTGTAGCATGGGGCAAAGCATAGGGAGTCATTACAAAAATACAAAATATTATAAATCTAAAATTTCTTACAATTATAAAATCCCAAAGAAGTAATTTAGATGCCTAAGTGAAGAGATAACTA
The DNA here is from genome assembly GCA_018340775.1 of Taxus wallichiana var. yunnanensis. Lineage (NCBI taxonomy): Eukaryota > Viridiplantae > Streptophyta > Pinopsida > Cupressales > Taxaceae > Taxus > Taxus wallichiana. The sequence goes on from CM031233.1 coordinate 3,313,913, forward strand.
TCCCTTCACCTCATATCTTACCAATCAGTAGGCCACGTAATATGTCTAAGTTTAGTACATGACCTATAAAGTGAAATTAATTTTGAAACTGGTTCAGTAACCTTAAGAAGAATTGAGTCATAATTTTCTAAATGGATTATTGTTAGCACTTGTCTCTATATTCACCATCTACATCCTGCGTCCTTCTTGATTCTTGGTGATGAACCCTTGCATCTTACTAGTTACGTGGAGTCATGAATGGAGATGGACTTATTTTCATCTTATCATCACTAAAATATCCTACCAATGAAGTGAGAATTTTTATATTATTCGAAGTATGAGTTACCATGAGGAACATTGTACATCCAGATGATACCTCGATTTATCACCTCTTATCATTCGTTTGCATTCTGGTCCATAAAAATTTAAAAAAAAATCTCCAAAAAATGTAAAAATAAATAAAAACAATAAAAAATCCCAAAAATATCTAAAAAAATATTAAAATACAAAAACCCCAAAACAAAACATTAGAAAAACCTAAAAATCCAAAAACATTAGAACCTCTCAAAATCTAAAAACATTAGAAAATATCCAAAATACAAAAACATTTGAAAACTCTTCAAAATCATAAAAACATACAAAAAATCACAAAATTCTAAAAAATTGTAAAACCATAAAAAAACCCACAAAAATTAATAATCAACACAATTCAACCTTTGAACTATTATCCCCAACAATTTTTTCAACTATCTTATGACTATCAAATTCAAACCACTTCCTCTCGCATGAATCCTCGCTTGGGAAAATCCAGCTCTTATTGTTTCCTTGTTTGAGGACAATGACCCAATCCATTCTATGCCCCTATACCCCTGCTTGGGGGCACATCCCATCAATCATCACCATGGAACATGTTAGGGACATGTTTACTGGTTCTTGTGTTACATTATTTGTTACAAGTTATTAAATTTTTCTTATATCTTGATATATTATAGGGGGCATCTTGATTTTATGTATCCTAGTGTTCTCTCTAATATAATTCTGTTATGTGATTGCATATCATATCGGGGCATCATACCTTCTTGATGGCCTCTGTCTATGCTCTCTTACACTTGCATATCATACTAGGGAATCATACCTTTTTGATGGCCCCTGTCTATGCTCTCATGCATATTACAGTCTAGTCATCATGATCTTTTATATCATGATGCATCCTGTTATGTGCTATATTAAAATTAAGATGATTTCATCACATGAGTATCTTCCTACATGATCAAAATCTTACTTTGCACCCCATTCATTCACCCATACTAATACATTCCCCAGTTTGGGAATCCTACTTGATCACCATTGCAGTTTGCGAATGCTACTTGAGGATATTTCTCAAGTAGCATTCACTATCCAACAACTCCTCATCCCTTACCATGGTCACCATGTATTTGATCCATTCATCCTCACTCCTCATTTCTACTCATCCACCACTTATCCCTACATTACCCTTATCACCATTCCTATCCCCTTTCACCACTCTGTGTTCTTCCCTTTCACTCTTCCACTTTCATCTTGACAATCTTACTTAATCACCCCTTCCGTGTGGGACTCTTGGTTGAGGTATACCCTCTTCCTAAGATCTTCATGATGTAGAAAATTCTCCACCATCTCCTCTTTCATCAGACAACAATCACCACCACACACATCTTTTCGCTCCACCTCTTCCACTTATCATTCTTACCTCATCACTCTCACCACATGGGCATCCCAATTAAGGATTCCCCTCACACTCTCCATCCTACACCACATATATTCCTCCATCCATTCATGTTACACTCCTTTGTTTCCTTCCTTCTTTGTTATCACCTCCTCTCACCTCTTGTTCCATTAAGCATACATCACTCACTCTTTTCTCATCCTTCTTAGTATCTGTCTTACGCTTGGTAATCTTACTTACACCCTCACAAAATATAAAAAATTCACTTGAGAGTTACCCTTCACTCCATCTTGTCATACCCTCTTCCCACCAATTCTCACGTCAATCAATTACTTCTTTCCATCATTCTTCTTCTTCGGCTTGGCGATCCTACTTAACCATTCCCGTCGCATGAAAATATTACTTAAGAGTCCCTCTTAATATTGATATGACATCTGATCCTCCCCCATCCCATCATATTTCCCCAACTTATTTCTCCCACATCTCGCCGTGATCACCGGCTCCAACCAACCATTCCACTCATGTACCCAATATATTATTGTCTTTTGCCTTCCATATTATCTTTGCCGGTTTGGTGATCTTACTTAACCACTCATACGAAATGGTGATCTTACTTAAGAGTCCCTCTTAAGGATGATATGTCATCTTTCCTTTCCCCATCCCTACACATCGCTGCCATTCACTTTTTCTTGGCATTCCTCATTATCCCATAATCTCATCATCTTTATCACTTTCTTCTATTTGGAAATCTTACTTAACCACTTGTGTGGCATGGCAATCTTACCTAAGAGTCCCTCTTAAGGATGATCTGTCATCTTGCACTCCCCCATCAATCCACATTCTCACCATCCACATTTTTTTGTCAGTCCCCATTATCACATCCTCTCACCTCCTCTTTCATTCTCAAAAACACCACCTCCTGCTTTCCTACTTTTCATCTCCATCATCCCTCACTAGACAATCTTACTTAACCACTTCCATCACATGATAGTCTCACTTAAGGGCCCCCCTTAAGTTAAAATCGTCATTCTGGAATTCTCCCTCACCTCATCCTTCATTCCCTTCATTGATTGTTTCTTCCCCCTGGTCTTCCCTACCAACCACATTTTCCTCCTACCATTATCCTTTCTCAACCTATCATATCACCGAGTACGTCTACTATCTTCCACTTGAAATCATGTTCCTTTCCCCATTTTCCTCTTCTTGATCCATCATCCTTCATACCATTTCTTTCCATTATTTTCATGTCTTGTTTCTTCATCTTTACCCCATTCATCCTAATCCTCCAAATCCTCTCCTCACCTTCACCTTTTATTCACTCTTCTCATTCCATCTTCTCGAGTTCTCCCACATATTTACCCTCATGCTTACCCACCATCGTTGTTGGTATTCCCCTAACATTATTTCATCATCATATTCCATTTCCACGCTAATAATTATTGGTGGAATTCTCCTAAAATTCACTCATCCCCATTACGTGTGGCCTTTTTCACTCTCTTTGACCTTCTTCATTTTCTCTTCATTCCTTCCATCTGTGTACACCGATCATTACCAGTATAATTCTCCTAACGTCCCTTCATTGGTATTTCATTTTCCATTCCTCATTTAATTTTTACTAGTTGAAAGGATAAATATAGCTCAAGGATGAAAGCACATAAGGATTGGGCACGTATACACGCACATAAGTATAGTAAAACATGAGTGCACCTAGAAACAAGTTGGAAACAAGACTTAGCCACTTTTGCAGATCAAGGCTATTTTTGGACATGGAGTGTAGAGCACGTAAAGGTATGAAGACTTGTGGGCTATGCAAGGGTATTTTGGAGCAAGTGAAAGTTTGAGCACCATGTAGAATTTTGGGCTAATAATAGGATATGTACTTAGAGTTAAATTTAGAAGATCTATTCTTAACACTTGCATGCTTTTGTATTCTCTTGTAAAGGCACATGGATATTATTAGCATGTAACATTTTTTTGGAAGGTGCATGGGCGGTGAAGGGCGAGTCCCCACCCCTATATATATGTATTGATTTGCACAGTTTGGATATACCTTTTTATTATAGAGTTATACAAATGAATTTCTAGCTTGCATGACTATGAAAGCTGGATCATGATATATGAAGCTTATATGTTTTACAAAATTTAATATAATGGATACCATTTTCTAGATAATGGTGTTAGATGTGATTGAATATGGTTCTTGCATGGTAAATCTCATTATAGTCATTGTTTAGTCAATATTTCATATGGTTTAGATCTAGATCTGGTTTATGCATTGTGGTGTAGTTGATTATGTGCTATGGATTTGAATTATATTTGTAATCATGCTAACATCTTGAACAAGCTACTTTGTGGGCCCATGTTCTATGCTGATGATGCACCAAAAAAGATACCTCTAACCAGACCTCCAAATAAAATAGATGATAATTACGCTACCATAGATGAATAAGTTACCTGATTAATTCCCGAACTTTACTACCAATTTATTCTATCTACTTTGTAACTCTACGCCCACACTAGCTTGTTTACTATTTCTTTGTCATAGAATATGGGAAACCAAGTGCAAGGGCTAGGTCACTAGGTAGGATCAGATGCACGCCCGCGGTTCTCAATATTTCTTTAGATGTACCTTCATCCAAAACCAAAGAGGGTTCTCTACCATGATTTCCAAAATGGGGGAGTTCTAGATGCTCTGGTTCTATGTCCTCTGCGTGAGCTCCAAATCCTTCACGACCCATATCCCTCTCTGCAACACCATTATTTCCATCATCTCTCTCTTCTTCTCCAAGTCCCTCTCACACGCTTCATTAAACTTAAGCCACCTCTCTTCCTTGTCTCTCTACCATCCTTCACCACACCTACTCCTACCCCCACATGTGGTGGGGTTTAGCTAGCCATAGGTTTCTCTTCCAAAGCCAGGGTCATAATCAAGATCTTAATTGCCAAAGGAATACCACAAAAATATGATCCTCTGGGTTCATGCATAAAGCGGAACTTGGCAACTTCTAGAAAAGAGTACGTAGAAAATGCATACTCCAAAATATAGCTATTTAGACCACCATGGAACCAATGATCCACAACGCGCATCCACGTTAGATTTGGATCATACAAGGCTTGGAATTATTCCTTCATTAGAACAAACATGTTAAACCTCTAATTCCTCTTAGACACATAAGCAACTAACCACTCATGTAGCCCTATAGGAAAGATGGTGAATAAATTATCGTAAAACTTGTCATACACACCTGTGTTCAACCCACTCATGTGCATTAAATTCAGGTCCAATGCTAAATATGCAAGCATAATCTTCCTCCAAATCATCTAACCACTCTTCAATACTGGCCAAGGTCAATTGATACGTCTTCATCATGCAACATCCTGCCAAACAACTAAAAAAGGGGTCCCATAAACGAAACCAAAATATAGCCTAAATTTTACCACCAATCGCCAAAGGTGCACTGACACATCACTCAGCCTGAACTGAGTGCTCACCCGAAGCGCGTTAGGGTACTAGGTCCCTCTTTAGAGAATATTTTTCAAGACATTAGTATGATTGAATGCATATCTCAGATCCACAATAGATAATCAATTATTCCATAGTGCATAAACCAAATCTAGATCTTAACCATGTAAATAATACTTAAAAATTACTATAATAAGATTTACCCACGAGATCCATGATCGGTTACATCCAACGACAATATCCAACCATTAAGATCCATTATATTAAATACCGCAAAAACATAGAAGCTTCATACATCATACAACCTCCATGGTCATGCACATTCATAAATTCACAACATAACACTACAAAAACATCCGATCCCTAAACTATGAAAATCAATACATATTTATAGGGGTGGGGACTTTCCCTTCACCACCCATGCACCTTCAAAGAAATGCTACATGACAATAATAGCCATGAGCCCTTACATGACATTAAAAAAGCGTGCAAGCTTGCTAATAATAGATTATATACTAGAATAACTATTGTTCAATCCTATTAATAGCTTCAAAACTATGCATGGCACTTGTTCTTTCATTTATCCAAAATAGTATTTATGTGGTCTTCAAGTCTTTGAAAAACACACTCTTGATCCATGTCAAAAATTAGCCCCGATTTGGAAAACGAGATAAGTCTTAATTTCAAACTATTTTGGGTGCACCCTATTTTGCTATACTACGTGCACTCTGTGCACCTCTGTGTCCGAGCACCCAATCCTTCCGTGCTTTCATACTTAAGCTATATTTCTTCAGCTCAACAATCTTTATGCTATGGGAAGTGATTTTACTGTGTGGTGTTTTGTGGTGTATGTGCAGGTTATAGTAATAATGAATCTATGATGCTCATCACATCTTTGACCTCCTTGGTGCAGGTGTTTTGCAAAAAATCCATTACCAAATTTGGGTACTCGTGGATCACAGTGGAAGTATTCCATCTTATGATCTTCACAGAGGTTACATTTAGAGTAGTTTCCTATTTTTGGTTTTGAGAAACTTTTTTTTTCTTTAATTTAATTTTTTTTGGTTTTCTCATCGCTTTTGTGATTCTCTACGGGCTATGATATTGTTATTTCTCTCAATTTGGTGCTATTTTTCATTCTTTGGTTTATGCGAGTCTATTTTGTTGTTATCCAACACTTATAATATTCACTATCAATCTACAAAATAAAACAAAACAAATTTAGATCTTCCTTTACAAATTATCTAGATCTATATTTCTACAAATTATTAGATTACCTTTACAACACATAATTGGTCTCCCATTTGCAAAAATTAGATCTCTTTTTCAAAAACAAATAAACAAAAATATATATATATCCCATTTACAAACAAATTTTCGTTCATAGTTTTAAAATCGATATAGATCTTGATTTCAAAACTCATACTTTGAGTGTTGTCATGGGAAACCAGTCTAGAAAATAATCTTATCGTTTGGCTTCTATTTTTGATATTCGCTTTATAATAGATATATATCTTGATTTTCAACAAATCATGATTTTTGACCTTTATTAAAACCTAACAAAATATATATCTATATCTTTCTTTAGATCTTAATTTCCAAGTATATATAGATCTTACTTTTCAAAATATAAAAGTCTATATTTATTTATTTAAATCAAAAACAAAAAATTCACTCCCTACTCTGGATCCTAGCTAACCATCTCCCATCCAGTTCCCTTACCCACTCCCTGTATCCTTCACTCCCATTAACAATCCTCTTCTCCAATCTTCCCCACCGGCTCCTCTACTTGAGCTATACCCAGTCATCTCCCTAAGCTCTCACCTCAATTCCCCGAATCCCCCTATCCCCTCCATTCCCTAGCTCCCAAGATCTTATCACGCAGAAACCCCGCACCCATCGCCACATACAATCATATTATTACTTAGTTTTTAGGGCTTCTATTTTTTTTTCTTTTCGATGACCGATACAACTTTAGTTTAAATTAGTTCATTCATTTCATTAACTCTTCACTTATAATTCATTCAAGTATAGCTTCTAATTCTAAGAAATGATTTTGAATTAATTAGGTTATTGACTTTATTTACGCTACTTGATAGTCTATCCATCGATAACTAGTTTTAATTCACGTTGATGATATTTTGTTCATTTGTTTTCTCCTTTCTAGTTTTGATTTAAAATTGTATTTACTTTTCTCAATAAAAATCATTTCAAACAATAATATTATTACTTCAATAGCTTATTTTAGGGCTTTTAAAAATAAAAATAAAAAATAGATCATTTCCATTATTTTTATTATATTTTCGTCCTCGCATAAACTAATCGTCTTATTTTATTTTACTGGTGGATTTTATGACTCTTTGACCAACTTCATACGCTGTCACAAACTATATTTCAAAACCTATACATGAAACACACCACTTGCTTTCGACCTTTTGCCACTTACACCGGATGTGAATTTAGGGTCACGGACATTTCAAACCCCTTGGAGTCACTTTTTAATCATTTTGTCATTGTCTAAACACCTCGTGACTTGTATCTAACAATTTTGGGTGAATCTATTTTGTCATTTTCTCTTTTTATTTCTTTTTGTGAAGCTAGTTGCTAATCGCAACCCCCGTGTGTATGCTCTTCTCTCAATCTTGTCAAAGTGACCTTGAGAACTAGAAACATGGGGGTGTGGTCTTTATCATTCTCTTTTTTACTTGCATTTGAAAATCAAAAACTACTAACCCTTGTTGTTTAGGACTAGGTCATTTAAAATTTAATCATTTTAGTCTGCTAAATTTCTCTACAGGATCCTCTTGCTTTGTCTTTTGTTTCTAACTATCATTTTGATCGTTAATTTTCTTCATCACATTATCAATATTTTTCTTGTCGTTGTTTGCGTATGCTCTTTTCTTGAGCCTTTGAGCGATATGAAAAATAAAAAACAACCACGATCATTTTTTCTAACACTTTGTTTGTAGGAAAACCAATAATTTATTTTACGGAGGATTGCATAGCTAGAATTACGCCAAAAATAAACTAAAAATTTAACCTTCTCATAAAACTACCACCATTAAAAGAAAATTGTTGACACCAAATTTTTTTTAGCAGGCTCAGGAACACTATCATTTTCCGCCGATGATTTATTTCAAGTTTAAAAGAAGTTTGTTGATAACCACATCATCATTTTATTTTTACACGTAGTAGAGGTGGATTTCATCACCACTATGCTACACTGGTGACGTGGACTTCACTACCACGCACCACCAACATTCACATTTGCATTGCACTTTGAGACCTAGTCTCATTATAGTGTTCAAGATCTACCTCACCCTGGTCCCCACTTATAGGTAATGTTGTGTGGAACATGGAAGTCACGCCTAAATAGATTTAACAACGAAGCCTTGGAATCATGTCCGTAATTATTCGGGAGTAATAAGGACACCATACACACATTCATCCCCCATCACCTTTCACCTTTTCCCAAAACCTTCCTTGGACATGGTGATTCACTCCAAAGTAGGTAAGTAAGAATTGGTGAGTCTTTTTGGAGTGATAAGATCCTGCATCCACCATTCCACAACATACTGTATGATTGCATGAAACAATGATTATTCCCAAAGGATCTACCTCTTGAGCCAAAATAATTTGATACACATGATTGCTTGTTGTTTGTAAACAAAGTATTTTAACATCATTCTTATCATAAAACTTGGTTGATATCAATGTGTTCATTGTAAAATTAAAATCCTAGTCACGTTCCACAAAACCATTTCTCAACATATTCAATACCAAACAAAACACTGAATCAATCAAACAACGAAGATCAAAATGTTACATTGATTTCATTAGCTTGCTTCAGCTAACAACAAATCCTTCATAGCTTGTTTCAAGCTATATCAAACTGATATTGAGTGACTTACATTCATTCTTTATCTCATCAATCATCAAGATTATTTAAGATTCATCCACCAATGAATCCTTCATAGCTTGTTTTGAGCTATATCAAACTTACATTGAGTGACTTGTTTTAGTTCACTCCTTATTTTATAAACTGTTGAGTTTATCGAAACCAAATATGACAAAAATGCCTTCATAACTCATTTTAAGTTATATCATAATTATGTTGAGTCAAATTGTTTGAGTTAGTCTTCCTATCAAAATCTAGAGCTCAAGCCAAATCTACACAACATGATACAAATACCCTAATCGCTCGTTTTGAGTTATATCACAATCATGTTGAGTTAACTTGTTTGAGTTACTCTTCCTATCAACCATCCAAAGATGGTTCAAGCCAAATATACACAACATGACACAAATCCCCTAATAGCTTGTTTTGAGTTATATAACAATCATATTGAGTTAACTTTCTTGATTTATTCTCCCTATCAGCAATCACAAGCTTATTCAAGCCAAATCCAAAGCAACCCTGTTCTAGCTTACGCTTAATAATGTTTTCTCAAACTTCATAACCTATTTTGACTCAATCAGGCACACACCTATCTCATCATGGTAGTCACACATAGTCACAACCATGGAAGTGATGATGAAGAAGTCATACAACCGAACTCACCAACGAATAACAAAAACAAGTAGATAGGGTGATAGAGAAAAATAAGAATGAATACCTACTACTCATCCTAACCATGGGGAAAAACTACCCGTGACTTTGGGACTGAAAATTTAAACAAAATTATAGGCAATGATGAATCGAGTCACCACAATGAAATCTTGAACAACCCAAATAACTCTTCAACCAACGAGTTATTTACCAAAATCCAAGAGTTAATAAGGCAACTTGAGCAAGAAACTTCTAGAGAGATACTACAATTCCATGAGCAATACTACAAGTGTTGCATGTGACAACTGGGAACATGGAACTTATGAAATGGTTGGGTATGAAGTATGAAGTGCAGCGGTGTGCATTAGTAAGCCATGTGGTATCGAGGCATTTGAGTAGTAGCTAGGTACCAAAGTACACATGTGAAGAGCATTGAGAATTATTCTTGCTTACCATGGAAGTTCGGTGGGAATGTCGGTGGAAAGAAGGAACATGTTAGTGTGTACTCTAAGCAGCAGGACAACACACTAGTGGATGGTTCTGAGAGATAATATTGTTGAGTGGAGGGAAGTGAGGATTGCTTTATCTACTAGATTTTTAAGGAGCAACGCACCTACTCAGATCTATGCATTTCATGGTAATGATCATGTTCATCACCTTATTCAGTAGTGTGAGAGACTCGAATAGAGGGGCATGTAGCTTTATGACCTTCGCTGTGGGTGCATAAACTTTATTTCACCTTGCGAGGCTACATATGCATATGGTATATCTATGTAGAGTTGAATAAAGAGACTGGAAATTGGCAAGAACTTACTGCAAGTATGATTAAGACCTTTAACTATTTTTCCACTAAACCTTTGGTGATTTAGGTATTACAGGTTATGAAGTGATTAACTATGGGAGATAATGTAAAGGATGAAGAGCTCCTTCAGGAGTTGTTAGGAGAGTTAGACTTGGGGGCACATTTTGAAGATGAAGAAACAAATGTTGAATAGCTTGGGTGCACCTACCTAGAAAGAGACAAGGGTAAGATGGTCTACATAGTTGATGATGAAGAGGTTGAGAACTTAGATATTGAGCACATAGAGGGTATGCACGAGGTCCTAGATAGTGCAGATGAAAAGGTGCACACCTACCATGAGCCCATGAGGACCAAGAAGGTGAACATTGGAACAGATATTGAACCTAAGGAGGCCATCATTAGAGATTATTGGTTTGACTCTAAAGTTGCTAAGATCATTGAGTTATTGCATGAATTCTAAGATTTTTCCCTAGGGGCTATCATGAGTTAAAAGGCATACATGAATCATTGGGAGAGATGAGGATAAAACTAAAAGAAGGTGTGTGCCCGGTTTGGAAGAGGCCTTACAGGATGAATCCAAACTTGCATGTCAAGGTAAAAGAAGAAATTGACAAAATGTTAATTTTTGGATAATTGTGCCCATCGAGGAATCATAATGGGTGAGCCCTATAGTGATCAACATCAAGAAAGATGAAAAATTTAGAATTTGTGTGGATTATAGGGAATTGAATGTTGTATGTGTGATTCATCCTTTTTCCACACCATTTACTGAGGAAATATTGGAGGGTGTTGTAGGATGAGAGATCTACTCCTTTCTTTGTTGGATTATTTGGATACCATTAGGTGAGGATAGATAATAAGATCAAGAGAAGAAAATTCTCACCATTGAATGGGGAAGTTTTGCATACACTATTATGCCTTTTGGATTAAAGAATGCACATGCAGTATTTTCACACATAATGGTACAAGCATTTCAAGATTTTATTCACAAGTTCTTGTAGGTATATCTAGATGATTGGATAGTCTATGGCCTTATAAAGGATCACTGTGATAATTTGAGGTTGATGTTTGAGAGGTGCCAATAGTTGAACATCTCTTATTAAGAAATACATATTTTCCACACCCTTTGGAATTTTGCTAGAACACATAATCTGTAAAGAGGGCTTGCTAGTGGATCCTGGTAAGGTTGTTGTGATTTTGGGCTTAGAAGAACCAGATAGTCAAAGCGAGGTGTGTGGATTCTTGGGGCACACAAGATATTATAGGAAATTTATAAAAGGTTATGCAAGATCACCGTGCCCCTGGAGGAATTGTTGAAAGGAAAAGGAAATTTTTATTGGGGTGAGGCACAACAGTGCACATTTGAGACTCTAAAAAAAGGCTTACTACAATGTCTATTTTGTGCTTTCCTTCATGGTCCAAACCTTTTCATGTTCATGTAGATGCTTATGGCATGGCCATTGGAACAGTATTATCTCAACCTAGAGAAGGGATTGTTGATCATCCTATTTTCTTTGTTAGTAGGAAGTTGACTCCAACATAACATAATTATACAACAATAGAGCACGAGGCCATGTCTATGATCTATGTAATCCATAAGTTTTGACAATATTTTCTGGCCACACCTTTCATCTTTTATACATACCACATGGCATTGAAGTACTTGGTGAAAAAACCCATTTTATAAGGGTGCATATGCCATTGTGTATTGTTATTTCAAGAGCTCAATTTTACGGTGGTGGCTAAGCCATGTAGGAGCAATTATGGTCTAGACCATTTATCAAGGATTTAATTAGGAGAGGATGCATAGAGCATTGAGGACAAAATTCTAGATGCACAATTGTTCTGGTTATACCATGCACCCTCAAACTTGGAGGATATTGCTATCTTTTTATGCACATGTATGGTTCCTAAGGGAATGAAAGCCTTAGAAAAAGAAACAACTTGTTATTCATGTCACAACTTACATGTTGATCAATGGAGACTTGTACAAGTTAGGCCATGATGAATTTTTTTCCGATGTGTACTTGAGCATGAGCGTAAAGTAATCATGGCAGAGGCTCATGGATGTATTGCAAATGGACACTATGCAGGGGATGCCACCACGCACAAGATTCTACTAGCTGGTCTATGGTGGGAAACATTATATAAGGATTGTAAAGCATATTGTAAGATATGTGACCATTTTCAACACCTTGGAAAGCCTGGGCATAGAGATGAAATGCCTTTGAGGCCTATTACTAGTGCATAACCTTTTGAGAAGTGGGAAATTGAATTTGTGGGCCCTATCTCTCCATCGTGTGCGCAGGACATGATGGCGCTATATTATAAATTATACAAATTATCTTACATGGTGGGTAGAAGTGGTGCCTACAAAGGATTGCACAATAACTATGGTAGTAAGGTTTATGTGGGAAAATATTATCAGTAGGTATGGATGCCCTTTAAGTCTAACAAGTGATAAGGGTACTCATTTCCTTAATGAGACTATCGAATATTATTGGATGAATTTATGGTTGCACACCATAGGAAAACCCCTTATCACCCTTAGGTAAATGAAACTACTGAGGCATTCAACAAGATACTGAGACATACATTGACAAAAAATTGTGATGTTGGAAGGAAAGATTAGGATGATAAAGTATTTTGCTGTACTTTGGGCATATAAGACAACCTACAAGAGGTTGAATAAAACAACACCCTTTCAGTTGGTGTTCAATGTAGAGGTAGTTCTACCAATGGAATTCATGTTACCGTCTTTGCATATTTCATGCACGGGAGGTCCAGGCGATGAGTAGGCATTGGAAGAATGTATTGATAAACTAATGTAGCTGGATGAGAGGCATGCCATAACACGATGGAGTTAGAAGAAAGAAAAATCTAGGTAGAAGGCATGACATGATAGGCACATCAAGGATAAGAAGCTTGAGGTTGGGAAAATGGTACTTCTGTATGATTCAAAGTTTTTGTGCCACCTTAGAAAGCTCAAGGTGCATTGGTTGGGACCGTATGTTATCACTTATATACTTGATTCATGTGCTTTCCAGTTAGAGGTCATTGGATGGGACACGGTTGCCTGACTACTTCAATAGGAGTAGGTTGAAGCCCTACTATAAATAAGTCTTATTGGTGTTTGTAATAAGGCAAGTATTGCCACTTAGAATAGATTTCCTTAATGCATTCCCTTTATATGTGTTTCCTTCATCGTTGCTATGCTTTGTCAATTTAGTTCAATGTTTTGTGTAATAAGCACGCTTGCGCACTAGAAGTTGATTACTATGTAAGTGTTTTCATGCATAGAGGACAGCAAATACCCTTTGTGTGGGGTGGTTTATATACAGGGTTCATTGCTAAGTTGGAATATTATCTGAAGATGGGTATCCATAGAAGATAGTTTGTGCAGGTGATCAAAGGAAAGGTGCGGTTAGGGAAAGAGAAAAAATAGTCCTGAATAAATACCACAGATGGAAAAATGGATACACAGTATAACGTGAGGCGAGGTTATAACAGGGGAAACTACTTATTGAAAGGTGCGGTGGCAAGGTACTTCGAGTGTATGAGGGCATCGGAAAGGAGGTCTATGGCAAGAAGTAGAGGGTGCACCGAGAAGGTTATGACTATGGCGTGAAGATGAAAAACACAAAAATTTGATGAATGATGTAACATTCCCATTTTAAGACTTTAGAAACAAGGGATTTTTTTTTGAAACATAATGTTCTCTGTTCTAAATAAAACATCATTTAGAACACACATTCCATGCCAATCAATCTCGTAATGATAACCATATGAAAATTTAATGACTCAAGATATACTACCGATCTCTCATTCCATGACTTGGTTAACAATCGATCTCTCATGTTTACTTAAAGTATAGAATACTTTATGTATACTATGTATACTTGGTTCTCCTACCCTATTCAGGTATTGAGTGATCTATTTAAAGAACCTATCTAAATATTTGTTACCAATATTCATCTGACATCACGTTGCTTTAAACTAGGTGACATAGGACAACACAACTAGCAGCTTGTGATACTTTGGCCAAATATTTTCAACATATCTTGTTCATATTACTATTCCTAGATGACATACTGTCATTCGGAATAACATCTTTCACCTCACTCTTCTGTTATCTAGAATGGTATTTACTGACTACCGTCAGTCCACTTGCCCAAGGTTCGACCCTAGCCCCGGTTAGCAACATAATTTGTTATAGGAAGATGCTCACGATGACTTAGGGTATATGGGCATACTCAGCTGACCTAAGTCATTTGAATGCGCTAAGGTACCCTAAGGCATAGAAAGCTACTACATATCCGAACATGCTACTAACTTGACCTAGAGAGAAACTAAGTCCAAGTCCAGATGTGTGTAGATCTAGATGAACAATACGGAAGGGTGTTGCCACATGTCAACTGCAACACTATATCCTTGGGAAGTCTATAAACTTCTCGAGGGTACAATCCTTTAGTTGGCGTGTGCCAACATCTGTTAGAACCGATTCATCAAGATGTACATACCCCGTAGCGGTCATTAATCATAACTAAATTGGATTAAAAATTTAGATTACAGGAACCTTACCTAACCCTAATTCCAACATTACTTAAGTTCTTTATCCAATACTAGCCTGATTAGATATCGAGAAATTCATTGATTCATATCTACATTTGTTATTAGTTAACGTGGCATAACAAGTAGTTATCCTAAAAATAGGACAACAAACATCATACGTTCAATTCTTAATGTAACCTAGCTGTCCAATTCAAGTGTGTCGTCCACTTAGATTTTGCTAGTATTTACTTTATAAATGAAGTACAACGATTAATGATCATACCCCTATTCCTTTTACCTTTTATTCCATGAGAGAGGGAGATCTTCCTCTTCATGGTAAGATGTTAGGTTTTAACATAACCCTTTTATCATTCATTACTTATATAGTTTAATTGTATGTCCAAGCATATTTCATTATTAAACTATAGTTGTGTAATTAGAGAATGACTTCCTTGCCATTTACCAAGTTCATTTCTAAAAGGGAGATTATACTATCTCCTTAATCCAACTCATTATCTTATATTAGTAATAGTATACACAGGTATAAAGAATACCACAAAGATATCACTATTATTTCCATCATACAAGTACAAAGTATACACATCACAAATTGTAGTCCAACACAAAACCTTTTAGTTCATGATGATAAATATACATTTTCAAGATTATGCATTATAGACATTCTGCATGTCAATCAGAATAAGGATCTTAAAAGAACATCACTTTTCTTTTTCATTACAACTCAAGAATGATTTGAAACTCTTTACATAAGATCCATAATTAAATAAGCCAATGCATCATAAAAAAATTGTCCTCCTTTTATCACTTACGATGTCCATCTGCAAAATTGCTAGCATGGGTCAGTTCAATGAACTGAGCATGATAAGCACTAAGCATTAAAGTAAAGTTCATTCCACTAATTGTTCCATTAAAAAAATCTACTTTAATGAAACAATTAATATATATCATACAACAATCATAAGTAATAACATCCAGAAAAGAAGCACAAATAAAGAGTCTGAATTCACTACTAAGAAAAGAGCATAATATAATTTGCAACACCTACATTTATATCATATGGTTTAATTGATCCTATCAATTACTTTAAAATAGTCAACAAGTCTTGTCATCCAATTGTTTCATAATTCTATAAGAATATAAATACACATTTATCTTTTCTAAGCAACAAAAGAAGTTACTTTTAGTCTAGTTCATATTAAGATGATTCATCCTACAACTTAAGCAAAGAAGAAGAATTGATACATACTACTCCTTACAAACTTCATCATCGAAGGACATAAATAGGTTTAGAACTCATCTAACTGCTTCAATTCAAGGATATCAATATAAGGATTCCATAAATAAGAGACAACTGACGAACAAGAATCCTAAATCCATCTAAGAAGAATAGAAATCAAAATAGTCTAACTGAAAGTATTACTAACTTCTTCCTGAAGATATAATTCGAGGATCTGAAACTAGACTTTTCAAAATCCAAGATATACTAAAAATAAATAAATATCTTAACCAATCCATAAGAAGTTTCCATCCCGAAGAGAATCAATTAAAGAGAAGCTCAGTCAATGAACTTATACAATCAACAGAAAAAGGATCTCAAATAGAAAAGGACCCGATCAAGTAATTCATTTTATTTATACTATGAAATGAATTCCCTTATCTAATTCAAACTTAGAAATTCTTTAACTAGTTCCCAAAAGAGAACACAAAACCAAACGCATAGTTAAAGAATGCACACTACAAAATTTCCATTACAAACTTAAAATTGGTTTCCGATTTCCATTCACCAAGCTCAAGTTCAAATTCAAATCTCAGAATGGAGTACAAGTCAATCCCTAATAGTATATTGTCCCTCAAGAGAACATATTCAATTCTCCTTTTAAAACCAGAGACTCGTTCAATGAATCCAACAAGGAATAGAAATCCACAACAATGAAGGATACATAAGGATCAATACATCTCATGAACACAAAAGATTGACATCCTATTACAAGGCTTCAATAGCTTGATGCAACAGAGTAAGTAGTCCACGATCCCCAAATAAGAACAATATTACAAAGCATTCTGAACAGTGATACAATATCCTTTCATACAAAACTCAGTATACTAGGTTTTAGATTCAACATTCAATTAAAACCCAAGAATCAAATAAAAGATCAGAAGAGAGTAAAGAAAACCCAACAACATTTAAGTCAAGAGATGTTCCAATCTTACTTCCAACTCAACTGAAACAAAATCACAACCAGGACTCTCAAGTTTAGTTTAAAAGATTAAAGCAGGGAAGGTATTTGTTTCAACATCTAACAAGAAGGAGAAAGAATACTACATTACCGAGAAGCCTCTAAAAATTGTTAATGACTTATTCAAAATGAACCAAAAATCATTAAAACCCATAACAAGATATAATTCAAGTCATTTAATCCTTCTAAAAGATAGTCAAGCCTTCACGAGGACACACAGTTCACTCGGGGTAGAGGCGAATAGGATACACTTCATATTCACACGCCCCATCAAGTTCAAAGAAGGTGGTATAGTCTAAAAGATAGAAGTACCACAATCGGTCCAACAAGAAACTACAAGAAGAAGATCTCAAAAGAGATAACCAGGTCTACTTCTAAATAAACAAATATCTCAAGACCCTTTTGAATAGACAGTCCTTAAATGAGATTAAAGCTTTTCAAATCCTTAATACCAACAAAACTCCAGCTCAGAATACAAGTAGAGAATCAAACACGTCGATTCCAACACAAGTTCAAACATGCACGAATGGAATACCAGTACAGTGTCGAACACGAGCTTATACGGGAGTTTAGAACTTCTTAAGGCTCAAATATCGGCTTAGACAAACACGAAATTCAAATTTGAGCCTATAATGAAACACAAAGCCCTAAATACAAGCTCGAGAAAAAACACCAATGCTCTAATATGAGTTCAAACATCTTCAAATTCTTAAATAAGAATAAAACTCCATCTCAGAGCATGAGTACAGAACAAAGCTCAACAACTTGACTATAAGTTCAACATTCGCAAGAACTAAAAACAAGTACAGTGTCGATCACAGAGCTTCAAAAAAAGTTTAGTACAATACAAATTCAAGTCCAACTCAAATGAAACACAAGACTACAATAGATATTCAGAACCATACAAGCAACAAATGCTAGTTCAGAATGACCAAGAAGCTCTACTACAAATTCAACAAACACATGCTCTAAATAATAGTTCAGAATGAAACATAAGGCAATGAATGCTAGTTTAGTCAACACTAGCCATGAATACAAGTTACAGAGCTTCAAAAACAAGTTCGCATGAATATCACCATTAAACTAGCACAAAGAAGGTTTCCCAAAAACTACCATTACCAGCAATGGATTTACATTCCAAAAACCACAGAGATTTCATGAAAACATGCAAGTAATTAACCAGAAAAATCATGCAAATATTTATCTCAAGAGAGCAGAATTGTTTTAATGAATCATTTAGAAGAAAGCAAGAAATATTAATGGGTAGAGCCTATCATGCCTGATAGTGCCTCTGCCAATTTGAAGGAGACTTCTAGCCGAGTTTCCAACCCTTTTTCTTCTCCATGACAGATCAACAACCAAACAATTTTTCTTCCAATGCCTCTTATACATTCCCTTGATAAAAAATAGACCAGAGAAACCAAAAATAGCCAAGAAGAAGAAGAATTCGAACTGCTGGTTCAAAGAACCAGATAGCTCCATGCAGAGAAAAATTTGCAAGGCATGCAAAACCAAACAACCTCTCAAAAACCCACCTCCCGTGTTTCCAAGATGGTTTTCACACAAAAACCGAGATTCATTAATGCCATAACTCCTAATTCTCCTACTTATCTCTCCTTACCACCACCTCCCAAAACTGGCGGATGCCAATTCCAAATCAACATGCAATTCCATACTAAGTGATGCCTCCACATAAGCCCAACTAAATTTTAACTAGCCCTTGCCAAACTAACAGTACCTCCAAACATTTAAATCCAATCAAATCAAATAAAAGCCATTGGAACCATTCGTTGTAGTGACATGCGACCTTAGGCCCCTTTCAAATAGTTTAGGCTAGATTTCCCAAAACTTAGGTTAGTCCAACAATTAATCACCTTAGGTCTTAAAACATTTCCTTAGGTAGTTTCCACCTTAGGTTAGATTAAATTCACCTCCATATAGTATTAGGCATTAGGTTAACATAGCCAAGAATTACTATAGTACTCTCCCCTTCCCATATTCATTTAGCACAAGAGCTTAGGTTAGGTCACCCCCAAACACAATAGAATAAGAATCTTAGGTTAGATTACAACCCAATTGAATAGACGTAGATAGGAAGTAGGTGCTCTTACCTAGTTTAGAATCTTTGTTAGGATAGTCCTTTAGTTTTAGGGTTTCGATCCCTTCATAGTCTTGAGTAGACTATATTTTGTTTACACCAATATTGTCCTGCAGAGATCAATCCCAGAGACCCAAACACAAACATACATTCGAATGAAGGCACTTTCACACAAGACCATAGAATTTACAAAATACGAAAGTTTAGTCTGCTATGCCTTTCAAACTATTGAATGTCAATTTTTCCATTCAGTCTATTAAGTAGATTTAAAACATTCCTTGGATCACTGAAATTGATCCAAGGATGATTTAGTCAAAAAGAGATAAGTTTACAACTCTCAAAATCTGATTGCAGCTTATCAACAAGAAGTGAAAATGGATTCTTGCAAGCCATATCATTTCATTCTAAAGAATCCAAGAACAGAAATGATTTATCCATAACAAGCATGATTTTCAACAATCAAGGAAACACACCTCATGAAAATCACATGCCAATGCTTGTAATGCAAAAGAGAATTATAACAGTTTGTTCAAGGTGTTACAAATGATGAGTTAATGTATGGTAAAGTGGTAGGTGGAGCAGCAATAAATGCATGATTTGTTGAAAAATATATATAAGGCAATGTGGTGTAGACATTTTCACCTTTATGATCAAATAGCATACAAGTGATTTGTTTACAAGTAAGCTAACGAAGCGTTGCAAGGTGCGAGAGAGCCACAAACTAGGTGTTCTTGACATATTTGTGCATGGTATTGACTTGCGCTCCATTGGGTGAAGTGTTTGAATGAAGTAGGGACATGTGGGAAGGAGGAATCAAGAGCTAGGGTTTGGATTTGAGCTAGGGCACATGGTTTCAAGCTAGGGTATGTGGAGTTAAGTTGTAAAACTTGGAGAAAGTAAAAGAACATGCCTTTATAGTTATGATGGCACCAAAGAAGGCATCTGGAGTGGCCACAAGGGGAAGAAGCAAAAAGAAGAAGAAATCAAAGTAGAGGATGCCCCAGAGAGATTTTTTTAGAGATGTAATACTTAGAAGGGGTTTTCATGGGTCGCGATTAGGACTCACATGTTCATCGTAGTAAAGTGAGTGATTACAATCACTGAATGAAGGATAAAAAAGAAGAACTAGAGAAATTGTTGGTATGAAAGACAAACGGACACATAATCGATGATATGGTTGTCTACGACGATGTTGGTGAGAATCTCTTAAGAAAAGTAAGGGTTTTGTAGTTATATGAACTCCCTTACTTTGGGAAACAAGAGAAGTTATATCAGTGGCTGATGAGAAGATTCCATGATGAATTTTTCTAATTTTCTCGGATGATGTATGAGGCTCACCACGCCCTGATTGGGAGCTTGAAAGGACTTAGGAGTTTGGGCGTTGAAGTGAGTAGTGATTTTTAGATAAGGAGGGTATTCTGAAGATAAGGAAGGAGTTAGGATACCTTAAAGGAGGGTATGGAATGGATATAGAAAAGCTACAAAAGTATCACGTGGTTCAGGTAGCGGCACACATCCTCACCAAGATTAATGACCAAGATTAGTGGTCATAGGTAAACACATTGTGGCTACACATAACAAAGAAGATGTCTGAAGGTGTAACGTATAATTTGGTAGGGTTTATTGCTGAAACTATAATTCAAGAAGCACATGGTGGAGATAAGATTAGTTTTGAACTATACTTTTGTCACTTGTCTTTGTAGAAATCAGAGTACTAGATGTGCCCAATGAGAAAATTTAGCGACACCCTAAGGTGAAGATATATCTTCAGAGATATTTGAGAAATATACTTGTGATGGGACCAAGAATGGCCCATTTAAATAGAGGGAAGAGTTGTGGTATGAGCAAAGTCACTCTGCATTTTAAGAAGAGTGGAGAATACCGAAGGATCTTCCAATAGTAGTAGGTAATCAAGTATAGTTTGCGGTTTACCAACATTTCACTATTACCCATTTTGGGATTAAGGATGGAAAATGGAGCCCATGGTGTAAGCTTCCTTATGCCTTCACTACGTGTTTCTTTCAAGCTTTTGTACATAGGTTCTCAAACACGTGCCAGGTGGTTTTTAATGCTAACAAGGTAGACTGTGACTACCACACTTTTAGGAAGACTTACGTCTATCCCGATATGTCTCGCATACATTTAAAGTTTAATTTCTGATGATATTAATATGAAAGATATGAGTTTGGAAATTGGAGAGAAGGGGGTAGCCCTTGTATACATTCAAGTGAATCCCACATTGGAGAAGGGGGTACACATGGAGAATGAGTTTAAAATTCTATACCCGTTAAAGGGGAAGCATACGATTAGAACTTTGGAAGATAATGAACCAAATTCACTCCCTTTAGAAGAAAAAATCTAGGAAGATAGTGACGAATTGAAACACGAGTGAAGAAGACACCTTACAGTTTGAGAAAATAGAGAGAGTGAGGTGACTCCTCTATTACAAAAACAAGAAGATGAAGTACTAGAGACAAACACTATGGAAATAGATGCAGATCAGATCGTTGAGGAGCCACAATTTAAAAGCGTGTTGCAAAGAACATGGGATGAGAGTGTGGGAACATCACAACCTTTAAGGAGATCACCTAAGACTTTTCCTCAGAAGGTGGAGCATGGGAAGAAGAAAAGGCACAAGTTAAAGATTAAGGAGGAAGAGGAGGATGAATCCGGGGAAAGCATGCTAGGTACTCCAATGAAGCCTGAGAATATAGAGGAGCCTTGTGGTGAAGAAATGAAAAATGATGAAGAGGATTTGAAGGAGATAGAAAAAAGTAGACAAGGGAAATCCTTTAGGTGTGCCCCATACTACACAAGAAGGTGAAGGCCCAATTTTGGATTGGTGCCCAGGCTCTAAAAGGAAGGCGAACAAAAAAAAGAAGGAAGGCAAAGACTATGTGACTTTTCTGTTGGATATGTGGATGACACAAGCAAAATCATATATGTGTGGTTCCAAAGCACTGTGGAGACTAAGGATTTATATGGTTGGGAGCTGATGGATGAAGAAATGGTGAACGTGTGCACACAAAAGTAATTATCTTGGTCTATACAGACTCATATGGATGAGCCATATTTCAATGTGTGTGAAGAGTCATGCATTTCACACCGAATGAAAAAAGCACCCCACATACAACATGTAAATGTTAAACCCTCTTGTCATGTCAAATGAGTAGGTGAGTAATGCCTTGGTGAAGGTATCTACAGAGGTTATGCGCAGGAACATAGACAAAGTGGCAACCCTTAGGGAATTGATGGATGATAATAAGGATAAGGATAAAGAGATTAAGCACCTAATAATAGAGAAGGAAAGGGATGAAGAAAAGGTAGAAGCATTGGTGAGTATGGAAGAGGAAATTAGAGATGACATTTTGAAGGTATGACCACACCTGGAATCACAAGTTCTAGAAAAATTTCCTTATTTTATGCATTACCTTCGAACTTTGTTATAGTTGGTAGTCGATGAAGGCCCTGTGTGTATGCTTAATACCTAAGGATGCTCTAGAGAGGAAAGAAAGGGAAAAGGACACAATTACAAGAAAAATTGCGAGTTATGAGCCATTGTTGCAGGCCTTAAAGGATGAACTTAAGAAGGTGGATCAAGATTTGAAGATGTGCACGGTGCCCGATTCCATTATTAGAATAAGGACTATTAAAGAGGATATTGAGGTGCTAAAGGCAGTGAAGAATGAGACGATCAGGCATGTAGATAGGCTTGCTTTGGTTAAAGAAAAGTGCAAAGCACTTGTAGAAGCCCAAAATCCACACAAGGAAAGGATGAAAGAAATTTGGAAGCTCATTTCTCAGAAGATGGAATTCATAGAGGGAATGGTTTCCAATATGGCTAACATTGTTTGGATTTCACTTTGAATGAACAAGAAAACATGACTCAAGATGAGTTGTAAGCCGTGGTTATATATTTCCCTGATAAAACATGTGAAGTATTTGAGTGATTGGTAGACATTAGAGGTTGAGATTAAAAATGAGTATCCATAATTGATCCTACCTAGGTCGAGAAGCGAGAATCCGAGTGATACTTCACTATTTATGGTCATGCAATTGTTTATTATTTTATTCATTATTATTTATTCTTGAAGAAAGGAGTAGAAATTACCCATTCTTTGGGGGTGGCAATACAAGTAGTGTGGGGTAATTTTGAGAGGATAAAATATAGCTCAAGGATGGAAGTGCATAAGGATTGGGCGCTGACAATAGGGCACGTATACGTGTGTGGAAGTATAACAAAACAAGAGTGCACCCATAAATAGGTTGGAAATAGGACTTAACCTCTTTTTGTAGATCAAGGTCATTTTGGACATGGAGTGTAGAGAATGTAAAGGTATGAAGACTTGCAGGCTATGCAAGGGTATTTTGGAGCAAGTGGAAGTTCAAGCACCATGCAGAATTTTGGGCTAATAATAGGATCTGTACTTAGAGTTAACTTTAGAAGATCTATTATTAGCACTTGTATGCTTTTGTATTCTCTTGTAAAGGCACATGGCTATTATTAGCATGTAGCCTATTTTTGGAAGGTACATGGGTGGTGAAGGGAAAGTCCCCACCCCTATATATATGTATTGATTTGCACAGTTTAGATATACCATTTTATTATAGAGTTATGTTGGAATTGCTAGCGCACATGACTATGGAAACTAGATCATGATGTATGAAGCTTCTATGTTTTACAGTATTTAATATAATGGATACTATTGGCTGGATAATGGTGTTAGATGTGATTAAATATGGTTCTTGCATGGTAAATCTCATTATAGTCATTGTTTAGTCAATCTTTCATATGGTTTAGATCTAGATCTGGTTTATGTGTTGTGGTGTAATTGATTATCTATTATGGATCTAAATTATATTTGCAATCATGCTAACATATTGAAAAAGCTACTCTAAAGAGGGACATGGTATCCTTGCGCACAGGTGAGCACTCAGTCCAGTCTGAGTGATGTGCCAACATGCCTTGGGATTTGTGGGTATATTTTAGGCTACATCATTCCCTTTCTTTAATTTTCCTCTCTTCCTTCCCCACCCATCATTGTAGGTGGACTATCCCTAACGTCCCTCACTAACATTTCCTCTTCTATCCCCCATTTTCTCTTCCCTCACATCCCTTTTATCCAACCCCACCCTTTTTATCACTTCTTCCCCACCTCTCCATATTTCCTTCACCCTCTTTAATATCTTTACCATCTTCATCATACATCCTTTGTATATTGTCTCGTAATACTTATATCCTCATTTCATGCATCTCCGCATCTTTTCGATCCACATCATTCCTCCCCTATTTCTTCTCTTTACATTCTTGATACTACCCACTCTTCACCAAATATCTCCATTCTTGGTTTCCTTCCTTCTAATCATTTTCTCTGTTATCCTCCCCTCCTTCCCACTCCTCATTTTATTTCACTTCCTCTGTATCATCTTCTTCCCCCTTTTTCTTCATGCTTCCTTATTAATTCCCCATTGATAACTTGGATCTTCAGTATTATCCCATCTTTTTAGCATCCCACCCTCCACATGCATTTCCATGTGGTCTGTACCATATTCTCTACCTTGGTCTTCCCCATGACAATCTGTTCCTTCAATCTTCTCCCTGTATCCACTCTGTCATCTCTTCTTCCCCCATCATTTTCACCTCCCTCCTCCCCTCCCCTTCCTTTCTCTATCACCCCTACCTTTTCAATCATTTTGTACTAGTTTCTCTTATTTTCTCTAATATTCTCCACACTTCCCCTGGTCCCTCATAATTTCTTTCTTTTCTTTGTTCGACCTCCTCTTTCATCTTCTTTAAATTCTTCATTGTCCTCATCTTCTTCATTTTTCCATCATTCTCTCCCTTTTTCCTGATTTTACCCCTACTCTCATCTCATCTTCTCCTTCTTGTTCATCTTTCCTTATTCTCCATACCATTTTCTTCTTCACCTCCTACTTATATAGTTAATTGTTTTTCTCAGCTCTATCATCTCTTTTGTTTTTCCATCATTTCTTCCCCTTCATCTCCTTCACCCTTCTTCATTTTTCTACTCCCTTCATTTTGAATCTCTCCCCCATTTTTTCATAATTTCACCCTACGATATGTCATTTTCTTGTCTTCTTCTTGTTTGTTCTTCATCATTCCCTTCTTTCCCTATTATCCCTCTCTCTTATTCTTTTCTACCTATTTCATTTCCTTTTTTTTTCCTCCTTTGTCTCATCTACTCTATTCCATACCCTTGTCTCCTTCACCTTTGAATTTTCTTGCTCTTCTCATAATCAACCACTACTCCTATCCATTCCTTTTTCTCTTTCCACTCTTACTCATTACGTCCTTCAACACATCCTCACACCTAGCATTCAAGGCCGATTGAATCCTTTCTTTATTTGTGCGGTGCGATCGTTTCCTTCTCTTCCACCCCATTCTCATCCTCCTCTCCATGCAGAATTGACCTCTCCTCTTTTCAAGAGCTCTATCATATCTTCCATCCCTAGCAGCCCTCTTGAGGAGGAATCATCACATCTATCCCTAATCACATCTTATCATGACATTTTCTTCTTCATGGATACCATGACATCCATCACCTACCACCTTTTACTCTTCCCAACAAACATGTGTTCTACTTTTTGTTTAGCAAAAGTAGATTGAATTCTTCCCCCATTATTACAAGTGAAAGTTTGTTCTACTTCTTACTTAGAGAATGCTTTATTTTTTCTTCCTCTAATAACATCTCATTAAAGGAACACCTTCCTTAAGAAGAATCTCTTCAACATTTTCAATGTTTCCACCTGGGGCATATTCATCCATTTCATCTACTCTCTTTGAAAGAACACTACTTTCATAGTATGCTTCAAAAGAGGGGCAAGTGTAGACACCCTAATTTCACACCTCTTCCAAATCAATTAATTTCCCCACCCCATTTCCCACAAAAATCCCCATTGAATAAATCAATGTTAATTAATCCATTTCAAGCCCTAAATTAAACCCAATCTTCCTCACATGCCAAATATTCCCCATGTCCCCCATTTGAGAATTAAAAATATAAGTTTAATCCTCACCCACTCTTTGTGGCCCCCACTCACCTAATTATGCCCACATTTTCAAACTATGATTACTTAAAATCCTCTAAGTTAATCCAATTCCTAGGCTATAAATACAATCGTACCCCCCTCTTTAAACAAGCTTGAATATCCTATTAGAGCTCTTGCATCCTTTGAGCATAGATCATCCTTTCCACCTCGTCCTAATGCCTAAATAGCCTCATCTTGAAGCATACCAAATCCATAATCCCTTTATCCATTGGTGTAAAGTAATTTGATCTTGTTTTAGAGAAGGCCTTACTCCGGTTCGAGGAAGCACCTACATTTCATGCAATTAGGGCTCATCCATGTTTCATTGCCCATTCTGAGGTTTGCTAAGGAATCACAAAGGAGGAGGTATCTAGCTAGTTGCTTTACTTTCTTGATTATCGGTGTATTTTCCTAGCTCACAATATATATATATATATATATATATATATATATATATATATATATAACGATCATCTTTGCTTCACTCTTAGTTGTGAAAGACCGACTCATAAATTTTATTGAAATCAACTTTAAGAAAAGGGGTTTGAGAAGTGGTGGTCCACAAAAAGGTATCCCCACTTGACATTATCACCCCAACACAAAAATCTTCATATTTTTCCTATTGATCTAAAGGGAGGGTTTTGAGGGTTTGGAGAGACTTAATCTCTTAAGATTTGTTCACAAAACACATACCTTAATTCTTCCCCATTCCACTTAAACTGAACTAGATTACATGCCCTAACTTTAGTGAAAATATTAGGTCACAATGCACAAGTTTCACATGTTGGAAGTAAAATTAGCGAGAGGGGGTGAATCATTTCGTTAAACCCTTAATTTTTTTAGATTAACATGCATGCACCATTAACATTTATCCATCCATTAAATTAACTTCATGAAGTAATTAATCACAAAAGAAAAACCAAGAGAGAGTACACATGAACAAAAGATATAAGTGGGAAACCCTCAAGGGGAAGAAAACCCATTGAAACTTTGTTGATATTACTCACAAAAAATCACTCAAGTGAATATTACACACCACAAGATATTTATTTAGTGAGACACCAACCCCACAAGGAGTACTAACCCCTAGACCCTTGTTGATATTACTCATAAAAAGAAACTTGCATGAATATGAATAATCAAACAAGATTTTTATAATAAGATCATTGAATATATGTTGTAACAAATCAACTGATGGTGATCACAAAATTCAGCTCCAAATTCCTTCAAACCCTTCTTCAAACACACCTCCTTCTAACTCGTTCAATCTTAAAAAAACATGACCTAATTTGATCTCAAACTCTTTCACACATGATCTCTAACCTTCTTCATCCTTTCACACAATTCCCCAACTCTGATTTGATTCTTTCATGCATGTTTCACACTCACACTTGGGTCACTTTTTCCCTCTCTCTTAGCTAGTTCAAATTTGAACTAAAACATTCACTTTATACCCTTCTCTTCTCATTAACACAAAATATGTCTATCCTAAACAAGGAGTTTGACTGATACAAATAAAAATATTAATATATTCATACATATTCATAAAATGGACCCATATAGGTCAACCATGCTCAAACATGCCAAACAAGCTCAAAAATAGCTCAAAATCCCATTGCCTAATTCATCAAATACCACCAAACACATCACCACACTTATCCAAGCATCCACATGACTCACACATGTAAAATATGTCATAAAAACATAATCCATGGTCACACGTTAATTTGAACCAATAAAATGCTTCATAATATTAGCAAGAAGGCTCATATCCTTCACAAAATAGTTGTTTCTAGGAACCAGTCTTCACCTATGGACCTATATATAACACCATAGTACTTTAACTATTCCATGTAACCACTCATTGTAAATAAATTGACCTATAGATCACATCCACGATTTCTAGACTTCTTGAAACATCCATCCATGCAAACCACAATTACTTTTTTCTTCACCAAACTCGAGCTTCTCAAAAAGTAGTTTTGAGAACTCAACTGGTTTGCACCCTATCTACCACTTTAATGGCTTAAAAATTCCTTAACTACTGAAAAATGTGTCCCTATTCACTCTCCAACTAGTATAAATCATCAACCAATCCAAAAAATGGGACTTCAACCTCAATATTCAGGATAGGGAAATCTTGTTCTAAAAACAAAAACCTTATTCTTCAAAAATTGAGTTGGTTGACCTATCAAATCACCTCATCATGAGAAAAACCATACACCATTAGAAAGGTATATGAATCCTATTTTCATAAAATATTACATTTCCTTCCAACTCTACGTAGAAGGCCTTCAACTAGGTCCATCTCTCAAACAATTTCAAAACTACCCATTTTGGCCAAAAAAATAGTCAAGCTACTTTGACCTATGTAAGTCATCAAAACATCTCACATATCATAACAATAAATTAGTCATATGGTTTAATGGAAAACATGTAAGAAAATACTTCTTTCCTAGAAACAAGAAAATATGTTTGGTGTCCACTCACTATCATGAACTATAATCAACACCATCTGAAATATGAGAGAGTCTTATCCATCATAAAATCATCACATTTGATTATCTAATCCATTATGGGCTCATATAATCAATTTTTTTCCCATAAGTTTCAAACTAGGGTTTCAAAGCAATAAAAAGTGACTTATGTTCTTAATGATAGTTCATAAATTTTTGGGCATTATTTGACCTCATTCCAAGTATGATATCTTTGTAACTCCATGACCAATTATCCCTGAAAGTATCAGCTTCTTGTGTAAACCTTACATGTACCAACCATGATCATTTTATCACTTTGAGCTAGAAATTACACTCTTAAGAACCCTGTTTCAATCTAAACATCATAATCTACAAATTATTCATCATGGAAATCTTAAATTTGTCCCAAAACATCATAAAACACCCTAATAACATATAAAATCATCATCATGTCACAAATATATGTGAATTTTCTCAAACAATCTCATTTACATGAACATGCCTTAGGGTTTTACATGTTCTAGGCCAAGACCAACTGAAACAACACTATAAAGCATCACAAAACCTTTGAAAACTACATCTACATGATGAAAATAACATAACATACCTTCATGAATTTCCTCAAGATCTCACACATACCTTCAAGTGACTATCATGCCTAATTATGCCTCCAAACACTAGGATTAACACGAAACTAGGTCTTCAACTGTACCTACACTCTAAAACTAATGTGAGTGTTTTTAAACTCTCCATTAATTCTCTCCATGCTGTTACTATGCTCCTCAAGTCACCATGTAGCTCCATCCACCATGCACTATCACCTAGGCTAGCTAGGTCACTTGACTAGGCTTACTAGACCAAGCCAATCTCACTGAATCCACTCATGCAATCATGAAACCACCTGAATATCCATGTCATGATCATGTCAAACACCTTATAAAACTCCCCCATCATCCTCTTTTTCATTAATTAACTTTTACATTAATGAAAACACCTATCTTACTCATGTAAAAATCTCCCCCTTTGTCATTGATGGAAAACCACCTAGATCTTATCCCCCTTTTTACATTAATGAAAAATAATACTTGTACATACATGATCTTCATCTTCCTTCAACTCTTTTAGAGTCCTTCTTGTGTGAAAACACCATCAAAGTATTCATATTAACATACAAACTTGCCATACCTTCACAAACCTTTATTTCTGACCACTTTCTCATCATGGAAGCACCTTGTATCATACTTAGGTAGTGATATAAAAGCACTCATACATGCCAAAAATTATGATTTTGAGATTGAATAATCATTCCTAGAGAAGGCTAGAAAACATGGGTAAGTCATGGTTTATGCAATGTTTCAGAGGTTTACTGAGGCATGTGTGAGAATTGAATATCATGTAGAAGGTCATTTCAGAGGTGTGGACCAAGTTTGAGGTTAGGACGTTGAAGGAATTGCATGAAAAGTTGTTTCGAATCTATTGAGCTCCTAAAACACTCATTCCCAACTCAAAGGTCAAGTTTGGAGTGCTCAATTGCATGTGGAATCTTTGCATGGGGAACTAATCCATTCATCATTGTTGAGGCATGAAGTCAAGAGTATTTTTCAATTGGGATTAGGTTAAATGATGCCCTATCATTTATGAATGATTGTTAAGAAGCATAGTTGGCCAAAACCCTCCTAAAACCCTAGTCATGTAGTGATGAAGAAAATATGAAGTGTATGCTCTCCAAATGGGTTGGGCAAGTAAATGTGAAGCTTCAAGGTTGTAAATAATTCATCAGAGGTCATTTTGGTGGTGGTTTCATGCTCCAGCTCTGCTGGTAATGTACATAAAAAATATTTATTTTAGAAGTTTTTAAGTACATTCATAGGTTGTAGGTGTCATGATGAAATACCTACTGTGGGAGAAAACTTGGGATGTCTTCTAAGTGTCCATGAAAATATTTGGACAAGTTTATTGCAAGAAAGTGGTGAAACATATCTAACAATGTGACCTACTACTAAAAGCTTAAATGGTGCAAAACCAGTCATGGAGGTTTGAAGTGAACTAAGATGGTTTGACGTGTGTTTTAGGTCCTTTTTTGATCAGATGAGGTGTTTTTTGGTTTGAGACCTAATGGCCTAATCATCCCTATTAGGATTGCAAGAAGGTTGTTTGAAATAAGTGTGTAAGTGTGGTTTTTGCATGTAACCTATACATGTAAGTTCTTGATAAGGTGTCTTAGGATTCCCTTGAAGTGTTCCAAGTGGTTTTAGTGCTTAGAAATTGTCTTTGAGGTATTGGATCTTGAATAATAGAAGACTGGTTTTAGATACCTATAACTAAGTTTAAGCAGTTTTAGAGATGAATTCTTTTTGGGGACTTGTGCCTTGATTTGAAGGTTTTTATGAGTTACATGGATTAGATGACATCATGATATTCTTTTTGATATGTCATATTTGCCATGGTGATGTGATTTTCTATGATAACTAGTTATCTTTTGGAGACAAATGTTTAGGTGTTTGAGACCTAATGAGAGTTTCTTGCTTCTTGGTGTGTTATACATAGAAGTTGGAGGTTGCAAAGTTGTTAAAGATTATTGATTGAGTATAGAGGATGTTTTTGATGTGTGTGGATCCAATGAAGTATTTTGAAATTTGTTATGTTCTTTTGAAATTCAAAATATGACCATTGAGTATGAAGACCTTGTTTTAGGCCTAATTGAGAAGCCTTGAGAAAATGTGTGTGTGAAAGGCCTATGCCGACCTAAAGGGTAATGTTACATAATTTGAATACATTTTGTAAGAGTGTTTTTAAGTTGTTGATTACTGAACTTAATGGTCTTATTTGAATCTGTGGTTGTTTATGAGACGAGTCATGTATAAAGGCGAGTTATGTTTGATCATTTGAGTTAGGGTAGTAGATAGATGTGTGAGTGAGCAATATGAGTTTGTTAGAGTGTTGTAATGGGTCAAGAGTAGAGAAGAGAAGAGGATACAAAGAGAAGAGGTGAATAATCTACAAGGTTACTTGACCTAATCATTATATGAAGGTGCATGTATGAGGGAAGAATGAGAGAGGAATGTTTGAGAGTGTTTTGAATGGATGAAGCTAAACTAGTGATCACAATCAGTTGTTAGAGCAACAAGTATTTAAAGTGATATTCATTTCAGGTGGCTTAGTTGGTGCTTGGTCATCTTGGGGGGTTGTATCCTCCTTATAGATTTGGTACTCTACTAAACTAGGGGTTGGTGCTACTTGTAGAGTGGGTGCCCTACTATACTAGGGGTTGGTGCTCCTTATGGGCTTGGTGCCTCACTAAAAAATCCTTTGTGTTGTGTAATATATATGTAAAGGTTCAATGAGTTTTCTTACACTTGAGGGTTTCCCATTTTATATCTTGTGTTCATGTGTTATATGTTCCTTCATGTTCTTGTGGATGGTTTTATCACACTTAATAAGCTTGCATTGGTTTATGAATGTTAAATGGACAATATGAATTATGTATGCATGTTATGATAAATGAAATAAAAAAATTAAGGACTGATTCACCCTCTCTCGGTCATTGTGCTTTACAACAAAGGATTGACACGATTAAACTCATGTTGGAATCAATATAACTATGTAAGGAATATTAAAGTGTAACAAGAATAGCAAGTTTAAAGGTCTTGATGTATGATTCACTTAAGTAGAGCATGGTCAAATTTGAGATTGTTAGAAATAGTGTTATTGGTACAGTCATGAAAAGGTATGTGTGAATTCACGATTGCAAGTAAAGAGTATTAAGAAGGTATATTGCAATAAGAAGTTATGCCCTAGAATGAACTAGATAGTTTGACATGCATGATTGAGCAAAATTTGGTGCTTTAAGGCCCTATTAAGGCTTGTATATAAAGTTTCTCACATTTAAAGCAACAAAGGTGTCTTGAAGGCTTTTTTGGGTCTGATTTATATATCCCAAATTCTTAGAAATGGTATGAAGGCCATTGTGTATCCATAATATTATTTTTAAGACCATGATCACGTATGAGGATCCAGGTTGAGAGAGCAAAGTGTGTAGAGAAATCATGACTTGATATAACTATAAAAGGACCATCATGGAGAAAACATGCATATTTGAACTTGGATATATTGTTTGTTCTTTGTGTAAAGATCAAATAAGTGGGTTCTCTTAGTTTGAAGTCAAGTTATAATGTCAAAAGTGATGCTTTTGTGGCCTTAAAAATAAGGTAATGGTTAAATATGTGTGTCACTATGATATTAGGAGGAAGAGTGATCTAAGGATGGTCAAAAAGCTTTAAGGTCTGAAATATATGTTATTACACTACGATAACATAATTATTAGTTGTATTTCATGATGCTTTGAGGCTTAAGTGTCATAGAGGCTCATGAAGGAAGTCGACATAAGTATGATATGATACTTAGTTACAAGTAATGTGGTATAGTTGATTCATGGAGATAGTGGAACCTATGAGGTTCCTTAGATAGGTACATTGTACCAAAAGGGTACATTGAGGAGTTAAAAGTGATATATGAAGTTTTCAAAGATAAAAAGACTCAATATTTTTGTGACAAGGTATATAGCTCATAGATATGAATGGATTCATGTTAGTGACTTGTGGTAACCCAAGAAGGGTAGTTGATACTTTCAAGAATTGCATTGAAAGGTATAGATCTGATTCATAGAGTCATAGTGCTATGTGTTGTATATCAAGAAGGAACATGAAATATTAAGAGGTTGAGGTACACATATTTGTGATTTGGGACCTAACATAGGTCTATAATGCCTATGAAATGCAAAAGATGTTTTTTAAGAAGGTT
Organism: Taxus wallichiana var. yunnanensis; assembly: GCA_018340775.1. Classification (NCBI taxonomy): domain Eukaryota; kingdom Viridiplantae; phylum Streptophyta; class Pinopsida; order Cupressales; family Taxaceae; genus Taxus; species Taxus wallichiana. The sequence continues at coordinate 3,347,645 of CM031233.1, forward strand.
TGAAGGTAAAGAATCATGTTGAAGTATGTGCACAATTATAATAGTGGTATATGTTATTGAAGACCTATCATGTCCATGAAGGCATGTTGGAGGTATGACTACTGAATAAAGATGATTAAGCTTCTTGTAAAGGAACAATTAAGGAATTTTGGTCTATGATCCCTAAGAAAGACTGTTGAAAGTTGGAATACAAGGTAAGTGTGAAATAAATTGGTCAGATTTGTTATAGTCATATTGTAAAGGAGTAAGATCAAGAAGTGGGAGTTTGATTGTCCTAGACATGATATGCAAATCCTTTTTGTTTCAATCTTTCATGCATTGGTATGAGTTTTTCCAAGAGGCCCTAGTTTTTGTTCAATGGTTAGAAAAAGTGAGGATGTATGGTTGATATCCAAAAATCAATGTAAGTATATACTATCATTCTAATCAGTTATTGAGGTGTTAAGAAGAAATATTGGTCTTTGGGGGAGATACAGAGGTATGTTTTATAGTCTCCTAGCTTGAATGAATATGAGAAAGGAGTTTTTGTCTGTATGGATTTTATAGCCAGAGGAGCTGTTAAGTTTGATTGAGCTTTCAAGGTTGGTTGTTCTGAGGGGATTATGTTTCTTGTTTGAAGCTCTTATTAAAAGAATGTGTGTTACCATCAAGGAAAGGAATTAGGAGGAGTTTTTAGGCATGTTATTAGCCCATTAAGGAAAATATGGAAGTTGAGACAATCCAAGGTGCATGATGTATTCAAATTGTCTAGATAAGTAAGGTATGATCCTAAGTATGTTATTTGTCAAGCTATTGGTATCAGTTGTACTTGGTAAATATTTGAAGGTATGCATAGACATAGGGGAGAATGTGTTGTATTCTCAGCTCAAGAAATCAAGTAAGTTGGTACACAGATCATGAAACATGAAGAAGTTGGTGACCGAGCTAGTTGTGTTGCTTTAAATCTTGAAAGGTAAGAAAATGGGTGTTTTTGGTTCTATAGTTACAGTTGAAGATGGTCCATTTGTTTCGGGCATAAGGTGAGGTAAGTTTTTCATGATTTTATTATCTTATGGTCTTTATTTCTATTAATAAGGGTATACATCTCCTTGGGGGGGAATGCTTTTCTTATGCTCAAAGAATCAAAATAGAAGAGAAGAAGGTGAGAAGGAACTTGATAGGTTTGGTTGATGTTTCCAACCAAAAGGTAAGCCTATTGTGATGTCGAAGGATCTCAAGATGTTTTTGGTATGTTTAATTTTAATTAATTTCAAAATGGGTAGAATGATGTGATGGTACATGTGAGTACATTAGGGGAGATTAAGTTATTTATGTTTGTCATCAATGAGTTTTCCATCAATGACAAAGGGGGAAATTGTTGGCAGTATGTTATCATTGATGTCAAAAGAGTGATGATTTAGGTGTTTTCATTGATGTTTGAGGTATCATGGATGTCAAAAGAGGTAAGGGACATGAAGGTTGATTGGTAGTGTCATGTCAAGTTGAGTGTCTTGTTGAGATTGCTTGGTCTTGATGATGTAACATGGGTTCTTGAGTCAACATGATGGCTTGTAGAGGTGATGAAATGTTAAGAGGATGTTGTATTGATGTCATAGAGTGTGTTGAAGGTTCTCGTAGGTTGGAAAGAGTGGTAAAGTGATGAGGAGATCTGTTTGGTTGGTGTAAGCATGTTCAAGGTGCTTGTTTTTAGTCCTAGTAAGTAGGATGAGGTATGACATGATGGAGTATAGGTATGTAGCAAATGTTTGAGATTTTTTGGAGCATGGGAAATATGTAGATGAGTTGAAGAGACACTCACAAGTTTCTTAGAGTGTAGGTACATGTCTATGTCATGTTTTCTAGGTCTACACTAGACCTATTATTAATCCATAAGTTGTCCAAATGAGTCAAGTTGGATAGATTTCTATATGAATATGGATTAGTGAGACTTGTAGAAGGTGTAGTAGGCTGTTTTTGAGGTGTGGTCCAAGTTTCAGGTGTTGGTTTGCAAGTTTGAGCAAGATATTGCATTTTTGCTCATATTGAGTTCTAGAAATGAAAATTTGAGATTGAGTTGGTCCGTTTGATGCTCGTTGGAATGTGTAAACTCTATATGGGAGGCTAAAATATTAAGGGAAGTTGGGGAATGGAACTAGAATGATCTCCAAGAATTAGTTCAGAAAATAAGGCCCCAAGCTTTATAAACAATCATTAAGAAGGTAAGAAGGTTCTAAACCCTCCTAAAACTGGTGAAAGAAAAAAAACTGAGAGCGGGGATTGAATCAGTGTGTAATAAGACTTTTAATAATTTCAAATTTAACCATTCAATAAAATTTCATTAACTTAATCATTCACCATTCATCATGCATTCAAGAATTAGAGAAAAACATGAGCAAAGAGGAATATATCAACACATGAACACAAGATATAAGTGGGAAACCATCAAGAGGAAGAAAACCCACTGAAACAAAACTTTATTATAGCCTTGTTTAAAATTTATTTGGGCACCGACCCAATAAGGAGCATCAACCCATAGATTTAATGAGGCATCAACACCATAAAGAGCACCAACCCCTAGTTTAGTGGAGAACCAACCTTACAAGGAACATCGACCCCTAATTTAGTAGAGTACTAACCCTACAAGGAGGAACCGACCCAATAGATGAATTAACACTAAAAAATACATATGAAATGAATTCCATTTCTAAAATATTTCTCACGTAATCGATGATGACTTAATGAAGCTCACTCTTCTCCTATATCTTCCCTAAAACTTCTCTCTAGCCTCAATGCCCAAAACCTCTTCCAATCGGTTGGGCACCCGAGATACTTGAGTCATCTTGATTCAAGACCTTCCAAATCAATTAAACTACCTCTTCTTCTACCAGGTCTATACCAGCGGAAGTGGAGGTAGATTTGGGGTAGGTAGTTCTACCACCAACAAGGTCAAGGACCCTCTAATTTTCCACCCCCAAACAACTTGAACTTCAAGCTGATTTCCACATCTGCAATAGCTTTCCATCACCTGATATATCTCTATAGAATCATCACAACATCATTACCCTTTCATAAAGGTCACAAGGACCTCCATCAACTTCCTCAAATATCCCTCTAGGTCACACTTTTCTTCCCCTTGCACAACTAGCTCAAATGATCCTTCTAAACTACTTTTATATATGTTTCTTTATTACAAATCACATAGGTCAACCATAATAAAGTAAAAAAACTCCCCAAAACATAATAACATCATCAACATATCAGCTATAGGATCATATAGGTCACCACAATCATCTAGAGCATGCTAGACCACCATTAGGACTCAAGAAGCCCTAAAACACTAAAACAAGCCAACTCATCATAAGAGGAATGTTATAGAGTAAAAACAACTTCACCAAAGCATGGAACACACTTAGTTATGTTGTCTAATCATTTTCCATCAATCATGAAAAATAATAGAGAAACATCTCAAGCCATGAAACCTACTTGATACCATGCACAAACAAGCACCCTCGAATTATTCTTCGAGAGAAAAGGCCATAACTTCCTCAAACCACATCAAAAATAAAGTGTGATATACCTTTGGAAATATATTTATCTCAAGGTCATCGAAAACTCAAACCGTGCCACAAATCTAATTGTAGCACCTCCAAAGCTGCTCGACCCCAGGACTACTCCAAGCTATCCATAAACTAGCCTTGCAAAATAGGGCACACTTGACCTCCTAAAGGCTCAAAAATGATCTTAAACCATCATATACACATGAAGAAAAACTCCCATGATTCAATAAATTATAAATTATTCAAAATTTCTAATGGAGAAATTTTTGACAAAATTAATTCTTCATAAACTTGTATTTTTGTGTGGGGACCACATACTATCAAAAACTTTAAATCACATTAACTAAAATATGGAAAATTCCTCTACAACCTCCAATCATCACATTTGCAAAAGGAATCAATTATGGACCACTACAATGAATTTCTTCCAAGTCACTACACATCTATCTTCTTCACAATTTTTCATAAAAATGTTATGATCAAACAACCTCATTCCACTTGGTAAATATTCATAACATGCGTATTCAACTATCCCCAAGAGCTTGGGTCCCGATACAAAATATACACTCTCCAACAAGCATTAGAAAGTCAAAATTTAGCCTTGGTTTCTGACCTTCACAACTCGGTTTTAGTAAAAATGGCATAACTTTCAAATTATTCAACATTAGGTCCTAAAATTTAGAGCACACCATCATGTCAACCTACCAAAACTCTCCATTAATCAAATTTTCCCAAATATGTGTAGAAGTACCGGATCCACCACACCAAGACATGTTTTTTCAAGGATTAGGTCTAGGAAAATACCTAAAATCACAGTCTAACACCCGAACCAACATGTAAGGCACTTATGAGTGCCTCTACACATCATCTAAATGCTTCATTTCAACATGTCATACCTCATTCTACTCACTAGGACTCACAAACAAGCACATGAAACATGTTTGTTTCACTAATTCTGGCCACCTCATCACCTTGGCTACCTTTCACACCTATAATGACCTTCATCAAACTCCATGAAATCATCCTAGCACATCCAAAAGAATTCATCACCTCTACAAGCCCTCAAAATGACTCAAAACACCATGAATCACCATGCAAGACCAACAAGATTCACCTTGGCTTGACATTACCAATCAATGTTCATGTTCCACATACCATTTGACATCAATGCAATCAATGACAACATTGACAACATCACTCTTTAACATCAATGACAACACCATGGAAAAAATATCCCCTTTGTCATTGATGAAAACCCTATTGATGGAAAAACACATAAGACTAAATCTCCCTAATGAATATAAATTCCATCAGCTCATTCCCCCTTTTGACATTAATGAAAAAGTAAAAACATGTCTGAAACATCTTTTTGACTACACCAAGGGCTCACTACTTGGTTGGAAGTATTAACCAATCATGACAAGCTTCACTCTTCATTTTCAAAACTGATTTTAAGTCCTTGGGGAAAAAAATTCCCCCTAAGCAAATGCATACTCTTAACATCTAACTTTGACCTTAAACAATCACTTCTTACTCCACAACTGATGCAAATGAACCAAAAACAACATACCAAATGTAACAAATAGCCTCTTATCTTTTAATGACATATTGAATTCACACATGTATTCATAGATACAAATAAATTTCCTTCTTAAGATGATCTCAACATAACTAAATCCCCTTGATTCCTATACTCCTTCAAACACTATCACATTGATTTTTCATGACTGACCTTGCTCGGCTCCTTAAGAAATAAAAACCTTACCTTCCAACATAACACTTGAACTTCTTCCTTTTTCTTGAATTTTAAGACACCATACTCAACAAGAACCAATCAAACTTCACAAGAATAAGACTAACAATCAGACTATACCCTTGTTCAACAACTCAACTAATAAAATCATATACACTTACCAGTCCTTGCATCCTTTGGAACTCTCCTACTTAGTTCATATTTATTACAATGTTTATATACAAACTCAGATTAGGCCATACCTTATTCTTGATGTACCTATCCCAGTCTTCTCATACTTGTCACAACCCTACCAACATAGACTTTTTAGTCTCTATGCTTACAAAAACACTTCTCTCACTACTTGTTCTCTCATGATGTCATAATGATCAACAAATTCAATACTTTCTTGCCCATATTTATTTTTACACGGTCCTCATACTGTCTTGTCTTGTCATGTCTCCAAGTTCACACATACAACCTTTCTTAAAATAGTTAAGCTCCCCTCAGACCATGATACTCTCCTTGATCTTACTCAGATTGGGTCATTTAACATTTACCTTATTTTCTAACTTTCAGTAGTCTAAAAGCACCTTTAAAGCATAAAACTCGGTCATTAAGGACTGAATATTCATTCTCGATTATGTCATGTTAAAAACAAACCTACCTCACATCTTTATGTTGTCTTGAATGTTTCAAAAGATGTCTACAAACCTTCAAACTTGATTCATTACCTATTAACAACCTTTTTAGGACTGTTACACACATGAATGAGGTCACATAATACAAACTTGAGCTCATCATACACTTTCCTATCTATTTACTTACTTACGAAAGCATGGCACATCTTCATACCAGATTACAAGTTCTTGATCCTTTGTTATATTTCACAAACCACATAATCATATTGTACTTTCAACACACTTTCTTAAGGCATCACTTTGTTTGAAACCTTAACAATACAAATCTAACATAAATAAAAACTTTATATCACTTCATATGACCTTCAATCCCGATTTCTTAATATTGACCCTCTAAGCTCGATATGACTTGCCATTAGTTTCCTCTATTATACCATCACATAGATATCTTCCACCTTTTTTTCTCCTACTAGACCTTCATTCTTCCATTTGATTCTCATAGATTATTTAATCCTTTAAGGCAATGCTCGAAGAAGAAACACAAACCTTCTATATCTTCAAAATGTCTTGACATAATCTGTATAAATTTATTTGCAAGAACACAACATGAATCAAACATCTTTTGTATTTCACACATTACTTTGTTCTACTATTGTAGACATAAAATCATGCACTTGGGTACATTTCTAGCTCCTAAAATCATACTTGCATTCATATGATTTCTAAGTAAGAAAACTTGTAATTGGAATCTATCTTTAACATCTTTGTTTGGTTTCCTATCTTATTTTTTGTCTTTTATACCCTACTACCCGATCGGTACTTCACTTTCTTATCTTTTATGGATTTGGACACCAGCACCTAGACAAGATGCCAACACCCGGACATGACATTCGTGCCCAAACAACCTCATCCTTCTCAGCCGCTACCGATTGTTTTCTATCTTACTCACTTCTTTTAGGTCTATTTTATCTTTTGTGCATCTTACTTTATTATGGGTTAGCCTTCTAGTTGTCAATTACAAAATTCAACCAAGGGAATCATATAAATAAAAAGATATGTGACCAAAATAAAGGACCAATCTCTAAGCATCTATTATCATCACCTAAGGTTGCATCCAAAGTAATCGAAGATCATAAAAGGCATCCATCTAACACTTATTCAAGGGACAAGGGACTGTATTTTATTCATAAACTTCATAGGAAGGGTTACAAGCACACTCAGCGATTATATTGCGACATAAAGGAAATAAACAACAACTACCAGTGACACTTGTGTGACACTAGAAAAATCAGGTTCGACCACCGCATAGTTACTGAGTGCTTAGTAGTGGACTCGTGCACCTGGGCACCCCTAACACAATCCAGTGCCCTAGTCCGGGCTTATCCAAAATTCCAAATTTTACAGAGCATATTTGTGATAGTTTTCCCTTCTTGTTCTTCGATCTTCTAGTCCAGATCACTTTGAGGAATAACACAAATCAGATAAGTCATTCATTTCCTCTCTTACACTTAGGGTTTCAAATTTAGTTAGCTTATTGCTTGTGTCAAAATCTATACTATAAAATTTATTTATCATATGTGACTTTGCAATATTAAGATTTACCATAATTCTATTTTTGTTAAATCATTTGGTGAACATGGATTTGAAAATTCGGGATATTCATTTTTAATATTCTTTCCAGTCTTCTTTCATGGCTCCTAAAGCTCCTAAATTCTCCTTGTATGAATTACTTCAAAAGCACCCAGTTTGCAAAGATACTCTCACAAAATCCGTACACACAATGTACCTCCTTGTGATACACCACCTTCGAGAAATAAGTGTCATTTTCAATTGTATCTTATACTCGTCTATTAGTTCTGATAACACATTTTCTCAAGCTATCTTAGAGTCAATTCAAGCTTTACACCATATTTTTCAAGATAAATTTCAAGATATGGAATCCATGATTACATCTCTCAAAGCTAAAATAAAATATCTCAAGGATGCTTCTTAAGCCCATGCTTGTTCTTCTTCTACTCCCCATTCTAATTCTATGTCTTCTACATGTGCTCATATCAGTGAACCTCAAGTCTTACAGCCTCCTGCACCTCTCAAGTTTGATTTCAATACTAAGCAACACGATATTATTCCGTAGCTCCTCAATCATTAATTGATCCAATTGTCATCTACTCATTGCTATCCTCCTTATCGGTTTGTCGAATATCAAGGTCTCCCATTTTTCCATTATCATCAAATCAATAGACATAATGACAATGATTTCTATACTTTAAAATGAATAATCAAACACCTTGAGCATCAAGATTTTATCTCATTTGTTACATAACATCATGTTATATATGCCAATCTCTAAATGTGACGTCCAAATGGGCTCCTAAATCTTATTCTTCTATGACCAATGAGCATCATGCCATCACTTCTAATGTTCCTTCTTCATTCAGTCAAATGCCACCTATACAACCTATTAAAACTTATAAATCACCTCTCAAGATCCATCCTCCATCACCTCCTCCTACTAAGTCTTCTACCATGTCACCAACTCCTAAGCAACCTCCTCTAAAAATTCTTACAACACCTCCTCCTCTCAAGTATTCTACAACATTATCAATCCCACATAAGCTACAACCAATCATTTTGTCAAGGAAACTACTCCTTACATTGATCCCCTTAGTAACATCAACTAGATCTACACACTTGGGGGCATCATGCTTACTTCCCCCTCCTAGCATTATTAGGTATCTATCATTTCTATCACTATTACGCTCGATGCTTCGTAATTCCTATTTGAAATAAATATTACACATCTTAATACACTTTGTATTATCATTACCCTATGACGCACTCTAGTTCCACAGTTCATACTCAATCTGTTGAGGGTCTAAATTTGAAATTAATATCACCATGATTTACTCTTCACGCTCTATGCTTCACTATCTATCTTTCTAGTGCACATTTTAAAACCATTTCCCGATGACGAACTCTTGTTCTATGGGTCATTCTTGATTGTTGAGGGATATTTTATAAAGGAACCTCATCTCATACTTATTCACATCCATTGGGGCCCCCACTACTCCTATCACATTCACATTGCATACCATTTCATCACTCTTATAACATATTGCATATCTTAGTTGCATCTATTCTTGCTTTCTTATACTTACACATATACTTTGTTTACTATGATAGTCGTATATCAATGTGTCATCATTTTTCTATATACACATGTGCGTTCACTTGGTCTTTAGTTATGAATGTAGAGTTCCTGAGATCTTTACATGAACTAATGATGCTCGATACTATACCTCTTACCAAAGTCCCACCAAGGCTCCTAGGGGCATCTACATTTCTACTCTTACACATCACATGTTCTATTGTTTCATTTTATACTTGCTTCTATTCTTACTAAAGCACACTACTTGTTCCATTGGTACATATATGTCTTGATATACTTCTTATATTTCTAACATGCTAATGAGGTGCTTCATGTGAAACATTTTCCTTACAGAACTATTTACAACCATGGTTGTCTATTACATCTTGATAGACATTGTTTTTAATTATATGCTATTGTTTATGGGCTATGCCCTATGTCTTATTTGATCACTTTGCTTATATGATTTTGGAAAATTCTTCCCTAATTTTCTTGTGATTGTGAGTGATGTCCCACGTATGAAACCCAATTTTTGTAGTCTATCTTGTCTAATTCCATTACATGCTTGCTTCTTTTTCTACTAACACATCTTACTAGCCATCTTGTTTACATGTGCCTTGGTTTCCAACATACACATTCATTCCCCCCTACAAGGCATACACTTGCGATCAATTTCAGTCCTCTCTTTGACCTGCATTCTCCTAACGATGTCACATGCACCCCAAACGAGGGGGCATACATTGATGAATCAGTCACCCCATACAATAGCTCAAAGCTACAAAATAGTACATTTCAACACATGAACATAATATATTATGGTTACAAAAATGACCCAAAATATGACTTGGGTCCTCCTCGGTTCACCTCAAACTCCAAAGCACCTAGATACTGAGACACTAGTGCCTAAGCATTCCCGACCTCCCACGGGTGCTTATGTCTTAGGGGAAAAACAATTACTTTCTCAAATCAACAAAATTTTCAGCAGTTCATGAGTAGTTTTCACAAAGACAAGTACAATCCTCCAACAATAAGAATGCATTATTTCTCCATTTTCTACACGGAACAAGTAAAAACTAATACAATACAACCGAGAACTAAATATGGATCACCTCATCTAGAATGCTTTGTATAATTCGGGAAGTAGTCATGGATGGAGAGTAACACTAGACCTCTCTTCGTAACACTCTTTTCCGTGGCGTGAGATTGCCCAAAAAACTTGCTCTTGGCATGAGATCACCCAAAAACTCATTCTTGGTGTGAGATCGCCCAAAAACTAGCTCTTGGTGTGAGATTTCCCAAAGAACTCACTCTTGGTGTGAGATCACCCAAAAAAATATCTTCCATAGCATTTCAAGAAATTTTCTATCCTTTTACACTCATGTTCATGTGTGCTTGTGCACACTTTCCTTTTACTACTTTTACACACATTTACATACTTTTACATAATTTTACATACTTTTACAAAGTTTTCATAATACATGAATTTGATTACTCTTTCTCTCTTCTTTTTTATGCCTGTCCTTAATACACAACAAAAAGAATCCGTACATCAAGCAAAATAACATGTACACCATGGTACAACATAATACGCTTCACCCCTAGGGTCACTTCCTCTTTCTTAGCTTTCATGCTTCATTTTTATCACTTCATGCTTTTACTTGTCTCCTCGGCACGTTATTGCCATCACACTCTACATGGTTATCAGGTACACATATCTTATCTACTTTATGTTATCGATTATTCACTTAACAACATAAAATGGGGGAAAATGTAGACACAAAATCATGCACTTGGGTACATTTATAGGTCCTAAAAGCATACTTACATTCATATGATTCCTAAGCAAGAAAACTAGTAATTGAGAACTATCTTTAGCCTCTTTACTTGGTTTCTTGTCTTCTTTCTCGATTTTTATAAACTACTACCTATTCGGTACTTCACTTGCTTATATTTTATGGCTTTGAACACCAATGTCCAAACAGGATGCCAACGCCTGTGCCCGCATCCTTTTGGGCTCCCGATCCTTTTCTATCGTACTTGCTTCTTTTTAGAATCTTATTTTCTTATGGGTCGACCTTCCAGTTTTCAATTACAAAATTTAACCAAGGGATTCATATAAATACAAAGCTATGTGACCAAAATAAATGACCAAGCTCTAAGCATCTATTATCATCACCTAAGGTTACATCTAAAGGAATATAAGAGCATCAAAGACATCCATCTAAGACTCCTTTAAGGGATAATGGACTCCATTTTCTACATACACTTCATAGGAAGGGTTACAGTGCACTCAATTATTATATGTGACATACAAGTAATAAATAATGACTTCTAGTGACACTTGTGCAATAGCAAAAAAATCGAGTTCGACCAACTGTGCAAAGTCATGAGTTCCTAGTAGCAGACTTTGGTGCCTGGGCACCCTTGATCTAGTCCAGACGTCCTAGTCGGGATTATCGACAATTCCATATTTTCTGAGCACATTTGTGAAAATCTGCCCTTCCTATTCTTAAATCTTCTAGTCTAGATCAATTCAGAATAACAAAAATCAACTAAGTCATTCCTTTCCTCTCTTGTACTTAGGGTTTCATATTTAGCTAGCTTATTATTTGTATCAAAATATGTACTTTAGAATTTATTTATCATATATGACTCTAGAATAGTAGGATTTAGCATAATTCTATTTTTTTAAAATCAACTATTCATCTTAGGACTATACATACCCTTTTCATGACTTTCTACCTTGTAATCATATAACTTTAACCTTGAGACCGCACAACAACATTATCCTTCTTACTCATCATGAGTCTTCTTGATGCACTTTTCATGAATATACTAGATCTTTAAGACACATTTTTGATGCATTTGTTTATTGTAAATGATGCTTCACCCTTGTAATAGAACTTCTATGAATGATCAACCATCAAACTTACCTTTTCACTCAATTTCGATCGTCATAGGATTGAATAGATATCTTCACAACCCAAATGGTCTACCACATAAATGAATGAGATCAACATACATACAAGCTTTTCAATATACCTCCATAAGTCTTCAAGCTTCTTCATGTACTCACCGCACAAATTAAAATCCTTCTTATTACTATACCAAGACTATGTAACACATTCCATGACCTTCAATGCTCAAGAAAACTACAATACATACCTTGTAAAAGTATCTTCAAATATGTCTTCATAGTTCTCAAGTTTGTCACACACCTCAACCCACATTTTAGGTCATGAGACATCTTCTCAAGTCTTCAATATATCTGTACATATATGGAAAGTTTCAAGCACCTTGACATGCCTAAAATTAGTCTTCAAATTTACTCATAATCCTCTAGACAACCAAATACCTTCTTGAGACACATAGAACCTATTAATCATGACTGATTTACATATTTAAAATGACTATCTCCTTCTAGGGTATAGATCATGAATTCATACAAACAATATAACTTGAATAAAACTTCATGAATGATAAACATACCTTAGAGCCTCCTAAAGATGAATTAATTCCATGTTAGACCTTTAAGTATATTCGATCTGTCAACTAACTGAAATAATGCACCTATGGTTCCATATTTTAATTCAATAACTATGCATAAAAAGTTCAAACAACAACTTGCTATAATCCCCTAAGACTAATAAATTTTGAACATGATGAAGCAACCTTGTGTCTTCTCAAAATAATCAACAGAGAACTTCTTCCATGAAATGTGCTCATCGACCTTACAATAGCCTATATAAATTTCTTTTCATAGTCTAGGAACAACTAACAATATTTACACAACATTCAAGCAATCCTCCCTTTAGATATATAAAAATTATTGATATGAAAACAAACTAATATCTTCATGTTGATGCCGCCAAGCAATTACAAACATAACCTTTAACAAATTCCACATATGTCTTCATGATCCTTTTTGATGGTCATCCACTATTGGTACTCCAAACTCGAGTCTTTAAACCACTTAAGGTTGACTAATCATGTCTTTATACATATTTCATTGCAAAACACACACTCTTATTCTTAAAGCCTTAAAATTGAATTTATTTAGCCAACCAAGAACAAAGAAAAACATACCTTACATTCCTTCAATATAACTATACCAACTTTACAACTAACCTCCTCAAAACAATCAAACTCAACAATAAATAAATGAATGAATTTTAGCTAAGCGCATATGATTTTCTTCAACCTTTGGTTCAAAATTCTTGACATCATTTACATGGTTAGGATTCTTAACATCCTTGATTAACCATTATTTCTCTTTGACTCATGATGCATTGCTTCTCCCAAGTCAAGTGCTCATGCGAGACATCGACCCCTTATTCACTGCACCATGCCCTTCATTACGGTGAAAAACATTTCTTTTTCCTCATTAAACTCGAGGCCCGCTTTACAAGACTTACCCCCACTTTAGTAATTAACATTGCAACAACTTTGCCACACATTCCTTTATGCGGTTTTTTGACTTACTTTAACTCGGTGTGTTTGAAGTTCTTCTACTTGTAATCGAGCCCTCTAACATAAGAATTTTTGTTCCATTTCACCACTTAATTATATCCTTTAATCCATTCATTTCGGCATTTTTGTATCACTTTGATTATTTTACACCAAACCTAGCTCTCACAACTTGCAAAGAGAGGGCTCCCCAATTCACTATAATGCATACCTTGCTATGCATGAGATCCTGGGATCGACCTCTTGCTTGCACGTTTCGTGCTAACCCTTTAATGCTTGCCATTTTATTCATGTGGGTTTGCCAAATTTCCATGTTGATCGCTAATACCTTAGCTCACTCAAGCGGGCTATCTCCTATCGTGGGTTCCTTACATTGGCTCCTTGTGCCATGTTTTCATCTTCTAATTTTTACATGTATTGACCCCACATCACCCATCGATGCTTCCAAAATGTCAAGCTTGGGGAGCTCGACCAATTTTCCACCTGTCCGACTAATGACTAGACCTAATATCCCCTAGCCCTCATTCTCTCTACTCACTTAGAGTTTCATCGGAGCTTAATGTAATAGCTTGCCACCACTCAATGTGAAATTAACACCCAACTCAATTTTTGAGCTATTTCAACACCGACCCTCTATAACATGACTCACCGAGTATTTGGATAAACTACTCACCATTCTTGCCTCCTGCTCAGCACCAAAAATCTACCAAACTACCCCATAGATCACCCACCATATCAACTGGGCTGGTGGGGCTCTTAACCAAACATTGACCCCAAAAACCAGACCTTCCCTTATTTTGCAATTTTTGGGAACTTTTCAGATTGGGAGGGTCATGAAAATGACATTACCTGCACGGGAGCCATTTTTCCAGTTTTTCCCATTTTTCCTCATCTTGGTTCCCTACGGGGCTCACTTGAGCTTACCTTAATCTTTCAAATTGGGCTCCTAAGTTTGAAAAGCAAGAAGAGTAAAAAATCCTCTTATGATCTCAACACCCCCAAAAACACCGTATATTCTCCCAAAATGATAGGATCTCGCCACAACCTAGGTGAATACACTTAGTGGCCTAATAAGTGTTCAAATCAAGGCCTCCTTGTTGTCAATTTCACCCTGGGGTGAAAATGGATAAAAGTTTTACGACTCACGGGGCCATCTACCTACTAGATGCGGGTATAAAAACTTCCTTAAAGCATCCATTGGGCATGGAGTCCTTTGAAGCATCTTGAACTGATATGAACATAAAAAAATTCACCTTGGATCCCCTTGAACGTTGTCAAAGATTTGGAACCGACACCGCTTGTATTTGGACTTTCCTTTTTCTTGATTTTTCCAAATTTTCATAAGAAAATATTACAGTTCACATGAGTGGAAAATTATTTTGATTTTGAAATTTTCTTTTCTCTCCATTCTCTACAAACTTGATCCGTGGGATCGCATGATAAACACTTGGAGTTTCCCCAACATCCGATTCTTTTCCAAGTCGAAACACAACTAAAATTATTTCTTGACAAGATAAAACATCGCAGACTTGTAGACACATGCTGATTTGGGATGTATTTTTAGACCGCAAAAGAATTGATATTCTTTTCTTTCTTAGGTTGTTTACTTGGGACACTTCGCTTGAAAGGAGATGCTCTTACTAAATTTGAGGAGGCTATCATGACATCGCCATATGAACACATAAGACTTCCTTGAAGCTGATTTTGTTTATTTGAAAAGGGGTAATAGAAGCTCAATTGTTGTTCGAAGGAATAAGATGATGGAAACACATTAAAATTTGTCCCTCAATCTGATTTTAGTTGCTCTACATTTGAATTTTCTTGAGGATTGCAACTACTTTATGAAATTATGATACGTTTGCTATAACTACTTACTAGGAACATGATGTACTATGCATGGAGTAACCACAAACAAAACTATGTACAAATAAATAAATTATACATGCCTCAAGTGAAGCATGCAGAGTGTGCATAAGCACTTCTTCTATTGAAAAAAACCTACTCCTACCCTACACTAACTAGAGAAATGAGCAACTCAAACAAACCTTGACACTGGAAAGGAAAAGTAGCTACCCTTCCTCATAATTTTCAGCCACGTAGATGATTTAGAATTAGACACAGTTGTGGTTAAGAGTGAAAAAATGACTGCAAGCTGATTTTCCACTCTACTCATCAAGGTATCAACTAAAAATAAGACAAATACCTCCTCTAGCTACTCTTCATTTAGTTCTAAGAGGAATTGCAGCTGACCCTTGGCACTTTGAAACTCATCCTCATGCTCATAAGTAAGCATGAATGGTTTTGGATTCTCCTTTGGATCCAATGAAGCCAAGCACTGAGGGGCAAGGTCCGATCCATTTGGATTTTCCCACCGCTCGAATTCGAACTTTAACAAGGAAGTATTCTTGTAATCTTTCCTGGAAAAGGTGATTTTCTCGTGAGCTAATATCCTTCTTTTGGCTCATCTATAGATAATTTATCCTCTACATTGATGACTGGTATGAGAGTGATGTAATACTTTTCCCCTTCTTCCTCATCCGGTGTGGAATTTGGAAGATTCAATTCCTCTAATATTGATTCAAGAGGACTATTATGAAGTGTAGGATGCTCTTACATGTTGTCCTTCATGGCAACAAGCTATTTTTGTTGAAGGATGACTGATGGAGTAGCAAAGGATGTGATATCCATATGATCTTCTCCATCAAAACACTCCACCAAGTCAGATAATAAATAAATCTCCTTGCTATCGTGATGTACTGAGGCTTCTCCCTCCTCCATGATGACCTCCAAATCTGTAAATTTTTCATCATATTCAACTTCATCCTCAAACATAAGGCTCAGGAGTTCAAACACTCCTAAAAAATTAGATTTTTGGAGAGATGAAGTAGGATGAGGATTTGAAATCTCTTGTTCAACTTGTTCATTGCTTGAGGCCCCTAAATCTATTTGGCTCCCATCCATGGCATGAATCTCCTTATGATTGATTGGAATGCTTGATGATGACTTCATTAGACTGCTGCAACCTTC
Organism: Taxus wallichiana var. yunnanensis; assembly: GCA_018340775.1. Classification (NCBI taxonomy): domain Eukaryota; kingdom Viridiplantae; phylum Streptophyta; class Pinopsida; order Cupressales; family Taxaceae; genus Taxus; species Taxus wallichiana. The sequence goes on from CM031233.1 coordinate 3,364,196, forward strand.
TAAAAGTGTTGCAAGCTCTTGACATGTAAGGAATTAGGGGTCATTGCATTAACCTAAAACAACTTGCACACTTGGAAGATTTTCTTCATTTGATTTCACATGTTTTTCTTCTTACTAGTCCCGAGCAGATTTTCTCTCCTCCTCTCGTTGATTCTCGTAGCTAGTAGATGAAAAAAACTTCTATAAATATAGTGCCACTGTGGACATTGCATTTTGAGAAAAGCGATTGTTGATATTCATCAACTTGCTCTTAATCTTGATCTGCTGCAACATCAACTTCAAAATTAGCCTTAACCACCATTGTTTCTTCAAGCTCAACCTCTCCTGAAGGCCTCACCATAAAGGGAATTCTATCAATTCTAAATCTTAAATCCTATTTTCTCAAGTTTCTAATCATCTCTTCTTTTTGGGGTCCTCTTCTTGTTGCCCTTGGTAGGTTTTCTGATCTTCACCTTTGCAAGATGGATTTGGGAATGCAAGAGGAGGGGTGGGTTAGGTTACCACTGATATTTTCATTGTTTGTGGTGGTGGAGGAGGTACAACTTCTTGTTTCTTAGGAGGGGATGAATTCTTGGAAGGGAAAAGGGCATAAAATTCAAGATGGGATGGGAGACTAGAAGATGGAGAAAGGGATTCCATAATGGGGGAAACAACTAGAAAGTTAGACAATGGGTTTTAGGTTGAGATTGCATGGATGGAGGTATAGGAAGGTTGTGTGATGGTAATGCAATGGCTTCCCATTGATAGGATTGACCAGCATTGGACTCATAAGCCTCCCTCTTTTTTATCCATTCCCAACTTGGGTCAATGTTTTAATTATGAATTGAAGCTTTTGTTAGGGACTAAACTTACTTGGTAGAGAGACAATCCATGGATATGAAATGTTGAGACCAACCTGGGTTGCCCTCTTGATATCCTTAGTTTTGATCGAGAACATGCTGATCTCCAACTCTTGAACCTTCCTTTGAAAATAAACATCTCTAGGTGTAGGATAAATTCTAGGATCTACATATTGCTGCTCTTGAACAACTACATACTTTGGAAGATAACCAAACTGATTTTTTTCTTTCTCATGTGGATATGTATACTGCTGATTTTCATCATAATATAGGCCTGGAGGTGGTTGATGGTAACCTGAGAATGAATCTTGTAAGCTTTGAGGTGTGTAGAATTGATATGTCTACTACTTTGTAGGTGTGAATTTCATGCAAGGGATGAAGTCATGATTACACAACTTCATGAATGGAAGAAGAATGAAATATATGGAAAGAAAAATAGATGGAAATGGATGGAAAGAAGTTTTACAACTCGAGAGATTGATTGTTTAGATCAATGGAGTCACCAAATGTGTTTTAGGTTTTGAAGCCTAGATTACTTGAGTCTTTCAATTGTTGCAGCTTGAAGTAAGTCTTCAACTTAAAGTAATCAACTTTCTTGAAGTAATGGAATAGCTTGAAGTAATACAACTTACTTATTCTTCTTATCAAAGTTCTTGAGCTACATTACTTCCCCTTATTCATTGGAGTTCGAGACGTGATTACTTCAGCCTTCCTCCTTCTTTGTTCATCGGTGTTTGGGATGTACATTACTTCCCCTTCTTATCAGTGTTTAGAAGCGCAATTACTTAATCCTTTCAACTTGAAGTAATTAGATTACTTGAAGTAGTGCAACTTAGAGGTGTAACTACTTAAGTCTTTCAATTTGAAGTAATGCAACAACTTGAAGTAGTGCAACTTGGAGGTGCAACTACTTAAGTATTTCCTTTTAAGTTACAAGATGACTTGAAGTAAACAACTTACTTGAATTAATTGTAATTCTTAAGTAATCAGATTTTGGAAGTCCAATTACTTAAGTCTTTCACTTTTGAAGTAATCAACTTACTTCCTTCTCTTCTCTTCTTCTTATTAGTGTTTAAAAGTGTAATTAATTACTTTTCTTTGTTGTACTCTTTGGATTGTTGATTACTTAGCAAGAATACAAGATGAGATCACCGATTACTTCTCCTTTCTCTTTTTGCAACTTTCTTTTATTGTGAGGATTCCGAACTATAATTTATTTTTCCAAGAACACATCAAATCAGCAAAATGGAAATTCTTCAAATGCACTCTAGTTAAATTTCTGACTTAAATTCTTATCCCATTGGGCATGTCAGAACTGTTATAAAAAACGTAGCACCCTAATATTTGGAAATGCAGATCTCCACTTTTTGCTAACATGGGTACCACCTCTCAAGCTGTGGGACTTGCGTGCTTAAGGTGGACCTCCGGATAAGGCCGAATTCATCTTCCTAAACTTACTGCTACAACTAACAAACTATACATAGTATAACAATTACAAGGATATAAGGAGAGAGAGTGCATGAAAAGGTAAATCCTACACTAAGGGGAGATGGCACTAGAAAAAGGGGGTGTGCTAGACAATCTTCCCAGCCTGCCAATGGAGAAGGATGAACCTGGAGAGGGTGGACATGCACCATAGACCAAATCACATACACTTCACCATCCCAAATAAACACAACTACTAAATCCTATAATAAACACAAAAATATGCACAAAACACTTTTATTACAATGAGAGACAAGAAAGAACAGTCAAAACCATGAAAGGTTAGAGAGATTAAAACATGCATTGATTTTTATTGCTCAAGAGTATACGTAGTAAATCATTTAGGGAGAGGCAAGAGATGCCATTACAAAATTCAAAGTGAAAGCTTGAGGCCCAAAATTCACAAAAACCTAGCTATGGAGAAGAGGGGAGCATGGGGAGGAAAATGACTAACCACGACAACAATGCATCCCCTTACAATTTATAGAATTTTGAGGAGAGAGAGAGAATGTGTGAGACTCAAATGCATGACTTTCTTCGAACTCAAAACTCAATTATTGATGTGATGGAAGCATGAGACACATTCAAATACCATATCTTTCGTACTCTTTTGTGCAGAGGAATAAAATGGCCTCCATACCTCATTAATGGTGGTATATAAATTTGTATAATTCACTTTAAGTGTAGGAGAAGTAATTCTATTTTTTACCCCCTTTCCTTTTCCAAATTCGAAATATGAAGTTTCTAGTGTGTAAAGGGCTCCGATTTATTTACGGAAAGTCCAATTTTGTGTGAAACAAATCTTCCAGATGAAAGTTATGGAATTTTCAAGTTTTGTACTTCTGTGGGAAACCAGGGTTCCATTACTTCTACTTCTCCTTTCCATCGGACTTCTCCAATTTCTTTACTTTTCTTATTTTTAGGGAAGAAAAATAATTTCAATTCAATGATTACTTCAACTTGGTCTAACCTTCTTTCGAGTTTAGGATGTGCATTAATTACCTTGGGTGGTAAGCTCACCACCCATCTCATTTTTTAGCTTTGTTCATGGCTCGGTCTGGTGACTTACTTTGCAACTTGACCATCTTCCTTTTGCATGCACTGATAAAAAATTCTTTTAGTTCAAAACCCACCGAGATTGAGTCTTTCTTCTCCTAAAAACCACATTGCAATGTCTTGTTAACCCCCTTAGCTGGTCATTTCACTTTAATTTGATCACATGGCTTCATAACGCAAGTCTTCACCCTTGTGTTTAACGCTTTGCAATGTTGACAATTCACCTCGCTAGCTCGGTTGAATCACCCACCGAGCTCCCTTTTCGACGTTTCTATTTACTTTTATTCCTCTTATGGTGAATAGGTTATGCAAGACTTCATCCCTCAAATCACCACAATGTATTTCTTCTCCCAAATCAGCACTCATGCAAGAGATTGACCCCTTATTCACCCCAACATGCCCTTCATTTCGGTGAAAAACATTTCTTTTGCTTCGTTAAGCTTAGGGCCCGTTTTACAAGACTTACCCCCACTTTACAGTTAACATTGCAAAAAAATTAGCCACACGTTCCTTCGTGTTGTGTTTTGACTTAATTTGACTCGACATTTGGATGTTCTTCAACTTGGTAACCAAGCCCTCTAAGAAAAGACTTTGCCTTCCATTTCACCGCTTAACTCTATCCTTCGATCGACATTCATTGCAACATTTTTGTATCACTTTTCTTATTTTTCATCAAACCTAGCTCTTACAACTTACAAAGCAAGGGCTCCCCAATTCACCGCAATGCATACACTGACATTGCTGAGCTCTTGGGATCGACCTCTTGCATGCACACTCAAGCTAACCCTTCCATGCTCACCATTTTTTTGTTATGGGTTCACCAGATTTCCATGACGATCGCTCATCCCTTAGCTTGATCAAGTGGACTATCTCCTGTTGTGGGATCCTTACATTGGCTCCATACGCCCTATTTTCATCTCTTTGAGCTCCACGTGTATTGACCTGCATCACTCACTAATGCTTCCAAACTATCAAGCTTAGGAGATCGGATGATTTTCCACTATCCCGACCGATGATTCAACCTAATATCCCCGAGACTGCATTCTCTATGCTCACCTAGAGTTACATCGGGTTCAATGTAACAGCTCGCCACCCACCCAATGTGTAATCAACACCTGACTTGATGGTCGATCTATTTCAACACCAACCCTTTGCAAGATAGTTCACCAAGTATTTTTGTGAGCTAGCCTCTTACGCAACACCGAGATGTTCCTAATCTCACCCATCACCAAAAGTGAAGGGGATCTCAACCAAACATTGACCCACAACGGACCTTGCCGATTTTATAATTTTGGGAACTTTTTCATATCGGGAGGGTCATGAAAATTACATTATACCGCCCGAGAGCCATTTTTCCAGCTTTTCCCATCTTGGCTCCATGCGGAGCCTACCTAAGCTTACCTCAATATTTCAAATTGAGCTCCTAAGCTTAAAAACCTAGAAGAGGAAAAATCCTCTTAAGACCTCAACACCCCTAAAAACACTGCATATGCTCCCGAAATGATAGGAACTATCTCTAACCTAGGTAAATGCACTTATTGGCTTAAAATGTGCTCAACTCAAGGCATCCTTGTTGTCCATTTCACCTCGGGATGAAAATGGATAACAATTATTATTAAGTAGATTGGGGTTGAACATATCTTAAGGGCTAAAAGATAGGATACTAATTTCAAGGGAAACGTTTTGCAATCATAGCTTGAAACTATTGAACATTAAGGGTTGGAGGAACACATGTTTCATGAAGAGCATGAGTGAGGATGTATTTAAGGTTAGGTGACTCTTTCAATAGTTCCATAAGAGAGATATGCACCGATGAGGTCATGCTAAACAAGAGTATAAGATTTAACATTAAAGGTTGGTTTCTAATTTGAGGGAGCCATCGGTTTGGAAATTTGAGGCTTTGTAGAATATGTAAATGGTTGGTTTGCCATAGGATCCCATATCTTATATTGACATGTGTCGACAACATTAGATGGAGGTTTGAATTTGATGGTGGCTATTGTAAGAGGCACTTCCTCAATAAATGAAATAATTGAATTGTAATCAACGTTATTGGAGGAGTGAACTTTGTCAACGCTTTTATCATCAAGACATTGTTTAGGAAAAAGGTTTGAAAACCATTTGATAGTTTCATGAGGTGTTTTGTTTAATGATGGTTCTTCAATGATAATATCCCCACTTTATCAATGTGGTATTAGAACAAGTGACGTAAATGTAAACATCAATCAGTTGTGTGATTGTCAATGTGATGAAAGTCGCGGTGAGTGTTAGCTTTATACCAACACAGTTTGGGTTCTCCTTCAACCCAAGGTATTGTAATGGGATAGGTCACCATGTTGGCGTTAGCGAGTTATCATAGGAAATTTGAGAGAGGTTCTCCCAAAGGAGTGAAACGATGTCATTTTAAGTCACGAGATGAGGAAGCCTCTTTAGTTACAACAATGAGAGGTTGTTTGGCTTTGTTAGGATTAGTTTGATTTGACCAAATGTTGTGCGTGTTCTAGTTATTTGTGACACCATCATTGACAACATTGTGATTTTGATTAACATTTTTAGATTTATCATGATGAGAGATATTGTTATTATTTTCATTCCCACTGTCTTTAAGTGAGGTTTTGTGATAATTTCTCAATAACCTCATCAAAAGTATTGAAAAATGCATTTACATGTGAAAGGATAGTTCACTAGTGAGATTCGGAACAAAAATACTCACTAGTTTTTTTAGGAATTGATCATGAGAATCGGTTTGCGATTCCATACCATCTTTATAAAAACTATGTAAAGGTTTCGTTAGAACGTTGTTTGGCATTACACAAGTCCACCATGGTTATTTTAGAGCATAGATTGAATGAGAAATGTTTAATGAACTTCTTGAAGAGGTCCACAAAAGTATGGATATAGCCCTTCGGGAGGTGTAAAAACTAGTAAAAGGATTTTCCTCTTAGACTACGTTAAAAATAGACAATATCAAAATGTCAACACATGCAACTTCCTAGAAAGCCATGTAAAATTCCTTGATGTTCTCTCTTGGGTCATTCTTGCCCTTGTATTTATCAAACTTGGGCATTTCAAATGATTTAGGAAAGGGTATGCATAAGATGTCCTTATCAAATGGGTAAGGACACAACTCATCAAAGTTGAATTGTTTACACTGGTGTTGCATACCCGAGATAATGTCTTTCATAAGTTGTCATTCATGAGAAAATGGAAAGTCATTGTGTAAGATGGATGATGATGAGCCATCATTCTTAGGTTGGTTGTTCTCTTTTTTGGGCACAATATGGCTCTTAGATGATTTGTCACTATTTTTTGAAGAATCTTTATTAGGAGGTTCAAGTAGTGACTTTGGAGGATAAAATAATTAATTTATTTTCCATCTTGATTGATTTGGTCTCGTGAGGAATTTAGTGGGATCGGTGGTTGAGTTAGTAGATTTTCGCTTGTCCCCAGTGTTAGATTTGTTTGGGTTTGATCCATCGTAATTTTCATTGTTTGAGGTAGAATTGCCTTTATCCTCGTGATTTGAGTGGCTAGGGCCGAACCATCATCATTGTTTTTTGAAATGAATGGGTCACCCTTTTTGGTTTTTGGTTTGCCAAGTAATGTCCATAGAACATCCTCATCGAAATAAAAGGGTAATTTTTCTCCCATCTCAAGGAGACGAAGCAAAAATTGTTCTTTGTTCATACGTAAGATATTTTTAATGTAGGCTTGTTCCTTAAGAGAGATGTCATTTTGATCATCCTCAGGGTTTTGATCATTGTCACTATCGGAATGTCCAAAAGGACTATAATCTTTGTGTCATGTTCCCACCATTTTTAAAAGAGGGGGAGTAAAAAAAGAGATGTGAAAGATAACTCAACCCGTAGCAACATGAATGCTATGATGGAAGAGAGTTGTGCGATTAAGTTTGATAATAACTTGTCCCTTAACAAAGTGAATGCTAAGATGGACAAGGTGTTTGGAAAATTTGAATGACGTGACCCTTAACAAAGTGAATGTCAAGATGGAAGTGTGTGAGAGTGATGATAAAATCAAACCTTGGCAAAGTGAATGCTAGATGGGAGGAAGATTATAGCGATGAAAGCTCAAATGTGCTCAACCTCTAATAATATGAATGTTATAATGAATGAGTTAGGATAGATTTATATTGAATGCACTCTACCGCTAGCAAAGTGAATGCTATATGGGAAGATGGTTTTGCAAGTAAGGTTCAAACGTGCTCAACCTCTAACAATGTGAATGCTAGAATGGAGGAGTGAAGATAGTTTGATTTCAAATGTACTCTACCACTAGAAAAGTGAATGCTAGATGGGAAGAGGGTTTTATGATTAAATTTTTATTGTGCTCAACCTCTAATAATGTAAATGTTAGAATGGGAGAGTTGTTAGGATGAGGGGTGGAAAATATATTAACCAATTTAATTAAATGTGAAGTTAAACATTATGAATAAATGTAAATGTAACTATACACAACATAAATAAATGTAAATAACACATAAAACACAGTGACACCATATATAACATGGAAAAACCCTAAATGGGTAAAAACCACGAGAGAATAAATCCACTATGTGAGAAACTTTTACATCCACCAGTCTAGTAACTCCCTCCTCACTTCTATTCCCTATTTTTACCAAGATTTACCTTCATATTCACATTGGAATATTATTATTTGATCTGATAATCAATATTTGATATGATAATTGATATTCAATATCTGAATATATGACCTATGGTCATATTTAAATAACTTGAAGGGTTATGACCTTCTTAAGTGATGGGGCACACCCTGATTTAATTAGTTAGTTAATTAAATTAACCAACCACCTAATATAAAGTTTATATTTAAATAATAAGAATATAGATTATTCTATATTATTTAAATATAAACTATATATTATGATACACTTAATATTATAGTTCTCACAAGAGGATATGAAGAAGTTGAATTGTATGCGATGTGCCCAATCCTTAACAAGAGAAAGTTAAGAAGGAAGAGGCTAATGAAAGGATAAGAATAAAATATAGACAACTTAAACGTTGAGAAAAGATATGATGAAATGTATAAAACTTAATAAAAGGGTTTTTCAAATTAGAGACATGAAGAAACAATCATGTATAGTTCAACAATGATGGTGTCGAACTAAAGGACGTAAGAAAAGGATGAAAGTATCAAATATTTAATGAAAGATAACATGTAATGGAATTGATCATGACAAAGTGGGATACAATAATGTCAAGATGTGATTCGTAAGATGAAAATGATTGAGTGAGGATGTGGATATCCACAACTCAAGAATTGATGTCAAAAAGAAAGTGAAAACTTAAACTTTGGAAAATGTAATCCAAATGTTTAAGTCAAGGATGAAATGAGAGATAAACTCAAAATGAGGTAAGTCCAAAAGATAGGGGAATTTGATGATCTCAAAAATGAAGACTCAAATAGGTTGATGAGAACTCCAAAGGAATGAAAGAAGATAAAATGGGAAGCATGATGAGAATGAAAAGATTGAAAAGATGAAAAAGAGACAAAATCTCAAAAAAGGGATTTTTGAGAGTAAAAAGAAAGGTAGTGAATGACTGAAAATGAAGAGAAAAGAGGTGAACGACAAGTCCAAATAAGGATAAAATTTGGAGATTGGGAATAAAATCAAAAATGAGCCCAAATAAGGAGTATTTGGGGTTTTGAAAAAAAAGGTGAAAAATAATCCAAGTAAAGAGTACTTGGAAAGATGAAAAGAGGATGAAATATGAATCCAAACAAGAAGTGTTTGGAAATGATAAAAAGGTACGAATGTGAAAGACAAATCCAAACAAGGAGTGTTTAGAAATGTGGAGAGACATAAATGTGAAAGATGAAAATGAGAGTGTGAAACACTACTATCTCCTTCAAAAAAAAAAGAATAAGAAAAAAGAGTTTTTATATTTGGTTTGTTTTGGCCTCTACCTTAGCTTTGCTTAAACAATAATTGGTTTCATAGGTGGCTCTCTTAACTAGGTGACAGTACAGATACTTGAGCGAGTGCGATGCTATTTATAGTTGATGGCTTTACTTTACCCCTTTGAAACCTTGAGAAAATATATTTCTCAAAATTAATCACACGAGGGTTACTTCTATGTTGGATATCCATGACTCTAATCTCACAAGGTTTTACTAGTTAGTTGGGACAAAGGTACCCATTTCATCAACCAGTTCCCTCAATGTGTTGACTACTTTGGGGTTCCTGTGGTACTCCTCAAGTGAGTTTTATGGCTTATTCCAAAGCACTTCCCATAGTTATGGTGGTTGGGAAATAGCCTTGTCAACCACACCTGCAAATACAATGTGTAGTGTTCATTTTATCTTGATTAAAAATATTCCCTACACATAAAGTATTAGTAGTTTGATTGAGCTCACGACCAAGGTAACCCGCAATTAGTATTTTTGACGACTTTGTAATATGGTCCTAAAAACAAGTATTAGTAGTTTATTAAGAATGGTAGAACAAAGAGAAAACAATGAAAAATAACACAATTGTGTTTCGATTCTCAAGATCACTTGTAACAAGTGTGAGAGAAGAGCATACACGCGAAGTGTTGCGACTAACTTCACAAAAATGAAAATGACAAAGGAAAGTGCAAGCAAAAAGAATTGCCACAAAGCATTAGTGTACATGTGAAAACAATAAAACAATGACGAAATGGCTTTAAAATGATAAAAATTGGACCAAAACGCCCAATAACCCTATATTAGCAAGTGTGACAGTTAATCTATTTAGATAAAAAGGTGAAAAAAATTAATTGGAAGGGTCCTAATTTGGGTTAAAAGACCTAATCGAAGTAAGCCTAAATTTTTAAACTAATTAATGAAAGAAATCTAATAAGGATAAAAGGGCTAACTAATTGAAATAAACAAATTAAGTAATTAATATAATTAATTAAAAAGGAAAAAAACTAATGAACTAGTTAATTAAAAAACTAATTAAAGTTAAGCTAATTAAAAGATTAGTTAACAATAAGAGGAAGATATAAGATACATATTAAACTTAAGTTAATACAAATAAAAAGGTTAAAATAAGTGAAACCTAAGTTTTAAACTATAGTGTAAACCTAAATAACAAAAATATAAACCTAAAATGTTGTGAGTGGGGGATTTGTTTTTATGTTAATGGTGCATTGTGTGTTTTGTGCGCAGTCCGTGATGTAGTGGAGGTTGCGAAGAGTTGGGGGGACACTCAGATAGGCGGGGTGTGATCGGGGTAGAGTGGCATTCGAGGGCCCCTGTGTTGGGAGGGGGAGTTGGAGACCAAGCGGTGTTGGGGTGCATAGGGCACGAGCCTGGGGAAACATTGACATATGTTTTAAGGTGGTTTTGCATTAGAGGTCGAGTGGGGAGTGGTAATGTTGGATAGATTTTCTACAGCCTAAAAACCTAGTATGTCATGAGATAAATCTCCCTCATTTACCGGTGAGGCTCCCATGTATGATTTTATTAGTTATATTTCCTAATATCTATTTGTTAGTATTACTTTAACTATGTAGCTCATGAACCATAGCTAGATAGTTTTCAGCAGCAAGTAAAGTAAGCTAATTGTAAAAGAAAGGAAAAATCTGCAGAAGAGGAAAATAATAGGAAACAAAGGAAAGGAGAGAGAACGTGCAACCCAATCAATAGTTTACAGAGTTTATCGCATGCACATAGATTTAAAAAAATAGATCATTAAACACAAAAATCAAAGCAAAGGAAACTTTCAGATCTAGATCTAGAATAACACAAAGTTTATGAATAGATATAGAAATAAATACAAGACGAATGCATCGTTGACACAAAGTTCTTGGGAAATCTCTTGTCTATTCCTTTGCTTGCAAAAAGCTATCAATGGTTTCAGCTCAAAGTCTGGAACACAAGAATACGATTACAAATTCGATGCTTTAACCCGTAGGTTCTACCTCTATTTATAGTGTATCAAGGGCAATTATAAATAGGAAGCTTTAAATGAATTCCCGCATATGGAACTTATGGAAAGGGAAACATCTAGAAATCTTCCTCTTAGAGATCCTCTTTGCATGACATGCATGATTTATAACTGAAAATAAAACCTTCTATTTTGCATGTTACCACATATCTCCAAGTAATTGACTTCTTTAAGTAACGACTTTTAAACCAATCACTTAAGTTTTATAATTTAATTGATTGCTCAATTACTTTGTTGGAGTAAATAAAAGAAAGAGGAAAATAAATAAGAAGAAAGTTACCCTCCTAGTCTTATTCTTCTTCCATTTCTCGCATGCGGTTGAATCTTTTGCCTTTGATTCTCACCAAACTGGATCTGGAAGCTATGCATGATGTGATTTTGTGATTTTCTTGCGGGTATTTCCTTTGACCTATCTTCCCTTTTATCCTTGAAGCTTTTGAAATTATTCTTCAGTACATGCAAAGTAAATTCAATGAAGGCTTCAACTGGAAGATTTGGAGCACATGCACATGATCCTGGAAGATATTTTCCATGCTCAATTCTACACGAGTTGTGTAGAAACAAGAGGATGAATTTTTTTGGAAGCCTTTGCAATTATGACATCTAGATCTATCAATTAAATTGGTGATAGGTTTAGGGCCAATTTCTGTATCATTGACTTCATCAAATTTGGAAGCTATGCATGATTCTTGATCCTTTTCTTTCACCATGTTTCATCATGGTTGAAACAATCTTTGTCTCGAGCTCTTTTTCTTTTAATTTATCGGAATCCCTTGCAATTTGATCAATTTGTGCAAATATGGAAACTTCTTCAAATTCAAAAGATATATTCAATGTACCTGACATTGATTTGAGCACCTGTGATGGATACCTGCAATTTTATTCAGACAAAGATGGAGTCCATGACATGAATACTTGATTTTTATCACCAAAATCTGCATATAAAGTCTCTGCTGCCCTAAAATTTGAGATTTTTCTTGCATGCAAAGCAAGGAAAAATATTATTTAATTCACCAGAGCACTTATACCAACATGCGGATGCTCATAATGACCAAAATTAGGCTATTCCAACCCTAGGTGCTAAAACTGGAAGCTTCCCAGCAGTGGAAAATAAACTTTAATGCAAAATCCTCCTTCCTTTGGTGCCAAAACCTGTCAGGATGTAATCCTTTGCAAAAATAATTAATTGCTTCTTTATTATGGCATTTCATGCTTATATAACCCTCAACATTCTATTTTTAATAATTGCCCTTCCTATTTCTGGCAATTTAATTAATAAACAATCATGTTTATTCACCCAAATTGGGTGCCCAATTATGCATGTTGTTGGTTGCTTTTAAATAAATTTATTTTATTTATTTTTAGCATGCATCCTTGACTTCTCTTTAGCTCTTCCACTTGCATTGACTTTCCTTCTATTTATGGCACCAAAATTGGGTGAATAAACCATTAATAAATATTATTAAATGCATTGTATTCACCCAAGGTGGGTCGCACTTTTTGGCAAGAGGAATTGCTAAAAATAAGAAGTTAGCTTGATGGGAATTTCCACCCTACACTGCAGCTCCAAAAATCCCCTCTTCCACTTAAGTGATTTGACTTTCATCATGGGAATTTTTACCCTATAAGGCAGGTAAGAAATTCTCACTGGTGCTTTAAGTGATTTTTCTTTTATAATGAAAATTTTTACCCTGCAAGGCAGGTAAGAAATTCCCACCTTCCTGCCACCTCTAATATTCCCATTGTAGCTTAAGTGACTTTGACTTCATGGGAAAAATTACCCTACAAGGCAGGTAATAAATTTCCACCTTCCTACCACTGCCAAAATTCCCATTGGCAGCTTAAAGTCTTCCTTCCAAAAAGTGCAACTTGCATTAAAATTGACCTCTTTTGATAAAGTACAACTTGTATGGATGAATAAATCTCTTTGGTGGCAAAAGTTAGCTCTGCAGTAGGCGTAAAATTCCCATCGGTGCTTTAAGTGATTTTTCTTTATTTTATAAGGGAATTTTCACCCTGCAAGGTAGGTAAGAAATTCCCGCCTACTGCCGCCTCTAATTTTCCCATCGCAGCTTAAGTGACTTTGACTTCATGGGAAAAAGTACCCTGCAAGGCAAGTAAGAAATTCCCACCTGCCTTCCACTACCAAAAATCCCATTGCAGCTTACAATCATTAATTCCAACAAATGTGACTTGCCTGGGAGAGGCTTTTTGTGCATGACTTCATCTTTTTTGGTCAGAAATTTGCATTTTGAGGCTAATTCCTTCTAGTGTTGTGTCGGTAGATGACCTCTAGATGCTTTAGGTAATTAAATAGACTATACTGGTAAGGGAATTGGCCTAGGGGAATTTCATAGAGAAACAAATGGAGAAAATCAGAGAAAAATGCAAAAGAAATAAATAAAGTGAAAAACGTTGCCAGAAGTTGCAGACATAATGCCTCAATTCATTCCTAGTGAAAACCCTATTGAGACGAGTGAATACTAGCACGCAAAACTTAAACAGATTCAACCGAGCACAATTTACTTCAAATGGGGCATTATTTATTCAATAAATAATTAAATAAAAAATTTCCCATGACAAAACTTGGCGGAGGGATAAAATGAGTTTGGGTATTTGAGTATTTGTCAAAATTGTCTCATATGATTCACTGGGAATATCCTAACATAATACATACATCTTTGCAATAAAACACAAAAGACCCGTTATTTTAAAAGAGAACAATTTTTTTCAAATGGTAGTCTCAAATTTCAGTGGTGAAATTTGGGGACACCAGTAACCTGGGAGTGAGGGATCAACATGGAGGGGGAGAGAGGCGTCAACATGGAGGGATGGGGAGGGAGGTGGGAGGGGATTCCATGGGGGGTTGACATGGAAGGGTCCATAGGGCGGGAAATACGGCTCGGATCAACGAGTAACTCCCAAGTTGATCGGGTGGGGTAGTGGATATGGGTGGGTCGGGGTAGGGGGTAAAGGGGAGATTGGCGAGATATCCCGCCGAGTAGGGAGGGTGGGTAGGGGTGGGGGAAGAGGATCTCGGTGAGATAGCGCGCCCAATTTGAGGTGTTGGAAAACCTTAGAGGTTTTAATAGGACCATGTGAGTCATTTCAAGTAAGTAATGAGGTTTGGAAATTTGAATTCTCCTTCTTGTTGTACTTTCCCTCTAAAATGGGATTTGAAATTGTAAAAGCATAAAATTGAGGTTATGTGAGTGTAATAGAATTTTTAATGTTGGAAATGGAATTTAAGGTGTCAGGCATGTGGTCTTAGGTCCTAGGATGAGTAAAAGTCAATAAATGTTTGAAATTTGTAAAATGCATCCATCAAGTGAGTATCGGCATATAAAGAGTCATCAAGGCTAGAGGTAGTTATGAATTTAAGAAGGAGTTACTTGAAAGGGAAAAAAATTGAGTATATCGGATAAAGGGATTTTGTGAGGGAATATTCCTTGAGGTGGATGATGAAGATGAGGAAGGAGAAAGAGAGGAACATCAAATTTTTGTAAGAATACATTTATGCCAATAAAGAAATGCTCTATTTTGTGTTGAATTCTTGCTTTGTGCGGGGTTGTATTTTAGTCTTATGGTTAGAAATTGAATAAAATATTATACTTACATTAGGAAATAGGAATGGAACCTTATTAGGAATTGGTGAAGGAAAATCTTGAAATACTTTGTTCTTCTAACACAAAGATCATTGCATATAAGTGTAGTAAAATATGAATTTGTGTTGTGCATGGAATTTATTTGTTTGTATTGAGTTGTGTAACCTTGCATGAATTTATTGAGAGGATAAATAAGTGAGTGATGGTGAATGAAGTGTGGATTCAATAAAATTTAAGAATTTATACTCTATTTATTGCTTTTCATGTTTGGAAGATGACACCTGTTCTAATAACTTGAAAACCACTTGATTGTGCTACGGTAAAAGATGTTTATGAGAACTAATAGTGGATGAATTGGTTGAATGACTTAGGGCATGGAGAGATAGGTGGTGGGCATGGAGAGATATGTTGAAGTTACCTTTACCCTTAAAATATGTGCATCTATAGACCATAACAAGCAGGTGAAAGTTGTATCTTCTAAAGTTTTTCAATTCATTATGACCCACTAGTAAATTTATCACATAGAAAAACCTATAAAAACCTCTGGATGAAACATTGTGGCTTGAAAACTATTTTTAAGAATTTATAGCAATTCTCCTCTTACCGGAGTTAATAGGAAGTCTGTCTGTGGATTAACTAGGGTTTGATAATTGAAGGCCTAAATCAATGAATCAAATTCTAAAAATTTGTAGGAAATATGTTGAAGATACCCTTACGGAGTTTTAAGTGAAATTTTAATGTTTTAAGGGTTAAAATGTGATATTTTATGGCAATCTAGTAAGAGGTGGTTATACATAGTCAAATGGTTAATCAAGAAGGTACATTTACAAAGGAACTAGGGTAAATCTTGTGAGTTCATTCCTAAAACTTTTCATGCTTGTTAAAGGCTAAAAATGGGTACTAAAAATGTTAAGGTTGTGTGTTGAATTAACCCACAAGAAGAGTTATGAAGAATTTTGGACTGCCCTAGGGCTAATGAAGGTCTTGAGAACCTAGGAAGAAAAGGTGAGATAAAGAGAACAAGAAAAGAGGTTGGGTTCTAGAAATTTGTATGCACCATATGGATGATGAAAAGATTATAATGAAGTTAAAAAAAAATTGGTAGCTACAAAAGTCCTCAACCATGAATGTACTAGAGGCATTATCTTAAGGGTACCAAGAAGGTAGTTTTGACAAAGGAGATGAATATTTGTGTTTTGATTGCTTTGAGTTCATTTCTTTTATTAATCTAACAATGGGTTGAGGTGTCTGAGCATTGAGGTATTTTAAAAGATCAATTTTGGTCTCATTTGGAGTTAAGAACAAGGGATCTAGAGAAGAGTGAGTGGAGATTTGGGAGAGTAAGTGAAGTATTTGTGAAATTTGATCAATGTGATGGTTAGTTAGACATTGAAATGCAGGGCCTAATGCGGGGTGTAGTGAACCTTGAGCCTTTTTAGGTGATATTGTCATTTTTACAAGAAATAAGCCATTTTGGGCTTGTGAAGGATCCTCAAACGCAAAGATTAGTTGGAGTAGTTGTTTGAAACCCACTTGAAAAGTGAATGCATACATGTTTGTATTTCTCTCTGCATCGCTTAAGAAAAAAAAATTATTGTTTATTTTTATTGATTATTACCTTCTCTAAATCGATTTTTTTTGTTATTTTAAAACCTAATTTTTTGTTGGAACCTAATCTAGCTTCCCGATTTTTGTGATTTTTACAAGTTTGCAACAGAAACAAAAAGAAATTAGATGTATAACAGGAATATCTCAAACAAATCGTGCTATTGTAAAACCATAAATTCACCAACAAACCCTACCCAGAGCTCACTAAACTTAGAGAAAAGTTCTTAAAAGGGAATTTTTTTGTGTGAATCCAATGGTTTTTAAAACCGAAAAATACTACCGAAAAACACTTGCAAAATCTGGAAAAGGATCACAAAAGACAACAAAGAAGAAAATTCTTTTGTTATTTTTGAGTTTTAAAGTTGATTATGCTGTCCCAAAACACCCAAACACTTGCGAAATACTGTAAAAAAAGCCGCACAAATCATAGATTTAGTATAAAAATTTAAACACAAAAATGAAACAACTGAATAATAGATGAAACAAAAAAATAAATGAAGATGGGTGCGGTCCCATCAGACATGCCAAAATGAATACAATGAGAAACTAAGCGAAATGGAGATAAACAAAACAACCGCAAACTTCCCCGTAGCCTTCTAATGCAAACCTCAAGTAAGGTTGTGGAAGATTTGAGTTGTGTAACCTTGCGGAAGATTGTGAAATGAAGATTTGTGGATTCTCTTCAATGACCTCCAAATGGGGATGTATATTTCTATGAGCAGCTGGATTGGAAAGCTTCTGATGAGGCTAGCATATGCTCGTTAAATGTATAATAAACGATCTCATCTTACTCTCCTTTTTATTAATTTTGATTACATTTTGTGACTTTTATTTGATCTGATATGAGTTAGGATGTAATTGTCCGTCTTTTGATTGATTGTGATTCTAACATTTAAAAGCTCTGAAATTCCTGACGAAGTGTGTTGGAAATTTAGTTTTGTAATAAAGTAGGTCTAATTGGTCAAAGAAATGAAGTATGTAGCATTCAACATGTTTTCGGTAGCATCTGTTCCAATATGGCTTAGTTAGGAACTTCTAAGCTAGTTCCAAAACTCCATTACACATTCACAGGCTTCATCACCTAGTTCTGGAACTTTTGGACTTGGTTCTAGAACTCCAATATTTAGTTCTGGAATTTTTGGTCTTAGTTAGGAACTCCGGGTATGGTTCCAAACTCCCGAGTACAGCTCTGGAACTCTCATGGTTTTGATCTTTAATGATTTCCTATGGTTCTATAATTTCTCTGAAGTTCAAACTGATGGAAGTTTATCTATTATAACCACATCATTGATGATTTAGCATCAACGGCCCTTTCAATCAAGAAAGGATGAGAAGATTTCTGATCACAGATCTAGGATATTTATCTTATAAGTTGTCGATTAGCCACAATCCAAATCAGCATCTATTCTAGGTACGATTCAATTTCATCAGAATCGTAGAGATAGCTATGATTGTAAATGTATATATAAGCAGACCTACAGTAGATAAATAGAGAGAACAAAGAAGATAGATATAGATATAGAATAAGTAATATAGATCAAGTACACAGATCCAATATGTTTTGTAATACCGAATGTTTTATCAATAAATAGCCATTCCTGTTTGAGATAATTCTAAGTTGTTAAATCCTGATTCAAGGAGGAGCAAGGGCCCACTCCCCAAGGACCAGGATATTCATCTATTTGGTATTTATATTTCCTAAGAAAATAGTTTAGATCTGTTAATTTTGTATCGATTTTAATTCTTCTAGTTAAAATTTGTTGTATACTCATTCCTGTAGGTGTCTAGATAGATTCTTATTCTTCTTGCAACCATTTTTAAGCACTCTAAGTTGTGTGTTTATTTCCAAAAGTAAGTGTGTTTATTTCCCAAAAGCAAGTGTGTTTATTTCCATTCTGTAAAGTGTGTTTCCTTTCAAAGAAAGCTTTCAGTGTGTTTCCTTTCAACAAAGTTTTCATAGTATGATTTAAATAAGGTTTTTACCAAGAAGTCCTTAAGACATTGAAAAGATCCCCCAGAAAATACAAAAATAACTATAGTCAACTACTAGATCGAAAGGATTATTCTTGTTGCATATAGCTTTAGACACACCCTTGTTTTGAATATGACATCAACAGGAAGTTGATTAAATGAAGGGAATAACAACACCCATCATTTTTGGTGCCATTATTGGGGACATACTAGTTGGAATTTTCTAATTAGGTTTTAACAAGAGCAACATCATCATACATCTAGTAGTTGAAGGATCTTACCTACTATATCATAAAATTTATGAGTAGACCAAAAGACTCAAAGGGTAGATTCCTCCCAAAAACATCTTCACAAGAATTCATAACATCCTCTAGTCCAAATAAGGAAGTTGATCAAGAATTGGAGGCACCATCATCCCCTGTTAAACAAGATACATAATTGCCACCTTTGGAATTTTTAGATCAGTCACATGAATGAAGTAGAACTTTTAGGAGAAGGACTATTTCTCAAGATCCATTTAGGGAGATTTTTATTCTCAATTGAGTAGTCAACCTCCTACTCTTGATTTTTCACCTTCCCCAAGGCATACCACATACCAAATTGATTGGGAGAAAAATTTGGAAAATATTTTAAAAATGGCACAAGAACCTGAAAGAGAACTTGATAGGACCTTTACTTATCCAATCCAATTAGATGATGATGATACACCAATGAAAAATATCTCACCTGCACATTTACCCACATTTAGAGGGATGCCATCTGAAGACCCTGGCTAATTTATGTTCGAGTTCAACGTACTATTTCAGACCTATGACTACAAAACGGATAATCAAAAACTCAAGTTGTTTCCATCCACTCTGAAGGATGCAGTAATGAGGTGGTTCATGGGATTAGCATCCAACTCTATTACCACTTGGGCACAAATGGAAATTGCCTTCCTAGACAAATACCAGGATTATTGTAGAGGGAGAAATAGGAAGGAAGAATTCTTCAAAATCAAGCAGGAGGAGGATGAAAATATAGAAGACTATTTAGATAGATTCCTCTTTGTGAGAAAAAGGTGTGGATTTGTACTTCAAGAGGAGTTAAGTAAAACCATTTTTCTTAAGGGTTTGGATGAAGAATCTAGGGAAGCCCTTAACTTGATAGGAGGTGGAGACATTGATCAATTAAGGATGAATGAAATTAAGGAGATTTGTAGAAGCTATTCCAGAACAAGGGGTGGACCTAGAAAAGGAAAATCGGTGAAAAGTATGAATCTAGATATGAACAAACTAATGGATGAGTTAGCAAACTTTAAAACAGACATTTTAGTTCAATTAACCTCTACTATGGATGGATTACAAGCTAAAGAAAATGCCAAAACTGAACCATTGGCTATGTATTGTCCTAGATGCAAGAAGAAGCATGCAATAAGAGGTCCTGTCCTTTAGATAAAATGGAACTATGTCTTATCTGTGAATCTAAATACCATAATATTGATGCTTGTTCTCTACTCCCAGTAATAAAGAATCAGCTTAAACAAACCAGTACATCATCCATAATAGAAGAATTGAATTTTTTCAGACAACCTCACCAAGGGAAGTTTACGCCAAGATCAGTTCCTAATCCCTGGACGATGCCATGGGCTACTCAGACAGTACCACAAAATTGAGGACAACCACCTTGGGTACCTCAACCAACATGGAACACTCAGGATTTGGAAAGTCAAGCTTAGTATGGTCAGGGACATCAACAACCATGGGCTGGTCAAGGAAGTCCTTATGCTTGGTCATAACCTAGATGGAACCCTAGTAATTATGCTCAAGGAAAAACATATCCAAATCAGAATCAACAGGCCATCATGGGATCCCCTGCACAAAATTCACAAACTAAGAATATAGTCCAAATGCAAATACCAACACAACCAGTAGCAAACCCAAGAAACAAACAAACAACTCCTGTTTATGGAACAAAACTAGAAAAATTAGTTGATCTAAATGCCATGGATTGTAAGGATATTCAAACTAGATCTAGAAAAATAATTAGCAATTCCACCTATTATAATCACTGAAATGACAGAAGAAAATGAAACCCCTAGTACTGTTGTTCCAAAAGAGGATATAAAAAGAAAATAAAAGGATCCAAATAGTGACACTACTAAGACTCCATTTCCAGAGAGATTTAAAGAAGCTATAGAAACCAAGGAATCTGAATTGGTACAAGAACTAAGGAAATTGAATATTGAAATACCACTATTACAAGTAATTAAGGACATTCCATAATTGAACAAATTAATCAAAATGTTATGTTTGAAAAAGCTTGGAAGGAAGAAATAGTACCCCAAGACTATCAAAGTAGATGGGAAACTTGCTGATTTATTAGCAGGAAAACTTTTACTTCCCAAATACGGAGATCCTGGAAGTCCTGTTATTTCTGTCTCTATAGGGAATAAGGATATACATAACGTTTTGGTAGATTTGGGTGTGGCTATAAATGTAATGATAGTGGACACTTTGAAAACATTACCATTAATGGGTATACAACCTACTAATACCATATATAGATGGCGAGACGACCATCAGTAGCAAAACCAGAAGGGATTATTGAAGATGTGGCAGTTATGGTGGAGTCATGGGAATATCTAGTTGACTTCCTTATACTGCAGCCAAAAGGTAAAACATTGGGTTATCCCATTATTTTGGGTAGACCATGGTTAGCTACAATTATTACCTTAATTGATTGCAGGTCGTGATATGACTATCTCGAATGGTAAAGAAATATAAGCAAATTTCCTTATATCCTTCTGCATGACCTTTTATTGACAATCAAGAACAATTGTGGGTTGATTCTCCTGATACTAATAAGAAAAATTTGTCTTCTTTGGCTATGATCACATTACAGGATCACGTAAGAGAAGTAGAAGAGATGATTAATCCACCATTGAATGAGCACCATTTTCCTCCAAGAAATCGAAATAGTTTGAAAACATGTGACTATTGTTCCAAAACCCGTAAACTTTGTTGGAACCACCACATTTAGTTTCGGAACCACTAGATTTAGTTTTGGAATCACAGCAATAGTGGTTCTCTGTGATTGGAAATAATTTTTCTCCTGGAGGAATGAGATTTCTCGTGGGGAGAGGAAGAATCAATAGCTTCAGTTTCAAATACATCAGGGAATGGTGAAGAATTTTTGGAAAGTAGCAGTGATGAAGAGTTTGACCTACAAAGAGATAAGTATCATAATTCTCCTTATTGTCCTTTTTCCAATATTCTATCTCAAGGAAATTTTTTAGATGTTCTACTTATCATATGTTTTTACCACATGCATGTCCACTAAATACTTTAATGGATCCCTTTCAACAAATTAGTTCATCACACATCAGAACCAAACATGTTGAGATTCAACCGGGTAAAATTTTGAACATTAACAGCTGGTTGAAGGATGATGAAGAAGCTAAATTGTTTGATGTTCTAAAAAATCATACTAAAATTTTTTCTTGGGATTACAAAGACATGAAGGGAATTCACCCAAGTATTTGCACTCATCACATCTATCTGAAAACATTAAACCAGTTAGGAAACCTCGTAGAAGAAGAATTAACCTTGACCTTAAGGGATATATTCAAACAAGAAATTGAAAAACTATTATAAGTAGGTTTTATCTACCTTATCTCGATAGTAAGTGGGTATTCCTCTTGTAATTGTTCCTAAAAAGAACAGAAAATGGAGAATATGTTTTAACTAGGGAACCGAACAAAGCCACACCGAGAGATTATTTTCCCTTACCATTAATAGATCAAGTCCTAGATAACCTTTTAGGTAAACAATACTTTTCTTCTTGGATGGCTTTAGTGGATACAATCAAATCGAGTTGTTGTTGAAGATTAGGACAAAACTACATTTACAAGTCCATGGGGTACCTTTACCTATAGGGTGTTACCATTTGGCTTATGCAATGCTCCTACAAATTTCCCAGAGAGTTGTACTTGCAATATTTTTGATCTAATAAATGATTATGTTGAGGTATATATGGATGACTTCACTATACACAGAGATACATTTGATGATGCTTTGAGAAATGACAGACTGGAGTGTTAACAAGATGTGAACAACACAATCATGTCTCTCTTAATCATGAAAATGCTTCATGATGGTTGATGAGGGGATTGTATTAGGACACCATATTTCAAAAAGAGGAATTCAGTTGATCAAAACAAAATTAGGATCTGTTGTATATTTTTCCCTCCTCGGGTAAATATAGACAAGCAAAAGGATATGGAAACCAAAAAAGTTGCGCCTTGGCGCAGCACAGAGAGGTCGACACCGAAAAAGTTGTGCCCTTAGCGCAGGTAAGAAGGCGCACACGGGGAGGTGCCGACACCGAAAAAAGTTGCACCCATGGCATAGGTAAGAGGCACACAGCATGAGGTGCTGACACTGAAAAAGTCGTGCCCATGGCGTAGGAAAGAGGGCACAGCAGCAGAGGTTGACATAGAAAAAGTTGTGCCCTTGGCACACATAAATGGCGCATGACATAGGGTGACACTAAAATGACACGAGAAAAAGTTGTGCCCTTGGCGCACAGAAATGGCGCATGACACGTGGTGCTTTGACATAGAAAAAGTTGTGCCTTGGCGCATGAGAAAAGGCGCTGATAAGTTCCTGTCGACATGCTGAAAGGTGCACCAAAGGGCACTGATAAGTTCCTGTTGACATGCTGAAAGGTGTGCCAAAGGGCACTGATAAGTTCCTGTCGACATGCTGAAAGGTGCGCCAAGGGCGCTGATTCAGGAGGCGCAACATTTTGAGCGCTGACAGGAAGTGGACACTGACGCAGATATTCAAATGGCCATAACTTTTCACAGGGAGCTCGGATTCACGCAAGGTTAGACTTTTCGGAAATCTTACGAGGTCCTCTGTCCAACTACAATTGGATATCTTTAATTGGGTGAGAACAAGTTCTTAAAAATGCAAAATACGGTTTGCCACTTTCTAGGTTCGCTAGGTTCTCACCTACCACCATAATGAGATAATTAAATGCGATCACGGAGGTGGTTGGGGTAGATTTGAATTCCTCTCTTCTCCCTCTCTCATTCTTCCTATAAATTGTAAGGAGAGGCTTCTTTTCGGTGGTTTTTCATCTTTTCAGGCTCCGCCTCTCCTTCTTTTTCTTCTCCGGGGTTGAAAAAATGGAGTTCGAACCTCCTCCCCTACCTCGTAATGGCGTTTTGCCTTTTACTATTGAAATGATGTTTGTGCAAACTTCTGGAGCAACAAAAAAGATGTTTTGTGATGCATCCATCCATCCTTGCTCGTTTTTTTTTGCTTGTTTTCTTCTTGCCTCTCTTCATTGCGGTATTTTGCATGTTCTAATGTTCATTATAGGTGCAGAGTGTGTTCATGGAGTTTTGGGACATTTTATGTGTGAAATCTATCCTTGGGTTTGTGATGCATCTGTCCATCCTTCCCATTGCTCACCTCTCCTTGTTCCATGGTAGTTTTGATAGATGTTCAACATTATCCTCTCTCGGTGTATCACCGTTTTAGTGTAGGCTTTTGGTGTTTTTCTTTTTCTCTCTCTCTCTCTGTCTCCTGGCATGGTTAGATTAGGATTAGATTAGCTTACTCCGCACTTTGGAATAGCTTTGGGAGTAGTTTAGGAGTAGGAACCAGCCTTCTCTAGAGATTCCTTTCTCATTTCTGCAAGTCCCACACTTGGAGAAAGGTTTCAATGTTGTGCAATCACACTGGATGCCTAAAGATCAACTTAGAAACCTGATCTGTATCCAGGGGTGTTGTGATTTTGCATCAATAGTTTTGGCATGCCCGGTGGGACTTAGAGGTCTTCCACTTCATCTTTTCCAGGTTGGTGTGTTCCGTGAAGATTTCAGCCTTTGGAGGCACTTGAAAACACATCCGGCGACTCCATCCGATCGCAACCCATTTTCGAAGTTGCACTGTTTTTCATCCATTTCCATCCATATTTCTTTCCATCCCTTTCATTCTTTTCCATTCCATGAAGTTGTGCAACCATGACTTCATTTCCATCATGGAACTCACATTTACAACAGCAGCAATATATCACACCTCCAACATGTTTTACAGATCATCCAAATCAGCATTTTGAACAAATTCAAAATCAGCATGCATACCCATATGAGCAGCAATGCCAAAATCAGTTTGGCTATGGAGCCTTCCAAGAGCAAGAGTATGCATATAATGAAGACAATCAGATGCAAGATGCTGGTCTGTTGGAGAAAATCCAAAAGATGGAGGTAAACATGGTGCAATCTAGGGCTCAGGCACAAATGAAAGCATTTGGAATCGGTTGTAGAGCACCTTGTCCATGGGTGGGACCTTTTCCAAGGCATTACAACCCTCAAGAGAAGCTGGACTTCATGATTGCAACACTGCCATCGCTTACAAGGTGGATTGAAGGAATAGAGGTGTATGAGAGGAGTATTCAACAACCTTGTCAACGGGTAAGCACACCATCTCATGCCTTTTCTTTTCCTCTTTCCCAATCTGTTTTATCTCAGCAGTGTCAAGTTTTAAACTCTCCATCTATTGTCCCAAGTGTTGAATCCATTTCTCCACCCCCTAGTCTTCCACCTCATCTCAATTCTTCTGTCCTTTTCCCTTCCAAACAGTCATCCCCTCCACAAGAGCTAAATGAAATGCCTCCCACCCCAAATAAACAAGAGGTTTTACCTCCTCCGCCACCACAAAAAATTGCAAAAATCAGTCATGAGGGACAGCAAGAGGAAGGAGAAGCTGCTCCAAATCCAAAAGAAGAGGAGCACATTCTAGTTGTGGAGGAGAAAAGTGTAGATCCAAGGGCTTTAAGAACAAGGAAAGCTACAGGAGAACCTTCCGTTCTTCTTTCTACTTCATCTCTCTCGAGTTCTAGTGCTGAAGAAGAGTTTGATCTCTCAAACTCAATGTTGGAGGATGAAAGAAACCATGACGGTCAAGTTACAGATCAAGAAGACACCATGGAGGAAGTAGAGCATTTGCAGCAGGACAGCCATGAGGTAGTGTATCTGTCAGATTTGGAGGACTGTTTTGATGGAGAAGAACTGGTTGAGTTTCCACCATTCTCTATTTCATCATCCACATTCCAAACACCTGAGCCTGCTGTCATGAAGGAGAGCATTCATTTGCAGCAGCCTGCATCTTATACCAGCTCTTTGGAAACAAGATTGGAAGATTTTAATCTTTCATGTTCTTCATTGGAGGAAGAGAAAGGGAAAAGAGGTTCTACCATCGCTTCCACATCATCCATTCAAGAGGGTCTACAAGAGAACTCCATTCTTGGAGTTGAAAATCAGGGCAATGGGCATACTCAAAGGACCATACCTTGCCCAATCAGGTATTTGGCTTTATTGGAGCCAAAGGAGAAGTCACAACCAGTCATGTCTTCTTCTGAGCATGAGGGTGAGCTACAAAGTACCAAGGATCAGTCATACCTCTTCAATCCAAATGTAAGAGCAACTAAAAGAGGTATTGAATTTTCCTTCAAGTGATACCTTGATGATTTGGGTGGAAGACCAACTTCTGTTGATTTTCCACTCATCCTAACAGCCATGATCAGCTCCAAATCAATTGCATGGCTGCCACTTTTGAGAAAGGGAAGCTATTTCTCACAACCAATTGCAGGGTTTGTTTACCTTGCCTTTACTCCAGTTAGAATAGAGTAGGTAGGTTTGCTTTCAAGTAAAAGAAGTGCTTTTTGCACACTCGCATGTTCCATTTGGAGCATGCATGATTTTCAGTTTTGTACATAGTTTTGGTGTGTGCTGGTTTTGCTCTTGCACATTGTTTTTAGTGGCATTTTGGTGAGAGCAACTCTAGGTTCAATGGGTTTCAAGTGGCTCAAAAGGGATTTTTCAAAGTTCATATCAGATTTCAGGCTTTCTTATGACTCCATACCCAATGGATTGCTAAAAGGCCACTGATCTTCTACTTAGTAGGCGGAGTGATCCCGTTGAGTTTCCAAATTGTTGTATATTTTCCCCTCCTCGGGTAAATATAGACAAAAAAGGATATGGAAACCACAAAAAGTTGGGCCTGGCGCGCATGAAATGGCGCATAGCAGGAGGTGCTGACACCGAAAAAGTTGCGCCCTGGCGCAGTAAGAGGCGCACAGCAGGAGGTGCCGACACCGAAAAGTGTTACGCCATGGCGCAGGTAAGAGGCGCACAACATGAGGTGCTGACACCGAAAAAGTCACGCCCATGGCGCAGGAAAGAGGCGCACAGTAGGAGGTGCTGACACAGAAAAAGTTGTGCCCTTGGCGCACAGAAATGGCGCATGACATAGGGTGCGACACAGAAAAAAGTTGCGCCCTCGCGCCTGGAAATGGCACATGACATAGGGTGCCGACTGGGGAAAAAGTGCACACTTGGCGCACGAAAAGGACCGATAAGTTCTGTCGACATCTTTGAAAGGTGCACCAAAGGGCATTGATAAGTTCTGCGACGTGTCATTGAAAGGTGCGCCAAAGGGTGCTGATAAGTTCTTGTTGACATGCTGAAAGGTGTGCCAAAGGGCACGCCTTGGTAAGTTCTGTCGACATCTTTGAAAAGGTGCGCCAAGGGCGCTGATTCAAGAGGCGCAACATTTTGAGCGCTGACAGGAAGCGGACACTGACGCAGATATTCAAATGGCCATAACTTTTCACAGGGAGCTCAGATTCATGCAAGGTTGGACTTTTCGGAAAGCTTATGAGGTCCTCTGTCCAAATACAATTGGATATCTTTAATTGGGTGAGAACAAGTTCTTCAAAATACAAAATATAGTTTGCCACTTTCTGGGTTCGCTAGGGTTCTCACCTACCACCATAATGAGATAATTAAATGCAGTATGGAGGTGGTTGGGGTAGATTTCGAATTCCTCTCTTCTCCCTCTCTCATTCTTCCTATAAATTGTAAGGAGAGGCTTCTTCTTTCTGGTGGTTGTTCATCTTTCCACTCCGCCTCCCTTCTTTTTCTTCTCCAGGGTTGAAAAGATGGAGTTCGAACCTCCTCCCCGCTCCGTAATGGCGTTTTTGCCTTTTACTATTGAAATGATGTTCTATGCAAAATTCGGAGCAACAAAAAAAAAGATGTTTTGTGATGCATCCGTCCATCCTTGCTCATTTTTTTGCTTGCTTTTTTCTTTGCCTCTCTTCATTGCAAGGTATTTGTGCATGTTCTAATGTTCATTATAGGTCCGGGAGTGTGTTCATGGAGTTTTGGGACATTTTATGTGTGAAATCTATCCTTGGGTTTGTGATGCATCTATCCATCCTTCCCATTGTTCACCTCTCCTTGTTCCAAGGTAGTTTTGATAGATGTTCAACATTCTCCTTCTCTGGTGTATCACCGTTTTAGTGTAGGCTTTTGGTGTTTTTCCTTTTCTCTCTCTCTCTGTCTCCTTGGCATGGTTAGATTAGGATTAGATTAGCTTGCCTATACTGGAATAGCTTGTGGCAGGTAGTTTAGGAGCAGGAACCAGCCTTCTCTGGAGATTCCTTTCTCATTTCTGCAAGTCCCACACTTGGAGAAAGGTTTCAATGTTGTGCAATCACACTAGATGCCTAAAGATCAACTTAGAAACCTGATCTCGTATCCAAGGGTGCTGTGATTTTGCATCAAATTGGGATCATTTCAGACTTACCTATTCCTCAGACCCCACATATATCAAGTCATTTTTAGGACATGCTGGGTACTATAGGTGCTTTATCAAAGATTTCAGTAAAATTGCTGCCCCCATGTTTAATTTGCTAACCAAGGAATGTGAATTTCTTTGGGATGAAAGGTGTCAGCATGCTTTTGAAGAAATTAAAGAAAAATTAATCACAACCCCAATATTGAGAGGACCTAATTGGGAAAATCCATTTCATATCCAAACAGATGCCTCAAATAATTCCATTGGTGCAATTTTGGGACAAAAAGATGAAGAAGGAAAAATGTATGCTATTTATTATCTTAGTAAAAATCTTACTCCCACTGAAAATAATTACACCACCACTGAAAAAGAATTTCTTGTTGTGATTTATGCAATCAATAAATTCAGATGTTACATGCATGGTACAAAATATTTGTACACACATTATTTCAGCAATTAAATATTTAATGAACAAATCGGTGGTTGGAGGAAGAATAATTAGATGGCTATTAATTTTACAAGAGTTTGATATTACTATTGTGGACAATCTAGGGAAATCTAATGTGGTAGCTGATTTTTTTGTCAAGACTAACCACTACAGGGGGAGCAAGATCCGGTCAAGGATAACTTTCTAGATCAATAGCTGTTTATTTACTATTTCAAAGTAGTTACACCATGGTTTTCTGCTATGACAAATTATCTTGCAACAGGAAGTTTCCTCCTTCTTTCATTAAGAAACAAATAAAGAAGTTAATAAAAACTAGTGCACAATTCAAATGGTTAAATGAAATGCTATTTAAATGTGGCCCCGATTTGGTTTTATGCGGTGTGTAAGAGAAGAAGAGATCTTTGACATCCTAGAGCATGTCATGATGAACCAAGTGGAGGACACTATTCAATGAAAAGAACAACTTATAAGATACTTGGCATTGGTTATTATTGGCCATCTCGTACAAGGATGTGAAGAGATATAAGCAAGTGGTGTGATCCTTGTCAAAAGATGGGACAACCAACTTTCACCAATGAAATGCCTCTTCAACCTCAAGTAGTGATTGAACCATTTAAGAGATGGGGATTGGATTTTGTTGGTCCCTTTAATACTCCTTCACAAGGAAAAGAATATATTCTTGTGTGTCTTGACTAAGTGCAAAGTGGGAAAAGTGCAGGCATTGACAAATGCCACTAAAGAAGTAGTTGATTTCCTTTGGCACATAATTATGGTAAATTTGGAGCTCCAAGGAGCATAGTTTTAGATCAGGGACCACAATTTATGTCTAATATTATCCTATCTTTCACAATGTATTACCAAATCAATCATAGGAAGTCATATCCTTATCACCCACAATCAAACGGACAAGTGAAGTAACAAATAGGAATTGGATAACATCCTTACCAAAACAATTTAAAGTGGGAGAAAAGATTGGGTAAAGAGACTACCGAAACTTTTTGGGCTTATAATACAACTTGAAAAACTACAACAGTGGTTTTTACCATATAAGTTAGTCTATGGGAAAAGTCCTTGTTGCTCATTGAGTTTGAACTACGAGACATTGATGACAACAATTAAGGTGGGTATTGAGTTGGATGCAGCTCAAAAGGAAAGAATCCTTCAACTCAATGAATTGGATGAATTGAGGATGGAAGCACTTTAGCAGATAGAGATAATCCAAGATCAAAGGAAGCAATGAAATTACACACATTTCAATAAAATGTAATTCAAAGTAGGAGATTGGGCATTACTATTTGATTCTAAGTATCAACAATTCAAGGGAAAATTGAGAACCAGATGTTGGGACCCTATCAGATTGAGTAGATATTCAACAATGGTTCTATTCAGTTACTTCCCATTGATGGCAGTAGAAGAACACTCTTGGTCAATGGACATATGATAAAACTCTATAGGAAGCCTCCTACGAGGATGAATTCTTGAGGAAGATTGAAGCGAAAAAGAATTTGATCATATGGAAGAACCCAATTCTTCCAAAATGATCAAATAACTAGATGATAGATCTAGAATAAAGGGAAGAAAATGAAAACCAGTAAATGGTGTTCTCTTCCCCAAAAAAATAAAATAAATTAAAAATAAAAAATAAAATAAAATAAAAAAATTCTCTCAGAGGTCAATTGAAAACCAGCAATGGCGGTTGATCTCCTCAAATGGCTAATTCAAATAAAAGGGAATTCTTTGAATTCCAGTTGTCTTTTCTAACCATTTTTTGTTCCACTTGTAGGAATGATGAGTCATCATAATGAAAGGATTACACCATCAAGGACGGTAATTATATCTTTTAACTTATTTAGGTTAGATTAAAAGTTTGCATGTGTGATTAGACTTGATTTAAAAGTTGGTATGATGAGTCATCTATTTATACATTATGATTAAAAGTGAGTAATCATGAAGATGATTTGGATGGAATAAGTGGCAGCATAGTTATCATGAGTAATCATTAGTGTAAAATCAAATGAAATAGTTGCAGAGAAATTTTGAGGGAGAAGTAGCGAATTAGGCTTGTGTTCCGTAGCAACAAGAGGTAAGAACTAAGAACAGAGGTTCCGTAGATAAAATCATCAATTTTGTAGTTAAGTAAGAAGCCCTGCAACCGATTTGCACATAATCAAAGGAAACCAAATTTGAGTCGATATGGGGATTAAAAAGAAATCAGAACCAGAGGATGATTCCCAGCTACTCGTGAGATGAAGAAGTGGCATCTATCTTTGAGCATGCAGGATGGCTAGAGTTCTGAAAAAGTTTTCAAAGTATAATGATGAATTAGTAAGAGAATTCGTCATAAACCTAGAGCAATCCAGGACAAAGGTTAGAAATATTTTTATTCTTTTTTCTGTGAATACAATAAGTAATGTGTCTAGGGTGCCAATTGTGCATGTCCCACATCCGCCAATGGGACCTTAAAAGAATTGGTTGAAACCTACTACAAGAAGGGGCGAACCCCAATACATTTACAACACAAAGAAAATAATAAAAGGGGTCGAAGGGCCAGTTTTCCCAAACCCTTTATAGGGTAGCATTTTGGATAGTGAAGTATTTAACCTATGATGGTCAATTTGGGTCCGTAGGAAAAGAAGTTCTGAAGATGCTCATATATCTGAGATATGGAACCATAAAACCAGAATACATAGTAAACCTTCCAGGGTTTCTTTTTTATTCTATCCAAACCATGGCCCAAAGGTATTCTTGGGGTGTTGGGACAATCAAACATCACGGGTTAGTTCATTTGGTATGCCAACACCATTTTTTGTTAAAGAAAAATGGAGAAGAAATTTGGGAAAAGTTTCTTGGAAAGTTTAAGAAAAACCCTAATATTATCAGGAGGATAATACTAGCTCCATTTTCTCCTTCAACTAATTTGGAAATTGATGCCCCTGCAGAAGAATAGAAGGAAGTGGGAAGAGAGAATATACCAAAAAGAAGAAGATCTGTGAGAAAGATCAAAACAACAGAACCTTTTGTGCCTTTGAAGGAAATTCCTTCTTCTGTAGCAGCTACAGGGGAGCTAATATCTGTCTCTGATGGTGATAGTTCACCCGTGCAAGAGCAAGAAACAAAAGTAAGAAGAAGCTCTAGAAGGAAATCCACCATTTGGGCATGTTGAAATTCCCCAAAGAAGGAAAATTCATAAGAGGTCAAGGGAAATCCCAGAGGGAAGGAGTGAATAGGAAAAGATGGAAAAAGAAGTTGTTGATATTTTGGGCAGCATGGCCATGACTCCTCCTGAACCAAGCCAAGTTGAGATGGACAAAGGAGATGAGAGACTTGAGGAGTAGGATTTTCAAGAATTGGCTAAACCATCAACATTATCACATGAAGAAGAAGAGTTGGCATCCTAGAGATGAAAAGGTAAATTTCCTTTAATAGAAGAAGAATGCTCAACTCCCCAAGAAATTTTAGAGGAAGAAGAAAAACATCAGGTTAAACAGGCTCTGTTCTTGTCTAGAGAAGAGCTCATTATCAAGGAAAAGGATGAGGAATTGGATTTCCTCAAACTCAAATTAGAACAAAGGGAAATGATCATTGGAGAGCTAACAACTCAACTTACAGTTAGGACTGAGGAGTTATCAATAATTAAAAAATAGTTGATAGAGAAAGAGGAAGAATGTCAAACTTCCTAGAAAATAGAATTTTGTCCACACATTCTTCCAAGTGAGTTAACTTATTTTCCACTCAAACAACTATGGAATGAAACTTGTAGGGAACTCAAAGAAGCTAAAACATCCAATGAATATTTGAAGACCAAGATGGAAGAAGAAAAGAAGGCAAGAAAAGAGTGGGAAGAAAAGTTTTATAAGGAAGAAGGAGACAAATATAAATGTCTTGTAGATGGTCTGCATTATGAGTGAAAATTGCTTTCCTAGAGAGGCCCTCTCCTGCATATAGTGTGTTTTTGGAAGAACAATTCATTCGCTAGAAACTATCAAGGATTACATGTGGACTTCCACATGAACTAAAAGATGAATCTAAATTCATGATAGCTTATTCTTTAGCCAGTCTTGAGCAGAAAAATATTTTGTGTGAATTCTATCTTTGTAATCTGATGCTAGAAAAAAACACAGGATTTATGATCAATTTATATGTGGGGGAAAGTCATCTCAATGCATTTGTCTCTGTTCTGCAAAATCAGATTGCATGGAAGGAAAGGGATTCTGAGTTTTTATTGAAATCTAGCTCAACTGGTCTCTGCATGAGGGCTCACTATGGTAAACCTTCTGCCTTCTTCATACATTTTAGAACTCATGCCTTTGATGAACGATTCAAGATACATTATTTTTCCAGCTTACAAAAAAGTATTGATACCTTTACCTCCTATGAGGAGGATAAGTTTGAAGATATTTATGAGGGATGCTTGAAAAGGTGGGAACTTCTTATGGTTTCCTTGAGAAGAAGGGAAGTAATATCCCCTACAAATATGATCTGGAGTTTAGAAAGAGCAAAAGCTTTATGCACAATAATTCCTCAGATCAATGATACCTATGGGCACATATGGATGGGAATGTGAAAAAGGCCCCCTCTACTTCTCACCCCCATGTCTCCTTGGAAAAATAAAGAACCTCAAGATCCTACTCAATTTGAAGAGTGGCAGAGGAAAATAGAAGCAGGAGTAGGGTACAATACCTCTAAGTTTAAGCATTGGAAGATCCAATTTCAGCCATTTGATCTGAGCAATCAAATGGAATGCAGAACATATAACCCCAATTTTGAAGAATAAATTTTGTAAAGGGACTTACAAACAAGTAAGTATGGGGGAAATGATGAGGCCAGAATATGCCCGTTAAATGTACAATAAATGATCTCATCTTACTCTCCTTTTTATTAAGTTTGATTACATTTTGTGACTTTTATTTGATCTGATATGAGTTAGGATGTAATTGTTCATCTTTTGATTGATTGTGATTCTAACGTTTAAAAGCTCTGAAATTCCTGACGAAGTGTGTTGGAAATTTAGTTTTGTAATAAAGTAGGTCTAATCGGTCGAAGAAATGAAGTATGTAGCATTCAACATGTTTTCGGTAGCATCTGTTTCTAATACGGCTTAGTTCGAAACTTCCAAGATAGTTCCATAACTCCATTACATAGTCACAGCTTGATCACCTAGTTTGAGAACTTTCAAACTTAGTTCCGAACTTTAGGATTTAGTTCCAGAACTCCAGTATTTAGTTCCGAAATTTTTGGACTTAGTTCTGGAACTCCTGGGTATAGTTTTAGAACTTCGAGTATAGCTCTGAAACTCTCATGGTTTGATCTTTAATGATTTCCTATGGTTCTAGAACTTCTCTGAAGTTCGGAACCGATGGAAGTTTATCTATTATAACCACATCCGATGATTTAGCATCAACGACCCTTTCAATCAGGAAAGGATGAGAAGATTTCGATCACAGATCAAGGATAGTTATCTTACAATTGTTTGATCAGCCATAATCCGAGTCAACATCTATTCTAGGCATGATTCGATTTCATCAGAATCGTAGAGACAACTATGATTGTAAATGTATATATAAAAAACCTGTAATAGATAAATAGATAGAACAAAGAAGATATATATAGACATAGAATAAGTAATACAGATCGAAGTACATAGATCCAGTATATTTTGTAATACCGAATGTTTTATCAATAAATAGCCATTCCTACTTGAGATGATTCTAAGTTGTTAAATCCTAATTTAAGGAGGAGCAAGGGCCCACTCCCCCAAGGACCAGGATATTCATCTATTTGGTATTTATATTTCCTAAGAAAATAGTTTAGATCTGTTAATTTTGTATCGCTTTTAATTCTTCTAGTTAAACTCTGTTGTATACTGTTCCTACAGGTGTCTAGATAGATTCTTATTCTTCTTGCAACCATTTTTAAGAACTCTAAGTTGTGTGTTTATTTCCAAAAGCAATTGTGTTTATTTCCATTCTACAAAGTGTGTTTCCTTTCAGTAAAGATTTCAATGTGTTTCCTTTCAACAAAGTTTTCATAGTATGATTTAAATAAGGTTTTTACCAAGAAGTCCTTAAGACATTGAAAAGATCCCCAGAAAATACAAAAATAACTACAATCAACTACTAGATCGAAAGGATTATTCTAGTTGCATATAACTTTAGACACACCCCTGGTTTGAATATGACATCAACAGAAGTTGATTAAATGAAGGGAATAAGCGACACCCATCAGCTTCAATATGTAAATTAACATATTTTTATTGTAAATAATCTAGGAGGATTTGGGATAGGATCAGCATGTATTTTATAAGGCTAAATGGTGGTTGAAAATTGGTTACAAATGGATGAATGCACATGTTATTTTTAGCATTTGAGGAATTCTGAGTAGTTCCAGGAAGTTAAATGCCATTGAGGGGAAAAGAAAGAGTTTTAAATTTCAAAAGTTGCATATGGAAAGGTGGTTGTATGTGCAATTGAATTTCCCCCACCTTTCTAGGATTCTAGAACCTGAGTTGATTGGAATGGTGAAGTGGAGTCCATGTGGAGTTGACCAGAATCTATGTGGCGATTTGAGGAAAATATGTGTATTTTCCTAATTAGATAACTAATTTAATTATCTAGGATTTTCACACTAATTAATTAATCATTTAACTAATAAATGATAATTAAACTAGTTTGGATGGGTACCGATGCGAGGATTAATTTGATTAATCCAAAGAAGTGCAATGTGTATGATTAATCAATTTAATTAATCGATAATGGAAGGGGCAAATAGCAGGATGTATTAGGACAATATTGGGAATAGGTGAGTGATTTTGGGGTGTCTACAGTCCTTGTGTTAGAAAAAGATCCGAAAGATGCGAGTTGAGATATTTTCCATGAGAAATTGTGAGATGTAGTCTCATAAATCATGCTTAGCCTAAATCATTCAATATTGATTTATGGATTCCAAATCCTTTTGTACCAAAAGGTATGATGATCATGATGAATGTGTATAAATTCTTCAAATGTGGTATGCTAACATAAACCTTCACTATGGTTTATGGATTTGTAAATCTGTTGTATAAATAGGTAATGTTAGCATATGTTCCCCACTTAATATTAAGGGGGAGTGTTAAAATGTAATATTAAGTTCCTATAAACCTTAGTTTATAATTAAATAATTAAGAATAGTTATATTCTTCATTATTTAATATAAACTAAGTTTGTTTATGTTTAATTGATTATTAATTAATCAATAGTTTAAATCGAGTGCCTTTTTATAAAGTCACATCATCCTGTCACTTAATTGGTTCGTGACTTGTGGTATCAAATAAATATGATCATGGGAATTGAATTCACTTGTATGGATTGGTGGAGATAAGTGAGGAGGGAGATTTTCTGGAATGTAATAATGTTCTCTGATAAATGGAATATCTCATTTCACCGTGGTTTTTCCCCTCAGGGGTTTTCCATGTAAATTTGTGTCACTGTTATTTTTTTTATGTATAGTTAAAATGTTTTTGTAATTGTTAAAACGAGATTATGGGACCCGTTTCCATTATAAATAGCTAGGCTTTTAAATCCCCAGATGCTTACATTTCAAACCCACGTAATGTAAAAGTGTTCTCGACAAAAATTATTTCCCACACTAGGACGAGAAATAATCCTCAATATTACCCATTCGACCCTTTTTACTTTTCCTTTTCTTCACTTCATGCCACTTGCCATTATCCGACGAAACCACCAATGTGAGATCACTGGAATTTGTTGAAGTAACTGGATTATCTCGGCATGAAATCTGATCGGAATATGACTTTTCGTAAATGTGCCCTCTTTTCGTTCCTCCCACAACCATAATCCATTGATTTTCCTTCTCTGTATCCATCCTTTATTTTTCCACTTTTTCCATTGTCTTGTCCTCCGTGTTGGATTTTCTAGGCTCTTCCTTGCAAAACGTGGTAGCCACCAAATCCAGATTCAGAAATCCCCATCCACTAGAAGAAGTTGTGCCTCCCTTTTTAACAAATTGAGGTTATTTATTCAGAGAACATGAAGCTTTCAGATGACCAGGGTTTCTACAAAATCTACATTGGAATGTCATGTTTTCATAATCTAAAGCCTAGGAATACTGATAATTTCTAAATTTTAGATTAATTTGAGTCTGCAGCCTCCTTTACTCATATTGATTTTGCAATAAATGTGGGGATAGGTGCATAGTACCGAGTGGGTTCTATCCATATCTTCTTTTATAAACTTTCCCAAGATGTTTCCGATATCCTCCAAGGTGTACCAAAGATGCAGTGGAAGGTTAGGAAGTCTAACCCAAATAGGGGTTTTGGTGATCTGAAAGAGTATTCGGATCGAAGTCGGGAAACCATGGAGTCAAAAATAAACCAAAATTTCCCTAAAACCATGAGTCTTTTTGACAGAATCCTTGATAATATTCTGATTCTTTAAAGTGCACAACAAAAAAACCGTTGGAACAGAGAGAAATTTCACACCTGTCTGACCAGTTTTGAAAAATCCACTGATATAGGGCGGAAGAGGAAGGCCAT
Organism: Taxus wallichiana var. yunnanensis; assembly: GCA_018340775.1. Taxonomy (NCBI): domain Eukaryota; kingdom Viridiplantae; phylum Streptophyta; class Pinopsida; order Cupressales; family Taxaceae; genus Taxus; species Taxus wallichiana. The sequence continues at coordinate 3,401,330 of CM031233.1, forward strand.
AAACCGTTGAAGTGACTGATCATGACATCTCAAGAGAGAGTCTGATAATAATCCTCCACCTTTGATTTTTCAATGACAAGTGTAGGGGTTTCTTCTACAAGATCTACTAGGTACGCCTAGCATCCAATCACATTACTACCATTTTTACCTAGGGCATACCCGAACAAAGACCCAGAACTTTGCCCCATTTTCCATAGGTGTCACCTCTTGTGCTTTGGTTCACTTCTCCTCCATCCTTACCCAATTCACACCCTTGTGCCACCTTGCTCGATACCCCAAGAATAGGGGGTAATGACTACCATTAATCATAGGTTTGGCTCGAATGCCATTCGCTATCCCCAACCACTCCAAAAATCCCCTATATGTTTCTAAATATTACCAAACTTTGGATGCTAAACACTTTTATTATACTAGAGCTATGAAATAGAGTGGTGGAGGAGCACTTTATCTAAGTGGGACATGGGGGTGGGCTTGGGTCCTTAATGTCCACCAAGTGATCCCCATTCGTGGCACCCGCTATGTTCCATTGGTCTATATGGAGAAGTTTGACCCCTACCTAAAGGTGTCCCGATGGCCACTTATTGAAAGCATCTAATGAAATCAATGGGAATGGAACTTCGGTTGATGATTAAAAACTACTTGTAACTCACCAATAGCCCAAGACCTTGAGTTTAGTAAATTTTGAATGTTATTTATTAATGTTTTTTGCAATATATTAATTGGTTAATTAAATCCTTGTCCAAACAAGAGCCATGCATCTTTTGTACACCCATTCATCTTGACATTGCACTGTTAGCGCAAGTATCATTAAACTGTGACATCTTCTGAAATTTTTGGGTGTTTTATCATATAATTAACAAACTGAAAATCACCATAAACATTCTGGCATGCTCGGTGGGACCTCGGTCCTATTTTATTTGATATACATTTTATATCTTCTTGGTTTATTTCTTGTCAAATTATCTAACTTTCCAGTTTGGAGTGTCATGTTATCGTTTATTCAAAAACACATAAAATAAAAAAATAAAAGGGAATAGTGAACACGGGTGTGTTTCTTTTCCTTTCATTTTCTTTCAAGCATCACACTTTTGTTTGATTTGTATTCAAAGAAATCAGCCATCCTGTTGGGTCCTAAAATGAACCTTCACTCGCTTGCTCACATAGATTCATTAGGGGTTAATGTATTGCAGAACATATTAAATCAAATTTGCATCTAAACAATCCCTTCCAGGTCTACCTACTTGGATTTGATCACCAAGGGGAAGCCGAATCGGTGTTATGGCTTAGTATAAATAATTTGTGGGAGGTATATCGGCTAAGCACCCAACACTCTTATCATTGCAAGACTATGAAGTGAGGGGATAAGCCCCAATACCATGCCTTGTACCGATACTAACATAGATCTAGGCTTGTCATACCTTTTGGTATATCGAGGAATCTGAACTTAAATCACCCGAAACCAGCCTTAGATAGCCTCTTTTATAGTTCCTTTTCAACAATTTGTTCATTTCATTCTTAAGCTAATCAAGATAATCTAAAAATATATTTTTGTGTGTTATTATTATAGATACACCAAATATGTTTAATGAATTATTAGGCTAGGATGTGTTTAATTTGTAGGATCTTAGATATAATTATCCCATTTATAAATAGTGAAGCAAACCAATGTTTATGGCCCATAACCATGAATAATTCCATCGTTCCCATTGTTTCACTATCTCCTCTTAAAGGTTCGTTGAGATTAAAATATTAGGACTAACTACTTACTAATGCACCAAAATATTAAATGAAAGAATGAACTACTATTGGAAAAATGAAAAAACTAGGCACTTCTTATATAACATGAGGTAAATGGAAGCTAAAATCCACATGTAATGTCTTCTAAAGGTTTGATTATTTTGAATACTATAAAATTGATTATTGATTTACCCAAAATGATAACTCCTTTGTGTTTTATAACTACTAGAACATGGTTCTAACTTAGGAATTTATAAGAACACATTCATAAATAGAAACCCTTAGTACCCAGCTACATTTACTAATTTTTAATCAACTAATAGCCCATGAAGGGTGATGTGAGAGTATAATATTGGTTATCCATAGTATCCCACATAGATTTAGATTGAAAATTGTAGGAAAAAATGAAAACAACGAGACATTTGATTTCAATACCTCTACGTAACATGAGGTAAAGATTATATTACTCTTATAAAATATTGGATTTCCAAATATTTTCCAGAATCACTATTAACAAACATAATACATTCACCCATGTATGTGTGTGTGTGTGTGTGTATAGTGGAAAATGAAATACAGAGGAAAATTAAAAACAAACAAAACAACCTTAGATTGGATTTGTTGAAAGAACGGGGTTGAGTGATGTTGTTTGTAGGATTTGTTTGAGTTGTGAGATTTGGTTGATTTGTGGATGCTCTAAGTATCCCAAATGAAATAGTATCTAAACCATGAGTAATTTGATATGATCTTGATGTGATTTAAGAAACATAATGATATTGGAACTCGGTTTTGATTCACCAATTGATTGCACAAACTGATAATATGAACTCTTAAAAGCTTTGGTGGATGATTTTCAAAGGAAGGATCATTGATTTATAGTTGGGGAAAGTGAATCCTCAAGCTAAGTTGTGATTGATTTTATTTGGAGATAATTAAACATGACTTGGCTTGTTTAGTTGAGTTTCTAGATTTGATTGGAGAGTTAGACTGTTGTTCTTGATTTGCAAGAGTGAGTCAAGGCTGAATTGGCAAAGGGTTGGACATGTTTTGATTTGTAATTCCATTTCTTATTTTTATTCACCAAAAATATGTCATGAGCAATTATATTTTGGAAGAATTTGGATTGAATTTAGATTTTCATGAATTGGAAGATAGCTCTAGTTAACTCAAATGCTGATTTGAGTCAATTTAAACACATCTGTTTGATTAAAATAATGATTTTTAGTGCTAGTCAATACTTTGGAGTTAAGGAGGTGGATATGATTTGAGGATTATTTAATTTATTTAAATATGGAAGTGGACATGTGGATTTATTTATTTAATTTAATATTAAATTAGCTAATAAAATTAGCTAAAGGGGGTGATAAGGTGTAAATAGAATTAATTAAATTAATTCTATGTAGGAACAATGGGTGTAATGATAGTTTGAATGATTACAATGCATAGTGGTAATTTGGGGGTGTCTACATTTGCCCCTCTTTAAAGTGTTATTATAGAGTAATAACACTTTAATGATAGTAGACACATGTAAAATGGTGGTCGAATGATAAAAAAGTGGTAGGGACTACCTGATTTTCCTGAGTGAAGAATTTTGATGCCTCATCAAGTATGAATTAGTTGATTGGATGCTTGATTTTCCCTAGTGAATCATTTAGATGCCCCAACTATTATGTATTATGTTAAGGGATTTCCCCCTCAAGTGGATGGGTGATGCGGGAAAGTAGTGGATAGCCGCTTGATATGAAGAATAAGAGTACTTATTTTTCAAGAGGGATTAGAAAGGATATGCCTTTGAGTGAATGAGATGCACAAATGAATGTAATGGTGAGATGATCAATCATTTCTCATAGCTTAGCTTCCATTCAGATTTAATATTTTGAGAGTAACATATTTTGTTATTACATAATAGAGTTAGCACCATGATTATTGAAAAACCATGATGAACAACCCATATGTGTGTAGAAAACACACACAGAGAGAAAAAGATAAAATGAGCCCAATATACACAGTAAGATGATGTACACCATGGCTATAAATAAACCAAGATGCTTACAAAATACTTGTAATTGGTTAAAAATCAAAGTTGAAAATAAGTGCAAAATAAACCCAATATACACAGTAAGATGAATATACACCAAAGTTATATATGAACTAAGATGCTAACAATTTACCTGCAATTGGTCAAAGATGAAGATAAACAAAGAAAAAAACCCATATACATGGTAATTGATAGACACCTTGATTATGAATAAGTCAAGATGTTGACAAAATACCTGTAATAGGTCCAAAAATGAAGACAACATTTGAAAACAAGCCCAATATACAAAGCAAAATGAGCCAAGATGACAATAGAATACTAATAATTGATAAAAAATGAAAACGAGGAATGAAATACAAACCCAATATACAAGAAAAAATGATTACACCAAGACTAATAATGAGCCAAGATGGTAACACGATACCTGCAATTGGTCAAAAACAATGACAAAATTGGAAAACAAGCCCAATACACAAAACAAAATGAATACACCAAAGCTAACAATGAGCCAAGATGGTAACACAATACCTGCAAGTGGTCAAAAACAAAGACAAAATTCAAGGAAAACCCTACACATATAGTAATTCAGACACACCAAGGTTATATTCAAGCCAAAATGCTAACAAGATTACTTACAATAGGCCAAAAACATCAACAATGCAACACAACTTGAAATAAAGACATCTAATTATGCCCTTAATGTGTTCCATAGTGAAGAATAAGTAGATGTGAATGCCCCCAAGAAAGGATACATGTAAGGGGATTGGATCAGACTAAAGAGAGGAGTTAAGCAACTCCTCATGACACTCTTATTGGATCCCATTGAATTTTGATCTAAGGTTGATTAGGTTAGTTTTCCAAGCAAGGATACATGTGAGGATGAACCAAGGTAAATTTTAAGATCTCCCCTAAAAAATCATAGATATTACTAGGAGAATATGTGAAAATGACTTTTGAAATGAAGGAAAATATGAAGAAATCATGTTTGAATGGTTTGGCAAAAATTTTGATAATGGTGTCGGTTGATAGCAATTTTCAATTGATAGTATATGATGTCATCTAATAGTATATGTTGTCATTCAATAAAATACGTAAATTTTCAAATTTTTTACAATAAAGATTAAAATGACCGACTCAATGAGAAATATGTCCTTGCAAAATATGGCACAAATAAATAAAAAATTAAAAATGATTTTTTGTGGAAAAAAATACAAATTTAGTCGATTTTGTATGGCAATTTTTTGGAATTTTTTTGATGTTGGCAGTTAAAATGATTGTCTCAATGATAAATATGTCCTCTGCTAGAGTAGATATTTACCTTAGCTGATGTTCACCTAGGTACATTATTTACTTTTATTGTATTTATCCTCACCCACTTGTGTGTGTGGATATTTCTTTTATCTTATTTAGATATTAGGAGATATTATCTAGTTGTTAGGTATAGTTCTTTCCTTGATCTATGGTATTGACTAGTTCTTTCCTTGATATATGGTATTGACTAGATACTTGATGTTTAGTTCTCTCCTAAATCTATGGTCTTGACTAGTTATTTGATGACTAGTTATTCCTTGATTTATGGCTTGATCAAAGACCTTGACTAGTTCTTAGATTGTTATTCCTTGCCTATATAAGCAAGGCCCATTCTCATTGTATTTCATTGAGTTCTATAATAATATATGATATTATTGCTCATTTGTTTGCAAATATTTTATGTAAAGTTATTACGGTGAATTGCTTTCATCTTATAGATCATGGTGTTTGATTAGCATCGTGTTCTTGGATTAGTACGATCGGTTATCATTCCTTTTATCCTAAAAATATAGGTGTAAGAAAAAAATCCCATACTCTCTTTTTTCGACATCACTAAAAAAATGCTATTGGTTAGTACCATAAATGTATGTTACCAACTAGTAGCATACATATATGCTATCGATGGTAGCATACAATATGCTACCGATCGATAACATAAATGTATTCTAACTTGGATGCAAAGCATACAATATGATATCAACCAAAGGTACGCTATATGCATCTCAAATTAGTATATATATATATATATATATATATATATATATATATATATATATATATATATTCTTCCTGTAGGTAACATTATTTATGTTGTCATTTGGTAGTATAATTTATGCTACCTATCGGTAGCATAAATCTATGTTATCATGGCAGTAGCATATATTTATGCTTCTTACATTAATGGTCGTTAGTTGACATTTTAAATTATATACAACTTCAACAGAATAACATATTAAGCTGTTAAAATAATTTTAATTTTTAGGGTTGCGATATTAACTTGATCTCGATTGTCAATACTCATTAGGACCATGAGCATGGGTAAAAGAATTGTGAAGAAAATTTGATATATACTTGGTATATAAAATTGTAAATTTATAAATCACTACGTATATGAAAGAAAATTTTACAAATTCTAATTTACATGCCAATGACGATTTGAATTAAAAATGCAGCTATTGGTGTAAACAATGGGTGAATCGACTCCTAAAATTAACTTGTACCTAGAAACGTTAAGCGAAATAACAAGTCTGCCTACCCCTAAAAATTATCCAAAACCAAATTTCAAAATCTGGAATATTCATGAATTAATGAAGATTCGCCACAAAATGTTTCCATGGGAAGAACATGAGAGCCAAAATTCCCAAACAAGGATACATGCAAGGGTATAATTTATTATCTTACACCCAAGAAAGGATACATGCGAGGGTATAATTTATTATCTTGCACCCAAGAAAGGATACATGCGAGGGTTAAGGAAATAGATAATCGTAGGATAGTCTAGAGTGATCACTAGGATTATAGGCAAGAATGCGATATGTGTAATTGTGTTGACAATTTTGAGAGTTTTTAGGAACATTTTTTTTTTTTTTTGGAATTTGATTGTTTTGATTTTTTTATTTTGAATGGTTTGATATTTAAGGATTTTAGAATATATACATTTCATGATTTTGAATGATTTGATTTTTAAGGATTTTTAAATATATGATTTTTTTAATTTTAAAGGTTTTGATGTTTTTGGAGTGTTTACTCAAGATCAAGGCACACTATTTGAATGTATGTTCAAAAAATTGTAAATATTTCATTCCATTGGCAAAATGTTTATATAGTGATTAGGATGTCCTACCCTGCCTTAACTCCACGCAACTAGTAAGATGCGAGGGATCACCACCAAAAGCCAAGAAGGACGTAAGACAAATGAGATAATTATGTGTAAATGAAGATGATGGATACAAATACATGAGGTTAACAATGGTCCATTTGGGAAAATGTGACTCATCTCCAATCAAGATTATTTGATTGATTTCAAGATGATTTTACTTAGTAAAGTCAAGACTAGACTTAGATCCATAGATGGCCTACTGATTAGAAAGATAATGAGAAACTAAATTGATTCTTTGGGATTTTTCATGATTAAGCACTTTTGATTCATTTACTGAAAGGATTTCTGTTGCTTGATTTTTTTGAAGTGACCCAATTACTACTTTTGCCCCATAGTAAGAGGTAAGGGTTAAACACCGAAGACAAGATGTAGGTGAGTAAGGGTACCTTTTATGTTCCCAGTCTCACACTACCAGTAAGAAGTGTGGGTTCAACACCAAATACTATATTTTGATTGATTTTACCTTGTTGTGGTTTTTCTTGTAGGAAAGACAATTTCCCCCAAATCTCATCCCCACGCGTGACTAGTAGCACACAAGGACTCATCACCTTAGACCGAGATGTGCGGACAAAAATAAGGGTAAGGAAATTTAGTACTTTCTACTAAGGAGAGAGCTTCTTCGAAAGGAGTTTTTTCCATCGTAAGCTTTTAGACAACACTATACGTAAAAACATATCAAATGGAAGAATTTAGAATAGGGACAAGATACACAGCTTCTCCAAAAGGACAAGATTAACTCATGTCTTATAGTGGAAGAGTAAAGATATGAAAATAGATGAAACGATTAAAATTATTTGTACAAGTTCCCTCCTAGAGTAGATAGTACTCGTGAATAAGAAGTTTTTTCTTTTCTGGTTTCAATTTTCAAATAGTGCTTTGATGAGTGGTTTAATGTGGATCTTATTTCACTTTTTTCTTATTCTATTTTTTTTATTTTTCATGGACTAGGGTTTGGAATGGACTCATCATGGAAGAGGTCCATGTTTATGAAATTTGAATGGTCCTAATTTGAAATAATTTGATGGATGAGATCCAAGTTAACTAGGTAGATCAAAATATTTTCAACAAATAGGTGACTTGATGTGTTTGGATTTACGAGACTTGGTAGGAAAAATTCCAAGCCAATGGAAGGGATCAAAATATTTTCAGAAAATATGTGATTGAAGTAGTATTAATTGATGATACTTGGGTGGACAAGATCCAAGCCAATAGTTTGGATTAAAATATTTTCAATGATATGATTTAATTGGTCCTAATATACGAGACTCGAGAGGACACCCAAGTCAATGGGTATGTGATTGGAAAAGTTTTTGATGATATAGAAAAACCTATGTGAAGATAGAGGTAATTTGTCAATGTGGAGAATACATTGAAATTCATATTCACCCATGAGTGGAATGATATGAAGAGTAAAGGATTGATCCTAGATGATAATTCAAGACATATCTTATGATTTATAGAGAAGATATTTGATGTTTTTACTTTGTCTATAAACATTATTTGGATTGTAGGGTTATTGATGAATGCCTCAATGTGTTGGAAATGAATGTTTGGGATGTCAATAGTCAAAATGTCCCATGTACCAAATGATAGGAATAGATTTTTAATGATATATTTGCAATTATAGATTTAAATGGTTGTGTGTATATATACCCCTAAAAGTACACACGTTATGGAAATCACGAGCAAGAATGCATTGAAATGGAAATGACATTGTAGGAAAATCCATGGAAGGGAGTTGTGTAAATGTATTCTTTGATTGTTGGATAATATCTTGTGAATCTGATGAAGAATATACATTAGATGGATGGTGTGAAACATTAATAATTTCAATATTAATCATTTGAGTGACTAGGGACGTGGATGCTTGCATTGTTGCAAGTTTCAAAACTTACATTGTGTCTCTACAAAAATATTAGGGATATCGAGCATAATATTTAGCATTGAAAGGATAAAATCAAACTCAATGGTGCTTGATGATTGACCCTTTTCTTTATATTTTCATAAAAAAATTCAATTTTTGTTTTAATTTTGAAGATAATTGTTTGAAATGCTTTCAATTTCTAATTGAACTAATGGAAGAATATTCAGAGAAGTTAAATAATTTTGACTTGTAGATCCTTATCATTTGTCGTTTTGATCTTGTGGAGTTGCATCGTTTAAAGGGATTTGGAAAACATTTAATTCATCATTGGAAGTTGAGGTAGTTGAAGTGTGTTCTATTTCGATGATGTCATCATTAATTAAATCTTGGACATAATGGTAGAGGCTTGAACACTTATCCATAGAGTGGCCTTCAATGCGGTGAAATTCACAATATTTGGATTCTTAAAATCACTTATGTTTGGGTCCCCATTCATATAAGGGTCATGTGATTGGGTATCTTATCATGTTAGCCTTTGTTAATTAATGAAAGACACTAGAGAGGCTCTCTCCTAGGGGTGTAAATTGTCACTTGAATTTAGTCAAAATATTTTTGTCACTAGGTTGTGTAATTGGATTTTTAGTTGATTTATCACTAACTTGGGAAGCCACATGAGGCATCTGTTTTGAAATCTCATGAAGTATTTAAAATAACTCTTTGTTTTATGTTTTACGTGAACCCACATTTGCAAAGTAATGATTGGCATGCTTAAACTTTAACAAAGTGAATGTCAAAATTTAAGAAGTGTAAAAATAATGGAGTGATGATATATTGAAAAATTGAACGTCGATATATGAAAAAGTGGTTAAAGAAAAAGATTTTCCTACATTTGAAAAAGTGAATTTGAGAATATAAGAGTGTAGTCTCTTTTATTACCAACAACAGATTATGCATGTTGACACTTCATTTAGAAATATCTAAACGCTCACCCAAAGCGCGCATAACTACTAGGTTACTCTTTTGTGATGTTCAATAGGAAGTTAGCATGCATATTCACCATAGTGTTAACCATTAAACCATTACATTCATGTCATTTTCGAAACACATATAATAATAAATATTAACCATCGAAACAATAACCAAGATCAACTGAATCATTAAGACACCATATTCAGATATGTCAACAACCATTATCTAACCATAATTATTCATTATAATCAGATTCATTACATATTAGAAGCTTAATACATAACAGTCAATGCATTGGTGTGTTGGACCATCAAAATCCTAGATCTGCATCAGATCCACATGAATTTGCTACAAAATAATGGCTTCTAATGAATAATAACTACATCAGGTATATATAGGGGTAGGGTCTTTGCCTTCACCGCCCATGCATTCTCCTAATAATAGGTGTTATCTCAAAAATAGACGGCATGTTTTACATTCCTAAAAATAACCATGCATACAAATCTTGCATGATTTTACAACTTCTGCTAATAATATATTAATCCTAAAGATAAGACTTGCTTTAATCCTATTATTAACCTCCTTCATGTGCATTTTGCATGTGCTTTTCCCACTTTCTTGGTCGACACTCCAAGTCTATTTTCAGCTCGATCTGGAAAATCGAAGTCCCCGCTTTATTTCCTATATGTGTGAAGTTCGCATGCTACCCTATTCAAAATCCACATGTTAACATTATTCTTCCGAGCACACGCATTCCTACGCCTAATTCTCTACACTTCTCGGTACTTAGTCAATTTCCCTTAACAACATTACCCCACACTAGGTATGTTGTCCATCCTGGTAACATCAGCAAGGTAAAGAATTTCTCATGTTGAATGAAGAAATAAAGAATGTGTAGGCACAAAGACTAATGGCATATACCAAATTTATTAAATAATATCCCGAAGTGCGTTAATCTCTACTCTTGTGATGGGTGAATTTTTTAGAGAAATCCTCATTGAGGATGCTCTCTATCTCTTCCCATTCTACTAGCCCTTTGGTTGTTGTATGTAGACCCATACTAGCTACTTCCAACATATGATCAAGAGTCATATCCTCTCCCTTTTTATTTAGCTTCCTTATAACTTTGGCTAGACTCGAGATCAATCCTTCCATGCCATCCATACTCTGCGCGATGAGGGACCTCATCTACTTAAGCCTTGTCTCGTATGCTTCCTTAACTATTTTCAAGGCATCCCACTTCTACAAAATCTCTACCAAAATTTCCTCGTGACTGAGCTTTCCCTCCTTTGTAGCTTTGCACATTCCCAACACCACTTCATCCCGATTAGTACATGCCTTGAAGATGGGGGAAAGATCTTGACAATTATCAAAATCACATCACGCATTCCTTAACGCACCATTCATCATCTAGCACAAGACCTAATATTCTATAATATTGCATGCTATCATCCTCTTATGTATTTATTTTTCATTGGCTAAGTCTTCTTGTGGACGTCTCTTGCACATTCAAATTCTCTTAGAAAATAATTTGGACCAGATATTCCAAATAATGTAGCGTTGAGAGGTACTCTTCCTTGGTTTTATCCTCAAACTCAGGGCGTGTTGTCTTGATCTAATCCGTAATATGGATGGCCATGTCAAGGACATACTTTGCACATTTTTTTGCCTTCTCATTCTCCTTTGTAAGTCACTGAATCTCCTGCCCCTTATCCTTTTTATCTTCAAGCAATACTTGTATGGTGTCCCCATTGTACAAGTTTCTCCGACCTACTCGCTGCCATTTTGTTCAAATAATTGTTATCTTGCTCATTAGTAATTTCAGTTTCCTTCACTGTTAAAATTTCCCTTAGGACCTTATTCATTTTGTGCTTGGGAAACACCTCTTGATGATTTCAAATTTAGGCTCATCTGCGAGTATCCATGATCCATTAAAGCATCTTCATAGTGTGCATGGATGAACCTTCGAGTTGATCACTTCCCATCCATAGAGGCTTTCCATTGATGCTGAACTTTGAAATCTCATGTGCAACACCTTTGATTGATCATTGATATATCTTACTTAAGGTGTGCACACAACCTCATATTTCTTCCTCCTTCTTCTAGTGCACCTTCATGTTGATATGTGTTGCTTCAAGACGGGTGCACGCACTAGTTCCATCACCTCCTAAAACTCCTTCATCTCTTTTCAAAGCATTCCATTTCAATTTCCTTCCTCTTCTTCCTTGGTATTTCCTCCATATGCCTCATGCACCTCCGCATCGAGATGTACATTCTCATCTTTGGATTTTTCTTCCTCTGCATCCTAGGTGGTTGAAAATTCTTGTTCTTTTACTTCTTCCTCATCATTGTCACCTTTGTGCACTAGCCTTCGCCTCTTCTTCTTTCCTAGGATTGGTTTGGGTGGTGTTGGGCTGAATAAATTGCCTAAGTATTTGAAGAGTGTGTGGAGTGTTGAGGTGTGCAAGAGGGATGTAGAAGCGTGTGCAAGTGTCGGTTATCAAGGGCATGCACAAGAAGGAAATATTCGTGGATTTAGCTGATTTTTCATGGCATGGGATAAAAATAGGAAAAGTGGATGGAGTGCAGATCATGCAAAGATGAAAGCATGAAGACTTTGTGGCTAAGAAAAGGCTATTTTGGGAGAAAATTAGAAGATCTAAGGTCATGCATAGACCAAGCTAATAATAGGATTAAAGTAGATTTTAATTATAGATTAATTTATTATTAGCCTCCTTGTAAAAGCATGCAGCTATTGGCACATGGCTATTTTGAGCACACAAGCTATTTTTAGGTGCATGGGCATTAAAGGGAAAGTCCCCACCCCTATATATAATTGATATAATGTATTGTTTTGGAATCTCAAGATTGTATCAACGTTATGTTTCCTGGATATACCTATGCACATGACTCCATGACATTATTATTATGTATTCAACTTCTGTTATGTAATATTTCGGTTATTAATGGAGTATTTTGGATGGATTATGGTAATTGATGTCTCTGATCATGGTGGTTGTATGGTTAATCTGATCTTAATTCTGGTTTGATTCGATTGTGCTCTAGGGATGTGATCTGATTCATGTTATGCTTTGCACCTAGTTACTTGATCTGTTAATGGTGAATATGATTATGCATGCTAAGATCCTGATAAGACAATACAAAAGAGGGACCTAGTAGCTTCGCGCACTTTGGGTGAGCATTCATATCTATCTAGATGAAGTGCCAACATACCGGTGTAATTCAAGAGGAAAATAAAGACTACATTTTGGTTCCATTTTTGGGACCTCTTTTCAAACTGTTTTCCATGATGTTGCATGATGATGGCATATCGATTGAATCTTACGGCCATTGAAGATTGGGTATATAAGGGACAAGAGTAGTTTGTGTGAAGATATGGTTCTAGATGTGATTTTAATGCATGCAATTGGGTGGAAGATAATTTGTATCATGATATTTATAAAACATTTTTCATTTGTTTTCCCATAGAATTATACGAGTGGTTATCTACATACGCATCAAAGAAAAACTTAAGTTCTGAGATCAAGGGTGTGTACGTAGGAAGATTACCAGACTTTATTTGATGTAGATGAACCTTGGATGCGGGATGTAGATCATTAGTGGGCTAGTGTTGTGCAAAATTATACCTTGGAATATGTTGTTTTTACATATTCTTGTTTATAATTCTTTGAGTTTGAGTTTTTACACGAGCCCAAAGGATATTACACTTGTGATATTTCTTTGGAAATTAAGATCTTGATGTATTAAATAACATAATTTAGTGTAAATAAATGACATTCATATGTATTATAATTTTCTTCTTCATGGTTTCCATAGGAGGATGTGAGAACTCCGGTTTGGTAATCTGTCATTGAGGTTGATGCTCATGAGGTTTATGCCCCCAATTTTGATGTTGAGAGGTAGATGATGATTTAGAGGGATTATGAGATTGCGGTAAGTATTTATTTGTAACTAATGCCATTTTATATGTCATTAGTTGTATACTAATGTGTATATTGTTTATTTGTATTAATAGGTGGAGCTATAATGAGTTCTCATTGGTGGAAGGGACATCCCACTTATGAGATTGGTTCTTCATCTTCTCGATGGGCCAAGAGAACCAAATTGTTTGATGATACCCCATAGTTTTGATGTATAGGAATTTTTGTATGCCTTTATGGCATGTAGGCATAGATTTTTATTTTATTTATGTATATCATTGTACGCCTATATGGATTTATTTATACATTCATTTTTTTCAAATTTTATATGCCATCATGGCTTTTAGAAATCAATATAATATAAAAGACAATTTTTGTAGTTAAACTTGTATAGTGGATCAAACACTATATATGCATCTAAGTAAACTAATATGATTCTATATGTGTTGTAGTCTTTAATTTCTCTTTAAGTGTTATGTGCACCGGCACTTCATTTAGTAGGTTTGAATGCTCACCCAAAGCACACGCAGCAGCTATGAGGTCCCTCCTTTGTGTTTGCTTGTCAAGATGTTAGCATGCATATTTGTGATGATAATTAACCAAGTAAACAATCAAGAACCCTTTACCCATTACATACATCCACTTTGGAAACATGTGTAATAAGGAAACATAACAGATCAAACAATAACCAATATCAATTACACCATGAAATCTCCATACTTAGACATATCAATGATCATAATCCATCCACCATAATCCATTATAACAAGAGTATTACATAACTGAAGTTGAATACATAAAAACATTATACCAAAGTGTTGGACCAAGTGCACAAGTATCAAACCCTAGTCCGAACAATATAATCTGCTCATAGAACCAAAACTACACACTAAGTCGAACTAGTCACAACACTAATCTACAACATATATATATATAGGGGTGGAAAATTTCCCTTCACCACCCATACACTCTCCTAATAATAGGCATTCCCAAAAATAGACTACATGCATGTCTTTCAAAACAACTAATAATAGATTATCTTATAAATAAGACTTTTGTAAATCTTATTAATAGCCTTCATGTGTGTGATTGATCTGCATGCTCTTCCTTGAAAAATAGCCTTTACTTGGCCGTAAATTCTTCATGCTTTATCTATTTGCATGGTCAACACTCCATCAGGATTTTCTATTTTTAGTATGTATTCTAAAAATTGGCTAAGTCTGAATCCTGCGTTCTCGGGTGTGAACCTCTGCGCGTTGTTCTAATCCTTTCATACATGCCCCTACGTACCTTCCTCACACACATCCCAAAATCCTACGTGTGGCTTATACTTGAGAATTTTTAGAGGTCAACACTAGCCAACACAAATTTCATTGTTTCCCTCAAGAATGGGGATTTACTACTTATCCCTCCAAATAATATGTAAAGAATAAATAATAAAGAATAAGTAAGATGTAAGCATGCTTTACTCTCGGGGTGGCTACAACAACTCAAGGAATTCTTTGTTAATAGTTACTTCAAGCTCTTGTGATTCGTTAACTCATTAAATATAGTACGACATTGCTCCAATAATCTCTAACATCTTCAAGGGATCCATATTCTCTCCCTTCCCCTTAATCTCTATAAGAATCCCTCAAAGGCTTGAGATCACCCCTTCAAATGCATCCATTCTCCTCACCACCACCGGTGACCCTAGATCCTTAATCCTTATTTCCAAAGGCTCCCTTGTTGTCTTAATCCCACTTCCTTATAATCTCAACCATCTTTTCTTCTCTTCCAAGATTCTCATCCTTCTTGGCCACTAACACTTCATTCTCCTCATCGATTGTATATGCCCTAAAGATATGATATGGTTCCTTGAAGTTGCTCAATGCTAAACCTTCCTTCTTCAATTCATCCTTGAAAGTAGTGACCATGGCATCATATTCAAAAATATTTCATGCATCATCTACCCTATTATTCTTTTGGACTGCATCCATTTCTTCTATCAAGGTCTTCGCATAGAATTTTGTCCCTCAAGCATCATCCTGCTAGATCCTTCAAGTAGTGTAGCAGCGGATGGGTACTGGTTCTTATTATTCTCTACCAAGTCCTACCGTACTTCAATAATGGAATTTGTAATCTCCTCATCCTTCATAAGTGCATACTTCATATGCTTTTATGCTTTTTCAAGCACCTCAATCAACTGTTGTACCTCCCAATATTTATTCTTATTTTCCTCAATCATCGTCCTAATATGACCCTTATCCAAATTTCGCGAGCCACTACTGTCACCATTTTTGTTAAGGAAATACTAGCCTGTTCATCGGTGAGATCGGTGGGTTTTACATTACATGGGTGGCATTGGTTTCTTCTTCATTTTTGCCTTATACATGTTTCCTCTTATGTCAAACTTGGGATCATCTCGTGTGTGTTTGCATGCTCTAGGAAATCATCTTTCTCGGTGTGCATATTGGTGACTTCCAAATCAATCATCTCCCACCCACACAATTTCTTAGTAGGGAGTGTTCTTTGGTGTTGAGTTATGGAGCTAAATGGCTTCACAAATAATATGTTTTACAACTTGTAGGTTAACACAATAATCGACGTCGGACATCTAAGTAGGAACGGTATCGGTTGGGTAACCAAAATCAGTTACTAGTGTGTGAAAGTTTTTATTATAAACACTGGATTAGATACAATAATTTGATTTAAAAGGTGATCTAAGGGTTGTAAATGCATAGTTAAGTTTCCCTAATGTTTGTATATACTTATAAGACAAAACCTAGCTTTAGAAGGTGAGAATTGGGAGAATTGTAAGAAGGAATTCTTGGAGAGAGAAAAGAGAAACTTGTGAAGGAAAAGTATTATACATTCGTGTGAGGTGTGGAAAATTGTAGATCGTCATTGTATTTCCTCTATAAAGAAAATATTAATAGATTGGTTGTTTTTGGTGGACATATCCCACAGTGAGTGAACCATGTTATATATTGTGTATTATTCTTATGGTTTATTTCTTTATTTATTGCTTGTATGCTCAATTATGATTATAGATCTATACAATAAGTATGTGCTAACCCCCAACAACTGGTATCAAGGATTTTTTTGTTTGAGGGTTTTGTGTTTTGACATATTTACTCACAGAGGGATTTTTGTTTGAGTGGGAGAACAACAAGGGAAAAATATAACAAATACAAAGTGGAGAAAGTTAATGGTCGTAATTATCAGTTATGGAAGATGTAGGTGGAAGATTATCTCGTATCAAAAATATTTATATTTTGTTGGATGCAAGTGCAAATACTACAAAGATGACTAATGAAGAATGAAATATTCTTGATGAAAAGGATCTCAAATCTATAAGATTGAGTCCGATAGCATCTGTAGCTTCTAATATTATCAAGCAACAACTACAATAGATTTGATGAAATCTTTAGCTAATTTATATTAAAAACCAAGTGCTTCAATATAGTTTATTTGTTGAAGAAATTATTTAATTCTAAAATGAAAGAAGGTGGATCTCGCATCAAACCATTTGAATGATTTTGTTCCATTGTAAATAAATTAAAATCGTTAATATTCCGTTAGATGATGAAATGCAAGCACTTTTATTCTTATGCTATTTTCTAGATAGTTGGGATAACTTGGTAATGGTTGTTATTAATACAACATCTGCTACTAATATTTTGAAGTTTGATGATGTGGTTAGTATAATCGAATGAAGAATACGTAAGAAAAGTACAGGAGAGTCATCATTTGGAAATGTTTTGAATGTAGAAATTAGAAGGAGAGATCAAAGAGCAAGAATAATGGAAAATCAAATTCTAAGAATGGAAGGTCTAAATCTAGAGGTAGAGGAATAACATGCTGGAATTGTGGAAATAAAGGACATACAAAGAAGGATTGTTGGTTCAAGGAAAACAAAGAGAATATACCAGACAAAGGTAATGAGGAAAATGTTGCAATAGAGGTAATGCAATATGCCCTTATTCTCTCCTTGTATAATAAAATAGAATCATGGGTTTTAGATTCAAGAGCTTCTTTCCATGTTACCCATAATAAGGGTTATTTAAAAAATATGTCTAGGATAATTTTGAGCATGTTTATTTAGGAGATGATGAACCATGCAATATTATTGGTAAAAGGGAAGTTCATCTAAAATTGAAAATGGAAATACATGGATATTGAAAGATGTGAGGCATGTGCCAAGCCTCAGGAGAAATCTAATTTCTATAGGCAACTAGGTGAATCTTATTGCATGGTTACATTCACAACCGACTCTTGGAAAGTTACCAAGGGAGCTCTTGTTGTAGCAAGAGACAAGAAGGTAGGAACATTGTATTTGTCTACTGTGTTACGGATTCCTTTTCTATTCTATCTACTTCAGATTCATATGCAGGGCATGTGGCATAATTGACTAGACTATATGAGTAAAAAGGGAATGCAGATATTAAAGGCAAAGGGTAAGTTATCAGATTTGAAAATGTAGATCTTGATTTCTATGAGCATTGCATATTTGGAAAGCAAAAGAAAGTGAGATTTCTTAAAGTTGGGGCAATAAAGAAGGAGCAAAAATTAGAGCTTGTACACTCAGATGTGTGGGGACCAACTCAAGTAGCTTCTTATGGAGGATCCCAATATTATGTGACTTTAATTGATGATGCCACAAGAAAGGTATGGGTTTATTGTATAAATTGTTAATCTGATGTTTTTGAGACTTTTAAAAGATGGAAAGCCCTTATGGAAAATGAATCCAATTTAAAGTTAAAATTCCTTAGACCTAACAATGGTGGTGAGTCTTTGTAGTAAGACTTTCAATGATTATTGTTAAGTGAATGGAATCCATAGAGAAATAATGGTTCCTAGAACACCACAGGAGAATGGTGTGGCTGAAAGAATGAACAAGACTATCATGGAACATGAAAGAAGTATGAGGATACATGTTGGATTATTCTTGTAGTTTTGCATAGAAGCAATAGATATGATAGTGTATTTAATCAACCATGGACCTTCAAGTGCACTAGATGGTGGAATACCAGAAGAAGCTTGGACTAGAAAAGAGGTAGATCTTTCTTTTCTTAGAGTATTTGGTTTAGAATATTTTTTGCATGTTGATAAAGAAAATAGGAATAAGTTGGATGCTAAATCTAAGAGATGCACTTTTATTGGTTATGGCTCTAATGATTTTAGATTTTATTTTTGGGATTTATAAGATTTTAAGATAGTTAGGGTCGTAATATTGATTGGAATGAAAAGAGAATGTACAAGGATCAAATTATGAAATGCAGAGATGAACCAATGGAAGAGTTTGTGGAATAAAATATATTCTCAGATTCAAAACAAACATCAACAGTATCGGCGTCAATGAGGGTGATCGGTGTCGGTAGACATAGGACCGACATCACCGGCCGGTAACCAATGTCGATAGTAGAAGATTAGGACCGTCATCGATCGCCTAGACCAATATCGGCTATAGTTGATAGTGTCGATCCATGTCAAAGGTTGATATGAATGTACGGGATGTACAAAATGAGCTTCCGACATCCTAGATTTTTGTGAGAAGGTCACAAAGGGTAAGTAAACCTCCAAAATATTTACAACTTCCTTAGTTTATCTATTATTTACTCGATATTGGTGAACCAAATTTTTTGGAGAAGCAATGCAAGAGGAAACCAAAAGAAGTGGGAGCATGGAATGGATGAGGAGATAGATTCCTGGAAACAAAACCATACATGGGATTTGGTTAAGTTATCAGCAGTAAAATAACATTGCAGAACAAATGGATTTACACGATCAAGGAAGAAGATGGTGGATAGAAAATATATAAGGCTAGGCTTCGGTAAAAGGGTTTTCACAAAAAATAGGTATTGACTTTAGTGATATTTTTCTCATGTAGTAAAAATGACTTCCATATGTATTGTTTTGAGTTTAGTTGTAGTAGAAAATTTTCACTTAGAATGGCTTGATGTTAAGATGGATTTCCTTCACATTTATTTAGAGGAAGAGATATATATGCAACAACCACTTGGTTATGAAGTCAAGGGTAAGAAGAAACTTATGTGTAGGTTGAAAAATAGATTGTATGGGTTCAAGCAAGCCCCAACGCAATGGTATATGAGGTTTGACATTTTAATGCATGAGCATGGTTATATGAGATGTAAATCTGACGATTTTGTTTATTTCAAGAAGCTTGAAAGTGGAATCTATATTATTTTGTTATTGTATATAGATGATATGCTTATTGCAAGATCTAGTATGCATGACATTATTGAGCTTAAAGAAAAGTTAGCTCATACATTTATAATGAAGAATTTAGGATCTACAAAGAAAATCCTTGGCATGCAAATTCTTAGAGACAGGAAGAACATGAAATTGTATTTGTCTCAGGAGGATTATATCAATAAGGTGTTGAAAATGTTAAAAATGTAGAATTAAAAACTTGTAAGTACACCTATGGTGGACACTTTAAATTGAGCAAATATCGGTGTCTACATCACATGATGAGGTCAAGTACATGGCATGGGTTCCATATGCGTCGCAAGTTGGAAGCCTTGTGTATGTTATGGTTTATACCACTGACGGACATTGCATAGGTAGTGGGAGTTGTGAGCATTTATGGCCAATATAGGCAAAGAGCATTGGAAAGCAGTCCAATGGATACTCAAATATTTGAAAGGGACATCGACATACATTTATGTTATAAAGGGTCGATACTTATTTATGTGGCTATGTTGATTCAAATATGGATGGATATTTGGAGGGTAGGAGAAGCACCACCTGGATATGTATTCACAAGAAGTGGCACAACAGCTTTGTTGAATTTTGAGATTGTAGAAGGTTATGTCCTTGTCTACTACTACAGAGGTTGAATATGTTGTAGCTACAGAGAGTAGTAGCAAATAGATGATATAGTTGAGAAGGTTCATGGAAGAGTTGGGAAAGGAGCAATATGATTACGGGGGTTGTCAATGATAGTCAAAGTGCGATTCATATGGAAAAACAATTAACATTTCATTCAAGACGAAACATATTTAGTTCGGATATCACTTCATACGAGAGAAAATTCATACAAATGAGAACCCTTTGGATATGCTAATGAAATCGTTGGTAAAGGAGAATTTGGAGCTTCACTCCACTTCTATTGCTCTTCGAGTTTACGACTTGAAGAGGAAGAAACAAAGCAAGGAAAGGATCCAAGGATGAATTTGTATGATACAATACATAAATTTATCTCTAAGTGGGAGATTGTTGAGTTATGGAGCTAAATGGGTTCATAAATAGCATGTTTTACAACTTGCAGGTTAACACATTAACCGGTGTCGGTTGGAGTTCTTATCGACATCATCGCCTAAGTAGAATCAGTATCGGTTGGGTAACCAAAATTGGTTACTCGTGCATGAAAGTTTTATTATAAACGTTGGATAAGATCCAACCTTTGATTGAAAATGTGATCTAAGGGTTATAAATACATAGCTAAGTTGCCCTAATGTTTCTATATGCTTATAAGCTATAAAACTAAGGTTAAAAGGTGAGAATTGGGAGAATTATAAGAAGGAATTCTTGGAGAGAGCAAAGAGAAGCTTGTGAAGGAAAAGTATTGTATATCTGTGTGAGGTGTGGAATATTGTAGATCTTCATTGTATTTCCTCTATAAAGCAAATATTAATAGATTGGTTGTTTCTTGGTGGACGTAGCCCACATTGGGTGAACCATGTTATATCTTGTGTATTATTCTTCTGGTTTATTTCCATATTTATTGCTTGTATGCTCAATTCTAATTATAGATTTGTACAACAAGTATGTGCTAACCCCCAACATTTGGGACCTTGCGCATGTTATCTTCATAGGTTCATTAATGTACTTGATGTTTGGGGTGTGTAAAATTTATTCTCCCCTTTGGCCACTAGTACCCTTCTTTATGGGTATATGAGTTTCGAACATGAGAATATATCCACTTCCTTTTCACCAAAGGCACCTCCATGATCCCCAGATGGATCATCTTTTCTCCTTTCATTTTCTTCATCCTCTTGGTGGGACATTCTTCACAATCATTGGGCACCTCCACGTGATGATGTGTCTCTTCACTCATAGGCTCTTCTTCATCTTCCACATTATTAATAGTTAGAGACTCTATGTTGCACGTAACCTCGTCTCGATGAGTCCTTCATAATTTTCACTCTTGTGTACTATCTTGCGCATTTTCTCTTTTTATTTTTCGGGATTGGTTTAATTGGTGTTATCCTTGACGATCTTATAACAACCTCTTAGGTCCTTGTGCCACCACTTTGCTCCTTATTTTTCTTCTCATATTTCTTATGTGGCCTTGGAAAAGCATGCCACCTGTCTTCCTTCTTTGTCTCCTTAACCTCAAGATCAATATTTATTTCTTCCTCTTCTTACCTCGGAGGAGTATCCTGGTGAGTCCTCTTGGTGCCTATAATCTTCTTTCTTTTGGGAGGGTCTGAAATTTTGGTATCCTCGTCACCAACATATTTCCCATCCTGGAACCTAGGCCTTAGGTAGACATATACACACACAACTTCTATCTTCCCAAATACCATGGACTTAGGAGTAATGTCAATATCATCTAACTCCATCGTTTCTTCATAAGCTACCTTGTTGGGGTATATGTAGGTTTTCGCAAAGTATATGATAATCAACATCCACCTTATCTCGCATCAAATCTTAGCTTCTTCACATTATACAATTTATTCAAAAAATATTTTAAGTATCTCATCTGTAAACATGAATGGTAGCTTAAAACATGGGATTTTCTCCCCATCCTTCATATTAAACCTACCCAAAAAGAAGTGTTGGTAGGCTTCAAATTTTTCTTAGCCATCCAAGATCAAGGGAAATTCTCTCGGTATGCGACATTCACCTTCAAATGCTTTGCACATCCTTCTATACCATTTTTCTACCCATTTTTATAGGCACCACTGATATTACCATCATAAATAAATTGGGTGGACCTCTAGGCTTGAAACTTATTTTCCATAGGTTATATCCACATTTTCTCTTTGGGTCCATCTGGTACCATTTTTTCACAAAATACCAAAAGAAGCAAGATGGCACCCCAAGTAATTTTCTCACCTTTATCTACTTGAATGTGTGCCTCCTCAATGATGCCTTTAGTGATGTACTACGTGATATTATAGTAAGTCTTATTTTCCATCTTGTGCGCTATATGCAACCACCGCTTGTTCACTTGGTCCCACCTCTCGATGTGCCTAGTTTGTAGTTTATCAAACATGTGGAAAATATTATTCCTTGGTCCACAACAACTACTACATCCATCGCGAGATCCCTTATGATAATTAAGTGCATTTGTAGTGGCTTCTACCCCCATATCATCATCCAAATTCAGCTCCATCTCTTCTCCCAAGTTGTGCAACCCCTTCACTCTTCCTATCAATTGTGTTCTAATGTGCATTCTCCTACCTAAAAATAAAAATAGTCCTCATGGAATCATGATACTAACCACTAATACATACATTCTAGTTTCTTGAAGAATGGTAGCTTGTAAAATTGAAATACTCCCACACTCTCCAGGGTCTTATGTACCAAGTCATCATAGATCCTTTTCCTTGCTTCTATCATCTAGTTGGTTTTGATGAAAGTTTCCTTCTCAATTTGGCCTCATATTTATCTCGAGCAATGATTGAAATTTATAATCGTGCATTTTTTCGACTAATACTTCCATGACTTCCCTATATGACCTTACACGGGTATTAAATTTTTATAAACCATTCATCGATGCTTCCTCGCCACATGCTTCCTTCCCTTGTTCATGGTTTATCGGTGCCATTGATAACTATTAATAAAAAAATTCCAACTCGTATGTTTCCCTAGGTAATATATTACTCACTAGTTCTTACTCCCGCAACTCCTCACCTTCTTTCCTTCTCTGGTTCTTCTAACCCATGTGGTCTAACTATGAATTTTTCTCCTCAAACCCTAGTTTCGTAAAACTCGACACTAGAACCATGTATCCCTCTCTTTACATGCCTTTATCTTACCCTCACACTTCCTACTAAGGATTCATAACTCAAACTATGCCAAATATTCCTTAGGTTCACCTGAATTTCTCCTCTTCACACACACTTTGCACTTGTTCACACTTCAATCCGTCTTCTAAGCTCAAATACTCTCTTGTGCAAGGTAAGAGTGAAGTTTGCTCAACTTCCTTTTTTATATATTTTCATGATTTTTCCACATTAATTTCTCTTCACCTACCACCATAGTAAACTTTAATTATGCTTATTCACTTTTTCCACACTTTTGCTCCTTTCTTTCATGCACTACGAGATGTAACCTTATAGCGTGCCTACTATGTCCAAGTCGCAAATCTCCTCACGTGTGTTTCCTTGTGCCCCTACACTTCTTTCCTCTATGCTTTCCACCAAGTAGTACAACCTGTCATTGCCTACCTCTCATTACATTACGCAAACCTTTCCCACGCGTGGTCTTCATCCCGAGATAAATTTATTTATTATCACCATCCTTCTTATTACTAATGAAACCTTTTTCCACTTTCTTACGCACACACCGTGTAACCGACACACCATCCTTCTATTGTCACGTGTACATATTTATCCCTTTAATCTCACCTTCAAGCAACAACAAAGTCTATTTTTTTGCCTTTGTACCTAGCTCACCCCACACTAAAAGCATGTGCGGTCCATCGCACATGAAATCAATATATAGTAATCATCTTCTTGCGTGCAATCTTGCTTATTATAAAAAACAAGGAAAACAAAGAATTGAAATGCAAAACAAAACATGAAAGGAAAACCTAATCTAAATGACAATAACACCTTATTACAAAAACCAAGAAGTTGTATTTATAGTAGGGCTTCGGCCTACTCCCATTGAAGTAACCAGGAAACATAGTGTCATCTAGTGCTTGTAATTGGCATGTGCTTGATTCAAGTATCTTGGTTACTACAAAATGTCCCAACTAATGAACTTTCAACTTTCCTAGGTGGCATGCAAACTTGGAGTCATAGAGTGATCCATAGGATCCTCATAGAGAAACATCAATCTAAGATCTTCTCAAAATAAGTTGCAGTAATTTTTAAAGCATGGAGAAAAATTATATGATTCCGTCAATATCTTGTTTGCAGGAAACGGAGCTCGTTTGCAAAAGTTATAGCTTGCTGAAATTTTCGGGCAACTGGCAAAATTTGGAGTTTTGTGCAGGTTGGACGTGTGCACACTTGCCAAGTGTTTCAATCATATTATGACACGTGGACAATTTGTGTGACGGACTAAAAGTGGTTTTTGGAACACCGGTCTTGGACACTCATTCGTGGACAAATGGACCCCGCTATTTACTGGTTGGGGGCCCTCAGCCAGGTTCGACACACTTGATTATGGAGGGGTGTCTTGGCCTCCTTCTCATATTATCATTATACCAACTTGTGTATATATATGCCTCTGATTGCATTTTTCTATGCATGTGGGACTAATTGATAAGTGCATATTAAACCAAAGACCAATTCCATATTCCACGCATTATTTAACTACCTCCATATTCCACGCATTTAATTTAAACCTCCACAATCATTATTAAACAAGGTGCCTAAAACTATGTCAATGCATATCCATGTGCAACACTTATCCATCCACCAAGGCACCCACATCCCAAGCGGCTAAGGTGGCTCAAAAGCCAATACAAAAGCGCCCCCTTTGCATTATTAAATGCCTCCCTTCATTCACGCACCCACAATGTGGGATAAACCTCTTGAAATCCGCATAAGGAGAAGGAAGTGGAGATATGGGGGGATTTGAACCATGGTCTCCATGGTAAAAGATAAGAGCTTTGACCGCCACGCCACTTCTTGGGAAACATTATATAAGGAGTGTTATTGTATTTGAAGTGATATTTGGGTCTGTGCAAAATATTGAAATGCTCATAACTTGAGCTAGGAGTGGAATTTTGAGGAGAAGTAAAAAGCAACCTCTATTATTTTTGATAGAGGAAGACTATGAGAAGGTCAGAATTTTGTAGAATTCTTTGTAAAGAATTATTTTCAAGATTTTAATAGATCGGTCCCATTTAACTAGACCCGGAGGCATAGGCCTCAAGTGCCGAAAACCGTTATCAATTCTTGTGTCAAATTGTTGGTGAATTCTCTTCATTTCTCTATATTTTTACACAGTACTTGCAGTTTTAATTCTTTTATTAAAAATACAAAAGGATATAATGCTCAATTTTTACATCGAAAATCAATACAAAGCAAAGAAATGTGTGTGCACAATTGCTAGTTAAATTTGATTTTCAGATCATAGAGAAAGACCATCTCTCCAACTACAAATGTCTTGTTCTTAAGGTTCCTATCATGTCGCCTTTTTCATGCCTTCTCGGTCTCTAGACCCAAAGATGGAATAGCATGCTTCTCATCTAATTGCATTAGTTTATCAATACTGAAGATCTTTTTCAAGATCAATTTTTTCATCATCTAGTCTAAACAATGGCGGCCTTGTTCAATCTCATCATGTAAGGTACAACTAACACTTTATCAACCCAATCCTTTCTTCCAACATCACATGATAACAATTTCCCTTTTTTTCCTCTTTCCTGGCCTCTTATGACGAAACCGCCGCCGCAGGCAGGTGGCGGTCTCAGAATCGCTGCCACGAACAGGCGGCGGTCTCGTAACCGCCGCCCCGCTCGCAGTGGCGGTCCTGCGTGCGTTTTCCGTAACGCTCTTTTGATGCGACTCTGCGTGAAATATCACGTTTCACCAGATTTTTTTGCCGACTTGAGCATGCATTAATGTTTTTGGTCCCCGGAACAAGTTGTTTTTCCTTTGTTTATTATTTAGGAGTTCAATTTGGTTTTGGTTTTTGAGAGTTGGAATTCCTATAAATGCATGGTTTGTGTACATGCAAATGGTCTGATTTTGGTGAAGAATTTGGTGAAGAATTTGGTCTGGAGTTTTTGGTCTGAAGCTTGGCTGGATTTTTAAGTTTGATCTTTGCTCTCATTCCCTCATTTTAGTGGTTTGGTCTGTTAGCTTGCTTAGGATGATAAAGATAGTTCATTTCATACTTGGTTAGTATTGTTCAATTGCTGTAAGCCATGCACTCCATCTTGTGCAAAGTAAAGGTTGTTGTTCCATCCAATCCAGTTAGAAGCTTGCCTCTGAATTCTCTTTGTTGTAGATTTATTTTTACCGTGTCTTAGAGTTCTTAGTTCAATTCATTATATACCCGGTTAGCTTTTTATTCATTGCCTGCTGTAAGCCACATATCCAACTTCAGGCAAGCAAAGTGTCTTTATTTTGGAATAGAATAGCTTGGGAAGCCATTAAAGTTGCAGGTTTTGCTCTTCGTATAGGATAGTTGCAGGTTCTGGTCACTCCATGTTGCATGACTCGCAGTAAAATCCCGCTAGGAATCGCATAAGCCAAGCTCTGTACTCTTGCGCTATCCCTCTCCTACTCGCATTCTCGGCCTCGCATTCGAGCCTGTCCTTGTCCCAAAATCTACTCCTATCGCTAGCAAGATTACACGCTTTTCTGGATCCAAGTGAACACGAAAGAACGAGAAGATCATACTGAGGGGACGAGATCACATACACCATCGGATTCGCCACTGTTCTGCGGAATCCAGGTTTTACATTTCAAAGTTCTAGTCAGATTCATATCAAATAGAGTAGTTAATCACTTTATTTCATTTCATTCTATTCTCGATTGCCAAGGAAGTTATGGGGATTGATAGTTTCTGAGAAACTATGATTCACTCCTCACTTCTGAGGTAGGATCGAGAATCTTGCCGGTAGATTAGACAAACTGTTTTATTTAGAATAATTCTATAAATCACACAGGCAAATAACCACACTCGGTTATCTTGTCTGTTTTAAATTATTGTTTAGCTATTATTTCTAGATACGCTTAAAATAGTTTGCTTTCCTTAAAATTGTTAGAATATTTCATAGAAAAATAAAAGTTATATGTAGTTAGATTTATTTCACTTAGTTAGAATTTGTTTCATCACGCTTAGATTGCATTTTGTTTCAGTATGACAATCACGGACCTCAAGAGCCTGTGGAATATATATTTGAGCCAATCGTGCCTCAACCAAACCTAGTCACAAAGATAGTTGACATAGACCAAAATCTCAGGATACAAGTATTCCAAACAACCATGCATTTACAACCGATCGGCCTCACGCTAAGAGGATTAAACATAGAAGACGACCAAGCACATGCGTTTTGGTCAAGTCACCAAACTACAGATTACACCTAGAAAACATCCACATGATCGTAGAAGGGCTCGAAAGAGAACAAACATTCGGGTGCGATCCTCTAGTTCCACACAAATGACGCCTGGAGACACCCTCGTAGATATAGATACCAGCTTAAGAATCCAGTCATGAGAACGTCCCGTAAGGTATTCTCGAGAAGATCGCACAACTATTGGTTCTAAACATGTAAGCCGAGAAAGCATACGACATTCGGATACTAGGGATTAGAACTTGATTCGCGTATGACCATAACAGACCGCAACAACCGAGAGTCTACGGTTGTGATCCATGATCCCACACAACCCAACGAGTCCACAAGTCAATCCGATATAGACGCTAGCCTACGCACACTAGTGGTTTCAGTCCACTCCACTTCCACCTATCATCATCGAACAACCTGTCCTTACTAGATATAGCAGCTAACGAAGCTAGGGAATTCTCGACTAGGCCAGAAAATCATCCATAGAATCGATTATATTCATCATCCACTATATGACCTTATCAGAGATATACACGAAACAATCCTGTGTCATTTTCCACGTATTCCGCAACCCATAGATCGAATCACGCCAGAGCTCGATATTGATTGAGCCTTCGAGCAGTCATCCTCGCCGATCGATCTATCACACTACCCAAGTTAGAAGGGCCTTCTTTGCCTTAGATTCACAAATTCCACTAGTGCGTGTCAAGACATTAGACTCGCCTAACTAGTTTGTCTCGCATATTCTATCCCCACCGGCTGCTCTCAAGCACGACCTCTGGAGGTCGGGCACGCGGAAGAGTTACTTGTTGATTCTCTCACACTCCACGCACAAAATTGGTGAACCCGACGCTTTTCCGACGCGTACAAAATTGGTGAACCCGACGTGAAACAAACAATTGTTTCACCTTCTCTTTGAGAAGTTTTCAAATCTTCTCTCATCCACCTTCGCTCCTTCCCATTATTCTGCGGGTATTCATATACCCCCCGAATATGTCGGGATTCGATGCATATGGCAGCACTCTCGGGTCTTCGAGGCATACTACGCCCAAATGTAATAGGGAATCATCACCCTCGCTCTCAGTATGGGGTGACAACTATTCAACTAATCAGTTGTCAACACAAACCCCAAGAATCAGATATAGTTCGTCTTTTCAAACTGAAGAGTTAGATCAACCCTTCGAACCCAACAAACAGAGCCTTCAGGTTCAAACAATATGACGTTTACAGGAGAATCTGGTTCATCTCCTCAAATGTTACTCAGACCACAAATTAGTAGGCAATCAGATCCATACCTGGTCTTAGATGATGGACAAGCCAACACGTAATCCTAGGAGTGAACAACGCTCCTGGGAATGTACCCATCTATAGGAGGTTTACAAATACAACCCGAAATCTCTTTTCAAGAAAATACCTCTACGCCACCGCATACAGAAATATTCTCGGGAGAAACTTGGCAAGATAGCGATCAGCTTTATGACAGATATCACGTACCTTTACAACACCAAGGTATACAACAAACGCCGCTCAGTAAAGTACCGTGACTTCACCAAATGAAGTCATTTCAACGTTAGTAGAAAGAGTGAGAGGGTTAGAACCTGCTCAAGCAAGTCAAAATTCTCCGCTCATACAAACAGAAGTTCCAATCCTCCATACCACTGGGTCGTAGATCTCTCTTACGGGAGTAGGCACGTTAGGCATGCCTCCTCAATATCACAAAGAAACGCCAACAAGGCCTATCATCTCTAACACTATTCCTCCTGCCTAGTGTCGAACACGTTCTCGACAATACCCCGTCCTACTTAAACATATACTCTAAATCACCACAAGGAGATATGTTCTCCTCTCCTCGGCATGTTTGCTCAAACGCAGGGACCTCCCTATGCCCCTGCCAACGCGTACGCTGCACCGTATCAACAACCTATCCCACCACCACTCCCTCACCAAACACCATCAATGGTCGAAAGCTATGCGATAGGGACTTATTCAGAATATCTAAAGGAACCCTTAGATTTCACCATACGAAGCGTCATGCTTCCAAGACCTCTCCCTGATTTGCCTAAGTTCAAGGGTGAGGGAGATCCAAACGCACATATCAAAGCTTACGCTACAGCCATACGAGAATTACTCCCTTGGGATGGGGTTGTTGCTAAAATATTCCCCAAAACACTGGAGGGCATTGCTCTCGATTGGTATTATAGAATACCTGAGGCTTCCATACATTCATTTAAACAACTCGTGTCAGAGTTCATCAAAGCCTTCGACATGAACAAACTACTAAGAACAGAATCGGGAATTTCTTACATATCAAACAAGAACACAATGAATGAATCGCGCCCATTTCATCCAAAGGTGGCGCACACGCTTTATTCATCAAAGAAGTGCTCCAAACATGGATCAGATGGAACTATGTGATTTATTCCTTCATTCTCTCAGCAGAGAAGTGAAGGAAGAAGTCCAGAAGTTCCCACTAAGGACTTATGATGAAGTACTTGAGAGCGCTCTACGAATAGATCAAGCAGCAATAGATAGTGGTCGTAAGACATATGGAGCAAATGGGAGGTTAATCACCTCCACTCAAAATACTACAACTACCACAAATGTCAATCAAGGACCCAAAATCCTTAACAAAAATCGTGGGGTAACAACGGATGGGGTAACCGACCAGCCCAAGAGGGTAAATGTTGTTAATACTCCGTCACAAACAAACAACCAGCGAAACAACAACTTTACCCCAACGGTCAATACAGTGGATTTTAACCATCCACAACAACAACAACAACAACATGAAATCCCATACAAGGGCCAAGCCAAAACTCATTTGGTTACCAAAACCAAAGTCAAAACCAAAAACAACAATTCCAAAACTTTGGTCCTAATAGGCAACAGTTTGATCGGAATTTTAGGCCACAATACACACCAAACCAACAAAACGGGAATTATAATCCCAATTCTTATTGTGGTTTCCATAAAATTCATGGTCACGACACTAGAACGTGTCGTGACTACAATAAATTTATGCAACGTTTGCCAGAAGAACAAAGACAGTTCTTCACAGACTTGTTTTTGGCAGATCCCGTCTCATCATCACCAAATACTCTCGCAGGGGCAGTTTCTCCTCAGAATGCTCCCCTCAAGATCTTTAATGATCCACTCCCAAATCATGACAGCAATAGGCTGAATCCAACTGGAACAAGCAAGGGTGCAATAACGGGAAACAATGATCATGAAGCTTCGACTTCATTAAATCCATCAGTTGCTCCACAATTGGGAGCTCAACCAAGACCTAAGATAGTTAGTTTGGTAGAATTAGACGCTGAACTACCTATCGAAGCTATAACAAGAACACGAGAGTATTTCTCTCAACCGAGCCCAAGTCATCTGCCAGAGACAGATAAGAGTCAGCAAATAGTTGAAAAACCCATCGGTGCCTATGATTTAATTAGTGACCTAACAAAGACCTTTTCACACATTTCATTTTTGGACTTACTAAAGAACTCTCCCCCTCACAGAGCTGCTCTTTTAGAAGCATTAGGTCTAGGCCATCTAATTAACATCACTCCACCTCCCGAAACACAAGTAAATCACGTAGATTTTGATATCCACCTCCGGGCAGCCGGACAAGGATGTCGAATTCATCTTCGAAATAAGTAAAATGCCCACAGATGCTGAGATCGCACGCCGAGGTGACCCAGCCTTACACTTGCAAGTGTGGGTTTATAATAACTATGTAAAATGGGCAATGGTTGACGATGGGGCTGCAGTTAACATAGTCCCTTTCTCTTTCCTCCAAAAACCTGGATATGGAGAAACAAACTGTTCCACTACACGAAATACCTTGAGAGGCTATGATAGCCTTAAAGCCACTTCGATAGGAACTATAATACTGCCGGTCACCTTAGGGCCCAAAACCATCTTGACTGAGTTTTATATTATAGATCGGGAAACTAACTATAATATGATCCTCTACGACCTGGATACATCGAATGAAGGCAATCCCTTCCACGCTATTTCAAGAAGTAAGATTCTTGCATCTGGGAAAGGTATTTGTAGCCAAAGGCGATCCAAAACCTTTCGATTTGCACCTAGCTGATTTAAAGAAAAGACCAGGGGTGCACTCAGAATTTGAGCTGCCAACAAACCAACTTAATAAACCCTCTGACCCAAAGCCAGAGGAAAAGTTGATACCTACAACGGATCTTGAAACTACCAGCATAGCCAAAACAACTCCAACCCCTAAAGGTAAAACTAAAGAAACAGTATCATTAGGGACTACTGCAAAAATCGTTGAATTGATAGAACAAGATTCACCAATGTTCTTACCATTCGATTCAGTAGGCA
The DNA here is from genome assembly GCA_018340775.1 of Taxus wallichiana var. yunnanensis. NCBI lineage: Eukaryota > Viridiplantae > Streptophyta > Pinopsida > Cupressales > Taxaceae > Taxus > Taxus wallichiana. Next base: position 3,433,619 of record CM031233.1, read on the forward strand.
TAGGATTTTCCCTAGGTGTTGGTTCCTTACCGGCAGAGGATCTCTGTATGATAGAAGTAGAGTGTGCAAACGGCAGATGCCCCAACATCTACACTCCCGGCTAAGTATTGGACTCTCCATTTCGATGGAGCTAAATGTCGTTATGGAGCGGGGGCAGGTATAATTCTTACTTCGCCCGAGGAGAAGGTCCTCCCATTCTCATTTAAGTTAAACTTTGAATGCACAAACAATGGCGCTGAGTACGAAGCCCTCCTTCTTGGCCTCACCTTAGCCAGAAGAATTGGTATTGATAACATCAGAGTCTTGGGAGACTCGCAATTAGTAACAAACCAAGTTTTGAAGTATATGAAACTAAAGCCGAACATTTACAACTCTACAAAAACGTTGTATTAGATTTAAGCAAGGCGTTTAACTTCATATCCATTGAAGCGATCCCGCGAGAGAAAAATCTTCTCGCCGATTCAATAAAGAACCTCAAGCATCACGTTTTACTCCAAGCAATGAGCTAGAAGATACTCACTTCACAGTATCCATTCGTGACGAACCATTAATAAAAACAATGACAAATCCTCTTTTAAGCGGAAGTGAATCTACCGTCCTAGACCATGTTGGAAATGATGCGGCTACTTTGGATTATTTAAATGCCTATGCAGCATTACATCTCTCCTATCACATGCTAGATTTATCCCTGATCCCACATTCGTCCTCCTACTTCGGAAATCCCGTAACGGATCTTCCGTCACAAAGGGAACCTAACATATACGCAATAGAAAATGGGGATGATTTAGATTTACCTCCAGCACCACCTGAGTTCGAAGAGGGTAACGCCTCTTTAATCGAAGAAACAATCGATGTCAACATTGGGATAGAAGATGAACCAAGAATATTGAAACTAGGTTCTTCGCCGACACCGTAAGAAGTGGAAATACATACTGTGTTCTCAAAGAACATCAAGGTGTGCATTTAATTACAAGGAGATGACGGGAGTCGCACCCCACATTGCGGTACACAACCTCGTCACTAGATCGGATGCAAAGCCAATTAAACAAAAATCAAGACCCATGAAACCCAAAGTAGCTCTCATGGTAAAAGAGGAAGTAATAAAACTCCTTTAGGTAGGATTTATCAAGCCAGTTGACTACTCCCAATGGGTATCTAATATCGTTCCCATTCTCAAGAAGAACGGAAAGATACGCATTTGCATAGATTTCGAGACATCAACAAAGCGTGTCCTAAAGACGATTTCCCATTACCATCCATAGACGTTATTGTTGATGCAACAACTGGTTTTGAACTTTGTCTCTCATGGATGGATTCTCGGGATACAATCAAATCAGAATATCCGAGCAAGATCAAGCTAAAACCACGTTTATAACTCCTTGGGGAACCTATTGCTACGCTGTTATGCCATTCGGTCTTAAGAACGCCGGTGCTACGTACCAGCGGGCCATGACATACATATTTCACGATCTAATTCATAAAATCGTGGAATCTTACGTAGACGACTTATTGGCTAAGGCCAAAAAGCGCTGTGACCATCCCGAAGTACTCCGCATCATTCTTTCACGCCTAATAGAATACGGAGTCACGCTAAACCCAGAGAAATGCGTCTTTGGTGTAACAGGAGGAAAGCTCCTAGGTTACATCATATCGTCACGAGGGATCGACGTTGATCCAACCAAAATTCGGGCTGTCCTCGAAATGGTCCCACCTTCGAGTGAATCTGGAATCAGATCATTTCTCGGGAAGCTGGGTGCAATCCGGAGATTCATCCCGGACTTAAGCTTCGCTATTCATCCAATCAACAATTTACTCAAGAAAGACTATAGCATTGATTGGACCGAAGACTGCAACGAAGCTTTCAACGCAGTTAAACGTTTCTTGCTGTCACCACCTACGCTAATGCCACCTAAGCTGGATCGCCCGTTAATCCTATATTCGCGAGCTACCAATGTCTCGCTGGCCTGTATGTTGGCCCAAGAAGACGATGACAAGAGAGAACGTGTGATTTATTTCATTAGCCGAACACTGCTCGACTATGAAACACGCTATACACAAGCAGAGCGAGAATGTCTTGCCATAGTCTTTGCTACTAAACGTCTAAGACATTACATGCTGAATCAAGAAACAAAGGTCATGGTAAAGACGGACCATTTACGGACTTTTCTCACACAAGGTTCCTTATCCAAAAAGGCTGGACATTTTATAACCTTAATGGGAGAGTTCGAATTAACATTTGTAAATCAGAAGTCAGTTAAAGGACAAATCATCGCGGATTGGTTAGCTGACAACCCATTAGACGGAGGTGATCTAGTAGATTTGGATTTTCCAGATGAATGCGTATACTACATCGAAACTCGACCTGCTATTTCTGAGTGCCCTTGGTACACTGATATCATTAATTATATCATGGACCATACGTACCCGGATGCAGTGACACCGCAACAAAGAAGGCGATTACGCATAATCGTAGCCAAATATGTCATTATAGAGCAGGTGCTCTATCGAAAAGCATTCGATGGAATGCTCTTAAGGTGTGTCGACACAGAAGAGTCCAAGAGGATTCTCCATGAATCCCACAGCGGTATATGTGGAGGCCACTTCGGTGGCCATGCCACTGCTCGAAAAATACATCGAATGGGCTATTTCTGGCCCACTCTAGAACATGACGCGATAGAGTTTGCACGCAGGTGTCATAAGTGCCAAGAATTCTCTCACGAGATCCACATGCCCAAGACAAGCTCTACAACCAATCGCTACTCCATGGCCCTTTTCTACATGGGGCCTAGACTTAATAGGGAAATTCTCTCCTCATCCATGACGGCCACAATTTTATAATCACGGCCACTGAATATTTTACCAAATGGGTGGAGGCCATGCCTCTTACTACCGTACCTGGTTCTGTAATCGCTAAGTTCATTTTAAATCAAATCATTTGCAGGTACGGTATCCCACAAATCATTATCTCAGATAATGGAACTTCTTTCAAGAATGAAGAAGTTCGTGAACTATGCAACAAATTTAAAATAAGCCATCATACGGCTTCCTTGTATTATCCCCAAGCCAATGGGCAGGCTGAAGCAACAAACAAAACGCTGAAAGCCATTCTCCTTAAAACGGTGAAAGAAAACAAGCGAGATTGGCATTTGAAGTTATATCCGGCCTTGTGGGCCCACCGAACCTCAATAAGAACACCAACAGGAGCAACTCCTTTCTCGCTAGTATTTGGGGCAGAAGCAGTTCTCCCGCTTGAGGTCGAAATACCCAGTCTCCGCATTTCACTACAAGGGATTCTGGATGAAGACGCTTACAGAGAAGCACGTCTTTCCCAATTAGAAAGCCTAGATGAAATTAGGTTAGATGCTGAACAACGGCATAGAGCTTATGCTGACCGAATGTGCCGGCAGTATAACAAGAAGGTTTATGAACGCGATATATACGAAGGTGATCTAGTTCTAAGACTAGACAGCCGGATCGACAAGAAGACCGGCGAAGGAAGGAAATTCCGGCCCAAATGGTTGGGCCCATACCGAGTCACGAAGGACTATGGAAATGGTGCATACCTCTTATGCACGCTAGAAGGTGAGGAATTTGGCGAAACAGTCAATTCCCTGCACCTCAAGCGTTTCTACGCATAAGCAGCTAGCACTACCTATATAACTATCTACATTGCATCTTCATATAGATTTAGATCATTTTGTCCACTTGTTCTTACACAAATTGTGATCAAGGAATCTATTCTCAAAGTAATTCATTACAAACTCATGATGTTGTTGGCACAAAACTTTCTAATCATATCTCTCCATTTTCACGATATCATCAATCACTTCAGAATCTTTTATCAAATAAAATCAAACATGACGAAGTCTTAACGGTAACCATACCAAGATCTGCAAGTTTGTTCTCGCTTTGATTTCTTCTTAGGATTGGTGTCTTGCCTATGGTCTGTTCTAGAAGCTTCATGGTGTCACATCTATCCCATATACACATCTCTTTGGAAACAAGCATATACTGACATTTTACTCAAAAAGACAAGTCAAAAAGTGATTAAACAGAAAATTTTATTTTTACACATTTCTGTCTCTACCAACCTTCGGTGATGAGCTTCAAGGCTCTTACTAGTGACGTAGGGTTGGGAAAGGATGGAAATGCCCTTACTCGCCTATGCCTTGCCCACGGTGATAAACCCATGCTTCTTACAGGTAGCATGGGGCAAAGTGTAGGGGGTCCTCTAGACAATGCAAACATTAAAAGGTCATAAACAAACTATTCAAACTTTGAGTCAAAAACGAATGAATCAGATGTTCAAAATTCCAAGAGAGTTAAAAATCCTAAAAACCAGATTTTGTCTACTATGTGGCCATCTACGGGTCTAAGTCTGGATAAACCGCAAAGCAAGTCGCACCCAAAACTATGAAGTCATTCGGTGGAGTAAGCTTCAGTAGTTTTCAATTTGGTTCCACCAAAGCTTCATCGTCTCTTCTTTCATCACTATCGTTTCACCATATTTCATAACTTGCGCCCTTCTTCGCTCTCGTGATGAGCCCTCGCATCCTACTAGTTGCGTGGAGTTAGGAGTGGGGCAAGTTAATCTGTTCATCATACTGGTTATTTTCATCACTTTGCCAAAACAAACATGAGGTATCCAAATTGCTCACAGAAGCTAAGATTTAAGATCACAATATATCTACAATATCATGTATCAGCATCATGAAACACAAAAAGAAAGCAAGCATTTGCATCATCTGTTCTCCATTGCATACATTCTAGAAAGCATATAAAACATACATCGTAGTATACACAAAGCAGTTGGAAATAGAAAGGACAAACGTGAGTGACAAAGTTTTGATCCAAAAACGAATGCATATATATAAATAATCAATGTTTATATACAATGCCATCATGCTCTAGGCATGGTCAAAACGCTCAAAGAGCCCGTGATATACAAAAGAATCTATAGTACAAAATACAAGGGCCAAGTCGCCTCTCAACCCCTACGCGACCCCTCCGAGGGTGCGCGCCCTCGCCTAGGACTCCGGCTACGCCGGCGCTCTGAATGCACGGAGGGCTCAGGGTCTCGAGGAGCAGCCGCGGTCTCACCACGAGAATGGCTCCTCATAAGACGCTCGGCTGTCCTATAGCCTGCCAACTCTGTACGGAGAGTCGACACCATCCTGGCCACATGCCAAACAGGAGCGAAGACGTCAGTATGCCTACCGGCTGCTGAAGGCTCCCCGGCATCTACAGATAGCTCCGCACGGGTCTTATCCATAGGGATCATCAGAGAATCAGTGCATACCCTACGGATTAGATCCCGCCACTCGTCAACAGTCTCTGCAAAACAAAGAAGAAAAACGAATTAGAAGCTAGGCAAGAGACTAAAAGATACAATATCAAAACATAAGGAGAGATAGCAATTAAAAATCCTAAATTAAACAAACATTGAAAAGATGAGAGGATAACTTACTCGGATCACCGGGCCTCCAAGATGGGTCACTAGGGCCAGCACCCGCCGCAGATGCCGCTGCCGACTGAGGGGCTGCTCCTGTAGTAGGAGCAACATGACGCCCCGCAACGGACTCATCCTCTCCACCATGGCCCTGAGAGAGTGGCTCCTCAGAAACTAGAGTCTCTCTCTCTCGCACTCGCTCGCCCCTCTCGCTCGCAAAATATCCCCGAGTGTCATGCCACTCAGGATCGCTATCATCCGTCTGCTCCTCCGACCCTCCCTCTGTAAGCTCCTCAGAATCGGAGTCGATATCTATAGGGTCATCGCTGCTATGAGCAGGACCCGCGGCAATCTGAAGCAAAGGTGCCCGAGGCGCACCAGCTCTCCCTCTGGCCCGAACAATCCCCCTGGCTACAATAGGAATACCAGGAGTGACCACTGTCCAACCACGGCCTCTAGGCCCCCCTCTAGCCTCGCGGACTGATCTATAAACCGGTGCCACTGGAGGAAGCATGCCCACATATGGGAGGCCGAACTGCTGAGGAACCCTGCCGAAAGGATGTACCTCTACTCGTCCCACACGGTCAATAAGCTGCCCTGTGGTGGAGCAAGAGATCAATGTAAGGGTCTCCTCGCCCCATATGCCGGCCATAAGCCATGCACGGTACGGTGTGGCCTCCATATCTGCTGTGGTAAGGGAGGCAACTGGCTGGTGAGGTGCTCTAAGCACCGACATATCTGACCATCTAGCCGCCCTCACAGCCCCGGGATCTCGCCACCTCTACCCTCGCCATAAGGAAAATGCTCATACACCCAACTCATAACTAGAGTAGGGTGACTCAAAGATCTGTCCCGCAAAACGGACCCCCGTATAAGTCATGGTAGGTGGTCCCCAAAATATCTCGCGCCCTGTGCATATATCCGGCCATGCCCCTCTATCTGTGCAATGATGGGGGCCCAGAAGTATAGTAAAGTATCCCCTCCCTTGTCCCCGATCAGCCTCGAGGCAAGGATCCCCATGATAGCCTGTCGAAATATGGGGATGGGCAAAGAAGGAATGGATCTAACTCTCACTCCCTTCTTCGGCCCCGTGGAGATGGCTGCATCCCCCATGTAACCTGCCCACTGTGCAATCTGTGCTCGGGACCCTGCTGTCTCCAGTGTGAGTCTCCTCCCGATGATCGGGACCCCCAGGATACGGTAAACATCCTCCAAAGTAATCGTCCACTCACCGCGGACCCCTGGCAGTCGGAAAGTGTTCCGATCTGCATCCCAATAAGAAAACAAGTCACAAAGGATGTGACTAGATGGTGCGACATGAGGCACGCGCGATATACGCAGTATGCCGGCCCTCTGCAATGTGTCCTCCTCATCTGGTGAGAGGGCATCCAATACCCCGGGCAACCAATCACACTCCCTCTCTCGACTCCATCTGATGTACTCCTCTCTCGCCTGCATACACCCAAAAACACACAAAACAGAGCAAGTTAGTATCTAATCAATGCCGAGAGAGTCGTAAAAACATATAGAAATGATAAAAATACAAGTGCAATGTCTAAAGCAAGCTCCTTTTGCTTTCTGTGCAAAACCGCCGCCCTGAGCAGGGAGGCGGTTCTGTAACCACCGCCTTTAAGGCGGGCGGTCACGTAACCGCCGCCCTGGTCAGGGCGGCGGTCGTGTAACCGCCGCCCTGGCCAGGGCGGCGGTCGCGGTCCGAAAACCCGCGCGGGTTTTTAAACCTAAAAAGCCCAAAATGAGCAAAAATAGACCATTTTAACTAAAAACAAAGCCTACCCAGTAGGCGCCCCCTAGGTGGACCTTTTGAACCTAACATTTTCAAAAATAACCCCCCCATTACAAAGAATTTGCCATTTCAAATTTGAAGGGGGAAAAATGCAAAATTAAAGAAAACCGACCTGTGATCTCGCGGGGTGGCGTTCCGCACGTGGGGGCATGGTCGCTATCTCGCTCCGGACGTTTTGACTCTATTCACGCAAGAAACCGTCACCGTGGGTCCCAGAGCTCAAAATCAATCGAATCGACTCGCGCAAATGAATAGGAAAATGGGCCCACTTTCATATATATATCGTTCTGTTTCGTTTTAAAATGGCTTTTTCGCAGGTTCGGAGCGCTGTTGGAGGTAAGTTTCTATCCCCGCACAAATGGTACGTTCTCTTTCCCTATTATTTTAGTGTTTGTTTTCCAAATTATTGTATCTATCTGCACTTGAGTTCTCTTTTCATTTTGCAGGTAGCGGGAATTTTGGAATGGCGTCATTTCAACACACGGACGTGTAAGGTATAACTTCTAACTCCCCATTTCGGGACGGCCATACTCGGACCCACCGTTTTATGCCTCTTCATGGCTAAAACGCTTCTCCGAGGGGGCAATATGTACGTACCCAAAATTGTAAGGTACTGTACTGCGGAACGGTGTAATAAATGCCCCAATGATGATACAGGTCTCCTCGCAAGGTGTTCGGGATCCGGAAAAGCCCTCGGAGTATGCGTTAACATCCCGCATGCCCCGCTTAGCCCCCGCGCCCTTTGTTTTCCCCTTTTTCCCTCTTTCCTTGGCCTCTTGACCTTCAGTGACGAAACCGCCCCCCGAACAGGGCGGCGGTCCTGTAACCGCCGCCCTGCTCAGAGCGGCGGTCCTGTGCGCATTTTCCAGAACGCTCTTTTGACGCGACTCGCGTGAAATATCACGTTTCACCAGCTTTTCTTTGCCGACTTGAGCATGCATTAATGTTTTTGGTCCCCTGGAACAGTGTTTTTCCTTTGTTTATTGTTTAGGAGTTCAATTTGGTTTTGGTTTTTGAGAGTTGGAATTCCTATAAATGCATGGTTTGTGTACATGCAAATGGTCTGATTTTGGTGAAGAATTTGGTGAAGAATTTGGTCTGGAGTTTTTGGTCTGAAGCTTGGCTGGATTTTGAAGTTTGATCTTTGCTCTCATTCCCTCATTTTAGTGGTTTGGTCTGTCAGCTTGCTTAGGATTGATAGCATAGTTCATTTCATACTTGGTTAGTATTGTTCAGCTGTTGGTAAGCCACGCACTCCATCTTGTGCAAGGCAGTGTGTTGTTTCATCCAATCCAGTTAGAAGCTTGCCCCTGAATTCCTCTTTGCTGTAGATTTATTTTTACTGTGTCTTGGAGTTCTTAGTTCAATTCATTATATACCTGGTTAGCTTTATTCAGCTGTTGGTAAGCCACATATCCAACTTGTGCAAGCAGTGTCTTTATTTTGGAATAGAATAGCTTGGGAAGCCATTAAAGTTGCAGGTTTTGCTCTTCGTATAGGATAGTCAAAGTTCTCGGTCGCTCCATGTCGCATGACTCGCAAAGAAAATCCCGCTAGGAATCGCATAAGCCAAGCTCTGTACTCTTGCGCTATCCCTCTCCTACTCGCATTCTCGGTCTGTATTCTGAGCTGTCCTTGTCCCAAAATCTACTCCTATCGGTGCTAGCATTACACGCTTTTCTGGATCCAAGTGAACACGAAAGAACGAGAAGATCATACTGAGGGGACGAGATCATACACACACCATCGGATTCGCCACTGTTCTGCGGAATCCAGGTTTTACATTTCAAAGTTCTAGTCAGATTCATATCAAATAGAGTAGTTAATCACTTTATTTCATTTCATTCTATTCTCGATATTGCCAGGGAAGCTGTGGGGATTGATAGTTTCTGAGAAACTATGATTCACTCCTCACTTCTGAGGTAGGATCGAGAATCTTGCCGGTAGATTAGACAAACTGTTTTATTTAGAATAATTCTATAAATCGCACAGGCAAATAACCACACTCGGTTATCTTGTCTGTTTTAAATTATTGCTTAGCTATTATTTCTAGATACGCTTAAAATAGTTTGCTTTCCTTAAAATTGTTAGAATATTTCATAGAAAAATAAAAGTTATATGTAGTTAGATTTATTTCACTTAGTTAGAATTTGTTTCATCACAGTTAGATTGCATTTTGTTTCGTATGACAATCACGGGACCTCAAGAGCCCAGGGAATATATATTTGAGCCAATCGTGCCTCAACCAAACCTCGTCACAGCGATAGTTGACATAGACCAAAATCTCAGGATACAAGTATTCCAAACAACCACAGATTTACAACTGATCAGTTCACAGTTAAGAGGACTAAACATAGAAGACGACCAAGCACATACGTTTTGGTCAAGTCAGCCAAACTACAGATTACCCTAGAAAACATCCACATGACTGTAGAAGGGCTCGAAAGAGAACAAACATTCGGGTGCGATCCTCTAGTTCCACAGCCAGACGCTGGAGACACCCTCGTAGATATAGATACCAGCTTAAGAATCCAGGTTGCGAGAACGTCTGTAAGGTATTCTGAGAAGATTGCACAACTATTGGTTCTAAACATAGAAGCTGAGAAAGCATACGATTACTGGATACTAGGGATTAGAACTTGATTTCGCGTATGACCATAACAGGACCGCAACAACCGAGAGTCTACGGTTGTGATCCACAGATCCCACAGCCCAACGAGTCCACAGGTCAATCCGATATAGACGCTAGCCTACGTATTTTGGTATTCAGGTCCACTCCACTTCCACCTATCATCATCGAACAACTGTCCTTACTAGATATAGCGGCTAACGAAGCTAGGGAATTCTGGACTAGGCCAGAAAATCGTCCATAGAATCGATTGTATTCATCATCCACTATATATTCATCATCCACTATATGACCTTATCAGAGATATATTGGAGCCTTGACAGTCAAACGATCGATCTATCACACTGATCCAAGTTAGAAGGGCCTTCTTTGCCTTAGATTCACAAATTCCACTAGTGTTCCATCAAGATCTTGTGCGTAGTCACATCACCTACATAATGTCCTTCTTTATACCGCCATGAGCCTCCCCCATAATAGCATTGTGCTCATGCTTAAGTACACAATGACACAAGATCTCATATCTTCCCATCTTGTATAAATCACGCCCAATCAACTAATAGGGCACAACTCGAATGAAAAGCTGCTTTTTCTCAATATCTTCATGGCCTCAAGTTCCTCGTGACGCTTTGAAATAATGCAATATCCTCCAAATACGTGGGTGCATAGTTCAAATTTAATTATTGTGCATCCGGCATTGTTTCCTCAATGTTATGTGCGTCCTCGTGGGAATTAATCCATGAGGGATGATCAAGACCTGAATTTCTCTTACTGGTTTGACCACAATTGTGAAGTCTAACTCTTGGAAAAGAAGTATCCATCGTAGATGCGCCCTTGCAAAAAAGGCTTGTTGACCAAATATTTTAGTGTCATATGATCTGTATAAAAGATGAACGGAGTAGATAACAAGTATTGATGAAACTTATGAAGTGCATAAATCATAGAAAATGCCTCACGCTCAAGTGGTAGTGTAATTATTCTCCATGGGTGTAAGATTCCTACTTGCAAGCATATGGGATGATCCACATTTCTTTCTCCGAGTTGTCTTAAGATGATGTCAATAGCTATACCAGAGGCATCAACATGCACATGAAAGGGTTTGTCCCAATAATGAAAGTGCAAGATCGATGCAGTGGTAAGCTTCTCCTTTATTGTCTCAAACGCATGTTGTTGGGTGTCACCCCAATAAAATTTTACTTTTGCCTTGAGAAACACTTCCAAGGGCATACAAATCTTTGCATAACCTTTGATAAATTTACTAAGTAACCAGTATGTCCCAGAAATCTGCGCACCTCACACCGATTGGTAGGTTCTTCTAAACCCAAGCTCGTGACTATCTTTGCATGGTCTACCAACAATCCTTATTTGCAAATAATTTTTCCAAGAAAGGTGCCAAAGGGTGTGGAAAACATACACTTCTTAATGTTTAAATACATGTTCAATTGCCTGCATATTTTTGTAAGGATTTACAAGGAAGGTATAAGTAAAAAATTATAGATCCACAGAATAAATGTCGTAGATTATAGATTATGTCGAGAAGATTACAAAATGTAATAGCAAGAGCTAAACGCAAATAATAGAGAATTAAAGAGATGGTAACACCAGATTTATAGTGGGGAAACTCGAAGGAAAAAAACTCACAATAATAAAGCACTTCTTGTATTAAGAATCTCAAATACAAGTTTTACTCACAAATACACTTCCACTTCACCCCTTTCTTACTCACAAAATGAATGTTGAGATATTTCACTCTATCATTCAATAAAATGATCATCCCCAATGATCTTTCAATCTGAACTATGTCTTAATATCAATCTGTAAAAATGTAAATGTTTCGATAGCCAATCCCGAGAGGGATCACCCAAATCAATATGGGTGGGTGAATCAGTCGAGTTGCTTCACTCTTAAATGTGGAAGACCATCATAATAAATTTTGATGGACAAGATTTTAAAATAATATGGGGTGTACAACAATGGTAGATATCCCACTTAACATTATCACCCCAACACTCCCCCTTAATGTTAAGTGGGAAGAAAACATAACATGTCAAATTACCTTTTTCTATAAAAGTATTTACAAATATATAAATCATCAACGATGATTCAGGATATCATGTAAACAATAGAAATCATACAGATCTTCCCATACAAAAATTCTTAGGACCAATGCTTTATATATGAAGACTTATATCAAATTATGGATCCTTTTATAAACCAAGGCATACCCATAACTAATGATTCATTGGGATTTACAAGTAAAATCACATACTATGATTATTTACTTATTACAAAATGGAGGATGTATAGGAAGTTTACAATGTGAGCGTTGAGAGATGGCATTGTCATGCACATGCCCCCTCAATGGCAACTCGATAGGCCCAATAAGGCACAAAATTTGTAGAACTTAATAAAACACAAAAACTTTGTGAAGATATTTGCAACTATATCTTCATTCAAATGAGAAGTTGAGATCAATATCACCATTCATGAAATTTTCTCTAATAAAGTACATATGAACTTCTATATGTTTTTTCCTTTGATGTTGAACTGGATTCTTAGCAAGAGAAATACAACTTTGGTTGTCACATAAAAGATTAGTTCTCCTGTCAATGCCCATATGCAACTCATCCAACATTATTTTCAGCCACATAGCTTCTTTTATAGCTTCTATAGCACTTCTATACTCTACTTCAGTATAAGAGATAAAAATTGTTGGTTGTTTCTTGCTACTCCAAGTGATGGCACCTGCACCCAACTTGAAAATATATCCAAAAGTAGACTTTCTATCTGCAACATCACTAACATGATCAGAATCACAATAGCCAACTAATTGTGCATAATTGCAAGAAGAATAAAATAGACCATAATTAATTGTTCATTTAATATATTTCAAAATTATTTTTCCATTTTCCAATGATCCTCATAAGGATCATGCATAAATATTGAAACAAATGCTAGTGCATATGAGATATCAGATCTAGTAATAGTCAAATAAATTAGACTACCGACTACTTGTCTATATAGAGTAGGATCAAATTTAGCACACACATGTTTAGAATCTAATTTGACACTAACTTCAATAGGGATAACAACATGCTTATGGTAAAACATGTTAAATCTTCTAAGTAAATCCAAAGTATACTGAGATTGAGATACAATAATGGAATTATGATCTTGAAATATAACCATGCCTAGAAAATGATTTAGCAAGCCTAAATCAGTCATATCAAAATGTTGTTTTAGCCTTTCTTTGATTCTAGCAATTAAATTTTTATCACTGCTAGTAATCAAAATATCATCAACATAAAGAACAATAATGATAATATGATTATTTTCAAACTTAACAAATAAATCATTATCAAAACAACAATTAGAGAAACCAAGATCTTGAAAGAAACTATTAATTTTAGCATACCAAGCTCTAGGAGCTTGTTTAAGACCATATAAAGACTTTTCAGCTTACATGACATAAAGTTCCTCACCTATTTCTTCAAAACCTTTAGGTGATGCATGTAGATTTATTCTTTTAAGTCACAATTTAAAAAATTATTTTTGACATCCATTTGATGCATCTCCCAACCATATTGAGCATCCAAAGCAAGAAGAATTTTTACAGTGCTCATTTTATTCACAGGAGAAAAAGCCTCAATATAGTCAAGACCAGGTTTCTGAGTGAAACCACAAGCTACCAACCTTTCCTTGAATTTTTCAATTTCTCATACAAAGTTATACTTGATTTTGTACAACCGCCTAGATCCTACAATGCTTCTCTTGGAAAGAGGAGGGACTAGTTCCCAAGTGTTATTTTTAACCAAATCATTGTATTCATCTTTCATACCATGAATCCATTTATCATCTTGGCAGGATTCTTCAAAATACATTGGTTCTACCTCATAGCGGGTCATCAAAGAATCGTAAGAATGCTGACTACAAATTACCTTTTTAAGACTAATAGGATTAGACGCATTAACTAGATTTTGAGCCCATTTAGGAATCTTAGGATGCAATACGGATTGAGATGACTCCTCCTCAATATCCATCACATATAGATCGGGATAATCAGCCTCTTGAAATTTTGTTTCCATAATGTCGAGAGAAGGATTATCAAGCTCTATCTCAGGAGAAACAAAGGAGGGTTCATGAGAAGCATCACAGAATGTCTTTTCCAAGACAAGAACATTCTTTTTTCTATTATGTCATGCTTGAAAGGATCATAAAATCTTAAAACTTTAGTTCTACAACCATAACCAACAAAAATACAAGAGTAAGAGGTTGGATCAAGCTTCTTCCTTTTAACTTTTGGAATGAAGATAGAGGCAAGACTACCAAATATTTTTAAGTGAGAGATATCTGGTTTTTACTTTGTCCATACTTCATAAGGAGTAGTTTGATGAAGGTTTTTGTAGGAACTCTATTAAGAATATAGACAACAGTATTCATGGCTTCTGCCCATAAAAACTTAGGCATGTTATATGCATGAATCATGGTCATAGCCATTTCTAAAACAAACATATTTTCCTTTCTCTGCAATGACATGTTATTGAGGGGAATATGGAGTAATAAACTCTTTTGAATCCCACATGACACACAAAGCTCATAAAACTTTTTGTTGACATATTATCCTCCATTATCGGTTCGATTTTTTAATTTTCATATTAGAAGCATTTTCAACTAGAGCTTTAAATTCTTGAAATAAACTTTTTCTTAGTAAAGTAAGACCAGTCATCCTAGAGTAATCATCAATAAAGAAAACAACATATAAAGCACCACTCAAAGAAGGAATTTCAAGTGGACCTATCACATCACTATGAATCAATTCTAATAATTGAGAAGAATTGGGATCATGATGTTTGTGAAATGGTTCAACATGTTTCTTACCACGCAAGAAACTTTCACATGTCTCATGATCATATTTTAGTTTAAGGAAACCAACAACAAGATTAAGTCTAGACATTTCATATAGACTTTGAAATACACATGACCTAATATTTCATGCCAGAGATGAATATCATTCCTAGAAGAGGAAAAAAATCAAGATTCAGAAACAAATCCATCAAAGATATACAATCCATTTTTCTGAATACCGGAGGAAATAAAATTACTAACTTCATCTTTTACATAACACTTATCTTTGTGGGCAATACAACTTTACCATTTTCTTTAGTTAACTGAGATCAAGACAAAAGATTATTTTTCAACTGAGGAACATACAAGACATTCCTAATTATTCCATATTTCAATTTAACATTTCCACAACCTACAGATCGATGATGGAATTATCTCCTAGATATTTTCCTCACATTTAAAAACATCCGAGAGGATACCGGGAGTATAATTCATGTGGCTAGAGGCACCACTATCAAAAATCCATTCATTGTCATATGAATCTGAAAGGGTAGTATACAGTGCAATAGACTACTCAACCTTATTTGCATGATTTTGCTTATGATTTTGATGTTTATTTTGACTATTAGGCTTGTTATTTCTAGAGTTATTAGCCGATTTGTTAGTTTTTAATATACAATTAGACACTTTATGCTAAAATTTTCCACACTTTGTTACGTAAGTTCCATTAAATTTGACTTTAAAGTTTTGACTATTTTTAGCAAAATTAAACTTAGGATTTGCTTTAAATCTAGATATGATATTAGACTTCTAATGAGGACAACTATTATTCCTCTTATTTTGATGAGACTTATGATTATGAGAGAACAAATCTTGAGAGTTCTCTTTTGAATCAAAATTTCCATTACACGCTCTTCTTGAATTAATAGAGAAGACAAAGTGTCTAAGTTAGGTAAATCATTCTCATTATGATACTTAGAGTTTATAATTGAGTTATAATTCCTAAAATTTTCATGAATATTTATCTGGATAATGAGGTACATAATCTTGTCTTGAAACAATTCACAATTATCTTATATAGATGACTTCCTTCATGCATAGTCTCTAATTACTTCCAAACATCAATAGGCGAGTCCATATGACCTAAATGCATCAAAAATCATCTTTTATGTTTTGCAAAAGGATGGACAGAGCTTCTTGAGATATCCGAGAAAAGAGATAAGGTTTTAAGGGGTTTTTGTCTTCCGGTGGGCCATTTTCCACAACAGATCTCAAAGTTTCTAGCCATAAAATAGGCTTTTAATTGAATTCTCTAAATATTGTAGTTAGTTCCATTTAATAACTAAGACTTATCCAATGAAAAACTAGCAAAACTAGCCATTTTTAATGCTTAGATGGTATGACAACTAATGTAGCTGAAGAATCAAATCAAAGAAGCCAAACAGAGACAAAGAACAAGCTATAGATCTTTTAATTTTCTATATGAATGCAAACAACTAAAAATTGATCAAGAAATTACTTGATTTGATCGAGTTTAAGATCGATTAAACGGACCTTAGTTGGTTTGAGCTAAGACTTAAATAATAACAGATTAATTAGATAATTAATTAATTATGATCTTAAAGATATATTTAAAATATGGAAGATCCTCGACAAACGTGAAGTCTTGAAAATTTAAATTAAATTCCTTTTTGGGTGCATGATAGGGTTATAAAATTGCAAATAAAACTAAAACTTATGAAAAGATAAAACATGTATCACTTTTCTATTAACTCATACTTTGTAGTGTAACTAATAAGTCGAAAATAATTAATTGAAAAATAGAAAAAATAATTGTATACATGTGTCGTCAACTAATTGGATTGCTTTTTCGTTTCTCTAACACAATACAAAAAAAAATGAAGGAACGTGGACACACTCAATTGGTTCGTGAATCGATAGAGACAAGACAAAGTCTTAGTCAAACAATGTCACTTGTCAATGATCTAGTGACTGACAAAACACACTTGACATATTTTTTCCAAACTTTAAATAGATTACTTTAGGTTGAATTAAAGTACCCATAATATTATAAACTTTGAAATAAAGTTTGGGTCCGAAATTAATCAACAAAGTGTCACAATCTAAGTGGCTAAGCCAAAGAAAATACTGACACCCTGACACTTGAAGACTGACACAATAGAAGATAAATACATGTGTCCAAATGTAATTGGTTCACACTTCGTAGTGCTTACCAAACTATCTAAAGAAAAACTGGGCATACGAGGAGCCTTTTAAATGGCTTGCTTTTCGCAAAACTGACAAAGATTGAAAAATGTGAAAAGGTGGCTAATTCATATTGGATAAGCCACAACCAAAAAAATAAAACTAACAAATGCGAATAGGTGGAAAAATCTAACTAAATAACTCTTTGCCACACTTAGACAAAACTGAAAATTGCGAAATGCAAAAGATACTTGGAGCACTTCTATTGGCTTAAATTTCACAAATGATAGAGGTAGGAAAATAAAAGGCTGATAATACAAAATAGAAAAGACTTGGAAATTTTTTATTGGATCAAACTTCACATATGCTAGAAGAAAAAAAACACAAGAGTGATAGAGAGAAAATACGGAGCTACTTATAGCAATCCTATTGGCTCAAGATTTCAAAAAGACAAGAAAAATATAATGAAGGATGACAATGTGAAATATGGAGCAATCCTATTGGCTCGATTTCACAAAGATAGAAAAATATAACAAAGGACTGACAATGCAAAATATGGAGCAATCTTATTGGCTCAAATTTTGCAAAGATAGAAATAACTAACAAAATCCTGACATCGTGAAATATAAAGCAACTTGGAGCTTTCTTATTGGATTAGATTTCACAAATGACAGAGGAAATATTAACCCAAGTCTAACAACACGAAGAAACATGTAAATCCCTTATTGGCTCACGTTTCACGACTGATAATTAGATAAACAAAGAATCGACAATTCAAAGTAAGATGGAGCCATCGATTGGCTTGAGGTTCACACTGAGAAATGAAAAGATCTAAAAAGAATGAAAATACGAAGCCAGATGGAGAAAAATGATTGGCTCAAGCTTCGCAGTCAACATAACTTCACAAAAAATGCAAAAAGCTAATAAAAACTAACACATCAAATCCACTTAGCAATAAATGATTAGATCGGGCTTCACAAAAACAAATTTAACAAAAAAAAAAAATTATAAAGTCAGGGCGGATTTAAATGATATGAACTAACTAGGTCTAAAGAGATCTTTTGGATCCAAAATTAAAAATAGCCCTAATGGCTATAAACAACTCAAAAACTTAAAAAAGTTCACAGACAATGGATTTAAACTAAAAAGATCAGTAACTAGATGCGTAGAAACATAAATCTAAGCATACACTTGCTCAAACACGATCTAAATATCCTTTTCGATAATATATTCAAAACATATTTGGGCAGGAATCAAAATTTTGAACCTAATTAACTTGAAGACGACTGTGGAGCAACTAGGGATTCGTAGATCCGTAAATAGACTTTAAGATTCTTCACTCTATATAATTAAAAGCTTTAGATCGATCCTGCACTTGCTGCATAATCACCACTTTGATACCATGTTAGGATTTATAAGGAATGTATAATTAACAAATTATAGATCCAAAAAATAAATGCCAAAGATTATAGATTATGTTGAATTAAATGCAGATTACAAAATGTAATAACAAGAGCTGAAAGTAAATAACAAAGAAGTAAGGAGATGGTAACACTAGATTTATAGTGGGGAAACCCGAAAGGAAAAACCCCACTATAATAAATCACTACTTGTATTAATAATCGTGAATACAATTTTTACCCAACACTTTCACTTCACCCTCTCTTACTCATAGAATGAATTTCGAGCTATTTCACTATATTATTCAATACAATGATCATCCCCATCGATCTCTGTCTTAATATTAGTCGTCAAATTTAAACGTTGTTAATATATAATCCCAAGAGGGATCATCCAAATCAATATGGGTGGGTGAATCAGTCGAGTCGCTTCACTCTTAAATGTGGAAGACCATCATAATAAATTATGATGGACAAAATTTTAACTTAATATGGGGTGAACGACATTAATATATATCCTACTTGACATTATCATCCCAACACTTTCAAACATGAGTCTCAAGTTATCACAATGATCTCGACTAACCCATAAATAGACTAGTTATCTAAGTACACCTCCAAGAACTACAGGGTGCATTCTTCAAGCCAAAAGGCATAACTGTATAAGAAAAACTATCCCATTTAGTAGAAAATGTAGTCTTCTCTTGGTCCTCGCTAATGGGTGCA
This sequence comes from Taxus wallichiana var. yunnanensis, assembly GCA_018340775.1. NCBI lineage: Eukaryota > Viridiplantae > Streptophyta > Pinopsida > Cupressales > Taxaceae > Taxus > Taxus wallichiana. Next base: position 3,452,674 of record CM031233.1, read on the forward strand.
CCTTCTATACCGAGCGTGAACCTTCCTTTAGCTTAATATTCATTTCTCGTGATGATGGGTGCACTCCTTTCAACTCATGGTAACCTCGTGGAAATAAATCCTAGAAGTCACGCAAAAGCTCAATAATATTTGTTACCTCTTGTTTTAACCAATAATCACCAATAATGGCTTCCTTCAACGCGTCTTCAGTACCAATGTTTACCTTCTTTATCTTCATGGGTACATGATATGCGTGGGCCTTTTCATCTATGTATCCATAAATTTTCACTCACTTTCTATATGGTTAACCTCCAAAATTTCAACCTCTTCATCATCAATTAGGTACACCATTTTACCCTTTTCTTTTTACTTCCAGATGTGTCCTAACTGTAACTCGTCTATTTCCTCACCATCCAAGTACACCTCAAGATCGGGTTCTCCAAGCAACTCATGCATGAGATCTTCCTTCTTCACGACATCCCCCAATGTGATGTGCCTCATAATCTACAATGCTTCATGTACTAGAGGTTTATTAGAAAAATAATCAAATATATGGAACATACCCTCATTCATATTTATCCAACTTATAGTCTCTTTTTTAAGTTCAAAATGTATATACCATGTGCATGTGTAGCCTTACAGTGGAATAAAACTTATGCACCCACAAAGATGGTGGAAAGGCCTCCTGGCCTTGTGCCCATATTCTCTCACAATTATGGACGTGTACCAAAGAAGGAGTCTTCCCATGATATTCACATATATGTGTAGGTGTATTACTCTGTGTGAACCTAGTTGAGAAGGTGATTCTCACTTCTTGCTAACCCAAAAATTTATCTTTGTTTGTCACTCACTGTGCGATGTGTGTACAACGTAGGGTATAGAACACCATGTTTCTCGATCATTGTCATTATGTCAATGTTCCTCCATGGCGCGCAAGAAAGACTTGGGATTTTCTTCACCAGTGAATCATAGTCATTGAACTCGTCCCATGCATCTAACCATGCGTGGCACGACCATTCTAGTTACCCATCCCTTCATCTCACACCCAACCATTTCATACATGTCATGGGCCCAGTTATCACAAGCAACACTTGTGGTGTCGCTAATTGACTGTGCATCTCCCCACTGCAACATGCCTTCCTTGGATGGTTATATGGTCTCCCGATCATGAACTTTGTTGTCATAAATCCTATTCAGATCTTCTTCACTTAGAGGCTCAACATATGGTGTAGCTTTTTCTTCATTCAGAGGTATAATTATACGCTCATTCCTATTTTTGAAACTTATGTACCCCTTATTGAAGCACATGTGTCCGTAGTATTTGCATAACACCATGATCACCCAAGTAACGCTGGAAATTTTTCTTCTTTCTAAGACCTCAAAATATCCAATAAAATTGGCTCCCTGGATTGTAATAGAAGCATCCTTCAACACTCCAATAGGCATAGCCCTTGTCTTGTTCTCCATATACAACACATTCGAGGATGGTTGCAACTTTGGTCTCCCCATCTGATTCCATGCATCTAGGGTCGGTACATTCACTTCAAAAACTGTATCTATCATAATATTTCTTACCAACCATCCATCAATGATTGCATCCAAAGTGATCTCCTTATCATACTCATGGTTATGAGGTGGTAAGTTCGCACGTAGTATTTGTCGCTCGCGCTCAACTCCAACGCAAGATACCTTATCACACAACCATTCTCCTAATATAAGAATGATATTCTCCTAGTGCAACATCTTACACACCTCCTTCAAGTCATCCACATCCTTCTATAGGAGTTCAATATGCTTTGTGTGTTCCCTCTTGTGCACCTTCTCCTTCAAACATTGGATCTCGCCATGCAATTCTCTGATGACTCCTATGGTTTCTTGAAATGCTTCCTTATGATGTGCAGCATTTGGATACCTTTCATGCATGAATTCTTTTGTGTGATGAGTGGTATGGCTTTGAAAGGTTCACGCGTGCATGTTTCTTCAGAACGAGTAGTGACCAACAAAGGTTGCAATTTAAGATCAACCATCTTCCTTGGTATCCATTGATCACTCATTGCACGTTGTACCTTGATCATTCCCACGCCATTTTCCTTCTTGTTATTCTTGCTCATGTGCTCATACAAGTCTAGAAAATCTTCCAACTTAGCTTTCTTTCCACACCATGAGAAAACTATGTTCTGCAGAAATACACACCGGTAATGATCGGGGGACCTACAAGTAGTCCCGCACAGGAACCTACTTCTACCTCGGCGACCTCTATTTTTATATCCTCCGCGAAATCCACCTCCACTATTGTTATTCTCTTCAAAAGTTTGTGCATTCTATTCTTGAGAGATTCTTTCCACCGTATTCTATATTAACCCAATCTCACATGCCTTGTGAATCTGGTCTATCAACCAAAAATCCTTTGTATCATGTGTGTGCACCTTACAAATATTACATTACATAGATTCATTCTTCATAATCACGTGCTTTAGAAGTGGACAATTAACGCGTCATGGTCCAAGTAGAAAATCTCACAAGACTGCAAAATGCACGCACCGACCTGCTCGAACAACTATCCTTAATGTGTCCTTCAACATCATAATCAGTGTACCATATACCACTTTAGTCTCATGCACAAAATTGGCAGAAACTTTCTCCAACTACTTTGTCGTTGCTGCTATCTAGGCTTCAAAGAACGGGCTTACTCTAATATCAATACTCCCAACTTCTTCAATGCATAGATCTACATCAAAGGCCTTGTACGTGTCCACATATGTCCTATGGGATAAATCTCTTGAGAATGGAGTGACAATCCCCTAACAAACCACTTTGGGCATGATGACTTGGATGGATATCATAAGATAATTTAGACAACAAAGTCTTAAAATGCACGTCATATTCTTGAACACTTTTTGATAATCCTTACTTGATATCATTGAGTGCATTAATGCTCTACCACTCAAACTCCAAGATGTGAAACTCGGCCAAAAAGTAGTGCGTAAAGCATTGTAATATACCATAGTCCGATGTGGATCAGAATTCTTATACCAACTATGTGTGCGACCTTGTATCCTAGTGGAAAACCGACTTAAATTTCTATTTGAAGTTGTAATCCCCTTCGCATGCCATAATAACTCACACGTGTACACATGCTCTATGCATCCTCTATTCCCCTTTACTTTGGTAATCGATGAGACATCTCAAAATATACCCGAGGCGTCTATTGTGATGGTTTTGAGGTGGCGGTTGATGTGGTGATGGAACTTGCCCACCATATCCAGATCCACGAACTTCCATTGTTATTTCCTCTAGGTGGTTGTTGATTTGATCCTCCCGTGCCCTCGCTCGAGATGTGGTTCAACCTGATGAAATCCCTTGTGTCCCACTTATAATACTAAACTAAACACCTACTTTCTACGTGGTTGTATCTCCCACTGAAGTACTTCCAATAGTTTGTGTGCCAATACTTTGTCATGATGACTTGTCTAAAAATAATCCCGTAATAGAACTCCCAAACACCGACACTGTTATGTTTCCATCAGGCGCTCTACAAACTTGATTCCCTTTTGAATTCAACACAAAATGATATCTAGCCATATCTCGTTTATTTACCTCCACTAGAATGCCTTTCAACAACTACCTCTAGACCTGGAACACCTTACACAAGGGCTAGGTAGCCAGGTCGAGTTAGATGTGTGCCTGCAGTTCTCAATTTCTCCTTTGACGGACACTTTGTTTCATATGCTAGAAAAATACTTTGTATGTCATTATCCTTTCTATATACACATGTGTGTTCACTTTTTTCTAGTTGTGAATGCAGACTCTCTCTGAGATCTTTACATGTAGCATGGATGCTTGGTACTATACCTCTTACTAGTCCTACCAAGGCTCTGGGGCATCCACTTTCGTACACACTACAGGTGTTATTGTTTTGTTTTATACCACTTCCTATTCTTACTAGAAAACTACTCTATCGAACCATACACACTTTGACATAACTTTTTTATCTTTCTAACACGCTAATGGGTGTTTCATGTGCGTAATTTCCTTATAAGAACTATTTTCCACCATGGTTGATCGGTACTTTGCTTGATATTGTTTTTCACCATATGTCATTTTTGTGGGCTTTGCCCTATGTCTTGTTTGTTCATTGCTTGTATGATTTTCATTTCTTCGGCCCCTGATTATCTTATGACATTATGAGTGATGTCTCATGTTTGTAACTCACTTTTCATGGTCTACTTTGTCTTCTTTCTTGTTAGATTACACATTGTCTTCTATGTGCATATTTATCATGTTTGCACTAACACATATTTCTAACCACTTTGATTTCATGTGCTTTGGTCTTTATCAAGCACATTCCCTCCCCCTAGAAGGTATCATTTTCATATCAACGTCTGGTCCTCTCCTTTGGGCCGCATCCTCCTAGCGACATCACATGCACCCCAAATGAGGGGGCATACATTAGGTGAATCAGGGAACCCCATTCAAGAAGTATACGGTCATAGTTCGGACCTACACAATACATGATAAGAGAAGTCTTGACTACGAAATGGACCGATTTTGACTTGGGTCATTAGTTCAACACGATATGAGCACATGGGTGCTCCTAACCTTTCTGGGCACCTATGACTAGGTGAAATTACAATTAATTTCTCAAATCAACACATTTATAGCATTTCACATAGCAGTTTCATAGTATAGGCACCATCCTCTAGCAAGAATAAGAATGCATTCTATCTTGGTTTTCTTCTCGCTCTACTTGGATCAAACTTGATCAAATTGGAGCAAATCGGGATCACACCATCTGCATTGGTGTATAATTTGAGGAAGCATCGGGTTGGAGAATAACACTAGACCTTTCTCCACAAACCTTCTTGTCATGGTATGAGATCACCCAAAAAACTTGCACTTTGCATGAGATCACCCAAAAAAATCATTCTTGGCGTGAGATTGCCCAAAAGACTTGTTCTTCTACAAATTTTTCATGAAACTTTCTATCCTTTTCACTCGTCACAGATCAGTGCATGTGTTCCTTTTACTAATTTTTGCATCTTTATGTACTTTTACATGCTTTTACATACTTGGATCAAATTTTTCACATATACATGACTTTGAATACTCTTTCGCTCTTCTTTTGCAGTCACGTAATACCCAACAAGAAGTAACCCCGCATCAAGCAAAAAAAATAGGTAAAACATGACACAACTCACTCGCTTCACCCCTAGGGTCACTTCCTCTTCCTTAGCTTCCATGCTTTGTCTTTATCATTTAGTGCTTTTTCTTGTCTCCTTGACATGCTTTCACCATCGATCTACATGGTTATCGGTACACATCTTTTTTTTTCTACTTTATGTTATCGAGTATTCAATCAATAACATAAAGTGGGGGAAAATGTAGACACTAAATCACGCTCTTGGGTGCATTTCTAGGTCCGAATCACATGCCACTATTCATATGATTCCTAAGTGAGAAAACTAGTAATTGAAATCGATCTTGAAATTGATCTATGGCCTCTTTTTTATCTTTTTGGTTTCCTCTTTGGTCTTGCACACCCCACAACCCAGTCTGATCTCCATTGCTTTATCTTTATTAACTCTGGACACCGGTTCCCAACCAAGATGACAAAGTGCTCAAGCACCTTCATTTCTCTGGGTGCCTCGACCTCTTTGTATCGTACTTGCCCCTTTTGGGCCTCTTTTATCTTTTGGGCATCTTGTTTTCTTATGGGTCAAAATTTTAGTTTTCAATTATGAAATTTAAACAAGGGAATCATATAAATACAAAGATATGTGACCATAATAAAGGACCAAGCTCTAAGCATCTATTATCACCACCTAAGGTTACATCCAAAGGAATTTTAAGAACATCAAAACATCCATCTAGCACTCACTCTGCATACACGCATGGGAGGGGAAGTTCATTTTGGCATCCACACATCTATCTACATTGCTACATCTAGTTATTGCTCGTTATCAAGTTCATCTTGTACAAGAGCTTCCTGTAGGTATCATTCTTGCACACATGTTAGGTTGTGGAGCTGTTTTCATGTGTGAAAGTAAAAAAATTTAGGCATAAAATTTTTTGGCCTTGAAAAATGCACTCGACATATCGAGAAACGTGCTTTTCTCATATGGGCGAGTTTTTTGACCCATAGGTTTATGGGACGGGTTTTGCCCATGGTTTTGATACCCACGGTTTTGTAAAACTGCTTAAGCAATTGTCTATTTATATGGTCTTATGCATATGATAGATGCACAAGCAAATGTATTGTAGATGTGTTTTGAATTCAGGTGTGAATTCTGTAGAGTTTGTTGAGCATAGCTCCAAATGGATCTGGGTATTGTATTGAGAGAGCAGTGGCTTGTAATAAAATTTGAGCAAGTGATTCTTGGTGGACGTAGCCCAAATTGGGTGAACCATGTTAAATCTTTGTCTCTTTGTGTTGTGTTATTTTATTCGCAATTTTATTTGAGATCCGTAATAATTTCTCGCATATTAGTTTCTACTTGTTGTGATTCGTGAGGGATTATTACGCATATTTTATCCCTTATTTCCTAACAACACACACATAAGAACTACATGGAGTCTGAAATGTAGTGCAACGCTCGGTCATAAGTTCACTATGTTGGGGTGAGTCCGAATCCCCATTTGCATCTTTCTTTGTAGGATTTGATGTGTTTTTGGGGTTTTGGAGGAGATCATTTGTTTTTGTAGGTTACATGCGAGTTCGCGGACATAGTGCGACATACAGTGCAATCCACAACGAAGGTTAGTGACATCGAGTGTGACACAAGAAAAATTAATTTCGAGGTTACTGTAGTAATAGGCGCCAACCAAGGTCTCGGTGCCTGGTGCCTGCCGCCCAGTCCAGTGCCCTAGTCCAACTTGTTCCGACGGTTCCACAATTTTCAAGGTTTCGTTGCGACATTCTACCCTCTTATTTCATCGAGCTTTTCCATCTTAGTATACCTCCGGATCAAGTGTGAAATCAACTAATTCTCTTAGTCACTCTCTTGCACTTAGGGTTTCAATTTCCATTTGCTTATTGCTTGTGTCAAATATGTGCCTTAGTGTTTTATTTATCGATTGTGACCCTATAATATCTTAGAGTTTTAAACAACCACTACCGCAAATTTTACACTTGATAGAAACCATTTTCATGAATATTCTAAATCTTGGAAATGAAATTTTTAATTCATTAGATATGGTCTCTTTTTTATAGGGTTTATTATTGATACGATCCCTAAGCATTGAGCATGACATTATATTGAAATCCACTATTACATGACAATTAATGGGGTGGTAATCATTATTATTTTGTTGGGAATACTTTTTTTTACAAGGAATAAACCCTTAGTGTGATAATGCCAACATAAACATGATCATGGATTGTTGATAATTTAGTTATATATAGTGGTTTTGAGAAAACTTGTATGAGTTCCTAAAATATTGAAACTTGTTATTTGTTTTTCCTAGATTTGTAGAAAATATTGTGGTATACTTACTAAACTCTATAGGATTAACATTATGTGAATTCATTCATGTTTGGACATGAGTTTTGGGGTTACTTAGATGTCTGGTTATATTATGTTTATGGACCACTAATGCAAATTTACACTTGATAGATAACCATTTTTATGAATACTATAGATCTTTGAAATGAACTCTTTTAGTCATTAGATATGGTATCTTATTGTTGATAGTTACCTAAGATGGAGAAACACATAGACTAATAGATTTAAATGGATAAAAGCTAGATGTTCAACTCATTCATGTGCAAACCAACAAGGTAAGTAAGTTAATTGATTTGAGTGGATGGCAGAATTCGACTATAGGAATGAGTTGAACATTTAGATGGTAAGTACCTTTACATGACTTACTTACCTTGTTGGTTTGCACATGAATGAGTTGAACATCTAGATGCCCCATCTATCACTTTTTGTTCGTTAACCATCACTTTTTGTGTCAAAAGGAGGCATACCTACTTATAAGACCATCATTATGGTAACTTGAACTAAAACATTATAAAGATTGACAATGCATGTAGAAAGTTAATTTACTTGATGAGATAATTGATTATCAACATTACTCCTTATATTGTGTTTATAATTATGTGGAACTTTGGTAGGAAAGGATTGATTATTCAATAATAGTTTAATTATGATGTTGTGATAATATTGATAATAAAGTTTGGGGTAATTGAGTAGACCCAAATAGTAAATGTTATAACCTCTATAACCATGATAAGGTCAACCTTGATCTTTATCGAAGGTTGAGGTTGGTAAAAATCCCTTCTACCACTTGTTGTGTTATCCAATTGTTATCAAAGATTTAAGAGAAACTAGAACAATCGGTTATGAGATTATAATCCTTTTTTGAACTTAATGTGAAACCACTAAGGTAAGGAACTAAGAAATGTTACAATTTGGGTATTGGGAATGTTTCTTAGTGAAACCTCTACATATTGGTAGCATATGGAGATATTCAAATCATTTTAAAAGGGATGATTAAACTCTAATTTATTGAGCGTTTTATACTCTTTCTAGGGTTGCTTTAAACATTGTGATTGATTGATAGACATTCTTTTATGATCGAATAAGGTTGAATTGATCTTCTCCATGTTAAGCGTGAATTAAATATGTGATAAGCCTTTATATGTTGTGATGAGTGTTCGTGGTGTTCTTGGATTGTGAGGGAATATTTTATGACTCTAACTAATTAAACTTTCTCATCTTGAAATGACAATTTATATTGCTACCTTGTGCAGGAGTGAGTGTCCTTAGGACTTGCATGATAGGCATGGGTAAACTCACTTAGGTAATGGATAAGAGGAATGAGAAGTGTGAATCAGTAAACAACACTTTTCAAACCTAGTGGGAAAAAATGCCTAGAGGTTTTAAAAACATGTCTAAACACAATGACACACAATGATATGTGTGGTTGTCTAGCAAAGATAGATATGAGTCTCACAACGAATCAAAGTGGCACAATGGGAGTGTAGTGAATCTAACCCACGGGACCACGAATGAAGACTAATTGATGGGTAGTCAAGAGAGTTTACTCAAGCGGTTAAGTTGTGTGAGCTTCATAAACTTGTAACAAATTTACTAGGTTGAGATAATCGTGAGCTTGTTAAGAAATTAAATTGGCACTTCTCTTGGTGGATATTTACAAGAAAGAATAAATAAAAATTGAAGTATTTCCAGGCATTCGTAGGGGGTTTGTTACGGTAATAAGGAACATTTTTAAGAGGAGAGGGAATGATGATGAAGAAAACATACTCATCTTTTTCAACATTAACTTAAAGGCGTATCCGATTTTGAGGTGATAAGGCATATATTTAAGAGGTAATTTATAAGAGGAGAGGGGAAGGATGAACAAGCGCACATCATGAAACCAATCAATTGTCATGTTAGTAGGAAGGCCACTTCCATTATGGTTGAATGAATGAGGGTTTTAGAGATGTATAAGCATTTCCACGATGAACTAAAAGTTATATCCGACTCACGGTAGTAAGGCTTGTTTTTAAGAGGCAATTGAACAAAAAAGTTGATATGATGAAGCCATAGATTAGGATAGGAGAAGGCCTAAGAACCAAACATTCCCATCTTACAATCAATCAACCATAATATTGCCATAAGGATCATGGTCTATCGGGGTTTATATGTTGTTACAGACCAAGCCCACAAACTATGTGAGATTAATTATTTGAATGAATGAGAATTTTTTTGATTGAAAGACAAATATCCTAATGCTTAAGACAAATTCGTACACAAAATAGTTTGAGTTCTTAGGTTTAGTGTCAATGATTGATATATGTCTACTCTATTAGATTCACGAGGGCCTCATCCAAAGATGCACTAAAAGACATGGCCTAAGATAGTAAGACATATTTTATAGAGGTAATTACATGAATTTATTTATATCTAGGTATTATTTATATCTAGGTATTATGAAAAGCTTATAGGAGGAGAGGGGAACGCCGAGCACACCCACCACCCTTAACATTTTAATAAAGATTTGTATTCTGCAATTTATTGGATGGCCAAAAACTTAAAAGAAGGGCAAATTATGTAAGCCCACGTTTGAAAGATTGAAAGCAAAATCTAAAAGATCATGCTTGAAATAAAACAATCTCTTATTTCAAATGTGCTAAAAAACCACAGTATATGTGGGAAGTAGGTAAGAGGGCGCGCATTATCACATGGAACTCGTTTATTCTCCCACTACCCCCAATTGCAATTATTTTATTCCTGTTATATATCACTGGTCCTCCTGTTATCCTCCACAAAAACTCTCGTCTCCGCTCTGCAAACTGAGTCTCTGTCCCGTTGCTCTGTTTTCTGCTCAGCAACTCCTTTCTGAAACGAAAATGGATGCCCTTAAGCAATTGGAAGTTTCCCCTTCCATTCTTTTCGTTACCCTCGCAGTAATGGCAGGCATTATCCTCTTCTTCCGCTCTAAACGCCATTCCTCTGTTAAACTCCCCCCTGGAAATCTAGGCTTCCCTCTGGTTGGGGAGACACTGCAGTTCGTGAGGTCACTTGGCTCGAGCACTCCACAGCAGTTTATTGAAGAGAGAATGAGCAAATTTGGGGATGTGTTCAAGACTTCCATAATCGGGCATCCCACAGTAGTGCTGTGTGGACCTGCCGGAAACCGGTTGGTTCTGTCGAACGAGAACAAGCTGGTGCAGATGTCATGGCCGAGCTCCATGATGAAACTCATCGGCGAAGATTGTCTCGGCGGCAAAACGGGAGAGCAGCATCGGATCGTACGCGCTGCACTAACTCGGTTTTTGGGTCCTCAAGCATTGCAGAATCATTTCGCTAAAATGAGCTCGGGAATCCAACGCCACATCAATGAAAAATGGAAGGGAAAGGATGAGGTCACTGTACTTCCTTTGGTAAAAGACCTCGTCTTCTCCGTCGCAAGCCGCTTGTTTTTTGGTATAACTGAGGAGCACCTGCAGGAGCAACTTCATAACTTGTTGGAAGTTATTCTTGTGGGATCTTTTTCTGTTCCACTCAACATTCCCGGATTCAGTTACTATAAAGCGATTCAGGCAAGGGCCACCCTCGCTGACATCATGACCTCTTTGATAGAAAAGAGGAGAAATGAGCTGCGTGCAGGCACTGCATCTGAGAATCAAGATTTGCTCTCTGTTTTGCTCACTTTCACTGACGAAAGGGGGAATTCACTGGCGGACAAGGAGATCCTCGACAACTTTTCTATGTTACTTCATGGATCATATGACTCCACCAATTCCCCACTTACCATGTTGATTAAAGTCTTGGCCTCCCATCCAGAAAGCTATGAAAAAGTGGCTCAAGGTATGGAAACGTTTCTCTAATCTTATTCCTCCTCTCTCTCTCTCTCTCTCTAATTTTTTTTTTTTTTTGTCTGTACGAAGTAGTAGGTACCCTGTCTGATTCAGGAAGAGTTTGTACAGTCTGTATGTTATTTTGGTCAAACCTTACATATTTAGAACTTGTCTTGCGATTACTTTTTATAGAGTCACTTAGATATATATTCCTTAATACACTAACTGTTTATGTAAGAGTTGTTTTGATCCAAGCGTATGATGTACAACAGAGCAATTTGGAATACTCTCCACTAAAATGGAGGGAGAAGAAATCGCTTGGAAAGATCTGAAAAAGATGAAATATTCATGGCAAGTTGTTCAGGAAACATTGCGCATGTTTCCTCCCATTTTTGGAACATTTCGCAAAGCCATCACTGACATTCATTACAATGGTTATACAATTCCAAAAGGATGGAAAGTAAGTTGTACATGGGTCTACCGGATTTTGATTAAAAATAGTTTACCTATTAATTATAGTGTACTAAAGCAACCTTGATTAAACATTCTAAGAAAACTAAACCCCATAACAATGGTGGTTTTTTTATGTGGACAGCTTTTATGGACAACTTACAGTACTCATACCAAGGAAGAGTATTTCAAAGACGCCGATCAATTCAAGCCATCAAGATTTGAGGAGGAAGGGAAGCATGTAACCCCTTACACATACTTACCTTTCGGAGGAGGCATGCGTGTTTGTCCAGGGTGGGAATTCGCCAAGATGGAGACATTACTATTTCTCCATCATTTTGTTAAAGCCTTCTCTGGGTTGAAGGCAATTGATCCAAATGAAAAACTTTCAGGGAAACCACTTCCTCCTCTCCCTGTCAATGGGCTTCCCATTAAACTCTATTCCAGATCTTAATCTTAAGCCAGTTCCATAAAAAAGACCTATATTATTATTTGAATAGAAAGTGTAATACCTGTAACTAGCTTTCCCATCGGAGTACCGTGACTTGTATTCACGAGGTATGTGAAATTCAAAACAGGAACACAAGATGATTGCTCATGCTAAACTTATCTGTAACTGGGTTTTCTATATGTAATTTCTATTCTAAATAAGATTACTTACTGGTTTGGGTTCTTCATCGGTGTCCAAGTGTTTTGTTGTTTGGTTGGTTCATGGTCTTTAGTTTAAATTGGAAAATATTTTTATGAAGTATATGTAATTATGATAGCCTAGTTTTAACATGATATCATATTTTCTTTAGAAAAAATAGTTTAATAGAAGTGGGTAAGCATTGATATAAATAACCATCAATATCATCTACCTAAGAATTTATATTTTTATGAATAGATATAAACACCCTCACAAAACAGCCATAAAAATTGCTTTCAATGACAGCTGATTTGATGTGATAATCATAAAAAATAAAAGAATTTCACGTGGGATGGAGGAGACATCTCGAGACTAAATAACAGATTTTCACGTGGATGGAGGAGACACGTGGAGACACTGTAAAGTGCAGAGGATAAAGATGTGACAGCCGCACAGAATACATTTGCATCTAATTTTGAAGGCAATAAATCTACTAATAAGACAAAATTTTAGTGAATTCCCCCCACTCCCACTTCCAAGCAAAAACATTCCAATACAATTCCAATATGAGAAAATTAATTTTCTATTTACATTCTTAACACACAAACGAACAAAAGGGACAAGAACACAAGAAGCACACCATGGAAGTTCAATCTTTCTTGACCAAGAGGTTTAAATTTATTTTAGAATTAATGAGGTTTCTATTGTGCTAGACCAGGGAAACTTCAATTTCTTTTGGTTACTAAAAATATAAATAAGAAAAATTAATCAAAATAAATTAATAATTTTTAATTTAATTATTATTTAGGAAGGGAATAAATTTTATTAAACTTTAAAAGAGTTGGGAAGAAAACCTTAGACTATTTTAAAGTATATGTTGGTCACATATCTCTCAATAGTTAACCAGACAACTACGCTAATCTTTCTATCTATTTATTAGTTAATACATATATTCATAATAGTTTGATTTAATTAATAAATATTTTCATAATAGTTTGATTTAACACTGATAAATGTGGATATGAAGAGTTACAAACACAAACTTTCGCTTTTCGTTCCATTATTCCCCTTCACAAATCTTAGTGTACTAATCTCTCATCTATAGAGTTACCCCAAATATGGACAATGATGTGTATTTTGCTACCTTGCTTCTCTTTCTTTTTATTTTTGGTTAAAAAAATGTATTTCACTAACATTTTGGTTCATTAATTTTAATGGTACTTGGTTAGTTCCTTTTTCCATGTTGTTTTGTGACCCAATATTATTGTTTGTGAATACGGAAATGTTTCTACTGTGATATGATAACATTAAACAAATGCAAGCACCATGTGTGGCCTAGTATCTAATCGATTGTTGGAAAGCTATTGCTCCCTAATCGTAGATTCAATATAATGTCTCGACAAGCCTTGTTGATCATCGATCCCTTGATATAGTAGGGTCAAATGTGGAGTTTTCATTATTGCTCATATTTCATTGTTGCTAATTAAGGATGACCATGTCAAATCTAGGATATGGGGTCACATGAGACTACAAGGCCAACTATCCTATGATGATGCCAGAGATATGCCACTTGTCACAATCGTTGATTTCACACTCAATGCTTGTTTTCTACACCCTAATCCTCATGGATGGTTACCATCTTCCCATCACCATCTCTCTTGCAGAGGCTTGTTCAAATTCACCTTTGCACAAACCGCATCATCGATTTGAACCCAAGCTACATGCCTTCTTTTCATTTGAAGAGTGAAAATGGTAATTTCATGGAATGTAAGAATTAATGCTTTTCCTTTAACATATCTTATTATCTTTGTATGAGATCGTATAATAACCATTCGATGTGCAAACCCACCATTTTCTCTCACCTCTCTAAGGGTGTTTATCTTTGAGATTACAATTATTTCTATGATGATCCTACCAACATCATTCTAAGCTTTAGATTTGAACATCTCATCAAATTCTACTCTCATTAACAACCATGAAGAATTAATTTATCACAAATATTTAGGGTTTAAATACCTCCAAGTGCTACATTATTATGTCATTTAAGATCATAGTAACTAACAAAATTGTAATTGTAATTGTACATTTCAAATCATAGTTTTTGTTTTGATTAGTACTCATGTGGTTTATTATTAGATTGTTATTGTATAAGTTCAATGGATGTGTATAAATCAAGTATATGCGTGAGATTGAATATGTAAATGAGTTATTATTCAACACATACACGATACAATTAGTTGTGTGGGAGACTTTATGAGGGAAAATGTTGGTTGTAATTTGTTATCCCGTAAAATTGACAAGGGCAATTTTACCGATAACCATACCCAAATCGATCCTCGTTAGGGATCCCTTGCGTTCAAACGTTGTAAAAACCCTAACCGGGAAACTGGTTTTCGAACTTAGTCTTTTGAGCCTTTTTGGGTGGGCGCATGAAATTGCTATATAACACCAACTTTTGGTGCGCCCCCTTAAAGCCTTTGGCGCATGATTTTCAATGTTAACACGACTTTCGGTGCGCCAAAGTATGTCAAGCCTTCCCTGCGTGCGCATAAGGCGCATGCGCTGTGTGTTGCGCGCAACGTTTTTGTTGCGCCATGTTTGGTGCCAAAGCGCCAAAGGCGCACATAATCCCATGTCGGCATCCCTTTGGTGCGCCAAAGGCGCGCTTTATTTCATGTTGGCAGGCGTTTTGGTGCGCCAAAGGGCGCATGCTTTTTCCTGTCGACAACAGTTTTCATGCGCTTTTCAAAAAGTGGGTGGCGCATTAATGTTCAGCTAACCTATATATATGTGTTTGCGCGCCCAAATGTCATTTTCACTTTTCGCTGAGCACGTGATTTTTCTGAGCCTGTCAGCCCCTGCCTCGTCGTTTTCAACGTGTTGTGGACCCGTTCTCGAGCTTTTGTTATTTATCCGGGTAAGAGTTCTTCTCCCTCTTGTGTGTTTTGCGTTCTTGTTTCTTGGTGTGCTTGTGGTCTGGTTGTGGTTTAGCAGTATTAAAATATCAAATGTTGAGCTAGCCCTCCCCTGTGCTAGTCTTTCCTTATTTGTTTCCTCCCATCCCTCTTTCCAGATCTGCTGGTAGAGGGTGTTAGTTTGAAAGCTTGGTCTGATAACCCCTTTTGGCTTAAAACATTATATCTTCCAAAGCAATCTTGGAAATGAAAGAAAGGAAGAAGAGTTGAATCATACGAAAACTCTGTTTTCCCTTAGGCGCACCAGCGCGTCGTGCAACATTATAAACAGTTGCGCCCCCATGGCGCATCTGTTCCCCCTGCAGCATAACTAGAACCCGCGCCAATGGCGCACCCATCATGCTTGTTGCATCAAGTTTTCATACGCCCTCAAGGCGCGCCTCTTCCACATGCTGCACAAGCTAAACTTGCGCCCCTTTGGCGCACCATCTTTCCTCGTTGCATCGCCTTTCCATGCGCCCTTGGCGCGCCCAGCATCTATGCAACACAAGCCTTATCTGCGCCAAGTATAGTCATAAAAGCGCAGGCGCATCTCTCCTTACAGTAACATTCGTGTTGTGCAAACCCTCCGTGCGCCGCGCCATATTTCCTTTGGCGCACGAAAAGTCCCTGTTACACGCTTTTCCCATGCGCCAAAGGGCGCACCAAATCCCAATGTAACATGAAAGGTCCATGCGCCTTTGGCGCATCCTGTCTCCATGCAACACGCTTTTCTCATGCGCCCTTTACTAAAATGCACTCTGCAGTATGCATGCGCCATGCGCCTTTGGCGCCAGTTTAACCTTTGCAACAGCCCTTTCCCGTGCCCTGCCTATTTAGCCCTGTAAGCTGCATTTTTCCTGTGCCCTGAGCCTAAAAATCTCTAACTCTTTCTTCTGCTAACATTCCAATGGAAGATCAAATGGCTAATTCAACTTTTTCGGATTGGGTCTCGCTTCTTCTTCATGCAGATCAGCAGATAATCTTAGAAGAACATATGTCTACATCCAGCAAGAGACCCACCAAATCAAAAGGGAAGGCTAAGCTTACTGAGGAAGAGATGAAGTATAAATATCAAAGGGTCAGAATGCCCGAGTCACAGGCCGAATGCAGCATGGATGTCAGAGACTCAGAATTGGGGCATGTCGACATGGAGGAATTCTGGGCCAGAACTCAGAAAGTTACAAGGAGTCCATGGATGGACAAATTGATAGGCAGTGCCCTGCACTTCGCCGGAGGAATCCCCGTCAGCACAATCAACAATGAATTTATGATGGTGGTTGCTCAGTCTTACAACAAAGACACCAGATGTGTCGAAAACAGTAAGGGCGAGGTAGTCATTAACCTCACTGCCCGTCATTTTGAGATGATACTTGGCATCCCTCACCACCGGCACTTCGTGGCCGTCAGCCAAGCAGAGTGTATCAAGGCCTGGGAAGATAATGAAGACCAATGCATGCAACTAATGAACGAAGTCTACTTGAAGAACAAGAAGGTGGTAACCGGTGGCCCCAAATCATCCACCGTAGTGACTTCTCGAGAAGAGCTCGGTGATACCATTACCTTCTAAAGCGGGGTCTTGGGCTTTCGCGCCCATTACTTCCATAAATGGATCTTTGCGCTACAGAAACAATGAACAAGAATTTGCTGATCGAGCGCTTTTCTTTGGGGGAAATTATAAAGCACCATTTCGAGCAAGCAGCTACAACAGACATTCGGACAACGGGAGTATTCCATATGAACTCCTACGTGGTCTACGCTGCAGCATCAGAGAGGGATTATCCAGGCCTAGCACGAAGTGGAGTTTGGCCTCAGGTCAAAATATATGAGTATTATCCAGAGTTGAAGCTGGAGAATAGCATCGCCCAATTCGCCAAAATCAACGATGCATTCTTTTATCACATCATCTGCCTATTGAGGCCAAATCTGACTCATGGTCGTACGACCAAAAACATAGTGGCAGCCACGGAGAAATGGGGAGCCCTGTTCACCCAATTTCCTACATTCACCTATCTGAGGGCTGCCAACTTTTTGGGAGAGCCAACCAGGCTACCAAGGTATGCTGGGCCTAAGTGATCTCTTGGAGTATCAAGGCAAGCTAATCACATATCACGAAAAGTGCCTGAAAAGAAAGAAGGGTGGAACTCCTTTCCCCCTCACAGTGGGCCGATATACATGCTCTACCCACCACAAGGCGAAGGAAATGTTTGCAGAGCTGGAGTTACTTAATTTGAAGCATGATTTCCCAGCCAGGCCTACCTTCGACCCAAGGGGCTGCCTGCCAAGAGCAAAGCTTGATCCGATCCATGTTCCTCAGATCGAGGATATTTATATTGACGTCCTCCATGAGGTAGAGCTCAGAAGAAAGGATCATTCTCGCCTAGCATTGGCAGAAATTATCCAGTATGGGGTAGCCATTGTCCCCAAAGGCTACCAAACAACAGAAGATGAAGTGGACAAGGTATATAATGATACAGATGGGGACGATTGGCCCTTTCCGGCCATTGATAGAACTAAGGCTCCTCAGACAATTGAGGAGAGGGTCAAGGAAACTTTCTGCGTAGGACAGAGAACCTTTGGTGCCGGATGAACGGCCTAATCTACCTCGGGGTAGATTTCACAACCTCCCCATTGGGCAACGCACCTTCACGGTCCAAAAAGCAGCTTAAAGGCAAGGGTGTAGAAGGTGAATCCAGCACCATTCAGGAAGAAGCCCCCGAGAGTCCTCTTTCCACAGCGCCAGAACAAGTAATAACTCTGGATTCGCCAGAGAAAGAAGCAGCAGGGGATAGTCCAATTGGCCCATCCACTCAGGATGTCGGCATTGCTACCACAACAGAGGTCCCTTCTATCCCTTCTTCTTCTCTTCCTTCCCCTCCTCGAGTGACTCAAGCGACCATCCCTTTGGTCGTGTCCTCCGCCCCTTCTTCTACTCTTTCCCCTGCTTCTTCGTCTATCTTCTCTTCCCTCACTGATCTTTCCTCCTCCATTTCTTCCCTCATCTCCGGGCTCCCTTCCCTTCCTATGTCTTCCGCAGCTGCAGTTTCCCTTCCTCCCGTGGACACTTCTTCGGCTATTCTCTCAATGCCGCCGCCGCGTGTCTCCACGTTTTTCCCCTCTTCTACTGCAGCTGTCCCCTCCTCTGTTTCTGGTCCTTCTTCCATAGGACCAGCCTGGATCTCTCAGCTGAGCCAGCAAAAGAGGAAAGTTCCCATCGCTCCGATGGACTTTTCAGTGATCCCAACCAAAGGGGCGAAGAAGCAGAAGCCTGTTGCACGCTTCTCTAAAAGTGCTGCAGGTGAGAGAATCATGGAAATTGCATACCCCGATCCCCTCAAAGAGAAAAAGGATTTGTCTCCGACAGATTTTACCGTGACCCAAGTCACAATGGGGACATCTTCTGAAAGTCTCCAAGGGGAAGCTCTTTCCGCGGTCGACGCCCTTTGTCAAAAGCTTCAAGAAACAAAAGAAGAGAAAAGGCTACTAAAAGAGCAAAACAAATATCTGCTCCAAGCCTTACAGAAGATGGGTAGTGCGCCTCCCACAACTGCCGCCGAAACTTCTGAGCTTCTCAGCCAGGAGAAAATCAACGAATATGCAAAGATTGGCGAGCAAGGTATGGCCGTTTCTGCTTGGAGGAGCCAGATCCTCAAGGACAGTGAAAGAGTGATCGCCGAGTTTGTCAATTTGTATCTGAGCATCGGAAAGGCGAACAAAGAGCTCCAAGCATTAGCGGGGCCCATATCAGAAGAGCTAGATCATGCTAGACTCCAACACGAGACCTTTCAACAGATGTTCGACTGTTCAGTCAAAGATCTGGTCAAGTTCGGTGTCTTCGGCCATCCAAGGGCCCTCAACAAAACCATGTCCACTCTGGACTACCGGGTGGATCAGCTTGAATTTATTCTGGAAAAAATCGACAAGGTAAAGGAAGCAGCCCTGGATGCAATGCACCAAATGGAGCGAATTGTTCTCAACATGTCTCCAGGGTTGCTCACTCCTTCCTTTATCTTAAGGTCAGCTGATGAAACCATCCGGATCTTCGAGGAGATCGCTTCTCAAGGAACGGGGCCAGAGGTCACATTTGACACTGAATCTATCAACAACCTGCTGGCCTGTAGGGACTTCATCGGGTTCCTCATTGAGGTGGAAAAGGATTATTCCAAACTCCCAGAGAAGCTCATAGATGAGCGGGAGACTTGTGAGGCAATCAGTGAGCTGCACAAGGATCCTTCTCAGGATCAATTTGGGCCAATGATTAACAAGTTTTTGGAATACCGCGCTCAGTTCCATATCTCATCACCTGAGCAGCATCAAAAGCAGGCTACTCCCTTTCGGCCGCAGGATGATGACGACGAGTAGCTGCTCCTCCTCTTCTTCTTCTTCTTCTCTCTCTTCTCCGACTTTCTTGTTGGAATGTCTGAAGTATGTTGATGCAAATGATGACATCATCCATGTTGCATCATGGGATGATGTCATCCATCAAGTTGTAAAAAGTCAACATGACTTTTAGATATTTTGTAAATATCTTTGTAAATAGTTGTTGGCTCCTTTTTGCCTTCTTTTCTCCTCTTCTTCTATAAATACCCCAACACTTGTTGTGTTGATGGATGGATGAATATCTTTCAGATGAGAAATAGGAGTAAGGAGAAAAGACTTTGAGCTTTTTATGAGAACAAATTAGTAATACAATATTTAGACTTTGTCTTTGAATACATGTTATATACATTAGATCTTTCTTATGTTAGATCTGTGTGTTTATTCTTGGATCTGCTTCTATTTTATTGTCATTTATTTATCATCAGTATTGCTTTGTTTATTTATGCAAGTAGGTTTGGCTCTGTTTACTACCAACCCGAAAACATAAATCTCCGACCTTTCTGCTTTGGAATTCATTTCTTTTCTCCCTTCGGACTGTTCCTTCTTCCTCCTCTCTTTCATTCCTTTCTCTTCGCAGTTAGGAAAGTAAACCTCTTTGGGATGAGATCCCAACCCCGAAGAAGGAAGAATGTGAGACTTGCATAGATTCCTCTTTGGTAGAATAGCAATAAACTAGTTTCGCTGCTTTGACTCAAAGAGGGGCTATGCCCTGCACACTGTTGGCTCGTTTATCCATAGATCTGCCCAAGCGACAGATTTTCGGACCAACAGTTTTTGGCGACTCCACTGGGGATCGAATAGATCTGTCAGATCTATGATGGTAGTAAGATAAAAAATCAGAAAAATCAGAAGATTGCTGCCTGTTTGCAAATCTGAACTTTTTGTTAAAAATCCAAAAATTTGCAAAAGTGCTCAAATTGAAAAATTTTCTTCTGAGAGTCATAGATCTGGTCCAGTTAAAGATCTTTAGTTCGCTGAGTTTTTACAAAAATTCAGTATTTTGCCGTAGATCTGAGTTTTGACTGTTTGCAAAAAGTTTGAAACCCTCTGAAAAAAGTTAAAATCAGATCCGAAAATCAGCTTACTAATCTTCCCTGCCATCTTATCCTCGTTGTTATTTGTCATTTAACCGCAATCGGTTTTCTGAAGAGGATAGTTTTAAATATTTAGAAAAGTATTTGCTGCTGGTTTTTGTCAGAAAAACCAGAAAATCAGCAAGTACAACCAAAAAGAAAGTTTGAATCTGCGCCATAACATTGCAGATCTGGAAGGAACACTGGCGAGTGAACCTTTTACGCGCAGCAGGAGAGCCCGTGGAGAAGCTGATCCTACTTTCGATCTGCTTCAAAGGCACAATTTCAGCGTAACACCGGCACGTTTTTCAGCACTAAGCTCGGCTAGCCGGTCATCCAGGAGTGTCTCACCTTCACGAAGAAAAAGTCTTTTGCAGGGGGCATCCACATCCCTTTGTAGTGCCTTGCTACTCAGCGGAACCACACTTCCAGCTCGTGTTCTCTTTCCGGCTTTTCAGATGGCGGTTCCATGGGGAAACGCGATGGGTCCTTTGGCTTTACCACATCCAGTTCACGCGCTCCCTCACGGAAATCGAAAGAATTTTCCTAAATTCTGACGGGAGCGGAAATCAAAGCACGGATTCCCACATATCTGCATTCATCATGTCGTGCAGTATTTTGGATGTGACCCACGAAGATGTGTCGGTTCGCCTTTTTCTGGAAACCCTACAAGGACCTGCAGCTGAATGGTTTCAGCATTTGCCGGCCGGATCTATCACCAGTTGGGCCACCTTACGGGATGCTTTCGAAGACAGATACAAGCCTTCAGAGGATGCATTTGCATTATTATCACGAATCACTCACCTGAAGAAAGAGGCAAATGAGACCATGCGCGATTTTATCACCCGGTTCAATGCGCTAATCAACCGTGTCCCTGTTGCCATGCTTCCAACACCGGAAAATCAAAAGTGTTTCTTCGTAAACGCTATGAGCTCGAAAGTTAGTTTCTTGCTCCTTCAGGAACGAGTTGCCACCTTGGTTCTCGCCCAAGCCGCTGCCATTCGCATAGAGGATAATCTGATAATATCCGGTGAATTAAAAAAGGAATCAGCCAAGCCTAAATCTTTGGGCCCTGCGCCCATTACTTCGTCTGATCCAGCCTTTCAAAAGATGGCGAATGACTTGCTCGCATTGAAGAAGCAGTTGGCCCAGGCCTCTCCCAGTTCCTCATACCGGGATATTCCGCGGAGGAATTTCGTTCCTAACAATGTTTCACAAAGACCGCGCTTACCTACAGCTGCTCCGCGGTTGGCACTTGAGGCTCCTCCGGTCAACGCTCTGGCTGAAATTGAAGAAGAAGAGCAGTATTATGAAGAACCTTCGTCTCAAGGCGAAGATGATCAAGATGTCGGTGAACCGACTGGCGACTCTACTATCGGGTATATGGAATTTGATGAGGAAGAATCTGATGAAGAAGAGGGTACCAGGGATATGCAAGCGGACAGTCATATGCTATTTTTACTCGCTCGCAAGGAAAAGAAGCGGAAGTTGCTGCCCATGTCCAGCAGGAGAAGGCCGTGTCAAACGCGCCTCCGATCATTGCTAAAAGAGGTAATCCTCTTCCTACTCAACTCCCTGGCAAATCTTTTACAAAGAAATCTTTTCCCCCTATCTCTCCTCCAAATCAATCCTCTCACATTCCTACTAAGACCACCAATCCTATTCCATCATCGCGAGGTGAGGGACTCATTCCTTTACCAACGCAACCCTTGGCCGCGTTTGATATTATAGATCATGCAAAAAAGACCAAGATCCAAATGTCTGAAGCTGAGTACCTTCAGTCAAACCCCGAACAGCTTGTAAGATTGACTAAGTATATCCAAAGTCAAGCTGTTATATCTAATCAGGTTTCCCCAAAAGGAATCCTTTCCACTCCCCCTGAATCCCATATAAATGTTGCTTCAACATCTGCGTCAGGCAAGATAGAGCCTTTCTATCTCTCTCTGCTGATCAATGGACACAAGCTGAGTAATTGCATAATTGATTCCGGGGCTTCTGATAACGTCATGCCGGCAAAAGTCACCCATGCTTTGGGCCTCACTCTTACCAAGCCTTTCGGCAGGTGTTATTCCTTGGAAACTAAGCAAGTTCCGTTGGTTGGCCAAATCAAAGACGCGCAATTTGCATTTGCGGCTTTCCCGGATAAAAGAGTAAAAATGACAGTCCTCGTTGCTGACATTCCGGCAGCCTATGGAATTTTGCTGGGAAGAAGTTTTTGCAGCGAAGTTGGTGGAGAAATTCATATGGACTGGTCTAAAGCTAGAATTCCAGTCAAAGGCGTAATGCAAACTTTGGAGCCGGAATCCCAAAAGAAGTACTTGGTCACTAGCTCTGAAGACCCCAAAGCTCAAATCCTTTTTGAATCATCAGGGATGGGGAATTACTTCTTATCTACCGAGACGGATAAAACGGGTGTCCTCGTTCAAGAAGGAGATCTTAATAAAATCTGGACATTGCAATTCGATGGGAGCTGTGCAACTAGTGGATGTGGCGCTGGGGCCGTGCTGATATCTCCTGAGGAAGAAGTCATTCCTCTCTCTTTCAAATTGCAGTTTTTCAACACTAACAATACTGCTGAGTATGAATCTCTCTTACTCGGTATGCAAGCCGCAAAAGAAAGAGGAATTAAAAATCTAAAAGTGCAAGGTGATGCTGAGCTAGTTGTAAATCAGGTCAAAAGGATTTACCAAGTGAAGAATGAAAGGCTCAGACATTACCGTAATGCGGTATGGGACAACATTGAAGAGTTTGATGCCTTTTCAATTGAATCTATTCCAAGAGCCCAAAATGACATGGCTGATTCATTGGCTGTTTCAGCATCTCTCATGCTCCCACACCCAGGTTTGAAAATGAACAAGTACACCATTGAGGTGGTTTTCCGCCCGAGCGTACCAGACAATTCTCAGCATTGGCAGGTGTTCAACGACGATAATCAACTCATTGCTTTTCTGGAGAAGGCAGAAAATTTTAAAGAATTGCACTTTGAAGGGTCTACTTCCACTTGCCGTGAGTCAGTCACCGATCAAGGCAATGAATCTGAAGGTAACGATGGCATATGTCAGCTCAAGGGAAATAAAATTCCAAAGGGCCTGGTTTCTCTGGGCGCTTGTTCGATGAGCATGACCGTTTGTAAAAAAGAAGAAGCGGGGCGACCCTAGCTCGTCCCGAAACCGAACCGGTCAATATAGGTTCGATAGAACACCATGATTGTGAACATTGGCAAATGTTGCGCTAAAGAGAAGTGAAAATTTGTCAAGTTCTTTGAAAAAATATATGGATGTATTGGCATGGTCTACGCCGATCTAAAGTCCTTCAAGCCAAAGGACGTTCAGCATGACATTCCGTTGAAAGACGATGTCAAAGCCTTCCGCCAGAAGCAGAGGCACTATAATCCCAAGATTTCGGGCACCATCCAGGCCGAAATTCAGAAGATGCTGGACGCAAGAATCATCTTCCCTATCCATCACAGCACTTGGGTAGCAAATATTGTGCCAGTACGCAAGAAAAACGGCGAGATACGCATATGCGTAGACTTTCGAAATTTGAATCAAGCTTCGCTGAAGGACAACTACCCTCTTCCGATAATGGATCAAGTTCTACAGGCAGTAACTGGATCAGAGATGTTGTCCATGCTTGACGGTTTTTCAGGTTACAATCAGATTGAAGTTTCACCTGAAGATCAGTTTAAAACAGCATTCACTACTCCCTGGGGTACATTTGCCTACAGCAGGATGCCTTTCGGCCTAACTAATGCTGGTGCCACTTTTCAGCGGGCCATGGACTTTGCGTTCAAAGGTATGATGGGGAAAGTCATTGTGGTTTATTTAGATGACTTAACCGTGTTCTCTAAACAATGAAATGATCATTGTGATCATTTGGAGCAAGTGTTGGCCAGGTGCCGAGAACATGGGATTTCCCTAAACCCAAAAAAGTCTGTTTTTGGAGTCACGGAAGGGAAGTTGCTAGGCCATGTGGTTAGCAAAGAAGGAACAAAGATAGATGCCGAAAGAGTTAAGGCTATTCAAAGCCTTACTCTGCCTACAAGCAAGACTGGTGTTCATTCTTTCTTTGGAAAGGTGAACTTTCTCAGGCGTTTTGTTCCTGACTTTGCTGAGAAGACCCGTCACATATTGAACATGATGAAGGGGTCACCAACTTTTAGATGGAGTGAAGAGGGGAAAAGGTCATTTGAAGAAATAAAAGCTTCGTTGCTCATGCACCAGTCCTGGTATGTCCAGATTTCTCCAAGGACTTCATCATGTATAGTTACGCATCTGAGCATACTGTGTCTGCAATCTTGATGCAAAAGAACTCGGAGGATGTTGAATCTCCAATCGCGTTCATGAGTTCTCCTCTCAAGCCTCACGAACTAAAAATGACTCAACTGGAAAAGCATGCCTTCGCCGTTGTCAAAGCAGTGAAGAATTTCAGGTATTACATTCTAAACTCGCATACGGTAGTCTTTGGTCCCTGACACACGGCGGTGAAATCAATTCTAACTCGGCGGGAGTTAGGAAAGTTTGCGAGGAAATTGGATCGCATGAGGTCCGGGAGTATGACACTGGATATTAAACCAACCAAGCTAGTAAGGGGCAAGGGCACTGTGTCGACTAATGGCTGAAAACAAAGATTCGAGAAAACCACGGTGAAAGGGGTGACTACACCGATGATGAAACACGGGACCGGCGGGAAGAGCACGATTCTCGCCTCTGGTTCTATTTGTTGCAACTAGTGATGAGTGGTACTCGACATCGCTTTCTTCCTTACCTACGGCGAATGCCCGATGCACCTAAGCTGCGCAAAGAGAGAAGCGCACTATAAAGCTCAGAGTGGCTAAATATGTCATCTGGGATGACGGTTTATATAAACGTGGGATAGATGGCATCTTTTTGCGATGTGTTGACAAACCCCAGCAAGTAAAACTACTGGAAAGTTTTCACAATTCAGCCTGTGGAGGGCATTTCTCTTCCTCCATGTAACGCACACAAGATCATTCGAGCCAAGTACTATTGGCGATGCTCTTTCAAGATACAGCCATCCGGGTGGCGAAGTGTGAACCCTGCCAGCAATTCGTCGGCAAGCCCAAGTTGGCTGCCTTTCCCCTAAGGCCGGTCATTATCAATGAACCATTCAGGCAATGGGGAATTGATTTTATTGGCGCACTCAATCCTCAATCGAGTGTCGGACATAGCTATGTCCTTACAGCAACAATGGATTACTTCACCAAGTGGGTGGAAGCCATACCTATCAAGCATGCCACTTCTGAGGTGGTTTGCAATTTCATTAAAGAAAATATCATTGTCAGGTTCGGCGTTCCAAACAAAATCATTGCTGATAATGCTTCTAACTTCTCCTCACGGGAAGTTATTAGTTTTTGCTATGAATATGGGATAACTTTGGCTCACGCCTCAGATTATTATCCTCAGGGAAATGGTCAGGCGGAATCCAGTAACAAGAACTTGGTGACCATCATACGGAAGTTAGTAGATGAGAATCAGTGAATATGGCACAAGTCTTTGTACGACGCTTTGTGGGCCGATCGTATTACTCCCAAGAGATCTCTCGGCATGTCACCTTTTCAAGTGTTATATGGCACTGATGCCGAACTTCCCATTTCTGCGGAACTTCCTGCTCTGCGCTTGGCACGAGCCATTGAAGATGAAACTTTCCAAAATTCTCTTGAAAAGAGAATCATGTATCTGGCAGAACTTGAAGAAAAGAGAGTAAGGGTGGTCGATAGGATCACTGAACATCAGAATCAAGTTAAGAGGCTTTTTGATAAGAAGGCCAAGCAAAGAGATTTTCAAGTGGGAGATCTCGTCCTTTTGTGGGACAAGCGAAGAGAACCAAAGGGCATGCATGGAAAGTTTGATTCCCTGTGGAGAGGGCCCTTCAAGATCAAGCAGCTCAATGGAGAGAATAGCTTCTATCTCTCATATCTGGATGGAACCGAACTCCCGCTTCCTTATAGCGGGTAGCATCTGAAGATCTTCAGGAAGTAGAGCTTGCTCTCTTCTTTGTACAGTTTGCTTTAAGTTGTGTGTTTGCTTTTGGTTTGTTGTGTGTTTCTTTTGCTCCCCCTCCGGTCGCCCTTGTTTTTGACTCTGTTACCCAATGGATAGGCACATGAGAACTGGGATTCTCTACCCCGAGTTTACTCAGGGATAGTCCCCAGAAAGAGCCAGCTGTTATCCCGTAAAATTGACAAGGGCAATTTTACCGATAACCATACCGAAATTTTGTCCCGATCCCTCGTTAGGGATCCCTTGCGTTCGAAACGTTGTAAAATCCCTTCCGGGAAATCTGGTTTTTCGAACTTAGTCTTTTGAGCCTTTTTTGGCTGGGCGCATGAAATTGCTATGTAACACCAACTTTTGGTGTGCCCCCTTAAAGCCTTTGGCGCATGATTTTCAATGTTAACACGACTTTGGTGCGCCAAAGTATGTCGAGCCTTCACTGCGTGCGCAAGGCGCATGCGCATTGTGTTGGCGCAACTTTTTGTTGCGCCATGTTTTGGTGCGCCAAAGGGCGCATCATAATCCCATGTCGACATCCTTTGGTGCACCAAAGGTGCGCTTTATTTCATGTTGGCGGCAGCGTTTTGGTGTGCAAAGGGCGCACGCTTTTCTTCGTCGGCCAGTTTTCATGCGCTTTTTCAAAAAGTGGGTGGCGCATTAATGTTCAACTAACTATATATATATATGTGTTTGCGCGCCCAAATGTCATTTTCACTTTTCAGCTGAGCACGTGATTTTTCTGAGCCTGTCAGCCCCTGCCTCGTCATTTTCAACGTGTTGTGGACCCGTTCTCAAGCTTTTGTTATTTATCCAGGTAAGAGTTCTTTCCCTCTTGTGTGTTTTGCGTTTTGTTTCTTGGTGTGCTTGTGGCTGGTTGTGGTTTAGCGGTATTAAAAATATCAAATGTTGAGCTAGCCCTCCCTGTGCCGTCTTTCCTTATTTGTTTCCTCCCATCCCTCTTCCAGATCTGCTTTGGTAGGGGTTAGTTTGAAAGCTTGGTGCGATAAACCCCTTTGGCTTAAAACATTATATCTTCCAAAGCAATCTTGGAAATGAAAGAAAGGAAAAGGAGTTGAATCATATGAAAACTCTGTTTTCCCTTAGGCGCACCAGCGCATCCTGCAACATTATAAACAGTTGCGCCCCCATGGCGCATCTGTCCCCCTGCAACATAACTAGAACCCGCCAATGGCGCACCCATCATGCTTGTTGTTGCATCAAGTTTTCATACGCCCTCAAGGCGCGCCTCTTCCACATGTTGCAAGCTAAACTTGCGCCCCTTTGGCGCACCATCTTTCCGTGCTGCATCACCTTTCCATGCGCCCTTGGCGCGCCCAGCATCTATGCAACACAAGCCTTATCTGCGCCAAGTATAGTCATAAAAGCGCAGGCGCATCGCTCCTTTCAATAACATTCGTGTTGTGCAAACCCTCCGTGCGCCGCGCCATATTTCCTTTGGCGCACGAAAAGTCCCTGTTACACGCTTTTCCCATGCGCCAAAGGGCGCACCAAATCCCAATGTAACATGAAAGGTCCATGCGCCTTTGGCGCATCCTGTCTCCATGCAACACGATTTTCTCATGCGCCCTTTACTAAAATGCACTCTGCAGTATGCATGCGCCATGCGCCTTTGGCGCCAGTTTAACCTTTGCAACAGCCCTTTCCCGTGCGCCCTGCCTATTTAGCCCTGTAAGCTACATTTTTCCTGCGCCCTGAGCCTAAAAATCTCTAACTCTTTCTTCTGCTAACATTCCAATGGAAGATCAAATGGCTAATTCAACTTTTTCGGATTGGGTCTCGCTTCTTCTTCATGCATGCAGATCGAGATAATCTTAGAAGAACATATGTCTACATCCAGCAAGAGACCCACCAAATCAAAAGGGAAGGCTAAGCTTACTGAGGAAGAGATGAAGTATAAATATCAAAGGGTCAGAATGCCCGAGTCACAGGCCGAATGCAGCATGGATGTCAGAGACTCAGAATTGGGGCATGTCGACATGGAGGAATTCTGGGCCAGAACTCAGAAAGTTACAAGGAGTCCATGGATGGACAAATTGATAGGCAGTGCCCTGCACTTCACGGAGGAATCCCCGTCAGCACAGTCAACAATGAATTTATGATGGTGGTTGCTCAGTCTTACAACAAAGACACCAGATGTGTCGAAAACAGTAAGGGCGAGGTAGTCATTAACCTCACTGCCGTCATTTTGAGATGATACTTGGCATCCCTCACCACCGGCACTTCGTGGCCGTCAGCCAAGCAGAGTGTATCAAGGCCTGGGAAGATAATGAAGACCAATGCATGCAACTAATGAACGAAGTCTACTTGAAGAACAAGAAGGTGGTAACCCGGTGGCCCCAAATCATCCACCGCAGTGACTTCTCAGAAGAGCTCAGCGATACCATTACCTTCCTGAGCAGGGTCTTCGGGCTTTCTGACGCCCATTACTTCCATAAATGGATGCTGCGCTACCTGGAAACAATGAACAAGAATTTGCCTGATCAGCGCTTTTGCTGGGGGGAAATTATAAGCAGCACCATTTCCGAGCAGCTACAACAGTTCAGCACAACGGGAGTATTCCATATGAACTCCTACGTGGTCTACGCTGCAGCATCAGAGAGGGATTATCCAGGCCTAGCACGAAGTGGAGTTTGGCCTCAGGTCAAAATATATGAGTATTATCCAGAGTTGAAGCTGGAGAATAGCATCGCCCAATTCACCAAAATCAACGATGCATTCTTTTATCACATCATCTGCCTATTGAGGCCAAATCTGACTCATGGTCGTACGACCAAAAACATAGTGGCAGCCACGGAGAAATGGGGAGCCCTGTTCACCCAATTTCCTACATTCACCTATCTGAGGGCTGCCAACTTTTTGGGAGAGCCAACCAGGCTACCAAGGTATGCTGGGCCTAAGCTGATTCTGCTGGAGCTGTCAAGGCAGCTAATCACATATCACGAAAAGTGCCTGAAAAGAAAGAAGGGTGGAACTCCTTTCCCCCTCACGGTGGGCGATATACATGCTCTACCCACCACAAGGCGAAGGAAATGTTTGTAGAGCTGGAGTTACTTAATTTGAAGCATGATTTCCCAGCCAGGCCTACCTTCGACCCAAGGAGCTGCCTGCCAAGAGCAAAGCTTGATCCGATCCATGTTCCTCAGATCGAGGATATTTATATTGACGTCCTCCATGAGGTAGAGCTCAGAAGAAAGGATCATTCTCACCTAGCATTGGCAGAAATTATCCAGTATGGGGTAGCCATTGTCCCCAAAGGCTACCAAACAACAGAAGATGAAGTGGAAAAGGTATATAATGATACAGATGGGGACGATTGGCCCTTTCCGGCCATTGATAGAACTAAAGCTCCTCAGACAATTGAGGAGAGGGTCAAGGAGACTTTGTGGAGGACAGAACATTGGTGCCGGATGAACGGCCTAATCTACCTCGGGGTAGATTTCACAACCTCCCCATTGGGCAACGCACCTTCACGGTCCAAAAAGTAGCTTAAAGGCAAAGGTGTAGAAGGTGAATCCAGCACCATTCAGGAAGAAGCCCTGAAAGTCCTCCTTCCACACAGCGCCAGAACAGGTAATAACTCTGGATTCGCCAGAGAAAGAAGCAGCGGGGGATAGTCCAATTGGCCCATCCACTCAGGATGTCGGCATTGCTACCACAATAGAGGTCCCTTCTATCCCTTCTTCTTCTCTTCCTTCCCCTCCTCGAGTGACTCAAGCGACCATCCCTTTGGTCGTGTCCTCCGCCCCTTCTTCTACTCTTTCCCCTGCTTCTTCGTCTATCTTCTCTTCCCTCACTGATCTTTCCTCCTCCATTTCTTCCCTCATCTCCGGGCTCCCTTCCCTTCCTATGTCTTCCGCAGCTGCAGTTTCCCTTCCTCCCGTGGACACTTCTTCGGCTATTCTCTCAATGCCGCCGCCGCGTGTCTCCACGTTTTTCCCCTCTTCTACTGCAGTTGCCCCCTCCTCTGTTTCTGGTCCTTCTTCCGTAGGACCAGCCTGGATCTCTCAGCAGCTGAGCCAGCAAAAGAGGAAAGTTCCCATCGCTCCGATGGACTTTTCAGTGATCCCAGCCAAAGGGGCGAAGAAGCTGAAGCCTGTTGCACGCTTCTCTAAAAGTGCTGCAGGTGAGAGAATCATGGAAATTGCATACCCCGATCCCCTCAAAGAGAAAAAGGATCTGTCTCGACAGATTTTACCGTGACCCAAGTCACAATGGGGACATCTTCTGAAAGTCTCCAGGGGGAAGCTCTTTCCGTGGTCGACGCCCTTTGTCAAAAGCTTCAAGAAACAAAAGAAGAGAAAAGGCTACTAAAAGAGCAAAACAAATATCTGCTCCAAGCCTTACAGAAGATGGGTAGTGCGCCTCCCACAACTGCCGCCGAAACTTCTGAGCTTCTCAGCCAGGAGAAAATCAACGAATATGCAAAGATTGGCGAGCAAGGTATGGCCGTTTCTGCTTGGAGGAGCCAGATCCTCAAGGACAGTGAAAGAGTGATCACCGAGTTTGTCAATTTGTATCTGAGCATCGGAAAGGCGAACAAAGAGCTCCAAGCATTAGCGGGGCCCATATCAGAAGAGCTAGATCATGCTAGACTCCAACACGAGACCTTTCAACAGATGTTCGACTGTTCAGTCGAAGATCTGGTCAAGTTCGGTGTCTTCGGCCATCCAAGGGCCCTCAACAAAACCATGTCCACTCTGGACTACCGGGTGGATCAGCTTGAATTTATTCTGGAAAAAATCGACAAGGTAAAGGAAGCAGCCCTGGATGCAATGCACCAAATGGAGCGAATTGTTCTCAACATGTCTCCAGGGTTGCTCACTCCTTCCTTTATCTTAAGGTCAGCTGATGAAACCATCCGGATCTTCAAGGAGATCGCTTCTCAAGGAACAGGGCCAGAGGTCACATTTGACACTGAATCTATCAACAACCTGCTGGCCTGTAGGGACTTCATCGGGTTCCTCATTGAGGCGGAAAAAGATTATTCCAAACTCCCAGAGAAGCTCATAGATGAGCGGGAGACTTGTGAGGATCAATCGTGACTGCACAAGGATCCTTCTCGGGATCAATTTGGGCCGATGATTAACAAGTTTTGGAATACGCGCTCGGTTCCATATCTCATCACCGAGCAAACATCAAAAGCAAAGCTACTCCCTTTCGGCGCGAGGATGATGACGTGAGTAGCTGCTCCTCCTCCTCCTTCTTCTTCTTCTCTCTCTTCTCCGACTTTCTTGTTGGAATGTCTGAAGTATGTTGATGCAAATGATGACATCATCCATGTTGCATCATGGGATGATGTCATCCATCAAGTTGTAAAAAGTCAACATGACTTTTAGATATTTTGTAAATATCTTTGTAAATAGTGGTTGGCCCCTTTTTGCTTTCTTTTCTCCTCTTCTTCTATAAATACCCCAACACTTGTTGTGTAAAAGGATGGATGAATATTTTTAGATGAGAAATAGGAGTAAGGAGAAAAGACTTTGAGCTTTTTGTAACAGAACAAATTAGTAATACAATATTTAGACTTTGTGCTGAATACCTGTGTTATATACATTAGATCTTTCTTATGTTAGATCTGTGTGTTTATTCTGTTGGATCTGCTTCTATTTTATTGTCATTTATTTATCATCAGTATTGCTTTGTTTATTTATGCAAGTAGGTTTGGCTCTGTTTACTACCAACCCGAAAACATAAATCTCCTGACCTTTCTGCTTTGGAATTCATTTCTTTTCTCCCTTCGGACCTGTTCCTTATTCTTCCTCTCTTTCATTCCTTTCTCTTCGCAGCCGGAAGTAAACCTACTGGGATGAGATCCCAAACCCCCGAAGGCAGAATCTGTGAGATTTGCATAGATTCCTGCTGGTAGAATAGCAATAAAATAGTTTTCTTCTTTGACTCAAAGAGGGGCTATGCCTGCCCGCTTTGTTGGCTCGTTTATCCATAGATCCGCCCAAGCGATGATTTTCGGACCAACATAACCACTCATGTAGAATATGATTTGGTGGATAAATATTACAATGTGTGGGGATTGCATTAGTTAATTAGTTGGTCTCCATGAATGTAGGAGATCAAGAGGCCTACCTAAACATATAATCACTTGAGAAGTGATTGATGAAATGATATAAGATTATTATTATGTAAGTATTGGTAATACAATGTTGGACATACTCATCTCGTGAATCAATGGTGAAGAATCTTTACGTATTAGCACAAGGTGGTCTAATCTATCTTCACAAGCACTAGATGGTGCCCTATAACACATCAAAATTTCATTATCATTTGGTTTCTATTATATCTTTGTTCAACCTCCTATATTGTCAAATCGCTTCGTGGAGCTCAGTGTCGTCCCTCTTCCCTCTCCTCATCTTTAAAAGTTTAACTTTTCATGGGCTTAGTTCACGTGATAGGCTTATCAACTTGATCAAAACATAATATGACTCATGCAGATATGTACATTAAGGATCCTTGAGGAATTCACTTAGTTCTGAATTCAATGTTATTTTTGTAATAATGAATGAATCATATTTACTTGGTGCCCCATATGACTGAACATTGATGCAAAATCTTCTTAGTCAAGTTCATAAATGCATGTATTAAGTGTGTGCTATATTTTGTTTGAATAATGTTTGTCATTTATAGTCTAGTCAAAGTTAAGTTGATATTTAGAGGTATAACCAATAGTGTGTTTTGAAGATTTTAAGCTTTAGCGGTTTTAATGTCTAGAGACATTTAAATATCATTAGGATTTATGTTTTTTTAGTTAGACATCGTTCTTTTGTCAACCATTTATGTAAGTCATTTATTCTAAAGGCATTTTGATTAGTTTTTAGAGTTATGGTTCAAATACTTATGACATCAAAAGTAACTATAGTTTGTTAATGTAAATCAATTATAAAAAGTTTCATTTTGTGTCTATTATCCACTTAAGATAAATTCCTCTTGTATGTTTAATTGGGTCAAAGAGTCAAATGCCAAATTTGTTCCTTGTCTAAACAAACATATCATCAGGTGAACCCAATGTCTGGTCAAGTGTGTCAAACTTGAAGTGGGGGGGTTGGGAGATTTATTCTCAAAAGAAACACACACATGAGTTAAAAGTTCCATTCTAGTAAGTAAGCAACACATTGATCTGAGGACAAAGGAAACACAGGAAGGAGGGCAATCAATGTCCTCTCATTTTTCACTAGCGAAGGGGTCGCACATTGCATTAGTGGAAACAAAATCAATGCCTAAATGATTATTTTACATGGGGACTACCAATGGAAGTGGAGGTTTCCTATGTTATGTGTGATCAAGTGGCAATGATCATTTACAATGGTTGCATACACAAAAATGAGGACCCATTTCCTTGATTTTTTTGTTTAAAGGTTTTGTGTGGTTTGTAATTGGAGTTTTAGTATTTTTCCCTAATGTAAAATATTGTGGAGAATCATATCAGAGAACTATAACATCATGATATTTAATAAGTGGTTGTTGGTCATCCTATGTAAAACCATATCTATGTGTAGGATGAACAAATATGTGTATGTCCACGTTCATACCTTAGTTGTTGGTTTGTCCCATGCTAACCCATCTATGATAGATATGGAGGATGAACTTGTGGTTGGTTGTTACATCCATCCATGAAATCTATTTGTGACAATAATACTTTATTGAGTATGTGTGCAAGCCCAATGTTGCACTTTTGTAAGTTTAAATACCCAATCCTGGATGTGACACATGTGAGAGTCAAGATTGTGAGCAAGCTTCGCAGTAACACATTGCAATTTCATATTATGATTATTTTCTATCATGTTCACACTAATTAGAAATTATTAATTTTTAGATAAGGTAAATAGGAGGTTTTGAAAGGGCCTCAAACCTCTTTACAAAGAAACCGTATAGGATAAAGCGGTAAGAACCGGCCAAAAACATAAAACATAGGGATAAAAAACTTGATCCCTAGGGAAAACATTTTTAACCTTAAAAAAATATAAAACTACTAGAGAAAAGAGAGAGAAAAACCAACACACAGAAAATCTCTACCAAAAGGTAGCAAAAAGGAGGCAAAAGGGCACCGAGAAAAATACCTAGTTCTAGAGCTTCCTTTGTCTACCCCTAGTTCCGAGACAAATCCCATCAAGGTCTATGGGAGTAATCGTAGGGCTCATTTTCTCGAGTGTCTTGAGTGATTATTTTTAAATCCATATTATTCTCCATGAGCTCCATCCTTTGCCCCAACATGAATGTTAGTAAATATTAGTACTTATATGGTTTATTAATATATTATTATCGTATAAGTTATTATGAGTGAGTATAAATTAGTATATGTGGTGATTAAATATGTAGAAGTGTTGTTATACAACAACTCATACAAGATACACTTAATTGTGTGAGATACTTTATCAGAGAATAATGGTGTTTGTAACTACTCACGTAGAATAGGATTTGTTGGAGAGATATTAGTATTTATGGATATTAGATTAGTTAATTAGTTGGTCTCTATGAATGAATGAGATAAAGAGGCCTACCTATATATGTAAGCATTTCATATGTAATTGATGAAATGATATAATATTATTTTGTTATTCTTACAAAATCTGAGCTAAATTTATCATTTTTCCAACATATGCATTACTTCTAGTGATGTTACATGAGATACATAGAAATGTTTGATACATATTTTACTTGTTTTTAATTGTTTCACAATATAACTAATGTTAAGATGAATAAGATGAATAGAGGTATTTTACAGGCTATACTCTACTATAAATATTTATTTTATTTTATTTGGTTGATCTAAGTAGTTAAATTATTTATTATGTAATTTCGCATAGTTGAATTGGCTAAGTACACGGCACACGTGAGGATCTAGGGAGCACATGAGACATACGCGAGGGGTGCACATGGGTAGAATATATAGCACGTGAAGACTCACGCCTGAGCAAGGTAACTCTAGGACTTAGCCAATTTTTTGAAACACGGGCTAAAAATAGAAAGACTAAGTTAGAGTGTTGATCAAGCAATGATTTAGATCTAGAGAAAAGCAAGGAGACTTGGTGGCCAAGGAAAGTCTATTTTTGGGTAAAGTACATGCAAAATGAAGATGAAGGGTAATGCATCCAGATAGATCTATTAATAGGAATAAATAAAATATTATTAATAGGATATTCTATTATTAATTGATGTACAAAAGCATGCACGTATTCTATTTTGAGCATGTGATCTATTTTGAGGATGCATGGGCGGTGAAGGGAAAGTCCCCACCCATAAATATATATCTATTGTGCACTCTTGTTTTGGTACCACATACCATCGTAGAGTCTGAGTATAGTCTTGGATTCTTGTACGCAGTCATGGCCTAGGGTTTGATGCTTGAGCATGTTTCAATGCTTGGTATATGTATTCAACTTCTATTATGTAAGACTTTGTTATAATGGAATATGGAGGATGGATTATGGTCATTTACATGTTTGAATATGGTGATTACATAGTACAATTAATCTTAATTGTTATCTAATTTGTATGTTTCCTTATTACATGTGTTTCCAATATAAGCTCATGGTATAATATATGTAATGTCTAATACTTGAATGATTGCTTTAATCATGGTTATTATGGATATATATGCTAGCATATTGACAAGAATCACAAAGGAGGGACTTGGTAGCTTCACGTGCTTTAAATGAGCATTCAAATCTATTTGAATGAGATGTCGGTGTGCATAGAATTTGAGTGAGAAAATAAGAGACTACATTTTGGTTCCATTGCCAAGACCTCTTTTCAAATAGTTTGATAGGATGTTGCATAAAATGGCATATCGAGTTGACTTTGAAGAGCATTGAAAGTTGAGTAGAAGATAGTTAGGATCAATTTGCATAGAGATATAACATTGGACTTGATTTCAATGCACATCATTGGGTGGAAGATAATATTTATCATGAGCTCTATGATACATTCTTCAGTTTCTTTCTAGTAGAATTATACAAGTGGTTGGTAACATACGCATTAGGGAAGCATTGGGGTCATAGACCAAGAATTTAGATGCAGGAAAATTACCAGATCTTTTTTATGTTGATGTGGAATGGACTAGAGTTGTAGATCATTGGTGGGCTGGTGTGTTGCATAATTATACATTGGCGTACACTATTTATATGTATTTTTGTCCAAAGGAAGCTGAATTTAGATTCTTGCACAATCCTAGAGGATTGTACTTGCACGCTACATCATTATCAATCAAGATTTTGATTATAGAGTTGGATTTAGAGAGCCTACCCATGGCTAGCTAAAACCCCACCGCGCAGGGGGGAGAAGGTGTGGAGAAAACTGGTGGACCTAGTGGTAGAAATTCAGATAGAGGAAAGATGGCTCAATTTTAATGAAGCACAAGAGAGGTATATGGCACATGCACATGGGAGATTAAGGAGGTACTAGAGTTTAGGAGGATGATGGATCATGAAGGTTTTGAAGATCTCATGGAAGATGAGGAGCCACATCATCAGGATCTCCCAACTTTGGACAAACACAATAGATAATCCATTTTGGCTTCACATGAGAGTGCGTAAGAAGAAAGAGTAAGGAATATGGGCACACATCTGATCCCATCTAGCCCTTGCATTTTGTGTTCTAGATATAGAGGTATTCATTGAGAAGTAGGATAGTTCAGGTAAGCAAGTAGAGATAGGTAGATATCACTTTGCGTTGAATTTAAGAGATTAAGCTAGTTGCATGCAACCATGGCATCATAGTTGGCATCATTTTTTGGGAGTACCTATGCAGGGTTATTTTTAGGCACATTTTCGGGATAGAATGTTGGTGTGTAGACTGTTGGGATTACTTTAGTAGGAGTTGTGACTACGTAGACAATAGGTGTCAAATTCATTACTATAACTAGGACATGAGGAAGTTTGTTGAATGGAATGCATCCCATAGAGGGGCGGGGAGGATCGGGTGGATCGGGTCAGCCACCACATGAAGCATGATGTTCAAACTAGATCTAGTGGATAGGGACCGTAACCACCACCAAATCAACCACCACCTCAACAACCAATGTGTATCGACCCTCAAAGTTTACTATGAAATTTCTCTCTGTTTGCTAGAGTATAGAGGGATTGAAGATGCAACAAAGTATGTGCATATGTGTGAACTACTATGGAGCATGAAGGAAATTATAGCCCTTAGATAGGAAGTAAAGTCAATTTGTAACTACTCTTCAAGGTGTGTGC
Source organism: Taxus wallichiana var. yunnanensis (assembly GCA_018340775.1). NCBI lineage: Eukaryota > Viridiplantae > Streptophyta > Pinopsida > Cupressales > Taxaceae > Taxus > Taxus wallichiana. The sequence continues at coordinate 3,490,691 of CM031233.1, forward strand.
ATGCTGGTATAGGAAGTATGATCTACATTAGACTTTGGTTGATTATAATGCTTTGCAAACTGCATTCTTGGAGTTCACATTCCGAGTTTGAGAAACAGAGCATCAACGCACTCAAGGAAATCAAGGCTTATCTAAAAGCATGAGGGAATATGACGCGTGTTTTAAGAATTTGTTGTCAAAATTATCTTATGACATTCATCAAAGTCAGCATGCACTGTGGTTTTTGGAGGATTTTTATTCCATTCTATATAGCTTTATATCATAAGACATATAATAATCCATTCAAGGATTTGGAAGAAACCATGTACGATGTGGCGGTTGGAAGTGTTAACACTAGAGTGAGTCCATTCTTGGAAGTGTAGATCGAAGCCATGACAAAGCATTTGGAAAAACTTACATTGCAAATTCAGCTCATGAGACTCATAGTGGTATATAGTGGACATATTTTGAGGTTGAAGGACATACTAAGGATAGTTTCCCATGCAAGTTAGTGTGCATGTGTTATTACTAGATTGTGAAGTATGTCACCTAAACCATGATGACTGGGATTTTCCTCTTTTGTAGTACATGATCCATAAGAAGGTGTCTATGTATTATAAGATTTGCAAGTCCCATACTCACGACATTGTTGATTGTAGATTGATTGATCATATCCATGAAGCCATTGAGATAGGGGTACATTATACTAGTGTGGTGAGTGGATTGAAGGATCAAGAAGGAAAAAATAATGAACTACGCAACAATGGGGATATTAGGAATGGAGGATTTCGAGGAGGATATCGAGGTCACAGTCGTGGGGGTAGTAGAGGTAGATTTGCGTGAGGAAATTGTTACACTTGTGGATATCCTGACCATTATCATTGTGATTGTCCCTAGATTGCCACTTTCTCATGGTGTGGAAAGTAGCATAAGCTAGAGTAATACCTAGATCTATATTGAGCATATGAGTAAAAATAAGAAGAAGGAAAAGGGCATCAGGATGATTAAGGTGTAACGTGTGAATGTTGATAAATGAATGCTTCATAATACGATTGATCTAGAATTACAAACCATGTTTCTTACAACACTCACCGAGGTAGCACGCATGGATGAATCTATGAAGGCTAAGCCTCTCATTACTCGGGAGGAAGTGATACATGCTAAGTACCCAAATGCAATGCACCAGAAGGAAGTCTACCAAGAGCCTATGGGAGTCAATAGGGATCTGTGAGGTGAAATACAATGCTTAAAAGAACAAGCTTGGGTAAGAGAATGCAAAGAATGTTGAGCTCCCATAAAAGGGCGTGGGTGATTTGAAAGAAGTGTGTAAGATGTTGCACTAGGATAATATCATCCCATTGCCAGGGGAATTTCTTCGAGAGAATGTACCGCATGTAGGATTTGCGCACAAGAGGTAGATACTTCATACGAATCTCTTATTTCAAGACCATGAATTTGATAAGAAGATCACACTTGACGCAGTTATTGATGGTTGGTTGGTATGTAATATCTCGATAGATACATGCTAAGGTAAATGTGTTGACTCTTGAAGCATGGAATCAGATGGGAAGGCCTACATTACAACCATCTTTGAATGTGTTGTACATAGAAAACAAAACTAAGGCTATGCCTATTAGGTACTAAAGGATGCATCCATTATTATACAAGGAGCCAAGTTTACTTGGGACTTTGAAGTACTAGATCTTTCCAAGGAAGACAATTTTCCAGCATTACTTAGATGGCCCTGGTACTATGTGAACAATGTTGATATGCACTTTAACAAGAGATACATAAGTTTTGAGAACAAGGATGAGCGCGTGATTATACCTATGTTTGAAAAGAAAGCAGGGCCTTATGTTGAGCCTTTAAATAAATAATAACTTAATAGAATCTATGCTTAGATAGTGTGTGATCCAGAGGTGTAGACACCAAATTCGTGTCTTACGACCCCTTGTGACCCGCATCCCATTTCGCAACCTAACCTCATTACCTAAACCTTACACAATTATTTATTAATTACCTTGTAATTGATAAATCCCCATCACCTCACCTACCACCTCATTTTGCCACCTCATCATGACCTAGCCCTAATCCTAAACTAACCTAATTAAGACCTAAAACTTGGTCTATACCTACACCCATGACTAATGACCCCTTTCTCACACCCAAAACCGACCTTCTAGTCACTTGACCAAGCCCGCAACTAATCTCTCGGGAGAAAAGTAGGGAAGGTGGGCTATTTTACTAAAAATAGCCTACTTTTTCCTTACCGATGCCGGTTCCTACTCGACCGCCGTCGGTTACGTAACCGCCATCGGTTCCCTGTAAATGGCCTCCCCAAACCAAAAACAAGGGATCGAAATTTCATTTTGGATCAAAGGGGAAAGGATTTTTGAATCAACGGAGATCTTTGGGAGCGAAAAACAGAGTCCAGATCTTCACTTGACCGAGCAGAGACGAGTGGAGATACCCAAGTGTTTACAAAGAAAGGAGATCAGCTTGCATCTTCGCCAAAACCAGTAAGTCACATCCTGGCATGTCCTCTGTTATAACATTTCTTATGCTTCTTGAATCATAGTCCTCATAAATCCATTTTTGGACCCACTACCTAGCAATATATCACATCTAACTATCATTCATCTACCTCTCATCACCTTATTACGTAATATCACCCATATACAACCTTACAAATAACACAACTACCAAACAACACAAACACCCCACAAAAACAACCAACCTACAGATCCTAAACCCTACCGACATCGGTTACCAAAGAACCAGTATCGGTTACCAGACTACAAACCAGAAATCAGCCTTTCCCTATCTCTGCTCCAAATGAAGTAATTTGATTGATATTTTAGTCTTTTGTGTTAATTCATATTAGCGAGGGAAACTGACCACCTTGAAAGGAAGTTTTATATTTCCTGGGCCCAAGGCGGTTTCTCATTATTGTCTAATCAAAATCTTGTGGTCTTGTGTTCTTATTTTGAGTAGTCCTTCCAAGACAAAAAGGAGTTCTTTGCAGTCGGCTTTGATCTTCCTCTATGTACGCGCACACCATCTCGACATTCCACGGGTATTCCTCATAGCCCTAACCCTTATATCTGTTTCTAAAAGGAATGAAAGGATAGAAGCAACTCTATTCTGAGGAAGTCGAAACATTCCGAGTGAAACATTTTGGCACGTTATCTATACCCTTAACAGGAAAACCACTTCATATTATTGTCGCAGACTTTACAAAACAAGCTACACGACAATAAGGGGCTAATGTAGACACCAAATTCGTGTCTTACGATCCCTTGTGACCCGCATCCCATTTCGCAACCTAACCTCATTACCTAAACCTTACACAATTATTTATTAATTACCTTGTAATTGATAAATCCCCATCACCTCACCTACCACCTCATTTTGCCACCTCATCATGACCTAGCCCTAATCCTAAACTAACCTAATTAAGACCTAAAACTTGGTCTATACCTACACCATGACTAATGACCCCTTTCTCGCACCCAAAACCGATCTTCTAGTCACTTGACCAAGCCCCCGCAACTAATCTCTCGGGAGAAAAGCGGGGAAGGTGGGCTATTTTACTAAAAATAGCCTACTTTTTCCTTACGATGTCAGTTCCTACTCGATCGCCGTCGGTTACGTAACCACCATCGGTTCCTCGTAAATGGCCTCCCAAACAAAAACAAGCGATCGAAATTTCATTTTGGATCAAAGGGGAAAGGATTTTTGAATCAACGGAGATCTTTGGGAGCGAAAAACAGAGTCCAGATCTTCACTTGACCGAGCAGAGACGAGTGGAGATACCAGAAGTGTTTACAGCAAAGGAGATCAGCTTGCATCTTCGTCAAAACTAGTAAGTCACATCTTGCATGTCCTCTGTTATAACATTTCTTATGCTTCTTGAATCACAGTCCTCATAAATCCATTTCTGGACCCACTACCTAGCAATATATCACATCTAACTATCATTCATCTACCTCTCATCACCTTATTACGTAATATCACCCATATATAGCCTTACAAATAAAGACATACTTACCAAACAACACAAACACCCCACAAAAACAACCAACCTACGGATCTCTAAACCCTACCGACATGGTTACCAAGAACCGGTATCGGTTACCCTACTCAGACTACAAACCAGAAATCAGCCTTTCCCTATCTCTTCCAAATGAAGTAATTTGATTGATATTTTACAGTCTTTTGTGTTAATTCATATTAGCAGGAAACCGACCACCTTCGAAAGGAAGTTTTATATTTCACGGGCCTAAGGCAATTTCCTCATTTATTGTCTAATCAAAATCTTGTGGTCTTGTGTTCTTATTTGCAGTAGTCCTTCCAAGACAAAAAGGAGTTCTTTGCGTCAGGCACCGATCTTCCTCTACAGTACGCGCACACCATCTCGACATTCCCATGTGTATTCCTCCTAGCCCTAACCCTTATCTGTTTTTAAAAGGAATGAAAGGATAGAAGCAACTCTATTCCCTGTAAGTCGAAACATTCCGAAGCGAAACATTTTCGCACGTTATCTATACCCTTAACAGGAAAACCACTTCATATTATTGTCCGCGCACTTTTACAAAAACAAGCTACACGACAATAAGGGGCTAATGTAGACACCAAATTCGTGTCTTACGACCCTGTGACCCGCATCCCATTTCGCAACCTAACCTCATTACCTAAACCTTACACAATTATTTATTAATTACCTTGTAATTGATAAATCCCCATCACCTCACCTACCACCTCATTTTGCCACCTCATCATGACCTAGCCCTAATCCTAAACTAACCTAATTAAGACCTAAAACTTGGTCTATACCTACACCCATGACTAATGACCCCTTTCGCACCCAAACCGACCTTCTAGTCACTTGACCAAGCCCGCAACTAATCTCGGGAGAAAAGTAGGGAAGGTGGGCTATTTTACTAAAAATAGCCTACTTTTTCCTTACCGATGCCGGTTCCTACTCGACCGCCGTCGGTTACGTAACCGCCATCGGTTCCCTGTAAATGGCCTCCCCAAACCAAAAAAAAGGGATCGAAATTTCATTTTGGATCAAAGGGGAAAGGATTTTTGAATCAACGGAGATCTTTGGGAGCGAAAAACAGAGTCCAGATCTTCACTTGACCGAGCAGAGACGAGTGGAGATACCCGAAGTGTTTACTGACAAAGGAGATCAGCTGCGCATCTTCGTCAAAACCAGTAGAAGTCACATCTTGCATGTCCTCTGTTATAACATTTCTTATGCTTCTTGAATCACAGTCCTCATAAATCCATTTACGGACCCACTACCTAGCAATATATCACATCTAACTATCATTCATCTACCTCTCATTACCTTATTACGTAATATCACCCATATACAGCCTTACAAATAACATGTACTACCAAACAACACAAACACCCCACAAAAACAACCAACCTACTGGATCCTAAACCCTACCGACATCGGTTACCAAAGAACCAGTATCGTTACCGGACTACAAACCGAGTAAATCAGCCTTTCCCCTATCTGTTCCAAATGAAGTAATTTGATTGATATTTTACAGTCTTTTGTGTTAATTCATATTAGCAGGGAAACTGACCACCTTCGAAAGGAAGTTTTATATTTCCTGGGCCCAAGGCAGTTTCCTCATTTATTGTCTAATCAAAATCTTGTGGTCTTGTGTTCTTATTTGCAGGTAGTCCTTCCAAGACAAAAAGGAGTTCTTTGCAGTTCACCGATCTTCCTCTACGGTACGCGCACACCATCTCGACATTCCACAGGTATTCCTCCTAGCCCTAACCCTTATCTGTTTCTAAAAGGAATGAAAGGATAGAAGCAACTCTATTCCCAGAAGTCGAAACATTCCGAGCGAAACATTTTGGCACGCCCGGTGGGACCCATTTTGGGTTTCTTTATTTCTTGCTTGCTTTCATATAGGGAGCATACTTGTTGTTTTCTTCTTCTAAAGATATTCACAAGGTATTTTATTATTTTGGTAAAAGAACTTGCTTTGTTTTTGCATCTTGCATTAGTGAAAGTCATCTCTTTTGCTTCATCGAATATCATTTTCGATTTGGGTTTAAAACACGTGCATTGGCATCCTTGCTTGCTGTTTTCAATTCTAGTAAACATAGATTAAGTAACAGGTCGTACACGTGGGGGTGATATCCACGGTATTGACAAGAAATTAATCTTACATTCACTGCACAACACATACCGAATCACTTCACAATTAACACAACAGCTCAAACATCCCCCCTTTTTCCGCGGTATTCCTCCGCCCGATTGAGGTAACCTTATAAGCCAAAACAAACTTGACATTTCCCCTAAGTCTTTTGTTTAGGATTCTGACATCATTCTACGTCTAAAGGCATAAGCCCACAATAATTAAAATTAACCCTAGGGTTAATCTCTGGATTTGCGTGTACATCTTGCTTGTTTTTAGTTCTATTTTCTTTCTCATACTCTGTCTTCTGTGATCAATAATTGGACAAGTATACTAAACGTTGTTAAAAATCAAATTAGCAGCCTTTTTATACCTTGTTAGCCCAGACTTCTTGCACCGACATCGGTTACCTGACCGACGTCGGCTATAGTATAACCGACATCGGTTACTAGACCGATATCGGTTACTGTCTTTCCCAATTCCTGACAAACCAAAGAACCTACCAATTTCACTAGTCACGAGTTTGTTTACGCTTCTGACAGATTGAAACCCCTACCTTGTGAACACTGTCCATGGTTGTTATCACTCGAAAGTAAGCCGCCACTATGGTTTCACATGCTTTCTGTTTCTTTACCGAATCATCCCCTTCACATTCAGCATGGGAATCCTACGGATACCAGTGAGGTTCCTAAAATTCTGTGGGAGATAAGGACTTTGCCAAGTTTCTAGATGCTAATCCTAGTCTTTGTACAATACTATTTGTCTCATGCCCACGACCGTACGCGCTTTGATGGTTAGCTCCTTGTTGGCATGCCTATTAGTATAGCTACTCATTTAGCGCCCACTCCGCCTGATAACACCGCCTTGCTTCCTGCACCTTTAGCCCCATCTCCCAATCCGACAGCTTCAGAGATTCATACGACTTAGATTGGCTTTCCTTTGGCTAATCTTGGACCCCACATATCATTACCACCGACTGCCCCTACCTCATCTCTCTTGCAGACCACTCCATTCATGACTTGCTCTCTGCCACCTATCCACACGAGCTTTCCTTCTCAAGCTCCGCCTACCTTTTCATTCCCATACACGTATCCAGTAACCTCAACATCTTATATGGGACATCCCTATTCGGTTGCCTCAACATATTCATCCTCCATACCTTATCAACACTTAACCCCACCATTGTCCAGCGGAGGCCCTTGGCCCAATTTGCCTCCGTTTACCACAACCGCACCATCATCTCATCCAACCACAGAGTTCATCAAACAAATGATGGACAAAATGCAAAATCTAGAGGCTTCTGTTTCGGGAAGTCGTAGTGCCTTGACATACGAGCAAGTTTGTCGGGAGCCTATTCACCCTTCTGTCCCCCTTCACTCATATCCTCCTCAATGGGAATTGCCAAAATTTACTCGTTTTAATAGTAAAGAGGATCCTCAACAACATTTGCGATCGTTTAGACATGCTTGTTATTTGATTGCCCATGATGATGCCTTGTTACTCCGCACATTTCCCATGTCCTTATCAGGACCCACCTTGGAGTGGTACAGTGCTTTAACCCAACACTCAATCTTCTCTTTTAACCAACTAGCCCAATATTTCTTGGATCACTTCTCCATTAACATTGCTAAGAAAGTATCCATCACCGACCTTTATGCCATTCGACAATTCGAAGACGAATCTATCACAGATTTCTTCGGACGATGGCGCGGCCTTATCAACCAACTTACATATGCCTTGCCTTAGGTCAATTTGAACTTATCGAACTTTTCACGCGGGCATGTGCTAAGCACATTTCTCCTACTCTTCAAATTCAAACTTTCCGCACATTTGATGAGGCCTTTACCATGGCTCGGAAACTAGAAATTCGAGCCTTAGAAGAAGAGAAATTGTGGTTGCGCAACAAAACCCCAATTTCGAACTCCGATTCTACCAATAAACCAAATACCACCACTCCTTACGCGTCCACTTCTTCTAAATCAAAAGGAGCTGTCCATGCGGTGATGGTTAAATCTCAAACACCATCTAATACCCCACCAAAAACCACCTATAAGTATAAAGCAGAGCCCATCAATTATACTCCCTTGGGAGAAACCTATGGTGTCATCTTGGAAAAATTGCTCAAAGCCGGAGCTATCACCTTGCCTCCTGTTAAACCTCACTCCGGGTTTGACTCCACTCGCGCTATACCTTCCTGGTACAAAGAAAATGACTTCGTAACTTTCATAGTGTAAAAGGACATAGTCATGAAAAGCGCAAGATGTTGAAAAACATAGTGCAGAAATGGTTCGACCTTGAGCGATATAACCCTCGATAATCCTAATGCCCCTGCCAACCGAAATTTGAAAATCTTCAACAAACCATTCTGAATCACTTTCCCAATGATAACACAAACCGGGATATCTTAGCCGAGGAGAGTGTTCATGAGATCCATGCAGTCTTCGATACCACCAAAAGCCTCTATCGAGAAAATTTTGAATCAAGCCTCTTCACTAACACGGAGCCCGAACCTCCTTTACCACCATCAAGCCAAAGCAAAATCATTCCTTTACCCATAAAGGAGTTAAGCGCCTTGAGACTTCTCTTCCCATCGATGAGTCTTCTTATACCACATCCCTACAAGATCGTGACGGATGTTATCTAATCTATCTATTTCCCAAACTTCTCCTTCTACCACTCTTCTTTGCACAAGAGGAGGGTACGCCACTCCTTTTGACATCCTTAGATGAGAAATCTCTTGCACCGACATCATCATATTCTTTAACCATGATGGATCCTCTCGAACATGCCCTCTTACCTATTAGTTCTTCATTGCCTAAATCTTTTCAACGACCGGTTGACCTCGTAACATCTATTGATACAGTGCCTCATCTACTCCTTGTATCACACCCACAGTGGACCGGAATCATAACCCACCTTTCTTCCGTACCAAATTTACAATTCAAACACGAAAACCTGTCATTCTCCGGAAGATAGGCGAATCCTATGGGAACGTTTGAGTACCCCTTATTCTACTCAAATGCGAGAGATGACCGATCCCGACACCTCTACCATATATCCTCTAAGTGTTTACGAAACTCAAAACGCCTATGTCCTCATTCTCACCCCCCGTATCTATATCAAGTATCCCATCCACCTCTATTAACCTAACCAAACCTTCCCCTACACTTGGGACCTCACCCATACCCAGTCTAACACACCCGCCTAAGCGACTAGATTTATCCAAGAATAAAGCCGCCCCGCCACCTAGAAGACAAGCTCAATCTATGCCTCTATCACAATCAAAACCATCATCGTCACACCTACCTTCCATATTGGGACCTCATCCTTCCACCTTGCATCAATATATCATACCTCCTGCGTTTTCTTCAAAACGACCTACGCCTTCTACACCTATACAGAGATCTAAGGGTATATCAACATTATCACCCCACGTATCCTGTCCACCCATCAACCCTAAACAAACTCCATCATCAAAGGATTTATTTTCTGTCACTCCCCTTTCTCCGTGGTTGTTTCCCGCTACCACGTCATCTGTAGCCTCATCATCTAACCAGCCGAACGTAGCTCCTGCGCCAAAGAAACCACGTTTGGTGAAAACCACGTGTCAACACCCCTTGGCTAAACCACCACCCGTACGAACCAACCACGCCCAAACATTACCGAAAACCCGCTGACCAATGCCCTCATCCTCCTCCGATTTTGACCCACTCAAAGGATCTTACGCCAAAATCCTTGCTATGTTGGTGGAGAATGCGACCATTTCTCTACCCCCACTTAGACCTTATGACCCTTCTAAACCTCACCCTATAGGTTACGATGAGTCTAAAATCTGCGCTTATCACCGCACACCAGGACATGATGTGGAGGGATGCAAAGCTTTAAAAACCATCCTTCGTCAGTCACCTCTCCCAGATAGAAAGGTTAAGAAAGACAACTTACGAAGGGAGAGACCTTTAGCTTCCATTCCCTCTCCTCTACCATCTGTCCCCGCCTCACCAAGATCTATCATCATTACAGCCCCACCTCTCGAAGACCATGATTTATCCCAACCATCTTCCTCATCTCAGGTTTACGAGATTAATATGATTAGTGTTGCTACTCGAGCGCAGAAAAACAATGAGAAAGCGAAAGAAAGCACACCTGCATCCTCTCCTTCTCCGTCCAGCATCCCGATTGCACCACCACCCAAAGTGGTTATTCGTGGACCCGCTTACCCCGTCTCTAATGGAGCTGCCCATCGAGCCATGATCAAACAGCTTCACCAATCACCCGTAAAAATGACACTATATGATCTCATTCAGACTTCTGAATCTCATCGACAAGCTCTCGTTGAAATTCTTCAGGGGATCGAGGTCTTACCTAATGAAACCCTGCCCGTTGCCTCCATTCTGACACCCAATCACGTTGCCTCTCTCACCAAACAACCCACCGCCCCAACCACTTCCGTCTCTGTACCACAAGCTGCTGCAGTCAGTTTCTCTGAAGATGAAATTGTTGACTTTGGTACAGAGGACCCTGACCCTGCCCTTTTCATCTCCGCTTACGTCCGGGACATTCGGGTACGTCGTGTTATGATTGACGGGGGCGCTAGCCTAAACATCATCTCTTCAAAAGCCTTCCAACAAATGAATATCCCTTCTAGCTACATGTGTGCCAACCCCATCATGTTGCGGTCATTTAATGACGCTATTACCTCTACCTTAGGCACCGTGATCCTCAACATTCGGGTAGGACCACGTACTTTACCCGAACTCTTCTATGTCCTTGAGGGAGAGTTCCAATATAATATATTGCTGGGTCGTCCTTGGATCCGGGCCATGGGATGCGTTCCCTCAACATTACATAGATGCATAAAATTTGAGTACGAGGGGAAATCCTACACCGTAAAAGCTGATCCCCCCCCTTTAAAACCTGCAATATGTTATACCGCCCAAACGATGTGCTTGTACCAATCAAGACACCCGTTCACTCAACCCAACCATCTTCTTCAACTGTGCCTCAAACATCCACCTCAACCACACCTATGCCTTCAACTGATGAAACCACCGTCGCAAAACCCACTTCCCTTCCCGCAGCTAACATCCCAACCGCGGACCCCTTAGTAGATGTTTTTCAACGCCTTACGCTGGGGGAGTATCACCTATATAACGTTAGTTCTTTCCATACCCCACAGGAGTACGGACAGGTACATGCACATCCTACTTATGACCGTCGTGTGGGAGAAGTAATCTCCTACGGACCACCGCACTGCCGTACTAACCTAACATATGGGGGTGTCGACGCATCTTCCGTTGCCCCTGAGCCTCCTCTTGGTGTGGTTCCTTTCCAATCTGATTTTCAATACCTGACAAATCGTCGCTTCGCCCTCACCTTCTTGACTCGTTGTGCTTGGAAAGGCTTTGGTTTTGGCCTTTATGAACAAGGCCGACATACGCTCATCCCCATCACCACACGCAAACATAATGATCGTAGTGGTCTCGGATTTCCGGGAACACTTACATCGACGGAACCTCGTGTCAGTTGTCTTCTAGAAGACAATGGCGTCACCCCTACCGAACCATCATCACCCATTTTGCCTGTCTCCCACCATAAGTCGATAGATCACGAATCTATCCCTCCTAACTTTTTTTTTTTTTCATAAATGCTATCTTCCTAGGTCCTCTCACTTATCAACGCGATAATGAGGACCCCTCTTCTATTCCCCTTCTATATCCAGACATGATTGAAGAGGACTCACCTTCAATTAACGTTGTTGAGTGCCAGGATGATGACTCCATCCTCACTTACCTTGGCGCGGATGACTCTTATATTCAACGAGCCTTACCATCTGAAACCCAAACCATGCTGAACGAATCTACTATAGAAATCAACATCCACACGGAGGAGGATCCTCACATTGTGAAGATCGGACAATCCCTTAACGCATCAGAACAAGTCACCTTTACTACTTTCCTCCGTGCTCACAACCAAGCTTTCGCTTGGTCCTACGCTGACATGCCAGGAATTGATCCTGACATTGTTGTCCATAACATTACCCTGAAACCTGATTCCAAGCCAATTAAACAGAAATTGAGAAAAATGCATCCGCGCATTGCCCTCTTGGTCAAAGAGGAGCTCCAACGACTCCTTTCTGTTTCCTTCATTCCGCTACTATTGACTATCCTCAATGGATTTCTAACATCGTACCTATCACTAAAGCGACGGGGGGACTTCGGATATGCACGGATTTCCGGGATCTTAACCTCGCTTGCCCTAAGGATGACTTCCCCCTACCTAGTATTGACCAACTTGTAGATCTCACTGCAGGCCATGAGATGCTCTCTCTCATGGATGGCTTTTCAGGATACAACCAAATTTTGGTTTCCCGCCGATCAACACAAAACCGCCTTCATAACTCCTTGGGAACCTTACATTATTCGTGTAATGCCATTTGGCCTTAAGAATCTTTGGTGCGACCTATCGGCGGGCTATGACCTACATTTTCATGACATTATGCACACTATCCTTGAAGATTACGTCGATGATCTTCTTGACAAGTCTAAACATCGCAGTGAACATCTCGATGTTTTAACCATTATTTTTGATCACTTTATTACAATATTATGTCTGTCTTGACCAAAAAAATGTGTCTTTGGTGTCCTTTCGGAAAAACTTCTTGGCTTTATCGTCTCTTTGCGTGGCATTGAGGTCAACCCATCTAAAGTCAAAGCTATTCTAGAAATGCCCCCACCTACCAATCTCAAACAATTACGTAGTTTACAAGGTAAGCTCCAATCTATCCGAGCGTTTCATCTCCCAACTCTCGGATCGATGTCAACCTTTTCATCACCTTCTTAAAAAGACATTGATTTTCAATGGAGCGAAGAGAGCCACCAAGCCTTTGAAGCTCTCAAAACTTATCTCTTACAGCCACCTGTGCTTATCCCACCTCAAGACGACCGCCCTTTCTACCTTTACCTTTCCGCCACTGACCACGCTGTAGGGGCCATGCTTGCACATCGTGACTCTGAAAATAGAGAACAAGCCGTTTATTATATAAGTCGTACTTTGGTGGACTATGAGACTAGGTATACACATGTAGAAAGGTTGTGCCTAGCCCTATCATTCGTGGCTACCAAACTCCGACACTACCTTCTGAATCACAAAACTTTCGTCATCACCAACACGGACCCCATCCATTACATGTATGCCAAACCTCATCTAAACCAACGCATCGCCCGATGGCTCATGCTCCTCGCCGACCTCGACCTTGAGTTTGTCCACCAGAAATCAATCAAAGGACAAACCATCGCAGACCAACTTGCGGAAGCCCCTTTACCTGGGGAACAATTTACCAATTTTACATTCCCGACGAACTCATTGCCACTCTTTCACTCCAGGAGGAGTCGTATTCAATGACTCTCTTCTTCGATGGATCCAAATGCCACCGTGGTGGAGGAGCCGGCGTTGTTCTTATTCCTCTCGACGCCGAGCCTATGCCTCTTTCATTCCGACTCGATTTCCCTTGCACTAATAATACAGCGGAATACGAGGCCCTTGTTCTGGGTCTCCAGGTTGCGCTGCACTTAGATATCAAATCTATCAATATTTTTGGCGACTCTCAATTGGTAGTCAATCAAGTTATGGGCATCTACCAATGTAAAAATGAGGAACTTCAAAAGTACAAACACTACGTGGATTCACTTCTAGCCTTATTTACTCACTATTCTATCCAAACCATTCCCCGCTCCACTAACAAATTTGCGGATACTATGGCTTGCTTAGCCTCGCAAATTCCAGCCTCATCAACTGACTCTGACATTTTCGTCTTGGTCCAACAACTCTTTGCCCCATCTTATTCAGCCCCGGTTGTTTGTACGATAAATATTGTGTCTGCTAACTCACAGGATACTTGGTATCACCAATTCCATGACTACCTTACAACCTCTGTTCTCCCTTCTGACCTTACTAGTACTGGTAAACGTGCTTTTCTTAAACGCATTTCTCATTATGTAGTTATGGGGGGACTCCTTTATAAATGTGGCTTTGATGGCATCCTCCTTCGATGTCTCACCGGCGTGGAGGTCACCCATACCATCCAACAGGTCCATGATGGTATTTGTGGTGGACATTTTAGCGGCCTTGCCGTGGCCAAACGAATCCTTCGCCTTGGTTATTATTGGCCTACTCTCAATAACGACTGCTACGAATATGTTAAGCGTTGTGTTATGTGTCAACAACATGCCAACCTTCAACATACTCCTAGCCACCCGCTCCAGGTCGCTCGAGATCTTTGGCCCTTCTCACAATGGGGTTTAGACCTTATTGGTGAGATTCATCCGTCCTCTTCACAACGTCACCGATGGATTATCACAAAGAACCGAATATTACACAAAATGGGTGGAGGCTATTCCACTCATTTCAACTAAAAAAGAAAAAAATTGTAGAGTTCATTAACCACCACATTATCATCGTTTTGGTGTTCCTCATCGCCGAACATGGATAATGGAAAATCTTTCAAAAATAAGTTATTGCAAGACCTTTGTGAAAACTTTGGTATTAAACTTAGCTTCTCATCACAGATTATCCACAAGCAAATGGACAAGCCGAATCCTCTATAAAACCCTAACCAAAATCCTCATGAAAGTTGTCAATGAATCCGGAAGAAATTGGCACGATCACATCCCCTTTGCCCTTTGGGCTTATCGTACTAGCATCCGTACCTCTACTAATGCCACACCTTTTTCTTTGGTATATGGTACCGAGGCTGTCTTACCTCTCGAAATACAAATACCCTCCCTCAGAATATCCCTTCAGGATATTCTCACCAATGATGATTTCCGCCAAGAGCGGTTAGCCCAATTGGAGCTTCTTGATGAACGTCGTCTTACAGCTCTCGATCACCTTCAAATCTATCAAAAACGCATCAAGCGTGCTTATGATAAGTGATTTCATGAGCGTACCTTTAAGGTTGGTGATCTTGTCCTCAAAGATAATCAACATGTAACCAAACTAGAAAAGAGAAAACGTGGAAAATTTGCTCCCAATTGGATTGGGCCTTATATAATCACTCACACTTATGGATCAGGCACTTATCGTTTAGCTTTGCTTAATGGTAAACCTGAGCCTGAGCCCCTTAATGCCTTGCATCTTCGACCATTCTCTTTGTTGAATTTAGTGTTATATCACTTCTTATCTACCTACCGCTCGTCCCTTGAGCTCATTTACCGCTACATACACTTTGTTTTCTACATCTCAAAATACAAACAATATCACTTCTCACCTCCTTGATGATACCTTCCCCTTTTTAGTCTAGTCCATGACTTCAAAGTATTAAAATAAGCCGTATTGTTATGGGATTTTCTTGAGTCAAACTTCCTACTAAACTAGATGCTTCACGCCAAAAGAAAATCTAGTCATCTAAATTAAATATAGACTGCTCCCTCGAAGGACAGCTATATGCCGAACTATTGCTGCTATTATAAATAGACTGCTCCCCCGAAGGACAGCTATGCATTAAAATCATATCTGCTATTATAAATAGACTGCTCCCTCGAAGGACAGCATATATACACATCGACCTTTATCAGAAGCTTCTCGCATTGATCAGCTTCGTGAAGACCTCAAGAATAAAACAATCAAAATCCCTTGTAGACTTCCCGCATCGATCAGTCTATATTCAATAAAATAAAAGCCTCATTCAAAAGAACTTTTGAGTCATGGACTTGTCTATTTAGGGTAGGTTCTCTTTCGTTCTAACACTCACTTTGTAATAAGTTCTCCGTACCTCAACTATACCATTCACGTCACCTCACCATTTGTTTCAACTCAAGGGACGTAACGTACACACGATAGGATGTGATCATATAACTCTTTTCACCTATTGACTTCTCGCCTATCACCGGTACCTAGGGCTTCACGTTCATTCTATGTTGTGTGGTTCGTTTTGCTCTTTTCACCTACGAAGCAATCTTTCCTCTTTGCCTCGCATCTAGGATTGTGTGTTGATCTTAATCAGGGCATGATTCCCTACCACTTGGGTAGGCTAACTTTCGCTTCCCTTATACCTTTTAGAACATCACCATTTCATTACCAACACCCTCAACCTTACCTTACCAATATTACTATCAATACCTTTACCAACCAACCAATCGCCTAACCATACCTAAATTGCCTGAATTCACCTCTCCCTGGTCCTAAGGGAGAACTACATTGGTCTGAGGCCCCTCCTTGCTTTGTGCAATGGGCTATGTAGGCAGCACTTCGGAGACATGGGGTCTCCCAAGGTTAGCTCGACCATTCCCTACCATAACCTATCATGTGTGGTAAATATAAATATTTTTGTGTATTTCTATTTAATCACATTCCTCTTTATCCTTTTTCAAAACACCGAAAGTCAAAACGAAAACATTCTTATTATTATCGTAACTCAAATCAACATACATATTCAGTTTTATTTAGATGTTAAACAAATACATCTTCTCTATCATCGACACGCAGGTCGGCATCCTTATTAATTCTTATACCTTGCTAACATTTATTTAGACCCTTACGCCTCATCCCGAACTAGGTGAGGATCGTGATCATCGACCCCTCTCGCCAGGCCTCTCTGTCCTCAAAGGTACCATGGCTATTGGTACCACCCACTGATCTGCCAACCTCTCCTGTAACATATGAATACGCCCTCTCGCATGGAGGACTCCAGCCTCTAGTCTCTCCGCCCGTGACTCCGCAACCGCTAACAATCCTCTTGTCTCATTCACCTGCGTTTGGAGCTGCTGAACCAAACGCTGCAGACGATCCCTCTCTGCTGTAATCACCGCTATGTCAGGACGATCACGTACACCTTGCAGCTCTGCTACCCACCATAATCTATAGGCCTCTGTCGTTCCTGCGTCCATTACCCTGCGATCGGCTGCTACTTCTTCAGGACCTTCTGGAGGTGTTGGCTGGGGAGGTGAGAATGCTGCCTCTGCGTCGATCCTCATATATGGTCTATAAGCCTGCGGTATGTCCTGCACAAATCCAAATTGTCACCGCACGTGATCTATAGGAATCCTCTCATATTCACCTGGCCTGTGCCCCGCGATCCACCTCAATCGCTCTACACCCCTCAACTCCTCAGCTATGTTCTCTGTTACCATATAGTTCCCGTAAGGCCTCCAACAGATATCCGCAACCGTCACCCTCTCCCATACCTGCCTGTAATACTCAATGTCACCCGTCACGGCCTGAGATCTTGCCTCTTGTTGCTGCGGACCCATCGTCCCGAACCCCAACCTCGTACTCGGTCTCTCGATTGGATGGGTCGGCCTATTGGTCGCACACAAACAATGTGCTCATAGGCCCAACAGTGTAATAAGTATGAACAATCCAGTGTCGTTCTGTGATTTCACCTACAAGCCCATAAACCCCTGTATAGCTCCGCCAAATATGCAGGTGCCCATGCAAACGTCACGTTCCTTTCTATCATCTCCCAAATAACACACATCAATGCCTTTGGAAATCTTCCCCCTTCCGCCTCGAGTAACGCATAATACCCTACCGCTATCATTAATATCACTGCTAACCTTGTCTCCTCGGGGTGTCTGCGCATACATTACCCCATATGTGAATGTCAAACCTCATTTGTGTCGGATCTCGTGCGTATGGACCAAATCTCATTGTTATCGCTCCCACGCCGTGCTTAGGTAATGCACGATATCTTGGTTTTCTGTAATAGGAGCCTCAAAATACGGAACACATCTTCCAATGTCACTGTCATCTCCCCTGTTGGCAGATAGAAGGTATTTTTCTCAGGATTCCATCTCTCAATCAACGCCTGTAACATAGCATGGTTACGTGCGATTCGTGAATAATAGCGGATTCCACTTAACCCCAAATGATTTATCAATGTCCATTCAGCTGGCGTTACATCCGCTCGGATTCGTGACAACAGCGCTGGCACACTATCATTCATCCTCAACCCTGCCTGAGCCTGCATACATCAAAACAACAAACAACCATTCAATCCATCAAATCCCTAAGGGTTTTTCTCACATTCTGGAAATTCCTCCAGTAACCGGTATCGGTTATAAATAACCTTGGTAAGGTTCGATACCGTTATCGGTTATCCTAACCGCATATCGGTCACATCAATTACATATGACCTTGCCAAAACACACCACCTACGACAATAAATTGATCGTTTATTCCTCTCTGTATACACAAACATACCCGAAACCCCTGATTACCTACCCCGTAACACTCACCTCATCTATAACCCTTGTTATCATGTTTTCTTTCTCATATCTACCCACTTAATCTCCCCCATCTTATTCACAAAACATGCAGTAATCAAATCACAACCAAAACGTTTACCTCTTGAGTTGTAGCAGCTTGAGGTGGCACTTGTCTTCCCTCTCGTCCCTGCCTGCTGGATGCTTCTCCTCGTTCTGCCATGATCACCACCCTTTTCAAATTCACCTTTCTACCTTCTGAATCTCAGATCACATTCACTTTCCCTATCTCTTTTCTCCTTATCACTCAAATCTCTCATGCAATTCCTTGTCTTATCACTCGTCTCATCAAAAGCATCGCGTTGCGCGTATTTAACTTCTTGCATGGCTCTCAAAATTAGAACTTAAGTTGCCACCCTAGCTTTTCTCTTTTTAGAAAAGCTCATCTCTAAATAACCGGTATCGGTTATATGACCGATACCGGTCTATCAGCTACCGACATCGGTTCCCTAACCGATATCGGTTACACACCTGCCTTTTTGAAACATGGTCTTTTCTTCATTTTTTACCTAATTTTTGTCGTACCCGCCTCTTTTCCTGCATCTCATCACCATTATCCATATTTGTCCATCCACCACATATATCATTACAATTTCATTAACATCATCTATTTCACAAAAACAAACCAGCCATCAGCTAAGGATACCAAAACAAAACAAAACAAAACAAAAAACTATCTATCTATACATCATTTGAATCCAACTCATCAGATACATATATAACAATGTCCCAAAACCAGCACCAAAACATGCAACATTTCATCATATAACACATCATCCATATATCAACATGTCAATTAAACTCATCATACATTCTATACCACAAACCATTGACGAAATACTTAAAAACATTTTAAACACTACATGTGGATCAAAACATCATCTCTATATATATATATACAAGTTTCAAATGTACAAAGTGCCCTGCATGGGGCCTCTGTGATCTCATAATACAACAACAAAGCCGGCACGCAGGCTGCAATAAATATCAATCACCTCGACTTGGCTGCAGCTCATGAGCGGTATATAATGAATGAATGAATCAATACATGAATAAATGTAGGCACGCAGGCCTCTATCAACACAACCGGTTCGCAGACCGGTGCCCATGTCCATATACAAAAACTATGTGGGGATCCCTCAGCTCTCCCCACCACCCTCAGCACCTCTCCCTGCTGGTCCCTGTGGTGCCTCTCGCCTCCTACCTGTAACGGACACGCCGGCTGTGGCTGCGCCTCCCTGCGATCTCTGACTATGCGAGGTCTCCGCTCGGTGTGCCGCATATGGCTGATACTCAGCTCCGGTACTATCAAGGACATCCTGATAGTACCGGGCCTCCGCTCTCGCCTCCATGTATCTATCCCATGCCACCGTCGGTACTGGGGCTGGTCCCCGGACTCCTACTTGCTTTAGTACCCCCTATGCTGTCTTTGGTGGTGCACGTGGTTGTGCTGCGTGGCATTTGGTGGTGGTGCGGTGTGTTGTGCTTGTGCCTATACTTGTGCACGTACTGCATTGCTGGGCTGGGCTAGCTGCCCCTGTAGGACACCTATCTGTGCCTGTGCAGCAGCTAACCAATTGTCCTGTAATAAAGCTGCTTTGCCCGGAGCTGATCTCGCTCTGCTATCACTGCAGCCAAGTCTGGCTGTGCCGGCGGTACTATCCTAGCTGCTCTCTGACCAGCCCACCACACCATGTATGCTCCCGTACACACCAGCATCATCTACACCATCATCTGCCGGCCTCTCAGCAGCCCAATCTGGATCCACGGGCTGTGGTGCAGGCAGTGGGGCCTCTACATCATCCCTCCTGTACTGAGGGAAGGGAGGTGGCTCGTCCTGTCGCAGCCCCATCTGCCTGCGTACCCTCTCTAGGGGTATCCTCTCGTACTCTCCCGGCCTCCGTCCTGCTATCCAGAAGGTGTACTGGATCCAGCGTAACTGTAAGCGGGCTCCTCTGCGCGGGTGATGACCTCTGTAAGGTCTCCATACAATGTCTACCGCTGTCAGGCCCTCTAACAAATGTCTATAATACGCCACATCCCGACCTGCAAGAACTACTCGTGGCTGGCCCACGACCCCCAACCATCTCTGAAAGCCATATCTGTATATGACCTGTGGCCCTGGCTGCTGGGGTAAACCTACTGGCCTGATGCATATGATGTGCTCATATGCCCAACAGTGAAGTAAAAAGGTAGAGCAAATCCCAAATCGCCTCATCCGGCGATAGCCCCATAGCTCCCTGTATAACTGCACCAGGTATACTGGTGCCCAAGCGTAACAGGTGTGCTCCTCCACCATCTCAAGCAGCACCCCCATCAATGCCCGTGGAAAGCGCCCTCCCTCTGAGTCCGGGAGGGTGAAGCAGGTGATCCCGATCATCATCAGCACGGCTAGCCGTGTCTCATGTCGGTGCGCACGGTACATGTCACCATACCCGATACTCGCGCTGTGATAGGTAAGTAGCGCGGCTGCATCTCCAAAAACCTGCAGGATGCTGTCCATCGCCGTCTCCGAATCTACCTGGAACACTGCCTCTCCCTCGATCGGCAGTCGAAGGATGCGATACACATCCTCCAATGTGATAGTCATCTCCCCAGTCGGGAGATGGAACACATTGGTTGCCGGATCCCATCTCTCGATGAGGGCAACCATCAGGCTGTGATCTCTATCAATAGCTCTGATCATTTGGACTCGCGAGTCCCACCTCACGCATGATAGCCGGTGTGTGCGCGGATACGTGTGGCCGCATCGCGCACCAACAGCTGGGGCATCTATCCGCATCGTCAAGCTGGCCGACGTGCCTGCAAAACCAACCCACAACCTTAGACCTACTCTTTATCACATCATCTACTTTACCCTCTATACCCCCTTTTTATCCCCCAGACCACACCCCAACTCTCTAACACCCCCCTAGCCACCTAGCCACCTATCTTTGACCCTCCACTATCCCCCCCCCTCTTCCCAACCTAAAACCCAACCCAAACCCACACCATAACCAACCCAACCCAAACCCCAAACCATACCCACCCCAAAACCCTAACCATAACCCACCCAAACCCACCAAACCCCACACCATACCCACCCCAAGCCCAACCCATAACCCACCCAAACCCACCCAAACCCACAAAACCCAAATCAACCCACCCATACCATAACCAACCCAACCCAAGCCCAACCCATAACCCACCCACACCATACCCACCCCAAGCCCAACCCATAACCCACCCAAACCCACAAACCCACAAAACCCACCCCAACCCACAAAACCCAAATCAACCCACCCAAACCCAAATTAACCCACCCAAACCCCCACCGACGCCGGCCGATATACGACCGGCGCCGGTCAGCTACAAAACACCTGTCCATGAAATTTGCGACCGATGCCGGTCGCTTAGCAACCGACATCGGTCGCTGTAAAAATGCGGAGCCGAACCCGACGCGGCCCCCCAAACCTATTTTTTGACTATTACTACCCTTTTACCCATTGAAAAGCCCTACAAACCTACCCACCCTACCGTTTTAGCCTAACTACCCTACCTACCCTCTCTATTTTCCAAACAACTTCCATTTACCCCTTCTTTTATCAAAAACTTGGATTCCTACCCAAAACCCCAAATTTCGCATAATGCAATAAAATGAACACAATTAAAGAGTTTCGAACCTACCCGTACGACGACACGTCGTCGTGGTGGGATGGGTGGTGGTGGTCCAGCTGGTCCAGCCCCTCCTGCTCCTCCTGCCTGTGCCATGGGTCCAACTTTGCTTTGCTGGGTCCTCTACCAATCAAATGTTGCCTGCTACTCACTCAGGCCCACCAATCAACTCACTTCTCCACTCAACTAGTGCCACCTCAGCCAACAAATACACCAATATCAATATTCCACCTCAGACAACTTAATTTGGTTTCCAAATTGACAAAGTGACAATGACCGGCCGTATTTTTCTTTTTATAGGTTTTTAACATAGAACCGATACAGGTCAAATCGTGCCCTAAGGAACCGGCATCGGTTATCTAACCGGTACCGGTCATAGCTAACCGATATCGGTTTTGTCTTTATCCACCCAACTTTACCCTATTTACTCTTCGCCCTTTCTCCCAATATCACCTATATCCACCTTTCTTTGAACACCATTTGTTCACCTATCCGGCCCGACCACGGCCTCACCTAACCATTTGGCCCGACCCAAGGCCGCCACCCAACAACATGGCCCGACCCAAGGCCTCAACCTACCTATCCGGCCCGACCCAAGGCCTCACCCTAACCATCCGGCCCGACCCAAGGCCACCACCCTAACCATCCGGCCCGACCCAAGGCCTCACCTTAACCATTTGGCCCGACCCAAGGCCTCACCCTACCCATCCGGCCCGACCCACATCCTCACCCTAACCATTTGCCCGACCCAAGGCCGCCACCCAACAATGTGGCCCAACCCAAGGCCTCAACCTACCTATCTCGGCCCGACCCAAGGCCTCACCCTAACCATCCGGCCCGACCCAAGGCCGCCACCTAACCATCCGGCCCGACCCAAGGCCGCCACCCTAACCATCCGGCCCGACCCAAGGCCTCACCTTACCCATTGACCCGACCCAAGGCCTCACCCTACCCATCTGGCCCGACCCAAGGCCTCGCCTAACCATTTGGCCCGACCCAAGGCCTCACTCCTACCCATCCGGCCCGACCCAAGGCCTCAACCAACTAATTTGGCCCGACCCAAGGCCGTAACCTTACCCATCCGGCCCGACCCAAGGCCTCACCCTACCCATCCGGCCCGACCCAAGGCCGCACCCCAACCATTTGGCCGAGCCAAGGCCGTACCACTTCCATACCTTACCCAACATCACCAACATACACTCTTATCCACCCATCCTGTAGTTTTTGTTCAATCGAGCTCACCTGTTCGTGTTTTAGCATGATTAGGGTTCTTGACTTGATCTGTCGACCAACTTTACCTAGACCTAGACCGTGACGTTTATATCAACCAAACCAACCATTTGGTATTGCCGAACATGCCTAAACGTTCTGTACCTTACCATTATATACCACGGAGCTACTTCTATGCCTTGGATACCGAGGATTATATCACCCTTGTTTGGATAAACTATCGACTTTTGCCTATGCATTCTTTGGTTTGCTCGTCAAATCATGTACCCTCGTTCGCACTAATGCATTTCAAATGCGTCTGCTTCCTTGGACCTACCCCACCATCTCCCCATCATCTCCACACCATTTACCCTTTATCAACCCTATCCCCGATTTCACGTTCTCTTAATCATTGATAGATTTGAGGGGGATTATCTATACCCTTATGGGAAAACCACTTCATATTATTGTCCGTGCAGCTTTACAAAACAAGCTACACGACAATAAGGGGCTAATGTAGACACCAAATTCATGTCTTACGACCCCTTGTGACCCGCATCCCATTTCGCAACCTAACCTCATTACCTAAACCTTACACAATTATTTATTAATTACCTTGTAATTGATAAATCCCCATCACCTCACCTACCACCTCATTTTGCCACCTCATCATGACCTAGCCCTAATCCTAAACTAACCTAATTAAGACCTAAAACTTGGTCTATACCTACACCCATGACTAATGACCCCTTTCTCGCACCCAAAACCGACCTTCTAGTCACTTGACCAAGCCCGCAACTAATCTCTCGGGAGAAAAGCAGGGAAGGTGGGCTATTTTACTAAAAATAGCCTACTTTTTCCTTACCGATGCCGGTTCCTACTCGACCGCCGTCGGTTACGTAACCGCCATCGGTTCCCTATAAATGGCCTCCCCAAACCAAAAACAAGGGATTGAAATTTCATTTTGGATCAAAGGGGAAAGGATTTTTGAATCAACGGAGATCTTTGGGAGCGAAAAATAGAGTCCAGATCTTCACTTGACCGAGCAGAGATGAGTGGAGATACCCGAAGTGTTTACAGCAAAGGAGATCAGCTTGCATCTTCGTCAAAACCAGTAAGTCACATCTTGCATGTCCTCTGTTATAACATTTCTTATGCTTCTTGAATCACAGTCCTCATAAATCCATTTCTGGACCCACTACCTAGCAATATATCACATCTAACTATCATTCATCTACCTCTCATCACCTTATTACGTAATATCACCCATATACAGCCTTACAAATAACACAGCTACCAAACAACACAAACACCCCACAAAAACAACCAACCTACAGATCCTAAACCCTACCGACATCGGTTACCAGCAACCGGTATCGGTTACCCAGACTACAAACCAGAAATCAGCCTTTCCCCTATCTGTTCCAAATGAAGTAATTTGATTGATATTTTACAGTCTTTTGTGTTAATTCATATTAGCAGGGAAACTGACCACCTTCGAAAGGAAGTTTTATATTTCCTGGGCCCAAGGCAGTTTCCTCATTTATTGTCTAATCAAAATCTTGTGGTCTTGTGTTCTTATTTGCAGGTAGTCCTTCCAAGACAAAAAGGAGTTCTTCGCAGTCAGCCTGATCTTCCTCTACGGTACGCGCACACCATCTCGACATTCCACAGGTATTCCTCCTAGCCCTAACCCTTATCTATTTCTAAAAGGAATGAAAGGATAGAAGCAACTCTATTCCCAGAAGTCGAAACATTCCGAGCGAAACAAGAGGATCTAAAACCATCAAAAGAAGGAATTCTTTAGTGGGAAAATGCATAGTCGATAAGTGACACTACTAGTGTTGCTTGTGATAAGCGGGAACATGGAATGTATGAGATGGTCAGGAGAAAAGTTAAGGGGTGAGTTATAAGGATGATTAGGCCACATATGGTGAGGCACTTATGCTTAGCTCAGGTACCAAGGTATGCTAGTAAAGGGAAGCCCAAAACATTATTGCACACCATGGAGGCTCAATGGCAGAATGAAGGAGATAGACGAAACAAGTTGGTATATACCTTGCGCGAGATAGTAGTGCACTAGTGGTCAACATAAAATATAACCTCTTGAACGCACGGGAAGTGAGAATCACCTTTTCCACCAGGTTTACTTAGAGCAATGTACCTACACACATTTGTGAATTTTATGGTGAGAATCCAGCTTCACATCACGTTCATACTTGTGAGACACTATGGGCACAAGGCCAGGAGGCTTTACCACCATCCCTTTAGGTATATAAGTTTTAATCCATATGGTGTGGATGCAATCGCACTTAGCATGTTCATGTTGAACTAAAAGGAGGCTGCGAACTAGGAAGAGATGACTACAGATATGATTCAAAATTTTGATTAATTTTCTACTAAGCCTCAAGTCCATGAAGCATTGCAGATAATGAAGTGCATAAATTTGGGAGATAGCGCAAACGCTGAAGATATTATGCTAGAACTATTTGGTGACCCCGATTCCGAGTCGTGCCTTGATCTTGAGGAAACATATAAGGTACAAATGGGTCACACCTAGAAAGAGAATATAAAAAGACAAGTTAGTGTATATGATTGATAATGAGGAAGTAGACCACCGAATGTCATCCACACTAAAGGTGCATGCGAGGTAATGGATTATGTAGATGAGAAGGCACTCGTGAAACATGCTCCCATGGAAACAAAAAATGTGAATATTAGCACAAAGGATGACCTTAAGGAAGCTATAATTGGGGATTACTGCTCAGAACAAGAAGTAGCCAAGATCATTGATCTCTTATGCAATTTTCAGGATCTCTTTCCAAGGGGTTACCATGAATTAAAAGGTGTGCATCCTTCTTTAGGTGAGATGAAGATAAAGTTGAAAGAAGGTGTGCATCCAATTAGGAAGAGGCCTTACTAGATGAATCCTAACTTGCATGTGAAGTGAAAGAGGAAATTGATAAGATGCTTAAGTTTGGAATAATTGAACCAATTGAGGAGTCCGAATGGGTCAGCCCCATGGTTATCAGTATTAAGAAGGATGGGAGGATTAGGATCTATGTAGACTACAAAGATTTGAATGCTTCATGTGTAATAGATCCATTTCCTACCCCTTTCACAGAAGAAATCCTTGAAGGTGTAGCTAGGCATGAGATATATTCTTTTACAGATGGGTTTTCATGATATCACCGAGGTGTGCATCACGAAGGAAGATTAGGAAAAGACAACTTTCACTACTAAGTGGGGCATTTTTGCATATACGAGACATGCCCTTTTGGTTAAAAAATGTGCCAGTAGTGTTCTTTTGCATTTTGTACAGGCCTTTCAACATTTAATTCATAAATTCTTACAGGTGTATTTGGATGACTGGATAGTATATGGCTTAATCAAGGATCATTGTGATAATTAGAGGCTTATGTTTGAAAGGTACTAGTAGTTGATCATCTCTCTCAACATTAAAAAGTGCATCTTTGCACAAATTTTGGCACTTTACTTGGGCACATCATTTGTAAGGAAGGATTTTTGGTAGACCCAACCAAGATAGTTGTGATCTTGGGTTTGGAAGATTCTACCAATCAGAGTGAAGTGCACAGATTTTTGGGGCACACATGATATTACAGGAAGTTTATAAAAGGTTATGCAAATATTACATCACCCTTTGAATAATTGTTAAAATCTAAAGGAAAATTTTCTTAGGGTGACGTGCAACAACATGGACATTCAAAACTTTAAAGGAACGGTTAATTATTGCACCTATTTTTCTCTTTCCTTCATGGGAAAAACCATTTCATGTACAAGTTGATGCCTCTGACATGGAAATTGGTGCAATATTGACATAGCTAGGGAGGGAATTTTAGATCATCCTATTTTCTTTGCAAGCAATAATTTGACACTGCGGAGTAGAATTACACTACTGAGCACGAAGCTTTGTCTATGATCCACACACTACATAATTTCATACAATACTTGTTGAAAAATTTGTTTATTTTCTATACAGATCAAATGATGCTCAAGTATGTAGTAAATAATCTTGTTTTGAAAGGGCACATATGTAGATGGATACTTCTGTTTCAGGAGTTTGATTTTAAAGTTGTTGTGAAACCAGGTAAGAGTAATTTAAGGCATGATCATTTATCAAGTATTAATTCTAGAGAGGATGCATGGAGCATTGAATACACTATGTCAGATGCATAGTTGTTCAGGTTAAACCACACACCCACAAATTTGGAGGATATTGTAGTGTTTTTATGCATTGTGCAAGGCCCCGAACGTGTAGACACAAAATCACGCACTTCGGGTAATTATCTAGTCTTGATCGCATAATACTATTCATATGGTTCCCAAGTAAGAAAAATACTAATTAACCCATGTATTTCACCACCTTTCTTTGCTTTATGCTTCTGATTTCAGTCTTGCACTCTTACTTTCTCAGTCTATCTTTTCACCTTTCAACATTTGTCATTCTAGACACCGACACCCATCCAGAAAATAGCGCTAGGTGCCCCTGTCCCCTCTGGGCACCCTTGTCCTCTTTGTACTTTGATCACACTTTTTAGGTCCTTTCTAGCCATTTTAGCATCTTATCTTTTTGGTATTCGACCTTTTTGGGGTTAATTACAAAATTCAAGAAAGGGAATCATATAAATATAAAGTTATGTGATCATAATAAGGGACTAAACACAAAGCATCTACTATTTCCACCTAAGGTTACATCCATCAAAGGCATCTATAGCTCCATTTGTATCCTTCTATCTCCATCATAAGGGACAAAGGTTGGTTCATCTACATCACACTTTATAGAGGGGAGTCTATTGTTTCGATGCATACATTATTTACATTCTACATCTAGTTACTTGTTTTCTACTCACAAAGTGTGAATGGCATAAGAGCAACCTAGGGAACAATTCGAGACACACACACACATAAATACATTGGGCCGAGATGTATTGTAATTCTCAAAGTGATAATTCCATCATTTTGCTATTTAAGGACAGTCGAACCCTTCATTTGCATATTTCTTTTTTACTGTTTTGATGCTTTGTTTGGGGTTTTGTAAGTGATTCATTCATTCCAGAGTTACGATATTTAGAGATATACACACGAAAAAAGGTGAAAAAGTGTGAACCTCTTGTGACACCTCAAAGGAGGTTTTTTGAGAATCTATGCAAACTAGGGTGCCCATGGGCGCCCTATGATGAGGCCAGATTACATCCGATTAATGTATAATATATGATCTCATCTTACTCTCCTTTTTATTAAGTATGATTACATTGTGTGACTTTTAGTTGATTTGATATGAGTTAGGATGTAATTATCTGTCTTTTGATTGATTGTGATTCTAATGTTGAAATCTCTAGAATTCCTGATGAAGTGTGTGTTTGAAATTCAGTTTTGTATTAAAGTAGGTCTAATCAGTTGAGGAAATAAAGCATGAAGTGATCAATATGTTTTCAGCAACATCTGTTCCCACACAACTTAGTTCTGGAACTTCCAAGCTAGTTTCGGAACTCCATCACACAGTCATCATCTAGTTTCGGAACTTTCAAACTTAGTTCCGAACTCCCGGGATAGCTCCGGAACTCTCATGGTTTTGAGCCTTAACAAATTCCTATGGTTCTGGAACTTCTCCAAAGTTCTAGAACCGATGGGAGTTATCTATTCTAACCACATCTAGAGATTTTGCATCTACGACCCTTTCAATCAGGAAAGGATGAGAAGATTTCTAAACACAGATCCAGGAAGAGTTATCCTACAACTATCTGATCAACCACAATCGACTCAACATCTATTTTGGGCCATGAGAATCATGAAGATAGATGTGATTGTAAAATGTATATAAAAGCATACCTGCAGTAGATAGATATAATAATAGAGATATAGAATATGATATGAGATAGAAATAGAACAGAGAAGAGAAATAGACTAAGTACTCAGATCCAGTACGTTTGTAATTCTGAATGTTTTATCAATAAAATAGCCATTATTATTTGAGAGAATTTCGAGTTGTTAAATCTCGATTCGAGGAGGATCAAGGGCCCACTCCCCAAGGAATAGGATATTCATTTATTTGGTATTTATATTTCTTTAGCAAATAGCTTAGATCCGTTAATTCGTATTGTTTTCATTCTTTCTTTCACCAACTCATGTTGTATACTTGTTTCGTAGGTGTTTAGATAGATTCTTATATTTCTTGCAATTTTTTCAAGCATTCTAAATTGAGCGTGTTTATTTCCAAAAGCAAGTGTGTTTACTTATAGAAGCAAGTGTGTTTATTTTCCAACAAAGAAGTGTGTTTCCATTACGCACAAGTGTGTTTCCTTTCAGCAAAGATTTCAGTGTGCTTACTTTCAACAAGTTTTCATAGTTTGATTCAAATAAGGTTTTACCAAGAACTCCTTAAGACATTGAAGAGATCCACCATAAAATACAAAAAATAACTACAATCAACTACTAGATTGGTTAAATTACTCTTGTTGTATATAGCTTTAGACACACCCCTGGTTTCGATAGGACATCAACAAGAAGTTGATTAAATGAAGGGAATAATAACACCCATCATTTTTAGCACCGTTGTCTTGGATCACTAGTTAGAACTTTCTAATTAAGTGTTAGCAAGATCAACAAAACATACATCTAGTAGTTGAAGGATCTTCCTACTATATCACAAAATATATTAGTCTAAGAGACTCACATGGTAGATTCCTCCCAAAAAATCTTCACAAGAATTCATAACATCCTTTAGTCGAGTAAGGAAATTGATCAAGAATTGGAGGCACCATCATCCCCTATCGACAAGAAACACAATTGCCATTTTTGGAATTCTTAGATCAGTCACTTGAAGGAAGTGGAACTTTTAGGAAAATGCTTATTACTCAAGATCCATTTAGGGTGAGTTTCGATTCTCAATTGAGTAGTCAACCTCCTACTCCTGATTTTTCACCTTCCCTAAGGCATACTGTTTACCACATTGATTAGGAGGAAAATTCTGAAAATATTTTTAAAATTACACGAGAAGTGAGAGAGAACCTGATAGGATCTTTACCTATCCAATCCAATTGGGAGATGATGACACATCAATGAAAAATATCTCACCTGCACATTTACCCACATTTAGAGGGATGTCATCTAAAGATCTTGACCAATTTTTGTTTGAGTTCAAGGTACCACATCATACCTATGATTATAAAACACATAATCAAGAACTCAAGTTGTTTCCATCCACTTTGAAGGATGCAACAATGAGGTGGTTCATGGGATTACCATCCAAATCTATTAGCACTTGGGCACAAATGGAGATTACCTTCCTAGATAAATACTAGGATTATTGCAGAGGGAGAAATAGGAAGGAAGAATTGTTCAAAATCAAGCGGGAGGATGATGAAAACATAGAAGACTATTTAGATAGATTCCTCTTTACTAGCAAAATATGTGGATTTGTACTTTTCGAGGAGTTAAGTAAAACGATTTTTCTTAAAGGTTTGGATGACGAATCTAGAGATTCCCTTAACTTGATAGGAGGCAGAGACATTGATCGAGATAAGAATGAATGAAATTAAAGAGATTTGTGGAAGCTATTCCGAGAACGAGAGGTGGACCTAGAAAAGAAAATCAAAGAAAAGCATGAATCCAGATATGAACAAACTAATGGATGAGTTAGCAAACTTTAAAATAGAAATTTTAGTGTAATTAACCTCTACTATGGATGGATTACAAGCTAAAGAAAATTCCAAAACTAAACCATTGGCTATGTATTGTCCTAGATGTAGGAAGAAGCATGCATTAAGAGAATGTCCTTTGGATAAAATAGAAATGTGTCTTATCTGTGAATCTAAAGAACATGATACTGATGTTTATTCTTTACTTCCCGTTATTAAGAATCAACTTAAACAAACCAGGCCTCATCTACAACAAAAGAATTAAATTTTGTTTAGAGACAACCTAACCAAGGGCAGTTTATGCCAAGATCAGCTCCTAATCCCTGGACGATGCCATGGGCTGCTTAGTCAGTACCACAAAATTGGGGACAACCACCTTGGGTACCTCAACCAACTTGGAACCCTCAAGATTGGGCAAGTCAAGCTTGGTATGCTCAGGGACATCAAAAACCATGGGCTGGTCAAGGAAATCCTTATGCTTGGTCACAACCTAGATGGAACCCTAGTAATTATTCTCAAGGAAGAACATATCCAAATCAAAATCAATAGGCCATCATGGGATCTCCGCATGTAATTTAAAAACTAAGAATGTATTCTAAACGCCAATGCCAAAGACAACAAGATGAGCAAATCCATGAAACAAACAAACAACTCATGTTTATGGAACAGAACTAGAAAAATCAGTTGATTTACATGCTATGGATTATAAGGATATTCAAACTAGATATGATAAAATCATTAATATCTAGCCCTTATAATCATTGAAATCACAAAAGAAAATGAAATTCCTAAATCCGTTGTTCCAAAAGAGGATATAGAAAGAAAAGAAAAGGAGCTAGATAACAACACTACTAAGACTCCATTTCCAGAGAGATTCAAAGAAGCTATAGAAATCAAGGAGTCTGAATTGGTACAAGAACTAAGGAAATTGAATATTGAAATACCACTATTACAAGCAATTAAATATATTCCAAAATTGAACAAATTAATCAAAATGTTATGTATGAAAAATCCTGGAAGGAAGAAACAGTACCCCAAGACTATCAAAGTAGATGGGAAACTTGCTGATTTATTAGCAGGAAAACTTTTACTTCCCAAATATGG
The DNA here is from genome assembly GCA_018340775.1 of Taxus wallichiana var. yunnanensis. NCBI lineage: Eukaryota > Viridiplantae > Streptophyta > Pinopsida > Cupressales > Taxaceae > Taxus > Taxus wallichiana. The sequence goes on from CM031233.1 coordinate 3,522,725, forward strand.
AGATCCTAGAAGTCCTGTTATTTCTGTCTCTATAGGAAATAAGGATGTACATAATGTTTTGATAGATTTGGGAGCTGCTATCAATGTAATGACAAGTGGATACTCTGAAAACATTACCATTAATGGGTATACAACCTACTAATACCATATTGCAAATGGAAAATTAGTCTGTAGCAAAACTAGAAGGAATTATTGAAGACATGGCGGTTATGGTGGAGTCATGGGAATATCCAGTTGACTTCCTTATACTATAGCCAAAAGGTAAAACATTAGGTTATCCCATTATTTTGGGTAGACCATGGTTAGCTATAGTTGCTACTTTGATAGATTGTAGGTCAGGTGATATGACAATCTCAAATGGTAAGAACTCTAAAAAAATTTCCTTATATCCTACTGCACAACCTTTTACTGACAATCATGAACAATTGTGGGTTGATTCTCCTGAAACTAATAAGCAAAATTTGTCTTCTTTGGCTATGATCACATTGCAGGATCATGTAAGAGAAGTAGAAGAGATGATTAATCCACCATTGGATGAGAACTTGTTGTCCTCGAAGCAATTAGAAATAGTTTTGAAACCCACAAACTTAGTTCTGAAACCCGTGAACTTAGTTCGAATCCGCAAACTTAGTTCCGAACCCACGAACTTAGTTTCGAAACCGTGAATTTAGTTCCTAGGAACCACGACAACAACAATTCTTTTTTATTGAAAATGATTTCACTCCGAAGGAATGAGATTTCTTGTGGGGAGAGGATGAATTAGTAGCTTCAGTTTCAAGTACATCATGAAGTGGTGAAGAATTTCTTGAAAGTAACAGTGATGAAGAATTTGGCCTGCAAAGAGATAAGTATCATAATTCTCATTACTGTCCTTTTCCAGTATTCTATCTCAAGGAACTTTTGGAGATGTTACTACATACCATATGTTGTTACCACATGCATTTCCATTAAATACTTTAATGAAACCATTTCCACAAATTAATTCATCACATATTAGAACCAAGCAAGTTGAAATTCAACTGGGTAAAACTTTAAACATTAACAACTCGTTGAAGGAGGATGAAGAAGCTAAATTGTTTGATGTTCTAAAAAATCATACTAAATATTTTTCTTGGGATTACAAAGACATGAAGGGGATTCATCCAAGTATCTGCACTCATCACATCTATGCTGAAAACATTAAACCGGTTAGGTAGCCTCAAAGAAGGATTAACCCATCTTTAAGGGATATAGTCAAATAAGAAATTGAAAAACTATTACAAGTAGGTTTCATCTACCCTATCTCAGATAGCCAGTGGGTATCTCCTCTTGTATTTGCTCCCAAAAAGAAAATAAAATGGAGAATATGTGTTGACTATAGGGAACTAAACAAATCCACAATGAGAGATTATTTTCCCTTACCATTCATAGATCAAATCCTAGATAACCTTTCAAGTAAACACTACTTTTCTTTCTTGGATGGCTTTAGTGGGTACAATTAAATTAGGGTTGCATCGAATATCAAGAAGAAACTACATTTACATGTCCATGGGGAACCTTTTCTCATAGGGTGTTACCATTTGGTTTATGCAATGCTATTGCAACTTTCCGAGAGTTGTACTTACAATCTTTGCTGATCTAACAAATGATTGTGTTGAGGTATACATGGATGACTTCACCGTACATGGAGATACATTTAAAGATGCTTTAAGAAATTTGGACAGAGTGTTAACGAGATGTGAACAACACAACCTGTCTCTTAATGATGAAAATGTTTGATGATGGTGGATGAGGGGATTGTATTAGGACACCATATTTCAAAAAAAGGAATTCAGGTGGATCAAAACAAAATTAGGATCATTTCAGATTTACCTATTCCTCGACTCCCGACGATATCAAATCATTTCTATGGCATGTTGGGTAATATAGGTGCTTTATAAAAGATTTAAGTAAAATTGCTGCCCCCATGTTTAATTTGCTAACCAAGGACTATGAATTTCTTTGGGATGAAAAGTGTCAGCATGCTTTTGAAGAAATTAAAGACAAATTAATCAGTGCCCCAATATTGAGAGGACCTAATTAGGAAAATCCATTTCATATCCAAACAAATGCCTCAAATTATTCCATTGGTGCATTATTGGGACAGAAAGATGAGGAAGGAAAGATGTATGCCATTTATTATCTTAGCAAGAATCTTACTCCCATTGAAAATAATTACACCACCACTGAAAAGGAATTTCTGTTGTGATTTATGCACTCAATAAATTCAGACATTACATTACAGGGTACAAGATATTTGTACACACAGATCATTCAACAATTAAGTATTTAATGAACAAACCAATGGTTAGAGGAAGAATAATTAGATGGTTACTACTTTTGTAATAATTTGATATTTCCATTGTGGAAAATCCAAGAAAATCTAATGTGGTATCCGATTTTTGTCAAGACTAACCACCAGGGGAGCAAGATCCGATCAAGGATAACTTTCCGTGATGAACAATCATTTGTAATCTCAGCAAGTACACCATTATTTGCTGATATGAAAAATTATCTTGCAAAAGGAAGTTTCCTCCTTTCACTAAGAAACAAATAAAGAAGTTAAGTAAAACCAATGCACAATTAAAATGGTTAAATGGAATGTTATTTAAGTGTGGTCTGATTTTGTCTTGTGCGTGTGTGTAAGATAGGATGAAATCTTTGACATCCTCGAGCATGTCATGATGAACCAAGTGGAGGACACTATTTATTGAAAAGAATAACTCATAAGATACTTGACACTAGTTATTATTGGCCATCTCTGTACAAGGATGTGAAGAGATATATCAAGAGGTGTGATCTTTGTCAAAGGATGGGACAACCAACTTTCACCAATGAAATGCCTCTTCACCTCAAGTTATGGTTGAACCATTTGAGAGATGGGGATTGGATTTTGTTGGTCCCTTTAATCCTCCTTCACAAGGGAAGGAATATATTCTTGTGTGTATTGACTATGTGACAAAATGGGTAGAAGTGCAGGCATTGACAAATGCCACTAAGGAAGAAGTTGTTGATTTCCTTTGGAATAGAATTATGATAAAGTTTGGAGCACCAAGGAGCATAGTTTCATATCAGGGACCACGATTCATGTCTAATATGATCCAAGATTTCACAAGGTATTACCAAATCAATCATAGGAAGTCATCTCCTTACCACCCACAGTCAAATGGACAAGCTGAAGTAACAAACAAAGAATTGGAGAACATCGTTACCAAAATAGTTGAAGCTAGAAGAAAAAATTGGGTAAAGAGACTACCTGAAGGTCATGCGGGATTATAATAGAACTTGAAAAAATACAACAGGGTTTTCACCATATGAATTAGTCTATGGGAAAAATCCTTGTTGCCTATAGAGTTTGAACTTTATACATTGAGGACAATAATGAAGGTGGGAATTGAGTTAAATGCAACTCAAAAAGAAAGAATGCTGCAACTCAATGAGTTGGATGAATTAAGGTTAGAAGCACTTCAGCAGACATAAATAATTCAAGAGAAAAGGAAGTAATGGCATGCCACACATATCAAGAAAAGACAATTCAAAGTAGGAGACTTGGCATTGCTGTTTGATTCTAAGTACCAACAATTCAAGGGCAAATTGAGAACCAAATGGTTGGGACCCTATCAGATTGAGCAAATATTTGACAATGGTTCTATTCAATTATTTCCCATTAATGGTAGCAGCAAAATAATCTTGGTCAATGAGCATAAGCTAAAACTCTATAGGAAGCCTCCCACTAAGGATGAATTCTTGAGGAAGATTGAAGTAGATAAAAAATTTGATCATATGGAAGAACCCAGTTCTTCCAAAATGATCAAATAACCAAATGATAGATCCAAAATAAAGGGAAGAAGATGAAAACTTAAAATGGCATTTTCTTCCCCAAAAAGTTTATAAAAAAAAAAAAATCTCAAAAGTCAATTGAAAATAATAAGGAAGGAGCATTTCTAATTCCATCCAAATCAACTTCATGAATTTCTAATTTGGAGGAAGGAGCATTGAATTAAGTTTGTGTTATGTAGCAAATAATAGATAATTTAGAAATTCCGTAGCTAAGAACCGAGGTTCCGCAACCAAATGCACGTAAGAGGTTTGTAGCTAAGAAAAAGGGCCTGCAACCATTTCGCACAAAATCAAAAGAGATATAACTCAAGCCGATACGGGATTAAGAAGAAATCGAAACAAGAGGATGATTCCCGGTGATCGAGACGAAGAAGTGGCATCCATCTTTGAGCATGTAGGATGGCTAGAGTTCCGAAGAAATTTTCAAGGCGTAATGATGAATTGGTAAGAGAATTCATCATAAACCTAGAACAATCCAGTAACAAAGGTGAGAAATATCTTTATTCCTTTTTTACGTAAATACATGTAAGTAATGTGTCCGGAGTGCAATTGTGCATGTCCCTGACTGTCAAGGGGACTTTGAAAGAACTGGTTGAAGTCTTACCGCAAGAAGGAGAAACTGAACCCTACATATACATCTATAATACAAAAAAATCATAAAAGGGGTCGAAGGGTTAGTTTTCCCAAACCCTTTGACAGGGTAGCATTTTGGATAGTAAAATATTTAACTGTGTGACGGCCAATTTGGGTCTCGTGGGAAAAGAAGTCTTAAAAATGCTCATATATAAAAATGCTCATATATATGAAGTATGGAGCCACAAAACCTGAGTACATAATAAACCTTCAAGGGTTTCTTTTTTATTCTATTCAAACCATGGCTCAGAGGTATTCCTGGGGTGTTGGAACAATTAGGCATCATGGTCTAATTCATTTAATATGCTAGCACCATTTTCTGTCAAAGAAGAATGGAGAAGAAATTTGGGACAAGTTTCTTGGCAAGTTCAAGAAAAACCCTAATATTATTAGAAGGACAATTCTAGCCCCATTCTCTCCTTTAGCTAATGTAGAAATTGATGCCTCTGCAGAAGGGCAAAGGGAAATGGAAAGATAAAATATACCAAAAAGAAGAAGGTTGGTGAGAAAGATAAAAACAACAGAGCCTTCGTCAGCACCTGTTAGAAGGAAATTCCTTTTGCAAATGCTGACTTTAGGGGAACCAATATCTATCTCTGATGGTGATAGCTCACCCATGCAAGAGCAAGAAAGAATAGTAAGAAGAAGCTCTAGAAGGAAATCCACTACTGGGCATGATGAACTTCCCCAGAGAAGAAAAATTCATAAAAAGTCAAAGGAAACCCCAGAGGGAAGGAGTGAGCAGGAAAGGATGGAAGAGGAAGCTACTGATATTTTGGGCAGCATGGCCATGACTCCTCCTAAGCCAAGTCAAGCTAAAATGGATAGAGGAGAGGAGAGATTTGAAGAGCAGGATTTTTAGGAATTGGCTGAACCATCAGTAGTGCCACATGAAGAAGAAGAGTTAGCATCCTGGAGAAGAAAAATAAAATTTCCTTTAATAGAGGAAGAATGCCCAACTCCTCAAATAATTTCAGAGGAATAAGAAAGACATCAAGTTAAACAGGCTATGTTCTTGTCTAGAGAAGATCTCATTATCAAAGAAAAAGATGAGGAATTGGATTTCCTCAAACTCAAATTGGAACAAAGGGAAATGCTCATTGGAGAGATAACAACTCAGCTTATAACCAAGATTGAGGAATTATTAGCAACCAAGAAACAACTAATAGAAAAAGAGGAAGAATTTCAAACTTCTAGAAAATAGAGTGTTGTGTCCACTAGTCTTTGCATAGATTGAGTTAACCTATTTTCCACTTAAACAGCTATGGAATGACACTTGCAGGGAACTCAGAGAAGCCAAGACATCAAATGAAGAATTGAAGACCAAGATGGAAGAAGAGATGAAGGCAAGAAAAGAATGGGAAGAAAAGTTTTACAAGGAGGAAGGAAATAAATATAAATGCCTTGCAAAAATTCATATGGTTTGTATTATGAGTGAGAAATTGATTGCCTACAGGAGGCCCTCTCCTACATATAGTGTGTTTTTAGAAGAGTAGTTTATTTCATTGACAACTATCAAGAATTGCAGGGTGGTCTTCCACATGAACTAAAAGATGAATTTGAATTCATGAAAACTTACTCTCTCTCAGATACCGAGCAAAAAAATATTTTGTGTGAATTTTATCTTTACAATTTTATGCTAGAGAAAAACACAGGATTTATGATCAATTTGTATGTAGGAAAGAGCCATTAAATGCATTTGTCTGTTCTACAAAACCAAATTACATAGAAGGAAAGGGAATCTGAATTTTTATTGAAAGATAGCTCAAAAGTTCTTTGTATGAAAGCTCATTATGGTAAACCCTCTACCTTCTTCACACATTTTAGAACTCATGCCTTTGATGAGAGATTCAAGACACACTATCTTGCCATTTTGCAAAAGAGTATTGATGCCTTCACCTCCTACGAGGAGGAAAATTTTGAAGATATTTATGAAGGATTCTCAAAGAGGTGGGAACTCCTTCATTGTTTCCTTGAAAAGAAAGGAACTAATTTCCCTACAAATCTGATCCGGAGTCTAGAAAGGGAAAAATATTTATGTACTGATAATTCCCCAAGTCAATGAAAACCTATGGGAAAATATGGATGGGAATGCGAAAAATGCCCCTCTACTTCTCACCCCCATGTCTCCTTAGCTAAATAGAGAACCTCAAGACCCTACTGAATTTGAACAGTAGGGAGAGGAAAATAGAAGTAGTAGCAGGTACAATACATCTAAGTTTAAACATTGGATGATCGAAAATGTGTGTTGTATTTTTTTCACTTTTATAAGTTTCCAAAGATCGTGATTTTCTTAACCAATTTTAAGTATTCTAAACTCCAAAAATTGATTAAATTTTGATTATTATGCATCCATAGAAGTGCGGAAAACTTGTGTAGAAAATAAATAATCAGAAAACTGAAAACATTCAGATAACAAACAAGATTGTTTATGGGGTTGAAATTCCCTACGTCCCGGGTTTGGATTGAACCGATCCATTAATAATATTGAAATGTAAGTACAATAACTCTTACAAACAACCAATAATGAATCATAACCTGAAAATGAGTTGATCAATGTCCCAAGAACTCGAAAAATAGCGTAAATGTCCCAACAACGATCCGTGGCTCATATAGTGTTTTCACTGATGTGATCTCCCTACAACTATGTTAAAAAACACCTAAAAATGGAGATTTAAAAACATTCTATGAAAAAAATCATATATCTAAGATCATCTCTGAATTTTGAACATTTTTCATGTTTACACCAAGTCACAATTCGAACAGAATGTATTGAAATTCATGTTTTCCAACTACCTGTCTTGTAGATCCCTGTCAAAAATGCATTCAAATCTTCCAAAAACAGGTTAAAACTCAAAAAAAAAAAAAAATCAAATCTTACATCGTTGGAATTGTCTCAGAATTTCCTTCATTTCATATTTTTACTCGAGAGCCCATCTGAGTGCAAGGCCTTAAAAATGGTGTTTTCTGAAAGCGCCTCCTCTTGGCTTTACAGAAGAAGTCCCCCTTAGTATAAGTTGAAGCGCCCCATTTTATAATCTGCCCAAGCCTCTAGGCGAGTTGGTTAGCGGATTAGTCTTGGGCAAGTGGAGGTTATGGGTTCAAGACCCGGTGGCATGCATTATGGCGGAGTTTGTTTTGCATGGGGGATAAGAATCCCACATTCTCCGCAAAAGGGAATGATTTGTGGTTTAAATTGGGCATGCCGACCCATATAATACGTGACTAAGGTCACGTCCTCCCCCATTTTACTTAGGCTGTGCATTTTTCTCCCACTGAGTCATGTGGGTTCTGTTGGAGGATTGTGTCGGCCACTCCATGTGGCGAGCTAGATGGTTATTCGCCCATTGAATCGGGCTTTGCATTGGTTTGTTTAACCGCCCGTGATATGGGCCGAGCTTTGTTTGTGGAACCACCAAGTCATTCGAGGGGATATTGTAAATCCCAAACCATGTGGTATATATTCCAAACCCATCCGTGAGGCTTCAACCAATCCCGAATAATATGGGATATAAATACGAACATACGTGCCATGTGGAAATATGATCAACTCGACCATGGAGAATAATATAAGCCTCGAACATTACCAAGAATAACATGGTGAATAATTACGAGGTAATATAAATTTTGACACTAGCATTTTTCTCCTTTTTCCACTTGCCTGATGTTGACTGAGCCACTTGGCCAATTGTGCACGCGTCCACGTTACCATGGACCTGTTGACTAATGTTGACCTTCCGATTGACCAAACTTTGACTGGACATATCTTGAGCTCGGAGTGTCTGTTTTTCACATTCTCATAGTCGTTGGAAAGCTCTCGAGATGATATTCTAAACTGATACCATTTAGGGATGTTTAGGTAACTTTTAGAAATGATTGATCATTGGAAAATCTAGTTTCAGCCATTTGATATGAGCAATCAAATGGAATGCGAGAACTTATAACCCAAATTTTGAAGAATAAAGTTTGTAAATGGAATTACAAACAATTAAGTTTGGGGGAAATGATGAGGCCGTATTATGTCCAATTAATGTATAATAAATGATCTCATCTTACTCTCCTTTTTATTAATTATGATTGCATTGTGTGAATTTTAGTTGATCTAATATGAGTTAGGATGTAATTGTCTATCTTTTTATTGATTGTGATTCTAATGTTAAAAGCTTTAGAATTCTTGACAAAGTGTGTGTTTGAAATTTAGTTTTGTAGTAAAGCAGGTCTAATCAGTCGAGGAAATGAAGTAGGAAGTGATCAATATGTTTTCAGCAACATCTATTCCCACACAACTTAGTTCCAAAACTTCCAAGCTAGTTTGGAACTCCATCACACAGATCATCATCTAGTTCCAAAAATTTCAGACTTAGTTCTGGAACTCCAGTATTTAGTTCGAAATTTTCAGACTTAGTTCCAAAACTCCTGGGGATAGCTCCGAACTCTCATGGTTTTGAGCCTTAACAAATTCCTATGGTTGGAACTTCTCCAAAGTTCTAGAACTGATGGGAGTTATCTATTATAACCACATCCGGAAATTTTGCATCTACGAACCTTTCAATCAGAAAGGATGAGAAGATTTATGAACATAGATCCAGGGAGAGTTATCCTATAGCTATTTGATCAACTGTAATCTGACTCAACATCTATTTTAGGCATGATTCGATTTCATCAGAATCATTGAAGACAACTGTGATTGTAAAATGTATATAAAAGTATACCTGCAGTAGATAGATATAATAATAGAGATATAGAATATGATATGAGATAGAAATAGAATAGAGAAGAGAAATAGACTAATTACTCAGATCCAGTATGTTTGTAATTCCGAATGTTTTATCAATAAAATAGCCATTCTTATTTGAGAGAATTCTGAGTTGTTAAATCCTGATTCGAGGAGGAGCAAGGGCCCACTCCCCGAGGACTATGATATTCGTTTATTTGGTATTTATATTTCTTTAGCAAATAGCTTCGATTTGTTAATTATGTATTGTTTTAATTCTTTCAGTTCAACTCTATTGTATACTTGTTCCTGGGTGTTTAGATAAATTCTTATATTTCTTGCAATTATTTTCAAGCATTCTAAATTGAGTGTGATTATTTCTAAAAGCAAGTGTGTTTAATTTCATAAGAAAGTGTGTTTATTTTCCAACAGCAAGTGTGTTTCCATTTTCTACAGTGCGATTCCTTTTAGCAAAGCTTTCAAAGTGTGTTTACTTTTAGCAAGTTTTCATAGTTTGATTCAAATAAGGATTTACCAAGAATTCCTTAAGACATTGAAGAGATCCCCCAGAAAATACAAAAAAATAACTACAGTCAACTACTAGATCGGTTAAATTACTCTTGTTGCATATAGCTTTAGACACATCCTGGTTTGATATGACATCAACAAGAAGTTGATTAAATGACAGGAATAACGACACCCATCACCCTATCCTTTCCAGTCACCCCAATCCAATCAAATTTTTCAGATATGCATTTTTTCCAAGATTCTATGTGATGGTCTTCCATCTCTATTTAGGTGGTCTCTACTACGAAACAGTCCAAAGACCTCTGTGAATCATCTAAGGCCCTTCTAACCTTCTTTGCACATTAAGATTTCATATTTTTAGCTTAGTTTTCTTGGGTATTATTTTAGTATTTTAGTATTCATTTATTTACTACAAATTTGCATTAGATTAGATTATTATTTTACATTTTGTCATAGCCATTTTGGTGAACCCGACCTTCAAATCCACCTTCCCATCTAAGCTCTTCTCCTCTTATTACTATGGCTCAATATTCTGAAGAATTTACTGAAGCCCATATTAAATCCCTTAATGATCATATCGTTGAGCATCCCTAAGATCTAGACTTTCTTTTACATGTTGCTTGTGAGGAGAGCCTTGCAGAGCTTAATGCTTTTGTCACTATTCCCACCATCGTTGCTACTCAACCACTTACTTCCACTCTTCCACCCATTTCCACCATTCCCATTTCTGTCCCTACTCCTACTAATCACTATACCCCACCTCTTGTTTCTCATACGTGGCAAGGCTCCTTCCGTTGGCACTCAAGATCTAGCCTCCCTTTATCAAGACCTTCAAGTGCAAATTCATCAATTATGACAGGCTACTTCTCATGTGTCTCCATCTTTGGATTCCACTCTATTACTACATACTCCATTCGTGCTGTTATATCCACTTATTCACTTCCACCAAATTTCGTCACCCCTAAACTACCTATTTTCAATGGACATGGTGACCACAAGAGAATCTCGAGCATTTTGTGCGGCTTGTCTAGATCTTGTGGATGATCACATTCTCCTAGCTAAGCTCTTTCCTCGTAGTCTTCATGATTATGCAATGTCTTGGCTTTATGACCAACCTATTCACTCGGTGACATCTTTTATGCATCTTTCGATGATTTTCTCACTCACTTATCTATTAACATCAGCTCCAATATCTCTTATGCTCAACTCACACAACTAAAACAAGGATCTAATGAACACTTAGTGGACTATGTTTTGCGATACAAACACAACTTAGCTAAGATGTCTAATGTGCTCACCGACTCTAAGCTTCAGGATTTATTCATTCAGATTCTACTACTGTCTCTTCAGAAAGTTTTCTCTTTGAGACATCTCCCTCATTCGACCAACTATGTCATACTCTTAAGCTTCACGAAACCAAGATTTTATCCATTGGTAAGCTTAAATACCAAGACCAAACATCCTCTTCTACACGTTTTCAAAGAAACTCAACATTCAAAACCCGAGCGAGCAAACTTATCGACACACAAAAATTAATGCCAATGTCGTCTTTAATACCTATGAACTTAAATAGAAACTACCTCAACATACATTCACCAAATTCCCTATTGCTCCACACCTCATATTACAACAAATTCTTGAGAGAAATCTTATCACGCTTCCTCCACCACTTGAGTTAGACCCATCGCTACCGAAAGGAATAAATTATAATAAAAAAATATCGATGCGACTATCATCGATGTGTGGGACATCTTGTAAAAATAGGAGTTTCAAACTCCACACAATATGTGGTACCCACTTCCTTTTGCACCTTTTTAAATCGATCATGATATGTAGACTATATGACAAACATTTAAATAGTTTTTATTTAGATCCTAGATTATTGTTGAATCTGATTATATATAATGCATGGTGATTATTAGAGACACCTTACATGTGGATGATGATATATTATTGGACATGGATATTTTATGGATGTTGTCGGATATGTGATTTTGGAGATTATGAGTAAACCTAGAAAAGGAAAATTATTTGATGATGATATAGTTGTCGATATAAATTGTAAATGATTTCGTTGATTTCCTTGGTGACTGTTGTGATTCATATGTATAGATGATTTTGTGATTTTATTATATATTCATTTTTGACATTCTGATATGGCCATGAGGCCAAAGGAGGTATTTGTGTTTTGTAGGTTTAAAATATCACAATAGACATCGGGGGATCGGAGACCAACCAAAATGGAATTCTAGGTGAATTCAACACGGTCACCATGGCAACTTGTTTTATTGTGTTGTGTGTTGTTTTGTTAGAGATTCCCATGGGGGAATCATCTTTATATGTGACCATGGGTTGTGTATTTTATTAATGTGTTCCTTTTATTTATTGTTGTATGTATTTTAATTGTAATGTGTTCTCTTCTTTTAATTAATTAATTGTGATGGATTAATGTGAGAGATCATATGTTTAAAGTTTAATTAAATCAAATTGGGATATGGAAAGTAATTATTAGAGTTGTTGGCTGTTTATAATTAATTTGTAAGGGATGTGTAAGAGGTGTAAGAGTTTGTGTAGGTCAGATTTTAGAGTAAGAAATACTCTACCTCCATGGAAATTCGAATTTGACCTTGGGGGCTGTTTTTGGAAGCTTGTGGGACAAGTAAAACTTGTCCCATGCCTCTAAATTTATGTTACCAACCATACTTATGGTTGAGGATGTGATTTGTGACTTTTATAATGCATTTTTATTCTTTTTGTGCATGTTTTAATTACACTTTCTTACTTTTTAAATTAATGGTTGTCCCTTGAGATGTGGGGTGTTTTTGAGTGTATAAGTAACCATGGAGAGGTAGGAATCTAACTCTCTTTTATTTCTATTTTTCTCTTAGTGTGTTGTGTAGAAAATGCATGTTTTGTTTATTTGTTGATTGGTTGGGTAGACTGCCTTATGGAAGGTGTAGGAGAAGGCTATGGGGAATTCTTGTGGGGGCGGGCATAAGGGAATGCCATTGGCATCAAAATTTTGTGGAGGGATTTTGAGGTTGGGATCCACCATGGAAAATAAATAGCTTGCAATTATTACTTTGTGGGGGGTATAAGAGAGGGGTGGGGGCGCATAAGGAAATGTGTGTAATGAATTACTTGGTGGTTTGTATTTGGTAGATGCCCGATTCCCAATTAGGAGGCATAAGTAGCTTCCCCCATAGGCCTTGCTCCTTTGGCTCACAAGATTAAGCCTGAGTTCGCTTTGATATGTTTTAAATGCAGATTTGTGAACTACTATTTGCTTTTGGTGTTGCATTGTGTTTTAAAAAAGGAAATGTGTATGTGAAAAAATCTTGTGTGTGGAAGCTTGATTGTTGCCATGGTTGAATTGCACCCTTTATTGTATTTTGGTTAGTGCTCGGGGCCAATGATGAAGGAAGGCTTCTCCTTTCATTGGATGTCTTGGTTGGGTGGAGAGAGTTGCCTTTCCCCCTCTTTGTTGTGATCATTTGGAGAAGAAGGAATGGAACATGTTGCTGTTTTGGAGCCCAAGAAATGTATAGTTTAATAGTCGCTTCTTGTGAACAAGTTATTGTGTTCCTTCCCACTTGAAGTGGATGAATTGTATAATTATTTATAATGAAAAATTGATTGTATTGATGAGGAAAGATTGAATTTAAATTGTGTAATGTAAAGAACTATCTTCCATTTTCTGTTTTGGAAAGAAATGTGAAAGAGTGTTGTATATTTTATATATTGTATTTGAAACAAAATGAAAAAGAGAAGTTGTAAATTTGGAATTATTTTTAAACCAATAAAGGAATGCACTATCTTTCTCATACTTGCATGGTTGTATTAGAATTGAATTATTATTGTGAATGGAATCTCTGTTTAATTGCAAGAAGAAGAAACACGTAGGTGGGACTATATAGTATTGTTTCTTCTTTGAAAAGTACATTAGAATTGAAATTAGAACTGTAATTTAGCTTATAAATTAATGGTTGATTTAGTCAAGTAAATGTGTTAGAATAGAATAGAAAACTATATACACATTCAAATGATAAAATTGATATACAAATTTAAAAGAAATAGTTCATTGTTATAAACTTCATTCTAGCAATTCATTTTAATAAAAATGTACTGATTCAGACCTGTACTCAATAATCAACCTAAAAAGGTTATGGATTAGCATGCTAAGACACTAAGGAATTCAAATTGACAAAGGAAACTTAAGAAGATAAATTGTACATTGCAAATTTGAACACAATCTTTTCCCGGTCATTTTTCTGTCACTTGTTGAACAAAATTCAAACTTGAATATATTGAGCAAATTAACCTTCGAAAAAACTCTAAACCCTCCTTAGACTAATTCTCCATGTCTTTTGACATGTTGAGTGAAGGAGGAGATCTAATTTAACCAAATTTGAGAAGTTGAAAACTGCCAGTTCACTAATTAAAATCTTGCAGATCCTTTTTGAAAAATTGACCCTTAAAAACTTATCAAAAAGTAAAATCTATGGTTCCTGTGTGAAGAGGGGATTCGAGATCTTTCCAAAAGTCCTTGTTTTCCCAAAACTGAGCTTTCTAGCTCAAGTTATGGCACTTTGAAGTTTTTGTGCCTTGGCGGGAAAATTTGGGAAAATTTTCCTTGGCGGGCCCGCAAGCCAAAAATTTCCCGTCTTTTTTCCTTAGAAAAGTTTTGGGAAAAATTATGACTTGGTAAAAATTTCACTTTTTCTCCACCAAATTGCAGCCCAATTTGAGGGCACCACATGTCCTCTTGGGGCTATGGTGGAGGCGCAGGTTCCCTTTTTGAACTTGACCTTTTGAAAATTTTGGGGAAAAAATTTCATTTTGGCCCCGCCGGCCCGCAGCTAAGGACAAAGTGCCACGTGGCACCTTGGGGTGGCAGCGGGGGTGGGGGGAGAACCCTTTGTTATTTTGGTTTCGGCCTTTGGAAAATTTTGAAATTCTCCCTGCGGGCCGCAACTCCACCTCCCCTCGGATCCTCTTCTTCCACAGGAGTGCTTGACCCATGTGTCTTTTCATTCCCTCTTTCCTCCTTGGGCGCAATGCGCTCATTCCTCCCGCTGCTCCATCCCCTCCCATTCTTCCCTAACATTGTCTCCACGGTCACCACATGTTCTGGAGGACCCGTGGAGGCGTGGTATGTTTTATAACTTGGAGCCCGCGTAATGGGAAAAATACCTAAGCCGCCGCGACTTGCCAACCCATTCAAGGCGTTTTTCCCCACCTCTTGACACATGTCATTTTAAGGGGAAATTTGACCTATGAACTCCGCCCACTCATATCTCGAGTTCTGTAAGGAGTTAGGAGGACTTCTTTATATCACCATAAAGGTGAGAAAATTTCCTATCCAATGGGAATGGTTTAGGGAAATTTTGGAAGTGTTACATAAGAGAAAAATCCTATTGAAACTATGAGCATGTTAGAGAGTTGGTTTGGGGTAAATTTCTCTCTCGAACCTAATGAAACTTATAGCCCTAAGTTTCGGGCCTTGTGAGCTACGAGATTTGTTAATAAAAGATAAGTTTGTTCTTGTGGATTTGAGTTGTTCGAAATCGTTAGGGGCATCTGTTGCCTAAAGACAACTGGGTGTAGACACTCCTAAGCAAGTTCTCGGGAGTGGGTAAGTGAGACCTTACTTTGTTGATTTTAAATATGTATTCCTTTCCTCACTGTAATTAAACCTTGCTCTTGTCTTTAATCTAGTGGAAATTAAATACCTTGGGTATTTAATTATTTTGGGTCCCTTAACCCTAAAATTTCAATCGGGAATATTTAGCTAAAATGTCAATGTAATTAGAAATTAAATTAATCCTGGAGAGATTTGAGCTAGGGTGGACTGATTGTACTTGTTACTCTAAAGTGTGAAATTAGTAATTATTATAATGGGAAAAGTGATCTGTTGAATTTATGTCTTTGAGAATTTGGTCGTTAACTCCTTATAGAAAAAATAATTATTCCATAATTTTCTAACTAAACCTAGGTTGTTCATGGTTCTCAAGTGGGTTGTTTTAATCGGGAATCACATAATCATCCATGACCTTATTGATAACAAGCTTGAATTCCCAGATCCTATAGACTCTGCACCAATCAACGAAAATCATAAGCTTAAAATATTTAATAACCCACTTCTAAAACATGACATGAAATCCACTTATTCATCACCTAATCATACATTTCATGTAGTACCTCCTCTTGCATTGAGGGCCCTTGATTTATTAGTTTCTAACACCGACATTTCTCCATCGCTCATCTCTTTTCTGATCGTGATTATCATGCCACGTTCTCTTCTAATCACTTACACATCATTGCCTCTATTGGATCTACCCCTATCAATAATACCAAGGTTGATATGTCATGGCCCATCGTGCATGTTCTCTTCCATTTCTCATCGCTATTAGTTATCTTCTATCATACATTTCATATCAGATGAACAATTCATATGGTGTCATCAAACTTCACGTTATAGTTGGCTATCTTACCATACTAGTTCCCTTTCTTGTGGGATAAGCGGTTGATGGGTGTGACATGATCCTAGTTCTCAATTGGATCCGTAGGTATAATTCTAACATCTCCATGAATCATTTGCGTCTAAAATTCATTCATAACAATATAGTCATTTCTATCAATGGTGTACATCTAGTTACTCCATGGTCACCATCTCCTCTCACATTTTCCCCTACATCACCGAGTCCATCTAGTACATCATGACATTTAGAACCTAAAGAACAATCTACTCCTAGCTCACATATTCACACACAACCCACATGGTTTTATTGCTTCATTAGTCTTGTACATTAATCTAGGCCCATTACTAGGACAATTCCTCCATCTAGACGTAGGTCACCACCTTGTTTTAATCACAACAGTTTCCATCACCACCACATTCTGCTTCACATAGGTCTCCATCACCTACACATGCATATAGACTTCACTCCCCGCACACCGTCTATCTCATATATCCACTCTTCAAACATACCCACACACCTTCCTTTCCACAAGTATCAAAGCGGAGGGTCTCCATATTTCACTTTTATCAGATATTGCACTCACCATTATGATCTTAAGGGGCATCATGTTTATCCTCTCCCTCTCTCGCATCAACACACATTTCATACTCTCATCACATCACACCTAGCTCATTACATACAACATATACACCAAGTATCATCATTACTTGATGACACACTCTTATGCTTTGGTTCACACTTGATTGTTGAGGGCATCCTATACACATGAGCCTCACACATTGCATATTAGATACTACACATCACACATCTTCACACTTATTACATACATACATCCTACATCCTACATCTGACATCTTATGTCTTACACTCAGTATGAATCTACACATCTTATCCCATATATGCATCTTGCATTATATACTATACATCCTACATTACACACTACTCACATGATGATTTCTCCTCACCACATCTACTACACATATTACACATCCTACTCATATACTTATACCTATTGCACTCACTACCCTATGGCGCAATATAGTCTCATAGTCCATACAGAGCTGTTGATGGTATACAAATCAAATGGACCTCATCACACTCAGACATTCAACCATTCAACCTCTTTCTCATGTGATATTAAAGAGACTAGTGATATACTCTTTAGGTTAAATTTTCATTTCTTCCATCATATTTTCGTGATATACGCTTTAGGATAAATCATCACACATTTTCACACCTCATCTCTATGTCACATATCATCACTTCACATTGATCACGCTACACACAACACGATTGTTTGAACCATTTCACGATGACATACTCTTGTTTATAGATAATTCTTGATTGCTAAGGGGGCATAAATAAATTAACCTCATTGCATATAATTTCATTCACTCGAGGGGCACATGACTCCTATCATTCACTCTACATTCCATTCCATCCATCCACATCATATTGCATATCTTGGTTGTATTTACTCTTGCTTGCATTTACTTGTACATGTTCACTTTATTACACATGTTAGATAGATATCTTGTATGTCATTATCTTTATCATACACACATGTACGTTCAATTTATTTCTAGTTGTGATAGAAAACTCTACAGTCCATTACATGCAACAAGGAAGTTTGGTGCAATACCTATTACCATCCCATCACATCTCTGGGACATCCACTTTCGTACACTACAAGTGTTATTGTTTCATTTTTTTCATAAGACACTAAATTATCAGATTATACGTGCTTTGATATACTTCTTATCTTTTTAACATGCTAATGGGTGCTTCACTTGCAGCATTTTTTTTGCAGGACTATTTGCCACCATAGTTATTTTTTACATTTCTTCTACTTTCTTGTCATTATATGCCATTATTTGCAGGATTTTCCCTTTGTCTTGTATGCACACTTATATGCCTTTGGTTTTTTCACCCTTGAATGAATTATGAAATTATGAGTGATGTCCCATGTTTGCAACCCATTGTTTGTGGCCTACATTGTTTTCTTATGTGTTTACATTATCTCGCTTACACATTGTCTTCCTAGCTTACACTTTGTCTTATATATGCATGTTTGTTTTCACTTATACTAAAAATTGTTTCCTAGCCACTTGTTTCAAAGCTCGAATAACCAAAAATACTTGTTTTTCAATGAATGAATATTTGAGCTCATATTCTTTGAGGGATTGACTGAAGAAATAAATTGGTTGCTATCCATCATATCATCATTTTTCCTGGTGAGGATCCCTGAAATGGTCTCTTGACCTGTAAAAGCATAAAGAATAAAATATTTATCAAACTTGGGATTCACCAACGTGGGAGCTTGAGAAATGGTCATTTTGATGCATTTGAATCTCTCCCTTGCTTTCTTCATCCATGAGAATGGCATATTCTTCTTTAGCGTGGATGTCAATGGTTTAGACAATGTTGCAAATTGAGGAATGAACCTTTATACGAATTTTATGGTTCCCAGAAAACTCTGGAGACCCTTCTTGTGACTTGGGAGAGATAAAGACATAATCAAATGAATCTTGGATAGATCGATTTACAATCCTTCCAATGAAAAAACATGCCCCAACAAATTTCCTTCATGCACCACAAAAATACATTTCTTGGGGTTAAGTGAGACCCCAAATTCTCTACATCTTTGGAAAACCTTCCTTATATGTGTGATGTGGTATTTTTCATGCTTAGATTATACATTTATATCTTCAAGGTACACCAAGATGATTTCATTGATCAGTCCCTTGAATTCCATGTTCATGGCTCTTTGGAAAGAAGCCTCGACATTGGACAATCCAAATGGCATTTTGTTATAAGCATGCGTGCCCCACTTGGTAGCGAAATCCGTTTTGAATTGATCAGATTCTTGGACCATAACTTGATTGTAACCCAAATATCCATCGAGAAAAGAAAATATTTGATCTCCTACCACTGTTTGAAGGATTTACTCCATTGATAGAAGAGGATAATGATATTTCTATGAGGCATGGTTCAAATTCCTAAAGTCCACGAATAGCTGAATTTCTCCATTATTTTTCCTTACAGGAACCAGATTGGCTACCCAAGAGGAATGCTTAGTAGGAAAAATTATATAGGCCTCAATGATTTTGGTTAGATCCTTCCTCATCAAAGTGGCTCAATTTTGGGATTAATTAGCCTTTGTTACTAACAAATTGGCTTGCAATTAGGATCCGGTTTGATGGTATGTTGTGCTAGACCTAGATCAAAACCACATAGGTCTTTGTAGCTCCATGCAAAAATGTCATGATACTCTTGAAAAGTTTGATGAAAGCTTCTTTTTCTTTGGGAGTGCATACTTTTCCGATCTTTAGAAATTTTTCATTTTCTACCTCGACTTCCTCAAAATATTCTTCTTTGACCACCATGTTAGAGATTTGTCTTTTGGCTTAATCATCTAAATTAAAAATGGATTCCATAGTAACTAAGCCTTTTGGTAGATTTTTACTTTTCAATTTTATGATTTTGTCACCGTATACTTCTTGTAACCTCATTTGATCCTTTGTAGAAAAATTCGCCTCTTCTTGTAGGAAAAGAATAATTTGTTTGTCACTATCACGCATTTCCAACTACTCATATTATCGGGAACTACAAGTCAAACCACCATTTTGAAATATTTCCATCCTTTTTTCATGATATCAATTGGTATGTCGTATTGTGAGCCAACTATAGAAAGCCTATCAACATCTTTATTTGGATTTCTAGGAATAACATGAATCCCAAAAGCCTTGAAATCTTCAATCAGATCTCAAATCCGGTTCTTTTATGATCTTAGAAGATAATTTTTAGATGCACTACGTGCCATCACTTAATGAACAACTAACTCGCTATCTCCAAAAATAGTCAAAGATTTGATTCCCTTCTTTTGAGCTATCTGAGTTCCCTACACAAGGGTCTTGTATTTAGCAACATTATTAGTGCAACTGATTTACAATTGGAAATATGAGAAGTACTTATCTCCTTCTAGAGAAATTATCATGACACCAGCACTAGATCCATTCTTACTCCTCGAGTCATCGAAGAAAAATTTCCACAAAGTGCTTAATTGTTTTATGTTTTAACAAGTTGTGGTATGATTATACCTTCTTCATGAATGCAATATGTACCCAATCCCATCTCTTCTAAAAAAACAAACCAAATTCTTCTTCTACTAATTCCTTAGCATAGAGATCATACTAATGATCTACACAAGTATCAGGACTTCTTCCACAAGAGTGGTTGGTTCGTGATCAAAAAATTCCTCTCGATCATGGATGGTATAATTCTCATTTATAGGACTAGTGGTATAGGGCTCCACATGATTATGACAAATTGGTTCCGCCCTTATAGTCACCTTGGTTCTTTATCAAGTCTTGAAAATCATATGTGACCAATCAGCCAATAGATAACCGCCCATCTTGGCAGTGAAATCTCGTGATAGGAAAATAATAAAGAGAGGAGGAAGATCGATGACCGATATGTCTTGAGTAAATGACAAGCTAGGGCATGCATGGATAATAAGTTGAAGTCATTTGATAACTTCAATGGTTTAAATGGCTAAGCCATCCAACCGAAAAAATCCTCTTACAACTAGCATATATTGTATGCCCAAGTAAATTTGTAATTTTTTTGGGCATGACCGAGCCACTTGGCACTAGAATCGATCATGTAATTATGCACTAGGTGGTCACCAAGTATCAAAGAAATATAGAATGGTGGAGGTTTGTTACCCTTGGGAGAAATTTTACCTTCGTTTGACAAAAATTGTAGTGATCTATGTCCCATGCCCCGATGCTCCATCGGTTGTACCAAAGCTTTTCACAACTTCTTATAAAAATTCCTTTGGGACAGAATTGAAAGTGCCTCCCACATTGTGATATTCAGATTGGTTTTCTTCATTTGTCCAATGATGTCAAGAAGGGAGTGTCACCTAATTTTCTCGACATTTTTCTACACATTGGGATCCTCCTTTGTAAAATGTTTGTTAGGAACCGTAATTCTGAAGAACATTCTTTCCTTGCATATTGACTAGCATGTGTGTTTCATTGACTTCTTTCCCCATCTTTGTTAGAAACCACCACTGTGGCCTGAGGCTAAGAAGTGGATACTTTATCAACTTTAGAGGGTTGGTATTCCATTGCCCTCTTCTTGGAGTGATTATTTTTTTTATTGACAAGGAATCAATATTTAACCCACAAAATATTCAACTTGCCAATTTAGCAAGGTGGCTTCTTCAGGTGCTTACAGTTGATTTGTTATTTCCTACGTAGATGAAATTTTTGTTAGCTCTGGAGAGGTAGATGTGATTTGAACCATAAGAGCCTGGCTAATAAATCCATTGGGGAAAATATTTGGGTTGTGAGGTTGAGCACAAGGATAACACCATTCATATTCTTGAACTAGAGTATTTTGGATAGGTATTATGGCTCTAGAAGAGTTAGCGACTAGAGGATTTTTGAAGTTTAAAGGCTTAACATTCATAAGCGATTTGTACTTGATTTTTTGGTTGACTACTTCCTTGAAAAGGGGGATGGTTAGCTTGGTATTGTTGATTTTGTTGTTGGTAGGGATGGTTATATTGAAATTTTTGCCTCTTGAGTGCAATGAGCTCATTACCAAAAGCTTACAACAATAACTTGACTTCAAATAGATCATTTGAAGGGGTAGAGGTAAACCGAATCGGTTTCTTGGAAGATAATGGAATATGAGAAATGGTATCTTTGAGTGTTTGTAAGATCTGGAGATAATGACATTGGTGGTTGTGGAAATATATTTCCAGCCTTAATCAAGGAATTCTATGCTCTTATGGCAACTTCGTAGGCATCAGGTAGTGCAGTTCCTCCCATGGACTGGATCATAACTACTACATCGATATTCAAAGCTTGCAAATAGTACAAGAATGCATTATTTGGAGAAGGATTTATAAGTGTCGGAATTCTATTCCAAGTTATTTGGAATCCGAAGTTGAAATCACTCATGTATTCTTGGGGAGATCTCTTTATGGTAATGAGTTGTTCCAAGAGTGACAGGTGATCACTCTTGTCTTCAAATTGTTTATAGATCTTTTCTCCTAACTCTTCCCAAGTGGTTATAGTACCAACACCTAACCCTTGAAACAATTAAAGTGCTTTTCCTTTGAAAGAAGTAACAAGGAGCCTAACCTCAACGTTGTCCTCCATGATATTATGTACCACAAAAATGTTTGTTACATCAAGAATATGTTATATTGGAGTAACGTGAGTTTCCCATGTGTAGAAGGGTAGACTTTTGAGTGCCACAAGAGGTATAGGGTCATGTTCAGCCAACAGAAGAGGACTGCTTGTATTAAAAGGGGGAAAAATTGGTTCCTCGCCATGGCAATGAGAGGTTGATTTTCCTGGTGGGGGAAACCTTCCATAAGGAGGATTTGAATGACCCCTACTAGGTGATGTTGCAACTGGTGATGTTGAAATGCCTCTTCTCCTTCTCCTTGTAGGAGACAAGGATAACTCGATATGTTGAGAATTTCCTTCTCGTTTTGTAAAAGATCTTGTATGAATTCTTCACATATGTTAACATCACTGAGATACGAAATATAGAGATATGGAGTCATCAAGTACTTTGATTCATGCAAGTAAGAAGAGAAGTACAAAATCTTATCCCACAGAGTGTGCCAAAAACTGTTATCATCAAATCACTGCACCCCCTGAATGGCCAGAATGTGAATAGGACATTTGGTGTGATTGGGTAACATGGGATCACCTCTCAAGCTGTGGGACTTGGGCTCAAGGTGAACCTCCAGAGAAGGCCGACTTCCTCTTCCTAAACTAAACACAACACTACTTCTAATGCAATAAAATAGCTAACTAGACCTATGCTAACATTTTCATGGGGTTAAGGGAGAGAGATTTGTAAGAAATAAAACCTATACTAGAAGTGGTGATGCACCAAGAAAGGGTGTTGTTAGAAAAGTTTTCGGTTTTCAGTGAAGAAAGATGAAAATGAGAAGGATGAACAAGCACCACAACTCAACCACATACAAAGCTTCACTCTTAGATAAGCATAAAATTCCCAAAACTTGTAATGGAAACTTGAAGTTGCACAATATACCTGCATACATGAGAAAGGCACAAAGAAGTAGCTAGAATGATGAAAGGACCAATAATTAGTCACAAAACACAATTTTATTACTTCAATCATGTGCACAATGCATCATTACATGAGGAAGAGGCAAAGTTTGCCATTACAATATTGGAAAAGAGGCTTGAAAGTCCCCACAATCCATAATAAACTAGCTTGCAGAAGAGAGAGAGGAATGCTTGAAAACTATCCAGCCGTTTAACTATCTAACCAATGTAACACCCTTTGGAATGAGCTTCCAACTTACATTTATAGAAAAATCTTGTGAGAGAAGAGAAGAGAAATCATAAATTCTTTCCCTAAAATGAAGGCACATGATGGTCAACATTAATTACAAAATTGGTTGAACTACTTAAGAACATTCCATTATGTCTCATTAATGAAGGATCTAGTACTTATCTACTCATTTAATTAAAATAATATTTTAAATAAAATATTTTAATAATAAATATCAAAATTTTAAAATATTTTAATAAAATATTAATTTAATAAAATTAGTATAAAAATATTAATTTAATAATATTTTAAGTGGTTAGACCGGTGGGACTCTGTAGGGTTGGTTTGCCTTGGTGAACTCAACTTGTTAATTCCACAGATCCCCAAGTTCGTGAGCTCGTCATTTCACCGAGATCAAATCGGTTGACCAATCCACTACGAGCTCCTTCATTCGTGAAACTCCTAGAAATCTCCTCCTCCGGCTTGACTCCACAATCTCTACCTTCCTTTGCCATGAGTCTAATACTATGACTGAGTTATATTATGCATCGAGCTCGTTCTAAGAAATCCATCTTGGTGACTCGATCTCCTCTTTACTATGTTAGATTGTCTCTTGCTTTGACCTCATCGACTTCCATTTTACTAGCTCATTCCATTCAAATGACTCAATGTCGAGCTCAAACCGAGCTACCCATCTCATGGCTCGACTCCACGAGCTTCGAGCTTCAAAATATTCTTTCTCTCTAGCTAAGCTCTACTTACCCCTTCATGAGCTCATCGAACTCCTCTCTAGTGTCATGCATGTATTCCCTCACCGAGCTTGATCTCTTCAACTCAAGTCTTCCTTGATGTCCTCATTCGAGCTCCTTCTGGTTCCCACACCATGCATACTTCTAAGCGAGCCGATCTACGAGATTAACTCCTTCAACCTCTACCTAGCGAGCTCGGTTGACATCCCAAACTATCTTTCACCCTGAGGTCTTCATGCCTTACCCATGAGCTTCTCATTGACTTGGCACCATGAATATTTCTTCCGGCCATGCTTTGACTTGATGGGTACTTGGTTTTGGACACAGCCTTGGCATTCTTAGGCATGTCCCTTAACTCACTCGGCAAGCCATATGGTAAACTCCCCAAATGGCTCGATAGCTAAGCTTCTTGCTCATAGTATTCATGAGCTCACCTTTACACGTGTGATGATGTCCAAGTTGACTTATGCATAACTTGCATGACTCAATTTTATGTAAAAATTGATCCTCCTACGTGCTTATAATTCATCTTCACTCAATGAGCTAGAATCAACCTCTTCATGGCCTATATGCTTAGCTCAGACTTGCCAACATCGATCAACCAAATCGATTCTACCATGGATCTCTTATAACTCATGCGGTGCCACCTCAACCACTCATGACTTGGTCAAAGGGCCTACGTGGATGCTTCACACCACCCTTTCACGCATTCAATGGCCTGAGCAACTCGGTCCTAGACTTGTCAATCGTCATCGCGAGCTCCTCCTCCTCATTACCTTTCATGAAACCTACCATTCAACTGGATGACTTATCGATACGGTGATGGACTCAAACTCCCCAGAACTCACCAAGCTCATTGAACATTTCTCTGCCTCCATGCACTAGCTGAATGCTTTGACATCAAATTTGGTCCCATAATGGCATGTTCATCTAGCATTATTTGACCCTTGGCACACCATCGTTATTTTCCCCACTTGGCCATGCTCACATGAATGTTCGCATCTTGGAAATGTAAGTATTGGAAACCTCAAACGTAGAACATTTATCTTGGTTTTCCATCATTAGAGTCCCACTTGGCCATTTGGTCACTAATCTCCCGAGATCCCCATGGTGTTGATGGTGCGTGGGATTTAAGCACCATTTTACACACCCAACCGGAAATGGACCAAAAATGCCTGAAATTCCCCATAACTTCCGCCATGCTTAGTTCGATTGAATGAGCCAACTCTACAAAGTTTTCTTTAAGAAATTTGAACATCGAATAAATCTTGAGCTCAACTCCAATCTCTCATTCCTCCATATAACTCATCATAACCACTTTGTTTTGTTGTCCTTAGTCCTCTGGCCACCTTGAGTGACTTGGTCAATTCAGACTCTTGAGTTGATCTCTTCATTAGCAAGTGAATTGATCATTGATATTTTAGATTGAAACTCATCTTTTCCACCAACCTAAACTCTTCCAAAACCTTTACCGAGCTCATCCTATTTTCCAAGCATTAAGCTCGATGTACTCTCTCGCTAGCTCTCTCTTGGTTTAATTCTAACTCGATGAGCCGATCAATGACATTTTCCCATGAACATACCTTGGCCGCATCATTCTTAACTCAAATGAGCAGACTTCACATGTCTTTTGAGATCAATTTTCATTTCCATTAAGCCCATCGTGGAATCTATGAACTCGCTGACTATGACTCTCCTAGCTCGAACCTCGTGAGCCACTTAGCTTGGCCTCCTAAACCATGTCGCTCATATCTCTCATTCCTCCTCTGCCTTGTTTTACATTGGCTCTAACCTGGTTCTATGAACCAAAAATATTTCCATGAACTCTTCCAATTGACTCACTCGAGCCACCATCTTGGTCAACCTACTTCATTGTTGGCTTACATAGCGAGCTCCCTACATGCATGGCTCAACTCGAGATTCAGATTCTTTTCACTCCATTTACACTTAGCCTCTCCACACTCATTCTGAGTTGGTTTGTTCCAAGTGCACTTGATCTATCTTAGCCTTATATTTCATCGACATCCCAAACTATGGGAGCTCACCTTATTGATCAACTCAGCTATCACCCTCGTTTACGTGACTTGGCCAAGGAAGTGAGTTCCCCTCCAACCGGCTTGATTCTTCATGATTTCAGGATCGAGATAAGTTTCTTAATGTCTAACTTGACTGAGTGAGCCATCTATTTCTGAGTTCCATATTCACGAGCCAACCTCATTTATAGTTTGTGTGAGTTTGCAAGCTTATTTGAACAACTCACTATCGAGTTTTTGAGTTGATTACTTTAATGACTTGACTGATATATTATGTCAACTAAGTGAGTTGATTATCACCTTGGTATAACTCAATCAGCTCACTCAATGGCCTATGATCCTACCCCAATTTGTTAACTTTCATGACTCTTATCAAAACTGAGGAGTTAATGGGAGAAAAATAGGACCTTTCAAACATGATTTCTCAATTTTAATAAATTTCTCACACTCCTTGGTGGAAAGTGGGCCCACAGAGGCCAACTTCAGCACTATGAGAAACTCATTAACCTCTAAGACCCAAAATAGGAGAACACTTTGAAATGATATGATATTTCCCATAATGGCACAGATGTGCCTTCAACACAAAAATGTTTTCCTGTAATGTCCCGAAATGCTTCTTGGAAGGGTTTCCTATTCTTAGGGTATGATTGACCCACATTGTCCAATTTTGTACAAGTGGTAAAAATTGGATAAATGACACCAACACTTAACCAAGATGTCAATGCTAGGTGCTCCCGTTTCCTCTGGGCACCCTTGTCATATTTGTACTTTTCTCACACTTTTTGGGTCCTTTCTAGCCATTTGAGCATCTCATATTTTTGGTAGTTGGCTTTTTTAGGGTTAATTACAAAATTCAAGCAAGGGAATCATAGAAATATAAACTTATACTATCATAATAAGGGACCAAGGACTAAGCATCTACTATCTCCACCTAAGTTTTCATCCATAAAATACATCTATAGCTCCATTTGCATCCATCTAGCTCTATCATAAGGGACAAAGGTTGGTTAATCTACATCACACTTCATAAGAGGGAAATCTATTGTTTCCATGCACACATTATTTACATTCTCGTATCTAGTTGCTTACTCACTACTCACAAAGTTTGATTGGCACAAGATCATCCCGAGGCACAATTTCGCACACACACATAATTACATTGGGTTTGAGATGTAATACAACGCTTATTGATGAGTCCATAATTTTGGCAACCGAGGATAGTTTGACCCCTTCATTTTCATCTTTAATTTTAGGATTTTAATGTTTTGTTTGTGGTTTTGTAAGATATTCATTCATTTCGAAGTTATAAAGACATTCAGCGGAATTCAACAACATACACGTGAAAAAGGAGAACAAGTGTGAACCTCTTTCGGCACCTTAGAGAAGGTTTTCGAACATATATGGAGATCGGGGCACCCATAATCTAGACCAAAGCACCCACAAGTGCCCCTATCATTCTCCATGCCGGGGTTCATTTTAAGAGACCTCCAGAAATCGAAGGTGGAAAATCCCTGGC
Source organism: Taxus wallichiana var. yunnanensis (assembly GCA_018340775.1). Lineage (NCBI taxonomy): Eukaryota > Viridiplantae > Streptophyta > Pinopsida > Cupressales > Taxaceae > Taxus > Taxus wallichiana. The sequence goes on from CM031233.1 coordinate 3,550,570, forward strand.
GAATATCCCCAGAACCACTTTCACGAAATAGGAAAATTTTCTAGGGTTTGTGAGAAACATTTTCACCTAATTTTCAAGACATGTGATAGCAAGGTTGTTGTTAACCTTTTTATCACATGACAGTGACCTTATTGTCACCCGACAACAAGGTTATTGTCATACGATAGTAAACTTGCTATCGTACAACAACCTTGTTGTCACATGACAACAAACTTACATGTCATTTCTGATCGCAAATTACAAATCTCCCGTTTTGCATCTACAACCTCTTGGCATGCATCAACAACATAGTATTTTTCACGTCAAAAACCTCTTGTCCCTGTAGTAACTAATTCCAGTCACATGTTAGTAAAGTACCCTTTTTGTGCGTCAACAAACTCCCCTTATTGCGCATCGCAAAGAAAATTCCATATCGTGCGTCAACAAAAATTAGTTTTCGAGCGTCACTAATCACAGTTGTCAAGCGTAAAGAAATAGCCCTTGTCATGTGTAAGAAAATACTACTTGCCACCTAACGTAAATCTAATAATGATCTATAAGACTATACTTTGTGTACTGGACTCGGTGCTTCACAAGTTCATTGTACTTGATATGCCTGTAGTGGTATGGTACCTCAAGTATGAGTATTCTATAGTATTCTACTTGGTGAAACATTGACATTTATATAGGAGATGGTTTTAAGGGTAGGCAAAGCCAACACCTAAAAAATATTATACTATAATTTTTAGGCGAACATGACACTGCCTTATTTCGAAAAAATTACCTTTTCAAATTTTCCTAAAATGGAATATTTTCCATATTACGAGTATTTTCCACTAAAAAAATTCCTACTCCAAGAACCCCTATCCAAAGAGGATGTGAATGTTTTTCAGAAGCTTCGTATGACATTCTTACATCTTTGTTCATCAATCTCCACTATGACACAGTCCAACAACCTATGCAAATCAGCTAAGGTCCTTATAACCCTCTTTGCACATTAGGATTTCATATTTTCAAGCTTAATTTACTTATTTATTATTTCAGTATTCATTTATTTACTACAAACTTGCATTAGATTAGGATATTATTTTACATTTTAGCATAATCAGAAGGTATGAAGACGTTGGAGAAAAAGTAGCTTGTTATATACACTGCGCACCTTGTTATTTGATTGGAGGAGACTTGTACAAAATGGGAAGAGATTAGGTTTTTGCATCGTTGTGTGCTAGAACATGAGCACCGTGTCATTATGAATGAGGCTTGTGGTGGAATAACATGAGGTCATTACATTGGTGATGCTATAACACTTAAAATTATAATGGCTAGACTTTGGTGGGAGACATTTTATAAATATACTAATGAATATGTCAAGGCATGTGACTATTGTCGAGTTCCTTGGGAAGCCTAGACATAGAGATGAGATGTCGTTGCAACCCATAGAAAGCGCAGAGCCTTTTGAAAAGTGGGATATTGATTTTTTAGATCTTATTCCACCATCCATGTGTAGGACTGGTGCACGTTACATTATTACTTGCAAAAACTATCTCGACAAGGTGGGTAGAGGAAACACCTAAAAGGATTGTAAAACATCCACAATAGTAAGGTTCTTTTGGTAAAATATTATTAGCAGGTATGGCTTCCCATTAAGCTTGACAAGTGATAGAGTAACTCATTTCTTAAATGAGAGAATAAGAATTCTATTGGAAGATTTTATGGTGGCACGCCATAAGGCTACTCCTTATCACCCACAGACTAATGGAACTGGATAAGCTTTCATAAATATTTTGGGACAAAATTTTACAAAAATTTGTAATGTTGAAAGAAAAGATTGGGATGATAAAGTGTCAGTTGTATTTTAGGCATACATGACCACTTATAAAAGGTTGAGAAAGGCCACACGTATTAATTTTTTGTTTGGCACGTAAGGCGTACTACGGTTGAATTCATGTTACCATCCCTACGTATTGTGCGCAGTGGAATTGATTATGAACAAGTTGTGGAAGAGCACGTTGAAAAGTTGATATAATTGGATGAGTGACATTGACAAGTTGATATAATTGGCACATTAAGAACAAGACATTTGAAGTTGGAAAGATGGTCCTTCTCTATGAATCCAAGTTTGCATGCCACCGGGAAATTAAAGGTGCATTGGTTGGGACCTTTTGGTGTAACCAAGATAATTGAATCAGAGCATGTTAGTTACGTGCATTAGATAAGACTATGTTGCCTAGTTACTTCGAGTGGTAGTAGGTTGAATCCCTTATATAAGTAAGGCTTCTTGGTGTTTGGAATAAGGTAGTATTTCCATTTAGATTAGATTTCCTTTCATGTGTTTCTTTACAATTGTTATGCTTTCTTATTTTATTTACTTGTTTTATTGTAATAAGCATACTTGCGCATAGGAAGATGATTATAATCTAGTGATTTCATGTACAAAGGACTGTGTTTTAGTGTGGGGTGAACCATGTGCAAGTGCACGAAAGAAGAAATTATTGGCATCAAGATTTATACAAGTTTGCGTGGTTAAGGGTTTTCTCTAAAGTATTGTCATGAAAGAAGATTGTGCTATAGGTGCTCTTAAGGAGATTGCTTAGACTAAAGACGCATGAGAAGAATTATCATGTTGTGTAACACAAAGTAGGCAATGACATGATGAACTACTTGGTATATAGCACGGAGGATTATGTACTTGACACGAGGAGGTGCACGTAAGGAGGTCTATGGCTTGGAAAGTAGTAAGGCGTGCCAGAAGGTTATGACTGTAGTGTGTGAAAGGGATTTGAGTGATAAATTAAAAAGTGGAAAAGATGTTTTATTAAGAAAATATCTTTAAAAATTTAAAAGTGATAAAAAGCGTGTTGTGAGTGGAAAAAATAAGTCGGTGGAGTATGAAAAAATTATAAAAGGGGGAGAATCGATTTATTTGTTACCTTGCATTTGATAGAGTTTGAGGAATTGAGCTAACAATCAATTTGGTGTGATAGAGTAGCGTGCATGAATTTTTTTATGTGTGGATCCTTTGTGGAAGTAATTTTTAGCGAAGGTTGAAGTACAAATAATGACATAAGCATATAGGTGTTTGCAGATTTAGAAGTAAAACAGCTAGGGTTTACAGATTCTTAGGTATGGGAGATTGTTTAGGGCATAATTTTTAGGAGTAATGGCACCAAAAAGAGGAACTACAACATCCCAGAAGGAAGGGAAAACCCTGCATGAAGAGGGTGGAGGTTTAAGTCGAGGAACCTCTAGAATATATCTAATCTTAGATGTAGTACCCTCTGGAGTATTTAGGGTTCGGACATGGAATTCACAACTCAAAAGTGCAAAATCTATGAATTTAACCATCGGGCTCGAGAAATGAAGCAATGTTAAATGTAGACATGTTTTGAGAACTACCAAGGAAGAAGGGAAAGTGTTGGTAGATGATTCAATAAGGAAAATGTTGGAGAAGGTAGGGGTCCTCCAGTTGTTCAAGCTACCCTTCTTTACGAAGCCCACATATTTTTTCTAGTGGATCATGTCTAGGGTACATGAGGATTACTTCCATTTTGTGGGCTAAAGGATGAGATATACAGCCCATCTATTCGAATAGGTCATAGGTTTGAGAGGAATAGAGGAGGACATGGAATTGGATTTATGTTTCGGTGAGAAGATCGAAGAATTAGCTATCAAATTGCAGTATGAAAAAGGAGGAAGGGCCATGAGCATTGATAAACTCATAGACCCTACAATTAGAGTTGCATCTAGACTCATGAGTTTTAAATTAGGTACCTCAGAGATATGGATAGACGTAAATAAGAAATTTCTTTATATTGTGCACGGGGTGGCACACAAAACCCAATACATCGTTGGAATACATTGTGAATGGAATCATAGAGGAGGCCAAGGTGCATAATGAAGAGGGAACAAAGATAACTTGGGGCTCGATCCTCCTACTTATTTTATTATGGGAAATTGGGGTTCCAGATGGTTTAGATGAGGATATGTGGGTTTACCCACCAGTAAACAAGTCCCTTGTAGTTCAATTCACTAGCTACACTTGTGATGACATGATAAAAAATGTATATAATGCAAGAATAGATAACTAGTACAATATGTTGCATGCGGATTTTGAAATACGAATGGAAAATCCCACATGAATTACCAATGGAGCTTAGAGAACAAGAAAATTTTTCATTAATGCAACACAATAGTATTACATGCTTTGGAATGTAGGATGGGGAGATGGGCCCATTGTGCAAACTAGCGTTTACATTTACAACTAGATATTTAAAGTACGTGGTGAATAGGATTAAGGACACGTAGAAGTTGACCTTTGATGCTGATAAAGAGGATTCTAAATTTCATATCTTGTGTGCCACCTAAAGGTATGCCTCTAGGCTCGCATATGTGGAGATGTTAGAACCAAATACTTTGGACTTGCACCTTTGATTGAACGTCATAATAAATGGGATAATATGTAGAGTTTTTTTCATCTTGAGGTTAAAATCACAAGGTGGAGTAGAAATAGAATTCATGGATTCTTGTCTTCCATATCACAGGAGAACTATTATACCACCTTTGACGAGAATGCACAAAGATACTCCGAAAAAAGAAGAGGAAGGTGGGCTTGACCACTCACGAAGAAATTAAATGTACTTGTATAAGAAGGAAGAGTGGCGATGGTGTAATACCATCTCAACCACCTAAGGAATTTATAGAGGAGATAAAAGTTAAGCATGGAGGATCTCAATTCATCTCCAGTGAGGATTCCAGTGAGGAAGAAAAGGGAGAGACTTTGTTGGAAGAGCTTGAGCACAAATGCGGCGAGCATTTGGAAAAGAAGAACATAGAGTAAAAAAATATTATGGTGCCACAAAGGTGTAAAAGAGTAAAAGTATACCTAAGGATAACACACATGTGTATGATGAGGCACAAAAGGGAAAAGAGAGTTATGATACTTATGTCATCGGGGGAAGACAAGGGCGGAGAAGGTGGGACTAGCATAGGCATATTTACTCGAAGAAACAAAGAACAAAGGTGATATTAATAAGGAATTAGTGGAATCCCAAGTCACCACACATGGAATTTGTAGATGACCCTAAAAAGGTCCTAAGGGCACAGTTCAGAGAGCACGTTCCCAAATTATATGACTGGGACCTCATGGATAAACATGGTGTGGTCTCGCGCAGAAGGAAGATATTATCCTAGAACTTGCATACAAATGTGGAGGAGCCTGAGTTTGAAGTAAGTGATAATTCTCTCTGTTTCATTGAATTAAAGTGTGAGCCAACAAAGAATTCCAAGAAATTAGACCCCATGTACTTAACATATGAACAATCATGTAATGCCTTAAATAAGTTAGCCACGAATGTTACGCATAGAAATTTGGATGTAGGTGTCACCTTACAAGTAATGGTGGGGGATACGAAGAAGAAAGATCGGGAGATTGAGAATATTAATAAGGATATCCATAGAGAAAAAAGTGGACCAAGGAGGCATACGACATGGAAATCACATTAGTAAAGTATATTTTAGGTCAATGTCCATCCTTGGTGAGCTAGGAAAGAAATGATTATAATGATGAGATGGAGTATCTTGAGGACTGGTTGGAATGCTTCTAGGGAACATTAAAAGTGGTGTGGGGCCAATAATGAAGATGTAGCAAAGGAAAAGGAAATGAATAAGGTAGTTGTTGAGGTAAGGATTATTGAACTTGAGGACTTGTTCACATAGCTCAAGGAGGAAAGTAGTAAGGTTTACTTGGATTTTAACAGTGTACTGAAATTTTACCCTATCCTTAGTGTGAGAATAAGTAATAAAGAATTAGATATCAAATATATATAGGAAAAGACACCAAAAAACAATATAGAGCACACTAAGGTTATGGTCGAGCTATCGAGCAAAAAGAGTTTATTAAGGCCAAGAAAGATAATCTAGATCTCTGGATTAAGTAGTTTCGAGAACATGGTGATTGAGCACATGGATGTTTGATATTAGAAAGTGTAGAAGCAGCGCTTGGGAAGGCACTAGAGGAATTCAAGGAGTGGAAGGAATTAGAGGGAGATTTGAATGTTGAGTTCCCGAGCTTCTTCAAAATCATGAGGCTTGATATGATCCTTGTACATGAGAAGTAATTATTTTGGGAATTGCATTATTTATTCATTTATTTATTATTTATACATTCTTCGAAGAAACAATGTGGAAAAATAATTTCCAAGGATGACAATCCAAATTAGTGTGGGGTAATGTTTCACAGCCAAATTGACTAAGTACATGTTGCGCTTGAGGATCTAAGCGCACACAGAGACATGTGCGAAGGGGCGTGTGTGGGTAAAATGGATAGTGCACGAAGGCTCATGCCCGAGAAAGGTAACTTTGGGAATTATCTAATTTTGTAAAACATGGGATAAAAATAAAAGGACCGAGTTAGAGTGTTGATCAAGAAATTATTCAGATCCAGAGAAAAGCAAGGAGACTTGGAAGCCAAGGAAAGTCTATTTTTGGGTAAAGCACATGCGAGAACAAAGATGAAGGTTCATGCATGGATCAAAATATTAATAGGGACAAAGTACCTATTATTTATACAATAGTCTATTATTATTTGATGTACAAAAGCATGCATGTAGTCTATTTTGAGCATGTGGTCTATTTTGAGGATTCATGGGCGGTGAAGGGAAAGTCCCCACCCCTACACACACACACACACACACACACACACACACACACACACACACACACACACACACACACACACACAGAGAGAGAGAGAGAGACTATACCCTTGTTTTGGTACCATGTACCATCTTAGAGTCTAAGTATAGTCTTGGAGTCTTGCACACAGATCATGGCCTAAGGTTTTATGCTTGAGCATGTTTTGACACATTGGTATATGTATTCAACTTCTATTATGTAGGAATTTTTTTATAATGGAATATGGAGGATGGATTATGGTCATTGATGTGTCTGAATATGGTGATTACATGGTACAATTGATCTTAACTATTATCTGATCTCGTATGTTTCCTTATTACACGTGTTTCAATATAAGCTCATGATATGATATATGCAATGTTTTGTACTTGAATGATTTCTTTGATAATGGTTATTATGGATATGTATGCTAACATCTTGACAAACATCACAAAGGAGGGACTGGTAGCTTCACATGCTTGAGTAAGCATTCGATCCATCCGAATGAGATGTCGATGAGTATAGCATTTGAGTGAGAAAATAGAGATACTACAATAATGCTAGATGTGTGATTTTGCATGGTAAAAACTAGTGTTTGAGAAAGAATTTATTTAAATTTATTAGTAGATGGTTGCATTTGAGATGGAAAATACATTGGAGGCATGGATGCAACTATAAAGGAAAATATATCAATGGCATTTATTGGCTGAATACTATTCACCATAGGGATTTTCACCAAACAAGTTTTAGTACTAGTGCTAGGAATTTATCATTTATTTTGTGTGAAAATATACTTTTAAACCATTACTTTTCAAAGCATTTAAAAAAAAAAAAAAAAAATCATTCTAAAGGGTTTAAACCCATCCTAGAAGTTGAAGTTTATAAAATTTGGCATGATAGTATTTTCCTTAATATATTTTTATAAATTGCATACTTAGTTTACTCTTGTTAAATTTTAATTAAGACACGACGTTTTCTTCATCTTTTTTTCATGGAATTTCTCTAGATGAATATATAACCTTCAACTTGAAATTAAGAGTATACTTTCAAATTTGATCATTGAAAGCAAGGCACAGTCAACATTATAATATAAAGAAAGAAATTTCTTGGCTTGAATCACTATGCACTCAAACATTTCATGCTCCATCCATTTGTTCTGTAATGAAAGTTGATGAATTTCAATTTCAATAGCTATTTGTGGTGAAAATTTTGTAAGTGAAAATGTTTTAAATAAATTCATGATTATCAACATCATATAGAAGGTTGTTTCACTCAGGAATGACTCGTTCCTAGAGAAAGCAGATAAGAGTTATGGTGCTTGGAGGAATACTGTAGAATGTCGAGATGGTGTGCGCGTCAGTAGAGAAAGATCGGGCCGATGCGAAGAACTCCTTTTTGTCTTGGAAGGACTACTGCGAATAAGAACACAAGACCACAAGATTTTAATTAGACAATAAATGAGGGAAGCGCCTTGGGCCTGGGAAATATAAAACTTCCTTTCGAAGGTGGTCGGTTCCCCTGCTAATATGAATTAACAAAAAGGCGTAAAGTATCAATTAAATTGTTTCGTTGAACTAGGTAGGGAAAGGTGGTTTTGGTTTTGATCGGAGGAACCGATGGCGATTCTTGATAGCCGATGCTCATATCGATAGCCGATCTTGGTTCTTGCGATCGATAACCGATACCGGTGGGTTCTAGGATCTTCTTGGTAGCTATGGTGTTTGTAAGGCTGGTTTATGGATGATATTAGGAAATGAGATGATGAGGGGTAAAAGAATGACAGTTAGATGCAATGGCACGTTGGGTAGTGGATTCAGAAACGGATTTAGGAGGATTTGTGATTCAAAGAGCATAAGAAATGTTATAACAGAGGACATGCAAGATATGACTTACTGGTTTTGACGAAGATGCAAGTTGATCTCCTCTACTGCAAGCACTTCTGGTTTCTTCACTCGTCTTTGCTTGGTTAAGTGAAGATCTGGACTCTGTTTTTCGCTCGCAATGCTCTCTGTTGATCCGAAATCCTTTGGTGATCTCAAAAATGAAATTTCGATCCATTGTTTTGGTTTGGGAGCCCATTTACGAGGAACCGATGGGTTACGTGTGGCACGGGCGGTCGAGTAGGAACCGGCATCGGTAAGGAAAAAGTAGGCTATTTTTAGTAAAATAGCCCACCTTCCCCTTTTCTCCCAAGAGAGAGATCGATTACGGGCTTGGTCAAGTGGCTAGAAGGTCGGCTTTGGGTGCGAGTAAGGAGGCATTAGTTATGGATGTGAGTCTAGACCAAGTCATGGGTCTTAATTAGGTTAGTTTAGGGTTAGGGCTAGGTCATGATGAGGTGGCAAAGTGAGGTGGCGGGTAAGGTGATGTGGACTTATCAATTATAAGGTAATTAATAAATAATTGTGTAAGGTTTAGGTGATGAGGTTAGATTGCGAGATGAGATGCGGGTCACAAGGGGTCGTAAGACACAAATTTGGTGTCTACATTAGCCCCTTATTGTCGTGTAGCTTGTTTTGTAAAGCTGCACGGACAATAATATGAAGTGGTTACTCCTGTTAAGGGTATAGGTAATCCCCCTCAAATCTATCACAGATTGAGTGAACGGGAAATCAGGGATAGGATTGATAACGGGTAAATGGGGTAGAGGGGATGGTAAGATGGTGGGGTAGGTTCAAGGAAGCAGACGCATATTGAAATGCCATAGTACGACTAGGGTACGTGATTTGACGAGCAAACCAGCAGTGCAGAGGCAAAGGTCGATAGTTTATCAAACAAGGGTGATATAATCCTGGTATCAAGGCATAGGAAGTAGCCCGGGGTATATAACGGGTGAGGTAAGGTACGAGAACGTTTAGGCATGTTCGGCGGTGCAAAAGGTTGGTTTGGTTGAGATAAACGTCACGGTCAGGTGCTGGGCAAAGTTGGTCGGCAGATCAAGTCGAGGACCCTAATCATGCTAAAACACAAACAAGTGAGCTCGATTGAACAAAAAACTACCGGATGGGTGGATAAAAGTGTATGGTGTTGATTTTGGGTAAGGGATGGACGTGGTGCGGCCGTGGGTCGGGCCAAGTTGTTGGGTTGCGGCCTTGGGTCGGGCCAAATAGTGAGGGCGAGGCCTTGGGTCGGGCCAATTGGTAGGTTGAGGCCTTGGGTCGAGCCAAATTGGTAGGGCGAGGCCTTGGGTCGGGCCAAAGGGGTAGGGCGAGGCCTTAGGTCAGGCCGAATAGGTAGGTTGAGGCCTTAGGGCGGGCCGAATAGGTAGGTTGAGGCCGTAGGTCAGACCAAATTGGTAGGCGAGGCCTTGGGTCGGGCCAATGGGTGGGTAGAGGCGAGGCCTTGGGTTGGGCCGAATAGGTAGGTTGAGGCCTTAGGTCGGGCCGAATAGGTAGGTTGAGGCCTTGGGTCGGGCCGAATAGGTAGGTTGAGGCCTTAGGTCAGACCAAATTGGTAGGGCGAGGCCTTGGGTCGGGCCAAATGGGTAGGGCGAGGCCTTGGGTTGGGCCGAATAGGTAGGTTGAGGCCTTAGGTCGGGCCGAATAGGTAGGTTGAGGCCTTGGGTCGGGCCGAATAGGTAGGTTGAGGCCTTAGGTCAGGCCGGACAAGTGAACAAATGGTGTGCAGCAAAGGTGGATAGAGGCGATATTGGTGAAAAAGAGGCAAGGAGTAAATAAGGGCAAAGAATGGGGTGAAAGTTGGGTAGAGAACCGATGTCGATTCTGCATGACCGATATCGGTTAAGGGACCGATACCGGTTCCTTAGGGCAAAATGAAACCGATATCGGTGAAAGGCGAAAAACCTATAAAAAGAAAAATACGGCTTGTCATTGTCACTTTTGTTATTTGCAAACCAAATCGACTTGTCTGACGTGGAGAGTTGAGATTAGAGGCTTGATTGAGTGAGGTGGAGCTATTGTATTGGTGGAGAGAGTTGATAGTGGGCCCGATTAAGGAGGAGGCAACAGTTGATTGGCCGGGGACCCAGCAGATCAGGATTGGAGCCATGGCACGAGCGGGGAGAGCTGGAGGGCTGGACCGGATGGACCGCTACCACCCATCCCACCTGCACGACGTGTCGTCGTTCGGGTAGATTCGAAACTCTTTAATTTGGTGATTTGGTTGTATGATGCTAAATTGGGGGTTTGGGTAGGAATTAACCTTTTTGAGGAAATAATGAGAAAATGGAAATGATTTGAAAAAGGGAGAGGGTAGATAGGCTAGATAGGCTAAGGTGGGTAGGTGGGTAAGTTTTTAGGGTATTTGGGTGGGTAGATGGGTAGAAATAGGTAAAAAATGGGTTTTGGGGGCCACGCGGGGGTTCGGCTCCGGGAGAAGACGATGGACCGATGTCGGTCACACTAGCGGCCGACATCGTCGCACAATTTTAGGGAAAGGAAGTATTGTTGGTGACCGGCGTCGGTCATGTATCGGCCGGCATCGGTGGCTTGTGTGTTTTGGTTTGTGGGTTGTGTGTGGGTGGGTTGGTTGTTTTGGGTTTTGGGTTGGGGTGGGGTGGGTGTGGGTTTGTGGTGGGGCTTGGGTTGGGTTGTGGGTGGGTGTGGGTTGGGGGTGGAGAAGGGTTTGGTGTAGAGTTGGGTTGGGTTATGGGTGGGTGTGGGTTTGTGTGGGGGTTGGGTTGGGTTGTGGGTAGGTGTGGGTGGGGGTGGAGAAGGGTTTGGTGTAGGGTTGGGTTGGGTTGTGGTGTGGGTGTGGGTTTGTGTGGGGGTTGGGTTGGGTTGTGGGTCGGTGTGGGTGTTGGGTTGGGGGTTTGTGTGTGGGAGTTGGTTTTGTGTTGGGGTTGGGTTGCATGTGTTTTGTTTGGGTTTTGTTTTTGTTGGTTTTGGGTGGGATGGTTTTGGGTTTTTAGGGTGGTAGGTTGCTAGAGGGGGGTGGTAGAGAGTCGGGGTATGGTCGGGGGGATAAAAAAGGGTGTTTAGATGATAAAGTAGATGTTGTAATAAAGAGTAGGTCTAAGGATGTGGGTTGGTTTTGCAGGCACGTCAGCAGTTGACGATGCGGGATAAGATGCCCCATTGCTGTTAGTGCGGATGAGGCCACACGTATCTGCGGCTCATTGGGCCATCATGCGCGAGGTGGGACTCGGTGGAGTCAGAGTACGAGCGATAGAGAGAGATCACGGCGATGGTCGCCCCTCATTGAGAGATGGGATCCGGCGACCAATGTGTTCCATCTCCCGACTGGGGAGATGACCGTCACATTGGAGGATGTGTATCGCATCCTTCGGTTACCTATCGAGGGAGAGGCAGTCTTCCAGGTAGATTCAGAGACTGCCATGGACAACATACTGCAGGTTTTTGGGGATGCAGCCGCGCTACTGACCTACCATAGCGCGAGTATCGGGTACGGTGACATGTACCGTGCGCATCGACACGAGACACGACTGGCTGTGTTGATGATGGTTGGGATCACCTGCTTCGCCCTCCCGGACTCAGAGGGAGGCCGCTTCCCACGAGCATTGATGGGGGTGCTGCTTGAGATGGTGGAGGAGCACACCTGTTACGCCTGGGCACCAGTATATCTGGTGCAATTGTACAGGGAGCTATGGGGCTATCGCGGAGAAGCGGTCGGTATTTGCTCTACATTTTTGTTGCATTGTTGGGCATACGAGCACATCGTATGCATCAGGCCAGTAGGGTTACCCCAGCAGCCAGGGCCACAGGTCATATACCGATATGGCTTTCAGAGGTGGTTGGGGGTCGTGGGCCAGCCACGAGCAGTTGTTGCAGGTCGGGATGTGGCATACTATAGACATTTGCTAGAGGGCCTTACAGCAGTAGACATTGTATGGAGACCCTACAGAGGTCACCACCCTGGCAGAGGAGCCCGCTTACAGTTGCGCCTAATCCAGTACACATTCTGGATAGCAGGACGGAGGCCGGGAGAGTACGAGCGGATACCCCTGAGAGAGGGTACGCAGGCAGATGGGGCTGCGACAGGACGAGCCACCTCCCTTCCCTCAGTACAGGAGGGATGATGTAGAGGCCCCACTGCCTGCACCACAGCCTTTGGATCCAGATTGGGTAGCGGAGAGGTCAGCAGGTGAGGGTGTAGATGATGCTGGGTGCACGGGAGCATACAGGGTGTGGTGGGGCAGGAGAGAGAGCGGCCAGATAGTACGCACCGCTGCACTGCCAGAGACTTGGCTGCGATTATAGGAGAGAGATCAGCTCGGGGTGGAGTGCAGCTCTTACGAAGGCAGCTAGCTGCAGCGCGAGCACGATGTATAGGTGTCTTACGAGGGCGGTAGCCCGAGCTCAGCTCGAGCACGAGCACGAGGCACGAGGCGGCACCACCACAAAGCACCACAACCACGAGTGCGAGTACAGAAGGCTGCACACAGTACGGCACCACCGCGGCCACAGGCACCACCAGCAGCACCAGCACAGGCTCAGGGGGCATTGGTTGTAGGTGCCAGGGGACCAGCCCCAGCTCCGTCAGTGGCTCGAGAGCGCTATATGGAGGTTAGAGCAGAGGCCCGATATTATCAGGATATTCTTGATGGTACCGGAGTCGAGTATCAGGCTTATGCAGCGCATAGGGCAGAGACCTCTCACAGCCAGAGATCTCAGGGAGGTGCAGCCACAGCTGGCGTGTCCGTGACGGGCAGGAGGCGAGAGGCACCACAGGGACCAGCGGGGAGAGGTGCCGAGGGCGGTGGGGAGAGCTGAGAGATCCCAGACATGGTTGTTGTATTTTAGAGATGGGCACCGGTCTGCGAACCGGGTGTATTGATAGAGGCCTGCGTGCCTATGTATTATTCATGTATTCATTCATTCATTTATTGTATACCGGCCTGCGAGCCGAGTAGGGGTTGTATAGTGGATACCGGTCTGCGAGCCGAGTATATAGCTATTTTTGATACGAGGGACCGGCCTGCGAGCCGAGTCGAGATTTTTTGACAGTTATTGCGGCCTGCGTGCCGGCTTTGTTGTATGATGAGATCACAGAGGCCCCGATGTAGGGCACATTGTATTTTTGAAAACTTATATATATATATATATATATATATATATATATATAGAGACGATGTTTTGATCCACATGCAGTGTTCAAAATGTGTTTAAATATTTGGTTAATGGCTGGTAATATATAGAATGTGTGATGAGTTTAATTGACATGTTGATAGATGGATGATCTTTGAGGTTTTTGTTTTTTTGTACGTATATATGAATGTCATGTTATGTGATGAATTGGTGGTTTTGTGACATTGTGATATATGTAACTGATGAGTTGGATCCAAATGATGTATAGATTGATAGTTTCTTGATATCCGTAGTTGATGGTTTGTGTATTTGTATAAAATAAATGATGTTAATGAAATTGTAATGCTATGTGTGGTGGATGAACAAATGTGGTAAATTGTGTTGTTTATGCAGGAAAAGAGGCGGGCGCGACAAAAATTTAGGTGAGAAATGAAGAAAAGAACGCTGTTGAGAAAAGATAGGTGTGTAACCGATATCGGTTAGGGAACCGATATCGGTAGCTGATAGACCGATATCGGTTAAGTAACCGATACCGGTTACTTAGGTATGAGCTTTTCTAAAAATAGAAAAGCTAGGGTGGCAACTTAAGTTTTAATTTTAGAGCCATGCAAGAGGTTAAATACGTGAACGCGACGCTTTTTGATGACTGAGACAGGTTTTTGCATGAGAGATTTGAGTGATAAGGAGAAAAGAGACAAGGAAAGTGAATGTGATCCGAGATTCAGAAGGCAGAAAGACAAAGTTGAAAAGGGTGGTGATCATGGCAGAACGAGGAGAAGCATCCAGCAGGCAGGGACAAGAGGGAAGACAAGGGCCACCTCAAGCTGCTGCAACCCAAGAGGTAACGTTTTGTTTGTGATTTGACTACTGCATGTTTTGTGAATAAGATGGGGGAGAGTAGGTGGGTAGATATGAGAAAGAAAACATGATAACAAGGGTTGCAGGTGAGGTAAGTGTTACGGGGTAGGCAATCAGGGGTTTCAGGTATGTTTGTATGTATAAAAAGGAATAAACGAGCAAATTATTGTCGTAGGTGGTTGTTTTTAGGGAAGGTGTATGTAATTGACAGTGACCGGTAGCGGTTAGGAGGAACCGGTATCGGTTACTGAACCGATACCGGTTATGTATGGAGGAATTTCCAGAATGTTTGAAAAACCCTGACGGATTGAATGGTTGTTTGTTGTTTTGGTGTATGCAGGCAGAGGCAGGGTTGAGGATGAATGATAGTGTGCCAGCGCTGTTGTCATGAATCCGAGCGGATGTAACACCAGTGGAATGGACATTGATAAATCGTTTGGGGTTAAGTGGAATCCGTTATTATTCACGAATCGCACGTAACCATGGTATGTTACAGGCGTTGATTGAGAGATGGAATCCCGAGACAAATACCTTTTATCTGCCAACAGGGGAGATGACAGTAACATTGGAAGATGTGTTCCGTATTTTGAGACTCCCTATTACAGGAGAACCAGTATATCAGGCACTACCTAGCGCGGCACGGGGAGCGATAACAGCAGTATTTGGTCCATACACATGAGATTTGACACAGCGAGGTTTATCCTTTACGTATGGGGTAATGTATACGGCACACACACCACGAGGAGACAAGGTTAGCAGTGATATTAATGATAGCGGTAGGGTATTATGCATTACCGAGGGCAGAAGGAGGAAGATTTCCAAAGGCATTGATGTGTGTTATCTGGGAGATGGTAGAAAGGAACGTTACGTTTGCATGGGCACCTGCATATTTGGCGAGAGCTATACAGGGGTTTATGGGCTTGTAGGTGAAATCACGGGGCGGCTATTTGGATTGTTCATACTTATTACCTTTGTTGGGCCTATGAGCACATTGTTTGTGTGTGCGACAATAGGCCAATCCCTCGGCGGAGAGGCCGGATCTGAGAGGTTGGGATTCAGACGATGGGTCCAGACAGAACAAGAGGCAAGATCTCAGGCCGTGACGGGTGACATTGAGTATTACAGGCAGGTATGGGAGAGAGTGACGGTTGTGGATATCTGTTGGAGGCCTTACGGGAACTATATGGTAATAGAGAGCATAGCTGAGGAGTTAAGGGGTGTAGAGCGAATGAGGTGGATCGCGGGGCACAGGCCAGGTGAATATGAGAGGATTCCTATAGATCGCGTGCGGCGAAAATTTGGATTTGTGCAGGATATACCCCTGGCTTATAGACCATATATGAGGATCGACGCAGAGGCAGTACTCTCACCTCCCCAGCCAACACCTCTAGAAGGTCCTGAAGAGGTAGCGGCCGATCGCGAGGTAATGGGCAGCGAGGCAGCAGAGGCCTATAGATTATGGTGGGCAGCGGAGCTGCGAGGTATATGTGATTGTCGACATATTTGTGATTACAGTAGAGAGAGGATCGTCTGCAGCGTTTAGTTGGCAGCTCAAAGCGAGTGAATGAGACAAGAAGATTGTTAGTGGTTGCGAAGTCACGAGCAACGAGACTAGAGGCTGGAGTTCTCCATGCGAGAGGGCGTATTCAGATGTTACAGGAGAGATTGGCAGATCAGTGGGCGGTACCAATAGCCGTGGTACCTTTGAGGACAGAGAGGCCCGGCGAGAGGGGTCGACGATCATGATCATCACCTAGTTTGGGATGAGGCGTGAGGGTCTGAGTAAATGTTAGCAAGGTATAAGAATAAATAAGGATGCCGACCTGCGTGTCGATGATAGAGAAGATGTATTTGTTTAACATCTAAATAAAACTGAATATGTATGGTGATTTGAGTTATGATAATAATAAGAATGTTTGCGTTGTGACTTTTGGTGTTTTGAAAAAGGATAAAGAGGAATGTGATTAAATAGAAATACACATAAATATTTATTATACCACACATGATAGATTATGGTAGGGGATGGTCGAGCTAACCTTGGGAGATCCCCATGTCTCGAAGTGCTGCCTACATAGCCCATTGCACAAAGCAAGGAGGGGCCTCAGACCGATGTAGTTCTCCCTTAGGATCAGGGAGAGGCGAATTCAGGCAATTTGGTACGGTTTAGGCAATTGGTTGGTTGGTAAAAATATTAAGATTGGTAAAGGTAAGGTTGATGGTGTTGGTAATGAATTGGTGATGTTGTAAAAGGTATAAGGGAAGCGAAGGTTAGCCTACCCAAGTAGAAGGGAACCATGTCCTGATTAAGGTCAACACACAATCCTAGATGCGAGGCAAAGCAGAAAGAGTGCTCCGTAGGTGAAAAGAGCTAAACAAACCACACAACGTAGAACGAGCTTGGAGCCCTAGGTACCGTGCATAGACGAGAAGTCAATAGGTGAAAAGAGTTGTGTGATCACAATATATCGAGTGTACATTACGTCCCTTGAGTTGAAACAAATGGTGAGGTGAGGTGGATGGTATAGTGAGGTGCGAGAGAACTAATTACAAAGTGAGTGTTACGCGAAAGAGAACCTACCCTAAATAGACAAGTCCATGACTCAAAAGTTCTTTTGAATGAGGCTTTTATTTTATTGAATGTAGGCGATCGATGCGGGAAGTCTACAAGGAGATTGATTGTTTTATTCTTGAGGTCTTCACGAAGTGATCAATGCGAGAAGCTTCGATAAAAAAGGCTGGCCATGTATAGCTGTCCTTCGAGGGAAGCGATCTATTTATAGTAGCGAGATATGATTTAAATGCATAAGTTGTCCTTGAGGGAGCAGTCTATATATATAATAGCATCAATAGTTTTTGGCATATAGCTGTCCTTCGAGGGAACAGTCTATATATAATTTAGATAGCTAGATGTTCTTTTGGCGTGAAGCATCTAGTTTGGTAGGAAGTTTGACTCAAGAAAATCCCATAAGAATACGGCTTATTTTAATTCTTTGAAGTCATGGACTAGACTAAAAAGGGAAAGGCGTCGTCAAGGGGAGGTGAGAATCAAACTATGTGAGCTTGATTGTTATTATGAGGTGTAGGAAACAGAGTGTATGTAGTGGTATGGGAGCTCAAGGGACGAGTAGTAGGCGGATAAGAAGTGATATAACACTAATTTCAACAATAGAATGGTCGAAGATGCAAGGCATTAAGGGGCTCAGGCTCGGGTTTACCATTAAGCGAAGCTAAGCGATAAGTACCGAGATCCATAGGTGTGAGTGATTATATAAGGCCCAATCAATTGGGAGCAAATTTTCCACGTTTGCTCTTTTCTAGTTTGGTTACATGTTGATTCTCTTTGAGGACAAGATCACCAACCTTAAAGGTACGCTCATGAAGTCGCTTATCATAAGCACGTTTAATGCGTTTTTGATAGATTTGAAGGTGATCAAGAGTTTGTAGGCGGCGTTCGTCAAGAAGCTCAATTGGGCTAACCGCTCTTGGCGGAAATCATCGTTGGTGAGAATATCACGAAGAGATATTCTAAGGAGAGGTATTTGTATTTCGAGAGGCAAAACAGCCTCGATGTACCGTATACCGAAAAGAAAAGGTGTGGCATTAGTAGAGTACGAATGCTAGTACGATAAGCCCAAAGGGCAAAGGGAATGTGATCGTGCCAATTTTTGCCGGAGTCATTGACAACTTTCATGAGGATTTTGGTTAGGGTTTTATTAGAAGATTCAGCCTGACCATTGGCCTGTGGATAGTAAGGTGATGAGAAACTAAGTTTGATACCAAAGTTGTCACAAAGGTCTTGTAACTTGTTTTTAAAAAATTTACCATTATATCTGTTATTAGGCGATGAGGAATACCAAAAGCGGCGAGATAATGTGATGGTTAATGAACTCGACGATTTTTCTTTTTGATTGAAATGAGTGGAATAGCCTCCACCCATTTTGTGTAATATTCGGTTTGTGATTATCCAACGGTGGCGTTTGAAGAGGTCGGGTGAATCTCACCAATAAGGTCTAAACCCCATTGTGAAAAGGGCCAAAAATCTCGGCGACTGGAGCGGGTGGCTAGGAGTATGTTGAAGGTTGGCATGTTCTTTGACACATAACACAACGCTTAACATATTCGTAGCGATCGTTATTGAGAGTAGGCCAATAATAACCAAGGCGAAGGATTCGTTTGGCCCGCAGCAAGGCGCTAAAATGTCCACCACAAATACCGTCATGGACCTGTTGGATGGTATGGGTGACCTCCGCGCCGGTGAGACATCGAAGGAGGATGCCATCGAAGCCGCGTTTATAAAGGAGTCCTCCCATAACAACATAACGAGAAACGCGTTTAAGAAACGCGCGTTTGCCAGTATTAGTAAGGTCAGGTGGGAGAATAGAAGTTGTAAGATAATCGTGAAATTGGTGGTACCAGGTATCCTGCGAACTAGTAGACACAGTATTTATCGTACAAACTACCGGGGTTGAATAGGATGGGACAAAAAGTTGTTGGACCACGACGAATAATTCAGAGTCAGTTGGTGCGGCGGGAATTTGCGAGGCTAAGCAAGCCATAGTGTCCGCAAATTTGTTAGTGGAGCGTGGAATGGTTTGTATAGAATAGTGAGTAAATAAGGCTAGAAGTGAATCCACGTAGTGTTTGTATTTTTGAAGTTCCTCATTTTTGCATTGGTAGACGCCCATAACTTGATTGACTACCAATTGAGAGTCGCCAAAAATGTTGATAGATTTGATGCCTAAGTGTAACGCAACTTGGAGACCCAGAACAAGGGCCTCGTATTCCGCTGTATTATTAGTGTAAGGGAAATCAAGCCGGAATGAAAGAGGCATAGGTTCAACGTCGAGAGGAATGAGAACAATGTCGGCTCCTCGCTTGTGGCGGCATTTAGATCCATCGAAAAAGAGGGTCATTTGATACGACTCTTCCCGGAGTGAAAGAGTGGCGATGAGTTCGTCGGGGAAGGTAAAATTGGTAAATTGTTCCCCAGGTAAAGGGGCCTCCGCAAGTTGGTCACCAAGAGTTTGTCCTTTGATTGACTTACATTTATGCGAATTCAAGGTCAAGGTCAGCGAGGATCATAAGCCATCGAGCGATACGTTGGTTTAGATGCGGTTTGGCGTACATATAATGAATGGGGTCTGTGTTGGTGATGACAAAAGTTTTGTGATTCAGGAGGTAATGTCGGAGTTTGGTGGCTACAAATGATAGGGCAAGGCACAATTTTTCTACATGTGTATACCTAGTCTCATAATCCACGAGGGTACGACTTATATAATAAACGGCCTGTTCTCGTCGTGCCGAATCCCGATGTGCGAGCATAGCACCTATAGCATGGTCAGTGGCGGAAAGATAAAGGTAGAAAGGGCGGTCGTCCTGGGGTGGGATAAGCACGGGTGGCTGCAAGAGATAGGATTTGAGAGCTTCGAAGGCTTGGTGACACTCCTCACTCCATTGAAAGGTAATGTCCTTTTTAAGAAGGTGATGAAAAGGTTGACACCGATCGAGAGTTGGGAGATGAACCGTCGGATAGATTGGAGCTTACCTTGTAAACTACGCAATTGTTTGAGATTTTGGGTGGGGGCATTTCTAGGATAGCTTTGACTTTAGATGGATCGACCTCAATGCCACGCAAAGAGACGATAAAGCCAAGAAGTTTTCCCGAAAGAACACCAAAGACACATTTCTTTGGTTGAAGGCGGACAGAATATTGTAACAGGCGATCAAAAATAATGGTTAAAACATCGAGATGTTCACTACGATGTTTAGACTTGCCGAGAAGATCGTCGACATAATCTTCAAGGATAGTGTGCATAATGTCATGAAAAATGTAGGTCATAGCCCGCTGATAGGTAGCACCAGCATTCTTAAGGCCAAATGGCATGACACGATAACAGAAGGTTCCCCAAGGAGTTATGAAGGTAGTTTTGTGTTGATCGGCAGGGGCAACCAAAATTTGGTTGTATCCTGAAAAGCCATCCATGAGAGAGAGCATCTCATGACCTGCAGTTAGATCAACAAGTTGGTCAATGCTAGGTAAGGGGAAGTCATCCTTAGGGCAAGCGAGGTTAAGATCCGGAAATCTTTGCATATCGAAGTCCCCTGTCGGCTTTAGTAGCGAGTGCGATGTTAGAAATCCATTGAGGATAGTCAATAGGCAAGATGAAGGAAAGCGAGAAAGGAGTCGTTGGAGCTCCTCTTTGACCAAGAGAGCAATGCGTGGATGCATTTTCTCAATTTTGTTTGATTTGGTTTGGAATCGGGGTTTAGAGTGATGTTATGGGGCAGCGATGGTAGGATCAATTCTGGCATGTCGGCGTAAGACCATGCGAAAGCTTGGTTGCGAGCACGGAGAAAGGTAGTAAAGGCGGCTTGTTACGATGTGTTAAGGGATTGTCCAATCTTCACAATGTGAGGATCCTCCTCCGTGTGGATGTTGATTTCTATAGTAGATTCATTCGGCATGGTTTGGGTTTGGATGGTAAGGCTCGTTGAATATAAGAATCATCCGTGCGAGGTAAGTGAGGATGGAGTCATCATCACGGCATTCAACAAAATTAATCAAAGGTGAATCCTCTTCGATCATGTGCGGATACGAAGGGAAGAGAAGATGGGTCCTCATTATCGCGTTGATAAGTGAGAGGACCTATGAAGATAGCATTTATGAAAAAAAAAAAAGTTAGGAGGGATGGATTCGGGGTCTATAGATTACGTGGGTGATGATGGCAAAGTGGGTGATGATGGTTTGGTAGGGCGGCGTCTTCTTCTTCGGAGATACGGTGACGGGAGGTGTCTCTGTGTAGGTGTTTCGGAAAACCAAGACCACTACGATCATTATGTTTACGGGTAGTCACGGGAATGAGTGTATGTCGGCCTTGTTCGTAAAGGCCAAAACCAAAACCTTTCCACGCGGCAGTGAGTCAAGAAGGTGAGGCGAAAGCGACGATTTGTCAAGTATTGAAAATCGGATTGGAAGGAACCACACCAAGAGGAGGTTCGGGGGTAATGGAGGATGCGTCAACACCCCCATACGTTAGGTTAGTGCGGTGATGGGGTGGTCGTAAGAGATTACCTCCCCACGCGACGGTCGTAAGTGGGATGTGCATGTAATTGTCCGTACTCTCTGCGGGGTAGGAAAGAACTAACGTTATATAGGCGGTACTCCCAGCGTAAGGCTTTGAAAAACATCTACTAAGGGGTCGGAGGTTGGAATGTTAGCTGCGGGAAGGGAAGTGGTTTTTGCGATGGTGGTTTCATCAGTTGAAGGCGTAGGCGCGGTTGAGGTGGATGGTTGAGGTACATTTGAAGAGGATGGTTGGGTTGAATGTATGGGTGTCTTGATTGGTATAAGCACATCGTTAGGGCGGTATAACATATTGCAGGTTTTAAAGGGGGGAGGGTCAGCTTTTACGGTGTAGGACTTCCCCTCGTACTCAAATTTTATGCATCTATGTAATGTTGAGGGAACGCATCCCATGGCTCGGATCCAAGGACGACCCAGCAATATATTATATTGGAACTCTCCCTCCAAGACATAGAAGAGTTCGGGTAAAGTACGTGGTCCTACCCGAATGTTGAGGATCACGGTGCCTAAGGTAGAAGTAATAGCGTCATTGAATGACCGCAACATGATGGGGTTGGCACACATGCAACTAGAAGGGATATTCATTTGTTGGAAGGCTTTTGAAGAGATGATGTTTAGGCTAGCACCCCCGTCAATCATAACGCGGCGTGCCGGATATCCCGGACGTAAGCGGAGATGAAAAAAGCGAGTCGGGTCTTACGTACCAAAGTCAACAATTTCATCTTCCGAGAAACTAACTGCAGCGGCTTGTTGTACGAGACAGAAGTGGTGGGGGAGATGGATTGTTTGGTGAGAGAAGCAACGTGATTGGGTGTTAGAATGGAGGCGACAGGCAGGGTTTCATTAGGTAAAACCTCTATCCCTTGAAGGATCTCAACGAGACTTGTCGATGAGATTGAAGTCGAATGAGATCATACGGTGTCATTTTTACGGGCGATTGGTGAAGCTGTTTAATCATATTTCGGTGGGCAATGCCATTAGAGACGGGATAGGCGGGTCCGCGAATGACCACTTTAGGTGGTGGTGCAATTGGGATGTTTGACGGAGAAAGAGATGCCGTAGGTGTGTTTTCTTTTGCTTTCCCATTGTTTTTCTGACCTCGAGTAGCGACACTAATCATATTAATCTCGTAGACTGAGATAAGGAAGATGGTTTGGATAACTCATGGTCTTGAGAGGTGGGGTTGTAATAATGATAGATCTTGGTGAGGCGGGGACGAGATGGTATAGAGAGGGAATGGAAACTAAAGGTCTCTCCCTTCGTAAGTTGTCTTTCTTAATCTTTCTATCGGGAGAGGTGGTGACGAAGGATGGTTTTAGAGCTTTGCATCCCTCCACATCATGTCTGGTGTGCGGTGATAAGCGCAGATTTTAGACTCATCGTAACCCATAGGTCGGGGTTTAGACGGGTCATAAGGTCTAAGTGGAGGTAGGGAAATGGTCGCATTCTCCACCAACATAGCAAGGATTTTGGCGTAAGATCCTTTGAGTGGGTCAAAATCGGAAGAGGATGAGGGTATTGGTTGTGCGGGTTTTGGTAATGTTTGGGCGTGGTTGGTTCGCACGGGTGGTGGTTTAGCCGAGGGTGTTGATACGTGGTTTTCACTAAACGTGATTTCTTTGGCGCGAAGCTATGTTGGATGATGAGGGCGCGAGATGATGTGGTATCGAAGAAAACAACCACGGGAAATAGGAGTGACCGAAAACAAATCTTTTGATGATGGAATTTGTTTAGGGTTGATAGGTGGATAGGATACGCGGAGTGCGGTGTTCTTATACCACTGGAATTTACGTATGGGTGCGGAAGGCGTGGGTTGTTTTGAAGAAAACACGGGAGGTATGATATATTGATGTAAGGTAGAGGATGGGGTCCCAATATGGAAGGTAGGTATGCGATGATGGTTTTGATTGTGATAGGGGCACGGATTGAGTTTGTCTCTAGGTGGCGGGACGGATTTATTTTGGATAGATCGAGTCACTTAGGCGGGTGCGTTAGACTGGGCATTGGTGAGGTCCCAGCGTAGGGGAAGATTTGGTTAAGTTGATAGAAGTGGACGGGGCATTTGGTAGAGGTGAGGGGGTGAAGGTGAGAAGCAGGGGGCATTTTAAGCACGTAAACACTTGGGTATATGGTGGAGACATCGGGATCAGTCATTTGCATTTGAGTAGAAAAAGGGGTACTCAAGCGTTCCCATAGGGCTGTCTCATCTTACGTGGAATGCAGTCCTCACGTGTGAATATGAACTTTTATGCGGAAGAAGCGCGGGTTGTGATTCCAGTCCCTTTGTGGGTGTGACACGGGAGGTAGATGAGGCCTTTGTATCAATAGATGTTAAGAGGTCAATTGAGTCGTTGAAAAGATTTAGGCGATGAGGACTAATAGGTAGGAGGGCGTGTTTGAGGGATCTGTCATGTTTAAAGAATGTGGTGATGTCAATGTAAGAGATTTCTCATCTAAGGATGTCAAAAGGAGTGGCGAGCCTTCCTCTTGTGCAGTGAAGCGGTAGAAAGGGACGTTTGGGAAATAGATAAATTAGATAACATCCGCTCAGTCTTGTAGGGATGTGGTGTAAGAAGACTCATCGATGAGAAGAGAAGTCAAGGCGATTAACTCTTTTATGGGTAAAGGAATGATTTCACTTTGGCTTGATGGTGGTGAAGGAGGTTCGAGACTCTGTGTTGGTGGAGAGGCTTGATTCAAAAAATTCTTTCAATAGAGGCTTTTGGTGAGAATCGAAGAAGCTGCATGGATCTCATGAACACTCTCCTCGGCTAAGATATCTTGGTTTACATTCTTGTTGGGCCAGTGATTCGGGAATGGCTTGTTGAAAATTTTCAGACTTCGGTTAGTAGGGCGTTAGGATTATCGAGGCTATATCCCTGCATTCAACCATTTCTGCACTATGTTTTTCAACATCTTGCAGTTTTCATGACTATGTCCTTTTACGCGGTGAAAGTTACAAAAGTCATTTTCTTTGTACCGGGGAAGGTATTGCGCGGGTGGAGTCAAACCCAGTGAGGTTTAACGGGGGCAAGGTGATATCCCCGGCTTTGAGCAATTTCTCGAGGATGACACCATAAGTTTCTCCCGAGGAGTGTAATTGATGGGCTCGGCTTTGTACTTATAGGTGGTTTTCGGCGGAGTATTGGACGGTGTTTGAGATTTGACCATTACTGCGTGGACAGCTCCTTTTGATTTAGAAGAAGTGGACGCGTGAGGAGTGGTGGTGTTTGGCTTGTTGGTAGAATCTGGAGTTCGGAGAAATTGGGGTTTTGTTCTGTGACCGTAATTTCTCTTCTTAAGGCTCGAATTTCTAGTTTTAGAGCCATAGTAAAAAACCTCGTCGAATGTACGGAAAGTTTGAATTTGAAGAGTAGGAGAAATGTGCTTAGCCATGCCACGTGAAAAGTTCGATAAGTTCAGCTTGAGGCAAGGCATATGTAAGTTGGTTGATAAGGCCACGCCATCGTCCCACGAAATCTGCGATAGATTCGTCTTCAAATTGTCGGATGGCATAAAGGTCGGTGATAGATACTTTCTTGGCAATGTTAATGGAGAAATGATCCAAGAAAGATTGGGCTAGTTGGTTAAAAGAGAAGATCGAGTCTTTGGGTTAAAGCTTTGTACCACTCAAGCGGGTCTGATAAGGACATGGGGAAGATGTGGAGTAACAAGGCGTCATCATGGGCAATCAAATAACAAGCATGTCTAAATGATCGCAAGTGTTGTTGAGGATCCTTTTTATTAAAAGCGAGTAAATTTTGGCAACTCCCATTGAGGAGGATATGAATGAAGGAGACGAGAAGGGTGAATGGGCTCCCGACAAACTTGCTCGTATGTCAAGGTGCTACGACTTCCCGAAAGCGAAGCCTCGAGGTTTTGCATTTTGTCCATCATTTGTTTGATGAAATCTGTGGTTGGATGAGATGATGGTGCGGTTGTAGTAAAGCGGAGGCAAGTTGGACCAAGGGCTTCCATTTGGACAATGGTGGGGCTAAGTGTTGATAAGGTATGGAGGATGAGTATGTTGGAGCAACGAGAATAGGGATGTCCCATATAAGGTGTTGAGGTTCTTTGGATACGTGTATGGGAATGAAAAGGTAGGCGGAGCTTGAGAAGGAAAGCTCGTGTGAATAGGTGGCGAGAGAGCAAGTCATGAATGGAGTGAGTGCGAAAGAGAGATGAGGTAGGGGCGGTTGGTGGTAATGATACGTGGGGTCAAGATTAACCAAAGGAAAGCTAATGGGGTCGTATGAACCTCGAAAGCCGTCGGATTGGGAGGACGGGGCTAGAGATGCGGGAAGTAAGGCGGTGTTATCGGGAGGAGTGGGAGCTAAATGAGCAGCTATACTAATAGGCATGCCAACAAGGTGACCATCGGGCGTACGGTCGGGGCATGAGACAAATAGTATTATGCAGTGATTTGGGATTAGCATCCAGAATTTGGCAAAGTCCTTGTCTCCTACGAGAATTTGGGGATCTCACTTTGGTGTCGTAGGGTTCCCTATAGAATGTGAAGGGGGTGATTCGAGGCAAAGACACAGAGCGAGGCATGTGAAACCATGGCGGCGGCTTGCTTCAGTGATGACAACCATGGACAAGAACACACACGGGAAAGTTTCAATCTATCAAGAACAAAAACAACCTCGAGAATGATGAATTTGGCAAGTTCTTTGGTTTGTCGGTGATGAAGCGATGGCGATATCGGTTTAATAACCGGTGTCGGTCGAAGAAGCGACAGCGTCGGTCGATTAACCGATGCGGTGTCAAAAGTCTAGGATAAGAAGATATAAAAAGGCTGCTAATTTGATTTTTAGCAGCGTTGAGTATATTTGTCAACTTATTGATCACGAGAAGACAAAGTATGACGAGAAAAGAGAATTTGAAAACAAGCAAGATGCACACGCAAATCCAGAGACTAACCCTAGGGTTAATTTTAGTTAATGTGGGCTTATGCCTTTAGGCGTAAGATGATGTCGAGATCTAAACAACAAGACCTAGGGAAATGTCAAGTTTGTTTTGGCTTATAAGGTTACCTCAATCGGGCGGAGGAATACCGCGGAAAAGGGGGGATGTTTGAGCTGTTGTGTTAATTGTGAAGTGATTCGGTATGTGTTGTGCAGTGAAACTAGGGTTAATTTCCTGTCAATACCGTGGATATCACCCCCACGTGTACGACCTATTACTTAATCTATGTTCACTAGAATTGAAGAACAACAAGCAGGAATGCAATGCATGTGTTTTAAACCCAAATCGAAAATTATGTTCGATGAAGCAAGAGAGATGACTTTCACTAATGCGAAACTAGGAAAGCAAGACAAATTCTTTACGAAATATATAACAAAAGCAGCAACAGCAAGTATGCTTCCTAAAATGAAAATAAGCAAGAGAAAGAAACCCAAAATGGGTCCCACCGGGCGTGCCAAAATGTTTCACTCGGAATGACTCGTTCCTATAGAAACAGATAAGAGTTAGGTGCTAGGAGGAATACCTGTAGAATGTCGAGATGGTGTGCGCGTACCGTAGAGAAAGATCAGGCTGACTGCGAAGAACTCCTTTTTGTCTTGGAAGGACTACCTGCGAATAAGAACACAAGACCACAAGATTTTAATTAGACAATAAATGAGGAAGCGCCTTGGGCGGGAAATATAAAACTTCCTTTGAAGGTGGTGAGTTCTGCTAATATGAATTAACACAAAAAAGCGTAAAAGTATCAATTAAATTGTTTTTCATTGGTAGGTAGGGGAAAGGCTGGTTTTGGTTTTGATCGAGAGGAACCGATGGCGATTCTTGATAGTCGATGCGATTATGATAGCCGATGCGATTCCGATACCGGTGGGTTCTAGGATCTTCTTGGTAGCTATGGTGTTTGTAAGGCTGGTTTATGGATGATATTAGGAAATGAGATGATGAGGGTAAAAGAATGACAGGTTAGATCTGATATGGCACGTTGGGTAGTGGATTGAAACGGATTTAGGAGGGCTGTGATTCAAAGAGCATAAGAAATGTTATAACAGAGGACATGCAAGATATGACTTACTTGGTTTTGCGAAGATGCAAGTTGATCTCCTCTCTTGCAAGCACTACAGTTTCTTTCACTCGTCTTTGCTTGGTTAAGTGAAGATCTGGACTCTTTTTCACTCATGCAATACTCTCTGTTGATCGAAATCCTTTGGTGATCTCCAAAAATGAAATTTCAATCTGTTGTTTTGGTTTGGGAGCCCATTTACGAGGAACCGATGGCGGTTACGTAAGCGGCGGTCGAGTAGGAACCGGCATCGGTAAGGAAAAAGTAGGCTATTTTTAGTAAAATAGCCCACCTTCCTAACTTTTCTCAGAGAGATCGTTGCGGGCTTGGTCAAGTGGCTAGAAGGTCGGCTTTGGGTGCGAGTAAGGAGGCATTAGTTATGGATGTGAGTCTAGACCAAGTCATGGGTCTTAATTAGGTTAGTTTAGGGTTAGGGCTAGGTCATGATGAGGTGGCAAAGTGAGGTGGCGAGGTAAGGTGATGTGGACTTATCAATTATAAGGTAATTAATAAATAATTGTGTAAGGTTTAGGTGATGAGGTTAGATTGCGAGATGAGATGCGGGTCACTGAGGGTCGTAAGACACAAATTTGGTGTCTACAAAGGTTTTGTTAATATATTTAACTTCCATACACTTTGGTGTATGATATTTAAGATTCATGTATAATGTTATTTGTAATTTAATATATGGATAATTAACCCATTGATGAATAATTATCCACATCTATAAATAAAGAAGAGTATCAACTAAGTTATTGACTTTTTAAACTTATGCTATTAATATTATTTTCTAATACTTTCTTTACAAGAAACTACTCTCTAAACCTTAACCCTTTTCTCTTATCTTTTATTTATAAAAACATAGAGCTAGTGTGTATGATATTGATTGGCAAGAGAATTTTTATGACACTAGAAAATTCAATTTATAGATTTGATGCAAGATAATTCAATTTCATAAGAAATCCTTATGCAAGAGCATCACTCGCACTAGTAAAAATTTTGGATTTCATGAAAATTTTGTCTTGGTTAAGATTTAGGAAGGTTTAGGAGCCTATTAGGAGTCATCTCAAGTCATAAGTTGTGTGTAATCCTTTTCGAGAATTTGAATTTGGCCTTTTCTGCCAAAAATTTAATTTGAAATTTGTAGGTTATTTTGGATTGGGCTAGAGATTACAAGTCATTCTAAAGGTCATATAGGGTACTTTTAGTATGAAATAATACCTATGGAGGTATAGAGACTTAACAGTGTAGGTGATAGGTTTTGGAGCTCTAGCTTAAAATGTCAATGTTGTAATATGAACCAATCATTTGACCTTAGGGTTTAGTGGATTTATGGCATTGAAATAGTTGAGAGGGGTATTTATAATTTTTGTAACCAACTTTACCTCATTCCATTCGAATGAGAATCTAGAAATATTAATAAATCAAAGAAGTTTGATCAAATTCTTGTTTTACTAGCAACCAAGAACAATTCTATTCTATATTGAGGCTTGAAGTTTTGAGTACATGCATATGCTGGGTGAATCTTGCGGACATAGGTCGTATATGAACTATTTACATTGAATGTATTGATTCTTTGAGTGTGATTATTGTTTGAGCCTAAGAATATGTGTTATTGTGTGCAAGAACCACTTATTGTGAGTGAAGTGAACTGTAAGATCTGTGTTATTCAAGAATTATGTGTTCTGTTTTGGTATTATGAAACCATGCATGAATCTTTAGAAGTTAAACTAATGAATGGAGATTCTTGATGTGTTAAAACAATGACATAAGTGTCTAGGCCTTAATTTTGTATGAAAAATTAAAGGAAGGATTATTTGTCTTTGTGTTAACAAACTAGATTTACTTAAAAGAGATAGTTGTGTGATTTAATTTCTCATGGTGCGAGAGAAGGATTCATCCTCGGTAGTTTCTAGATTTATTTAAAAGAGATAGTTGTGTGATTTAATTTCTCATGGTGCAGAGAAGGATTCATCCTCAATAGTTTCAACATTATGTGTGATTGGATACAAGGTATAGTCAATGGTGATTTTGACTCTTTTGCCTAAAGCTGAGTAATAGTGTGAATAAACCTTGGTAGGTGAAGTGACTATGACCAATTTTTCATGGTGTTGAAGATATTTTCTTGTTTCTTCTATCCTAATATACAAATAGGAGTGTGAAGGACATATAAAAATTGTGGAGAGTAAATTTTAGAGTGTGAAAGTGAAAATAATTCATTTTATAATCATTTTTATACCTCTTGGGCTTATCTAAAATTGGTAACCTTGCAACTAGGGTTTGGGAAGAGAAATTTAGTTTTTCTTTTGAATGAACCATAAAAATATTCAATATTTTTGAAATAAATTTGCCATGAATTATTTTAAATATTGGTAAAGGTGTTAGGTTGAATTGATTCTTCCTTCAAGAGGAATCCATGAAATTTATTGTTAAAGCAGTCTAAAAGCCTAATCACACGGAGAACCAAGTGCAAGAAAAGAATTGAGAATAAGGTGAAACCCTAGAACCTCTTGGTGATGATTAGGTGATTAAGGGGAAAAATTAAGTCTCAATAATCAGTTTTCATATACTTTATGAAGGTAATATTTGATGTCAAAATTAAGTTGATAGGACCATAAACTGGCCTATCCTCTAAAGAACTAAATTTTGAAACATTGAGGAGAGACAACTTGAACCAAGAAGTATGAAATTATATTTATGACCTTAATATATCATTCTCAAACAATTTTAATATTCTAGGACAAAGGGCATTGAACAATTTATCTAACTCAATGACATTTTTACGACACAAACCAGACCCTAGAGTGGAAGATCTAATTTGTGAGTTTGAGAGGAAGATTTGAGAGAGTTTAAATAATTGAGTGTTGAAAGTTTGAATTTATCATCTTAGGAAGGTAAGGAAGGACATTTTTAATATTAAGGACACAAGCTTAATAAAACTATGACATTGTATTTAGTTATCTATAATGTGCAAGGTTAGAAGAAGATACATGGGAATATTTTGCTAGCTTAATGAGTTTGATAAATGAAGGAGCTTAGGAAATTCTTGTGTAATAAGTGAATGATGTGGAGAAGAGTACCAAAGTTAAACTAAGAATGATTAGGACATAATTAATTATAAACTAATGACATTCAATGAGAGTAGAGCCTAAGAAGCATTGAGGACAATTTTTCTATATCACTTGAACTTCTTGATTGATTTAAATGAATTAGATGATGGAAAATGCATGGAGTGAAATTTAAAAGTAAGGTATAAGTATTGATTCAGTGTCACTATGTGATATATCCATGATTTCCGATTCAAGAACAAAGATAGGAAGTAAGAACTAGTCTTGAAGGCCAAAAGAGCATGAATTAGAGTTTTGTATCATTTCTATCCTCGGGTATTATATGAGTTTTATTTTAACTACATCATAGATTTATTGATATTTCTAGATTCTCATTAGATTGTAATGAGGTGGAGTTGGTTACAAAACATTATAAATACCCCTCACAACTGTTTTAATCCCAAAAACCACTTGAAACCCCGAGATCATATGATTGGTTCATATTACAACATTAAACTTTTAAGCTAGAGCCCAAAAAAACTATCGCCTACTACCTATTAAGTTCCTATACATCCAAAGGTCTTATTTCATACTAAACATACCCTATATGACCTTTAGAATGACTCACAATTTCTAGCCCAAGCCAAAATAGCCTACAAATTTCAAATTACAATTTTGGCAGGAAAATGCCAAATTCAAATTCTAAGAAGGATTACACACAACTTATGACTTGATATGACTCCTAATAGGCTCCTAAACCTTCATAAATATTAACCAAGCCAAAATTTTCATGAAATACAAAAAAATACTAATGGGATTGATGCTCCTGCATCAAATCTTATGTTGCCTAAAAATACTTAGAGTTAACAAATAAAGATTGACGTAATGTTGCACCACTTTTAAGCAAGCCACAAAAACTCTATTGCCATAACAATTTAATAGAAGCCAAGAAATATTATTTAAAGTCACATAAAACTATGAATGTCATGCAATCTTACCCAAACCATGAAACACTACAAATGTCACACAAACTTACCAAGTGCATAAAACTACAAATGTTGCACAAGATTGCCCCAAGCCATACAAGTATGTTTAAAGCCACACAATATTATGAAAGGCACAAAAGTATAACTAAAGTTGTGAAATATTTCCCAAAGTCATGAAACACTAAATAATTCATTAAACACTAGAGAAATCTCGAAATACAACGTTCTGCAAAACCACTTCCACTTTCTTCTATGACGAGATCAATTTTTGAGAAGATCATATCAAAATAAATATAATTAGTAAAGAAAAAAATTGTCTTTAGTATGTTTATTTTATCTAGAGACCAACAAAATGATTCATATGATCTCAATCCAATGGAAGGGAACTTATAAGAACTCGATCAATGGCTCTAAGAGGTAACCTAAAAATATTTAGGAACCTTTGCTTACTAAAGGTGATTTTTTCTCCCATTAGAGCTCTATGAATTGTATAAACAAAGAGAGCTATTAACTTGTAAATAATATCTTTTATTTTGGAAAAATGCATTGATATTTAAATCGACTATGCTTAAGAGTGTGAACTAATATGGTTCTACAAAATATTTGTAGAGTATGCAAGCTTATGATAGGTCTAGGAGTGAAATACTTATAAGTATTATTGCAAAGCCTTACTCCAATATTGTAATTAAAGTGCTAAGATCTTGTGCCTAATTCTATAACCGTTATTTTCATAAATAGAAGAACATTAATATTTTTGGTTGAATTGTTGTGTCTAACAACCTTTTTAATGAGGTTAAACTCTCACCGATTATTGATTTATTTTCATTTTTTTATTAATAGTTTTTCTAAGAGTTGCTTTGTAAGAAACTACTCTTCAAACCTTAAACCTATCCTTTTAGATTTTTTTAAGAGAATAGAGATATTGTGTGTGGCATTGATTATGGAAGAAATATATTCTTAACTGGAAATCTCAAGCTAGAGATTTTAAGCGGGAAAATTTGGGTTCATAAGAAATCATGTGTTTTTAAACAAATACTTATATTTATAAAATAACAATTTGAAAAGTTTCATGTCACTCTTAATAAACATACATAAAACTTCATTTTCTTAACCAAATTTTGGAACACACACAAGATTTTCTAAAGCCACACAAAACTATCAATGTTGTGTAAGATTACCCAAGTTATGCAACACTAAAAATACTTCACAATAGTACAAATCCATATGACACTACAAATTCCACACAAGATTACCCCCCAGCTATGCAACACTATGAATTATGTGCAATTTTTTTTGAAGGCACACAATATTATGAAAGATGAAAAATTCTATCTAAATTTGCATAAGATTTCTCAATGCCATGAAACATTAAGGAAGACTTTGAATAATAGATAATTTTTGGGATTATGTTGTCATTAATTTCAAAAGAGTGATGATGAACTTATTTTTTCATTGATATTTAAGGTGTCATTGATGTAAAATAGAGTAAGAAACATGAAGGTTGATTGGTAGTGTCATGTTACGATTGCATGATGTCTTGATGTGTCTTGGCGGGTATGATGACTTGAGGTGTTTTAGTGTTGTGATGATGTTGTATGAGGTCATGAAGTGTTTTTAAGGCTTTTGTAGGTGTGCAAGAGTGATGAAGTGGTGAGGAGGTTAGTATAGGTGGTGTTGGCATGTTCTAGATGCTTGTTTGGAGGCGTAGTTAGTAGGATGTGGTGTGTCATGATGGAGTACAAGTATTTAGTAGTTGGATAATCATGGTGAGCACATGGGGAGAATGTTTATGATTTGTAGATACATTCACAAGTGTCTCATATTATAGATATAGGGCTAAGTCATGTTTTCTAATTCTACACTAGACCTATTCTTAAGCCCTAGGTTCCCTAATGAGATGATTTGGACTGATTTTAGAATGGATGTAGAAAGGTGAGCCTTTTTTGAGGTGTAGCATGTTGATATTGAGGTTTTGTCCAATTTGTAAGTCCTTAATTTGAAGATTGAGCAAGAAATTGAGTTTTTACCTTTATCAAGTTTTTGAAAGTGAGAAACAAAGGTCAAATTGAAATTTCTTGTGCTTGTTGGCACGTGTAAAATCTTCTTGGTGATCAATATATTTATGGTATTTGGGTAAGGGTCCTAAGATGAAATTTCTAGGCATTAGTTTGTGGATTGAGGGGCAGATCTTTATGAAAAATTGTTAAGAAGGTAAACAACTTTTGAACCCTCCTAAAACCCTAGTTAAAAAGAGATGGAGAAGAAATTTATTGTAGTGGCTCAACATGGATTTTTTTACCTTAGTTATTGATTTTAGGTTGTAGATGACTCTCGAGGTTTCTTGAGTGCAATTCGAGTTTCTTATCTCGGGTTTTACATTTGACTAGTTGACTAAATTGGTGTTTGAGGAATTTGGGATTTAATACTACATTTTTGGATTGGTTTCAGATCATGGTTGATCCCTTACGAGTTTTGTTGAATTCCATTTTGTAAGACTAGTTTTTGAGGTAAAAATGGAAGTTTTAGGTGATCTGGTTGTAGATGTGATTTGATGGTGTTTTACCATTATTTTGGAGTTTAATGGAGTTTATGATGACCCTAAGGTCATGATATATCCATCCATGTGTCACAATTTCATGGTTGATGTGATTTTGTTTTGGTTTGAGACTCATCTTTGAGGACTGGTTTTGTAGGTCTTAGACCTAGTGAGGTTAGTTGCTCCAAATCGCCATTTCATTGCTTAAGATGATGGTGTCGAGGTGTAGAATATTATTGGAGGTTTCTAATAGGATTAAAAATATTTCTAACTGGTCCTTTTAGTTTTGTGAAGGTTTTGTTGGCTCAAGTGACTTGGCTTTGGCGAGAGGGCAGTTTGGGTGCTTTAGGGCTTCTTGAGTCCTAATGGAGAAATGATGGTTCTAGATGCTATTTCCGACCTATGTGGTCCTTTGTATGATTTTTTCATGATTTTTAAATATTTTTAAGTGAATATTCCATATCATGGCTGAATTAGGTGTGTTATGATCATGAGTTAGATATATAATCATGTTTTAAAGGCTTGTTTAAGAAACTATGTGGCTAAGAGAAAGTGTGAGCTAGAGGGTGTCTATAGAGGTGTAGGAGGTATGTGTGACCATCAAGAGAGGGAATATACGATGTTATGCAATGATAGATTATGTTTCATTGGACTTAATCATCTTTTGGAGGAATTACTTGAGTGAGTTAAGGCTAGAGGGCATATTTGAGGAAGATAGAGGAAAGTAGAGCTAAATGGTGTCATCATCGGTTGTCGAAGAAAGATTCCATAGGTGAAAAAAAAATCATGTGGATTTATTTTTTGTTGAGTCATCTAGGGTTGGTGACTCCTTGTAGGGTTGGTTCTCCTTTTGGGGTTAGTGACTCACTAAATCTAGGGGTTGGGTGTCTTGTTTGGGTTAATGGTCAAATGAATTTGAATCAATGTTATAATAAAGTTTTATTTCAGTGGGTTTTCTTCCGAGTTTCCCACTTAAATATGGTGTACTTGTGTTATTGTGTTCTCATGGTGCATGCTCATGTGTTTTGATTAATCATTGCTTAATTTATATGTTGATGAATGTTTTGTGAATGTGTTGAATGGTTGATGGATGTTAATGCTTAAGTAAATGAAAGTTTTATTTATCACGATTCACCTCCCCATTGGTTGTGCTTCCAAAAATTGGTATCGAGATCAATGACTCTAAAGTAATATTAACAAGCTTGAGGTGATCCTTTGAAGCACAAGGATGGGCAAGTTATGAATTTTATGGCCAAATTTTTCAAGGAGCAGATAGGTGTCTCAAAGAGTGTCATGACCAAAGAAGGAAATGAAATTTAAGTAGTATAAGGTATGTAAGTTCATTCAATGGATATTTCTTTTCGTGTAATTGGTTTGGTTATAGAGATGTTGAATGCAGTCATCATTCCTCATGGATAAATAGTGCAAGTATCATGTTCAAAGGAGCTAAGAAGGATATAAAATATCAGGTTGAAGGTTTGACGGTTGATCTAAACTCAATGGAAGAATCCCTAAAGGAAAAAGTGAATGATTGTATTAGGAATAAATCATAAATGAGGTCCTTAAAGGAAGAGTTGAAGAACTTATTTAGTAGGTTGAAGACCTTTGAGATGTTTAAGAAGATCTTTGTGGATCTAGATGATATTTTGAGCATTCATAAGGTTTGAGGTGATAGAAAATGCCTATGTTTCAAGGGAGATCCAAAATTTTATAGCACAAGACAAGCATATGATGTTCAAATCAAGGAGGATGTTATCATGAACACTATGAGATCTAAATATAGTAGAAACCTAATGCAATGAGGTATGAGAAGTCCTTTAATGGATATTTTTTCATTTGTAATGAGTTTGGTCATAGGAAATAGAATGCGAAGGTTCTTCAAAAGTAGGTTATCACGGGATTATGGAAATAGTCACAACTCATATCAATCAAGAGGTAAGAGTTTTATTATCTATAATTATCATGAAAGAGGTCACATTGTTAGGTTTTGTCATTTTGAGTCATCAAGGAAAGTTAAGAGATCTGAAGCTCCCAAATTCAAGAAGGTGTCGAAGCCTCGGTTAGTCAAAGAGTCTCGATCATGCAAATGAGGTTATGAAGGATAAGTCAAAGGATGTGGAGCATAGCATGAAGTCTAATCCTATAAATTTAGTCAAAGAGGTATCAAGTTCATCCAATAAATCAGATGTTGTAAACATGGCTAAGAAGGAGGAAATTAAGAAAATCGAGCATAATTATGATTTTTAGACAAGAAAAGAAGATATGTTTTCCATAATTGAGAATAAGACAATGTTCTAAGAGAATCATGTGCATTTGACAAATATACAAATAGAGGAGGAAAAGAAGGATAAGATGGACATTAAGCTTGAAGTGCCTAAGAAGACCAAGAGGTTACTAAAGTTAGTTAATATATCTCATGGTTACAAGTTTGATGAGAAGAATATGGATATTTTGGAATCTCTCGAGTTCATGGTATTTTAGTGCCCTAAGTTATGTGAGGTGTCTTCTAAGATTCTTGAAGGCGAAGTCATATCTCAAGAGAATAAATAAGGTATGAAACACATTGAGACAATTGTGAAAGAGGTTTTTAGCTATGAAGTAAGGTATGTTTAATATGTTTTATCACTATTCATGAAGTTGTATTATTAGTTTTCATGTTACAATAAAATAAGAGCTTTAAGAATGATGTGTAGTTGTGTTTTTAAGAAGAATTATGAAGGATTGATAGATATAGATTCATATTGAACTCAATGTTGTTGTTTAAGGACTGTTAGGTTTCTTCAAGAGTTATATGTTTATGTTATGAGCTTCAAGATGATTTAAAGGCCTGTAAGAAACTAATAGACTGCTTGTGAGGTGCTTCTAAAGGTTTGTATAGACCTTGAAGGTGAGTAGATAGTTTGAAGATATGATGATAGACGATATGATTGAAGAAGGTATGTTTGTATCTTGATTTTCTCAATATCATTCATGAGGTTTTGTCACAGTCTTGGTGTCATGTTGGAAGGTCAGAAGTTATGTTATGAGTAGTTTGTGCTCTTAAGGCTTGGAATTTCTATCATTTAGTGAGACTGTTTCAAACAATGTAGTAAGATCCTTGAAGGTTTTCTTGAAGGCTCTGCAAGAAGATAAAGTACAATGTGCTTAATTGATCTTTGAAAGAAGTTTCTCTATGACTAATTTTGTATTGAGGCATTAATTAAGTAGTCAAATTCAATGAGGGTTGAAAAAGGCATGATAAAACTATTTGAGAGGTTTGATACTCATATTTGAGCATAGTCGTGGAGTTGTTGGCATCAAGATGGTTCATGGAAGACTCGACTAGTAGTCAAAATGAAAAATATATGTTGTAAATACACTCATGAAGATAATTTAAGGCCTAATGAATATTTAGGAGTGTTGTTGAAGATCATGATTAGGAAGATAGGACACATGCTAGATCTAGGTATGTGTACATGGCGATTTTAGACCTAGTTGACAGAGCTTAATGAGGTTGTACCATGATGAGTTATGAAACATGAAGGAAAAATGATTTGTAGTAATGTAATAGATGGATGTTCTCTATGTTAAGGAATTAGAGAAAAATATGTGGAAACAATTCCTCAAACCACAGTAGTAGGAAACTATATAGCAGAATTATACTTACAGAAATATAACAACATAAATAAATAGTTCACAAAAGAAGACAAGATAAGATTTAACATGGTTCACCCAATGTGGGCTATGTCCACCAAGAACTTGCTTAGATTTTATTATCAACAAGAGTAAAACAAATCTCACAGTCTTCTCTCAGTTATGAACTCACAACAGAATTCCAAAGATGTTAAACCACATCTAAACCACAATTGACACCCAATTGCATAACTTTGATCACTCTTGATCACCTCTTGTTCATTAAGACTCAAGACCTCTTGAACACTCAAGATATCTTTAAGATACCCTAACACCTCTACTTATAAGATTAAAATCCTCTTAAGAAGTCTTAAAGCCAACCCTAGAAGTTTGAAATTCGTGATCTTTCAACTTCCCATGGCTGGAAAAATAGTCCCGATGTTAATAGCCAATTAACAACATATTAACATCATATTAAAAGCAATATCATAGCAATGGCACAATTGCACAACAACATCGTAAAAAATGACTACGAGAATGATCCTGAAGTCTCTAAAATTAACCATTCGAGCTCCAACACTTCAACACTGATTTAAGAAGACCAAAAATAGGCTCCACACCCTAAAAATCTCCCACTTGGAGACTGTTGCCAATGAGAAAAGTTCTTAACCCTTCATTATCAACCATGAAGGTCAATAAAAGTTGAACACAACTTCAAATTCTCCCTTGTGACCACCTTGGTCATCATATCCATAGGATTTGGACGGGTATGAATCTTTTCCAGTTCAACTTATCTTCTTCCAAAGTTGTCTGATGAAATGATATCTTAGCTGAATGTGCTTCATCCTAGAGTGGAAAGTGGAGTTCTTCGCCAAATGAATAGCACTCTGACTATCACTATGTAGTCTCCCAACTTCCTGCTTATGACCCAACTCATCAAGCAACTGTTGTAGCCAAATCATCTCCTTGCTTGCCTCTATGGTTGACAAAGCCACAACCTTTTGTAACCGTGAAATCCAACTCACCACTGTATCACCAACCGTAAATACATAACATGTCATGCTCCTCCTGCTATCCAAATCTCCTACCATGTCTGAATCTACATATCCATGTAATGTAGTGTCTGATCCACCAAAACACAATGCTACTCCCATGGTCCCTCTCAAATACTGAAGGATCCACTTTCTGCTGTCGTCAGTGCTCTCTACCTAGATCACTCATAAACTGCTCACTTTGTTCCCACTACATGGGTAATATAAGGACTAGTACATACCATAGCATACATCAAGCTACCAAGCTGCTAATGAGTACGGTACCCTGGACATTTGGATTCTATCCTCCTCATTCTTGGGACTCTACTCCTTAGATAATTTAAAGTGACTTGCCAAAGGGGTACCAACCGGTTCAAAGCATCCCGTATACTAAACCTCTCCAAGACCTTCTTTATGCTTGAGATAATACGGGCTTCCTCTCCTTCCCATTTTGAGTTATTCTCATACCAAGGATTTTTCTTTCTACCCCCAAATCCTTCATAGCAAAGGAGTCACCTAGCTGCTTCTTGAGTACCTTTATTTCTTGCATGTTCTTCCCTGCAACAAGCATATCATCTACATACAGGAACATAATAATATAATACCATCTAGAAACTTCTTGATGTACATGCAATGGTTTGAGTGACACATGGAGTAACCCTTCTCCTGCATAAAACTGTCAAACTTCATGTACCACTGTCATGGAGCTTGTTTCAGGCCATACAATCTCTTCTTCAATTTGCACACTAACCTCTCCTTCCCTTTGACCTCATAACCCTGTGGCTACTGCATGTACAATTCCTCCTCCAACTCACCATGAAGGAATGCAGTCTTCACATCCAACTATTCTAAGTGTAGGTCTTCTACTGCAACTAAACCAAGAACAGTCTTAATAGAAGTCATTTTAACAACCGAGAAAAATTTTCATCAAAGTCTATACCTTTCTTCTGTGCAAATCCTTTGACCACCAACCGGGCCTTGTATCATTTCCTACCTCAATTTTCCTCTTTGATTCTATACACCCACTTGTTCTGCAATGCTCTCTTGCCCTCGAGTAGCTCCACCAGATCCCAAGTATGGTTTTACATAAGAGATCTATGCTCTTCATCCATGGCCTGCTCCCACTTCTTCCTGGCATCCACCTACACTGCTTCCTCAAAGCACTTTGGCTCTCCACTATTAGTGAGTAATAAATAATTCAAATATGGAGTAAATCATTCAAGTTCCCTTCTTACCCTAGAAGACCTTCTCACCTCAGGAGTTTGGGGTTCATGATGAGTAGGTACTGAAGGCTGGTGTGCGAGAACATGTTGTGCACTGAACCGCCCCTTAGACACCTTGTTATCTGTAATGTCCTCTAACACTGTGTATTATTTCTTTGATTCCTCTTTTTGTTCTTACAACTGATCTTTATACATGAATTTTTCATTAAAGACAATATCTCTAGACCAAAATATTTTCTTATCTTTAAGACTCCAAACACGGAAACCAAAATCATCTTCACCATATCCAATAAAGGTGCATTTCTTAGACTTAGCCTCTAACTTGGTCCTATCATCTTTATCAATGTGAACAAATACCTCACATCCAAATACTCAAAGAAATCAGTAATCAATTTTCTTACCAGACAAAGCCTCGTCATGTATACCTCCATCCAAGGCCATAGAGGGTCCTTTGTTAATCAGATAAATAGTTGTGCTTATTGCTTCCACCCAAAACATGAGTGGTAGCCCCGCATGTAACCTCATGCACCTAGCACGCTCCATGATTTTCTGTTCATTCTCGTTGACACTCCATTTTCCTGTGGAGTATTTGGAACCATTCTTTTAAATGCGAATCCCATTTACCAAATAGTAATCAAGAAATTCATTGTTGCAATATTCCCCTCCATTATCCGACTGAGACATTTCAACTTTAGACCTATTTCATTCTCAACCAAGGCTTTCCATCTTTTGAAAGTTTCAAACACATCATATTTCTTTCTAATGCAATATACCCAAAATTTTCTAGTTGCATCATCAATGAAAGTGACATAATAACATGAACCACCAATAGAGTTTACCTTAGCTAGCCCTCATACATCTGTATGCACTAACTCCAACTTACCCTCCTTCCTGGTAGGTCCAACCTTGAGGAATCACACCCACTTCTATTTCCCATAAACACAGTCCTCACAGAAGTCCAAATCTAACTCCTTTAATCCAAGCAACATGTCCTTTATAATATGCACGCCCTTATGACTCATATGACCAAGTCTCTAGTGCCACAAAGTTGTTTCTCCATCTGTAGCAACTAAATTTCAATAATCAGCACCTTTGGTTAAATACAAAGTACCAATTTTCTTACCTCTTGCAACCACAAGAGCTCCTTGGTAACCTTCCAAGAATCTGCTTTGTAAAATTGACCGTCTGACCATCACTACCCAGCTGTCCTGCTGATATCAAGTTCCGCCTCAACTTAGGCACATGCACGACGTCCTTAAGTAGCCATGTGTTCCCATTCTACATTTTCACCCGAGCACAACCTTTCCCTACTATCTTTGCATGGTTCATCATCACCAATATATACATGTCCAAAATCACCTTGAACAAAATCGGTAAAGTAATGTCTATGTGGGGTGGCATGGAAAGAATCCCCCTGAATATAACACCCAAGATTCAACAATATTATCTAAATAAATAATTAAGGCATCATGAAAAACATCACTTCTTTGTCAAATTTACCTCTTTAGTTTCCTCCTTCTTGTTCTTCTTATCCTGAAGAGCCAACAATCTTTCTTAGCACGACTAACCTTCCCACAGTGCCAACATTATAACTTACTCTTGGACTTTGACCTTCCATGATCATTCGACTTCCCATGGTTACCTTTCCCTATGTTCTTTTGTCTCCCTCTTCTCTCTACTGTCAAAGTGTTTCCAGAAGTAGAAGAATCTCTGGTGCTCTTCCTTTGCATTTCCTTGCTTAGGATCACATCTATTACATCCTCAAAATTTAGCTTTGAGTAATTAGAGACTGAATTACTTACAACCATAACCAAGTTGTCCCAACTATCTGGCAAGGAGCACAAAATCAACAAAGCCCTGACCTCATCATAAAAGTCAATTTTTACTGAGTTTAACATACTCATAGCCATATTAAATTCATTCAAATGACCAGCAACAAAACCATTCTCATACATTTTCATATTAAAAAAATTCATCAAAAATATTTTATTAGAGGCAGAGGGTTTTTCATATAACTTCCCCAATGCACTCATGAGACCTTCCATGGTCTTCTCCTATGATATGTTGAAAGCAACCAAAGATGCAAGGCATAAACAAATTGCCTCGAGCGCCTTTCTATCTAGCAACTCCCAATCCTCATTTGACATGGCTGTAGGTTTCTTTGCTTTTCTAGCCAAAGGAACATGGAGGTCCTTCTGATATAAGTAATCCTCCATTTGCATCTTCCACAAACCAAAGTTATGCCCATTGAACTTCTCAACCCTTGATCTGCCCTCATCTGCCATAGCTCCCACTCAAGCTAAACTTTCCCTGTGATTTACAACTTTAGCAAAAAACCACCAAAGCTTTGATACCAATTGTTAGGAATTAGAGAACAAATATGTGGAAACAAT
Organism: Taxus wallichiana var. yunnanensis; assembly: GCA_018340775.1. NCBI lineage: Eukaryota > Viridiplantae > Streptophyta > Pinopsida > Cupressales > Taxaceae > Taxus > Taxus wallichiana. Next base: position 3,593,026 of record CM031233.1, read on the forward strand.
TCCTCAAACCACAACAATAGGAAACTATATAGCAGAATTATACTTGCAGAAATATAACAACATAAATAAATAATGCACAAAAGAAGACAAGACAAGATTTAACGTGGTTCACCCAATGTGGGCTACGTCCACCAAGAACTTGCTCATATTTTATTATCAACAAGAGTAAAACAACTCTCACAGTCTTCTCTCAGTTATGAACTCACAATAGAATTCCAAAGATGTTAAACCACATCTAAACCACAATTGACACCCAATTACATAACCTTGATCACTCTTGATCACCTCTTGATCATTAAGACTCAAGACCTCTTGAACACTCAAGATATCTTTAAGATACCCTAACACCTCTATTTATAGGATTAAAATCCTCTTAAGAAGTCTTAAAGCTGACCCTAGAAGTTTGAAAGTCGCGATCTTTCAACTTCCCATGGTTGGAAAAACAGTCCCGGCGTTAACGCCGATTAACAACATATTAAGTAGCATATTAACGGTAGCATCGCAACAACGACACAACGACTACACAACAACGTCACATCAAATGACTGCAGAATGCTCTTGAAGTCTCGAAACTTAACCGTTCGAGCTCGGCCCTTGACTTCAACACCGATTCAAGAAGACCAAAAATAGGCTCTGCAAGAAGATAAAGTACAATGTGCTTACTTGATCTTTGAAATAAGTTTTCTATGACTACTTTTGTATTGAGGCATTAATTAAGTAGTCAATGATCATGGAGGGTTGAAAAAGGCATGATAAGACTATTTGAGAGGTTTGATACTCATATTTGAGCATAGTCATGGATTTTTTGGCATCAAGATGGTTCATGGAAGACTCAACTAATAGTCAAAATGAAAAATATATGTTGCAAATACACTCATGAAGATAATTTAAGGCCTAATGAATATTTAGGAGTGTTGTTTCAGATCATGATTAGGAAGGCAGGATACGGTTAGATCTAGGTATGTGTACACGGTGATTTTAGACCTAGTTGACATAGCTTAATGAGGTTGTACCATGATGAGTTATGAAACATGAAGGAAAAATGATTTGTAGTAATGTAATAGATGGATGTTCTCTATTCTACAATAAAGATCTAATATCCTTGGTTGAATTTCACCTAGTTGTTCTTAGAGGCCATAATGAAGTCTGTAAAGGTGATTTGTATGAGTCATGAAGGAGTGTATTTCTCGGTAGGAGCTTGTGAGCATTTGGTGGAATATGAGCAATTGATGAGCAGGTGATATCATCTAAGAAGGTTAGATGTTCCATGATAGTGTTGTAAGAAGGTCAAAGGTATGCAAGATTATTTTTGTGATCATTTCATTGTGTGCGAGTTTGTTGAAGTACATACGATACAATAAAGAAGGAGGTGAATGTTATCCCAAATTCACCCCCAAGTTGATTTGGATAACTCATTATAAATGGAACTAGCCATTCAAATTCTAGGATGTGAGGGAGGCCATCAAATTCGATAACGATATATTGAAGAGAAAGACAACTCGGGGTGGCTTACAAGTTAGAAATGAGAATATATGATTTATGCGGATGGTTAGGTCTCACGATGATACGGCGAGCCACGAGAAAGGTTTGGAGCCATCGCATGTCATGGCAAACCATGTGTTAACACCCTTTTCTCGTTGTGCATCATTCATCCCTCCCTATTGTGAGTCAACACCTTTTGTTGATGTGCGTTAATTACCCCTCCCTATCACACATCAACACCTTTTGTCGATGTGTTTTAGTCGTCCCTCCCTATCATGTGTCAATGCCTCTTGCTTAATGCACGTCAACCAATTCCTCGTATCATGCATCAACATCTTTTCTTGATGCATTCATGCATCCATTCCTATCATGTGTCACTTTGCCATCTTCTTGACATGCATCAGTGCCTTCATCTTATCATGCGTCGGCATTCTATCTTGATGCGCTTCAACCTTCCCTTTTTTCATGTGAAAACATTTCTTCTTATTGTGTGACAACCCCTCCTTATTGCGAGACAACTTCCTCTTTTCTTGTCGGGCGTTAACAAGTAATGTCAGTACGGGCTAGGAATTAATGGCATCGTACAAGGTAGCTCAACACCGGTTTAATGAAGCATGGCACCCATGTCTTTTCTGATAGAAAAGTACCATTGGAAAGTGGATCGGTATGGCTTCCCATACCTCTATATAGGAAATTAATGAGGGTTATAGGTAGGTGAGAAATTTTCTATATAATGTAGTCGACCCCCTCATTTTTAAAGAGAGACATTATATGAGTCGGGAAATTCTTGCACAAATTTTCCCTCAACTCCATTTGTAGTGTGAGCCTTCTCTTGCGTGTAGGAATGTAATTATGCCTTTGTGCATCAAATGTAATAGTTTGTGCATACTTTGAAACAATAAAAATTTTGTTTTGTGGTGTTTCTTAAACCCTAGCTCATTTTTATTATATTTTCTTGCCTCCCCATTATTATTTATGTACTTTGTGCATGTTCTTTCACTTACGGAGTTTATGATGTTGTGTTCCATGGAGTTTTGATGGTAGATTAGGTTATGGGTCTATGTCACATTTATCGGCCTCCCTTAGATCCATTTCCCCCTATTTCATCCTCCCTCAACAGAGTATCTCACCCCTTTTTTGTGTTATCACCCCCTTAGTATAGTATTTCCCCTTTCTCTCTCCCTGTCTCCTTGGAAGTGTTAGTGTAGGCTTAGTTAGGAATTTTTCTTGCATTAGGAGTAGTTGTAGCATTAGGATTAGGTAGAGGAAGTTGACCTTCTCCGGAGGGTTATCTCAAGTTTTCAAGTCCCATAGCTTGAGGGATAACCCCATGTTAGCAGAATTACACTGATTTCCCCACACACACATGACACATAAGTGGGTAATGTAATTTTCACATAACGGTGACTTCTAGCACTACTTTTTTAGAAATATTGGTATTAGTGGCATCGAGGAAAGTTAAGATAAGTTGTTTTGGTATCTAGCAGTCATGAATGTTGTGTCAAGAATCAATAAAAAACTTAATAGAGTGAGGAGAAGGATCTTCAAGAACGGGTTAGTTGGTTTGTTGTATCATGAAGGATTGAGTCTTGTAGTAAGTGGTTGAAGTCATTATTGAAAAATGAGAAGTATTGTTGACATCATGTGAGATATGAAAAAGGTTATTCCTTGTGTCCAAGTTTTCGATTAGTTGGTATCGGGCATATGATGGTAAGTTGCATTTTTGAGTCTTCATTATTCAAGATAAGGTGAGTCCTTTTAGGAAATAATAATAGTTTGGTCTTAGGGGGAGTTGGGTGGCTGTTTTTAGTTGCATCTAAACATGTTAGTGTTGAGAAGAACAATGTGTGGAGTCAAAATTTTGGTAAAATATTTAAAGGTGAGTAGATTGGTTGAAATGAGGAAAGTATGGTCTTAGGGTGAGCTTGTTAGCTCTATGAGTTAAAGATCAAATCATGGAATTATATCACATCAAGAAGGTATTTGGAGATTTATATGAGTATGTAGTATGCATGCATGAAGCAAATTAGTGTAAGAGTTTTAATGAGGGAGGTTCAAAACATACAAGGACCATAGGGCTCAGAATGGCCTCTAGATCCTTGCAGTCACCTTAGACTGAGTACTTTAATAGAACCTAGAACATGCATTATGACAGAAAGAATTATACAAGCATTCATACATAGCATGAAAGGAAAGAGAACTCATATGAGAGAAAAGTGCATTAAAACCATTGATATCCATGTCTATTTATAACAAGTAACCTCATTATATTCATTGATTCATTACAGAGTGTCACAGAGAGCAGACCATAGTCATGCATATCACTGGATGTATGTAACTAAGCTAAAAAAAAAGAAAAATTACAACTCCATGCTTAGTGCATTCTTTCCTGAATACAAATATCCACTCACAGTAATTTTGCAGAGCTCCACTCACTCTCTAACCCGCTATACCTCATATTCTTATATTTTTTTACTCCATAGGCACTTGTATTTATAATTCTCCTACACTGCCAACTCACCTTCCAGCATCCTCAGATCTGGTGCCAAGTGTCGAATGTGGTCCATGTGAGCATGCTTCTTAGGCCTGAGCTTTCCACTTTACCTCATGATGTTCTTCTAGAAGATTCCATCGGGCATGCTCTTTCCTGGGCCAGCCTATCGCAGGTGGCATCTTATCCATGCGCAACCGATCATGCTTTTCATGTGTTCTACCCTGGGTGCTCAAATTGACTAAGTCCCGAGCCTCCTTTCACGTGTCACATGCATGCTATGTGCTTCCCTAAGCCTTTCTCTCACGTGCTTTTTCCTTGTGCACCTTTTCATAACTGGGACCCTATGCACCCACGTGCCTTCATACTTGGTTAAGATTATAGGGGTCCAACATCACCCCACACTATGCCTGTTCTCTTCTCCATCCTGGAAACATTTCACTTGACCAAGATGCATGTTGTCCAGGGAACCAATGAATATCTTACACTTTACAAAAAGAATAAGGAATGAAAGAATTGGGGAAAAGAATGAAGAATGGGGGAGCATCAACTCAACAAGCTAGGAAAATATTTTCCGGAGGTCTGCCTCTAGCTTATTCCATACTTGACCTCACCTGTGCCTTCTGGCAGAGGTCACCCACCAGGGTGCTCACTTCATCAAAACTCAGGCCAACTCCCTGGGTGCCCAAAATGTCCACAATCTGCTCCATCTCTTTGCCCAGGTCCTCAAGTTTATCCATCCTTCTAGTGATCTGGGGGTATATTCCTTTAGCTGGGCCTTAATTGAGCTCCTTAAAGCCTCAATTGCCTCTGATTTCTTCTCTACTTGGCCAGAACCTTGTCTCTCTCTCCACCCTATTCCCTTTTTCTTTTCTTGGAACTCTTTTAGCTCTGCTTCAAGTGTGGTGACCAAGGAGCTCACCACCTTATCTCTATCCGCGCATGTATCATATGTGGCTTCTGCAGACTAGGCAATGACCTTAACCTCCGTGAGTACTTGGTTGTACTGCAATGAGTGCTACCACCTTCAATCGGTCCTCCTCTTTCAAAGCGTGTGGCCACTTCTTTAGTAGATTCCAAGGCCAAGGGTCATCTCTCCATAGTGAGGATGTGTGTTAGATCTTCCATACACTCAGGAGGGATGAGTACTTTTGTGTGGGTGGTGGCACTAAGTCCGGGTGCTTCAGGAGGATGGCACCCTTGATAGACTCCATTTTCTTGTATACTTCCTACACCTTTACTTTTTCTTCCTTTAACTCACGCCTTAACTGTGTGCTGATCAGTTCCTCCTATTTCAAGCTCTTGGCCTTCTCTCAGTTCTTCTTCCTCCTCTTCCCTAACTTCACCTCCAACATTCTAATCCTATCATTGTGCATGAATAATCTAGCCTCGGTCTCGACCATGACCTTGTTAAGAGTGCATTGCAGACTTTCTCATCCGAGAGCTCCTGAGCATTCACTAAGGGATTGACCCCCTTAGATTCTGGCAATGTGATGAGTGCTCCTTGGTAGACTTCAAAGTCTGGCTCATCAACGTGGGACTCAAATGCCCAAGAGAGCATCTTCTTGGTTTGGGGTACGTGTCATCCTTCTCAAAAGACCCCATGGCTATGAGCCTTTCCATGGGTATGGTGCTCTGGAATCATGCGTAACACCTTCCTTGTGTCATCAACATAGCCCATTACTGTCTCTATTCTGCATCCAGAGTTCTTCTACCCGAGCGTGTGCCTTTGGGGAAGCTTTACTGTCAGAGTGGGGCCTCCTAGGCTGTCATGTTCTTTTTCAATGTTCTCCTCCTTCCCCTCCTTCAACACTATGTCGCTTGCTATGCTCCAACTCTTGGTCTACCAAGACCTCGAGCATTCTTTGTGCTTCTCTCTCTACCACCTCCGTGATCTGCTCCTTTGTAAAACTTATGGCTCCCTCCTTTTCCCTGGAAACCTCCTCATCCTCCATGTCTTTGGCATCTTCCTCATCTGTGTGCCCTTGCGCCATGTGAATACAAACTCTTGCTTCTCATCTCCACTCTCCTCTCCGAGTCATAGATGCTAAACACATGTGGATCTTGGTCTTTCTCTGCTCTCTTCTTCCTTGCCGCCATCTTCTTCACTTTCATCCCCTCTTCCGCCCATGTATTTCTCCAAGCTGTCGGTTGCCTCCGAGTCAACTTCTTCATCAACCCTCTACTTTTTCCTGAGAGGTGGCTCCTGATCAAGGGATTGGCCTTATCTTCTTCCTCAGTGATTCTTCCTTGGAGATGGGTTGCCTAGGTGCCTCTACCTCTAGCATCTTCTCCTTCACCAGAGACTTCTTTCTCCGCATGTAAGTGCTTGGCTTAGCACTCATGGATGGCATGCTCACTATCTGAGCAGTCTACACAATTGGTGCTTCTTCTTCTCCTCTCCCTCTTTTCTTGGATGTTGGCTTCTTCTTCCCCAAGGGGTCTTTAGGTATGGAGACTTCATTCTCTAGATACGCACCCTTCTCAAACTTTGGCCTTATGCAAGTACACACACGTGTCGCTGATCCTCCAGCGATGGGTAGCAGTCATTGGCCTTGTCATTTGAATCTCATGTGACACACGTACTTTTCCATGTATATACGCATGCTTGCCTGGGGTAATTCAGCTTCTTTCTCATCTCCCTGTGTTCCCGGTCTAGCCTACCTAGTTCCAGTCTTAGCTTCTTTGACTCTTTAAACCTGTTCACTCCCGCTTGGAAGTATTGGGTAGTAAATGTGAAGGGGAGCTTGCACCAAGGGCTCCATGATTCATCTATCAGCTTGAATCTACCCAGGTAGTAGTGTTGGTAGACCATGAATTCAACTTCTCCCTCAGTGGCTACTTGGGAGTTGTTTGGGGATTCTCCACTCTACCCCAAATGCATTCCTCAGGTGTGTGTACCATTTTTCCAGCCGCGCCTTGTGGGGTGTTGTCATTATATCACAGCATATTTTTCAAACCTCTTCACAAGTGAAGGATCCTCGGTGGGGTACTCCCATACAAATTTTTTTAGTGTCGTCAGGCACCCCAATCTCCATGAATACAATGGTGAGAAAGACATTGCCGAAGAGGATCCTGTCCCCTTCCTTCACACAACTGACAATTTCCTCTGCAATGTATGTATGGATAGGTTATATATAGTTCCCTCTGCAATCTTTCTGTAGACATGTAGCCAAGGTTTGTTGACTGTGTCCATCTTTCCTAGCCATTCAGCTTAGTCACCAGATGTGTGGCCATTTTCATTATGGGGTCCTTGATGTCTGAAATGTCATAGTACCGTGACCCTTTCTTTCTTGTAGGCATACTCGGTGATGGTCTCTTGAATAGCTTCCTTGTCACCAAGGTCATCTTCTAGGCTATCTCCCTCACATATGAGGCCTGTAAATTGTGAAATCAGCTGGGGAGTCATGCGCATCTTGCCCTACAAAGTGGAAGTAATCTTTGTGCACCCGTGACATCAACCACTGGTACAGCAGTGCTCTGGCTTTCCAAAATAAGGCAACTCATAGAGTTGCAACAGCCCTACCTTCTCCATTTTAACCTTAACATCATCATCATATATAGGAAAACCCTCAGGTGTTCATTTTGTTGGTGGGGCATACTAATTCCAATGCCATTTATTTTTCTATTGTGTTCATGTGGTGATTATAGTCACTAATAGGTACACTTCTCAAGTGGGATTCCCATTCCTTCCCCATCATCACCCCATCTGGGTATTGCATCTCTGCATACCATTCTTCATTTGTGTCTACCATGGGTTCTGGTTGTTTAGCCTTGGCTTTTCCCTTTCCTTTCTTGGGTGCCATGGTCGAGGTATTTTTATCACTCCTACCCTCTCCTTGTTATTCTATCTTACTTCTTCCAATCCTCCGATCTCAGATTCATGATACAACTCTTCTAACCCGTGCCCTAGTTTTTCAAACCCTAACTGGGATAAAATCTTCACAAGACAACATTTCTTCACTCTCTCCACCCGTGTAACCCCTTCTAGTTCACAAACTCAAACTGGCTGCTTCAATCTCACAGATCTTCCTTCACTCGATCGAATCTGAAAGCCCTAGTTTATGGAACTCGCTTATATCTCAAACTCTTCTATTTCGCAAAGTAAAAATGAGAGTGCCCGACCCTTTACTTATAGTTTTTCTCTTTTCTAAACATTAAATGCTACTTCACCTACCACCATACTTTGTTCATTTAATGGATTTTTCAAACAAATCCCATCTTCAAGCACCTTCCCTTACATGCCCAACCTGCGTGAAAACTCCTCCAACCTTCTGGCGCGCAACCAATCCAACCTGACAGGAGACTCTTACGTAACGTAACCCATGCCAAAGGCACTTCTTCTATCCTGATCCTTTCTCTCACCTACCTCGTGTTGCTTTCAAATGTGCTTTCTCCTCCTTAGTATGTGGGATCTACAAGTAGCTTTACCCTGGCACCAACCATTCTTCCATCTTCCTCTTTATATACCTCTTTCAACCCGGCTACTCAACAAGGCTTTTCAACACAACTTCCTTGGTACTTTGATCACGTGCTTCTTCACCTTTCTCCACCCCACACTTAAAGTGATGTGTGGTCCTCTGCTGCACTCACAAATTCTCCAAAAATAGCAATAAGGTTACCGGTGCCCAAGGTGCAAAACAAAACAACAACGTGAAAGGGAAACACAAGAAAGGGAAAATGCATAAAGGAAACTTCTAAACTAACTGGAAAAACTACCTTATTTACAAACACCAAGAAGACTTATTTATAGTAGGGCTTCAACCTACTACCATTGAAGTGTCCAAGAAACTTCATCCCATCCAGCACTTGTAACTGGCATGCATGCCCGAATCAAGGATGTATGAGATTGTGTAAGGACCCAACCAATGGACTTTCAACTTCCCAGATTGGCGCATAAACTTAGAATCATATAATAACACCATCTGCCCAACCTCAAACTTCTTGTTTCTAATATGGTGATCATGCCAAGCCTTTTGCTTTTCCTTTTCCATTGTTTGGCTCCATCGGGCAAGTGATCATCTCTCATCAGTTTCATTAGCTCATCAATTCTTTCTTCCAGTGCTTGTTCATGGCTAACCCTCCTGCATGTGCATTATTCAGCAGAGAAGGCAACATAAATTCAAAGTAAAAAAAATAGCTTCCATGCCTAAACACCAATTGAAAAGGTGTGGCTTTATTTAGTCTTTTATACGTTGTCCTGTAAGCCCATAATATTGCCGATACCTTGTCATCCCAATCAAGTCTTCGACATCACAAATCTTGGTCAAGGTATGACTCAGTATCTTGTTGAATGCTTTTCCGTGGTTCCATTTTCTTGTGGGTGATAGGGTGTAGTCTTGTGATGAGCTACCATGAACTCTGATAATAGGATCCTGATGGTCTCATTCAAGAAATGTGTACCTCTATCACTGGTCAAACTCAATGGACATCCATACCTCGTGATAATGTTTTCCCATAAGAACCTTGCCATTGTTGTTGCTGCCATGTAATCTTTAGTTGGGGCTGCCTCTGCCCACCTTGTGAGATAATCTATGCAAGTGATGACATAACGTGACCCAGTCCTACATGCGTTGCTGGTGTAATAGGTCCTACAAAGTCTATCACCCACTTTTCAAAAGGCTCTGCGTGCTAGGAATAGGGTGCAAAGGCATTTCATCTCTCCTTCCTGGTTTTCCAATGCACTGACAATGGTCACATGCTTTACAATAATCTCTACAATCCTTGTACAAGGTTTCCCACCATAAACCTACCATTAATATCTTGTGTGGTGGCATCACCTGCATAATGCCCACCCACACTTCCTCTGTGTGCTTCCTCCATGATGGCCAGTGCTCATGCTCTAAGACACACCTGCGTAAAACTTCATCATCCCAATTTGTATAAGTCTCCACTGATTAACATGTAGGGTGTGACACGCGTATGGCCAACTACTTCTTTTCCAATGTCTTCATTCCATCCGGTACCACACCTTCCTTTAAGAATATTGCAATCTCCTCTAAATCCGAGGGGTGTGCTGCCATAACCTAAATAGTTACATCATCTGGCATTGCTTCCTCAATACTCTGCACATCCTCCCCTGAATCAATTCTTGATAGATGATCAGGCCCATAGTTGCTTTTTCTAGGTTTTACTACAATGGTGAATTCAAACTCTTGAAACAACAACACCCATCGACATATGCATCCTTGTAGAATAGGCTTGTTCACTAAATACTTCAATGCCATGTGGTCGGTGTAGAACACAAAGGGTGTTGCCAACAGATACTTACCTAAACTTGAAGAGCAGCATGTAGATCATTGACAATGCCTCATGCTCGGTTGTGGTATAATTTCTCTGTTGGTGTTAGCTTCCTACTTGTAAAATAGAGAGGATGATCAACAATCCCTTCACCTGGCTATGCAAGCACTACTCCAATGGCGTCCCTGAGGCATCTACATGAACATGAAAGGGCTTGTCCCAAGAGGGAAACCATAAAATAGGTGTGGTAATAAGCCTATCTTTTAATGTATCAAACACCCTCTATTGTGCCTCTCCCCAATGGAAGGAACTTTTATGTCTAAGTAGCTCCTCTAATGGTGTGGTGATCTTGGCATATCCCTTAATGAATTTTTATAATAGCCCACATGCCCAAGGAATCCATGCACTGCGCTCTAGCTAGTAGGCTCCCTTAACCCCAATAACTACAACTTTAGTGGGATCTACCAAGCAAGCCCTCCTTACATATGATATGCCCCAATAAAGTCCCAAAGGGTGTAGCAAACACACATTTCTTAATGTTGAGGGATATCCTCAACTACCTACACCTCTCAAACATTAACCTCAAATTGTCACAATGGTCTTTAACTAGACCATATACTATCCAATCATCCAAATAGACCTGAAGAAATTTATGGATGAAGTCCTGGAATGCTTGCACCACTATGCGTGAAAAAGACAGCTGGCGCATTCTTCAACCCAAAGGGCATGACCGTATATGCAAAAACTTCCCCACTCGGTGGTGAAAGTTGTCTTTTCCTGGTCTTCCTTTGCAATCTGGACTTGGTGGTACCTTGAAAATCCATCCGTAAAGGAATAGATTTCGTGCCCAATGACTCCTCCTAAAATTTCTTCAGTGAAGGGGGTCAGAAATGGATCAATGACACAAACTACATTCAATTCCCTATAATCCACACAAATTCTAATCCACCCATCCTTCTTGATGTTGATTACCATCGGACTTATCCACTCTCGATTCTTCCACTACCTCAATGATCCCAGAAGCTATCATTTTTTCTATCTCCTCCTTGACCTTTACGCGTAAGTTGGGATTCATTTGGTAGGGCCTTTTCCTAACCGGGTGCATGCACCATCCTTAGTTTTATCTTCATCTCCCCAAGGAATGGTGAATGCCTTTGAGCTCATGATACCCATGTGGAAATAAATCCTCAAATTTTGCAAACAGATCAATGATTTTTGATACTTCCTTCTCTATCCAAGTAATCCCCAATAATAGCTTCCTTAGGTTCTTCTTTTGAACCGATGTTAACTTTCTTCATCTTTAAAGGCTCATGGTAGGCATGTGCAGTGAGCATCTACACTATCCACTACCTCGTGCATCCCTATAGAATGGCTAACATCTAAAGCTTTTTTGATTCCTCTCCATCAATCACATATACCAACTTTCCCTTTTCTTTTTCCAAACACGTGTGCTCAAGTTGTAACTCTTATGTTTCCTTTTCTTCAAAACATGTGCCTCCAATCCTGGTTCACCTAGTAATTCCAACAACCTATCTTCCATCCTAGCACTATCCCCCATGGTAAGGCACTTGATACCCTACTGTAAGGCCTTATCAACCGATGGCTTGGTACTCCGATATTCAAAGGTTTGAATAAGGTCAGCCATGAGTTCTTGCCAATTCCTTGTTTGGCGGCGTGTCTCGAATGAATGTACCATGCATGCGCGCGTAACCCTGTAGTGTAGAATACAACTTGTGCACCCAGAGGGATGGTGGAAAAGCTTCCATGCCTTCTCTCCAGACCCATTCACACTCCTGGATATGGAAAGAGGTGGGCTCCTTCCCATGGTACTCCTTGATGATGGTGGGTACATTGCTCCTAGAAAATCTGAGAGAGAGAAATTCTTACCTCGTGCCACTCTAAAAGGCTCTCTTGATGTGTGGCCCACCACCGAGCTATTTGTGCCAAGCAAGACATAACTTAACATCTCCCTCCATTCCTTCTCATCCTTCCACTGAGCTTCTACCTCCTAGAAAGATCTCAGGGAAGGCTCCTCCTGAATACTTGGGTAGTTCTTTTCCTCCAAGGTGCCTAACCATGTGCACCTTTGTTACCTTGGTCACCGACCCTCTCAACTACCATCCCATTAATTTGTAAGTTCCATGCACCCAATTGTCACATGCCAGACTGGTGGTATCACTCACTGACTGAGCATCTTCAAACTGGATAACCCATTAGTAGGGTGTATCATCTCAGGGTCTCTGATTGAGCACACATAAATCTTGTCCAGAACTTCTTCTCCCAATGGTTCAATATAGGGTGTCGACTTCCCATCAACCAAGGGTATAATGACCCATTCCTCCTTGTTCTCAAAGCTGATGTACCCTTTGTTGAACCAAAGGTCCGCATTGTTTTTGTAACACCAAGGATGCCCAAGTAGTGCTGGGAAATTTTCCACCTCGGTGAGTGCCAAGACTTTGAAGTCCCCAGTAAACTTGGCTCCCTGGATAGTAATAGCCACATCCTTCAAGACACCGATGGGCATTGCCTTAGTCTTGTTTTCCATATACAACACATTCAAAGATGGTTGTAATGCAGGTCTTCCCATCTGATGCCATGCATCCAAAGTCAGAACATTAACCTCATGCTGTGTCAATGAGGATATTGTTGAGGAGCCATCCATCTACAACTGCATTCAACATAATCTCCTTGTCATAGTCGAGGCTGTGAGGGGGAAGGTTTCGTGTGCAAGACCTATCTCTCGTGCTCTTCTCCAGTGCGTGGTACCTTCTCTCTCAACTAGGATCCTAGCAAGGGAATGATATTCTCTGCCTTAGCATTTTACACACCTCCTTGACCTCATCCAGGTCATCCTTTTGTGCCTCGACTCTCCTTCCTTGTTCCTCCCTCCTGGATTTCTCCTTTAGACACTGGATCTCCCCTTGTAAGCTTGAATAACATCCATGGTGTCCTGATATATCTCCTTTTGATGTGCGGGGTCTGGATATTTTCCATGAATGACCTCCTCTCTTGAAACTAGGGTTTTCTATCTTGGTACCTCTCTCACGCATGTGGCTTCTAGCCCTTGTTGTTACCAAGATAGGCTCCAAACCTTCATCCCGTGTTACCCGGGGCATCCACTGTATGTCTTCCTTCTTAATACTGACCATTGCAATGCCCTTGTCCTTTCGGTGCTTTTGATTCATGTGCTCAAATAATTCTTGGGCACTCCTCATACTTATGCTTCTTTTCACACCATGAGCACTACAATCAAGTCCAGGCACTCACGCTTGTAATGTTCTGTAGATCCACAGTTGAAACATGTTCCACATGGGAACTCACTCCTTCCTCCTCCATGGTTACCTCGACCATGGAATCCTCCTCAAAAACCTCTTCCATGCGTGCCTCCTTCTGCGTGCTCCTCATAATGGTGATCATTATCCTTGGAACCACTGGCAATGCTGGTTTGGTGCACCCCATGATCAATGGCCTCATGGATCTGATCAATGAGCCTATAGTCCTTAGTGTCATGGGTTGTAGAGGTGTAAATTTTTGTAGTAACAAGATACATTCTTCCTGATCACACACTACAGCAAGGGACATCTACTTGCATCATGGTCCCCATGAAAATTTCACAATCCACTGTCAAAGCATGTACCATCCTCCGGGGAAATTATCCTTAACGTGTCCCTCTATTTCACAATCTGTGCACCACAAACCACTACGAGTCTCATGGGCTGTGTTCGCAGATAATTTTTCCAACTATTTTTCCATAGCAAGCAATTTGAGCCTCAAGAATGGGCTAATGCCAGTATCAATACTACCAATAGCCTCATGTGTAAGGCAGCTTCCAATGCTTCACGTGGGTCTGTAAAAGTTTTATGAGACAAGGCCCTTCTAAAAGGGGTGATCAATCCTCCAACAAACCACTGTGCATGTTGAGAAGGATGGATATCATATGATAATTTAGACAAGAGAGTTTTAAAGTGTGCATCATACTCCCACACACTCTCTGCCATTCCTTGTTGAATCTCCTTCAAAGCATTGATGCTCTTTCTCTCTCGAACTCAGGAATGTGGAACTCTACCAAGAATGCATTCTTTAAGGTAGTATAGTCCACCACCATTTGATGAGGGTCATACTTCCTATACCAGCTATGTGCCCCTTGCAATGTGGTTACAAACTGACTAGCCTTCCATTCTGGGGTTGTGATACCCTTCGCGTGCCATAGCAGTTCACACTTGTGAACATGTTCCGCAACATCCTCAATGCCCCTGTAATCTAGAAAATGTAGAGACATTTCAAAGAATACTTGAGGTGGTGGCTGGGGTCCCTGTCCTCCCGAGCCTGAGCCTTGGTTCCCTCTCGGTGTTTCCTCCACCACCTGATCCACCAGGTCTTGTGCCTCCAGAGCCACCAGATCCACCAGAACCACTGGGTCCAATAGGGCTTGTAGGAGCTGTGCCAAGTGCCCCCATGGTCCCACTAAACTATGTGCATGATGGTCGTGATAGTGCTCCACTACCACTACTTTGTCCCATGCCACTCCCTGATGTGAGACCAAAAGCTTGTACACTTGCTCCTTGTCCAAAGACTCCTCCAAATACTAGAATATGTGCAGCCATAGAAGAAGGGACTGTAAAATTATATCTCCTAGGCATGGATCTGTCTCTTCCACCGATATCAACTGGGTCAATAACACTTCTTCCTGGTTTGGGAAAACCAAGCTAGGGCTCGGTCACTGGGTGGGTTCAGATATGTGCCAATGACTCTCCTTTCTCCATGTGATGAACTCTCACTAGAAGCCGAAGGGGTCTCCCTCACATGCACTTGCCAAGATGGGGTAGCATAGACTGCTCAGGTTCCATGTCCTCCACGTGAACCTCAACTCCTTCCCGCAATGTCTATCTCCATAGATCCATCACACTAGTAGCTTCACATCATCTAGCAATCTCCCTTTCACGTGCTTCACTATACTTGAGCCATCTCTCTTCCCTCTCCTTCTTCTGTCATGTGATATCTGCCATCTTCCTCCACCCAAGCTCCCTTACCCAGTGCTCAGAATGGTTTAGCCGGCCATTGGGAAAGCCTCTAAACTCATGGTAACCATCAATATCTTCATAGCTAGGGAATAACACGTAGAAATGTTCCTCTAGGTTCTCACAGAAATTCAAACTCAAGCAACCTCCGGACAAGAATACGTGGAAATGGCATATTCCAGAGTGTAACTAGTCAGTACTCTCTCCACCAATGATCTACAACATGGGTCCATGTCAGATCTACATCCTGCAACCTTTGGTAGTCTTCTTCGGTCCATACATGTGATCCATAATGCCAACTTGATCTAGATGCATAGGCTGAAAGCCATTCATATAGTTCTACTGGGAAGCAAGTAGAAGAAGGTCTCATATAGATCATGGTAGAGGTTCTCTTCTACCCATCTATGTGCATTAAACTCAGGTCCAAGTGTTGTATCTCTAAGAAAATTCATCCTCCGTGCTCTTGAACCATGATTCAACAATTTCCAATGTCAACCGCTTTGTCATTACTCATTACATAGATCATGATGTATGTTATATCCCACTACAACTTCAAAAAGAGGTCCCAGCAATGGAACCAAGATGTAGTCATTTTTACTCCTATCACAAAAGGAAGGAACCCCATGCGTGTTGGCCTATCACCCAAGAAAGTTGAGCACTCACCCGAGGCACGCACGTGGGTACGAGTCTCTCTTTTATGTGAGTTTAGTGGGAAGCATCATTTATGATTAGTGTAAGAGTTTTAATGAGGGAGGTTGAAACATACAAGGACCATAGGGCTCAGAACGACCTCTAGATCCTTGCAGTCACCTTAGATTGAGTACTTTAATAGAACCCAGAACATGCATTATGACAGAAAGAATTATACAAGCATTCATACATAGCATGAAAGGAAAGAGAACTCATATGAGAGAAAAGTGCATTAAAACCATTGATATCCATGTCTATTTATAACAGGTAACCTCATTATATTCATTGATTCATTACAGAGTGTCACAGAGAGTAGACCGTAGTCATGCATATCACTGGATGTATGTAACTAAGCTAATAGAAAAAGAAAAATTACAACTCCATGCTTAGTGCATTCTTTCCGAATACAAATATCCACTCATAGTAATTCTGCAGAGCTCGCTCACTCTCTAACCCGCTATACCTCATACTTCTAGATATATCTTTTACTCCCTTGTATTTATAATTCTCCTACACTACCAACTCACCTTCCAGCGTCCTCAGATCTGGTGCCAAGTGTCGAATGTGGTCCATGCGAGCATGCTTCCATGAGTACGTTAGCTTCCACTTTACCTCATGATGTTATGAAAACTTGAAGATTCCATAAAGCTAGAGTAGGATGCTTTATGGTGTTTGAAATATGGTCCTATTGTTGGAGTGCATCTTATCACATGCCAAGAATTCTCTCTCACATAATTATCTTGTAATTATGATCAATCCTCTCATTCTAAACCCTAGCTTTATGCTTTAAATAGTTGTTTAAGACTTTAGGGCACTTAGCCATGCAATTACATTCATTAAATCTATTCCAATGCTAAAAATAGAAATAAATCCCGAGAGTTAATAAAAACTCGTTGCACAGGTAACCGATGTTGGTTCTGCCCAACCATCACCGGTTCCAACTTGCCCTGACTGATGCCGGTCACACTCTAACCGATGCCAGTTACTGTCAACTTCCAACAAGTTCTATTTGCATGCTAAAACATGAGTAATTTAGCTCCATACTCAACAATTTAGCTATTGGTATCAATTATGTGTTGAAAAGTTTCATTGAAAGTTATGAGTCGATTTGAAGGTATGTAACTTGCTCATTTTTATAACATTCTTAAAGAATTAAGAAGATAGTGGAAGAAGAGGTTTAATGGACCTTGTTTTGTTTGGTTGATGTTTCCAACTAAGTGTTGAGCATATTGTGTTGTCAAAATAAGAGTTTTCATGTATTTATCTTTTTCATTAATGTCAAAAGGAGGATAATGAGTTGGTGCCATGTGAAGTACCTTAGCCGGAGATTGAGTTGTTTGTGTTTGTCATCAATAGGTTTTCCATCAATGAAAAAGGGGATATTGTTGGAAAGTATTTTTTCATTGATGTCAAAAGAGTGATGATGTAGGTGTTTTCATTGATGTTTGAGGTATCATTGATGTCAAATAGAGTAATAAATGTGAATGTTGATTAGTAGTGTCATGTTGAGATGGCATGATGTCTTGAGTTGTCTTATGCGGGTATGATGACTTACATAGGTGTTGTAGTGTTGTGATGATTTTTTGTGAGGTCATCAAGTGTGTTGAAGGATCTTGTAGGTGTGAAAGAGTGATGAAGTGATGAGGAGGTCAGTATGGATAGTGCAAGAATGTTCGGGATGCTTGTTTGGAGGCCTAGTCAAGTAAGATGTGGTGTGCCATGATGAAGTACTTGGTATGTAGCAACTAGATAAACATAGTGATAGCATGGGGATCATGTGGATAAGGTGTGGAGACACTCAAAAGTGTCTCAGAGTGTAGGTATAGGGCTAAATCATGTTTTCTAGGTCGGCACTAGACCTATCATTAAGCCTTAAGTGCCCTAATGAGATGAGTTAGACCGATTTTAGCATGGAAATGGAAATGTGAGCCTTTAAAAAGGTGTATCAGGTTTATGTTGAGGTTTGGCCTAAGTTTTAGGACTCGAGTTGCAAGATTGAGCAAGAAATTGAGTTTTTACCTCTACCAAGTTTTTAAAAGTGAGAAACCAAGGTCAAATTGGACTTTCTTGTGCTCGTTGGCACATGTAAACTCTGCATGGTGGTAAAATATCTTCATGATAGTTTGGGAAGGGTCTGAA
Source organism: Taxus wallichiana var. yunnanensis (assembly GCA_018340775.1). NCBI lineage: Eukaryota > Viridiplantae > Streptophyta > Pinopsida > Cupressales > Taxaceae > Taxus > Taxus wallichiana. The sequence goes on from CM031233.1 coordinate 3,611,086, forward strand.
GATGAAAATTAATGCATTATTTTTTAGATTGAGGGGTTGATATTTATGAACAAACATTAAGAAGGTAAACAACTTTTAAAACCTCCTAAAACCCTTGTTCAAAAGTGATGGTGAAGAACTTGCTTGTAGTGGCCTCAAATGGATTTTTTGACCTTGGTTAGTGACTTAAGGTTGTATATTACTCTCTTAGGTTTCTCCAGGTGTATTTTAGGTGTCTTGATTGTATGTGTACCCCACTAAAATATGTAAGTTTCGAAGAAGTTGTGTTTTCTATCGGGTTTTCATTTGACCATTGACTAAATTGGTGCTTGAAGAATTTGGGAAGCCATATTACATGTTTGGAGTGGTTTTATATCATGGTTTATGTCATAGGAGGTCTTTTGAAGACCATTTTGTAAAACTTTGTTTTAAGGAAAAAATGGTAGTTTCGGGTGATCTCGGTTACTGAGAGGTGATTTGATGGTGTTTTAGCGTGATTTTTGTGTCTAATGGATTTGATGATGGCCCTCAAGTCACGATGTTTCCATTCATGTGTCACACTTGCATGGTTGAGGTGATTTTTTTTTTATTTGAGCCTCATCTTTGAGGATTGATTTTATAGGTGTAGACACAAAATCACGCACTTGGGTACATTTATAGGTCCTAAGAACATACTTGCATTCATATTATTAAGCAATAAAAATAGTAGTTTATAGCTATCTTTGGCCTATTTTTTTTTGTTTATGTGCTTTTACAACCTACATCCCAATCGATTTTTCACTTGTTTAGCTTTTATCACTTGAGACACCAGCCTAGCGCGCCTCATCTCCTCTCGGGAACCCCCGACCCTTATCTATCTAACTCACTTATTTTATGTCTCTTTTATCTTTTAAGCATATTATTTTCATATGGGTAGGTATTTTAGATATCGATTACGAAATTAAAACAAGGGAATCATATAAATACAAAGCTATGTGACTAAAATAAAGGACCAATCTCTAAGCATATATTATCACCTCCTAAGGTTGCATCCAAAGGACAAGGGACTACATTTTATGCATACATGCATAGGAGGGGAATTTCATTTTTCCATCCACACATCTATTTACATTGGTACATCTAGTTATCACCTGTTATCACATGTGCTTACACAAGGGCTTCCTAGGTCATGATTCTATCACATACAAACAAGAACTACATGGAGTTTGAGATGTAATTCAAAGTGCTTGGTTGTAAGTTCACTAAGTCAAGTGACCACTGAGGTAATTCTGACTCCCCATATTGCATATTTTTATGGGAATTGATGTAGTTTGATGGTTTTTTAGGTCATCTTCTCTTTATCAGCTTACATGAGAACTTTGACTATTATCGACCACCTTCGCAACAAAAGAAATACCAAGCTTTGATATCTGTGTAGTCATAGGCACCTAGCAAAGGTCTCGGCCCCTAGGCACTCTTGTCCCAGTCTAGGCGCACCATCAAGGTATATCCGAATGCTCTAGAATTTATCGTGCATAATTGTGATAGTCTTCCCTTCCTGTTTATAAATTTCTCTAGTCCGCACGGTCCCAAAGAAAGTGCAAATAAAATAAGTATTTTTATCTCTATCTTGCACTCGAGTTTTATACCTATTTATCTTATTTCTTATGTCATCTATATTCCAAAAATTTCTTTAAATTTACCTATCATACGTGACTCGCAATTAGGGTTTTACAAATCTTATATTTTTAAAATCGTTTGGTGAACATGTCCATTCAAACCTTACCTTCGAGCATTTATCAAAATATCTCTTCTTATTCTTCTCAATTCATGAATCAATCTTCTTATCCTTCTTTCACCCCAACTAAGGTTTTTGGCATGGTTACTACCACTGCTAATTTTATGCAAGTTCATGTTCAACATCCTCTTTTCTTTATTATTCCTATGGCTGATCCAAGTATCAATGTATTCACCACTCACCATACTCATCCTCCTATGGCTTAACCCCTTCCATCCCATAACCTATCACTTTTGCAGCTCCTACCACCACTTATAAGGAGATAACATCATATATCAACTTAAGAATACACTAGAAAAATATCTCTTTATGATTTATTGCACAAAGTGCACCCGATTGTAATCAAACATTAGAGGTTTTCCTTCACTCTATTCACATTGAAAGCAATAATTCACTTGGTGGACTTCACACATCTTATTCGGTCTCGAAAATTTTTCCACATGCTATACAAGTTTCATTTTAAGACCCCCTCTAAAAAATTATTATAGAATGGGTGGAAAATCTCTAAAACAAGTGGAAAATATCCAAAAAAATGTTTCGTGGAAAAGTTGATTTGGCAAGTCGTAGTTTTCTTGGGTTTCGATAGTTGGATGGGTGATAGATGGTCATCTATCTATAGTCAAATTAGTGAGCTAGAATTTGATATTTTTAAGGCCAAATGGACTAGGTTACGGGGTTGGATGATCATCTATCTTAGAACAAATTAGGTGGTTATCTCTCCTCGTTAGAAGGACAAGGTTAGACTTATATCTATATTAAAACAGTTGGACAACCACCTCTTCCCCATCATAAGTACAACATTGTATGTTCATCTATCTATAATTAGAATAGTTTGGATGTCTGTCTATTCTATATTGGATGGATTGTTAGACGTTCGTCCCTCCTCTTCTAGCCTACAATGTTGGACGTTCGTATGTTCTTTATTCCAAAGTCTTGGTTGGAAAATATTCTCTTCTTTATTAGATAGACATCTCTATAACAAGGAAATTCATCTAATAGAGAAGAGACATTTGTGGAAATCATCAACTAGCCACCATCTCCAAACACGTGTTTCCTCTAAACTCTACTCCAATCATTTTTTGCCATGTGTCCTATCCGTGAACCCTAGCCTTATATATAGCCTTGCAAGGTTTATTTCATTACTTTTTTCCATAAACTTTTACAAATCTACAAAGTGTTTTGACTCCAATTTTCTACAGAACTAATGTGCATTTTAATTCTTAGCCCTTATGTATTTTTACACGAATTTTCAAATATTTAAACAATTTCTAGCTCCACAATTACTCCTGCCTCCAAATTCCATTACATAAATTTCATGTACCCTAAAATTATGGTACTCATGAAAATGAAAGATACACCTAAATATTGGATGCACAAAACACAATTCACAGGGCTTTTCAATGTGCCCCAATTCGAAATATATACTCACATCTTTGATTATCGATCAGTTCTTACAACCGGGTAGATGAAATTTTTTTGCCCCACGATGGATCGTACATTTTCATTCGGCGTGGATCCCACAAACATCCATCGATTAACTAGGTTACCTTTTCAAAACCAGATGGTTGTGACTACAAATTCCATCTTAGCTAATATAGAAAAAAATATTTATAATCTCATTTTAGTGTGTAGGTTGATGGTAAGTTCAATTTTATTTTTCAATTATTTTCTTTCTTAATGTCGGTTTACTAGCCCTACATCTAACTTTTCTTACGTGTTTGCTGCGGTTGCACTTAATTGATTGAAAAGAGTCCTTCTTATACAAGGTGTTACACATAATTTATTTCTTGCAATGATATTACTATTTCAATCTAGGATTGTGTTGTAGGGTAGATACGTCAACATTCCACTTTGGGAAGTTCAATATATATTGCAGACACTTGCAAGGCAACAATTCAATTAGTGCACATATTTGTCTAATCAAATTAAATCGATGTCAACAATGTCATTTCCAGTATGAATGGATCTAATAAATAGAAGACTCCATTTTCTTTTACCAATTATCTACCTACTTTATATCAAGAATATTTCCACTAATTACAAAATAGACAAGTTCGACTACAATAAATGACGAATTGCTAACGATAGGTCTATCAATTTAAAAGCAATAAGTAAAAATTAATTTTAACAGTATAACAATTTATTATTTTTGAATACAATAATAACATTAATTTATATTTTGCAAAGAAAAATTTTAGCTTTAATATCTCATAAGGATCTTATTGCTAGGGGTAAAGCCCCTCTGAGGCCTATGGTGATTCGATATGGATTTAGCGGAATCGACCCCGATTCAATTTCCTTGTGTAAAAGACCTAGGGGTTGATATCTCCATCAAGTACCACCAAATTTCCTCTAAAATTTTCTATAGATATTTATATTACTATTTATAACTAAGCTATTAGAAAGAATCACAAACAAGCTATCTATTTTGCAAGTGTTAGTCTTTTAATATTTTTACAGTTTTTATTTGTATAAATTTTGAGTTTGACGGTGTAGATAGAACTAAGTCTCAGTCACATGGTTGTATGGTCACATCTTTGAGCATGAAAGGTAATTTATAATGTTTAATTTATTTTGTTTACTTGCAAATATTTCATTTATTATTTACAAGGGTATAATGCTTAATTCTCAGTAATACTTTGCTTCTTGCGAGTTAGTAGGAAACCACAACAGAGATGGGGGGCACAATTCAGGAGGTGGATATGTCCGATGTTAAATTAGTGCAATCTTGGGAGTACATGGCCAAATTAATCAGAGAAATAAATACCCATTACCATAATCATGCTCAATGGAATTCATTGTTCACCGTCATAGAGAGCCAACCAACAGGGCTTGACATTTTACGCAATAAATATCAATTTGGAACAATTTTGTATAATAATGATTATGATGATGAAGTTTTAGATATAATTTTAAACATGTTGGAGAATCTTAATGTTGAATCCCATGTGTACTACAACAAATGGGCTAGAGACAAAAATAATTTTTAATTGCAAATGAAAAAAATAGCTTTGGTATGTCTTTTTTAGGCGTGAAAAATTGTGAAATTATAAGCATTGCAATAAATTATTTATAACTTATCTAATACATTTATGTTTTGTAGAAAAATATGAAAATTTAAAGAAAGAAGTAGTTGTATTTGATGCACATTTGAAGAATGCCCACAAAATATTGAATGCATTTATATAGTTGAAGGAAAAACTTTTATTATTAAATAAAAAAAATAATACATTGAGAAAGATAATCAAGGAGCATAAGATGGATCTAGATATCTTATTGAAAGAAAAGACAGATGTTGATCCATCACTATTGTCATTAGGAGATGTTGTAAGGGAGGAGCACAATATTCTTTAAAATATCAATAGTGTAGTGTAGGATTTACAGTGTATCGGGAGTTTTAGCAAAAGCATGGTACAAATTGAGAAAACTCCACCTCTTTTGTAAGAAAAATTTCAAGTTTCCCTTACAACAAAAAATTGAAAATAAAGGTTAGTTTCACCATGTGATAGGTGTGTTATCAAAATTTTGACATTGGCGTAGGAATTATAAGATAGTTGCTAGCCAATTTTTACTTTTTTATTTTGTGTGGTAAAGGTAAGGACAACTATGATTCAGAATCATACACGAGAAAAGGATTCACTCATAATATGTTCTTATATGAAAGAACTTTCTTGGAAGCTTTGAGAATAAATTAATAACCCAAAATTTTGTAATTGTATTTTCCGGAAATGCTTTATGAAAACATTTATGTCTTCATAAAGTAATTCACCTCTTGTCAGAATGAATACAATTTTAATTGTGAATTGGAACTATATTTACAATTGTGTCACATTTTTTGAAAGTTTTGAACAATTTAATATGCACTCTTGTATTCAAATTTCTGCTTTCTTGTGAATGTTTTTATGTTACTATTTGGAGATGTAAAGCATGGTTTTAGATGTTTGGAGTGTGTTTTTTTAGTACAGAAAGGATTTATGTTTCATGTAGAGATAAAATATTAATCACATAGAGATGGATCTAAATAAATCACTATCCTTATTAAAATAATCAAACAAAATATAAAAAATGAATTTATTACAAGTAAAAAAACATAACAACATATAGTCTATTAAGAACATTTGATACTTAATTGATATGAAATATATAAATATATCAAATCATTTTTTCAATAGTGTCAAGTATGTAGACAAGAAATTATTGAAACAACACTGAGCAACCCGTTCTTCATAAGTGTCCACAAATTCTACTAAATTAGAAGTTTGTTCGGTGGATATGTTCGGATCCCCGGATCAGTCAGAATGTTACCTACTCCTCTTATTTCTATGAGTGAATTCCATAATGCAAGTTCTCTCTCATAAGGAAAAATTTCCACAAAATAATTGGATACATACAATCTCAAACAACTTTCTAAATTTCTATCCAATATGTTATAAACTTTTGATTTTACGAAGGATAATACATTGAATACTCTCTCATCTTCAATATATCCTAGGATCATAGTTTGACATAGTTCATATAGCCAAAAATACTTGCTCAAATCGTCTCACAAAATACTGCTTGAATAAATCTTCTTCCAAAGCCTTTTAATGGAACCATTTTCTGTTGGCTCATCTAGAAAACAAAATTTCTCTAGCATAGTCATGGAAACTGTGACTAAGAACTCAATAACTTATTTTGCAAAATACCTTCAACTACAACACCATTTATCTCTTCAAAGCTTACAAAAATGTTCCATTATACTATTCATGCATTTTATAAATATATCTTGATGGATGTTTTAGTAACGCTCTAGCTCTGCAAAAAACAGGTGGATTGATAACTCTAATTCCTTCAAGTAATTTATATTTTTTAAATCATTCATGGATCTTCGTAGATAAATATTGAGAAATATTTTTCAATTTATTTCATGTGTCACATAATACTATTTCATATAAATTGTGTGTCACTCTTACTTCTTCCAAATTTGATCCAACCAAATCTTCTCTTCTCTGAAAAGTGTGAAGTGGTATCTCTTTCACATGAACTGTTATACACAGATGATCATTTATATTAAATTTTAAGAAGAAGATTGGATTCTTAATGTCGGTTAATGTATTCTAACTTTCAAAAACAGGTCCTTGAAAACTTCCATCTAACAAATATAAATTATCTAGACTCATGCATACATGTTTTCTCAGTCGTATGAAGTCAATAATGTAGATGGAATGCTCTTGCGCATGCTTCATCAAAACATTGAGCTCATTCAACATTGGAAAAATACCACATAATGTAAGTAAAGTTTTAATATATGTCAGATAGTACAACAAATCTTTCTTTATCTACTTCCCTACGGTATTATACATAAAACCTATCAATGAAGGATATTCTTCAAATATTCTACAAGCAGGCTCATACATGGAAATCCATCTAGTATCTACATCTTTAAGAATCTTTTTCCCATCTATCAATCCAATTGAAAATTTCTGAAATTCTAAAAATATTTTTGGACTACTTGAATAATATGCATGTAAGTCACGGATGAGCTCCTCCACTCTAGAAACACTTTCAAATGTGCTCACAATTTTATACATCAAATTCATTCTATGAGCCATGTAATGAATTGTAATCATATATGGTGCAAACTGTTATTTGTAGTTTGACGCGGAGAGCATTTACGGACCCCTACATTCTTTGTTGTACTATAAATTCCAACACAACTAATTTCATGGAAATGGAAAAATCATCCATACATGTTATATCCTTTAAACTTGACACCACTAATTTGTAAAGGTTTTCAAAATTGTAATTTTCACTCATTTTATGAATAGCTAAGAGATGGGGATTTCTTACTTCATTTGAAAAAGTATAGACATGAATACAAACCCATGAAGTATTGTCCACCACTTTGTAACCTCATCAATTGAAACCGAAATAAACTTTGCATTTTTAATATCCTCTTTCAAATCCTCCTTTTCCACTAGTGTAAGACATTTTACAATTTCTAGCTCTTTGATATCGAACATTGTGATTTTGCAATGTACTGTAAGCCAATAACCTGATAAAAAAATTATTATCTAAGAAATATGAAATGGGTCTTCCCTTTTTCAATATATGGAATACCATAGCAAATTGAATACTTTTGGTAAACATTTCAATCTACATAGCTTTGCCTAATTTTGCTGCAATTGTGCCACCTTTTTCATTTAGATTTTTCAAACGTTTTTGTTCTTTTTCATACTCTTCTATGTACTTTACATGCAAGAAGTCTTTTGCATTTTTCCATTTATGAGATCTTACTATGTGTCCATCCTTTTGCTTTTTTTTGAAATATATATTTTCCCGTAGTGTTTTTCAATGGTGTCTAATTTGAGTTGCATTATATGATATTTCCCTTGTTTCTAACTACATATTTTACATCGACATTGAGTTGGAATATTGTTACCATTTTTGGCTCCACAGGTTCAATAAAAGGATATTTAGCTTCCCATTCGAACTTGAAAGTCCTTCTTATTGTCTAGTTAGTCATTTTTCTTCTCCCATATTTTTTATTACTTTCTTCAATTTCTGTAATTTGATCTCATCTAGAATATCTTGATCTTCACGTCTCCTTTTTCTAGAAACATAAATTGGAGCAGAAGCTTCCTTTGAGGTTGGTGTTGGATGATAATTTGATGAGTCTTCTCCTAGTTTGATGTCATCAAGGGAACAAATGTTTTCATTAATAGGATCATCTCAAAAATATTAATTTTTGAATTTTTTTGACAAATGTCTACATTTAAAAGTGTTACGAAATATAATATTTATAATTTATATAATAAATCCAACCAAATAAACAAGAGTACAAAGAGTAAAGTATCAAGACTAAAAGAAACATACAAAGTGTGGAAAATATATTAATTAAATTTTGTAAATTAGTATATAGTACATACCTATACTTTCTGTAATTCCCGACACCAATTGTTCTTTTTGAGTGGAAAAAATATCCAAATAATGTCTTGTTACTCTTTTTGAATTGGTAGAAACCTTCTTACCCTATTTTCCATAATCCATGGATATGTCACAGATATTGAGTGTAGCATGATTCACAGATGACTACAATCCTTCATGGTAGATGGTTGGGCGATAGTCACAAGGAAGGGGTAGGATGGGCTAGGGATAAGATAAATAGGGATGGGATAGGTTGGATTTTGATGAATTGGGATTGGATGCACATAGGTGGAAGAGGTAACAAGTTGGAAAAATTGAGTTTAGATTGGAAAGGTTGGATGGAAAAGGTTGGATGGGAGAGGTTAGACGACATTGGTTAAATGGTATGGATTAGATAGTAGAGTTTGGATGGTATAGGTTAGACAACGAGAGGTTGGACAATAGATTTTGGATGAAATAGGTTAGATGATAGAAGTATCAAAGTAGCATGGCGCATGCAAATTGTAAAAGCAGTTAGATGGTAGTCTATGTCATGATGTATATGTATTATACCTTGGTGATATGTATAGTATTATACCTCGAGAATATGAGCACGAGTTTGATTCGAAAGGTTGATAAAATACATGTATAAGTTCATTTTTAAGTGTAAATAGTAGGTGAACTGACCCATATAAGTGACTGTCACCAAAAATTTTGGCAACCGAATGGTATCCGACTCACGAAAATTCACCATTTCCAATTTCTAAAATCCCTAATATTCATGAGTTTACAAAAATTCGTCACTAAAATTTTCCCTGAATCCTATATCATTTAGTGATGAGGATATACCTCCCTATGTTGTTGACAATCTATTTTCACCTTTTCTTATCACCACCATTATAGGAGCCATTTGTGTCAAGCATGTACTCATTAATAATGGATCTGCTATATTCACCCGCTTCGTAAGAAAATTGGCGTTACTAGTAATCTAATTACTAAGAATTCCACTCTCATTTTTAGTTATGATTCCACTACTCGCACATGTCTAGGCACTATCACATTACCTATACAAGTTGGGCCTAAGATTGTTCCTACAATATTATTCGTTATCGATGCCTCGTTTCAGTTTAATCTCTTGTTGGGTAGACCCTAGATTCACATGCAATGCATGTTGTCCCATCTACTAGTTCATCAGTGCATTAAATTCTTACATGATGGTTATGAACATACCATTATCTGTCAACCTTGATCCATTCAAGTATTATCACATATACCATGTTATTGTTATCATTATTCCTCCATCACAACCTATTATCTATAGCAATATTAGTACATATAATGTTGGTCAATCTAGTGCTTCACTCCCTTATTCCACCTCTACAAGAATACTATCCATTCCCACTCACAATAATAATATCATTTCACCCACCTTGTCTACTCCAATAAACACAACCACTATGCTCTCCGAGACTCCTCTGGCACCTACATCTAGCTCCATTCCTACCAATATCCTTGATACTTTTATCCGGCATGACAATGTCAGCACTAATGATTTTGATGATGATGTTGATACCGTCAAGCTTCGATGACAAATTGTGCAATCTTAATTTCACCCCTATTGAGATAGATGAGTCCTACTTCAATGATACTTTCATAACCATTGGCCCTAGTGAATATCAATTCAGAAACCCCCCTTATACTAATGCTATGGTACTTTATTGGGGTCTTTCCATACATTGGATTTCATACCACCTTCCTCATCTTCCCATGAACACCCTGCATTGGCACTTCCTCCTTTCACATACACTCTTTTCATCAATAATTCTTATTGGCCACACATTCCATTCAATTCTACTTTCTTTGATACTATTTGCACACATGATGGCCTTGGCTCGAATTGGATTCACACTTTCTGATCTCCTCCCTTTACCTCATTCTCCTCACCTTTATCATGTATATGTTTACATTATTGTTACTTATGGCCTCCACATCTTCCATCTATCAGTCTTTTTGTGGGCACTTCTCCACTTACTCTTGGGAATTTTTGGCTTGACTACATTGGTGGCACTTTAGATCTTAATCATATTGATATCACATTTCCCATGCCTTTTAGCCGTGTTTCTATTTGCAATGATTCATTTCTTGGCTATACACAAAATCTTACTTGCTGGTATACACATGGTTTTCCACTACCACCTTTCATTGATGAAGAATATGCAATGGGAATGTACAATTTACACCATAATGGATCTTTATATGATCAACCCCATACTATTTCTTACCAAGTCTCTAACACTTCTCCATTTGGCTTAGACCATGAAAATTATGATCTCTTAGACGATGTTACTTGATTCTTCTCTACATCATACACTTAGGGGCATCATGTTTACTTCCTCCCTCCTAGCATTATCAGTTGTCTCTCATTTCTACTATTACACTTCATGCTTCACATCTAGTCTTTCTCATTCATCTTACATAACTTGATACATGACTGGTATCTTCATTTTCCTATGAAACACTCTTGTGCTAAGTTTCACATCCGACTGTTGAGGGCATACTACATCCATGAACCTCACATACTACGGACTACATGCTCGTGCTTCAAAATATTTCTTTCTAGCATTCCCATCTCACACATCAAACCATTACCCTATGATGCAATCTAGTTCCACAATTCATACCTCACTTCGAGGGTCTAAATCTTAAATGAACCTCGCCTATTCTCCACTTTACACTCTATGCTTCATGTTCTATCTATCTAGCACACATTTCAAACCATTTCCTAATGACACACTCTTGTTTTATGGTTCATTCTTTATTGTGGAGGGGTGTTTTATAAATGAACCTCATTTCATGCTCATCCACATCTCTCTGGGGCACACAACAACTATCAAATTCACATTGCATATCTTGGTTGCATCTATACTTGTTTTCTTATACAAGTTACATGTACACTTTGTTTCCCATGCTATAAGGATACTTAGTATATCATTATATTTATAATATACACATGTGTGTTCACTTGTTCTCTAGGTGTGAATACATACTTCTTACATATCTTTCTTGTTGATTGAGAAACAGGACGGAAGCTTTGTGTAGATTTTATTGATCTCAATCAGTAAAAAATTACAGAGGATGGGCTGCAATATTTATAGATATTGCACAGCCAAATACATCTGGGAAAATGAGTTGCACAGGTGCAACCACAAACCAGAATAAACAAGCTTCCAATAACATCCGGGAAGCAAAATTACATAAAGACAAATATATTGTTTAAAACAATATAACAATCTGAATACAGACAAATATGGTTGATTAACCATATAACAATATAATTATTTAAAATTAATTAAATAATTAACCTATGCATAATTAAATAATAGGATAATAAAATTTATCCTAACATTCCCCCCCTTAATTGTGCATTGTCTGAAGAGATGAGGAGAGAAATGCTCTGAACAACTCGAACTTGTCACGTGCAAGTGACTTTGTGAAAATATCTGCTCGTTGTTCAGCTGTTGGACAAAATTGAAGCTGGATGTTGTGCTTCAATACATGTTCGCATATGAAATGAACCTGAACTTCAATGTGCTTTGTTCTCTCGTGAAAAACTGGATTGCGAACAAGTTTGAGAACACCTTCGTTGTCAACATACATGGTAGTCGGTTTGTCCTGTGGTATTCCAAGTCCTTCCAGTATGCGACGTAGCCAAATCGCTTCACAGACAGCTTCTCCTGCAGAACGATACTCGGCTTCTATGGAAGAGCGAGAAACAAAGTGTTGTTTCTTACTTCCCCATGATATTGGTCCAGATCCCATAAAGAATACAAATCTAGAAGTGGATTTTCTATCATCAATGTTACCTGCATGATCTGAATCCGAATATCCAGTCAAGAAGAAGTTTTCATTCTTCTTGTATTCTAGACCAAGATCCACTGATCCTTTGAGATATCTCAAAATGTGCTTTGCTGCTTTCCAATGACAAATTTTGGGTTCCTGCATGAACCTGGATAGATAGCTCACTGCAAAGCTGATATCTGGTCTAGTGTAGGTCAGGTAAATGAGACTCCCAATCAGCTGCCGATAGAGAGTGGCACTTACCTCAGGAGATGGATCTGAACGAGATAACTGTAATCTGTTCTCCATAGGTGTAGCAATTGGTGTGCAATCCATCATCCTAAACTTCTTGAGCGTTGTCTTGGTATATTTCATCTGAGAAACAAAGATGTGATTCTCTTTCTGCCATACTTCCAGTCTAAGACAGTAGTGCATAAGCCCGAGATCTGTCATGTCGAATGATCACTTAAGATCTTTCTTTGTTTCATCAATCATCTTCGAACTGAAGCGCAGTGATGACTAGATCATCAACATAAACTACAACAATCACCATCTCCCCCTTGCTTTTTAAGGTAGAGATTGGGATCGTATGGATTTCTGACGAATCCATGTTGTACGAGATGCTCATCAATCTTGATGTACCATGCCCGGGGTGCCTGTTTGAGGCCATACAGAGATTTCCTGAGTCTACATACCTTTTCTTCTTGACCAGGTACAACATATCCCTCAGGTTGAGTCATGTAGACTTCTTCTTGTAAATCTCCATTCAGGAAGGCACTTTTTACGTCCATTTGATGGACTTTCCAACCAAACTGAGCAGCTAGAGCAAAGATCATCCTGATCGTTTTGATCTTAGCTGTGGGAGCAAATGTCTCCTCATAGTCAATGCCTTCTTTTTGTGCATACCCCTTTGCTACAAGTCTTGCTTTACACTTGTCCACTGTCCCATCTTGCTTTGTACTTAGTTTTGAATATCCATCTGCAACCAATGGGTTTCTTCCCTGGTGGAAGATCGACAAGCTGCTAAGTGTTATTCTTCATCACTGATTGATATTCAGAATCCATGGCATCTTTCCAAGATTTTGACTGTAGGGCTTCCTGGACTGTAGAGGGCTCGTCTGATTCAATGACTCTACTCATCAAAGCAAAGTTAACTTCTTCTCTTGCTTTACTGCGAGTCCGTGGTCCAGGGGTGGATGTATCCGATGGAGCATCCAATCTTGCATCTCGTAATGTACTTGTACACCATTTAGAGATACGTTGAGCTATTCCCATGGGTTGTGGTTCTATCTGATCAACACCATCATCCCCATCATCACTTTCATCTTCTGAGGGAACATTTGCTTCAGTTTTTACAACTGGTGAAAAATCTACATCTTGCGAGTCCGGAGGAGGAGTCTCTGCTTCCTTCTTCTCGAAAAACTCAACATCTCTGCTTGTGTAGACTTTTCTGGTCTTAGGATCCATCAGTCTGTACCCAAGAGTCTCTTCACTGTATCCAATGAAGATGAGATTTTGTGACTTCATGTCCAATTTCTTTCTGTTCTGTTTGGGTATGTGCATGTTGGCTTTGCACCCGAATACTCTGAGGTGTGCAATGGATGGTTTCCTTTTTGACCATGCTTCTTGTGGTGTAATTCCATCAAGAGCAGTTGTGGGCGCTCTGTTTAACAAATACACTGTTGTTTTTGCTGCTTCTGCCCAAAATGTCTTTGCAAGTTCGGAATCATCGATCATGCATCGCACCATTTCCATGATAGTACGATTTCTTCTCTCGACAACACCATTTTGCTGCGGTGTGTGTGGAGGAGGCATTTGTCGACGAATCCCGTGAGTTTGTAGATAGTCTCTGAACTCATCACTGGTGAATTCCCCCCCTCGATCTGAGCGGAGAGTTCTGATGTGACGACCAGTTTCTTTCTCAACTGCCACTTTGAACTTTTTGAACGTTTCAAAGGCTTCACTTTTCTTGCGAAGACAGAAAATCCACATTTTGCGTGAATAGTCGTCAACACAGAGCATGAAGTACTGGAACCCTGAATGACTTGGCTGCATTGGACCGCACAGATCGGTATGAACTAGGTCAAGTTTACCATGAGCTCAAAAAGTACTCATTTGGAATGAAACTCTGTGTTGTTTTCCTGCTAAGCAGTGAGGACACTTGTCTGTATCCTTCTGAAGAGATGGTAGCCCATGTACCATATTACACCGGTGAAGTGTGTCGAGATATTTGAAACTTACATGACCAAATCTCCGATGCCACAACTGAGCTGAGGTGGAGTTTTTAGCCACGAGTGCTTGATCATTTTTGTGAATGAAATCAAGTTGAAACATTTGTCCCACATTTGAGGCTTTTGTAATTATTTTCGAGCCTCTGGATTTATCCCGAATCAGACACATTTTCTTGCCGGATTGACTATCAAAGTCAATTTTCAGGTTGTGATCTAGGAGTTGACTGACCGAAAGAAGATTCTTTGTCAACCCAGGGACATATAGAACATCTGATAGTTTGCATTTGCGTGAACCAAGGGGTAGAGAAATGTTTCCAATCCCCTGAACTGTATATGAAGAATCATCTCCCAACGAAACATGATTTTTCGATGGCGTGTCCCTCATTGAAATAAACCAGTCTCTGTGGCCGGTCATGTGTCGAGTGGCTCCCGAATCAACATACCAGACGTCACTAGATGACGTGGATGGTTCACATGATCGCAAGCGGTGAACAAGAAGTCTTCATTGTCGATCGTTCTTGTTGCTCAAAGCAATATTACCTTCTTTGGTGGGGTCTTCTTTCCAGTTCCCCTTTTTCGCCCGTGATAATTGTTTGAATGTCCCTTGTAAGTTTGTTGTTGTTGAGGCCCGAATTGCTTGATGAACCTTTCTTATATGTGTTAAACCAACATTCTTGCAAGTCATGTCCTCTTTTGCAAATGGGACATCGCTTCTTCTGTTGATTGTCCCCATGATATTGATTCTGATGTGGGGACTTTTGATAGGATTTAGGTTTACCTTTACCTTTTCCTTTCCATTTTTGATGTGAAGACAGTGCCTGCTCCTCTTCATCATCCTTGTTGTGCATTGCTTCCTCTTGTTGCAGTAGGTTTACTAACTTGTCAAAACTAATTGTCGTATCTGACAAGTTTAGAGTTGTGACAAAAATTCGGTAAGAAGAAGGGAGAGCTCTCAGAAAAATGGGAACAAGAGACTCATCTTTGACCTCTTCTCCTAGGGCTAGAAGTGAAGTCCTCAACTCTGCAACTCTTCTTAGGAAGGCTTCAATTTTCTCATTCTGTTTGAATTTCAATGTATGTAACTGACTCTGTAAATTGAGTATGACATTCTTGTTCTTGGCCTCATATATTGTGCTCAGCTTATCCCAAGCTTCTTTTGCTGATGTGGCATCTCGAATGTGGGCTTGCACATCGTCGGATACTCCAAACAAGATGATGAGCTTTGCTTTCTGATCTGCTCTATCAAATTGTCGTTGTTGTGTTGCATCCGTTGGTGATCTGGTTAGAGTACCAGTCACAACAGGCCAGATTTCTTCAAACTCAAGTTGTGTTTTTATTTTTGTCTTCCAAGCAGCATAGTTGCTTCCTCTGAGCAATTGTGAATCCGGAAGAAAAAATTTGGGGGCATTGGTGCCCATTTTGCAGAGATCACTGACAGGGTTTGGCTCTTATCACTCCAGGTATAAGGTCTCCCAATCTATATACCGTCAGTCCGATATACCGAACCTTTCTATATACGCACCCTTCCGATATACCCGTCGGTACGTGGAAGAAGCTCGCCC
Organism: Taxus wallichiana var. yunnanensis; assembly: GCA_018340775.1. NCBI lineage: Eukaryota > Viridiplantae > Streptophyta > Pinopsida > Cupressales > Taxaceae > Taxus > Taxus wallichiana. The sequence continues at coordinate 3,627,357 of CM031233.1, forward strand.
TTTCTATATACCCGGCGGTACGTGAAAGAGGCGTTAACGTACGTGAAAGAATTCGATACGTGGTACCAAGATAGTACTGATGGGGTCTGTGCGATTATTGACACCGGCTCAAAGAAATATCCTCATACGCGTGTGTAACTTCGCTATATACTTGGATAATTTCTCAGTCCGGATTTATGTCGTGCAATCGTTCACTGCAGACGGATGGGATGGTTCATAGTGTGTGCACTGTGACCTTATTACTCCCCATCGATTTATAGGGACGATGCCCAGACGACGTTGTTGCAGCTATATTAGGCGTTAAGTGTAGTAGTAGTCGCGACGGCTTTACCCGTAAGCGCTTCCCAGAGGCACTGTATATACCGAACGCTGCGAATGAGATCTAGGATCTCGTGAGTGTTACAGAACCAATTTTACTTTTTTTTATTACAATTCTGCCAGTTTCTGAGCAGTTACAAAGTTTTGCAGTTGACTATGGCAACCTGCAAATTAGTACAATATACAGTACAATTTTGAATAACAGGCAAAAAATTTCAGTTTTGGGGTCCTGGTGACCTCCTGAGCCCTAAATGCTAAAAATTGCAAAAAAATAGCTGAAAATGCAATTTTTAGGTGGGTCTCCTTTTGCAAAAAATGTCTGGAATGAGAAAACAGACCAAATAGAAGAAAAAAATTTACCCTAAGTTAGGGATTTCTCCGCTAAATTTAGTTAGTTGTAACTAAATTCAAAAATCTGCTAAATTTAGCAGTTCCGCCAAAAATTCCGCCAAATGCAAAATGTGAAGTTGGGGGTGGGATTTGAACCATGCACCTCCCACTTCTAAGGCTTTCCCTCTATCCAACTTGGCCACTTAAGGGCGCTTGATGTAGAGATGAGCAAACTTGTATTTAAAGTATGTGAAAAAATGGCTTACCTTAGAAAATGCGCCCTAGATGAAGGATCCACGTGGCAGCTGGTGAGAGGCGTTTTAGGTTATTTTTTAGCTAAAAATCCGGATCTGAAGCATCTACAGCACTTTATCTCCTTTGGCCGCCACTTTTACCTTATTTCTCACCATTTTTTTATTCTTCTTTGATCTTTGCTCAATGTATGATGCAGGTCGCGTTTTTTTGAGTTTGGGCGCGTTTTTTCTTCTTGCCACGCACTGTACAGGTCCAGATCTGAGATTGGGCGCTTTTCTACTTGCTTGGACTGCATTTTTTCCCTTTGGCCGCGTTTTGAATTACCTTGGCCACGTTTTTATTGCCTGGGCGTTGTTCTTTCATGCTTGGCCGCGTTTTTTAATGCCTGGGCCGCATTTTTTGTGTTTTTTTGCTTGCTGTTTGCTTGGGCGCTTCTTTTTTGCTGTTCTTCTCTTGTACAGGCTGCGTTTTTTGCTGTTTATTACTATCTAACCTTCATTTGCTTGTGCAGGTCGCTGGAAACAGAGAATGGCGCGGCTTTTGCTATAAAAAAACAATTTTTTACCTTGTACAGGTTGCTGGAGGCTGAGAATGGCGCCTCTTTTTTTTTTTTTTTTTTTGCTCTGTTGGATTCACTTTTGTTTTTGCTTGTTTGTTCACTGCAGGTGCACAGACAGACCTCCAAAACAAGCAAAACAACCTCCAAATACAGTAGATAAAAAACCTTTATTGGAAAAAAATATTATTTCCAATACCTGTAGCTAATTTTGCCTGGTGCTGAGTGCACCAGTGCAAAAAAAATTTTCCTTCCAAGTACCTGGAAGGAACAGGCGGATGTGGGGGAGGCAGGGATGGGGCTGGGAGTTTGCACGAGGCTGCACAGGCTCTCAAATGCTGCAAACACGTCTCCAATCTCCTCTCTCTCTGCTGCTCTCTCTTCCACACCTTCACAGGGCCAGAATTTCGCTCTGGTACCAAATGTTGATTGAGAAACAGGGACGGAAGCCTGTGTAGATTTTATTGATCTCAATCAGTAAAAAATTACAGAGGATGGGCTGCAATATTTATAGATATTGCACAGCCAAATACATCCGGGAAAATGAGTTGCACAGGTGCAACCACAAACCAGAATAAACAAGCTTCCAATAACATCCGGGAAGCAAAATTACATAAAGACAAATATATTGTTTAAAACAATATAACAATCTGAATACAGACAAATATGGTTGATTAACCATATAACAATATAATTATTTAAAATTAATTAAATAATTAACCTATGCATAATTAAATAATAGGATAATAAAATTTATCCTAACATTTACACGTAATAATGATCTTTAGAAATGTACCTCTTACCAGTCCCACCGAGGCTCCTGGGGAATCTACATTTACTACTCTTACACATCATAGGTGTTATTGTTTCATTATTTACTACTTCATATTCTTACTAGCACACTACTTTACATTGATCTATACACACTTTGACATACTCTTTATCTTTCTAACATGCTAAGAGTTCTTCATGTACAACATTTTCCTTCCTTAGAAACTATTTTCCAACATGGTTTTTTGTTACATTTTTTTCTATTGTCTTGTATTGTATGTTATTGTTTACAGGCTATGCCCTTTGTCTTGTATGCACATTGTATGCTTTTGGCCACTTTAGCCCTAATTATCTTGTGACATTGTAAGTGATGTCCCATGTATGAAACCAAATTTTCATGGTCTATAATTTATTCTTGCTTGTTTGATTACACATTATCTTTTATATTCATACTTGCTTTGATTGCACTAATACATGCTTCTAGCCATATTGTTTGCACGTGTCTTGGTTTCTACCATGAAAATTCCCTCCCCTACAGCGTATCAGTTTCAGATCAACATGAGGTCCTCTCTTTTGGTTGCATACTCCTTGTGACGTTGTATGCACCCCAAATGAGGGAAGCATACATCGATTTAATCGCTTCTCCCTTGATAGCTCATAGCTTCATTATAGGCCTACATAGTAGAGGAATAGAATAGTCTACAGTTACAAAAATGCCCTAGATTCTGAATTGGGTCCTTAGTTCAGCACAAACACTAGTGCCCAAATATAGACACTAGAAACTAGGCACTCCTAACCTTTCCTGGGTTCCTGTGACTAGGGGGCAGTTACATTTACTTTCTCATAAAAACGTAGTTCATGGCAGTTCACATATTAGTTTTCATAATACAAGAATAGTCCTCTAGTAATCAAAATGCATTCTATCTCCTTTTTTCTACTTGGAACAAACACGGAACAATATAGAACAACACTGAGTAACTAAACACGGATCACACCATCTACAATGTTCTATAAATTGGGAAGCAATCATGGAAGGAGAGTAACACTAGACCTCTCTCCCCAAAACTCTTGTTGTAGCGTGATATCACCCAAAAACTTGCACTTTGCGTGAGATTTCCCAAAAAAACTCACTCTAGGCATGATATCGCTCTAAAAATCTCTCTTGGTGTGAGATCTCCCTAAAAATTTCTCTTCTACAAGAATTGAGAAAAGTTTCTATCCTATTCACTCTTCATGGATCAAGTGCACACTTTCCTTTTACACACATTTACATACTTTTACAAAGTTTTCATTATACATGAATTTGACTACTCTTTTGCTCTTCTTTTGAAGGTTCGTCCTTAACACGTAACAAGAAGTAACCCCACATCAAGCTACAAAAACAACAGTGTACAACACATACACTTCACCCCTAGGGTCACTTCCTATTTCTTAGCTTCCACGCTTCATTTTTAGCACTCCACACTTTCACTTGTCTCTTCATCACACTATCTCCATCACACTCTACATGGTTATCAGCTATACATCTCTTATCTACTTTATGTTATCAAGTATTCACTCAACAACATAAAGTGGGGGAAATGTAAACACAAAATTGCACACTTGGGTATGTTTCTAGGTCCTAAGAACATACTTGCATTCATATGACTCTTAAGCGAGAAAACTAGTAATCAACGGCTATCTTTAGCATCTTTGTTTTATTTTTGGTCTTATTTCTAGTATTTTACACCCTATAGTCCAGTCATTACTTCACATTTTTATCTTTTATCACTTCATACACTAGCGTGCCCAACCAAGTCATTGACTCAGTGCCCTCGTCCCCTCTGGGTGCCCCGAACCTTATTTGTCTTACTCGCTTCTTTTGGGTCTCTTTTATCTTTTGGGCATCTTATTTTCTTATGGGTCAACCTTTTAGTTGTTAATTATGAAATTAAAATAAGGTAATCATATAAATACAAATCTATGTGACCAATATAAAGGACCAAGATATAAGCATATATTATCATCACCTAAGGTTACATTCAAAGGCATCTAAGAGCATTAAAGGCATTCATCTAGTTATAATTCAAGGGAAAAGGGATTGCATTTTAGGCATATGCACATAGGAGGGGAATTTCATTTTTTCATCCACACATCTATTTACATTAGTACATCTATCTATCGCTCACTATCATGTGCGCTTGCACAAGGGATTATTAGGACATGATGCTATCACACACGAACAAGAAATACATGGACTCTGAGATGTAGTGCAATGCTCGGTCATAAGTTCACTCACTCGAGTGACAGTCGAGGTTAGTTTGACTCCCCATATTACATCTTTTTTTTTGGGATTTGATGTAGTTTGAGGGTTTTACGGGTCATATTCTCTTTGTAGGTTATAGGAAAAATCTACGGTCATATTACAACATACGAGGTGACCAACAACAACTATAAATGACCTCCTTACGACATAATAAAAATAGGTTCGAGATCCTTTACAATCGCAGCACCTAATAGAGGTATTTGGTGCATTGGTGGCCTCACCCCAATCTAGGAACCCAGATCTATGAATATCGACAGCTCTATAATTTATCAGGCATAATTGTAACAACCTTCCCTTCTTGTTTATCAATTTCTCTAGTCTCGCACAGTCCCAAAGCAAGTGCGAGTCATCTAAGTATATTTCTCTCTATCTTTCACTTAGGGTTTTATAATTCTTTAGTTTATTACTTGTGTCATCTATATTCTAGTAGTTACTTAACATTTATTTATCATACATGACTATGCAATTAGGGTTTTACAAATCATATATTTTTAAATCAATAGGTCACAAACCTAATGAGGTTAATTACTCCAAATGGTTACTTAATTACTTGTGATGATGGTGCAGAGGTGTAGAACCTTGTTAGAGGTTGTTAGTATTCTTAGAAAACATGTCTAAGTGGTCCTTGTATTTTGGTGAAGGTCTTATTGGCTCAAGTGATTTGGCTTTGGTGAGAGTGCGGTTTGGGTGCTTTAGGGCTTCTTGAGTCCTAGTGGAGAAATGATGGTTATAGATGTTATTACACACTTATGTGGTCCTTTGTAGGATGTTTTCATATTGTTTAAGCGAATATACCCTATGATGGCTGACCTAGGTGTGTTATGATCATGAGTTGGGTATATAAGCATGTTTTAGAAGCTTATTTGAGAAGTTACGTGAGTAAGAGAAAATGTGAGATAGAAGGGTGTCTCTAGAGGTGTAGGAGGTCTTTGTGACCATCAAGAGAGGGAAGAGAAGATGTTATAAATTGTTAGAGTGTGTGTTGTTGTTGGATGGATAGGTCATTGGACCTAATCATCTTGGAGATTAAGTTCTTAGGTGAGTTAGGGCTAGAGGGAAGAGTGGAGGAAGATAGAGAAAAGGAGAGTTAAATGGTGTCAACATAAGTTTTCAAATAAATATTGCAGAGGTGACAAAAATATCAGTGTGGCTTTATTTTTGTTGATTCATCTAGGGGGTTGGTGCCTCCTTATAGGGTTGGTGCTCTATTAAATCTAGGGTTTGGTGCTCCTTGTGGGATTGGTGCCTTGCTAAATCTAGGGGTTGGTATTCCGTGTTGGGTTGGTGTCAACTAAATTTGAATCAATGCTATAATAAATATTTGTTTCAGTGGGTTTTCTTCCCCTTAAGTGTTTCCCACTTAAATCTCATGTACTTATGTTATTTTTTTATGGTTCATGCTTATGTGTTTTGATTAATCATTACCTAATCTATATGTTGACAAATGTTTAGTGAATGTGTTGAATGGTTTATGTATTTTAATTCTTAATTAAATGAAAGTTTTATAGCCCACTAATTCACCCCCCCTCTCATTGGTTGTGCTTCCAACAAGAATCCATGAAATATTACATTCTTATGAGACCACTTCCATTTACTACTATGATGCGATTAGTGTATGAAAGAATCACCTATCGACACCAATATAATAAGAAGAGATAAAAAGTGGTTATTGATTTTTATGTTTCATCCAGGGACCAACAAAATGATTTGTATGAGCTCAATTTAAGGAAAGTTAACTTTTAGGGGATAATCAATGGATCTAAGAGGCCACCGAAGAATATTTTATGGGGAATATTTGATTGATGAAGGCATTTTTCTCTCCCACCACAACTCTATGAATTTTATAAATAGCATGGAACTATAAACTTGTATGTAATTTATTAAATCTTTAAAAGGAATGAGATCCAGATCAACATTCTATAAGATCATGAGCCGATTTGGTTCCACATAATCTTTGCAAAGTCTCTGCAAGCTTAGGATAGGTTTAAGATGGAAATCCATAGAAGGATTTTTACAAATTCTTTCTCCAAGATTGTAATTGTAGTGTTAAGTTATTGTGCTTAATTTTATAATCTTTCCTTGAATACATAGAGAAACATTATTATTTTTGGTTAAATTATTATTCTTGATATCTTTCTTTGGTGAGGTCAATCTATGATAATTGGTTGTTGTAGACACTAAAATTTGTTAACTTTTCATAAGGCAATTTCTCACATTCTAAGTCCAGTCATTACATTTATTTAGATCTTTTGAGACTTTCTCATCTCCACACTCTTGTATGTTGCAAATTTAATAAATATTGATTAATCAAAGTAGTATATTATTGATGTGCATCATGTTATAATTATCTCTTTTGCATCACATCTCTCCTATCATGGACTATATAATTTGGTCGGGGATATGAAATTTGGTCCTATCGACTTGTACAATCCTGAACTTTTCTATCCTCCAACTTGATATAGAGGAAACACAAAACAACTGGCCAAGTTTTTTTATTTCCTCTCTGCATCAATTGGTATCAAAGAATTTTCCAAGATTGTTTTCCCTTGACATCAAGAAAGGTTATTATGTTACAAAATATTTCATTGAGAAGTTTGTTATGAACTTACATGTTTTATTATCATTTTTGTCTATCTTGTATTGGACAAGATGTTTGTTTCCTCTCGAATCACAAATTTGATTTCATTTTTAATATAGTTATTGGGTCATTTAACTTTCTTAGGGTCATTCTTATCAGAATATTTCACCTATATAAGGTTATATAAGAAATCCAATATCACTTTATAACTCCCTGAAACTCTTACAAGATACTATAAAAATATCACTCTAGAAGAACTCAAAGCTCTCCTAAATCCATTTCACTTTATTTAGAGAAACCACTAATAGAATTCTGAAGCACTCGGCCAGTTCAAAGATTCTATATTTCTCCATTGCTGATCATGCAAAGGTCATAGAGTCATGTCTTAGAAAGAGAAAAATCACTCCAATAATTATCAAAGGGTATTAAGGGAAAAAGGTTTAAATCACACAGCTGAAGTAAACCACACAACACAATTATCATGTTGGTTACATTCTCTATTGTATAGTTATCCTACTATATGTATATCAAGATACGTGAGGGAACCCATATATGGTTGGATTATATCACAAACATACTTGCACAAACACCTATGAGAACTACATGAGTCTTGATCCCGCATGAGTGCATGTAGTACAACACTTGGGTTGTTTCGGTTGTGTCGACCACCAAGGCTATTCCATACTCACCACACATGTGATTTATATTTTTCTTTATATAATTCTTTGACAAATGATATTATAGTTTTCTAGCATTTCCACTCTATTACAAGTGATTTTATGTCATCTTGATTTTGTGCAAACAAGAGTGACACAAAAAGAAGGAAATTTCTAGAAAATATAAGCTGAAGAAGTAGAATATAACTATCAAAGGATCCAAGACCATACACTTCCAGTTATGACCATATGCTTCCAAGTTTGGGCCATACAAAATTCCTATAATCATGCACCATCTTAATTTTTAGTTCGGGATTGATAATGAAGCACTCCTAGTTTCTTATCTATGTTTTCCACCTATCTACAAGTATAGATCTTCTTTGTATTGACATGTATAGCTAATTCTTCATCTCCCTTTGTATATTTCAAATATCATTTCACTAGTTATCACTATTGCAAGTATTAATGCATTATTCTTATCATTTATGGTTAATTGTGAAATAATTAGATCCAAATTATCTCTTATAATGAACCCTTCCATCCTATTTATTGTTGTGCACTTTCCATAACGTAGTTCAATTAAGGTGTAAACATTTGGTGAACCCAAAATTTGACTCAAATATATTTTTCAAACCCTAGTGGATCTAGAGTTTTATCTTGCTAAGTTTGAAGTGTTTTAATTCAAAGTATCATGAATCATTGTCATTATAATCATCTTTATCTCAATCCAAAGGGTTCCTCCCCTTTCTTTGGTAGAAGCTACTATCCATTTACCTAGGTTTTCTTTCTCCTTCATGTGAAGGTGAGGAACCATATGTTGATTTTATTTGCATCGACATACACCTTAATTGCCATCTCTAATACTTATAAGCACATATATACTAATAATGATATCTTTTCGATGGTTTCTTCTCTATTTGTTGATCTGTGTTTCCATCTTTATGTCTAGGTGAGTTTACAAGTAATCAAGAAACACAAGACAACATCGAGTATATAAGGGCTTAGTACCTTGGAGATAACGATGGATGATACGGGTGCAAAGAAAACAGATGCATGATATCAAGAAGCTAGATCTACAAAACTAAACCAGATAAGATTAGAACACAATATGCGGGGTTTCTTACCCGGACGGTACCGGTTCCAAGAGGATTTTAACTCCCTTGGAGGATGTCAACCCCCATGTCAGACAAGATAATAATAGATCATGAATAGTAGTAAAAATGACAAGAAACTGAAATAACAAGAGTACTTAGCTTATGTCCTACTATGGAAATGAACCAGGCATCAAGATGGTATGATGATGAATTAAGGCAAAGATTTCTCCTTCAAACGGGAAGAACTCGGTTAAGCTCTTCCTTCTCTTCTGTAGGCCTAGGTATCTCCAGGTCTTCTTAAAAATATCTCCTTTCTTTAAAAATATATGTTCCTTTTTTGAAAAATATCTCTCTTAAAAATATATATCCCTTTGAAATATGGGGGAAAACCCCATATTTATAGCTTAGATATGAGACTAAACTGTAGGTTAGATGATACCCAAGGTGTAGTAAAGTAACCTGAGTTAGGGATGTGATGTGATCATGTGGGTCCCATATTTTGACTTATTAGGAACAGGGGACATGATTTGAATGGGGAGTGAGATAAAGATTTCATTTTTAAAAAGGAGTCGAGATATGCATTATGAATTAAATAATTTGTGAGAGATGGGGGATGATGCCAAAAATTGAATTATCACATGGGTCCATATGGAGCCCATTGATAATTAATCAAATAATGTGAGCAAATAGATAGTATTTTATTTAGAGAAAGAGATGTGATAATGGAAATTAGATGAAAGTGAGATGACGAAGGGGCACTATACCGAAATTAGGTGTCTACACTTGCCCCTTTTTGTTGAGTGGTTTGCGATAGCAAGCCATGAAACAAAAACAAAAAGTGTTAGATGAAAGATATGTCCAAGTATGGATGAAGACATGACCAAAGGTAAGATGCCCTAGGAAAAAAACAATCACAATAACAATAAAAAAATTATGGCGGTGACTCTAATATCACATCGGTAGAGGACAATTGCGGTCTCAACGGAGAAAAATGACATAGTTCTGAGCAATGAGTGAGTGGGTGAAGACCGTGCTGAAGTATGGATGTAAACCAAGATGACCAATGGGTCATAGGAAAACATCAAAATATGTGCAACTAAATGCGAAAGATGTGCGCAATCCTTTGTTTGTGAGGAATCATGTGAAAAATCATGCATCCACAAAAGGGACATAGATGAAGATAATGATGCCCCAACACAGGGCATGAGAAGGACACAAGATGAGTTATATGCGTTGACAAGTACAAGGATGAAAAGGTGCCCCAACATAAGACATAGATAGAATAATCATAAAAGTGGACAAGATGAGCAAATAGGATAGAAAGGTGAGATAAAATGCCCTAAAAGGATAATAAATATGATGGCAATCATGTTTTATAGGAAATATGCATAAGTGTTAGAAAATTAGAAGATAAAAGTACTCCTACTTGTTTGATAAGTAGGATAAGAAGTCAAGATACTTTTGTGACAAAACAAAAGCAGAGAAAATATTCAAGGAAGAGAACAAGATTAGATAGGTGATGTCCATTATGGTATCTTCCAAGACAAAAATGTCAAAAGAATATGGGAAGAGATTCCTAGAAATGGGTATGATGATGTCCTGTGAGAGGACCTGATAAAGATAAAAGATGTCACAGGGTTCTCAAAAAGAGAAGATGTTAATGTGGCAAAGAGAAGAACAAGAATGGTAATGAAAGGGATAGATGGCGGTACATAAATGGAGAAACATTGGCATTGACTGTGAATTCCAGATGTAAGGGATGTTGAGAAAGAGAAAAGGGAATAGACAATAGGATTGGTTGATTATGAGAAGAGCAAGAAATATTGAATATGAAGGTGAAAAGGATATGGAATAGAGGGGTGGAAACGAAGGAGGAGAAAATAAAGAGTGAAAGGGGAGGAAGAAGATAACAAAGAAGGATTATAGAGAAATTGGGAAATGAAGAAGTACAAATAAAGAGAAGACAAGAAAAGAACAGAGCAAAGGATGAAATCATGAAAAAGGGAGAGAGTTATTTAAAATGAAAGATGTGATGAAGATTGGAGCAGAGGAAAATAGAGAGGTAATGGAAAACGAAAGAGATGATAGAGCAAAGAAAATTGAAGGAAACAAATCATAGTGAGGAAATCCAAGGAAAAGAATATGGAACTAACTACATGGAAATGCATGTGGATGATGAGATGATAAAGGAAATGGGATAATGTTGAAGAGTTAGGTTTTGACGAGGAAGTAAGGAGGAAGCGTGAGGTAAAATGGGGAAAAAGACGATGTAGAGGAAGTGAAATAAGATGAAGATCAGAAAGGAGGAGAAGACAACGAAGAAAAGTATGCTTAAGGAAGTGAACCAAGAATGAAGATATTTGGTAAAGAGTGGGAAGCATAAGGAATGTAAAGAGAAACTTGAGGGAAGGAATGACATCGATTGGAAAAGAAATAGAGATGCATGAGATGAGGATATGTTGATGATGAGAAAATAGAGAGAAGTTGTATGATGAAGACAATGAAGAAATAGGCAAGGAAGAATGGAAGATGGAGAGGTGGCGAGGAAAAATAAAGGATGGGATAGGTGAGGCAATGTCAGTGAATGGATGTTAGGAGAAATCCAACGATAATGATCAGTAGGAAAAGATGAGACAAGGAAGAAAGTAAATGAAGAAGGAGGGGGAAAGCCAATGAAGGGATGTTAGGAGAAGTCCTCGCTAATGATCGAGAGGACACAAATGAAGGAAGGAATGAAGATAAAATGGAGGTCAAAGAAAAGGATTCATGCTATGCGGAATGGGGATGAGTGAGTTTTAGGATAATTCCACCGAAAATTACTAACACGAAATAAAAGATTATGATGAAATAATGTTAGGAGAATATCAATGAAAATGACGTGTAAGTATGGGGGTAGATATGTGGGAGAACTCTAGAAGACGGAGTGGAAAGAGTAAAGAAAGGAGGGATAATGATGTGTAGGAAGATGAAGGTGAGGAGAGGATGCAGTGGATGAGAATGAATGAGAGAAAAATGAAGAAACAAGACATGAAATGAATGGAGAAGCAATAGTTAAGTAAGATTACCCAACGATGGATGATGGAGATGAAAAAGAGACCAGTAGGAAGTGGTGTTTGCAAGAATGAAAGAGGAGTGAGAGGATTTGATGATGAGGAATGCTTTGAGAAAATGAAGATGGAGATAATGTGGGGTAGTGGGGGAGTGCAAGATGACAAATCATGCTTAAGAGGGACTCTTAAGTAAGATTGCCATGTTGTAGGAGGATTTAAGTAAGATCACCAAACCGGCAGTGACAATATGGAAGGAGAAAGACAACATTGTATTGGATGCAAGTGTGGAAGGGTTGGTTGGAATGGATGAGTATGATGAGAGGTGGGAGATAGAAGATGAGGAAGAGATGATGGGAGATGGAAGGATCAGATGGCCAACCATTCTTAAGAGAAACTCTTAAGTAAGATTTGCCCTACAACGGAGATGGTTAAGTAGGATCACCAAACCGAAGAAGAAGAAGAATGATGAAAATACTGAGTGGAGTATACCAAAATGGAACAAAAGATGAAAGGAGGTGATAACAATGTGATAACAAGGAAACAAAGGAGTGTAACATGAATGGATTAAGTAATATATGTGTTTTAGATGGAGAATGTGACGGAAATCCTTAACGGGGATGCCCACATGGTGGTATTGATGATGTAAGAGTGTTAAGTGGAAAAGGAGGAGTGGAAAGACATTTTTGGGGGTGATTTTCGTTTGTTGAAAGAGGAAATGGTGGAGAATCTTTGCGATCGGAGGATCCAAGGAAGAAGATATACCTTAACTAAGGTTCTCTAGCTATAGGTATGGTTAAGCAATATTTTCAAACTGAAAGTGGAAGAATAAAAGAGAAACTCAAGAGGAAAGACAAGTAAGATATTTGACGTCATGTAAGGGGATAGAAAGGTGAGAAGGATGATGTGGAGACAAATGGTGATGAGTGGACATGGAGAGTGAGGAGCAATGGATCAAAGACGGTGTTGAACATGTTGAGAGATAAGGATACAGGATAACGAACTTGCCTTGAGAAGGATCCTCAAGTAGGATTCGCAAACTACAATGGTGATCAAGTAGAATTTTCAAACCGAAAAGTGTATTTGCAAAATGCATTCATGGATAGATATAAAATTCATAGTGTGTAATTTGATATGATTTTTATAAAATATGATTTGGATGAGGTGAATGGAACATAGCTGTAGTAAGGGTGTACAGGGAAAATATGCTTCGAACTGGATTGGATATAAACAAGAAAAGGATACCACTCAAAGCATTGCACTTGTAGCCAATAGCAGGTGTTAATACATAACCAACAATAGTTAGTTATACCAAAAGATCATGAGGGAAATATGGAAGAAAGATACTCGTAATCCTAATGTTGACATGACAAAGGGATCGAATATGTGACTTGTACGTGGGAAGAGGGATCTCCAAAGGTGGTGTTCCTTAAGTTTATGCCCTAGCACGGAAAAGGGAAAGAAAAATAGCAGAAAGTTGATCAATGTGGGAAAATTTGAGAGAATGTTGATAAAAGGAGGTTCAATGCGAGATGCCATAATAACAGAGTAGCCATCCTTCAAGGGTATGGTCTACTTTATACATAATATAGATGACAAGAATAATATGATAGCCATCCTTCAAGGGATCGGTCTATTTCTTTTGATTTTGATTTGATTTTTGATTTGTATACTTTTTTTTTTTACATGAAGCAGTTGTCCTTCGAGGATCGGACTAATTTTTTTATAACTTTGATTTTTCCTTTTACATACGTGAAGTTAAGCTTCACATGGGGGAGAGCTAGGAATTGCTAAGTAAACCACTTAAGAGGGGATAAGGAATGTACAAGAGACATCCTGGACCCTTCGCATGGTTGTAATAGGAGAATGAGAATGTAATGGATGTAATGGTTACGAGATCACATCAAAGTAGTGAAGGCGGACTGCATAAGTTAGATTCTTACAATGATAAATGGAAGGGGCTAAATATGGCAGAACAATCTAAGGATGTAACTAAGTTCTCATTAGTAGATATGTTAATAGTAGATTGGTCGCAAGTGCAATGCATTAAGAGATTCCATCTCTGGTTTACCACCACGAGAGATAAGACAATGTAGTTGCAATAAGATGAGATGATAGCCAAGTAGGAAATAAAACTAACATATGACCACAATGGTGGATTTAGATGAAAATAAATGGTGCCCCAAGAAAGACACAAATATGGAAGGATAATAATGGCCTCAAAGGAGGGCTTGATGAAATAAATGATGTCCCAAAAGAGACACACATATAGCCACAATGGTGGGCTTCAAAATAGATGGTGCCCCAGAAGAGACATAAATATAGCCACAAAGGTGGACTTAGAGAAAAAGGTCCCTCAATGGAGAGACAAATATGGCCTCAAAGGAGGGCTTCAATGAAAAAGATGATACTCCCAAAAGGAGCATAAAAAGAACAAATATGGCCTCAAAGGAGGGCTTACGAAATAAACGATGTCCGAAGGAGACACAAATATAGCCACAATGGTGGACTTCAAAATAGATGGTGCCCCAGAAGAGACACAAATGTAGAAAAAGGTCCCTCAATGGAGAGACAAACATGGCCTCAAAGGAGGGCTTCAATGAAAAAGATGATACTCCCAAAAGGAGCACAAACATAAAAGAACAAATATGGCCTCAAAGGAGGACTTAGAATGAGATGAGAATCTGGATATAATTAATTTAGATTGGATGGATGTGAATAAGGTAGATAAAAAAATTTCAAAGAGCGAAGTCCCCTAGTAACAAGGGATTTGTACAGATGATGTGTTCAAGGGTGAGGGAAGATTATTCTCCCAACAAGTTAAATGTGAAGGAGGTAAAGGATGTCGAAAGAGATTAGATGAGATTGTTTTAGATTTGGATGGGGTAAACGATCGGAGACCACAAGTGTGTTTAGCAAGATAAGCGGCATTGATGAACAATGGAGGCATTCCTTAGGAGGAATGACATGGGCTGGAGGGATGTTAAGGGATGATATGGATGGAGAAATCATGGGAGATCTGAAAGATGGGATATAGATTGGATTCAAGGTAGATGGAGAAGGAACTTTCCCCTAAATGAGGAAATCATCTTTCTCAATAACATTGTGGATGATTGACTGAAATGCCTTACTGATGTTCGATGTCGTGACACGGAGTGCGATGATAGGCGTAATATGCAATTAGGATTTAACCATAATGGTTTGGGACCATAGGGATTGAAGGATTTAATAGGAGAAAGTTTGATGTTACATGTTCAAGTTAATGTCGAAAGATGTCTATGTATGACCCCATTGAAGTGTCATGTAGAAGGTTACTCTTGTGGGTTTTGATAGGATGTCTCGACTTGGAGTTAGGAGAAAAAGTATATGTAGGTTGGATGTGTGAATTTCATGTTTTTCAAGATAAATTAAATTTGGTTGGAGGATTTTTTTGGATGTGGATCGATTGTTGCAAGATGTCATAGATGGAAAAATTGATCCTAACATGGATGTTGTGGCATTGGATTGTTGAGAAGAGGGAAAATCTGAATGTTTAGTGGAGGCGCAGGGACCTGTCGGGGATGTTTTCCCGAGCCTTAGACTTCAAACGAGAAGATTTACCTTTAGCAGGGATGACAATGATCTCAACTGGAGGATTTGATAGTGGTGGTGTGGTTATTAATGGAGAAACTGTTCTAAAACAAGATGAAGATGTTAATGAAGAGATAGGTGTTTGTATGATGTGATTAATGATATCTATGTGAGACATGGATTGTTTCGATTTGGGCATGGAAAGAGATGATTTTGTAGAGGGAGAAGGTAAAGCATATTTATTTGATTTAGGTAGATGTGTTGGTACAGTAGGTGATTTAAGGGGTATATTTGGTAGGGTTGTAGATCAAGAGGATTTGGTTGATGTGATAGGAGGATTGGGTAAAGAGTATTGGGGTAGACTAGGTGATGTGGCCATGGGCAAGGTTGTCAAGGTAGAGATAGGTGGACTTGTTGATATGATAGGTATAGGGGTAGTTGGGATAGATAAAGATGTAGGCACTTTTGGAATATGTGGAGATGTGAGTGATGTGATAACTAATGGAGTAGACCTTATTGGTAAGGGTAATGCAAGCAAATGCGGGAGCATTTGGAGACGTAGAAGCAAAAGAGAGGCTGTTTGTTTCATAAAGACAGAGATATGGGTGAATAAATAGATGGGAGAGATGTAGGGATATGTGTGGATACGGCGGGGCCTAAATAAGTGCTGAAGATGAATCTAATGTGGTAGATTGAGGTATGTTTGAAGTGATGGAAATGGATGATATAGTTGAATTTGATGTGGATGTGGCAAGGATAAGAGAAGGTCCAAGTTCAAGATAGGTAGTGAAAATTGATGTAGGTGTGTTAGGTTACGAATAAGAGGTGGGAACATGCAGAGTTGGTGAGAAGATGGGATCTTGATTGACAGTGTCAACCATACAAGCATTTGATAGTTGAGATGTAAAGGGGGTGACATGATTTGTTTGTGGTTGATTAGTACATGCGGTGGAGGTATCAATTTGGATATCACCTTGATTTGTACAAGTTATTGGACACAATCTTTGAAGGAACGACATCTCTCAATGTCGTGACCTTTGACTCGATGATATTTACAAAAGTGGGCTTTGTGATACCAAATAGGCTTGTCTTACGATTTTTTCTACGGGTCGTATGGGAGGAAGTTGGATAGAGTTTACACTTATCAACTTATCAAATATAGAAGCTGTATGATTCTCCTAAAGGGGTGTGGTTTGTTGTTGATTGAGGAGATCATTGTTGAGACCATGTGCTTGGTGTAGATGGGGATGAGGGTTCGGTGACCATAGTGTTGGCCAAAGCCTTGAACTCATCATTATGTGTGAATGGTTTAGTGGATTGATTTTGATTTAATTGAACTTGATTTAAGATGACGATCAATGACACGGGTTTCGAGCTTGCGAGCAATCAATTGGAAAGCTTCATTAAAGGTTGAGAATGATTGGATCTACAAAGTGGATGATATATGTTTGGCACACGAATGTGAGAATATCTCGATGAGTTCGGTTTACGGGATAGTGAAGGATAGTTGGTTTATAACAAGCATGCCATCGTGCAACAAATTCGCAATGGAATCATTTTCATCTTTGTCGAATGGTATATAGATCAACAATAGTGGTCTTGCGTGTGATATTGGCATAAAATTGTTCTAAGAAAAATTGTGCAAGTTGAGTAAAAGAGAATAAGGAATGTCGTGGGATCTTGTTGTACCATTCTAACGCAGGACCATACAAATACATGGGGAAAGTGTGAAGAAGTCAATCATGATCATGCGTAATAAGACAACATGTGTATTTAAATATGAGGAGATGTTGTTGGGGATCTTCTTTATTATTGAACTTATTAAATGTAGGAAGTTTCTAATGAGGAGGGTAGGGTTTAATTAGGACCGATAGATGAATGGATTCATTATAGATGTGTTCATAGGATAAGGTTTTCTTGGGTGGTATGGTAAGGGTTTCTAAACTCACTAACCGATTCATTAAGGCGTGAATTGAATCACTCGAGATATTGTAAGGTTGATATTGGATTGGTGTGTGGTTGGAAAAGTAGTTTAATAAGGTGAATGATAAGTTTGTGGGTGTGTGGGTGTTGGGTGAAGTGTCCGATAAGGTGGTTGATAAGTTTGTGGATAGGACTTTTGCAGAATGGTTTGGTAATACAATTGATTAATTTGTGGATATGTAGATGTTGGAAGGACTACTTGGTAAAGACTAACATGTGTCACAGGTTGGGATTGTTGCATAGGTTGACTTTGAATAATAGGAATATGGTGTGTTCGTTGAAGCTGGGTAGGTTGTTGTGGTAGATGATAAGTAGGGATATAAATGTTAAGGGGTTAAGACTTCGAGCATAGGATGGGTAGGAATGTAGGTATTCAAAGGCTAAGATTGTTTGATGGGCATACTAGTGGCGGATGAAATAGAATTGAAAAAAAGGGATGTGGGTGGAATGCGATCCACCAATTGAGGAGATTGGGAGGATTGAGAGATTGTAGGGGATTTTTGGAGTAAGAAGTCATACATGGGGTTAGGAGGATATTTGAGTGTATCTAGAGGAGCAGGAGATGGTGGTGCGATCGGTTTAGGAAGACTGGATTGACAAGGGATATGAGGGTTGGTGTCAAGGTGGGGACAATTTTGTATGACATGGTTCTCATGAGGTGAAACCATGGAGACCGGAGGTTGGGTGATCGAAGGCGTGGTTTTGAGTTTAGAATCTCATTGGGCAAGATCATGGGAAGGAGTAACTTTCTTGAATAGAGCAGATTGTTTTCTTGTCTCGATTTGGGAGAGAGAGAAAATAGGTGTGAAATAGAGAAACATCTGTTTATGTATGTTGTTGAAAAACAAATCAAGCGAGAATATTTTTAGAATCATGATTAATTTAGAAGATGTGAAAGAAAATAAAAGTAGGTAATGAAGGTAAGGAGTCTAAGGCTGGTTTTAGGTAGTTATGGATTGGGAGATATCCGAGGTAGTTTCTGTTGGGTGTTTAAGTCCCAAACAGATTAACAGTGTGAGGAATATTTTGATGTGCTAATTATGTTTGTGGTCTCAGGCAGTGTGTGATAAGTGAAATGCAGAGATTTAAATCCTTTTACTTAAGCTATGTGATCAGGTAGGATGCAGAGGGTTCATTTTAAACCAAAATGAAATCTGATATTTGATGTATATAGACACTCAAGAAAGGGAAAGTTTGATGCAGAAAAGAGAAAATAGAGAAAAATGAGAAAAAACGTGGAGAATGCTTTTCCCATTTATTTAATTGCATGTGATGATGACATACTTTTGAAAGCACCACTCGGTGATCTTAGAACATCTGGGTACCCTAGAATGACACCGTTTACAATTGTGGATGAGATCAATACAAATGTTTTGCACGATGTGTTTGATTTTAATATTGGTCTTTGGCGGCATTATTTTTGTGGTCGCGAGATTGTGGAGTTTATCTGTAGAAGCAAATGAAACAATTAATTCATGCAGATTACAGGATAAGAAAAGCAATATAATGGTCCTAATGACCTTGTGTATTGAAAAGAAGCTTAATAAATATTCTAGTTAATTATATTGCGAAAAAAATAAAAAAATTCTAAATAATTAATTTTTGGGCGAAAATAAAGGTAACCTATGTGTAATGACACAACCTAAGCCAATACCACTTAAATATCGATATTTATAAAACATTAGCAAAATAAACTAGTCAATAACTGGAATATTTTTTTAAAACAAAAATAATAATAAATTAATTAATTAAGTTGGTAACTAAATAATATCAACTTAATAAAAATTTAATAGATACGAGGGTAAAATAAGAATGAACTATACATTAAAAATAATGATCACAAATTAATGAAATAATATAAATAAGAAATAATATATTGTTAAACAATAACCTATACTATCAAAGCAATATAAATGTGTATGTTGCATTTATTTGTATAGAATACTTATAAATTAATTAATTTATTAATGTCTTATACTCTACAATAGTCAAGACAAGATGTGAAAATGATGAGAAAAAGAAATTGGGAGCAATATCTTATCAAACTTGCTCATTGACACAACTTTATTCACTTTTAGGTACACCACAGTTGGTCCTACTACACATGGACATGGCTTTTCATAATGAGAATCACGGACAATTTAAACGAGAAACGTATGATTGGGTATGGTTCTAGAAAATGTGTAGTAAAGAATTGTAGGCCAGTCACTGTGAAGAAACTTTATAGTCTCTACCACAAAGCCTGCGTGAATTTGACATGAATCTAAAGATAGTTGGGAGAATCAAGCATTAGAATCTCATGTACACTGCCTATTTTTCTAGGTGAACCACTTGTTGATGGACAACCATCTAAAAGAGCTAAGCCATCAGCGAACTTTGAATCACAAGAACATATAATTGGGAATTCCAGACCACAAAGTGTTACGTGAAGGTGAGACTATGTTGGAAACCATTGGACACATCAAGTAAGAGCTTTGTACCTATACGATGATATAATGAAGATCACAACAAATCTAAATGAGAAAAATATATTTGGACATTGTGCTATACGAACTGTGTAGGAATGTATTGAAAAATATTGTCAAGTAACTACCTGATCTGCAAATGGTTATCAGAAAGCAAGGCAATTGTTGTTTTTAAATGTGTGCTAAAGTCTTTAAAACTGTTTGTGATGGAGAGACTGTATAATTGCTACCTATAAACAAGCTGGAAGGATCGTGGATAAGGATCTTGGGAGCCGGCGTAGATGTTTACTTGCTTTGGCGTAGAAGTCGACAGGATGAGTCGAGTTTAGAGGAAAACATGAACTCACGAGAGGATTTTTGTGGAAGTGGCCGAGCTGTGGGATGGGATGGGGTTGTAAAAAAACAAGTCAAGAAAGAGCTCGACGGGTAAGTCTATGTGGAAAGTGAGCCAAATTGAGGGCTTGGTGAGTGAGGATAGCGTGGATGTTGGGGGAGATATGTGAAAGGAGTTGGGAGTTCGGAGGCGTAGGGGAGGAAGGTAGGCTCGGGAGGAGAGAAGGGAGACGGGGAGATTCAAGAGTTGGGAATGGTGGGTGGGTGGGAGACGGGTGGACAGGAGGTAGCGTGCGGAGGGACCTGTGGGAGTAGTGGGTATAAGGTGGAAGGGATATGAAACCGAGGGAAGTGGAGAGGAGAGGGAGGTCGGTGGTGAAGTGGAGAGAAGGGATGGTGATGGAGATGGGGAGCGGCATAGGAGGCATGGAGTAACAGGAATAAGGTGGAAGGGAGATGAAGCCGAGGGAGTGGAGAGGGAGAGGTAGGTTGGTGGTGAAGTGGAGAGAAGGGACAGCGATGGAGATGGGGAGTGGCACAAGAGGCGGGAGTAACGAGAATAAGGTGGAAGGAGATGAAGGCTGAAGGGGAGTGGAGAGAATGGCGGTGAGGATGGCTCGGTGAATAAAGGAGATAGCTCGGGAGTGAATTGGGAGTGTGGTGGTTGGAAGGGAGATGGGGTGTGGGGTAGCTTAGGATAATAACAATATTTTTTAAAATTTTATTTTATTTTAATTTTTTAATCATTTATTTAATTAAATATAAAAAATGAATTCTATAGTACACGTAAAACAAGAACAAAACTATGATTTTTTTGTTTAAAAATCAAATGAATATGGACTATTGCAAAGACTATAGATTCTTATAATTGTGAAAAACGAGATCTATATCTATGGTACAACTAAGACCGCAAATGAAAAGTCAGAGAATATGATTATTTTCGGATTTATATCCCATGTGGGTAAACAAAAAAATAAAGAGCACATACCTCCAAGGTGACTTAAATGATGGATTGTACTAAACTGATATCAATGAATATTAAGACCATGCAAACAGCAAGTTAGACAAGATAAGTCAAATAACAAACAAAACAACCAGATCTAGGGTTTGGTCTCACCGGGTGTGCCAAATGTTGATCTACGTTTCCAACTTCCTATCTAGGTGAGTGTACGAGTAATCAAGAAGCAGGAGACAACGCGTCAGTATACAAGGGCTTAGTACCTTGGAGATAATGATGCATGATACGGGAGCAAAGGACATAGATGCATGATATTAAGAAGCTATATCTGCAAAACTAAACTAGATACGATTAGAGCACAATATGTGGGGTTTCTGGATGGTTCTAGTTCCAAGAGGATTTTAACTCCCTTGGAGGATGTCAACCCCGTGTCAGACAAGATGATAATTGATTGTGAACAATGTTAAAAATGACAAGCAACTAAAATAACAAGAGTACTTAACTTATGTCCTACTATGGAAATGAACCAGGCATCAAGATGGTATGATGATGAATTAAGGAAAAGATTTCTCCTTCAAATGGGAAGAACTCGGTTAAGCTCTTCCTTCTCTTCTATAGGCCTAGATCTCTCCAAGTCTTCTTAAAAATATCTCCTTCCTTAAAAAATATATGTTCCTTTTTTGAAAAATCTCTCTCCTAAAATATATATCCCTTTGAAATATGGGGAAAACCCCATATTTATAGCTTAGATATGAGACTAAACTGCAGGTTAGATGATACCCAGGGTGTAGTAAAGTAACCTGAGTTAGGGATGTGATGTGATCATGTGGGTCCCATATTTTGACTTATTAGGCAAAGTGGGGGACATGATTTGAATGGGGGTGAGATAAAGATTTCATTTTTAAAAGAAGGTGTCGAAGATATGCATTATGAATTAAATAATTTGTGAGAGATGGGGGATGATGCAAAAATTGAATTATCACATGGGTCCATATGGAGCCCATTGATAATCAATCAAATAATGTGAGCAAATAGATAGGATTTTATTTAGAGAAAGAGATGCGATAATGGAAATTAGATGAAAGTGAGATGAAGAAGGGGCACTATACCGAAAATAGGTGTCTACACTATTTTCAATAATACTATACAATGTGAGGGATATCATAAAATATCTAAAAATTAAGATCTATTTGATGATAAGGCACAAACGTTTACACATTTATTGAAAGAACACCACGATAATATTGAAATTATTCTCCACAACACCTAGGACCAACTTAAGAATATTTTTATATCCTCCATAGATGATGTCAATCCCCATTGTCTCATGTGCACACATCTATTTCTTCGACATCTACAAATCCTATTTTATTTTGGGCACCTAATCCTCCACTTCATAGTATTTCTATAGTTATTCCTATGACCACTATTGTTCCTAAATCTCCTATCCACGCTCGAGTACCTCATATTCTTCTTATTCTAGTAGTAAATCTCTTGAATCTCTTGCTCATGCTTTACAAGCTAAAATTTAATTACAACAAGGCACATTTTCTTATTCTCATGTTTTGGATTATACTTAGTTGCTTCATTACCAAATTGTACTTAAAGTGGAGTCCTACCCTTTACCTACCAATTTTGTTACTTCTTATCTTCCTCTCTAAGATGGAAAAGGTGATTATGAAGATCAAAATTTGTATATCCAATGTTTCTTGCTTGGATTATTCTTCAAATGATACATTACTTACCAATATCTTCCTAGGAGTCTCAAGGATTTTTATCTACATGGTTATATGATTCCCCATGTGTGATGTTAGGAAAATTTCTCCTCTAGATAATTAATTTCTTGCACAATTTTCTATCAATATTTGAGACAAAGTTTCCTATTAATTGGATAAAATGTGACAAGGTTCCAATGAATCTATTATTGATTATGTTCTACAGTATAAAACTATGCTCACTAAGATTAAAAATGTTCTATAAAATAGTGAACTACATAGTATTATACACAAAGTCTTCTTGTTACTTTATGAGTTTTGGTGAAATAATTTTTGTGTTGCAAATTATTGGGTTTTCACCTTGTGAAGCGAAACTAAGCCCATCCTTCTTGTATATGGGAGGCTTCAATATTGAATGTAAACTATCCTAATTTTTAGGGTGGAAAATAGGTCATGGATCACACAGAACACTTTATTGAACTTGTGTCAAAGTGTTTATACAGGGTAAATGTATGCAAAAAGAAAAATCATAGTGAATGAAAGATAAACAATAAACTTGCAAACCTTTCAGTAACCTTCCAATGTAAACCTTAGTAGGAGATCTTTTGAATTTGTATAACCTTTGCAAGTGATTGATTAGTGAGTGCTCTTGAATGGACTCCAAAGATGAGTGCAATTGCTACAAAGAATAGTTGGAAAGCTTGAGAATATAAATTGTGAGTTTATTTTCAAATAATTCGGGAGGATTTGGGATAAGACAAGCTTGCAAATTATAGAAGCAGAGACAGTTAGAAGTTGGTTGAACACTGTTGAATGTACATGCTAAAAATAACATTGGAGGAGGTTGCAGTAGTGTTGGGGTGGGCAATAAATGAATTAAATGCAAAAGTTACATCCGGAAAGGTGGTTGTACGTGTAATTCAATTGCCCCCACCTTTTTAGGATTCTAGAAGTGCGAGTTAGCTAGGATGAGGATGTGGAGTCCAAGTGGAGTCTACGTGGTCATTGATTACAATAGGTGGAATTAAATAACTAAATTTAATTATTATTTATTTTATGAGGAGATAATTAACCATTTAAATAAATAAATGTTTAATTATATTAGCTAGAAGGTATTAGGAATTAATTTAATTAATTCCAAGAGAATGGTAGAATTTAATTAATTTAATTTAATTGTGAGGAGATAATTAACCATTTAAATAAATAAATGTTTAATTATATTAGCTAGGAGGGTGTAGGAATTAATTTAATTAATTCCAAAGGCATATTAGAATTAAATTATTTAATTCTAAAGGGTAGGAATATATCTTAGGTAATAAAATTAATTTTAATTAACTCTAAAGGGAGTACTTGAAAGATGGAATTTATTTAATTAATTCTAAAGGGGTGTACTATGGTGAGATAGAATTAATTTAATTAATTATAATTGGATAGAAGCGGGATAGAATCGGGATATAAATATGTATGTGTTTTTAGGGTGTCTACATTTTCCCCTTTAAAGTGTAGTGAAGTAATAGTGCTTTAAAGATAGTAGACACATGTAGATCAATGAGCGAGAAAGCTATAAAGCATTTGGATGCCATAGTGAATAGGAAGCGGTGAAGCATTAGGATGCCCTAGTGAGTAGAATGGTAGAGGAATGCCCCCTCAAGCAAGTGGGTGACACTGCAAAGCGGTGGAGAACTATTTGATAGGAAGGAAAAAAAGGGATTAGAACAAGGGTAGGAAAGGACAGTTCTCGTAGCATGAGCATTATTTGGAAAATAATTTTAGAACATTCTTATTTTTTGTTATTGCACAATAGATTTGGCACCATGATTATGAAAGAATCGAGATGGTTAACCTGGATGTGCGTAAACAAACAAAACACAACAAAAAAAAGATAAAAAAGGAAAACAAACCCAATATACAAATTAGGGGCTGAAATCAAGGTTATAAAGGAACCAAGATGTAATCACACTACTTGCAAGTGGTCCAAAAAGTAAATATCCACAATGCAACACAAAACCGAAAAAGAAGACAAGCGGTTATGTCTCGATGCGTGCCATAATGATGATTAAGTAGATACAAATTTTGCCAAGTTGGAATAGGATCATCTTTGGAAGAGTGGAGTTAAAACAACTCCTTATGACACTCTTGTTGAATTTTTGTGCAAATGATCAAAAATAAATTACCCAGGGCGAAGGTATATCACAAAGGAAAAACAATTTTGTGACTTGCCCCAAGCAAAGTTAGCATATCATGCAAAGGGGAAAAAGTGATAGTTGTAAGATTGGCATGATCACTAGGGTAATAGATAAAGGAATGACATTTATCAAGATTATATTGAAATGTTAAAATATTCACTTCAAGGGTTTTCTAATTGTAGGATTTCTATGATAAGTGAATGTTTGTTCAAATTTTGTAAAAAAATTGATTTTTTTTTGTTTTTGAAATATTTGATTTTGTTTTGAATTTTAAAATATTTGAAAAAAATTATATAAAAATACAAGAAAACATGAAGACACAAAAAAAAGGAAAACATTCCATGGCTTAAGTAAACTAGGAGGAAAACACAACACATGCAAGTGAAAAGAAAGCATGAAACAAGCATTGAAAACAAACCCAATATGAACAGGAAGGAACAACACTAGAGTTGTATGTGAACTAAGATGCAAGTAAATTTCCTGTAATTAGTCTATAATAAAGGAAAACAAATTACAACAAACAATAATAAACTGAAAGAAGAAAAATCATCGTCACAATGTTGAAAAATTGCAACAGTACAACACAACGTGCAAAACGATATCTAATGACACTCGAATGTGTTCCACATTGAAGAAATGGACAGATTTGAATTCCCCAAGCGATAGCTTAGCATGCAATATGATAGGATCAAGACGAAGAGTGGAGTGATACTTAGATACTCTAAAATATACTCTTGTCGGATCTTATTGAAGTTTGATCTATAATTGGATTAAAATGAAAAATCCAAGTGTGCCCCAAGTAAAGTTAAATTGTGGAAGGGTAACTAATTTCCTCGAGCATAGATATACACCACGAGAAATAAAGATGTGTATGATCTAGAACAATCATGAGTGTCTTCAAATGGCGAAATTGTTGAACTGTGTTATACAGTTATTGAAAAGTGGTCAAACATTATCTGAATGTTTTGATTGTGATAGTTTGAAACTATTTTTGGACTTTTGGACAATTTTATATTGTTTTTGTATTTTTGAACAATTTTATATTGTTTTTTTGAAGTTTTTTGAGACATTTTGAATTTTTTTGTAATTATACAACTCAATATAAAGGTACACTACTTGAAATCATGTAAAAATAATTAAAAGCATTCCATTCCATTGACAGAAATGTGGATGATAAAATGATAGGGTGTTTCACTCCATTCGTGGCTCCACGCAACTAGGAAGATGTGAGGACTCATCACCGAGAGCCAAGAAGGACGTGAAAATGAGATGAATAGTGATCTAAAAGGTGAAGAGAAAGGATGTGATGACACAAGTTATAACAATGATCTGTATGAGAAAAATGTAACTCATCTCCAGTCAAGATTATCTGACCGATTACAAGATGATTCCACTTTATAGGTTTTGACTCGAATTAGATCCATTGATGACCTACTGATTGATGAGATCTGGTTGAAGGAATTGTTTTCTCTCTATAACATGAGCAACTAAATTACTTCTAGGGATTTTTATTTGATTAAACACTTTGATTAATATTTCATAAAGGCTTTATTGATTAATTGATTTTTTTATTTTTGTGAAGGACCCCCTACATGTTTCCCCATGCCATTAGTAAAAGGCAAGGGCTTAGGCAAGTAAGGGATTTCTCCTTTCCTAGTTTCATGCTACCAAGAAGAAGTATGGGATTATCGCCAAAGACTGTGAAGGATGAAAGGTGTATTGATTTTTTTTTTTTTATTTTTAGATTGATTTGATTTTCCTTATATGTTGATAGTGTGCTTATTGGGAAGGAAAATTTTTCCCCAAGTCTCAGCCTCATGTGACTAGTAGGATATAAGGGTTTAATACCGTAGATTGAGATGGGTAGTCAAAAGGACCGGGTAAATAAGTTTAGTGATTTATGTTAAAGAGAGAGCTTATTTTAAAGGAGGAATTACCAATAGTAAGCTTTGAGACAAAACTATACGTAAAAATATATGAAATGGTAAGAACCATAACAAATATGAGACACTCAATTCCAAATAGGAACAAGGTTAACATATGTTGTAATAGGTGGAGAAGGAAAATATATGATAATTATATGATTAATATATCTTCTAATAGATGGAATGTCTAACATTATTTGGATGCACTTTTTCATTTCTAATTTGAAAATAGTGCTTTGATACGGATTGTTGTTCACTTTTTATGTTTTTGAAGTTTTCTAAGTTTTGGTGGGTGAGGATTTGAAATGGAATCATTAAGAAAAAGGTCCATGTTTATTGAATTTGAATGGTCCTGAGATATGAGGCTTATGCAGATGAAATCCAAGTCAAGAAAGGGAATTGTAAAATTTGATAAGTCCTTAAATATGAGATTTGGATAGACATGAGCCAAGTCAAAGGAATGAATCTGAATATTTGATAAGTCTTGTAATATGAGACTTGGGTAGATAGGATCCAAGTCAAAAGATTGAATCAAACAATTTGATGGGTCATGAAGAACTAGACTTGGGTGGATAGGTTCCAAGTCAAAGTATGTGTGATTAGATGAGTTTTCAATGAGATCAAAATACATATGTGATGTTAGAATAATATTTTCAATGCGGGAAGTTGTTGAGATACATATTCACCTGTGAGTGATATAGTGTGAGGAAAGAAGGATTGATCTCTAAATGTATACCCAAGACTCTTTACAGGCCGTAGAGAGGAGATGTTCAATGTTGTTCCTTCTAGGTTATAAGTTAGTTGATTTGACGATAGATTTGTAATTAAATCTTGAAACAGTTGAATAAATATATTCTTGGGTATGTGTAACTCATAGGTTGTACGCATGAATATTTCTTGATAGGTAGGAATCATCGTTGATGAGATGCCCACAAAATTGATCATTTGAGGTGTAATAGACATAGAAGGTTGCGGTGTCATAAGTGTCCAAGATTGTTGTGGTTGTATTTCAACAACAAGACTAGAGATGTTAGGCATAGGAGCTGGAATGGGAAGAATGGAATGAAGCTCAATTGTGCTTGATGAAGGAACCTCTTCTATTATGTCAAGGGTTATTGGAGATTCTTGGAGAAAATTCAAGCTCTCGTCAGGTGTTAGAAGATTATTGTCCAAAACAAGTTCAATGTCTGTTTGGACTAAAGGAAGAAAATATGTAGAAGAAATAGATTGGTCGGAAGCGAAAGATGATTGACTTTCTTTGTGATCTCATTGATTGTGAGTATGTGCGAAGTGGGGATAACTATCAACTCTTTATTAGAAGTGGAAATTGATGTGTCATAAGATCTTCATTGTCAATCTCTACAAAGATCTCTTCATCATCGATTAAGTCTTGGACATAGTTCTTAAAACATGCACATTTATCGGTTGAGTGGCCATCAATGTGATGAAAATCACAATATGCATGAGGTTTGTACCAATATGGATTAGGTTCTCCTTTAATCCAAGGTCTTGTAAGGGGATATTTTATCATCCCAGCCACTTTGAGTTGATGAAAGACACTAGAGAGACTTTCACCGAGGGGTGTAAAATTACATTTAACTTTGTGTGGCGTAGTGTATTTGCTAGGTTGTATGATTGGATTTTTATTGATTGGTCATGTATTTTGGACACATTTTGATTATCCATGACACAGAAATGATAACATTGTGGTTGCGGTTGATGTACCAAGATTCATCGTGAGAAGTTCTAGTATGGTGATTATTGCAAGTGAGGTTGAAAGAAAAATGTTTGAAAAACTTCTCTGAGAGGTCCGCAAAGGTGGTAATAGATCCCTTTGGAGGGTGTAGGAACCAATCCAAATCTTTTCCTCCTAAACTTCTAAGAAAAAGGCACAAGAGAAATTTATCGTTATATGCCACTTCATGGCATCTTTGTGGAAAATTCTTTGATATATTGTCTCGCATTAGTTTTTCGCTTGTATTTGTTGAATTTGGGAAACTTGAAAGATCTGTTGGATGGGTATGCTTAAGATGTCCATGTTAAAATTGTATGGACACAATTCATCAAAATTGAATTATTTGTGTTGTTTCTGCATACCCGCAACATCATTTGTCATTCTTGAGAAAATGATGAATTGCATAAATCCACCATTGTAATGAAAAATGAGGGAGAGTGAAGAAAGGTATGATGAATAACTCAACCCTTAAGAAAGTGAATGCTAAGATGGAAGTGACAAAAAGGTTTGAAAATATTGACTCCTAACAAAGTGAATGTGAAGAGGGAAGAAACAAAAGGGTTAGTTGATTACCCGAATCTTAATCAAAATGAGAGTTAAGAGAAAAGGGATGAAAAGAGGTTAGACATGTTCTACTCATTAACAAAAATGAATGTTAAGGGAGAAAATACGTGACAAGGTGAACATGGTCAACTCTTAATCAAATGAGTGATAAGAGTGATGAAGAGATGTAAAAAGGTTAACTCCTAACATGATAAGTGTTAAGATAAATGAAAAAGGGAGGAAAATTGAAACGTGCTCGACACTTAACAAAATGAATATCAAGGAGAAGAGACTTAACAAGATGAAGGTGATCAACTCTTAACCAAATGAACTATAAGAGTGATGAGAAAAGGTACTTCACAACACTTAACAAAAGGAATGATGTTAAGGTGGAAGATGGACTGAAGTGTTAGTTTAGAATAATCTTAGCAAAATGAGTGCTAAGAAAGATGAAGGAGCTTGAAATATGTCATGACCTTTTACGAAACTGAACGTAAAGAGGGAAGAGATGAAAGAAGTTAGTGTGCTTAACTTGTGACAAAGTAAGTGTGACAAGAGGAGACTTAAAACATGATGGACGATGCTCAACTCTAAAAAAATGTGTTAAAGGAAGAGACTTAGGAAAAATGATGATTTTGTTTGAATTTTAACAAGATGGATGTTAAAAAGGGAGACTTAAGAAGATGATGAATGATGTCAACTCTTAACAAAAAGTTTATTAAAAGATAAGATATGACAAAGAAGTGGGAGTACGAAAAGAACAAAATAAAGGTTGTCACAAGAAGTGAATCAACGACGAGAAGGTCCAAATCTCACAACAATGGAGATAAGAGACAAGGGGAAAGTGATGGGATAAGTGAGCTCAAATTAAAGAAAAGTGAATGCGTTAAAGAGAGAAGTGATGAAGTGATGATGAAGAGAAAATATGATGAGAAAAATAAGTGAATGTCAAGTCCAAATAAGGATAAATTTGGAGATAGCGAACACAATAGAAGATGAACCCAAATAATGAGTATTTTGGATTACGAAAAGGAGGTGAAAAATAATCCAAGTGAAGTATACTTGAGAAGAGGAAAAATTAATGAATGTAGAATCCAAACAAGGATTCTTTGGAAAATTATAAAAATATCCGAACGTGAAGAGAGAATTCAACCAAGAAGTGTTTGAAAACTACGAGAAGATGCGAATGTGAAATATGGATCACAAACAAGGAGTGTTTAAAAAAATCTAGTGTTAAACACTACTACAAAAAGAAAGAAAACAAAATTAAAAAAATATAAATAGATTTTTTGAATCTATTTTTTTGTGGCCTCTACCTTAAATTGGCTTGGACACTATTTAGCTTCCTAGGTGGCTCTCTCAACTAGATGTCAACAGTATATCCGAGAGAGCGCAACACTATTTCTAGCTGATGGATTTACTTTACCCCATTTGAAACTCTAAGCAAAGATCTTTCTCAGAATGAATCACATTGGGGTCACCACTAAGGATATATGTGACTCTAACTCACAAGGCTTTACTAGTCAAGTAGGAGAAAAGGTTCTCATTTCATCCACCAGTTCCCTCAAGGTGTGGACTACTTTGGGGTTCCTAAATCCACCCCCTTTTTTAAATCTTAAGGCTTATGCCAAGGGGTTTATGTTCTAGTTGAGCGGTCAAGTCGTAGCTCTTAACCGAACCTGTAATTACAGTGTTTTGAATGTGGTGTATTTTCTTATCTTTTGAGCTTAATGTGGTTTAGTCGTACACCATTTGGAAACCTGCAATTAGTATTTTTAAGTGTTTTATCCACCTTCTTTAGAGCGGGTCCTGCAAGAAAATATTAGAATGTTCTCCTAAGGTAGGTAAAGGACAAGACGATAGAAGCAAGTTCACATTTTTATTTCCAAGATCACTTAAAAAGCGTGAGGAAAGAGCATACATGTAAAACAAGCTTTGATTTAAAAAAGAAAGAAATGTTAATTCCCAAAACAAATAGAAACAATCACATTTCTGATTTCTAAGATCACTTTGAAAGTGTGAGGAAAGAGCATACGCGTGAGGTTGTTATGTTAAAAAAAAAATTACAAAAAAAAAACTACAATTTTTTTATTTTTAAAAAACAAATGACAAGTGTTAGGAGAAATGAAACCATTAATTTTCTATAAATCCAAATCAAAAAATTCTTTTTCCATTGCATATATATTTTCAATACCTTTCCGTTAAAAAAATGAATTCATTCTGAATTTAAGAGTAAAATTTATGGCTTCAGGAAGATGGGTTATGATAACGCTCTCAATGAAAAATTTGAACGTGAGAAAAACGCCCCTGGCATTTTTTTTTTTTTTTTACTTATGCACTTCACTTGAGAAGCTAAAATTTTATAGAAAAGTTTTAAAAGAACAATAAACATAAAGAAATAGTTAGATCAAAAATTATTAACTAAAATGAAAGGGAAAAAATGTGGGGAGAGTCACGGGCTTGCCAAAATGTATGCGAGAGAAAAATCACAGTGAATGAAAGATAAATAATAAACTTGCAAACTTTCCACTAACTTTCCAATGTAAACCTCAAGTAGGAGAGCTTTTGAAGCTTTATAACCTTTCCAAGTGATTGATTTGTGAGTGCTCTTGAATGGCCTCCAAAGATGAATACAATTGCTATAAACAAAATAGTCGGAAAGCTTGAGAATGTAAATTGACAAAGTTTTTGCAAATAATTGAGGAGGATTTGGAATAAGGCAAGCTTTTAATTTATATAAGTAAAGACGGTTAGAAATTGGTTGAACACGGTTGAATGCACATGCTAAAAATAACATTAGAGGAGGTTGTAGCAGTGTCGGGGCATTTAGGGGCAATAAATGAATTAAATGCAAAAGTTACATCCGAAAGGTGGTTGTACATGCAATTCAACTCGCCCCCACCTTTCTAGGATTCTAGAAGTGCGGTTAGCTAGGATGATGATATGGATTCCAAGTGGAGTCAAAGTGGTTGTTGACTGAAATGGGTGGAATGAAAAAACTAAATTTAATTAGTATTTAATTTGTGAGGAGATAATTAACCATTTAAATAAATAATTGTTTAATTATATTAGCTAGAAGGTGTTAGGAATTAATTTAATATGTCCAAGAGAATGGTAAAATTTAATTAATTTAATTGTGAGGAGATAATTAACCATTTAAATAAATAAATGTTAATAGAGTTAATTTTAATTAATTCCAAATAGGAGTATTTGAATGATGGAATTAATTTAATTAATTATAATTGGATATAAGTGGGATAGAAATATGTATGTATTTTTAGGTCATGGATCACACAGAACACTTTATTGAACATGTGGTGCTTGGACGGGGGTAAAAAGGAGGAATTTATAGTGATGAGGGATAAAGGAGAGAAATTAGGAGAGAGATGGTTATTGTTGTGAGTAGGCACTAACAGAGTTCACACATAATAACCAGAGTAATTCCACATCCAATTAGAAGGATGCAACAATATAACCCATGATAAGACACAAAAAATCACAATAAAATACTTTAATGAGTTCATTCATCAAAGGCACAGACACCTTTCTTGGTTTTACAAGATTATCATATATGCAAAGTTGGAAAGAGAGAGTAGAGGAACATGAAACAAGAAATAGAAGAATTACAACTTTTATTGCTTGATGTAGAAGTAGAACTCTCAACAACATACATTCAATAAAAAATTTCCAACCCTTTGGAATGGAGAAGCCATTCAAATTTATAGCATTACAATTTGTCCTTTCATCTACCCCCACATGACTCTTCACCTATCCTCATCACTTGTGACCTTTCATATTCCTAGGAAGTGAGTCTTTTTCTTATTATTGGAAAAATGACTCTTACAATGTTTAGATAATGGTCACTTAAGTGAATAGGATGAAATAGAAAAAAAAATTCTCAATTGAAAATTAGAATATGTAGATAGAGAGAAAGGGAAGGGATTGAGTGATATGTTTTTATCAAGAACTTGCTAATTTAAGGCATGGTGATCATAATATCCTCCTTCTGCAAGATGCATAGACACCTCAGACTATTGAATGATTTTTTATGACCACTATTGTGATACCTCCCAATACGAGCATCACTTATGATGGTTCCTTCTTGATCATACAGTGAGAGTGAGGATCACTCTCTTACTCCTTAGGCTTTCATAATTGACATTAGTGATCATAAACTAGCTCCATGATGCTTGAACCCCTTGATGACTAAACATATTGTCAAGTGATTGATTGAGTATTTAAGAAAACTTTTACGCAAATTTTGTCAACTGAATCTAGGATGGTTTCTCATTCTCAATTTTCATGTGTCTCTTTATGGAAAAGGATGAGCTCCTCACTAGCTCACTTGACTTAGCTAGCTCAATCATCTCACCCAGTTCACCTAAACCAGCTCACCTTGGAGATATTATGATGGCTTCAAGACCTTATGATTCATATCTTATATTTCGATGGAGTGCTTGGCACTACACAATGTCTCTAACTTTCACCTGTCACACCTCAATATATCTTGTCTTGCTCCTTGAAACGATTATGCTCAAGAGGGTACTTCAAGATACTTGCAGAGATATGATTTAATCATTTTTGCTATGAAAACACAAAGTACAACCCTATGAGGATGTCAAAAATCAGCGATATGAGTGAAAATGAAGCCAACAATAACTTTTTGCACCGAAAAACTAAGACTTTCTATTTTTAGCAGGTGGACCCAGGAGTTGCTATTTTGGTAAATCTTTCCTTTTTGCTCAAATTTTATCTTTAGACTCTATTGGCACATATAATTCACCTCCATTGATGATGATTTACCATTTTTAGCAAGTTTCTATTTTTAGTAATTTGTTTTTTCGAACCTACTATTTTGGGAAAATTGTCAATTTTGCCCTATTTAATGTTTTACATAGTTTCGAGTGTCCACGAGTGAATGGAATTTTATTTTTAGGAATTTACTATTTTTAGTAAGTGGCAGCACTGAAAAATTTTATTTTTATCACTTGGTAAAACCATTGTCGGTTTACTTGCAATAAAAATTGCGATCATGTTCTTCAATTTTGTCGTGATCCGCCAGTTGGAACAATTACAAATAAAAAAATAAAAATTTAGGGTTAGGTTTTGTAGGTTTTTATTTTTATGGAATCCATTAATGGAGTCTTGGAGCTTGAGGATCTTTGTATGATGACCCGTTTTGAAATTTTCGATGAAATCTGCCTTCTTGGTTTGCAAGTTGTGAATGAATCATTGTTTTCACGTTCGTAGGATACCCTTGAAGAATTTTGACAGCATGGTAGTTATATAATTATGAATTTTCAGGTTTTATAACATCATCAATGGTATCAAGGTCGAACTATGTGAAGAAACAAGCTTAAGAGAAAGTTACTTTGTTCTTAAGTTACCCTGATAGCAGTCTTTTTTTGCACATGGGTGTGAAAGTTGTATGTGTTTTAAAGATAAGGTTTCAATGGATTGGGGTATTAAAAAAATTCACATGAAGAATATGAAGAGGGACTAGAGAGGGGAAAAAAATTCCCTTGTTTTCCTATGTCCCCTTTGTTTCCTATGTCCGAGGACAAGGGGGCAAAGGGGATAAGAGGGACAAAAGGAACAAAAAATTCCACCATGGAGCAAAAATTCAAAAAAAAACAAGTTAAGTTGGGGAAATTTTTTTGTCCCTTATGTCCCCTATATCCCCTCAGTCCCCTGTGTATGGATGTGTAAAGAAACTAAGCTAATCAATAAAAACTAACACCAAGTAATCTCAATAACAAAGCTAATATAACAAACATCATGATAAATCCATTAAAAGGAAAAGCTTAACTAATGCATCTAATATTAAAAACATGAAATGAAAACCATCCTTTGATGTTTTTTTATGTGCTTTAGATTGTAATTACTCCTTTAGTGAGCCAAATGTAGCTACATGCGATCAAAAGAAATTATCCATGGAAGAGGAAGAGATCTCACCAATATGGCTTGATTGCCATGTATGGTTCTTCTCTTACTACTCTTTGCCAAGTAGAAGATGGAAATGGTTGCTTGATCAATAATGTTTCAAAGATTGAAATTCTCTTATCATATATTAATTTCTTACAAGGACAATTTAAATTTGGACAAGGTGTACTAGGTTCTTTATATAGCTTTCCAATTTGGGAGAATCTTACAACCTAGTGAATGTGGGATAAAGGGAATGTAGAATTAGAAAGGGATAAGTATGATTAGAAGAGATTAATTAGATATTAGTAATTCATGGGAGTTAGAGGTGATTAAATTAATCAACTATGATTAATTAATAGGCCAAATTTAGATTATAGAAGCTATTTAAAGATGATTTAGAAGGAAAACCGTAGAATTTAAAGGATTTAAGAGGAGATTTAAACAATAAGAAGGTTTATTGATTAAATACGAGATTAAAAGGTTTAATTAATTAATAATGGTTTATTAATTAATAAAAATATTATTATAACTAACGAAGTGTCGTTAATTGGCATCCAAAATGGGGGAAGGCTAGTTAATTAACGAAGTGTCATTGATTAACCAAAATGAAGGGAATGTTCACTAATTAACGGAAATTACTAATTATAATGAAATGATGGGAAAGAGGATAATTGGTAAAAAATTAGTATTAAAACTGCATATTCATATTTATGTTTCTACACCAAGGACAAGAGGGATAAGAGGGACAAGAAAGTCTATCGTGGAACCAAGAAATTTTTTACGAAGCATGGGGATTTTAAAACGCAATTCCCAGAGCTCCAAATAGTCCTTTCTAACAAATTTGTATATAATTTTGACTCCCAATACAATTTAAAGAATAATGGGATATGTTTTAGGACTTGATTCTACCACATTCTCCAAAAAAACCCTTTTTCCTTCGAGACAAAGCAAGGTGTGTCTCGTGAAAATCAAGCTTCCTTAAGAAGTCACCTTGTCTTGTGAAAACTTTGATGACCCCACCATGTGTAGAATTCATCCATATTTCCAAAGCCTAATTTTTTATTTAAAATTCATTATGTATCTCCAAGAATCATTTGGTGAAGATCAGTTCCAGATTTAGCTATATACTCCTTCCACTGAAAAACCCAATGTTGCACAAACTACTCCAAAACCTCCAAATATTCCCTAAACTTTCCTAAATCACTTCCAATAACTTCATAACTCTCCAATACCACCTTCAGATTATTATAGGATTTTAATTTATTTCTCGGAGAATGCACATCTGCCTCGAAATTGCAAAGATTGGTCTTTTGAGGCTTGTCTGAGAACTAGTCTTCAAAAGTACTTAACTAGATGAAAGAGTTGATCTTGTCACACCCTTCCAAACACATGCACTTGTGTTTTCATCATATTGGAAGTACCTTCAAGGTAAATATGTACATGACATAGCATAAAACTAACTAGGAGATGGGTTTGGGAAGACTCGGGAGCAAATTTGCAAATATGGGCTTAGTTGTCATGGAAATTTGAGTTTTTGGTCTAGCAAAAATTCATTACAACAACAAGAATTAGTTATCTTTAACAATTTAAACTCATTTGACCACCTAAGTCATATTTTTAAATAATTTCAACCTATGCTCCTCAACATGAATAAGCTCAAATATGTTGTTAATCCTCCTACCAATCCAATAATAATAAAGGAAAACTAATTTTGTTTAAACCGATAACCATATCCGAAAATTTGTTTCACGTTGTAAAATCCCTTCCCGGGAAATCTAGTTTTCGAACTTAGTCTTTTTGAGCCTTTTTTGGCTGGGCGCATGGATTTTCCTTGCAACACAAAGTTTTGGTGCGCCCACTTAAAAGCCTTTGGCGCATGGTTTTCCATGTTAGCACGTCTTTCGGTGCGCCAAAGGATGTTGAGTCTCTTTTGCGTGCGCCAAGGCGCATGCGCCTTATTGTTGACATTGCTTTTGTTGCTCCACTTTTCGGTGCGCCAAAGGGCGCACATAATCTCGCTGCAACACAAAGTTTTGGTGCGCCAAAGGGCGCACATAACTTCATGTCGACAATGCATATGGTGCGCCAAAGGGCGCACGCTTTCCCCTGTCGACAGCAACTTTCATGCGCCATTTCAAAAGTGGTTGGCGCATTGATGACCAGTTTTTCTATAAATATACGTGCGCGCCCAATGTCATTTTCATTCTTTTGCAAAGCACGTGATCGCTCGACTTGTCACCGCTCCGCTCCGTCGCTTTCATCGCCCCGTGGACCCGCTCTCCAAACTTTTGCTATATATCCAAGGTGAGAGGTTCTCCTCTTCTCCATTTTTGTGCTTTTGTTCTTCGAGTGTTCTTGGTCTCGTGTTTTGGTTTGGTTTAGCCGGCGGTTTTAAAATGAGATTATGATTAAGCTAGCTCCTCCCCTGTGCTGTCCCATCTCATTTTCTTCTTTTCCTCCTCCCTTCCCTCCCTCTTTCCAGATCTGCTGGTAAAGGGGTGTTGTTTTGAAAATGGCTTGGTCTGATAAACTTTTCTCTGAAACCTTATATGTCCAAGCAACCTTTGAAATGGAGGAAAGAATGAAAAGGTTTGAGCAAAGAGTTTAGTTCTATGGCGCACTGGCGCGTCTTGTTGCACTTAAGACAGTTGCGCCCCTCGGCGCATCTATCCGCCTTGTTGCATAATTGAAATCCGCGCCAATGGCGCAGCCTTTTGTCCTGCTACATCTAGAACTCATGCGCCCTCAAAGCGCGCCTTTTTCGCATGCTACAAGTATAAATCCCGCGCCTCCTTAAAAGCCTTTGGCGCACCATTTATCCATGTTACATCCCGTTTCCATGCGCCAAAGGGCGCACCCAGCTTCCATGCAACACAAGCCTTCTGCGCGCAAGTATAAAGCTATAAAGGCGCGGGCGCACCCCCGATCGCCAGTAACATGATGTTGTGTAAACCCTTCATGCGCCGCGCCATATCCCTTTTGGCGCACGAAAAATCCATGTTACACGATCCATCAATGCGCCAAAGGGCGCACCGAATACCAATGTAACATACAATTCCCATGCGCCCTGCCATAAAATGCAATCTGCTACATCCATGCGCCATGCGCCTTTGGCGCCAGTTTAACCTCTGCAACATTCCTTTTCTGTGCGCCTTATCTATTTGGCCTGCCACATGCAATTTTCATGCGCCCTGCGCCCTAAGCCTTAAAATCTCTAACTCTTTCTTCTGCTAGCATTCCAATGGAAGATCAAATGACTAATTCAACTTTTTGGATTGGGTCTCACTTCTTCTTCATGCAGATCAGCAACTGAGTTCGAAAGAACACATGTCTACGTCAAGCAAGAAACCCACCAAACCAAGAGGAAAGGCTAAGTCGATGAGTAAGAAGAGATGAAATACAAATATCAGAGGGTCAGGATGCCCGAATCACAGGCTGAGTGCAGTATGGATGTCAGAGACTCAGAATTGGGTCACATTGACATGGAGGAATTCTGGGTTAGGACTCAGAAAGTTACAAGAAGTCCATGGATGGACAAGTTAATAGGCAGTGCCCTGCACTTCGCCGGAGGAATCCCCGTCAGCACTGTCAACAACGAATTCATGATGGTGATTGCCCAATGTTACAACAAAGACACAAGATGTGTCGAAAATAGCAAGGGCGAGGTAGTCATAAACCTCACTGCCCGTCATTTTGAAATAATGCTCGGCATCCCTCACCACCGGAACTTCGTGGCTGTTAGCCAACAAGAATGCATCAAGGCCTGGGAAGACAACGAAGACCAGTGCATGCAGTTGATGAATGAGGTCTACCTAAAAAACAAGAAGGTGGTGACCCGGTGGTGGCGTGCACTATCCACCGAAGTGATTTCTCAGAGGAGCTCAGCGATACTATCACCTTCCTGAGCAGAGTCTTCGGGCTTTCAGATGCCCACTATTTCCATAAGTGGATGCTGCGGTACTTGGAGACAATGAATAAAAATTTACCCGATCAGCGCTTTTGCTGGGGTGAAATAATAAGCAGCACCATCTCTGAGCAGCTACAACAGTTCGCCACAACAGGAGTGTTCCATATGAACTCCTATGTAGTCTACGCTGCAGCAGTCGGCAAGGGATTATCCGGGGCTGAACCGAAGTGGAGTATGGCCTCAGGCCAAGATATTTGATTACTACCCAGAGCTGAGGCTCGAGAATAGCATCCAACATTTCACAAAAGTTAACGATGCATTCTTCTATCATGTCATCTGCCTACTGAGGCCAAACATGACTCATATGACGACGACCAAAAACATAGTGGGCCACAGAGAAATGGGGGCCCTGCTCACCCAATTTCCCACGTTCACCTATCTGAGGGCTGCCAACTTTTTGGGAGAGCCAACCAGGCTACCAAGGTATGCTGGGCCTAAGCTGATTCTACTAGAACTGTCAAGGCAGCTGGTCACATACCATGAGAAGTGCCTCAAAAGAAAGAAGGGTGGAACTCCTTTCCCCCTCAAAGTGGGCCGATACACATGCTCCACCCACCATAAGGCGAAGGAAATGTTCGCAGAGCTGGAGCTACTCAACTTGAAGCATGACTTCCCAGCCAGGCCTACCTTCGACCCAAGAAGCTGCCTGCCAAAAGCGAAGCTCGATCCGATCCATGTCCCTCAAATTGAGGATATTTACATTGACGTTCTCCATGAGGCGGAACTCAGAAGAAAGGATCACTCTCGCTTGGCATTGGCGGAAATCATCCAATACGGAGTGGCCATTGTCCCCGAAGGCTTCCAGACTACGGAAGATGAAGTAGATAAGGTGTATAATGACACAGATGGGGACAATTGGCCCTTCCCGGCCATTGACAGGAACAAGGCTCCTCAAACAATTGAGGAGAGGGTCAAAGAGACTATGCGGAGAACAGAGCATTGGTGCCGCATGAACGGACTAATCTACCTAGGGGTAGATTTCACAACTTCCCCGTTGGGCAACGCACCTCCAAGGTCCAAGAAGCAGCTGAAAGGCAAAGGTGCAGAAGGTGAAACTAGCACCATTCAGGAAGAAGCCCCTGAAAGTCCTCTTCCCTCAGAGCCAGAACAGGTTATAACTCTGGAGGAAGAATTGACAGAGGATAGTCCTATACGCCCATCCACCCAGGATGTCGGTGTCGCTACAACTTCAGAGGTCCCTTCTATCCCTTCTTCTTCTCTTCCTTCCCCTCCTCGAGTGACTCAAACGACCACCCCTTTGGTCGTGTCCTCTGCCCCTTCTTCTACCCTTTCCCCTGCTTCTTCATCTATCTTCTCCTCCCTCGCTGATTTGTCTTCCTCTATTTCTTCCCTCATCTCCGAGCTCCCTTCCCTTCCTATGTCTTCTGCAGTTGCGGTTTCCCTTCCTCCCGTGGACACTTCTTCGGCTATTCTTTCAATGCCGCCGCCGCGTGTCTCCACGTTTTTCCCCTCCTCTACCGTTACTGCCTCCCTCTCTGTCTCTGGTCCTTCTTCTATAGGACCAGCTTGGATCTCTCAGCAGCTGAGCCAACAAAAGAGGAAAGTCCCCATCGCTCCGATGGACTTTTCGGTCATTCCAGCTAAAGGAGCAAAGAAACAGAAGCCGGTTACACGCTTCTCAAAGAGCGCTGCAGGTGAGAGAGTCATGGAAATAGCGTACCCCAACCCCCTCAAAGAGAAAGAAGATCTGTCTCCGACAGATTTCACCGTGACCCAAGTCACAATGGGGACATCCTCTGAAAGTCTCCAGGGGGAAGCTCTTTCCGCAGTTGATGCACTCTGCAAAAAGCTTCAGGAAACGAAAGAGGAGAAAAGGCTCAAGGAGCAGTAACAAATACCGCTTCAAGCCTTACAGAAGATGGGAAGTGCACCTCCCACAACTGCCGCCGAGACTCCTGAGCTGCTCAGTCAGGAGAAGATCAATGAGTATTCAAAGATCGGCGAGCAAGGTATGGCTGTTTCTGCTTGGAGGAGCCAAATCCTCAAGGATAGTGAAAGAGTAATCGCCGAGTATATCAGTTTATACCTAAACATCGGAAAGGCGAATAAGGAACTCCAAGCATTAGCGGGTCCGATATCAGAAGAGTTAGAGCATGCTAGACTCCAGCACGAGACCTTCCAACAAATGTTCGACTGCTCTCACCAAGATCCGGTCAAGTTCGAGTATTCGCCATCCAAGGGCCCTCAACAAAACTATGTCCACTCTGGACTATCGGATAGATCAGCTAGAATTCGTTCTGGAAAAGATAGACAAGGTAAAGGAAGAGGCCCTGGATGCAATGCATCAAATGGAGAAAGTTGTTCTCGCCATGACTCCAGGGTTGCTCACTCCTTCCCTTACCTTGAGATCAGCTGATGACACTATCCGGATTTTCAAGGAGATAGCTTCTCAAGGGACAGGGCCAGAGGTCACATTCGACACTGAATCTATCAACAACCTACTGGCCTGTAGGGACTTCATCGGGTTCCTTATCGAGGCAGGGAAAGATTATTCCAAAATCCCAGAAAAGCTCATAGACGAGCGGGAGACTTGCGAAGCAATCAGTGAACGGCACAAGGATCCATCACAGGATCAATTTGGGCCGATGATTAGCAAGTTTTTGGAATACCGCGCTCAGTTCCACATATCATCTCCTGAGCAAAGATCGTAAAATGTGCAACCCTTTTCGGCCGCAGGATGATGATGATGAGTAGCTTCTTCTTCTTCTTCTTCTTCTTCTTCTTCTCTCTATTCTCCGACTTTCTTTTTGAAATGTCTAAAATGTGTTGATACAAATGATGACATCATCCATGTTGCATCATGGGATGATGTCATCCACCAAGTTGTCAAAGTCAACATGACTTTTAGATATTTTGTAAATATCTTTGTAAATAAGTGGTTGGCTCCATTTTGCCTTCTCTCTCCCTCATCTTCTATAAATATGGGAATACTTGTTGTATTCAGTGGTGAACATCTTTTAGATAGAAATAGAAGTGAGGAGAGAAAGACTTTGAGCTTTCTTTCAGAATGTAAGTAAGAGAACAATAATACAATTATTCAGACTTTGTGCTCAATAGCTGTGTTATACATTAGATCTTTCTTACGTTAGATCTGTATGTGTTTAATCTGTTGGATTCATATCTACTTTTCCGTCATTTGTTTATCAGTATTGCTTTGTTTATTTATGCAAGTAGGTTTGGCTCTGTTTACTACCAAACTAAAAACATAAATCTTCTGACCTTTCTGCTTTGGAATTCATTTCTTTTCTCCTTCGGATCTGTTCTTTCTCTTCTCCTCTTTCATTCCTTTCTTTTCGCAGCCTGAACACACACTCTACCGGGATGAGATCCCAACCCCGAAGGCGTAACTGTGAGACTTGCATAGGTTCCTCGCTAGTAGAAAGCAAGCAAAAACCAGCTTTGTCATTGCCTCAAAGAGGGGCTAAGCCCTGCACACTGTTGGCTCGTCTATCCATAGATCTGTCCACGCGACAGATTTTCGGACCAACAGTTTTTGGCGACTCCGCTGGGGAACGGATAGATCTGTCAGATCTATGGTGGTGGTATAATATAAAATCAGAAAAATAATAAAATCGCTGCCAGTTTGCAAATCTGAACTTTTTGTTGAAAATCCAAAAATTTGCAAAAGTGCCCGAAATTGAAAATTTTCTTCTGAGATCCATAGATCGGGCCTAGTTACAGATCTTTAGTTCGCTGAGTTTTTATCAAAATTAGCATTTTTCCGTAGATCTGAGTTTTTGACTGTTTTCTAAAAAAGTTTAAAACCCTCTGAAAAAGTAAAAATCAGATCTGAAAATCAGCCTGCTATTCTTCCCTGCCATCTTATCCTCGCTACTATTTGTCATTAACCGCAATCGGTTTTTCGAAGAGGATAGTTTTTAAATATCTAGAAAAGTGCATGCTGCTGGTTTTTGTCAGAAAAACCAGAAAATCAGCAAGTACACCCAAAAATAAAGTTTAAATCTGCGCCATAACATCGCAGATCTGGAAGGTACGCTGGCAAGTGAACCTTTTACGCGCAGCAGGAGAGCCCGTGGAGAAGTTGATCCCACTTTCGATCTGCTTCAAAGGCACAATTTCAGCGTAACACCGGCACAGTTTTTCAGCGCTAAGCTCGGCTAGCTGGTCATCCAGGAGTGTCTCACCCCCACGAAGAAAAAGTCTTTTACAAGGAGCATCTACATCCCTTTCAGTAGTGCTCACGCTCGCTGGAACCACCCTCCCACTGTGTGCTTTTTCCAGCCTTTCAAATGGCGGTACCATGGGGAAATGCTATGGGTCCTCTCGCACTGCCACATCCAGTTCACGCGCTCCCTCACGGAAACCGAAAGAATTTTCCTAAATTCGACGGGAGCGGAAATCAAAGCACGGATTCCCACATATCTGCTTTCATTATGTCATGCAGTATTTTGGACGTGACTCACGAAGATGTGTCGGTTCACCTTTTCTGGAAACTCTACAAGGGCCCGCGCACTGGAATGGTTTCAGATTGCCGCCGCATCTATCACCAGTTGGGCAACCTTGCGGGAAGCTTTTGAAGACAGATACAAGCCTTCAGAAGATGCATTTGCGTTGTTATCACGGATCACTCACCTGAAGAAAGAAGCCAATGAGACTATGCGCGATTTCGTCGCCCGGTTCAATGCATTAATCAACCGTGTCCCTACTGCCATGCTTCCAACACCGGAGAATCAGAAGTGTTTCTTCGTGAACGCCATGAGCTCAAAAGTCAGCTTCTTGCTCCTTCAAGAGCGAGTAGCTACCCTGGCTCTCGCTCAGGCTGCTGCCATTCGGATAGAAGACAATTTGATAATATCTGGCGAGTTGAGAAAGGAATCATCAAAGTCCAAATCTTCAGATCCCTCGCCTACTACTTCGTCTGATCCGGCATTCCAAAAGATGGCGAATGATCTGCTCGCATTGAAAAAGCAGTTGGCCCAGGCTCCTAGTTCTTCATACCGAGACGTTCCACGAAGGAGTTTCGTTCCCAACAATGTTTCACAAAGACCGCGTCTACCTGCAACTGCTCCACGGTTGGCGCCAAGCTCCTCCTGGCCAATGCTTTGGCCGAAATCAAGAGGAAGAGCAGTACTATGAAGAACCTTCGCCTCAAGACGAAGATGATCAAGATGTCGGTGAGCCGACTCGCGACTCTACTATTGGATACATGGAATTTGATGAGGATGAATCTGATGAAGAAGAGAGTACTGTGGCTACGCAAGCAATGACAATCCTACGCTGTTTTTACCCGCCGCAAGGAAAGGAAGCGGAAGTTGCTGCCCATGTGCGTATGAGAAGGTCGTGTCAAACGTGCCTCCAACCATTGCTAGAAGAGGTAATCCTCTTCCTACTCAACTCCCTGTTAAGTCTTTTGCAAAGAAGTCTTTTCCGCCCATCTCTCCTCCGAATCAGCCCCCTCATATTCCTATCAAGATCAGTAACCCTGTTCCACCATCGCGAAGTGAAGGACTCATTCCCTCACCAACGCAACCCTTGGCCGCATTCGATATAATAGATCATGCAAAAAAGACCAAGATCCAAATGTCTGAAGCTGAGTACCTTCAGTCAAATCCCGAACAGCTT
Organism: Taxus wallichiana var. yunnanensis; assembly: GCA_018340775.1. Taxonomy (NCBI): domain Eukaryota; kingdom Viridiplantae; phylum Streptophyta; class Pinopsida; order Cupressales; family Taxaceae; genus Taxus; species Taxus wallichiana. The sequence continues at coordinate 3,672,176 of CM031233.1, forward strand.
GTAAGATTAACTAAATATATTCAGAGTCAAGCTGTTACATCTAAACAGGTTTCCCCAAAAGGAATCCTTTCCACTCCTCCTGAATCCCACATAAATGTTGCTTCAACATCTGCATCAGGCAAGATAGAACCTTTCTATCTCTCTCTCCTAATCAACGGCCATAAGTTGAGCAATCGTATAATTGATTCCGAGCTTCGATAATGTCATGCGGCGAAAGTCGCCCATGCTTTGGGCCTCACTCTTACCAAAAACCCTTTCGCAGATGTTATTCATGGAAACCAAGCAAGTTCCGCCATTGGTTGGCCAAATCAAAGACGCGCAATTTCATTTTTGCGGCTTTCCCAGATAAAAGAGTAAAAATGACAAAGTCCTCTCGTTGCCGACATTCCAAAGAAATTCTATGGAATTTCTGGGAAGAAGCTTTTGCAGCGAAGTTGGTGGAGAAATTCACATGGACTGGTCTAAAGCTAGAATACCCGTCAAAGGTGTGATGCAGACTTTAGAACCAGAATCGCAAAAGAAGTACTTGGTTACTAGCTCTGAGGACCCCAAAGCCCAAATCCTTTTTGAATCATCAGGGATGGGGAACTACTTCTTATCTACCGAGACGGGTACAAAGGGCGTTTTTGTTCAAGAAAAGGATCTTAATGAGATCTGGACCTTGCAGTTTGATGGCAGTTGCGCGACTAGTGGATGTGGCGCCGGAATCGTGCTAATATCTCCCGAAGAGGAGGTAATTCCTCTTTCTTTCAAGTTGCAGTTTTTCAATACTAACAATACTGCTGAGTATGAATCTCTGTTACTCGGTATGCAAGCCGCAAAGGAAAGGGGAATTAAAAATCTAAAGGTACAAGGTGATGCTGAGCTAGTTGTAAATCAGGTCAAAAGGATTTACCAAGTGAAAAATGAAAGGCTCAGGCACTACCGCAACGCAGTATGGGACAGCATCGAGGAATTTGATGCCTTTTCGATAGGGGCAATTCCAAGAGCTCAAAATGACATGGCCGATTCATTGGCCGTTTCAGCATCTCTCATGCTCCCACACCCGGGTTTGAAAACGAACAAATACACCATTGAAGTGGTTTTCCGCCCGAGCGTGCTGCATAACTCTCAAAGATTGGTGTATTCAACGATGATAATCACCTCATCATTTTCTAGAAAAATCAGAAAATTTTGACGAGTTGATTTTGAAGGATCCACTTCTACATGCCGTGAATCAATCAACGGTCAAAACCATGAATCAGAGGAGAAAGACGGCATATGTCAGCTCAAAGGAAATAAAATTCCGAAGGGCCTGGTTTCTCTGGAGCGCCTGTTTGACAGGCATGACCGTTTTGTGAAAAAGAAGAGGCGAGATGGTCCTGACTCATCCCCAGAGACAGAACCAGTCAATATAGGTTCTGAGGCACACCCGCAATTTGTAAACATTGGCAAATGTTGCACACCTGAAGAGAAGCGGAAATTTGTCAAGTTGCTGAAGAAATATATGGATGTGTTGGCATGGTCCTATGCCGATCTAAAGTCCTTCAAGCCAAAGGACGTTCAGCATGACATACCGCTGAAAGAAGATGTCAAAGCCTTTCGCCAGAAGCAAAGGCATTATAATCCTAAGATCTCGGGTACCATCCAGGCCGAAATTCAGAAGATGCTGGATGCGAGAATCATCTTCCCTATCCATCACAGTACTTGGGTGGCGAATATTGTGCCAGTGCGCAAGAAAAACGGCGAGATACGCATATGCGTAGACTTTCGAAATTTGAATCAAGCTTCGCTGAAAGACAACTACCCTCTTCCGATAATGGATCAAGTTCTGCAAGCAGTAACTGGATCAGAGATGCTGTCCATGCTTGATGGTTTTTCAGGCTACAATCAGATTGAAGTCTCGCCTGAAGATCAATTCAAAACAGCATTCACTACTCCCTGGGGTACATTTGCCTACAGCAGGATGCCTTTTGGCCTAACTAATGCAGGTGCTACTTTTCAACGGGCCATGGACTTCGCATTTAAAGGTATGATGGGAAAAGTCATTGTAGTTTATCTAGATGACTTAACCGTGTTCTCTAAACAACGAAGTGATCATTGTGATCACTTGGAGCAAGTATTGGCCAGGTGCCGAGAACATGGAATTTCCCTAAATCCCAAAAAGTCCGTTTTTGGAGTCACGGAAGGGAAGTTGCTAGGGCATGTGGTTAGCAAAGAAGGAACGAAGATAGATATTGAAAGGGTTAAGGCTATTCAGAGCCTTACTCTGCCTACAAGCAAGACTGGTGTTCATTCTTTCTTCGGAAAGGTGAACTTTCTTAGGCGTTTTCTCGACTTTTGCCGAAAAGACTCGCCACATACTGAACATGATGAAAGGATCACCCACTTTCAGATGGAGTGAAGAAGGGAAAAGGTCATTTGAAGAAATAAAAGCTTCTGTTGCTCGTGCACCAGTCCTGGTATGTCCCGACTTCTCCAAGGACTTCATCATGTATAGCTACGCATCGGAACATACCGTGTCTGCAATCTTAATGCAAAAGAATTCCGAAGACATTGAATCCCCGATTGCATTCATGAGTTCTCCCCTCAAGCCTCACGAGTTGAAGATGACTCAATTGGAAAAGCATGCCTTTGCCGTTGTCAAAGCAGTGAAGAATTTCAGGTATTACATTCTAAACTCGCATACGGTGGTGCTGGTCCCTGACACGGCGGTGAAATCAATTCTAACTCAGCAGGAGTTAGGAAGTTTGAGAGGGAATTGGATCGCAAAGGTCCAGGAATATGACCTGGATATTAAACCAACCAAGCTGGTAAGGGGCAAGGGCCTGTGTCAGCTAATGGCTGAAAACAAAGATTCAGAAAATCCTAAAGGAAAAGAGGACTGTACCGACAAAGAGCAAAGCCCTCTAGAGGAACCTGATTCTCTGCCTCTAGTTTTATTTGTTGCAACTAGTGATGAGTGGTACTCCGACATCGCTTTCTTCCTTACCTACGGCGAATGCCCAATGCACCTAACCGCAAAGGAGAAGCGCACTATAAAGCTCAGAGAAGCTAAATATGTCATCTGGGATGACGGTTTATATAAGCGCGGGATAGACGGTGTCTTCCTGCGATGTGTTGACAAGCCCCAGCAAGTAAAACTGCTGGAAAGTTTTCACAATTCAGCCTGTGGAGGCCATTTTTCTTCTTCCGTGACAGCACACAAGATCATTCGAGCTAGGTACTATTGGCCAACGCTCTTTCAAGATGCGGCTACCTGGGTGGCAAAGTGTGAACCCTGTCAACAATTCGTCGGCAAGCCCAAGTTGGCTGCCCTTCCCCTAAGGCCGGTCATTATCAATGAACCATTCAGGCAATGGGGAATTGATTTTATTGGCGCACTCAATCCTCAATCGAGTGCCGGACATAGCTATGTCCTTACAGCAACGGATTACTTCACTAAGTGGGTGGAAGCCATACCTGTCAAGCATGCCACTTCTGAGGTGGTTTGCAGTTTTATCAAAGAAAATATCATTGTCAGGTTCATGCTCCAAACAAGATCGTTGCTGATAATGCTTCTAACTTCTCCTCGGGAAGTTATTAGTTTTTGCTATGAATATGGGATAACTTTAGCACATGCCTCGGATTATTACCCTCAGGGAAATGGTCAGGTGGAATCCAGTAATAAGAACTTGGTGACCATCATACGGAAATTAGTAGATGAGAATCAGCGGATGTGGCACAAGTCTTTTCAGACGACGCTTTGTGGGCGGACCGCATTACTCCCAAGAGATCTCTCGGCATGTCACCTTTTCAAGTGTTATATGGCACTGATGCCGAACTTCCCATTTCTGCCGAACTTCCTGCTCTACGCTTGGCACGAGTAATCGAAGATGAAACTTTCCAGAATTCTCTAGAAAAGAGAATCATGTATCTTGGAACTTGAAGAAAAGAGAGTAAGAGTGGTCGACAGGATCACTGAACATCAGAATCAAGTAAAGAGGCTTTTTGATAAGAAAGCCAAGCAGAGAAATTTTCAAGTGGGAGACCTTGTCCTCTTGTGGGACAAGCGAAGAGAGCCAAAGGGCATGCACGGAAAATTTGATTCCCTATGGAGAGGGCCCTTCAAAATCAAGCAACTCAATGGAGAGAATAGTTTCTATCTCTCATATCTGGATGGAGCTGAACTCCCGCTTCCCTATAGCGGGCAACATCTCAAGATCTTCAGGAAGTAGAGCTTGCTCTCTTCTTTGTACAGTTTATATTTTAGTTGTGTGTTTGCTTTCGTCGTGTGTTTGCTTTCGGTTGGTTGTGTGTTTCTCTCCTCCGGTCCCCCTTGTTTTTGACTCCGTACCCAATGGATAGGCACATGAAATCTGGGATTCTCTACCCCCGAGTTCGCTCAGGGATAGTCCCCAGAAAGAGCCAGCTGTTATCCCGTAAAATTGACAAGGGCAATTTTACCGATAACCATACCGAAAATTTTGTTTCGATCCCTCGTTAGGGATCCTTCGCGTTCGAAACGTTGTAAAATCCCTTCCCGGGAAATCTAGTTTTCGAACTTAGTCTTTTTGAGCCTTTTTTGGCTGGGCGCATGGATTTGCCTTGCAACACAAAGTTTTGGTGCGCCCACTTAAAAGCCTTTGGCGCATGGTTTTCCATGTTAGCACGTCTTTCGCCAAAGTGCGCCAAAGGATGTTGAGTCTTTTACGTGCGCCAAGGCGCATGCGCCTTATTGTTGACATTGCTTTTTGTTGCTCCATTTTTCGGTGCGCCAAAGGGCGCACATAATCTCATCTCGCAACACAAAGTTTTTGCGCAGCACATAACTTCATGGCACAATAACATTGCGCAAAGGCACAATCTTTTTGTTTTGGTGCGCCAAAGGGCGACGCTTTTCCTCGCCGACAAGAACTTTCATGCGCCATTTCAAAAGTGGTCATGCGATTGATGACCAGTTTTTCTATAAATATACGTGCGCGCCCAATGTCATTTTCATTCTTTTTTGCAAAGCACGTGATCGCTCGACTCACACCGCCGCTCCGTCATTTTCATCGCCCCGTGGACCCGCCTCCAAACTTTTGCTATATATCAAGGTGAGAGGTTCTCCCTCTTCTCCATTTTTGTGCTTTTGGTTCTTTGAGTGTTCTTGGTCTGTGTTTTGGCTTGCTGGCCGGTTTTAAAATGAGATTATGATTAAGCTAGCTCCTCCCCTGTGCTGTCCTGTCTCATTTTCTTCTTCTTTTCCTCCTCCCTTCCCTCCCTCTTTCCAGATCTGCTGGTAAAGAGTGTTGTTTTGAAAAGGCTTGGTCTGAAAAATTTTTTTATGAAACCTTATATGTCCAAGCAACCTTTGAAATGGAGGAAAGAAAGAAAAGGTTTGAGCAATGAGTTTAGTTCTATGGCGCACTGGCGCGCCTTGTTACACTAAAAATAGTTGCGCCCCTTTGGCGCATCTACCCGCCCTGTTACATGATCAAAACCCGCGCCAATGGCGCACCCTTTTGTCCTGCTGCATCTAGAACTCATGCGCCCTCAAGGCGCGCCTTTTTCGCATGCTACAAGTGTCAATCCCGCGCCCCCTTAAAAGCCTTTGGCGCACCATTTATCCATGTTACATCCTGTTTCCATGCGCCAAAGGGCGCACCCAGCTTCCATGCAACACAAGCCTTATTCGCGCAAGTATAAAGCTATAAAGGCGCGGCGCACTCGATCATAAAGAACATGATGTTGTGTAAACCCTTCATGCGCCGCGCCATATCCCTTTTGGCGCACGAAAAGTCCATGTTACACGATCCATCCATGCGCCAAAGGGCGCACCGAATCCCAATGTAACATACAATTTTCCATGCGCCCTGCTATAAAATGCAATCTGCTACATCCATGCGCCATGCGCCTTTGGCGCCAAAGATAACCTCTGCAACATTCCTTTTCTGTGCGCCTTATCTATTTGGCCTGCAACATGCATTTTCATGCGCCCTGCGCCCTGAGCCTTAAAATCTCTAACTCTTTCTTCTGCTAGCATTCCAATGGAAGATCAAATGACTAATTCAACCTTTTTGGATTGGGTCTCACTTCTTCTTCATGCAGATCAGCAACTGAGTTCGAAAGAACACATGTCTACGTCAAGCAAGAAACCCACCAAACCAAGAGGAAAGGCTAAGTTCGATGTAAGAAGAGATGAAATACAAATATCGAGGGTCGATGCCCGAATCACAGCCGAGTGCAAGATGGATGTCGAGACTAACTGGGTCACATTGACATGGAGGAATTCTGGGTTAGGACTCAGAAAGTTACAAGAAGTCCATGGATGGACAAGTTAATAGGCAGCAAAGGCCCTCGCACTTCACCGAGGAATCCCCGCCGCCGCCGCTGTCAACAACGAATTCATGATGGTGATTGCCCAATGTTACAACAAAGACACAAGATGTGTCAAAAATAGCAAGGGCGAGGTAGTCATAAACCTCACCCCGTCATTTTGAAATAATGCTGCATCCTCACCACCGAACTTCGTGGCTGTTAGCCAACAAGAATGCATCAAGGCCTGGGAAGACAACGAAGACCAGTGCATGCAGTTGATGAATGAGGTCTACCTAAAGAACAAGAAGGTGGTGACCCGGTGGCCCCTGACTATCCACCGAAGTGATTTCTCAGAGGAGCTCAGCGATACTATCACCTTCCTGAGCAGAGTCTTCGGGCTTTCAGATGCCCACTATTTCCATAAGTGGATGCTGCGGTACTTGGAGACAATGAATAAAAATTTTACCCGACCGCTTTTACTGGGTGAAATAATAAGCAAAGCACCATCTCTCGAGCAAGCTACAACAGTTGCCCACACAACAGAGTGTTCCATATGAACTCCTATGTAGTCTACGCTGCAGCATCGGCAAGGGATTATCCGGGGCTGAACCGAAGTGGAGTATGGCCTCAGGCCAAGATATTTGATTACTACCCAGAGCTGAGGCTGGAGAATAGCATCCAACATTTCACAAAAGTTAACGATGCATTCTTCTATCATGTCATCTGCCTACTGAGGCCAAACATGACTCATAGCCGGACGACCAAAAACATAGTGGCAGTCACAGAGAAATGGGGGGCCCTGTTCACCCAATTTCCCACGTTCACCTATCTGAGGGCTGCCAACTTTTTGGGAGAGCCAACCAGGCTACCAAGGTATGCTGGGCCTAAGCTGATTCTACTAGAACTGTCAAGGCAGCTGGTCACATACCATGAGAAGTGCCTCAAAAGAAAGAAGGGTGGAACTCCTTTCCCCCTCAAAGTGGGCCGATACACATGCTCCACCCACCATAAGGCGAAGGAAATGTTCGCAGAGCTGGAGCTACTCAACTTGAAGCATGACTTCCCAGCCAGGCCTACCTTCGACCCAAGAAGCTGCCTGCCAAAAGCGAAGCTCGATCCGATCCATGTCCCTCAAATTGAGGATATTTACATTGACGTTCTCCATGAGGTGGAACTCAGAAGAAAGGATCACTCTCGCTTGGCATTGGCGGAAATCATCCAATACGGAGTGGCCATTGTCCCCGAAGGCTTCCAGACTACGGAAGATGAAGTAGATAAGGTGTATATAATGACAGATGGGGACAATTGGCCCTTCCCGCCATCGACAGAACAAGGCTCCTCAAACAACCGAGGAGAGGGTCAAAGAGACTATGCGGAGAACAGAGCATCGGGTGCCGCATGAACGGACTAATCTACCTAGGGGTAGATTTCACAACTTCCCCTTTGGGCAACGCACCTCCAAGGTCCAAGAAGCAAATTGAAAGGCAAAGGTGCAGTAGGTGAACTAGCACCATTCAGAAGAAGCCCCCGAAAGTCCTCTTCCCTCGAGCGTAACAAGTTATAACTCGGAGGAAGAATTGACAGAGGATAGTCCTATACGCCCATCCACCTGTGATGTGGCTGCCGCTACAACTTCGTGAGGTCCCTTCTATCCCTTCTTCTTCTTCTCTTCCTTCCTCCTCGAGTGACTCAAACGACCACCCCTTTGGTCGTGTCCTCCGCCCCCTTCTTCTACCCTTTCCCCGCTTCTTCATCTATCTTCTCCTCCTCGCTGATTTGTCTTCCTCTATTTCTTCCTCATCTCCGAGCTCCCTTCCCTTCCTATGTCTTCGCAGCTTGCGGTTTCCTTCCTCCCGTGGACACTTCTTCTTCGGCTATTCTTTCAATGCCGCCGCCGCGTGTCTCCACGTTTTTCCCTCCTCTACCGCTATCGCCTCCCTCTCTCTCTCGGTCCTTCTTCTATAGGACCAGCTTGATCTCTCAAGAACTGAGCCAACAAAAGAGGAAAGTCCCCATCGCTCCGATGGACTTTTCTGGTCATTCCAAAGCTAAAGGAGCAAAGAAACAAGCCGGTTACACGCTTCTCAAAGAGCGCCGCAGTGAGAGAGTCATGGAAATAGCGTACCCAACCCCTCAAAGAGAAAGAAGATCTGTCTCCGACAGATTTCACCGTGACCCAAGTCACAATGGGGACATCCTCCAAAGTCTCTGTGGGGAAGCTCTTTCCGCAGCTTGATGCACTCGCAAAAAGCTTCAGAAACGAAAGAGGAGAAAAGGCTATCAAGGAGCAGTAACAAATACCGCTTCAAGCCTTACGTAAGATGGGAAGTGCACCTCCCACAATCGCGCCGAGACTCCCGAGCCGCTCACCAGAGAAGATCAATGAGTATTCAAAGATCGGCGAGAGCAAGGTATGGCCGTTTCGCATTGAGGAGCCAAATCCTCAAGGATAGTGAAAGAGTAATCGCGAGTATATCAGCTTTATACCTAAACATCGGAAAGGCGAATAAGGAACTCCAAGCATTAGCGGGTCCGATATCGAAGAGTTAGAGCATGCATGCTAGACTCCAAAGACGAGACCTTCCAACAAATGTTCGACTGCTCACCAAGATCCGGTCAAGTTCGAGTATTCGCCATCCAAGGGCCCTCAACAAAACTATGTCCACTGACTATCGATAGATCAGCTAGAATTGCTCGAAAAGATAGACAAGGTAAAGGAAGAGGCCCCTGGATGCAATGCATCAAATGGAGAAAGTTGTTCTCGCCATGACTGTGGTTGCTCACTCCTTCCCTTACCTTGAGATCACCGATGACACTATCCGGATTTTCAAGGAGATAGCTTCTCAAGGACAGGCTGAGGTCACATTCGACATCGAATCTATCAACAACCCCACCGCCTCGTAGGGACTTCATCGGGTTCCTTATCGAGGCGGGAAAGATTATTCCAAACTCCCTAAAAGCTCATAGACGAGCGGGAGACTTGCGAAGCAATCAGTGAACGGCACAAGGATCCATCACAGGATCAATTTGGGCCGATGATTAGCAAGTTTTTGGAATACCGCGCTCAGTTCCACATATCATCTCCTGAGCAGCATCAGAAACAGGCAACCCCTTTTCGGCCGCAGGATGATGATGATGAGTAGCTTCTTCTTCTTCTTCTTCTTCTTCTTCTTCTTCTCTCTATTCTCCGACTTTCTTTTTGAAATGTCTAAAATGTGTTGATACAAATGATGACATCATCCATGTTGCATCATGGGATGATGTCATCCACCAAGTTGTCAAAGTCAACATGACTTTTAGATATTTTGTAAATATCTTTGTAAATAAGTGGTTGGCTCCATTTTGCCTTCTCTCTCCCTCATCTTCTATAAATATGGGAATACTTGTTGTATTCAGTGGTGAACATTTTTAGATAGAAATAGAAGTGAGGAGAGAAAGACTTTGAGCTTTTTCTTGAAATGTAAGAGAACAAGAATACAATTATTCGACTTTTGTGCTCAATAGTGTTATACATTAGATCTTTCTTACGTTAGATCTCCGTATGTGTTTAATCTGCTGGATTCATATCTACTTTTCCGTCATTTGTTTATCAAGATTGCTTTGTTTATTTATGCAAGTAGGTTTGGCTCTGTTTACTACCAAACTAAAAACATAAATCTTCCGACCTTTCTCGCTTTGGAATTCATTTCTTTTTCTCCTTCGGATCTGTTCTTTCTCTTCTCCCTCTTTCATTCCTTTCTTTTCGCAGCCCTGAACACTCTACCGGGATGAGATCCCAACCCCGAAGGCAGTAATCTGTGAGACTTGCATAGGTTCCCCGCTAGTAGAAATAGCAATAAACCAGCCGCATTGCCTCAAAGAGGGGCTAAGCCCGCACACCGTTGGCTCGTTCTATCCATAGATCCGTCCACGCGCGATGCATTTTTGACCAACAGCTTTTGGCGACTCACTGGGAACGGATAGATCTGTCAGATCTATGGTGGTGGTATAATATAAAATCAGAAAAATAATAAAATCGCTGCCAGTTTGCAAATCTGAACTTTTGTTGAAAATCCAAAAATTTGCAAAAGTGCCCGAAATTGAAAATTTTCTTCTGAGATCCATAGATCGGGCCTAGTTACAGATCTTTAGTTCGCTGAGTTTTTATCAAAATTAGCATTTTTCCGTAGATCTGAGTTTTTGACTGTTTTCTAAAAAAGTTTAAAACCCTCTGAAAAAGTAAAAATCAGATCTGAAAATCAGCCTGCTATTCTTCCCTGCCATCTTATCCTCGCTACTATTTGTCATTAACCGCAATCGGTTTTTCGAAGAGGATAGTTTTTAAATATCTAGAAAAGTGCATGCTGCTGGTTTTTGACAGAAAAACCAGAAAATCAGCAAGTACACCCAAAAATAAAGTTTAAATCTGCGCCATAACATCGCAGATCTGGAAGGTACGCTGGCAAGTGAACCTTTTACGCGCAGCAGGAGAGCCCGTGGAGAAGTTGATCCCACTTTCGATCTGCTTCAAAGGCACAATTTCAGCGTAACACCGGCACGTTTTTCAGCGCTAAGCTCGGCTAGCCGGTCATCCAGGAGTGTCTCACCCCCACGAAGAAAAAGTCTTTTACAAGGAGCATCTACATCCTTTCAGTAGTGCTCGTCGCTCAAAGCTGGAACCACCCTCCCACTGTGTGCTTTTTCCAGCCTTTCAAATGGCGGTACCATGGGGAAATGCTATGGGTCCTCTCGCACTGCCACATCCAGCTTCACGCGCTCTCCTCACTAAACCGAAAGAATTTTCCTAAATTCGACGGGAGCGGAAATCAAAGCACGGATTCCCACATATCTGCTTTCATTATGTCATGCAGTATTTTGGACGTGACTCACGAAGATGTGTCGGTTCGCCTTTTTCTGGAAACTCTACAAGGGCCCGCAGCCGAATGGTTTCAGCATTTGCCGCCGCGATCTATCACCAAATTGGGCAACTCATGGGAAGCTTTTGAAGACAGATACAAGCCTTCAGAAGATGCATTTGCGTTGTTATCACGGATCACTCACCTGAAGAAAGAAGCCAATGAGACTATGCGCGATTTCGTCACCCGGTTCAATGCATTAATCAACCGTGTCCCTACTGCCATGCTTCCAACACCGGAGAATCAGAAGTGTTTCTTCGTGAACGCCATGAGCTCAAAAGTCAGCTTCTTGCTCCTTCAAGAGCGAGTAGCTACCCTGCCGCTCGCTCAGGCTGCTGCCATTCGGATAGAAGACAATTTGATAATATCTGGCGAGTTGAAAAAGGAATCATCAAAGTCCAAATCTTCAGATCCCTCGCCTGCTACTTCGTCTGATCCGGCATTCCAAAAGATGGCGAATGATCTGCTCGCATTGAAAAAGCAGTTGGCCCAGGCTCCTAGTTCTTCATACCGAGACGTTCCACGAAGGAGTTTCGTTCCCAACAATGTTTCACAAAGACCGCGTCTACCTGCAACTGCTCCACGGTTGGCGCCAAGCTCCTCCTGGCCAATGCTTTGGCCGAAATCAAGAGGAAGAGCAAGATTATGAAGAACCTTCGCCTCAAGGCGAAGATGATCAAGATGTCGGTGAGCCGACTGGCGACTCTACTATTGGATACATGGAATTTGATGAGGATGAATCTGATGAAGAAGAGAGTACTCAGGGCTATGCAAGCGGACAATCCTACGCTGTTTTTACCCGCTCGCAAGGAAAGGAAGCGGAAGTTGCTGCCCATGTGCAGAAGGAGAAGGTCGTGTCAAACGTGCCTCCAACCATTGCTAGAAGAGGTAATCCTCTTCCTACTCAATTCCCAGTTAAGTCTTTTGCAAAGAAGTCTTTTCCGCCCATCTCTCCTCCGAATCAGCCCCCTCATATTCCTATCAAGATCAGTAACCCTGTTCCACCATCGCGAAATGAAGGACTCATTCCCTCACCAACGCAACCCTTGGCCGCATTCGATATAATAGATCATGCAAAAAAGACCAAGATCCAAATGTCTGAAGCTGAGTACCTTCAGTCAAATCCCGAACAGCTTGTAAGATTAACTAAATATATTCAGAGTCAAGCTGTTACATCTAAACAGGTTTCCCCAAAAGGAATCCTTTCCACTCCTCCTGAATCCCACATAAATGTTGCTTCAACATCTGCATCAGGCAAGATAGAACCTTTCTATCTCTCTCTCCTAATCAACGGCCATAAGTTGAGCAACTGTATAATTGATTCCGGAGCTTCTGATAATGTCATGCCGGCGAAAGTCGCCCATGCTTTGGGCCTCACTCTTACCAAACCTTTCGGCAGATGTTATTCATTGGAAACCAAGCAAGTTCCATTGGTTGGCCAAATCAAAGACGCGCAATTTGCGTTTGCGGCTTTCCCAGATAAAAGAGTAAAAATGACAGTCCTCGTTGCTGACATTCCAGCAGCCTATGGAATTCTGCTGGGAAGAAGCTTTTGCAGCGAAGTTGGTGGAGAAATTCACATGGACTGGTCTAAAGCTAGAATACCCGACAAAGGTGTGATGCAGACTTTAGAACCAGAATCGCAAAAGAAGTACTTGGTTACTAGCTCTGAGGACCCCAAAGCCCAAATCCTTTTGAATCATCTGATGGGGAACTACTTATCTACCGAGACGGGTACAAAGGGCGTTTTTGTTCAAGAAAAGGATCTTAATGAGATCTGGACCTTGCAGTTTGATGGCAGTTGCGCGACTAGTGGATGTGGCGCCGGAATCGTGCTAATATCTCCCGAAGAGGAGGTAATTCCTCTTTCTTTCAAGTTGCAGTTTTTCAATACTAACAATACTGCTGAGTATGAATCTCTGTTACTCGGTATGCAAGCCGCAAAGGAAAGGGGAATTAAAAATCTAAAGGTACAAGGTGATGCTGAGCTAGTTGTAAATCAGGTCAAAAGGATTTACCAAGTGAAAAATGAAAGGCTCAGGCACTACCGCAACGCAGTATGGGACAAAGCATCGAGGAATTTGATGCCTTTTCGATAGGGGCAATTCCAAGAGCTCAAAATGACATGGCCGATTCATTGGCCGTTTCAGCATCTCTCATGCTCCCACACCCGGGTTTGAAAACGAACAAATACACCATTGAAGTGGTTTTCCGCCCGAGCGTGCTGCATAACTCTCAAGATTGGCAGTATTCAACGATGATAATCACCTCATTGCCTTTCTAGAAAAATCAGAAAATTTTGACGAGTTGTATTTTGAAGGATCCACTTCTACATGCCGTGAATCAATCAACGGTCAAAACCATGAATCAGAGGAGAAAGACGGCATATGTCAGCTCAAAGGAAATAAAATTCCGAAGGGCCTGGTTTCTCTGGAGCGCCTGTTTGACAGGCATGACCGTTTTGTGAAAAAGAAGAGGCGAGATGGTCCTGACTCATCCCCAGAGACAGAACCAGTCAATATAGGTTCTGAGGCACACCCGCAATTTGTAAACATTGGCAAATGTTGCACACCTGAAGAGAAGCGGAAATTTGTCAAGTTGCTGAAGAAATATATGGATGTGTTGGCATGGTCCTATGCCGATCTAAAGTCCTTCAAGCCAAAGGACGTTCAGCATGACATACCGCTGAAAGAAGATGTCAAAGCCTTTCGCCAGAAGCAAAGGCATTATAATCCTAAGATCTCGGGCACCATCCAGGCCGAAATTCAGAAGATGCTGGATGCGAGAATCATCTTCCCTATCCATCACAGTACTTGGGTGGCAAATATTGTGCCAGTAAGTGCGCAAGAAAAACGGTGAGATACGCATATGCGTAGACTTTCGAAATTTGAATCAAGCTTCGCTGAAAGACAACTACCCTCTTCCGATAATGGATCAAGTTCTGCAAGCAGTAACTGGATCAGAGATGCTGTCCATGCTTGATGGTTTTTCAGGCTACAATCAGATTGAAGTCTCGCCTGAAGATCAATTCAAAACAGCATTCACTACTCCCTGGGGTACATTTGCCTACAGCAGGATGCCTTTTGGCCTAACTAATGCAGGTGCTACTTTTCAACGGGCCATGGACTTTGCATTTAAAGGTATGATGGGAAAAGTCATTGTAGTTTATCTAGATGACTTAACCGTGTTCTCTAAACAACGAAGTGATCATTGTGATCACTTGGAGCAAGTATTGGCCAGGTGCCGAGAACATGGAATTTCCCTAAATCCCAAAAAGTCCGTTTTTGGAGTCACGGAAGGGAAGTTGCTAGGGCATGTGGTTAGCAAAGAAGGAACGAAGATAGATATTGAAAGGGTTAAGGCTATTCAGAGCCTTACTCTGCCTACAAGCAAGACTGGTGTTCATTCTTTCTTCGGAAAGGTGAACTTTCTTAGGCGTTTTGTTCCTGACTTTGCCGAAAAGACTCGCCACATACTGAACATGATGAAAGGATCACCCACTTTCAGATGGAGTGAAGAAGGGAAAAGGTCATTTGAAGAAATAAAAGCTTCTGTTGCTCATGCACCGGTCCTGGTATGTCCCGACTTCTCCAAGGACTTCATCATGTATAGCTACGCATCAGAACATACTGTGTCTGCAATCTTAATGCAAAAGAATTCAAGACATTGAATCCCCGATCGCATTCATGAGTTCTCCCTCAAGCCTCACGAGTTGAAGATGACTCAATTGGAAAAGCATGCCTTTGCCGTTGTCAAAGCAGTGAAGAATTTCAGGTATTACATTCTAAACTCGCATACGGTGGTGCTGGTCCCTGACACGGCGGTGAAATCAATTCTAACTCAGCAGGAGTTAGGAAGTTTGAGAGGGAATTGGATCGCAAAGGTCCAGGAATATGACCTGGATATTAAACCAACCAAGCTGGTAAGGGGCAAGGGCCTGTGTCAGCTAATGGCTGAAAACAAAGATTCAGAAAATCCTAAAGGAAAAGAGGACTATACCGACGAAGAGCAAAGCCCTCTAGAGGAACCTGATTCTCTGCCTCTAGTTTTATTTGTTGCAACTAGTGATGAGTGGTACTCCGACATCGCTTTCTTCCTTACCTACGGCGAATGCCCAATGCACCTAACCGCAAAGGAGAAGCGCACTATAAAGCTCAGGGCAGCTAAATATGTCATCTGGGATGACGGTTTATATAAGCGCGGATAGACGGTGTCTTCTCGCGATGTGTCGACAGCCCCAAGCAAGTAAAACGCTGGAAAGTTTTCACAATTCAGCCTGTGGAGGCCATTTTTCTTCTTCCGTGACAAAGACACAAGATCATTCGAGCTGTGTACTATTGGCCAACGCTCTTTCAAGATGCGCTACACGGGTGGCAAAGTGTGAACCCTCACAAGAATTCGTCGGCAAGCCCAAGTGGCTGCCCTTCCCTAAGGCCGGTCATTATCAATGAACCATTCGTGCAATGGGGAATTGATTTTATTGGCGCACTCAATCCTCAATCGAGTGCCGGACATAGCTATGTCCTTACACAGCAACGGATTACTTCACTAAGTGGGTGGAAGCCATACCCGTGTCAAGCATGCCACTTCTGAGGTGGTTTGCAGTTTTATCAAAGAAAATATCATTGTCAGGTTCGTGCTCCAAACAAAATCGTTGCTGATAATGCTTCTAACTTCTCCTCGCGGGAAGTTATTAGTTTTTGCTATGAATATGGGATAACTTTAGCACATGCCTCAGATTATTATTACCCTCGTGGAAATGGTCAAAGCGGAATCCAAAGAATAAGAACTTGGTGACCATCATACGGAAATTAGTAGATGAGAATCAGCGGATGTGGCACAAGTCTTTGTACGACGCTTTGTGGGCGGACCGCATTACTCCCAAGAGATCTCTCGGCATGTCACCTTTTCAAGTGTTATATGGCACTGATGCCGAACTTCCCATTTCTCGCCGAACTTCGCCCGCTCTACGCTGGCACGAGTAATCGAAGATGAAACTTTCTGCACTTCTCTAGAAAAGAGAATCATGTATTCATGGAACTTGAAGAAAAGAGAGTAAGAGTGGTCGATGTGATCACCGAACATCGAATCAAGTAAAGAGGCTTTTTGATAAGAAAGCCAAGTAGAAATTTTCAAGTGGGAGACCTTGTCCTCTTGTGGGACAAGCGAAGAGAGCCAAAGGGCATGCACGGAAAATTTGATTCCCTGTGGAGAGGGCCCTTCAAAATCAAGCAACTCAATGGAGAGAATAGTTTCTATCTCTCATATCGGATGGAGCTGAACTCCCGCTTCCCTATAGCGGGCAACATCTCAAGATCTTCGTGAAGTAGAGCTTGCTCTCTTCTTTTGTACACAGCTTTTATATTTTAGTTGTGTGTTTGCTTTTGTCGTGTGTTTGCTTTTCGGTTGGTTGTGTGTTTCCTTTGTTCTCCCTCCGTCCCCTTGTTTTTGACTCCGCACTCCAATGGATAGGCACATGAAATCTGGGATTCTCTACCCCGAGTTCGCTCGTGGATAGTCCCCCCAAAGAGCCAATGTTATCCCGTAAAATTGACAAGGGCAATTTTACCGATAACCATACCAAAATTTTGTTTCGATCCCTCGTTAGGGATCCTTCGTTGAAACGTTGTAAAATCCCTTCCCGGGAAATCTAGTTTTCGAACTTAGTCTTTTTGAGCCTTTTTTGGCTGGGCGCATGGATTTTCCTTGCAACACAAAGTTTTGGTGCGCCCACTTAAAAGCCTTTGGCGCATGGTTTTCCATGTTAGCACGTCTTTCGGTGCGCCAAAGGATGTTGAGTCTCTTTTGCGTGCGCCAAGGCGCATGCGCCTTATTGTTGACATTGCTTTTGTTGCTCCACTTTTCGGTGCGCCAAAGGGCGCACATAATCTCGCTGCAACACAAAGTTTTGGTGCGCCAAAGGGCGCACATAACTTCATGTCGACAATGCATATGGTGCGCCAAAGGGCGCACACTTTCCCCTGTCGACAGCAACTTTCATGCGCCATTTCAAAAGTGGTTGGCGCATTGATGACCAGTTTTTCTATAAATATACGTGCGCGCCCAATGTCATTTTCATTCTTTTGCAAAGCACGTGATCATTCTGGACTTGTCAGCCTCTGCTCCGTCGTTTTCATCACCCTGTGGACCCGCTCTCCAAACTTTTGCTATATATCCAAGGTGAGAGGTTCTCCCTCTTCTCCGTTTTTGTGCTTTCGGTTCTTTGAGTGTTCTTGGTCTGTGTTTTGGTTTGTTAGCCGGTGTTTAAATAAGAATTTGATTGAACTAGCTTCCCCCCGTGCTGTCCCGTCTCATTTTCTTCTTTTCCTCCTCCCTTCCCTCCCTCTTTCCAGATCTGCTGGTAAAGGGGTGTTGTTTTGAAAATGGCTTGGTCTGATAAACTTTTCTCTGAAACCTTATATGTCCAAGCAACCTTTGAAATGGAGGAAAGAATGAAAAGGTTTGAGCAAAGAGTTTAGTTCTATGGCGCACTGGCGCGTCTTGTTGCACTTAAGACAGTTGCGCCCCTTGGCGCATCTACCCGCCCTGTTACATGATCTAAACCCGCGCCAATGGCGCACCCATTTGTCATGCTGCATCTAGAATTCATGCGCCCTCAAAGCGCGCCTTTTTCGCATGCTACAAGTATAAATCCCGCGCCTCCTTAAAAACCTTTGGCGCACCATTTATCCATGTTACATCCTGTTTCCATGCGCCAAAGGGCGCACCTAGCTTCCATGCAACACAAGCCTTATTCGCGCAAGTATAAAGCTATAAAGGCGGGCGCACTTCATTGCAAGAACATGATGTTTGTAAACCCTTTGCGCGCGCCAAATCCCATGCACGAAAAGTCCATGTTACACGATCCATCCATGCGCCAAAGGGCGCACCGAATCCCAATGTAACACACAATTTTCATGCGCCCTGCTATAAAATGCAATCTGCTACATCCATGCGCCATGCGCCTTTGGGCGCCAAAGATAACCTCTCGCAACATTCCTTTTTCTCGTGCGCCTTATCCATTTGGCCTGCAACATGCAATTTTCATGCGCCCTGCGCCCTAAGCCTTAAAATCTCTAACTCTTTCTTCTGCTAGCATTCCAATGGAAGATCAAATGACTAATTCAACTTTTGTGGATTGGGTCTCACTTCTTCATGCAGATCAGCAACTGAGTTCGAAAGAACACATGTCTACGTCAAGCAAGAAACCCACCAAACCAAGAGGAAAGGCTAAGTTGACAGAAGAAGAGATGAAATACAAATATCAGAGGGTCAGGATGCCCGAATCACAGGCTGAGTGCAGTATGGATGTCAGAGACTCAGAATTGGGTCACATTGACATGGAGGAATTCTGGGTTAGGACTCAGAAAGTTACAAGAAGTCCATGGATGGACAAGTTAATAGGCAGTGCCCTGCACTTCGCCGGAGGAATCCCCGTCAGCGCTGTCAACAACGAATTCATGATGGTGATTGCCCAATGTTACAACAAAGACACAAGATGTGTCGAAAATAGCAAGGGCGAGGTAGTCATAAACCTCACTGCCCGTCATTTTGAAATAATGCTCGGCATCCCTCACCACCGGAACTTCGTGGCTGTTAGCCAACAAGAATGCATCAAGGCCTGGGAAGACAACGAAGACCAATGCATGCAGTTGATGAATGAGGTCTACCTAAAGAACAAGAAGGTGGTGACCCGGTGGCCACAGACTATCCACCGAAGTGATTTCTCAGAGGAGCTCAGCGATACTATCACCTTCCTGAGCAGAGTCTTCGGGCTTTCAGATGCCCACTATTTCCATAAGTGGATGCTGCGGTACTTGGAGACAATGAATAAAAATTTACCCGATCAGCGCTTTTGCTGGGGTGAAATAATAAGCAGCACCATCTCTGAGCAGCTACAACAGTTCGCCACAACAGGAGTGTTCCATATGAACTCCTATGTAGTCTACGCTGCAGCGTCGGCAAGGGATTATCCGGGGCTGAACCGAAGTGGAGTATGGCCTCAGGCCAAGATATTTGATTACTACCCAGAGCTGAGGCTGGAGAATAGCATCCAACATTTCACAAAAGTTAACGATGCATTCTTCTATCATGTCATCTGCCTACTGAGGCCAAACATGACTCATAGCCGGACGACCAAAAACATAGTGGCAGTCACAGAGAAATGGGGGGCCCTGTTCACCCAATTTCCCACGTTCACCTATCTGAGGGCTGCCAACTTTTTGGGAGAGCCAACCAGGCTACCAAGGTATGCTGGGCCTAAGCTGATTCTACTAGAACTGTCAAGGCAGCTGGTCACATACCATGAGAAGTGCCTCAAAAGAAAGAAGGGTGGAACTCCTTTCCCCCTCAAAGTGGGCCGATACACATGCTCCACCCACCATAAGGCGAAGGAAATGTTCGCAGAGCTGGAGCTACTCAACTTGAAGCATGACTTCCTAAGCCCGGCCTACCTTCGACCCAAGAAGCTGCCTGCCAAAAGCGAAGCTCGATCCGATCCATGTCCCTCAAATTGAGGATATTTACATTGACGTTCTCCATGAGGCGGAACTCAGAAGAAAGGATCACTCTCGCTTGGCATTGGCGGAAATCATCCAATACGGAGTGGCCATTGTCCCCGAAGGCTTCCAGACTACGGAAGATGAAGTAGATAAGGTGTATAATGACACAGATGGGGACAATTGGCCCTTCCCGGCCATTGACAGGAACAAGGCTCCTCAAACAATTGAGGAGAGGGTCAAAGAGACTATGCGGAGAACAGAGCATTGGTGCCGCATGAACGGACTAATCTACCTAGGGGTAGATTTCACAACTTCCCCGTTGGGCAACGCACCTCCAAGGTCCAAGAAGCAGCTGAAAGGCAAAGGTGCAGAAGGTGAAACTAGCACCATTCAGGAAGAAGCCCCTGAAAGTCCTCTTCCTCAGAGCCAGAACAGGTTATAACTCTGGAGGAAGAATTGACAGAGGATAGTCCTATACGCCCATCCACCCAGGATGTCGGCGTCGCTACAACTTCAGAGGTCCCTTCTATCCCTTCTTCTTCTCTTCCTTCCCCTCCTCGAGTGACTCAAACGACCACCCCTTTGGTCGTGTCCTCTGCCCCTTCTTCTACCCTTTCCCCTGCTTCTTCATCTATCTTCTCCTCCTCGCGATTTGTCTTCCTCTATTTCTTCCTCATCTCCGAGCTCCCTTCCCTTCCTATGTCTTCTGCAGTTGCGGTTTCCCTTCCTCCCGTGGACACTTCTTCGGCTATTCTTTCAATGCCGCCGCCGCGTGTCTCCACGTTTTCCCCTCCTCTACCGCTGCTCGCTCTCCCTCTCTCTGCTCTCTCGGTCCTTCTTCTATAGGACCAGCTTGGATCTCTCAGCAGCTGAGCCAACAAAAGAGGAAAGTCCCCATCGCTCCGATGGACTTTTCGGTCATTCCAGCTAAAGGAGCAAAGAAACAGAAGCCGGTTACACGCTTCTCAAAGAGCGCTGCAGGTGAGAGAGTCATGGAAATAGCGTACCCCAACCCCCTCAAAGAGAAAGAAGATCTGTCTCCGACAGATTTCACCGTGACCCAAGTCACAATGGGGACATCCTCTGAAAGTCTCCAGGGGGAAGCTCTTTCCGCAGTTGATGCACTCTGCAAAAAGCTTCAGGAAACGAAAGAGGAGAAAAGGCTACTGAAGGAGCAGAACAAATACCTGCTTCAAGCCTTACAGAAGATGGGAAGTGCACCTCCCACAACTGCCGCCGAGACTCCTGAGCTGCTCAGTCAGGAGAAGATCAATGAGTATTCAAAGATCGGCGAGCAAGGTATGGCCGTTTCTGCTTGGAGGAGCCAAATCCTCAAGGATAGTGAAAGAGTAATCGCCGAGTATATCAGTTTATACCTAAACATCGGAAAGGTGAATAAGGAACTCCAAGCATTAGCTGGTCCGATATCAGAAGAGTTAGAGCATGCTAGACTCCAGCACGAGACCTTCCAACAAATGTTCGACTGTTCAGTCGAAGATCTGGTCAAGTTCGGAGTATTCGGCCATCCAAGGGCCCTCAACAAAACTATGTCCACTCTGGACTATCGGATAGATCAGCTAGAATTCGTTCTGGAAAAGATAGACAAGGTAAAGGAAGAGGCCCTGGATGCAATGCATCAAATGGAGAAAGTTGTTCTCGCCATGACTCCAGGGTTGCTCACTCCTTCCCTTACCTTGAGATCAGCTGATGACACTATCCGGATTTTCAAGGAGATAGCTTCTCAAGGGACAGGGCCAGAGGTCACATTCGACACTGAATCTATCAACAACCTACTGGCCTGTAGGGACTTCATCGGGTTCCTTATCGAGGCGGGGAAAGATTATTCCAAACTCCCAGAAAAGCTCATAGACGAGCGGGAGACTTGCGAAGCAATCAGTGAACGGCACAAGGATCCATCACAGGATCAATTTGGGCCGATGATTAGCAAGTTTTTGGAATACCGCGCTCAGTTCCACATATCATCTCCTGAGCAGCATCAGAAACAGGCAACCCCTTTTCGGCCGCAGGATGATGATGATGAGTAGCTTCTTCTTCTTCTTCTTCTTCTTCTTCTTCTCTATTCTCCGACTTTCTTTTTGAAATGTCTAAAATGTGTTGATACAAATGATGACATCATCCATGTTGCATCATGGGATGATGTCATCCACCAAGTTGTCAAAGTCAACATGACTTTTAGATATTTTGTAAATATCTTTGTAAATAAGTGGTTGGCTCCATTTTGCCTTCTCTCTCCCTCATCTTCTATAAATATGGGAATACTTGTTGTATTCAAGTGGTGAACATTTTTAGATAGAAATAGAAGTGAGGAGAGAAAGACTTTGAGCTTTCTTGTAACAGAAGAGAACAGTAATACAATTATTCAGACTTTGTGCTCAATAGCTGTGTTATACATTAGATCTTTCTTACGTTAGATCTGTATGTGTTTAATCTGTTGGATTCATATCTACTTTTCCGTCATTTGTTTATCAGTATTGCTTTGTTTATTTATGCAAGTAGGTTTGGCTCTGTTTACTACCAAACTAAAAACATAAATCTTCTGACCTTTCTGCTTTGGAATTCATTTCTTTTCTTCCTTCGGATCTGTTCTTTCTCTTCTCCCTCTTTCATTCCTTTCTTTTCGCAGCCTGGAACACTCTACTGGGATGAGATCCCAACCCCCGAAGGCAGAATCTGTGAGACTTGCATAGGTTATTAATACGACAAATAGTGCTAAAATAATTACTTAAGTGAAACCTTTTATATCTATCTCCCCTCATGAATTTGACACAAGTACACCTCATGGTACGAAAGTTTTGATCTGCCGATGGCCATTATGGTTATCATAAATGCATTGGTCATACAACTAATAATTATATTAATATTTTTCATGTTATACAAGATCTTCTCAATGTTGGTGCTATTGAATGGGATGCTCCCACTAAATCTAATCCTACTAACGATAATCCAAATATAAAAATATTTAGTGATCCGCTTCCTAAGAATAATCCTCCTAAATATAATTTAGAGGTACACCATGTCTATCATGTTGTATCACCTCCACCTTTTATGATTTCCCATTAGATGTTATGATTGATAATATTACTACTATGTCTTTATAGACACCAATTTTTGATATCACTACCCCTCACAAAGACGTTCACTCTTTTTATCATTATGATCATCCATTAAAATTCCCTTACCCTCCTAAATTAAATGTATCCATTTAATCATCACTTACCACCTTTAATCCCGATCGTAATCATCCCATTATTTTATCTTCCCTAAATCATTCCTAATTACCCTTAATCATCATTAATTAATCCTAATCCATCTCTCAATGCTTTTTTGTCCTCTCTAGGCCTTCATTTAATGATTTTACCTCCCCTTTTCCTTTATTTAATGTTTTCCAACCCTCACCTACCCTCTTATCCTTTCTATGCAACCCTAACCCACCTAAGCACCTTAAAACCCTAATCTCACATCATTCGGGCTCACTCTCTCAAACCGATGACATTTCCACCACCCAAATGGATGGATCTCCATAATCGGTGGTGACCCATCCAGGTCTTCATCAACCCTATAAATACACCCATACCCCTCCTCTCTTCAGGAGGCAATTTTTGAGAGCTTAGGTCTTCTTGTGGATTTGTTGTGTTTCTTTCTCATCTTTAACCTAGTAAGTCGTTGATCTAGTCTAGTCATCACCGATCCAAGCTTGGTCATTTCCGATCCAGTCTAGTTGGCATCAACCTAGCCCAGTTATCAAATATTTTAATTTTCTTTCATCCTTTCTATTTCCAAAACTTTCCCATATCATATCTAAGACCTTCTCATTATTTCAAAGCTCGTTAAAAGCATATTTTCTATATTTTCTCATCCACTCTATTACAGTCAATGTCGATTGTGCTCTACATCTTTGGGTTACCGTCGACCCACTCAAGTTTGGTTTGGTTTATGATTTACAATAATCATATATACATCTTATCTCATCTTACACATTTCAGGTTCCTTTTTCGGTTTAGTTATCTGCTACATCTAATTAACTAAAATGTGGAATTATGACTAATTCTATAGTTAATATGACATTAAGAACAACAGTAAATAATAGATGAATGTATAAAGAAAATGACCCAAGAAACTAAGAAAGTAGATATGTGAAACCCTAAAGTGCAAAGAGAGTTAGAAAGAACTTAGTTGATTCGACGAGCTTGTTGGACTATGTTGCAAAGATGGATAGAGAAATAAGAGGAGGAAACGACTATGTTAAAGTCTAGAAAAGTGTAGATCTGGGAAATCTGAGTGGACTGGGACACCTAGATAGGTATAGGGGCACCTGTGGGTGCCCTAGTCTGAAATATGGGTGCTTTGGTCTATGAAAAATCTTTATAACCTTCCTCTCGAGGTTTCTCTTAATTATTTCCTACCTTCACTTCCTGTCACACTAACTTCATTGACCGTGTCGTAGGTCACTTTGAAAAACCATAAGACAAACATCAAACCCTAAAAAAATTTGCATATGAAGGGGTCGAATGACATCATTTGCCACAATGGTGGAATTACTAATTGAGCTTTACATTACATATCGTGCACAATGTATTTTTCTCGTGTGTGTGTGTGTAATCATGCCCTAGGTGCTCTTGTGTCATTCATACTTTGTGAAAGTAATGAGAAATAACTATTTGTAGAAAATGTAATAGAATGGTGGATGGATTAGAATAAACTTCACTCATATGCGCAGTGTGATGCGAGATGAACCAACATTGTGCCTTGTGATGGAGCTAGATGGATGCAAATGGAGCCTTTTTGCTAGATGTAACCTTAGGTGATGATAGTAGTGCTTAGTGATTGGTCCCTCATTATGGTCTCATAACTTTATATTTATATGGTTCTCTTATTCTAATTTCGTAATTAACCCCGAAAAGGCTAACCACTAAAAATATAAGAAGCTCAAAAGTTTTGAAAGTTCCCAAAAGTAGCAAGAAAGTGCGAGAAAGGCTCTGGGTTCCCCAAATGGGACTAGGGTAATTAGGGTGCTCCAAGATTGGGTTGGACACCCCTTGAAAAAAGGTAAAATGATGTCAAACAAAAAAGAATCTTTCGGGAAATTATGTGCTAAAGGTCGAAGTGATGATAGAAATCAAAGTAAAATGGCCAAAAGACATGGGTTAATTAGTACTTTCTTCACTCAAAACCATATGAATAGTAGCATGATACCGGGACTAAAAATTTCCAAAGTGCATGATTTTGTTACTACAACATCCAATTTATCAATTATTTTAGCTATATTTTACCAAAATATGGGTTGACATCCATCCTAGGAAGTTTTCACTTCTTAATACCGACATTGTCGGGTAACCCACCCATCTATCTACTAATCCATTTTTCATTTTTAGTTCTCCTTGTTGTGCAGGTTATCAAGATCACTACGAGTAGGATCTATTGCACCCGTATCCATCGTCATCTCATTTAGATGTTCCTTAAACCCTCTTATATTTAGTGTTATTCATTTTCTTTGTTATGATTTCACTAATCTAAAATAGGAATGAGGAAATTTTTTCAACACTTTTCTTCACTAATTATTAGTTTTTATGACACCAATGTGGATTATAGCTTTATTTATGATACACTTTACATTCATTCTTTTTTTATTATAATCTTATACCTAATTTTTCGATAGATAGTACTACTCCATGTAATATGTGCACCTTTGAGTTAATGTGTTCTCTTGGATATACTAACAATTAAATAACATTTAATCTCATAACAAACATAGGGAATATAATTATCGCTCTCACAATCGGTTTTAGTACTTTTGATATTCCAATCTTGTTAACATCATCTATTAGGTTATGTGATATGAGTTTAGGTTTTCTCTTAGCTTTGTACATTCACATCTATCGCTTCACTATTGTGTCAATGTGTTAAGTTCATTCATGATACATAGGTGGTTACAATTAGGGGTAAACCATTCCAAGATCCTATTTCTCTACGGTTTGTCCCAATACTTTATGGTTATTACTCAGTCCTAGTACATCTCCCTTTAGGCCTTCTATTTCTCATGCTATGTCTAGTAGGACACTCCCCCATAGTGCATATATGCATATATCTTCTATTTCACATGCTAATTTTATTCATCCATGCTCTCCTCGACCTTCTACATGGTCATTTGGGTCATATACTACTTCTTGTAAAACACTTTCTCCTAGGCCTATGAATCGATCATCTTATACACATAATTTTCATCAAAGATATTCCCACCATAGATCTTATCTAGCACATGATATGGTTTCTATATAAATTATACATGAGTATTCCTCATGTCTTCTCGACACTTGTGGTGCCTAAGCCTCCTTTACCCTTATAGGGTGATGCTCCTCTTTATGAGGCTCTTATTTGGTATATATTTTGGTTCTCCCTTTCTTATACATAACTATTTTCAAAATAGTTCAAAAACATACAAATAATCACATAATACAAAAGAATTCACATGTGTATAAAACTATAAAATTCAAACATGTTTATGATTTGATTGGCTAACTTTTTATTTTATACATGTTGTTTTTCATATTGGTTTGATAGATATCATATATTTTATATATAATTTTTAGACACATGAGTTCATGAGAATGTTTTTTTACACCCTTTTTAATTTTATTAGATTAATTGTTATGCAATACACAAAAAAATAAAAAGGAATGTGATGTTAGAAAACTAGGAGCTATTATGATAATTTAACTTCTAACAATAATTATATCAAATTAGGATAATGCATTGGTTTTTTTAATGCATGAATGGAATCTCAAATAAATAAGAGAGAGACTTAGATATACAAAACTATACAAGAAGAAAATGGGAAACAATAGTGGAGAATCTAGAAGTGTAGAGCTTGGAAAATATTCACTTCTACAATTGTAACTTGAAACCCTCCCAAAGGCAAGACCACACAGTCCCGATTAGGATGCATAATCCAGTCCTACCCCTTTTGTAAGGTCTCGAGATGCATTCATAATGAGGCTCTGTAACTTTTTAGTTCCTTTGGTTTCCTATAAATTTAATTGGTTTCCAAACCCTAATTTTCGCACAATCTTTATATTGTCTATAATTAGCTGAAACACTCTAAAACCCAACTCATGACTAGAGGACCCTATAAGAATGTTAGTGTTTGGGTTGTGGTGTAGCCTATGCACTACCTACATCATTGCTACTCTAAAGAGGCCTCAAAACACATGTAGTTCTCCACATGGCATGTGATATATATAGATGCAACTAAAAATTGAACCCCTTTGATCATTCTTGGTTGGATTGTGCTCTTTCTAAGACTTGGAAAATAAGAACTTGATGTGATTGGATGTGAGGGAATCTAAACTCCTTGACCTATTTTAGTGTTTCATAATTGTAGTAATGGATTCCACAATAGATGTGCATTATATTTTGTAATATTTAGGGATCCTTGAGTTCCTTTTATGAATGTTACAAGAGAGTACATCAATAGACCGCCATATGATTTCCCAATGAGTAAATAAGACAACGTGTTAACTTTTTTATATAATGTTTCAAAGATAAAATATTATGATAAGGATGACCTAGAGGGTTAAAAATACCCCAAAAATAAGAGTGCATAAAAATAGAGTTGGATAATGTGTTAATTTAGGAACATACATGTCATCCTGGACCGGATGATACAACTTGACCAAACTATATGGTTTTCAACGGGAAGAAGGCGAATCAAAAATAAAAGTTGCACAATGATGGTAAGAGATGAAGAAATGATTTTAGAAACTTGTATTTAGAATTTTTAACACATCAGTGTTTAGGAACAAGTAATTTATGGAAGAGATGACAAGATATATTGTGTGGGAATAATATGTGGTATTTTTCTTAGCCAAGAAGTAAAATCGAAATAAGCAGTGTCAAAGCCCAGTAAATTTCCAAATTTTAGTATCTACATTCCCCCCTTTAAGTATGAAAATTACATGCTTACAAGAAAACATACTTAAGCATATAGCTACGTTTTGTATTTTCTCAAAGTCATTTTTGTAAATGTGTTGGTGTTGGGATGCTCTATGATGAAAACCATGCAACATATAGTGTATCCAGTTTCCATAATAGAAAAGTAAACTTAACTCAATAGTAACTATAGAATTTGAACTTGCATAAAGTGAAATAAAGAGATGTAAAACATGGAAAAATTACACCTATTTGATTTGTAAAGGGAAGAGATTCTGATTCTTTGCTTGTAGTTGGAGATTTGGAGATTTTGATTGTTGTTGCTAAAAATTTTGAAATGATAGGGGTGATCGGTCTCGAATTGTGTTGTAAAACTTGAAGTTTTTCACTACCGGGGACCATCACCACCGTATGAGAATTGAGAATGTAAAACTTGAAGTTTTCTATAGCCTTGATCACAAAGCATAGGCATGCTTTTCCAATTCCCTATATTTTAGCTCATGATTTTTCAAAGGACAACTCATGAAAGCAATAGGTGCTTCCACGCCTTCATCATTTTTTTGAACGAGAATGGAAGAGAGTGTATGTTCTGATGCATAACAATACATGATGAATTCTTTGTTAAAATTTGGAGATACAAGATTCAGAGCCTTGGCAATGGATTTCTTGATCTCTTCGAATTTTCCTTCCCTTCATTGTTCCATTTGAAGTTTGTTTGTGGTTTCATCATGGAAGTGATGTGCTTTGTCAACTCAAAGCAAGCTCTCAGCGAAAAATGACGAAGAAAG
Organism: Taxus wallichiana var. yunnanensis; assembly: GCA_018340775.1. Taxonomy (NCBI): domain Eukaryota; kingdom Viridiplantae; phylum Streptophyta; class Pinopsida; order Cupressales; family Taxaceae; genus Taxus; species Taxus wallichiana. Next base: position 3,700,568 of record CM031233.1, read on the forward strand.
TTCACCTTTCTAAAGACCGAATGAACTCATTTCTTGCTTGTGGGCGGGGATAATGCTTGAATGGATCTAATCCTCTCATGATCAATATGTGCTCCATGTTTGTTCACAAAGTGTTCCCCAATGACTTGCCTTCGTGACTCAAAAAATACACTTTTTGGATTTAGTGATATGCCATGTTTCCTACACCTTGCAAGTACCTACTCTAATTGATAGATATGATCTCCCCTCTTCTTTGAAAATACTGTGAGATCATCAAGATATATGACAATGCAATGCTTCAGATCTTTGATGGACAAATCCCCTTTATAATAATCTCCCTTTGGAATGTAGCTCCTGCATTGATTAGGCCAAAAGGCATTCTGTTGTAGGCAAAAGTGCCCCAAGGTGTTGTAAAGGTTGTCTTGGTGTGGTCCTCCTCTGCCACTTTGATTTGATTATATCCTGAGAATCCATCAAGTGATGAAAGCATTTTAGATCTAGTGATTTCTTGCAAGATATGGTCCATGATAGGAAGAGGGTAATTGTCCTTTAGTGATTCTGGTTCAAGTTGTGAAAGTCTACACATATCCTTATTTCACTATTATTCTTCCTTGCACCGGCACAATGTTAGCCACCCATGTTGAATGGTGGATGGGAAAGATGATCCTTTCATTAAGCATCTTTGTTACCTCCTCCTTGATGGTATCATCATCTTTGGGTTGTATGACCTTTGTTTCTGCCTAAAGGGCTTAACACCCTGCTTCAAAGGAATTGAGTGATGCATTTCCTTTGGCTGGAAGGATTTGAGTTCATCATAAGAGTAGGCCAAGACATCTGAGTATTTCTTGAGTAATGCAACAAACCTTCTTTTTCTTTAGGAGAGAAACATTTTCCAATATTGACCATCCTTGGCTCCTCCGAGGTACCAATGTTTTCTTTATCAAAATTAGTTGGGCACCGAGAAGATTGCTTTTCTTTCTCTTGAATGAATTTTTCATGTTTGTCAAAGAGGTATTCTAAAGAGACTAGACCTTTGGGAATTTTGTTCCCTTTCAATTTGATTATTCCTCATCATCAATCCCTTCAATTCCTTCTTTCTCTTCTTTGGGGACTACTTCTCGGTGTGGATTTTCACCTCCTTCAAAGAAGAGATTATTGAAATTATCCCTTTTCTCTAAAAAGGATAGAATTTGGTTATCATCATTGAAGACTTGCCAATGATTTGCATTATTTGGTACACTAGGCCTGAATACCATTTCAATGGTCACTTTTTCTTTACCAAAAGAAGGATGAGGTGTCACTAGGGAAGCTAACACTGCAAGAGAATCAGCCTTTTCATTTTGTTCCCTTGGAATAGCTTCAATGGAAAATGCATCAAAAGATTCAATGCAGTCCCACACTTTGTTTTTGTAATGCCGAGTCTTGGATTCTTCACCTGATATTGTTGGCGGACCTGCTTTACTACAACCTCTGCATCACCTCGGCATCTCAATTTCTTGATTCCCATGTCCTCTGCTACACTCATGCCTAAGAGTAGTGCTTCATACTCTGCAGTGTTATTTGTATTATCAAATTGTAGCTTATAGGCAAATGGGTACAACTCATTGGAAGGAGAGTACAATACTACACCAACTCCCGAGCCTGCACTAGAATGAATACCATAAAATTCCATTGTCCAAATTTGATCTTCCTCTTCCTCCATGAGAAGTGGCAATTTTTCCTCTTTTCTTGAGGTGAGGAAGTAGTTTCCTAGCCCACAATCTTGAAAGAGAATGTTTGCTTTTGGATCATTAGACCTTCGTACTGTGAACTTCATATTTCTTACTGGTAGCAACTTATTCATCTCACCTTTTACTGGGATAGTTGAAATGACCAATCCATTTTTATCTCTCCACCCAAGTCTCTGTAGAAACTCCTACTCAATAGCATACCAAAGGATGTTAGGATGTCTACTACTAGTATGGTTAGGAGCACCTTCTTGTCTGGAAAATCAGCTAGTGCTACCTGTGCATATTTGATTCTTCCTACCAATGGCACTTGTTTGGATTCCATTGAGTAGTAGGTGCCATTTACCTGAGTCAAGGTGAGGCCTAGAGAATTTATAACTTTGGTTGGCATCACATTATTTGAGGCTCAGAATCTATGATACAATTATTTAGTTGGAAGCCTTTAATGAGGAGTGACAGGTAGAAAGGTTCAACCCTGTTGGTTTTGGAGGCACTAAGGGATAGCATGTTTTGGGAAGGTGGTGTGGATGGTGTGGGAAATAATCCTTTATAATTAGGACTCGAGGATACAGGGTTACCACCATAAACTGATTAATGAACTTGTCAAACTGGGTAGGGTGTGTTTGTAGGTATTCTATTTCTGAGAGCTGGACTTTGGTTTTGCTTGCATGTTCCACAAAGTCAAATGGGGTTATGGTGAGTGAGGAAGAGGTTCTAGAAATGGAGGAATATTTACATGGTAGAGGCTTTGCTACTTTTGGTGTTGAATTCTCCTTTTCGGGTGTAGCAATTGGCTTGGAAGGGGGTGAGGGTGTAGCTTTTGATTGAACCTTAGATTTTTTTGTAGGAACAACATTTAAAGGAGAATTGTTCTTAGCAACTTTTGAGCTGGGAGAAGAATTAGATGAATTATTTGGAATAGTAGTATGATCCCTGAAAACTAGTGAGTCTGGTTTTTCTTTGGACAACTCCATAGAAGGTGGTAATGGTGGTCCTCTACTGATGATTTTATTTTGTGTGACCTTTGGGGAGAATCTTCTTTATTCTTCTTATCCTTTACCGTAGCCATTGAGGATAAAGCACCTTTCTGGATTTTGCACAAGTGAAAAAGCACATGAGAAACATGGATATTCTTCATCATTCTCATCTTCATCATCAACGTACTCAATCGACCATTGTGCATATCAACTTCTTCGACCTCAAATTGGTTTTCATAGTCTTCCGATTTTCTTCTTTTGTTTCATCAATTTCTGCTTCCTCCTCTGGCTCTTTGGTGTCATAGATGGCATTGACTGGTGGTGCTTCAAGAGAAATCCAATGAGGAGGTGGAGCAATCCTTGGCCTATCTGGAGGGTTTGGTTTCCTTGAAGCATTTCACATTGTGATATGAGATAGATTCTTCTTCAAGGAAACCAAGTCATTTTCCATTTTTTAGAACATCAGATCTGTGGTGACAAAGTTTGAATCCTGACCCTTTTGCTTTCCATTGGGGCCTTTCACCTTTCTAGATAAGATTAGATCATCATTGATTTATATTGCATGGTTTTGAGCTTACCTTAATGTTCTTGGTTGGGTTCTTCTAAGGAAGAAACCTACTTCTGATGGCAAGGCACTAATGAAGAATCTCTGCAAATTATTTTCAGGAGGCACCACATCTTAAAGGATTCTTCTTATCACTCTGTTATATCTTACTACAAAGTCCCTCATTGACTCAGAGGATTCTTTCTTCATTTTTACTAATTGGACCAAAATATCCTAACAATATTCTATGCTCTTGAACCTGTGTTCGAATGCACTTCTTATATCCTCCTAACAGGTGACGGACCTCGGGGGTAGCATGTCGAACCATTCAAAAGCTTTCTCTTGAAGTGACTCCACAAAGATTAAGATTGACACATCTTCATCCTCAACACCCAAAACACAACAAGAAATGATAAATACTACTACATGCTCTTCATGGAGTTGAGAACCATCCTACGAATTTTGAGAAGTTTTTTCTCGAGCCTCTCGGTAGCTCATGGAGTGGTTGAGCAAGAGCTAGTGGACTGGTGTTTCCTCCCCATGGTACATTATGCCTACAGGCCTCATGACAATGTTCATGCTCACGATCATGATCCCCCATTATATTTATGTTTCTAGCTTCTAACCTTGCTAAGGTTGCGGCTTCTGTTGCTGCTCTTTCGTCTGCCTCGGCTTGAAGTCTCTCAATTTCTTTGAGTTGAGCTCTTATTTCTTTGTTAGTTCGACCTCTCTTTATATATCTTCTTCTTCAGTCTTCACATCATTGTAGTCTACAAGGTTCTCATTGATGTATGAAAATTCACCGTCCAAAGGATTGGCAACACTCAGGTTCCCAACGTGACCGATTGCTTGAAAAGGAAGCCTCTGGATTCCGAGTAGCTCTTATCTCCTTTGAAGTTCCTCAAAAATGGGATTATTTTGTCCTCCTTATCTCTATTGTTGGGTGAATCTTCTATCCACTAGCTTGAAAATATATGCTCTTCTTTGTAGTGCTGGAATTTTTCTTTGCCTCTCCAATTCAGCAGCGCATTCTTCTTCAAGGTCTAGAATTCTCGTGGAAATGAAGTAGTGATTGGCACTTTGTCTATTATGTCCAGATAACTTCCCTCAAATATGAAGCAACATCTTCTTGGATATGGAAGAGAAATTTGGGTCTTTCAATAGGAGGGTTTCCCAAAATAACCATGATTTGAATCCATGTGGCTCATATAGCCATTCAAATTCAAGAAAATTTTCTCTTTTTTGAATTTTGAATTTTTGACCTTGTGGTCGCATTCAGTGAATCTTTGCTCAAATGCCCCACGGTGGGTGCCAAAAACTGTTGGCAAGGGAATTTGTTGAGTGGACAAAATTGTCAATTCCTTTCCAATGCTCTGGGAATCTAAGTCCCTCTACTTAACCAAAGTCTGAGATGTCATGTATGCATGCATGAAAAAGCATGGATTTCTGTGGTGGCCTTTGGCCGAGGTATCTAACAAGGGCTCTCCACCGACCACCGTGGCAAATGCTAGCAGATTATCTATAAGGGGGATTTTCTATGACAGTGGGAAAGGGAGTGAGAAAAGAGGTAGGAGAACTAAGGTCACGGGTAGAAAATCATATTCCTACACACACTAGTTAGAAACTTCAACACATGCATTCACGAGAAGAAACAACCCCGCAAATGGAAATAAGACGAGATAAGATTGTAAACTCAAAGTTTTTAAAATCTCCTCATCGAAGAGGCTACAAAATCCTTCTTCCTGTATTGATGTTTAAACAGAGATTGTACATAATGTGGGAATGGAAGAAAGTAGAATAAAATTGGCTATCTCCTTTGCTTTCTCTAGGTACAATGCACTCATGAGTTTACAAGATTGATTGCCATCCCCCGTACAATGGTGTGAAGAAGTGATCAAATATCTTGCAAGAAATGGTTACAACTTATTCTTTGCTAGAAAGAAATGGTTTACAATCTTTTCAGTCATTTGCATCCATTCAAATTCTTGATTCGTGAAGAAACGCCAATGGCGGAAAAAACCAGACTTTTCATAATGCAAATTTGTTACACTTGTTTTGTAACTTTTAATTTGAACCATTCATCTTTCCTTTGAAACTTTAAACCAGATCTTTCCACGTGGGAGAAATTTACTGGAGCGGGCATGGAGGATGCCTTTTGCATTTTGTGACTTTATAGAGATTTGGCATTTTTTACATTTTTGGTCTGCCCTTCCACTTTTGATATAATCCTGACACGTGGCTTCACTTGAGTGGAGACAGAGTCACGGTCACTTTTATAATTTTACCTTTTTTCAATGCGGGCTCAAAAACACAAATTGCTCCACCGGCCCACCTCCTCACTTTGACCTTCGATGCGGGCTTAATATTTGACTTTTTCCATAGCATGATTGGGGTTGTGGGTCACTTTTTAACTTTAAGCCCCTTTAATGAAAAAGACTCAAATTCTCAAATCTCCCGATGATCCGCCTCCCCGCTTTGACTCTTTTGATGTAGGCTCAACATTTGAATTTTTCCCTCATAGCATGATCGGGGATGCGGGTCACTTTATGACTTTTCGCCCTTTTTACATAAAGGGTCAAAATAACAAATTGCTTTCTTTGGCCTATGTAACACCCTGAACTGTTGTTACTTTCTCCTAAGCATTCAAGTGTTGATATGTGATTTCTTGTAAAAGGATGTGTTCCTCGATTCAGAAATCATGCTTGCAATGTACTGAATTTCTGGCAGATTGCAGATCTCGACTGAGTCAAAATATGAATAGACTCTTTTATTTATTTCATTTTGTGTCTGAATATTAATCTGATCTTGGGAAATGAAATGGTTCCCGATATCAAAGTATATCTGGAAGGTCTCGATTGTAGACCAGGTAATAATTCGTTGACATACAATTCTGCATTAAGAACAGGAGCTAACTCCACTCTAGAAGGTATGATACAGGTCTTTCCGAGTTTTCAGGACGAGGACCAAACGAAGTTATTAAGGGTTAGTAACCTAAAACTAAAACCTAACCTAGGGGTTAGATTATTGTTAGTCTAACCTAGACCTAGGCTATTTGTTAATATCCTAAGTTAGTATCTTTGTATAAATTTGTTAGTGTGGGCATTACCCTAAACTCTAACCTAAGATACTAACCTAACTTTGGAGGAGATTATGAAGGGGCCGATGAAGGGTGGCGAACCATGGCGGTGTTTTCTATGGCAATAAATGTAAGGGATAAGGATGAGGGACAGGTCATGGCGGAGGCTTAAGTGGTGGCTAATTTGTGCAGACTTGGCAATTGCTAAGTTTAAAAATGGACTTAAATTTTTAGTTGGACTGCCGCCAATTTCCGCGGTCGGTGGGAGTAGAGTTTAAGCGGAAAATTGGTTAATGGCATTCAATACTCTAAGTCGAGCTTGGAACTCGCGAGAAGGCATGCAAGCGGAAATTTGGGGTTTGTTTGGCTTGTCGCGATTTTCGGTCTTCTCTCTCTCTCTGCTTGTTTATTGGTTCTTCGCACCAGTTCTCTTTGAGTTGCATGGCATGTATGAACTGCCATAGCTCTTTTCTCTGTCATGGAAGATATATATGCGATGAAGACAGCGAAATTTTGTTGGTTGCTTTATCGTGGAAAAAGAAAAGGGAGTTTGAGCTCTTCCTGTGGTCTGCTTCGGAAATTTGATCAACATACAGGCATGCTAGGCCCTAACCTTTAAATATCTTGCTGTTTTTCAAGTGCTTTCATTAAAACAACTCTGTTCAAATGTTTTGTGAAGATTGGATGAATTTTCTATGAGATCTAGTTTGATTTTCTGGCACTGTATCTCTTCTGGTTCGATTTTTCAATTTCCTCTTGATGGGTGTTTGTTGAAATCGAACTTCAACTCTATTTGTTTGAGTATTCGTTCTGGCTTATGCATGTGAGGTATTTATTTATAAGGTTCGAGTGTTCGGCCTGTTTGGCGTGAGCCCTTAGAATATACCTATGTGTAGTATGAGACCACTGTATGTCTTTGATTCGTGGTCGCTGTCTTGTTATTGAAACTGTATAAAATGATTTGGGTGATTACTGTAAGATTGATTGTACTATCGTTTCTTTGAAAACTCTGTCGTGGGATTTGTTGACAGCGACTAATGATACTTTCGGGTTTCATTTGTTTTCAATTTTTAGCTTGGAACAGGCAACTGTAGTGTTACCATAGTCTTTTCGACCTAGCGGAAGTTGTTTTCCTTGTTATTAGGTTAGCGGGATTACTTGCGCACTGTGTATAATATAAATACACCTGTACTTTGTTGTATCGACTCAGTGGAGTCGATGATTGAATCGTATTGCTATCTATTGCTGGAAATGTAGATTCATCCATAAGTTTTGTGAATGGATTTTTGTGAAAGCCTGATAAGATGAAACAGGGCTTTTGGCTACTGTATATTTGAAATAATTAAAGGATAAAGACTTCCTGTGTAGGCATTTTCTTTTCTATGAGAAAGCTGTTCGAAAGTTTGAAGCGGCTTGGCCACTGTCCTTGCTTGAAATGGGTATTCGATTTGTTTCACTTATTCATTCTGAATGTTAGCCATGAGTGGTATATATGGATTTATCAACCAATTTCATAGTACGTTGCTGTAGGTACAGAGGTTATAAGTGCAAAACCTTTAACAGCTTACATTGTGATTTTATAGATTTAAACTATTGGGTTTGGACGACTACGAGGAGTCGATTGAATGATTCATTTTATTTTTGAGCCAAATAAAGTTAAGTGTTGGTATTTTAAGTGCGGCGACTTAATGGAATAACATGTATTTCGATTGTGTTATTGCGATTGGAATTCCTTCGTGTTTTTGGGATTTTGAGGTATGATTCTTAGGTGGACATGTACGTCTTCAACTTTGTGCAAATTAGTGTAAATGATTGGAGAGTAATTTGTTGTCGATTATTGTTATGCTTCGTTGATGAATGTCAAGTATGAATTCTTATGCATTTGCTTGAATTGATACCTCCGTTTGAATCATTGGAGTTACGGAAAGGTAACTAGTACTTACATCTCCTTTTGAGCTTGACCTTGGACTGTCTTTGTTACTTTTTGAGGTCCTTGAGTATGGATGACCGTTTCATGTTCTGACCTTGTTGGGTAAGTCGCGAATATCACTCCAAGACTTGTATGCAGCAAGGTAAGGATCGTTGGCTGAATTCCTTTCTTTTACTTCAGTCCGATTTTGACTGAGCAAGAATATGTATGCTATGTTCTTTTCCAATTAATCTGTCCGATTTGATTGTGCATGATTTGGAAATACCGTGTGGGCAACATAGCATAGTCCATTGGAAACCTTCGATCGCTTGATACAATAAGGTTGTTGTTTTCAGCGATACGCTTGTATTTCTTGTTTTCAACTTGTGTCAATGCCTTACTGTGTAAAAGGAACTAGCATTAGGCTTAGGGTTGATACATGTTTTGTTGATGTGTTAGTTCTTTGACAAGAGTTTGTCTTTGTGTTTTGTTTCTTGATTAAACAAAGTGATCTTGGTTGAGGCTTGTCTAACTTGTTCATTTTTATATCTTGGTTGAATGTTTTCATATGTGAAGGCAAGTCTGTTGATGAACTTATGAGAAAGGAAGTATGAATGGTTTGGTTCTTTCTCTTCCTTTATTTAAAATTATTGATAATTGACTAGCAGTGGGAAATTGTTGTAACATATTGGTGGAATCCCGAATTGTTATGTTATTTCCTTTTGGAGAATGAAACAATCTGACCAATGTTGTGATTTTGGATTTAATGATTGTTGTGTACATTCGTTCCTTGTTTCTTAATATTTGATGAAATATTAGAAAGTGATTAAGACTATTTGTAACAATGATAGAGTTACATATTTGTAATCATTTTGTGTTACAAGGGCATAGTCTGATTTTGTTTACTTATGTGAATATCGATCTCATTTAAACAGTAGTGTTTAATGAAAACAATTGATGGATTGCAATTGTTTTAAAAGTTAGTGCTTATCATGCTCAGTTGGGCCATGAACCGACTCATGTTGACTATTTTTGCAGATGGTTGCCGTGAAGAGGTAAAAACAATGCAGATCTGGCAGGCTGATCAGATAGTTTATTTGATTTATAAAGAATTACAGCTTGATTTTATAGATGTACTATATGTGAAAAGATGTTTCTTTTCCGTTAGCATTGTATTAAGCATGTTGTTGCATAAAATGTAATTGTATGAGTTTCGAAAGGAATGAAAATAAGTGTTTGATACTTATGTGTTGTATTCTATTCTGAAAGATGAACTTCTTCGGTTTATGTAACGAAGGGGCATAGTTATCTTTGTATAATATGGATGCTTTTGTGATTGACAATGAAAGCTTGTAAGTAATTAGACTAAATTCTTATGAGTATTTAGTAGTTCTAATTTGTTCTAGCAAAAGCAATATTGTAATTTAATTATTGTCTCTCTATAAGATAGGTTAAAATTGAGCCTAAAAGAGAACGCTAAACAAGTTGGATTGAATTACTAATCCCTAGTCCTAAGTATAACAGACAATAGTAAATTGGATTCTTAATCATTTATATCTCTAAACTAAAAGTATGATATAAATTCAGTTAAGAGAACTCGATAGGCAATCAAAGGAGTTAGATGGCAATCTCAAGTAAAGGTTATGAGATATTGTCCCATCTTTGCTTTAGAATCGTGTGTATTCTAATGACTCCTTGATGAGAGCATGACCGTAATACCTCTACCAGTAATGAGTCTTTTAGAGGAGGGTCGTCTTAAGACAAAGAATCCAGGGATTTAAAAAGGCTAACCTTAGGGAAAAGTCTTTAAAAGTAATTTAATCTCAAGTGCGTAACGCTTGTTATTGGGTAGATCTTCTCGAGGCGGATTTAAAGGTTGACGACATAAAGTCGACTACAGGGCTGTACCTCCGAGAAGATTAGGATCTTCTCGAAGTTACAACAATGCAGGTGACTTATGGCGACACCCTTTGCATTGATCGCTAAGATTTACACTTGATTTCGCACGAGTTACCCTGGGACCGATTAAGAACGTGGTCATGTTATAAGACTGCCTAGGAGATTTGGGGTATCATGACACACTGGTTGAACTGCAAGGTTGAACCAGTATGTCATCATATCCCTAATCCTCGTGGGCATCCATATAACATTATCACCTTGTTAATCTGCCTCCGAGTGATTCAGTTGTGAAAGGAAGGACTGACAGTAGTCAGTATAAGACATTCTATATAACATATGAATGGGGTGAAGGACGTATTCCGTATCGATTTAGTATGCCGTTAAGGAATACGAGACATGAACAAGATGTTTCAAATCTTTGGCCAAAGTATCGCAAGTCTGCTGATTGCGTTGTCCTAATTCACCTAGTCTAAGGGATGAGATGCCGATGAATAATGGTTGATTATTCAGTTAGATTCCTTGGACAGAGCATTCTGAATCCCAGATTAGGGAAGAGAACCGCCAGAGTGTTGTGTTAAATAAAAACACTAACTCTTTTTACTCATGAATAGATCGGTAGATTACCGAGTCATGGAATGAATAGATCGGAGGTATTCCGAGTCATTACAGCTGCATATGGTTGTCTGTTATATAAATGGTTATTTGAATTGTGAGTTCTAAATTATGTATTTAGAACCAGTATGCAATTATCAAAAAAAAAAAAATTGACTTGTTCTATTGTCTAAAATAAGGATGTTACATCTTGGTATCAGAGCAGAAGGTTGCAGCTCTTGGACCTATTGAGTCCATAATCCGATAAAAACCGAATTTTCTTGTAAATGTAAAAAATGGTTAGAACAAGGGGAAACGTTATAGTAATGCTCCACCAAGGAGGAGCGGCAACAACCCGTAAATCTGGATGAGATCCTCGCTTCCCTGTTGGACACAAGAGATCGCGCTGTCAGATTTGCTTGAAAAGCAGTGACGGGAAATGAGGAGGATGAAGAAGCCGATAATAATAATCAGCAACCTCCCGAGGGCAATCCCGACACGGGTGTTGATGTTAATCGTGAATGCACTGTGCAACCGAGAAAATAAAAAGGCCGATTAGCGCAGAACTCACTAATGATATAAAAGGATAAGTCCACCTAAGTACGATGGCACCACATTAGGAGATGGAGCCGAGAACTCGGCTCATAAATGGAGAAGTACTTTGCAATAAGGAACTTCTCAGAAGAAACCAAGGCTATATGGGGAGCCTATCAGCTTTCACACGAAGCATCTTCGTGGTGGGATAGCCGAAAAGCTGAGCTAAACATTGATGAGACCAATATCACTTGGGATCAATTTAAAGGCTATTTTAGGCAACATTGGCTGCCACAACTTTTCTATGATCGAAAAATGACAATTTTCAGAACTTGACCCAAGGGAAGTTAACAGTAACTGAATTCTGGGAGCAGTTTACAAAACTCCTCAAGTATGTGCCGCAGTATCAAACTGACGAAAAATTCAGGATACGGAAATTCATCATGGGATTGAATCCTGTGATAGGGGGAGAGGTCGATGTTCACAGTCCAACCACTATGGAAGGAGTTGTTGAGAAGGCCATAAGGCAAGAACAGAAATTAAAGGCTATTTCTGCGCATAAGGAGGAAGTGCGGAAGAAGGCGCAAACCCTTCTTCAACCTCTCTTGCACCCAGAAAAGGACCGTGGAAAAAGTTTGGAAACAAGAGTAAGTTTCCAGGAGATAACAATAAGAAAGCAGCAGTAAATAAGCCTGCTGGAAATATAAGGGATAATTTTGTTAAAAACTATAATAATGGACAGAAGTCCTATGGAGGACAGCGTGACAATTTCAAGGCCGGAGGTAATCTTTGAGCCTAAGAAGGGACCTATAGGAGGCTGCTACACTTGTGGTAAAGATCATTACGCAAATCAATGTCCTTTAAAGAAGGACGATCGTAATCAGGAGCATAAGATAACATACATGCCGAAAGAGACGCATAAGCAAGTGAAAAGCAAGCAACACCTATAGAAGTTAGGGTAAGTTATTCGGCATACCTGTCACTATTCTTTTTGATACAGGAGCTACTGAATGTTTTATTTCTAATAAACTTGCTTCTAAACTTAAAAGAAAAGCTGGGAAAATGGATAAATCTTGGACTATAGAGTATGGTAATAATTCTGTTCATACAGTGAGTATGTGTCTCTTTGGAGCAGTCCTTGATTTACCTAATTTCTCCACGGAAGTTGATCTCTATGTTACACCTTTGGGATCGTATGACATTATTATTGGTGTCAATTGGTTATCTGACCATAAAGCAAAGGTAGATTGCTATGAGAAGAACATAAAATGTTTAGATGATCAGCTGGAATCAGCAGAGATTCAAGGTGTGAAACGAGAAATTTCAGTTAGAAAGTCACAAATACATGATGCGGCTTAAAAAGGCGAGAATAAAGGATGTACCCTTTATGCAAAGAAAGATATCGAATCTTGAGAAGAAGATAGTGATTTTATGAAGCAAATTCCATCTATTACAAAGTTTCGTGGATGTTTTTCCGAGGAATTACTAGGGTTACCTCCCAAGAGAGAATTTGATTTTACCATTGAAATCAAGCCTGGAACTGAACCTATTTCCAAGGCGCCTTATCGGATGACTACTACGGAGTTAGTCGAGCTTAAGGCACAACTACAAGAGCTTTTGTCTAAAGGATTGATTAGACCAAGTGTTTCGCCTTGGGGAGCACCTGTGATATTTGTGAAAAAGAAGGATGGAACACTGAGGCTGTGTATTGATTATCGGATGTTGAACAAAGCAACGATCAAGAACCGATATCCACTTCCTAGGATCGATGATCTGTTTGATCAGATGCGTGGAGCAGCGGTTTATTCTAAGATAGATCTTCGATCTGGTTATCATCAGCTAAGAATTAAAGAGGAAGATATTCATAAAACAGCTTTCCGAACAAGGTACGGACATTATGAATTCACAGTTCTAGCCTTTGGGTTAACTAATGCACCTGCAGCCTTTATGAATTTAATGAACAATATTTTTCAAGAATACCTGGACAAGTTTGTACTTGTATTCTTGGACGATATTCTCATTTATTCTAAGAGCGTTGAGGAGCACAATGAGCATTTGAAGATAGTTTTGGGAATTTTGAGAAAGAGAAAGTTGTATGGTAAGTTATCCAAATGTTCTTTCTATGATTCTGAAGTTCGCTATTTGGGTCATGTCATAAGTAAGGAAGGAATCGCTGTAGATCCTTCAAAAATAGTGGCAATAACTGAGTGGCCTGCACCAAAGAATGTGCATGAAGTAAGAAGCTTCATGGGTCTTGCTGGTTACTATAGAAAATTTGTAAAGGATTTTTCTAAGGTAGCTGCACCAATAACTTCATTGCAGAAGAAAGATAAGAAATTCATGTGGAATGACAAGTGCGAAGCGGCTTTCAAAAGTCTGAAAGACCAGTTGACTTCTGCACCTATATTGGCTGTACTGCACCTAATGGGAATTTTTATGTCAGAATCGATGCTTCGGGAAGGCCTTGGAGGTGTTTTGCTACAAAATAATCAAGTCATAGCTTATGAAAGTAGAAAACTTAAGATTCATGAGCTGAATTATGCCCCTCATGATTTGGAACTTGCTGCCATTGTTCATGCGCTTCAAGTTTGGAGACACTACTTACTAGGGAAACCTTTTGAGTTGAAAACTGATCACTTGGGTCTGAAATATATATTTACTCAGCCCAACCTGAATGCCAGACAAAGAAGGTGGTTAGAATTTTTATCACAATATGACTTTGATATTAGCTATATCAAAGGGAAGGAGAATAGAGTAGCTGATGCTCTAAGTCGTAGGAGGCACATTTCTGCTCTCATAACGTTGAGAACTCGGTTTAAAGACGAGGTAAAAGTGCCTCGAATCGGATGCATATTTTCAAAGCAAGTAAAAGCGTAACAGCTTGGCACTTGCAGAACCTAAAGATAAAAGGTATGAAGGTTTTCATCTTGATAATGAAGGAGTCTTGCGTTATGAAAATAGGGTATATGTACCTGTGCTGAATGATTTGAGAAAGAAGTTGTTAGTTGAATTTCATAATTCACCTTTCTCTGGGCACCCGGGTATCACAAAAATGCTAGCTGATTTGAAACAGCAATACTTCTGGAAAGGTATGAAAAAGGATGTGATAAATTTTGTGACTCATTGCCTGGAATGTCAGCGGGTGAAGGCAGAGCATATGCACCCTGCTGGACTGTTATATCCTCATAGCATACCGCAGTACAAATGGCAAGTAATAACCATGGATTTTGTACAAGGACTACCTATGTCCAGGAATAAGCATGATGTTATCCTGGTAGTTGTAGATAAACTGACTAAGGTAGCTCATTTCATCGCTGGAAATCTAAAGGATGATTCACCAGTGCTGGCCAAGAGGTTCGTACACAAAATTTTCAGATTGCATGGTGTACCAGAACTGATTATTTCTGACAGGGATCCTAGAATGACGTCAAGGTTTTGGCAAACGCTTAACGCAGCCCTAGGAACAAAACTAAACTTCGATTCGCATATCATCCAGAAACGGATGGGCAAACTGAGAGGGTAAATCAAGTGTTGGAGGACATGTTGCGAATGTATTGCATGGATCAACAATATAAATGGGAAGAGTATCTCCCATTAGTTGAGTTCGCATACAACAACACTTATCACTCTTCGCTTAAGATGGCACCTTTTGAAGCACTTTATGGAAGAAAGTGCGAACCCCCGTAAGTTGGGACAAAGTGTAGAGGATAGAGTGGTAATTGGACCAGAGATTCTCACAGAGATGGAACAGCAAGTTAAGCTGATTCGTGAACGATTAAAGGAAGCAGCGGATAGACAGAAGAGCTATGCTGACCTTAAGCGGGTTGATAGAAAGTTTGAGCTTGGTGATAAGGTTTTTCTCGCGTGTTAAACCCGAGTAAAGAGTTCTATAACTTTTGGCAAGGCTGCCAAGTTGTCACCACGATATGTGGGGCCTTTCGAGATTGTCGAAATAATCAATCTCGTAGCTTATCGTTTAGCATTGCCACCTGCTTTATCTCGTATGCATGATGTTTTCCATATTTCTTTGCTTAAGAAATACGTTTCAGATCTGTCACATGTTTTAAATTGGAATTCCTTGCAGGTCCAAGACCCAGGAATAATCGTGGTTAAACCCACAAGAGTACTGGAAACTCGCCAATTGCATTTGAGAAATCGTGATATTCAGCAATGTAAGGTCCAGTGGGACCAGTTTAGCGAAGAAAGTGCAACTTGGGAAAACCTGGAAGAGATGAAAATTGCTTTTCCTTCTCTTTTGCAATGAATGAAATCATTGATAAAATACTGTTATGAACTTATTGTTTTTAAGTATTTATGAAAGCCAGATGAAGGCAGACTTTATTCAAGTTGAATAAAAGTTTTGTGACATTGATTTCTGAAACTATTTAATATGGAAGTAGTCACATTGTTTGTGTACTAATAAATTGATTGACCTGAAGGTTAAATTTAATATGTAATTCATCGGGACGATGAATTTTTTAGAGGGAAGCATGTAACACCCGAACTGTTGTTACTTTCTCCTAAGCATTCAAGTGTTGATATGTGATTTCTTGTAAAAGGATGTGTTCTCGATTCGAAATCATGCTTGCAATGTTGAATTTTCGGCAGATTACAGATCTCGACCGAGTCAAAATATGAATAGACTCTTTTATTTATTTCATTTTTGTGTCGAATATTAATCGATCTTGGGAAATGAAATGGTTCCCGATATCAAAGTATATCCGGAAGGTCTCGATTGTAGACCAAGTAATAATTCATTGACATACAACCGCATTAAGAACAGGAGCTAACTCCACTCTAGAAGGTATGATACAGTCTTTCCGAGTTTTCGGGACGAGGACCAAACGGTTATTAAGGGTTAGTAACCTAAAACTAAAACCTAACCTAGGGTTAGATTATTGTTAGTCTAACCTAGACCTAGGCTATTTGTTAATATCCTAAGTGAGTATCTTTGTATAAATTTGTTAGTGTGGGCATTACCCTAAACTCTAACCTAAGATACTAACCTAACTTTGGAGGAGATTATGAAGGGGCCGATGAAGGGTGGCGAACCATGGCGGTGTTTTTATGGCAATAAATGTAAGAGATAAGGATGAGGGACAGTCATGGCGGAGGCTTAAGTGGCGGCTAATTTGTGCAGACTTGGCAATTGCTAAGTTTGGAAATGGACTTAAATTTTTAGTTGGACTGCCGCAACCTCGGCGGTCGGTGGGAGTAGATTTTAAGTGGGAAAATTGGTTAATGGCATTCAATACTCTGAAGTCGAGCTTGGAACTCACGAGAAGGCATGCAAGCGGAAATTTGGGGGTTTGTTTGGCTTGTCGCAATTTTCGGTCTTCTCTCTCTCTCTCTCTTTCATCGGTTCTTCGCACTCAGATTCTCTTTGAGTCGCATGGCATGTATGAACTGCCATAGCTCTTTTTTCTGTCATGGAAGATATATATGCGATGAAGAAATGAAATTTTGTTGGTTTCTTTATCGTGGAAAAAGAAAAGGGAGTTTGAGCTCTTCCCGTGGTCTCGCCGGAAATTTGATCAACATACGTGCATGCTAGGCCCTAACCTTTAAATATCTTGCTGTTTTTCAAGTGCTTTCATTAAAACAACTCGTTCAAATGTTTTGTGAAGATTGGATGAATTTTCTATGAGATCTAGTTTGATTTTCTCGGCACCGTATCTCTTCTGGTTCGATTTTTCAATTTCCTCTTGATGGGTGTTTGTTGAAATCGAACTTCAACTCTATTTGTTTGAGTATTCATTCGGCTTATGCATGTGAGGTATTTATTTATAAGGTTCGAGTGTTCGGCCTGTTTGGCGTGAGCCCTTAGAATATACCTATGTGTAGTATGAGACCACTGTATGTCTTTGATTCGTGGTCGCTGTCTTGTTATTGAAACTGTATAAAATGATTTGGGTGATTACTGTAAGATTGATTGTACTATCGTTTCTTTGAAAACTCGTCGTGGGATTTGTTGACAAATGACTAATGATACTTTCGGGTTTCATTTGTTTTCAATTTTTAGCTTGGAACAGCAATCGTAGTGTTACCATAGTCTTTCGACCTAGCGGAAGTTGTTTTCCTTGTTATTAGGTTAGCGGGATTACTTGCGCACTGTGTATAATATAAATACACCTGTACTTTGTTGTATCGACTCAGTGGAGTCGATGATTGAATCGTATTGCTATCTATTGCTGGAAATGTAGATTCATCCATAAGTTTTGTGAATGGATTTTTGTGAAAGCCTGATAAGATGAAACAGGCTTTTGCTCATCGTATTTTTGAAATAATTAAAGGATAAAGACTTCCTGTGTAGGCATTTTCTTTTCTATGAGAAAGCTGTTCGAAAGTTCGAAGCGGCTCAGTTGCTGTCCTTGCTTGAAATGGGTATTCGATTTGTTTCACTTATTCATTCTGAATGTTAGCCATGAGTGGTATATATGGATTTATCAACCAATTTCATAGTACGTTGCTGTAGGTACAGAGGTTATAAGTGCAAAACCTTTAACAGTTACATTGTGATTTTATAGATTTAAACTATTGTGGCTTGGACGACTCTGAGGAGTCGATTGAATGATTCATTTTATTTTTGAGCCAAATAAAGTTAAGTGTTGGTATTTTAAGTGCCGGCGACTTAATGGAATAACATGTATTTCGATTTTGTTATTGCGATTGGAATTCCTTCGTGTTTTTGGGATTTTGAGGCATGATTCTTAGGTGGACATGTACGTCTTCAACCCGTGCAAATTAGTGTAAATGATTGGCAGAGAGTAATTTGTTGTCTGATTATTGTTATGCTTCGTTGATGAATGTCAGTATGAATTCTTATGCATTTGCTTGAATTGATACCTCCGTTTGAATCATTGGAGTTCTGGAAAGGTAACTAGTACTTCTGTCTCCTTTTGAGCTTGACCTTGGACTGTCTTTGTTACTTTTTGAGGTCCTTGAGTATGGATGACCGTTTCGTGTTCTGACCTTGTTGGGTAAGTCGCGAATATCACTCCAAGACTTGTATGCAGCAAGGTAAGGATCGTTGGCTGAATTCCTTTCTTTTACTTCAGTCCGATTTTGACTGAGCAAGAATATGTATGCTATGTTCTTTTCCAATTAATCTGTCCGATTTGACTGTGCATGATTTGGAAATACCGTGTGGGCAACATAGCATAGTCCATTGGAAACCTTCGATCGCTTGATACAATAAGGTTGTTGTTTTCAGCGATACGCTTGTATTTCTTGTTTTCAACTTGTGTCAATGCCTTACTGTGTAAAAGGAACTAGCATTAGGCTTAGGGTTGATACATGTTTTGTTGATGTGTTAGTTCTTGCACAAGAGTTTCTTTGTGTTTCTGCTTTCTTGATTAAACAAAGTGATCTTGGTTGAGGCTTGTCTAACTTGTTCATTTTTATACTGGTTGAATGTTTTCATATGTGAAGGCAGTACAGTGATGAACTTATGAGAAAGGAAGTATGAATGGTTTGGTTCTTTCTCTTCCTTTATTTAAAATTATTGATAATTGACTAGCAGTGGGAAATTGTTGTAACATATTGGTGGAATCCCGAATTGTTATGTTATTTCCTTTTTGGAGAATGAAACAATCTGACCAATGTTGTGATTTTGGATTTAATGATTGTTGTGTACATTTGTTCCTTGTTTCTTAATATTTGATGAAATATTAGAAAGTGATTAAGACTATTTGTAACAATGATAGAGTTACATATTTGTAATCATTTTGTGTTACAAGGGCATAGTCTGATTATGTTTACTTATGTGAATATCAGATCTCATTTAAACAGTAGTGTTTAATGAAAACAATTGATGGATTGCAATTGTTTTAAAAGTTAGTGCTTATCATGCTTCGGTTCATCAACCGACTCATGTTGACTATTTTTGCAGATGGTTGCCGTAAGAGGTAAAACAATGCAGATCTGGGCAGTGATCGATAGTTTATTTGATTTATAAAGAATTACAAACTTGATTTTATAGATGTACTATATGTGAAAAGATGTTTCTTTTCCGTTAGCATTGTATTAAGCATGTTGTTGCATAAAATGTAATTGTATGAGTTTGAAAGGAATGAAAATAAGTGTTTGATACTTATGTGTTGTATTTTATTCTCGAAAGATGAACTTCTTCGGTTTATGTAACAAAGGGGCATAGTTATCTTTGTATAATATGGATGCTTTTGTGATTGACAATGAAAGCTTGTAAGTAATTAGACTAAATTCTTATGAGTATTTAGTAGTTCTAATTTGTTCTAGCAAAAGCAATATTGTAATTTAATTATTGTCTCTCTATAAGATAGGTTAAAATTGAGCCTAAAAGAGAACGCTAAACAAGTTGGATTGAATTACTAATCCCTAGTCCTAAGTATAACAGACAATAGTAAATTGGATTCTTAATCATTTATATCTCTAAACTAAAAGTATGATATAAATTCGTTAAGAGAACTCGATAGGCAATCAAAGGAGTTCGATGGCAATCTCAAGTAAAGGTTATGAGATATTGTCCCATTCTCGTTGCTTTAGAATCGTGTGTATTCTAATGACTCCTTGATGAGAGCGTGACCGTAATACCTCTACCAAGTAATGAGTCTTTTAGAGGAGGGTCGTCTTAAGACAAAGAATCCAGGATTTAAAAAGGCTAACCTTAGGGAAAAGTCTTTAAAAGTAATTTAATCTCAAGTGCGTAACGCTTGTTATTGGGTAGATCTTCTCGAGGCGGATTTAAAGGTTCGACGACATAAAGTCGATCATAGGCAGGTTGTACCTCCGAGAAGATTAGGATCTTCTCGAAGTTACAACAATGCAGATGACTTATGGCGACACCCTTTGCATTGATCGCTAAGATTTACACTTGATTTCGCACGAGTTACCCTGGGACCGATTAAGAACGTGGTCATGTTATAAGGCTGCCTAGGAGATTTGGGGTATCATGACACACTGGTTGAACTGCAAGGTTGAACCAGTATGTCATCATATCCCTAATCCTCGTGGGCATCCATATAACATTATCACCTTGTTAATCTACCTCCGAGTGATTCAGTTGTGAAAGGAAGGACTGACAGTAGTCAGTATAAGACATTCTATATAACATATGAATGGGGTGAAGGACGTATTCCAGATTGACGAGTATGTCGTTAAGGAATACGAGATATGAACAAGATGTTTCAAATCTTTGGCCAAAGTATCGCAAGCTGCTGATTGCGTTGTCCTAATTCACCTAGTCTAAGGGATGAGATGCCGATGAATAATGGTAACAGTTATTCAGTTAGATTCCTTGGACAGAGCATTCTGAATCCCAGATTAGGGAAGAGAACCGCCAGAGTGTTGTGTTAAATAAAAACACTAACTCTTTTTACTCATGAATAGATCGGTAGATTACCGAGTCATGGAATGAATAGATCGGAGGTATTCCGAGTCATTACAGCTGCATATGGTTGTCTGTTATATAAATGGTTATTTGAATTGTGAGTTCTAAATTATGTATTTAGAACCAGTATGCAATTATCAAAAAAAAAAAAATTGACTTGTTCTATTGTCTAAAATAAGGATGTTACTGACCTACCTCCAATTAGATATGTCCACGTACCCATGGATAATGGTGCCAAAATTTGATAGGGAAGAGAATGCCCGTCATTCACGACTATGGAAAAAATGCAGAGAAGAATAAAACTCCACCATTTTGCACCCAATTTTCAAATTTCTTTTACGAATGAAGGAATTGAAAACAATACAAGGTTTGATGATCCATGGTCATAGAAAGATCGACAATTTCATTCAAATGAGGACAACAATAAAAATTTCACGCGTCCAGACAGGAAAACGGAAAATTTATCAAAATGTGCAGACTGGAGAGTTTAAACAACTTCAAAGCATGAATTTCTCTATCTTTTCAGACTTCCAACTTTACTTGAACACTTTTGGAGGCAGGAGCTCAAAATATTGGAATTTGACTTAGAAAATGAGGGGGGGATTTTGAGGGCGACAACAAGATGGATCTATGCCCAAATGTTTGAGTATATAAACATAAGGTGTAAAGAGAATGAGTTCCCCATGCTCTTCATGTATGCCATATTGGTATGTAAGAGTATGTAATCTATTGAAATATCAATAGAGAAGGAGACCCATGCCCCCAAAACACCTCTATTTTTTAGAATCGAACTTAGATCGATGAAGAGAAGGAGTGAAATATTTCATGCCCCCATTATATGATTTGAGCTATGTCATCTTATTCTAATATTGTGCCAAAAAAATGAATCTGTTATGGAAAATATGAAACGTAAAAAATCTAGTGTTTTTCCTTAGGGAAAAATTGTATGGTATGGTCAAGATTTTCTCGAACGGTCATGGCCCTTTGTACGGTTTTAACCCTGTGTATTTTCTGCCAAAACTTTAATGGATGAAATTATTTTTAAGTACTTTTTCCCGTGAAAACCTCGTGTCTAAACATATTATTCTTCCCGTAAGTGTATAATATACCCTAATGAATTCCCTTCTTTTGATGTTTGTGTGAAGAATTATCTAAGTATGTAGTTCAAAAGAAAAGATGTGTGTACATGTATTGTATGTATGGGAATCAGTATTAGAGTGTAGGATGATGAAGAGGTGTCCACCTTGGAGAACCCGTACCTAAAAATGAGGTTTCACATGGTGGAAAACATGGCGTGCAAAGAAGTAAACAATCATAGCAACAAGAGAAATATAAGTAGTGATAAAAACTAGAACAATAATAATACGAGACAAGGAAGTTGTAATAGAACTAGAATAGAGATAAAACAACAATCAAGTGAGAAAACATGAGCAAGAGAATGTAAAGTAAAGTGACATCAAGGCATAGAGTTACAAACATGGGACACACACAGTGTCACAATACAATCAATGCACATAGGCAACACACAAGAGAAGTAATATCACATAATAAGGAATAGATCCATAGACATGGGACACCCATAGTGTGATAAGACAAGCAACACACTTATGCCACATAAAATTAAGCAAAAAGTAGTAATGATTACAACTAGCAATCATGCACAACAAGAAAAATGTCAAAAGATGATAAAAGCAATAATCAATATATGCATGTTAAACTTTGAACTAAACTAATTGAAAGAACCTAACACTGAGTAGATCCTAATTTAGTTAAATTTAAGCTAATACATCATGATAAAGTAAAAGGAAAGATAATTAAATTGCATAAAACATGAATCTAACATTAAATTCAAACCTCCATTTGATATTTAGATGTGCTTTAGATTGTAGATACTTCCTTTAATGAGTCGAACGTAAGCCATGCACAATCAAGGATTTCTCAAGTAAGAGGAAGAGATCTTATCAAGTATGGCTTAATTTTCATTTTTGAATCTTCTCTTACTACTCTTTGGAAAGTAGAAAAGGGGAGACTTTAACAAGCCTTCCAATAACATGAAATGATCTTCTCAAGTATAATGTTTGTCAAGGACATGGTGTAAGTTTGGACAAGGTGTACTAGGCTTCTTATATAGCTTTCCATTTTGGGAGAAGCTTGCAACCTAGTGAATGTGGGATAAAGGGAATGTAGAATTAGAAAGGGATAAGTATGATTAGAAGAGATTAATTAGATATTAGCAACTCATGGGAGTTTTGGGAGATTTAATTAATTAACTAGGATTAATTAATAAACCAAGTTAAGCTTATAGAAGCCATTTGGAGATGATTTAGGATGAGATTAATAGAATTTGAAGGGTTTGAAAGGTGGGTTTAACCAATAAGAAGGTTTATTGATTAAATATGAGATTAAAAGGTTTGATTAACTAATAATGGTTAATTAATTAATTAAAAGAGTATTATAACTAACAAAGTGACATTAATTGGCATCTAAGATGAGGGATGAGGCTAGTTAATTAATGAAGCATCATTAATTAACCAAGATGAAGGGAATGTTAGCTAATTAGTGTAAAATCACTGATTATAATGAAATTATGGTAAAGAAGACAATTAGTGCAATTTTAGTATTAAAATTACGTGGTCAAAATTAGGTTTCTATATTTTCCCTCTTTGATGTGGTGTAGTACAAGCGATGCCATTTCAAAGATAGTAGATAATTATATTTTGTAAAGGTAGAATAAAAATTAGTAGGATAGATGATGCCCCCTCGAGTGTTGATGGGATGATAGAATAGGTCTATTGACACTTGAAAATAATAAGATAAATGACCATGGTGGTATAAAATTTCATCACATGGGTAGGGAGTCGAACTTGGTTCGATTGGTTATTGTTCAATTTGATTGATTGATTGGTCAAAGCTCTTGCATTAAGTCGAGTATACAAGGGAATAGGGAGGGAAAATAAATATGTCATTGTGATAATTTTGTTTCAGTAAGTTAGAAGAAAATAAAGAATCTAAGTGAAAAACAATGTTAGTTAGAATGGGAGAAAATGATACGTGGTGAATGGAAAGAACGTGAGCATAGTGTACACACCATCCTAGATCGAAGTACCTTTTTATTTGATATAAGCATACGAAAAAGGGTAAAATGACATAAAAAGTCATAATACTGATTTCTATGTAATGTTAAAGGAATGGCTCATATAAAAATACATAAGTAATGTAACACAAGAAAATAAACGAACAAGAACAATCAAATAAAATTTAAACAAGAAATTTTTAGGACAAATATACCAATGTTTTTGTTATCCATCTTCGATACCCAAATGTTTGAGTTATATGACAATGGTTAAAATGATTACCCAAGCAAGGATACATACAGGGATTGGATGGAGGACATAGAAGTCCCATAAAAAGCAAACATACATTATGAAACTACCATGAGCAA
Source organism: Taxus wallichiana var. yunnanensis (assembly GCA_018340775.1). Classification (NCBI taxonomy): domain Eukaryota; kingdom Viridiplantae; phylum Streptophyta; class Pinopsida; order Cupressales; family Taxaceae; genus Taxus; species Taxus wallichiana. Next base: position 3,724,613 of record CM031233.1, read on the forward strand.
TGATATATGCCACGAAGACAGACATATATGAAGTAAACAAGATTTTTGATGAAATGATATCATAATATGGTTTGCATGTTATGTGTTAGAATGAACAAACATCGAAGTAAGATGTTTTTTGGTATAGTTTCCAATGTTTAGTGTTTTTGATTTTTTCACATATTTTTGGATTTTGAAATTTTATGCATGTTTAGGATTTGCTAGATTTTGTAAAAAAAAATTGGATTTTTGATGTTATACACATGTTTTGGATTTTTGAGGTTTTTTCGAAATGATGTACGGGAAGAACCAAGCACCAAGATACCCCCAACGAGAGGTGAGAATATAGAAGGGAAAATCTGATCCATAGGGATCCAAAATAACTCTACTTCATCAGATCATCCAGCACCAGAAGGAGAAAATGGAGAAAATGAGGTTCTGTTAGTATTTTAATAGAATCACCACCCGTGTAGAGTGGCGTCATGTAACCGCCGGTCTTCTAAGGCGTCGATCATGTAACCGCTAGTCTTCCGAGTTCTCGGTCCTATAACCACCGGTCTAAGCAGGGCGGAGGTCCTATCACTTTTGATGGAAAAATAAAAGTGAAGCATGAACGGGCGTGGATTTGAATCATCTAACTTTATCCCTTCCCTTCCATGACCTTTCCCATTCTCCAGTACATGGGAGGACATGGGAGAGGATATAAATACTTGGGAGGAGCAAAGGAATGGATCATTGGAAACAAGAGATTTCATGGGAGTAAGTGCAAAAGTATTCTTAGTGATGGAATTGAATTTGTAGAAGTAATGAGGTTGAGAATAGAGAAAAAAATTACTTAGGAGGAAGTGTGAGACATTTTCACATTTCCTTTCCTACTTATTGTAAAAAAAATTATCTTCATATTTGAATTGGCCAATAAAACAAGTGGGAAGAAAGAGCATTTGTCCTTCCCGATTGGTTTTACCTCACACTAGGGGTTTCTGATGAGTGCATTATTTGGCTCACTTATATCATTCCTATGATTAGTAAATTGCCACTTAGATATGATTTTCTAATGCATGAGGATGCTTTGTATAGTTATATCATAGTGAGTTTGATGCATTTTCCTTGCTTTTGTTCATAAAAACTTATTACCGTATAAACTTCCTACTAACTGTCTTTGTGAGGAAAATGTGATGATGTGTGCAGAGAAATGATGAACGTTTGTTGCTGATGTAATTATGAAGTCCGAGTTTGGAGCTGGAATACGGGAGCAGAAGACTTTTTCCACCAGTCGACCTATTAATATGGGACTTGTTTCTAACTGTCCCATAGGAATTTATGAGTTTTAGTTAATATTAATTAGTGGAAGATGTTAGTGCCACCTATTATGGTAAATATTGTAACCGTTTGTGTCTATATTAAGACACCTTCTTAAGAACATGATTAGCTATTATTTTTGGAGATACATTGCAATATATCATCTCGTGGTATTCGTAACTTTCAATTTCATAAGTTGTACACAATATGGAACTAATTTAAATTAATAGAAGTAAACGTCATTTTGAAGATCTAAAGTTGTTGGTAATTCCTTTTTCCCAAGGGAGAGCAAGGGCCCACTCGACCAAGGAGACAAGAGGTTGTTTTATGTTCACATATGCATATGGTTTTCTAATAAGTCTTACTGCAATCCTTATTTCAATATATTTCATGTGATCTTTGGTTGAATGTATTTGTTTTCCTTACCAACACTTTTATCTGGAATATGTGTTTCCTTTTATGCAAAGTCTAGTTAACATGCAATCTTACTTTTACTAAGTTCTAGCTTCAATCATGCAATTACGGTTTCATTTGTTTGAGTATTGTGTGTGTATTTCAATTTCAATTAGAAGTGTATATTTTTAGACTTCCTTTCAGTAAAATAGATGAATTTCATAGATTTACATTAGTTTTCTATAGATTAGTAACCAACACAACATCCCCTAATAGAAGTCCCAACAGAATTGGTTACATAAACCTCCATTACATACTGACCTAGGACATAGCCTTGGTTTATAATGACACTAACAGGAGATCATGTTAGTTAAATGATTGGAGAATACAATGACCCATCATTTTTGGCGTCATTTCTAGGGACACCATAAGCACACTACATTGTTCTTTCACTTCACATGCTATGAGTGTTAATGGAGTTCATATATGCAACCAGTAGATGTCTTGGGCCTTGTTTCAATAACCACATTTGATGCATAGGCCACGGGATGATCAAGGGAGATTTACAACACACAACATTTAACAAATCTCTCTGGATATTTTACACGTAGAAGACACCGTGAGTGACACTACCTCCAATACAACACCTATAATCATTTCTATGCCTTCCGTATCCCGACCAACACTTGGAAACGGGGACCATGGGAACAATGAAGACCGCCCCTCGGTCAGACCTTTACTTACCCCATTGTCTTGGATGAGGATGAGGATGCACCCATGAAACATATCTCACCATCAATCCTCCCTATCTTTTGAGGCATGTCTATGGAAGACCCGATTAGTTCTTGTTTGAATTCAAAGACTTGTGTCGGACATATGACTATAGAATGATAATAAAAACTCAATTTATTTCCTCCCACTCATAAATCTATAACTCACAAAATACTTGCCCGAATCACTTGAAAATTTATAGAGAGCTTGATAACAATTAAACTAACACTAGGAAATTATTTTTGGAATTTTTCAGATAATAGAATACTGCCAGAAAATTACAGCGTGCCCTAAACAAAGCTGGAAAACTTCTAAAATTCATATCTCCTTGAATACAAGTGCAAAAATTATGAAACTTTGGAAATAATATTTATAAATATATAAGATGATATTCCAACCTTCAGATCTGAAAATGGCCAACTGGAAACCCTCCAAATAAAGGCTGCAATCTCCAAAACAAGTCGCCTTTTTGGTAGGTGGTTGAAACCCTTGCAAAATCCTCTGAAAATGATGCCAAACCCTTCCTTTATTGCTGCCGTAAGTCTGATCTGAAAACTCACTGATTATCTTCACCAAACCTCTCAAAAACCCTCAAAACCCTATCTCTGAAACCCCTGAAAATATCTCTGTGAATCAGCCCTGAAAACAGCTCCAAAATGACAAGCTAGGGTAGATCTCTCACTACCGAAGAATGCCCTGCTAGCTAGGGATGGATCTCTCACCACCGAAGCTAGGGTTCCTGTGGGATCTCACTCCACAAGCTGAAGATTTGCAAACAACAGTTGCACATGAAAAGAAATAGTTGAGTATGCATAAAGTATCCTCTCCTTTCTCCCCTCAACTCCTTATATAACCTTTTCCAAGGCAAAAGAACCCTAAAAGGTCCTAGTCACATTTTTCCTTAGGATGGGCCAATAACATAAAGTAACTTAAGTTACTTTTCACCTTTTAAGTCGCCATGGTCCAAAAGTGACCCCCAACGCAAAATTAGAACATAAGTACCATGTGGCCCCTCCCTAACGACAAAACATAACATCTAGCCCCTCCAAAACCACTTATGCACATGTCAATGAAGAATAATAATAAAATGGACTAGATATTCATACCCAATAGCTCCCAGCGTCCATAGCCCCTTGGGTATGACCAAGGCCTGGACTCGAGTTGGCCCCTAGGCCTATGGCGTAGGAAAGGGGACATTACAGTCCTCCCTTCCCAAATTTTGCTTGTCCTCAAGCAAATGCAAATTTGGATGCTGCAATCTGCTCTCCCTCCCAAGTCGCATCCTCAAGTGGCAATCCCTTCCACCTCACCAAATACTCTGTGATCACTCTGCTCCTAAGGCCTCTCTGTCTCTCCTCAATAATGGATTCTGGTTCTAACACCAGCTTCCCCTCCTCATCCAGTGGTGGCAACTCTGTAGATGGTACAATATGTTGTCCAAGGGCCTTCTTAAGGCACGACACATGGAAGACATTATGTATTTTACTGTGCTCCGTAGCTCTAGCTCATATGCAACTGCCCCAACTCGTCGAACTACCCAGTACGGACCATAAAACCGTGGTTTCAATTTCTCTGCACCCTTCTGCTTCAGTGAGGACTGCCTATATGGCTGCAAACGTAGGAATACTAGATCCCCAACCTCAAAAGACCTCTCTATCCTGTGCCGATCTGCATATACCTTCTGTTGATTTTGTGCCTTCTGAAGGTTCTCCCTGAGGGCCTTCAGAACATCTTGGTTCTCCTATAACCAATCTCGAGCTTTGGGAGCTCGGCTATCTGGTAATACCAAATCCACAAATGTCATCGCGTCGTACCCATACAAGGCTCGGAAAGGAGTCATACCTATGCTCATCTGATAGGTGGTATTGTAGCAATACTCACCCATGTGTAACCATCTAATCCATGCCCGCTGATGTCCTGACACATAACTCCGCAAGTAGCCCTCTATCCACTTATTGACTATCTCGTCTGCCCATCTGTCTGTGGGTGGTAGCTAGTGCTAGGAGTCAACTCCGTACCTGCTAGTCTGAAGATCTCCTGCCAAAAGGTGCTCATGAAGATCTTGTCCCTGTCACTGATAATATTTTTAGGCAACCCATGTAGCCTAAAAATACCTGTATAGAAGATCCGGCCACATCCACTGCCTCATGCCCCTTGGGTAGGGAAAAGAAATGAGCATACTTAGTTAATCGATCAACTACAACATAAATGCAGCTATGCCCATGCACCAAGGGAAGTCTGTGATAAAGTCCATCGATATGCTTTCCCATTTCTGTTCGGGAATGGGAAGAGGCTGGAGTAATCCTGCTGGAAAAGAATGCTCGGATTTGGTTTGTTGGCAAACCATACACCCTCTGACATGGTTAAGGACATCGTCCTTCATCCCCTTCCATGCAAATCTCTCCCTGATAAACCTGTATGTTTTGAAATACCCAGGATGCCCAACTAGTGGTGTATCATGTACTGCTCGAAGGATCTTCTCCTTCATCTTGGAACCTGGTACAAGGAAAATCCTATCCTTGTAGAAAATGAGATCATCCACTACTCTGTATCGGTCATCCTGTATAATACCATCCATGATCTCACATGCAAACTGATTTTTGGAATACTCAACAAGTATATGAGCCTTCCAATCCGCTGAAATCTTAGACATAGAACTAAGCATAGAAGTGAGGTAAGGCCTCCTAGATAAAGCATCAACAACAATATTATTCTTACCTTTAGTGTACTCTATGTCGAAGTCATAGGTTTGTACCTTGTTCACCCATCTCTGCTGGTGATCGTTGAGCTCCTTCTGCCCCAAGAAGAACCTCAAACTGTTGTGATCCGTACGAACCACGAATTTTCTGCCCACAAGGTACTGTCTGAATTTGGCCAAAGCATGCATAATGGCCAACATCTCCTTATCGTAAATTGAATACCCTCTCTCCACGGGTTTCAATTTCCGACTCTCATAGGCAATGGGATGCCTATCCTGCATGAGAACTGCCCCAACACCCTCTCCTGATGCATCACACTCTAGAATGAATGGGCGAGAGAAATCTGGTAATGCGAGAATGGGACACGAACTCATCACCTCCTTGAGGTGATCAAAAACCTGTTGTGCTACCTCTGACCAAGCAAAAGCCCCCTTCTTGGTCAAATCGGTCAATGGAGCAGTCAACCGAGAGAAATTCTTCACGAACCTCCTATAGTATGTGCACAAACCCACAAATCCTCTCAAATGTGTCAATGTCCTAGGTGGCGGCCAATCCAAAATTGCCCGTATCTTCTCTCTATCCACCTTCACTACACCCCCACCAATCACATATCCCAAATATAGAAGTTCGGTCATGCCAAACTCACACTTAGAAGCTTTCACATATAGCGAATTAGCTTCTAATATCCCCAATATCTCACCAAGGTGCCTGATATGGTCCTCCCAAGTCCTGTTGTAGACCAAAATATCATCAAAGAAAACCAATACAAACTTCCGCAGGTGGCGGTTGAACACATGGTTCATGCAAGACTGGAAAGTAGCTGGAGCATTAGATAGTCCGAAGGGCATCACCAAGAACTCAAAGTGACCGTAATGGCATCTGAAAGTTGTCTTATGCACATCCTGCTCCTTGACCTTGATCTGATGATATCCAGATCGCAAATCTATTTTTGAAAAATAGATAGCACCATGTAGCTCATCAAGCAACTCATCAATACGTGGTACTGGATACTTGTTCTTTATTGTCTTCTTATTCAAGGCACGGTAGTCTATACACATCCGCATGGTCCCATCCTTCTTCTTCACCAATACCACCAAAGAAGCAAAAGGACTGGAACTCGGTCTAATATGCCCCATATCAATGAGCTCATGGATAGTCTTCTCGATCTCATCCTTAAACCATTTGGGGTGACGGTAAGGAGAAGTAACCACTGGTCTAGCATCCTCGAGCTCAATCACATGCTCAAATCCCCTATCTGGAGGTATGCCTGGAGGTATGTCACTAAAAATTGTACTATGCCTATCCAATAGGCCCTGTATGTCCACATGATACTCATGTTGCCCATCCTCTGACTTCTTGGTCGAAACCAAGCAATGTACTGCCCAATCCACCCCATTGTGCCTGTAAATCCTCTCGATTCTCTTAGTTGTAACAACCCGAGGTGCCTCTGAAGATAAGCCCCTCAAAATCACATTCCTCCCTTCAGACTTGAACTTCAACTCCATAGTCTGAAAGTTAGTCCGAAACTCGCCAAGGGAATGGAGCCACTGTACTCCTAGCACTATGTTGGTCTCTCCAATACCAACAATATAGAAGTCATCAGTAACTGTATAGTTACCCATCGTGATGCTCAATTGGGGTACCCGCCGTGTACACCTCATAGACTCTCCATTAGCTACAACCACGTTGAAGCCCTCAAAGTCCTCTGTCTGTAATCCTCGCCTCTCAACCAATGAGGCATCAATAAAGTTGTGGGTGGCCCCACTATCAATGAGTACCACTACTCGCTGCCCCTGTAAAACTCCCCTAACCCTGAATGCCTTGTACCTCGGGGTACTAGACAAAGTGGCGATAGTCTCCTGGGGAAAGGTCTCGCTATCCTGCTCAACACCTGCACTATCCAATGCCTCATCATCATCCTCCTCCAATCCCTGTGTGTCCAACTCCTCGTCACCATCACTCTCCTCAAAGACCTCTATGAACTGGGCCTTCCCTCTACCCCTGCAATCATGTCCTGGAGTCCAAGGTGTGCGGCAATCGAAACATAGTTTCTTTCGCCTCAACTCATCTCTATCCTCCCTAGATATGAATGGTTTCCTGGCTGCATCTTGCCTAGGTGGAGGTACCTTTGGCTGTGAACCATCGGATCTAGAAGGAAAAACCTTAGACTGTACTCGAGGGGGAAACCTCGACTTAGGAGTAGATAACTCCAAATCATGAGCTCTCCTAATAGCCTCATGTAAAGAAGAGGGCTCAAATGCCTTCACAAACCCAACAAGAGCATCTGTCAACCCTGCTCGTGAATAGTGAAATCAGCCTCATCTCCGTAACATCAGGTACCATGACTGATAACCTCTGAAAATCTGTGATATACTGATCCAGGGAACCGGTCTGTCTCAGATGAGTCAACTCCCTGAAATGCCTGTCAAGGTCCCTCCTATCAAATCTGCCCACTAGCCTCTCGTGTGAACTCGCATAAGTAGTAATGTGTATGTGTCCCTGTGTAATCAATCCATGATGCCACCAATCATGAGCGTCTCCCTCAAGATGTAAGATTGCAAACTTAATTGCATCTTCCTCACGCATAGGATTCAAGTCAAAGTATGTCTTCAACTTCTGAACCCAAGATTGTGCAGTACACTTCTTAGAACCATCGAAGTGTGGAATGGAAATCTGTCCCAATCTCCTCTAAAACTCTGGTGCCTGTGTCTGGTGATCTCTCTTGGGCCTGCTGCCAATCTTCATTTTGCAATATTCCTGGAATGGCATGTGCTCACAAAAGCCATCACTCAAGGTCTGGTATCTTTCCCAACAAGACTCCTCATCTAAAATATCCACTGGCTGCCGTACCTATGAAACTTCCGGATCCTTCACGAAAGAAGGTTCGTGAATCCCCAAAGGCCTGGTAGAAGAATGGGGAGACCGTTGCCCTGAATGTCCATCCTCACCTCTTTGACCATGTTGTCCCATATTGCTATTTTCTCCTCTCTCCGTATGAGCATCAATCCTGCCCTGTGCTAATCTCTCAGTGAGCTGGCTTAAATAGAGATTGGTAGTCTCTTGCTGCTTTACCATTGGTGAACAATTGTTTCATCAGATCCACACCCATCTCATCACTGTCTCTGTCTCTGTCTCCCATCTTTCAATCCCAACAGGCTGGAGAAACAACTGCTCTGATACCACTGAAATATCCCTTGTGGGATACCACTTAGAAAAGCACAAAATACTGACAATTTGCAGCCAAACAAAATTCTGATTTTTGTAGAAAATAAAACTAGGGCAGCGAATAGAAATAAATCTATAACTCACAAAATACTTGCCCGAATCACTTGAAAATTTATAGAGAGCTTGATAACAATTAAACTAACACTAGGAAATTATTTTTGGAATTTTTCAGATAATAGAACACTGCCAGAAAATTACAGCGTGCCCTAAACAGCTGGAAAACTTCTAAAATTCATATCTTCCTGAATACAAGTGCAAAAATTATGAAACTTTGGAAATAACATTTACAAATATATAAGATGATATTCCAACCTTCAGATCTGAAAATGGCCAACTGGAAACCCTCCAAATAAGGGCTGCAATCTCCAAAACAAGTCGCCCTTTTTGGTAGATGGTCAAAACCCCTTTGAAATCCTCTGAAAATGATGCCAAACCCTTCCTTTATTGCTGCCGTAAGTCTGATCTGAAAACTCACTGATTATCTTCACCAAACCTCTCAAAAACCCTCAAAACCCTATCTCTGAAACCCCTGAAAATATCTCTGTGAATCAGCCCTAAAAACAGCTCCAAAATGACAAGCTAGGGTAGATCTCTCACTACCGAAGAATGCCCTGCTAGCTAGGGATGGATCTCTCACCACCGAAGCTAGGGTTCCTGTGGGATCTCACTCCACAAGCTGAAGATTTGCAAACAACAGTTGCACATGAAAAGAAATAGTTGAGTATGCATAAAGTATCCTCTCCTTTCTCCCCTCAACTCCTTATATAACCTTTTCCAAGGCAAAAGAACCCTAAAAGGTCCTAGTCGCATTTTTCCTTAGGATGGGCCAATAACATAAAGTAACTTAAGTTACTTTTCACCTTTTAAGTCGCCATGGTCCAAAAGTGACCCCCAACGCAAAATTAGAACATAAGTACCATGTGGCCCCTCCCTAACGACAAAACATAACATCTAGCCCCTCCAAAACCACTTATGCACATGTCAATGAAGAATAATAATAAAATGGACTAGACATCCAAGTGGCGGCAAAACTCAGTCATATGGTACAATAATGGATGTTGCTTCCCCTCCTCATCCAAGGGCCTTCTTACAAATGTTGTCCAAGGGGTGCATCACATGGAAGACATTATGTATTTTATTGTGCTCTGGTAGCACTAGCTCATATGCAAATGCCTCAACTCATTGGACTACCCGGTATGGACCATAAAACCGTGGTTTCAATTTCTCTGCACCCTTCTACTTTAGTGAGGACTGCCTATATGGTTGCAAACATAGGAATACTAGATCCCCAACCTCAAAAGACCTCTCTATCCTATGCCAATCTGCATATACCTTCTGTTGATTTTGTGCCTTCTGAAGGTTCTCTCTAAGAGCCTTCATAATATCTTGGTTCTCCTGTAACCAATCTTGAGCTTTGGGAGCTTGGCTATCTGGTAATACCAAATCCACAAATGTCATAGCGTCATACCCATACAAGGATCGAAAAGAGTCATACCTATGCTCATCTGATAGGTGGTATTGTAGCAATACTCACCCATGTGTAACCATATAATCCATGCCCGCTGATGTCCTGACACATAACTCCGTAAGTATCCCTCTATCCACTTATTGACTATCTCTGTCTGCCCATTTTTCTGTGGGTGGTAGCTAGTGCTAGGGGTCAACTTCGTACCTACTAGTCTGAATATCTCCTACCAAAAGGTGCTCATGAAGATATTGTCCTCACATCGATAATATTTTTAGGCAACCCATGTAGCCTAAAAATAACTGTATAAAAGATCCGGGCCACATCCACTGCCTCATGTCCCTTGGGTAGGGAAAATAAATGAGCATACTTAGTTAATCAATCAACTACAACATAAATGTAGCTATGCCCATGCACCAAGGGAAGTCCTATGATAAATTCCATCGATATGCTTTCCCACTTCTGTTTAGGAATGGGAAGAGGTTGAAGTAATCCTGCTGGAAAAGAATGCTCAGATTTTGTTTGTTGGAAAACCATACACCCTCTGACATGGTTAAGGACATCGTCCTTCATCCCCTTCCATGCAAATCTCTCCCTGATAAACCTGTATGTTTTGAAATACCCAGGATGCCCAGCTAGTGGTGTATCATGTACTGCTCGAAGGATCTTCTCCTTCATCTTGGACCCTGGTACAAGGAAAATCCTATCCTTGTAGAAAATGAGATCATCCACTACTCTGTATCGGTCATCCTGTATAATACCATCCATGATCTCACATGCAAACTAATTTTTGGAATACTCAACAAGTATATGAGCCTTCCAATCCACTAAAATATCAGACATAGAACTAAGCATAGAAGTGAGGTAAGGCCTCCTAGATAAAACATCAGCAACAATATTATTCTTACCTCTAGTGTACTCTATGTCAAAGTCATAGGTTTGTACCTTGTTCACCCATCTTTGTTGGTGATCGTTGAGCTCCTTCTACCCCAAGAAGAACCTCAAAATGTTATGATCCGTATGAACCATGAATTTGTTGCCCGCAAGGTACTATCTAAATTTGGCCAAAGCATGCATAATGGCCAACATCTCCTTATCGTAAATTGAATACCCTCTCTCCACGGGTTTCAATTTCTGACTCTCATAGGCAATGGGATGCCTATCCTATATGAAAACTACCCCAACACTCTCTCCCGATGCATCACACTCTAGAATGAACGGGTGAGAGAAACTGTAATGCGAGAACAGACACAATCACCTCCTCGAGGTGATCAAAAACATATTGTGTGACCTCTAACCAAGCAAACCCCTTCTTGGTCAAATCAGTCAATGGAGCATTCAAATGAGAGAAATTCTTCATGAACCTCTTATAGTATGTGCATAAACCCACAAACCTCTCAAATGTGTCAATGTCCTAGGTGGCGGCTAATCCAAAATTACCCGTATCTTCTCTCTATCCACCTTCACTACACCTCCACCAATCACATATCCCAAATATAGAAGTTCAGTCATGCCAAACTCACACTTAGAAGCTTTTTCATATAGCAAATTGGCTTCTAATATCCCCAATACCTCACCAAGGATCCTGATATGGTCCTCCTAAGTCTTGTTGTAGACCAAAATATCATCAAAGAAAACCAATACAAACTTCCGCAAGTGGCAGTTGAACACATGGTTCATGCAAGACTGGAAAGTAGCTGGAGCATTAGACAGTCCAAAGGGCATCACCAATAACTCAAAGTGACCGTAATGGCATCTGAAAGCTGTCTTATGCACATCCTACTCCCTGACCTTGATCTGATGATATCCCGATCACAAATCTATTTTTGAAAAATAGATAGCACCATGTAGCTCATCAAGCAACTCATCAATATGTGGTACTGGATACTTGTTCTTTATTGTCTTCTTATTCAAGGCATGGTAATCTATACACATCCGCATGGTCCCATCCTTCTTCTTCACCAATACCACCAAAGCCTTTTATTGACGAGGTTCTAGACAATCTTGTTGGTAAGAAATATTTTTCTTTCTTGGATGGGTTTAGTGGTTATAACCAAACTAGTATTACCCCCGTTGATCAAGATAAAACTACCTTTACTTTCCTGGGGTACATTTTATTATCGAGTCTTACCTTTTGTAATTTTTAATACACTCACCACGTTTCAGAGAGAATTCTTGGCCATCTTTACGAGATCTCACTAACGATTGTGTTAAAGTTTACATGGACGACTTCATTGTCCATGGAACCACTTTTGATGAATCCCAAAATAACCTTGAGAAAGTATTAAGCAAATGTGAGCAACACCAATTATCTCTAAGTCATGAAAAATTTCTGATGATGGTCGATCAGGGAATTGTCTTAGGTCACCATGTTTCTGCCAAATGTATATAGGTTGACCCCAAAAAGATATCAGTCATCACTTAGTTACCTACACCAACTAATTAGACTGACATCAAAAGTTTCCTTGGTCATGCAGGGTATTATTGGCGGTTCATAAAATATTTTAGTAAAATTGTTGCACCTATGTTCTCATTTCTAACAAAAGATTGCATTTTTGAATGGTCCCCTCAGTGCCAGCAGGCATTTGATTCTATCAAAGAGAAGTTGACCACTACCCTAGTCTTACGAGGCCCTGATTGGGGAAAACCTTTCCATATCCACACTGATGCCTCTAATATAGCCATGGGTGTTGTTCTTGGGAAAAAATATGTAGAATATCACATGTATGCCATTTACTTTATCAAGAAGAACCGAATCCTATGGAAAGAAATTACACTACTACGGAAAAGGAATTCTTGGTTGTGGTATACTCCTTAAATAAATTTTGTCATTACATAACCGGGTATAAAATATTTTTTTACACCGACCATTACGCCATTAGATATTTGATGAATAAACTAGTGGTTGGAGATAGGATTATTCAATGGTTACTCTTGTTACTGGGAACTCAATCTTACCATTATTGATAAGCCGGGAAAATATAATGTTGTTCTTAATTTCCTTTCAAGATTGAATGTTTGAGTAATGATGAAGCATTTCAGATCAATTTTCCAACGAACATTTGTTTGCTATATCAACTAAGACTCTATGGTTCACCACTCTTATGTGAATTATTTAACAATAGGAAAGTTTCTTGCCTATTTACTTCATAAGGAGAAAGGGAGACTGGTTAAAATTAGTGCAATGTATAAATGGTGATATGGAATTTTATTCAAATGTTGTCCTAATATGGTTCTTCGCAGTTCATTCGAGAAGATGAAGTACGTGACATATTGAGAGATTGTCATGATGAGCCAGAGGAAAACATTATTTAGTAAAATGAATAATTTACAAAGTCCTTGGAGCAGGGTACTATTGGCCTTCCCTCCACAGGACTGTCAAAAATTATGTATGGGAGTGTGATGCATGCCAACGAATGGGGAAGCCCACACTTTCAATGGAAATTCCTCTTAATCCTCAACTAGTCTTAGGACCATTTGAGTAAAAGGGAATTTATTTCATTGGACCTTTTGATCCCCCGTTTTGGTGCTCAATTTGATCTCACCCCGTTTTTCCTTGAAATTCTTCAGTTTGTGGGCTCTGTCGTCTTTTCTATCTCCCTGTATTGATGCATGAAAACTCTATCCTCCATTTGGTTGTTGTGATCAGTACCTTCCTTTGGTCGAGAATCACTTCAAATCCAGAATTTGTTTTCCGTTCCTTTGTCCATGTGGAAGAATTTGTAACTTAGGCGTAAACTCGAGTTTTTCCCTTCCTTCCATTTTTCCATCGTGATTTGTTTTCCCTACCAATTTTTGTATCAATACCCATGGAAAAGTGGTCCTTTTTATTAGATGTGGCTCAGTAGATCACATTTGGGCCTTATATCATTTCCAAATTCTCTATCCTTAAAGAAAGATTCATTTCCGGGCGTAAATGGTGATTTTCCTACATTTTACGGTTTGACGGGTGTGTTTTCCCCATCAAATTTATATCTCAACATCTATGGAAATGTGGCCCTTTCTGATTGGATGTAGTTCGGTGGGGAAATTTGAAACTCTAAGGCTCGGTTCAACTCAAAACTTGTCCACGTGGAGGGCCAGACTCATTTCAGATCTGCCTCAGGGTCCCACCTTAACAGTTGCATCAAGGGGACGTGGTGAGCCCACACTTGTTCAAGGTCTCCACTTTTGGGGACCATCTCAAAGTTGTGCCAAGGAGACACATGGAGGCTTCTGCCGGCTCCTCTTTATACTTAAAATTTTCAAGCAACTTTCTAAAGGCCTGGGACACATGGAGGGACCACACCTAATTGGGACCGGGCCCCTAAATTTTATTTTGAAGAAGCGCCAGGAGGACACTTGGAGGCTTCCACTCACTCTGCCCTTGCTTGGACTTTTCAACGGCCAAGGAAAACTGTCTCGGACCCTAGACACATGGTGCCTTCCACTGATCCTTCAACTTTTTCAAACAACTCGTTTGCCAAACTGAGACACGTGGTGAGCCCGCACTTGTTTAGGGTCTCTACTTTTGAGGACCATACCAAAGGTGTGCCAAGGCGACACGTGGAGGCTTCCGCTGGCTCCTTTTTTACTGATATTTTTCAAAGGCCAAAAGGCATTTTTCTTGGGCCCAAGGCACGTGGAAGGCCCGCGCTTGTTTAGAAACTTGCCTCTGTACCCCAACTTTGTAGTTGCTCCAAGAAAACACATGGATGACTCTAATCTAAAGTTGAGAAGGGGAAAATTAGACAGTTGATGTGAATTACATCTATTTTTCTGCCATTTTTCTCCAAGACTCCTAGAGATGTGAATATGCATTGTTTTTCATCATTTTTGATGAAATTTCTTGTCATTTTTGTCTGTAAAGTGCCATTAAATGGATTTAGAACTTAATTTTGAGTCCAATGATTGTTAAGGTTGATATTTTGAAGTTGGAAATGCTTGAGCACTTGTGAAAATGTGAATTACTAGAGAAGATGGATGCGGGACAGATTTGCAGAGGAAAGAGACGGAAAAGGATGAAATGATGGAGGTTGCAGGTGTAAAGGATGAAAAAGGTGTTGCCTCAAGGGAAAAAAGGATTTCTGTCAAATCCAGCTATACAAAGCCTCCAGAAAATGATTAAAATGGGGATTTCTTGCATGACAAAATAAAGAGAATGATTAGAAGGATCATCAAAATTTGTGGCATGGCATCCTAGTCATTAGTCGAGGGTCTGGGAAATGTGATCAGTTCATGATTTGTCCAACTGGAAAAATTTTGTTATAAATTTGTTAAATGTCACTTTCAAGATAATTTCGTAACAAGAAAATGTCTCTTGAATATTCTTATTTTGGGGGAATTTGGGATGAGTGAGCAAGTAAAATGTATAAAAGCAAGTAGAATACTCTTGCAAAACATGGGGGTTTAATTATTAAGAGAAATTTTGAGAGAGCCCATCTTCCTGAGAGACTAATCCGAGAAACTTGTTAATTTCTTATGTTTTAGATTTCAATCACGTCAAGTTGGTTATGAGTGTATAACCATTGACAAGCTCTGAGATTGTTCAAAGAAACTTTCCCCTGTTGATGAATCTAATCAATTTCGAATTAATCTATGTCAATCTTGGAGCAATTTGTGTCTACTTTATTTTAGAATGTCTACAAGTAGTTTTTCTTATTCCTATTGCAATCTTGTGTTAAAGTCCCTCGAATCACATAGGATCTCATCCTGTGACAGTTTAGTGGCATTTGCAATTTCATTTCAAGAAGATCCTTCATCCTGCAATGAGATAAACAATTTAAAATCACTTCATTGTCATTTGTTGATAAATATTGTCTGTAAGCCTTCGAGTGTATCTTAGGCATGAGGAACCAGGGGTCTTTGATGTTTTATTGAGTATTTAGCTCAAGTCTTCATGTTAAATTATCGAGATTATTGAAACAGTGTAAATCTGGGCCTCCATTGATGCACACCTTTTGGTTGAAGGAATATTTTAGCTATTCTAAAGCTTTCTGTCATTTAGCTTTCTAATTTTTGTGAAGTCTCTCAAAGATCTGGTATAATCAATTTTATCCTACTTAATCTCCCACCAAAATTACTCAAAAATAATGAATCCATCCTGAACTACCCCTGTTTTCCTTGTGTGTCCACAAATGTATAAATTCTACTTTTTGCTAAAATATGCAGAAGCAATCGGATTCTATAATGTCTTTAGTAACCTTAGCCCTGTCTAGGAAATATCACCATTCTTTAGAAGTGACAACTTGTGAGAGTTAAATTGTGGTGCATTGATCATATTTTCTCAGGGTCCCCTTCAAATTTGTGTAAAGAAGGATACATTCATTCTCCTTCACCGAAAGAAGTTACAAAATGGGTCCTCTCACCTTGGTCGAAAGGCACGACCTAAAGCAATGAAGATAGATCAAATCCTTAATGAACGTGTTATCCATTTCTCCAATTCCCGAGTGATAAAGATTTAGACAAATCCCCTCCTCGGTTACAAAACAATTCATAATAAGATTTGTCTGTCTCTTAGTGTCTTGTTAAATCTTTGATGCTACTCAATTTCCAAGGGAGAATCAATTTGGATACCAACACCAGAATGGCATCATTGCCAAGGACTATTTAAACAAAGGTGCACACACACCGACCCTAGTAATGTTTCTTACATAATCTAAGTGCAAATATGCTATTGAAATGTCATCCTTTGTCTAGATTTGTAAGAATTAAGAAAAGTTAGAAGTTCTATGTGCAATATTTCTAGTTTTTTGCACTAAGTTTACATCATCAAAGTTAAATATGGGTAAAGGAGGGTCAGATCTGTGAAGCTTTGCATGAATTCAACGTTGAAGAAATTTGAAAAATCAATTTTAGTGTATTTGCACAACTAAGGTGAAAATCCTTAGTGGCGACTCTGTGTTGAATGAATTTTTGATAAATGTTAATGTCTTAACCTCTATCAATTGAAATTTATCACTAATATTTACAAAGCTGGAAGGAAGAAGATATTTCTTCATTAAAGACCCTCTTGGAAGGTTATTTCTAGAGTGGGAAAGGAAAATTCTAAAGGAATAAGAATTTGGAAAGTTGTTGAAGATTAGAAATCAAGAAAATAGTTATTAATTGTGGAAACTTATTACCCTGTCATTAAATATTTCCATACTTCCTCAAGTGCTTCTAAATCAGGTAGTCTTTTTGTAGATCTAAATTCTCCAACTGGAGAGGGTCCTTCTTTTGTGTTTGAAAAATTGCATCTCATTCTTTCCCTGTGCTCTCCAAAGCTGATAGGATCTTCTAAGAAAAGGAGTTTTTAGAGAATATTCATTCTGAAGATTGCATTCATGTGCCCCACAGACCCCTCACTCCCCATCATTTTGTTTCTCCTATAAGATCACCTCCCAAAATAATATGGCCCAGCCCCCACCAAGACCTCCATTTGTTGTGAACACTTTTGGTCCTATAGATTTCAGAGGTATGGATGGATATCCAAATGTTGTGCGCCAAGATGTTAGGAGTAGATTGCCTAAATTTCAAGGAAATAATGCTATTACTGGTGATCAGCACTTAAATCTTTTTATCAATATGATGGAAGAATTTGAGATTCAATTTGAGGATGTGTACATAAAGTTGTTTATTCATACTCTAGAGGAAGATGCATGGGACTGGTATAAATATTTGCCAGATAACTCCATTGATTCATGGATAGAAATGAAGAATGCTTTTAGATTGCAGTATGGAGATAAAACAAACCCTAGGTTTCTTTTATTAGAATTTGAAAATATAAAAAGAATCCTAATGATTTTGTTCATGACTTCAATACAAGGTTCAATAAGACCCTAAATAGGCTACTGTGATCTTGAGGCCAAGTGATGTTTCTTGTTTAATAAAATACTCTGATGCTTTTGATAAGAAAGTTACCTATTATTTAAGAGACAAGAACCCAGCAACATTGAGGTAGGCCTTCACCATGGCTTTGAGGAATACATATCCATTTGCCACTATACCTATTGAGGTCAGCCTTGTACAGTTGTATGGTGAAAATAAGATGCTACATCTCATTGAGGATCCCAATAATGCTTCCTATGAAGTGTTATACACTGACACTGATGCTAGATAACTTTGTTGGATTTTTGATGGTAAAGAGCACAAAATTGATCAATGCAAGTCTCTTAATCAAGTAGGTTCTCCTTGGACTTTGTTGTTTGATGGGGCTTGCTCTAAATTTGGAAATGGTGTTGGTATTGTTATGATATCTCTAGGCTAGGAAGAGTTTGTTTTCTCTTTTAAACTCAACTTTGAGTGCACTAACAATATTGCTGAATATGAAGCACTATTATTGGGTCTAAGAATTACTTGGAAATATGGTATTAGAGACATCATTTTTAAAGGAGATTCAAATCTAATTTTCAAACAGTTTAGAAAATTATATGCAACAAAAAATCAGAGAATGAAGCAGTATAAGCATGCAGTATGGGATTTCATTGAGATATTTAAATCCTTCAACATAATACATCACGATAGGAAGTACAATACTCTAGCAGACAAATTGGTGTATTGGGATCCAGATTTGAAAATCATACCGCATCCCCTATTGTGAGTATAATATTGAGGTATTGACTAGCCCATCTATTCGACAATGTTAAACACGGAAAGTATTCAAAGATGACGCCTTGAGATGTAAAGGTTTTTTTAGAACCAAGGAAAATTTGATGATCAACATATAGATTGGGAGCCAATGGTTTGTGCGTCTGATGGAAAGGAGACTCTATTTGGCAAATACATCATTTAGTTGAAGACTAATACTATCCCCAGAGGTTTGGTGGCACTTAAATCAAACTTTGATAATGTTGATTGCATTTTCAATAGACACATGTTGGCCTCGAGGGATGTTGAAGAGCACAACCTGGGCATGAAGGATAAACCACGTAAGATTTGGTTAGGTAGAAATCTAAGCAAGGAAGAAAATCATTTGTATGTCCAATTATTGAAGAAATACCAAGACTACTTAGCATGGTCTTATTCTGAACTGAAATCATACAAAGAGGATATTTTCCAACATGAAATTCCCTTAGAAGCTTCTGCCAAGCCGTTTAGGCAGAAATAGAGGCCAATCAATCCACTCCTTTCCTTGAAGATGCAAGAAGAATTGAAAAAATTGAGGGATGGAGAAATCTTGTAGCCCATGAAAATACTCATCATGGGTTGTAAACTTGGTACTGTCGGAGTAAAGAAGAACAGAGATATAAGGTTGTGTGTGGACTTTAGAAACTTGAATAAAGCATCAATGAAGGATAACTACCCTCTGCCAAATATGGAAAATATGCTACAATTGGTTACCGGTTTGGAATTGTTATCCACTTTGGATGGTTTTTCTGGATATAACTAGATAGTTGTGAAGGAATCAAAGTGAATCAAGACTACCTTTACCACTCCTTGGGGAACATATGTATATGTCGAATGCCTTTTGGTCTAATGAATGTTGGAGCCACTTTCCAAAGAGTAATGGATGTAGCTTTTTTGGCTATATTAATAATTTCATTCTTTGTATATCAAGATGATGTGACTATTTTCTCCGAGAAAAAGTAGTGACCACCGCAACACTTTGAAAAAAATGTTGTTAAGATGCAAGGAGTATGGTATTTACTTTTTCGCTCGGAATGTTTCGCACGAGAATAGAGTTGCTTCTATCCTTTTATTCCTTTTAAAGCAGATGAGGTTAGGGTTAGGAGGAATACTGTTGAATGTCGAGATGGTGTGCGCGTACCGTAGAGAAAGATCGGGTGATCATGCGGAGAACTCCTTTTGTCTTGGAAGGACTACTGCAAATAAGAACACAAGACCACAAGATTTTGATTAAACAACAAATGAGGAAAGCGCCTTGGGCCGGAAATATAAAACTTCCTTTCGAAGGTGGTCGGTTCCCTCGCTAATATGAATTAACACCAAAGACTTGCAAAATATCAATTAAATTGTTTCGTTAAACTGGGTAGGGGAAAAAGGCTGGTTTTCTGGTTTTTGATCGAGGAACCGATGCCGATTCGATAACCGATTGCGATTTGCGATAACCGATGTCGGTTCATCGATAACCGATGTCGATTCTCGATAACCGATACCGGTGGGTTCTACGATCTTCTTGGTAGCTATGGTGTTTGTAATGGTTGGTTTTGGATGGTATTAGGAAATGGGATGATTAGAAGCAAAAGAATGACAGATTAGATGCAATGGCACGTTGGGTAGTGGATTGAACGGATTTAGGAGGACCGAGATTCAAGAAGCATAAGAAATGTTATAACAAAAGGACATGCAAGATGTGACTTCTTGGTTTTGATCGAGATGCAAGTTGATCTCCTTGGTTGTAAACATACGGTTTCTTTACTCGTCTCTGCTGTCAGTGAAGATCGGACTCTGTTCCTCGCTTGCAATGCTCTCTGTTGATCCAAAATCCTTTGACTAATCTCCAAAATGAAATTCCGATCCGTTGTTTTGGTTTGGGAGCCCATTTGAGGAACCGATGGCGGTTGCGTAACCGACGGCGGTCGAGTAGAACCAGCATCGGTAAGGAAAAAGTAGGCTATTTTTAGTAAAATAGCCCGCCTTCCCGCTTTCTCCCAGAGAGATCGGTTGCGGGCTTGGTCAAGTGGCTAGAAGGTCGGCTTTGGGGTGCGAGTAAGGAGGCATTAGTTATGGATGTGAGTCTAGACCAAGTCACAGGTCTTAATTAGGTTAGTTTAGGGTTAGGGCTAGGTCATGATGAGGTGGCAAAGTGAGGTGGCGGGTAAGGTGATGTGGATTTATCAATTACAAGGTAATTAATAAATAATTGTGTAAAGTTTAGGTAATGAGGTTAGATTGCGAGATGAGATGCGGGTCACAAGGGGTCGTAAGACACAAATTTGGTGTCTACATTAGCCCCTTATTGTCGTGTAGCTTGTTCTGTAAAGCTGCGCGGACAATAATATGAAGTGGTTTCTCATGTTAAGGATATAGGTAATCCCCCTCAAATCTATCACAGATTGAGTGAACGGGAAATCAGGGATAGGGTTGATAAAGGGTATATGTTGTAGAGAGGATGGTAAGGTGGTGGGGTAGGTCCAAGGAAGCAGACGCATGTTGAAATGCAATAGTACGACGAGGGTACATGATTTGACAAGCAAACCAGCAATGTGTAGGCAAAGGTCGATAGTTTATCCAAACAAGGGTGATATAATCCTGGTATCCAAGGCATAGGAAGTAGCTCCAGGGGGTATATAACAGGTGAGGTACAGGAACGTTTAGGCATGTTTGGCAGTACCAAATGGTTGGTTTGGTTGAGATAAACGTCACGGTCTAGGTCTAGGCAAAGTTGGTCGACAGATCAAGTCAAGGACCCTAATCATGCTAAAACACGAACAGGTGAGCTCGATTGAACACAAGGTACATGATGGATGGATAAAATAAAACGTTGATTGTGGGTATGGTATTGAAGTGATACGGCCTTGGGTCAGGCCAAGTGGTTGGGCGGTGGCCCTGGGTCAGGTTAGATGGGTAGGTTGAGGCCTTGGGTCGGGCAAATAGGTAGGGCGAGGCCTTGGGTCGGGCCAATTGGTTAGGGCGAGGCCTTGGGTCGGGCCAATTGGTAGGTTGAGGCCTTAGGTCGGGCCGAATGGTAGGTTGAGGCCTTGGGTCGGGCCAATTGGTAGGTTGAGGCCTTAGGTCGGGCCGAATGGTAGGTTGAGGCCTTAGGTCGGGCCGAATGGTAGGTTGAGGCCTTAGGTCGGGCCGAATGGTAGGTTGAGGCCTTGGGTCGGGCCAAATAGGTAGGGCGAGGCCTTGGGTCGGGCCAATTGGTAGGTTGAGGCCTTGGGTCGGGCCAATTGGTAGGTTGAGGCCTTAGGTCGGGCCGAATGGTAGGTTGAGGCCTTGGGTCGGGCCAATTGGTAGGTTGAGGCCTTAGGTCGGGCCGAATGGTAGGTTGAGGCCGTAGGTCAGGCTGGACAAGTGAACAAATGTTGTGCAGCAAAGGTGGATAGAGGCGATATTGGTGAAAAAGAGGCAAGGAGTAAATAAGGGCAAAGAATGGGGTGAAAGTTGGGTAGAGAACCGATGTCGATTCTGCATGACCGATATCGGTTAAGGGACCGATACCGGTTCCTTAGGGCAAAATGAAACCGATATCGGTGAAAGCCGAAAAACCTATAAAAAGAAAAATACGGCTTGTCATTGTCACTTTTGTTATTTGCAATCCAAATCGACTTGTCTGACGTGGAGACTTGGGATTAGAGGCTGGATTGAGTGAGGTGGAGCTATTGTATTGGCGGAGAGAGTTGATAGTGGGCCCGATTGAGGAGGAGGCAGCAGGTGATTGGCCAGGGACCCAGTAGATCAGGATTGGAGCCATGGCACAGGCAGGAGGAGCTGGAGGGGCTGGACCAGCTGGACCGCCACCACCCATCCCACCACGACGACGTGTCGTCGTACCGGTAGGTTCTAAACTCGTGATTTTATGCATTGAAATGGTTATTAGGCTAAATGGGGGGGTTTGGGTAGGAATTTGTATTTTGTAGGAAATAATGAGTAAATGGAGGTAATTTGAAAAACGGAGAGGATAGATAGGTAAAATAGGGTAATGCGGCTAGGTGGGTAAAATTGGAGGGTGTTTGGGTGGGTAAATGGGTAGAAATAGGAAAAAATGGGTTTTGGGGGCCGCATGGGTTCGGCTCGGAAAAAAAGATGACCGATGCCGATGTCGGTCGCTAAGCGACCGGCATCGGTCGCAAATTTGCAGGGTTTGGTTGAATTGGGAGGGACCGGCGTCGGTCACGTATGCTCGGTATGGGTTCGGTGGCGTTGGGTGGTGGGTTAGGTGGTTTGGGTGGTTTGTGGTGGGTTAGTGTGTTTAGGGTTTAGGATGGGTTTGGGTGGTTTGTGGTGGGTTAGTGTGTGGTTGGCCGTGTGAGTGGGTTAGGTGTGGGTTTTGGGTTGGGTTGTGGGTTTTGGTGGTTGTTTAGGGGGTAGAAAGTCGGGGTGTGGTCGGGGGGATACAAAAAGGGGTTTAGATGGTAAAGTAGATGTTATAATAAAGAGTAGGTCTAAGAATGTGGGTTGGTTTTGCAGGCACGTCAGCAGTTGACGATGCGTGATAGGATGCCTCCACTATTGAGTCGGATGAGGCCACACGTATCTGCGGTGCATTGGGCCATCATGCGTGAGGTGGGACTCGGCGGGGTCCAGAGGTACAGAGCGATAGAGAGGGATCACAGCCTGATGGTCGCCCTCATCGAGAGATGGGATCCGGCGGCCAATGTGTTCCATCTTCCGACCGGGGAGATGACCGTCACATTAGAGGATGTGTATCGCATCCTGCGGCTACCGATCGAGGGAGAGGCAGTCTTCCAGGTAGATTCAGAGACTGCCATGGACAGCATACTGCAGGTTTTTGGGGATGCAGCCGCGCTTCTTACGTATCATAGCGCGAGCATTGGATATGGTGACATGTACCGCGCACACAGACATGAGACACGGCTTGCCGTGTTGATGATGATAGGGATCACCTGCTTCGCCCTCCCGGATTCAGAGGGAGGCCGCTTCCCACGAGCATTGATGGGGGTGCTGCTGGAGATGGTGGAGGAGCACACCTGTTTCGCATGGGCACCAGTGTATCTGGTGCAATTATACAGGGAGTTATGGGGCTATCGCCGGAGGAGGCGATTTGGTATTTGTTCTACATTTTTGTTGCACTATTGGGCATACGAGCACATCGTATGCATCAGGCCAGTAGGGCTACCCCAGCAGCCAGGGCCACAGGTCGTATACCGATATGGCTTTCAGAGGTGGTTGGGGGTCGTGGGCCAGCCACGAGCAGTTGTTGCAGGTCGGGATGTGGTCTATTATAGACACTTGCTAGAGGGCCTTACAGCAGTAGACATTGTATGGAGACCTACAGAGGTCACCAGCCTGGCAGAGGAGCCGCGACAGTGCGCTGATCCAAGATATACATTACGGATAGCGGGACGGAGGACGGTAGAGTACGAGCGGATACCCCTAGAGAGAAGTGCACGCGAGCAGAGATGGGGCTACGACAGGACGAGCCACCTCCCCTCCCTCAGTACAGGAGGGATGATGTAGAGGCCCCACTGCCAGCGCCACAGCCTTTGGATCCAGACTGGGTAGCGGAGAGACCAGCAGGTGAGGGTGTGGATGATGCCAGTGCAGGGAGCATACGAGGTGTGGTGGGCAAGAGAGAAAGCGGCGAGGATAGATCTGCTGCTGCGGCTGGAGACTTAGGCTGCAGTTATAGGAGAGAGGGATCAGCTCAGGGGTCAGGTGTAGCTCTTACAGGGCGGCTAGGCTGCTACAAGCAGCACGAATAGGGGCCTTACGGGGGCAGGCGGTAGCCGAGGCTCGAGCACGAGCACGAGTAGCACCACCAAGACCACGGCCACAGTGCAGTAGTACGAGCAGGGCAAAGGCACCACCACCAGCACCACAGCCACGAGTGCAGTACAGCACGGAGTAGCACCACCACCAAAGCACCACGGCCCACAGTGCAGTACAGGCATAAAGCAGCACCACCGCGGCCATAGAGTGAGTGTGAGCTACGAGCTCGGGGTATTGGTGTTAGGTGCCAGGGGACCAGCCCCAGCTCCTTCAGTGGCGCGAGATCGCTATATGGAGGTTAGAGCAGAGGCCCGATATTATCAGGATATTCTTGATAGTACCGGAGTCGAGTATCAGGCGTATGCAGCGCATAGGGCAGAGACCTCGCACAGCCAGAGATCTCAGGGAGGGGCAGCCACAGCTGGCGTGTCCGTGACGGGCAGGAGGCGAGAGGCACCACAGGGACCAGCGGGGAGAGGTGCCGAGGGCGGTGGGGAGAGCTGATAGATCCCCGACATGGTTTTGTATAGGGACACGGGCACCGGTCTGCGAACCGGTTGTATTGATAGAGGCCTGCGTGCCGACACTTATTCATTGTATTGATTCATTTATTTATTATATACCGGCCTGCGAGCCGAGTACGGGTTGTACATTTGATACCGGCCTGCGAGCCGAGTATATTTTTGATATGAGAGACCGGCCTGCGAGCCGAGTCGAGATTTTTGGTAGGTATTGCGGCCTGCGTGCCGGCTTTGGTATATTATGAGATCACAGAGGCCCCGATGTAGGGCACATTGTATTTTTGAAAACTGGTATATATATATATATATAGATGATGTTTTGATCCATATGTAGTGTTCAAAAATGTGTTTAAATATTTTGTTAATGGTTTGGTAATATATAATGTATGATAAGTTTAGTGGGCATGTTGATAGATGGATGATGTTGATGGTTTTGTTTTTTTTTGTACGTATATATGAATGATATGTGATGTGATGAATTGTTGGTTTTGTGACATTGTGATATATGTAACTGATGAGTTGGATCCAAATGATGTAGAGATTGATAGTTTCTTGAAATTCGTAGTTGATGGTTGTGTATTTGTTATAAAATAAATGATGTTTAATGAAATTGTAATGATATGATGTGTGGTGGATGAACAAATGTGGTAAATGGTGTGGTTATGCAGGAAAAGAGGCGGGCGCGACAAAAATTTATGAAAGAATGAAGAAAAGAACCCTGTTTCAAAAAGGCAGGTGTGTAACCGGTATCGGTTAGGTAACCGATGTCGGTAGTTATATGACCGATATCGGTTATATGACCGATACCGGTTATTTAGGTATGAGCTTTTCTAAAAATAGAAAAGCTAGGGTGGCAACTTGAGTTTTAATTTTAGAGCCATGCAAGAGGTTAAATACGCGAACGCGATGCTTTTTGACGACTGAGACAGGTATTTGCATGAGAGATTTGGGTGAGAAGGAGAAAAGAGACAAGGAAAGTGAATGTGATCCGAGATTCAGAAGGCAGAAAGACAAAGTTGAAAAGGGTGGTGATCATGGCAGAACGAGGAGAAGCATCCAGCAGGCAAGGACAGGAGGGAAGACAAGGGCCACCTCAAGCTGCTGCAACCCAAGAGGTATCATTTTGTTTGTGATTTAACTCTTTGCGTGTTTTGGGAATAAAGTGGGAAAGAATAAGGAAGTAGATATGAGAAAGGCAACATGATAGAAGTTGGGGTATAGATGAGGTGAGTGTTATGGGGTAGGTAATTCGGGGTTGTTGGTATGTCTGTGTATATAGAAAGGAAGAAACGATCAATTTATTGTCGTAGGTGGTTGTTTTAGGCAAGATGTATGTAATTGACAGTGACCGGTAGCGGTTAGGGAGAACCGGTATCGGTTACTCAACCGATATCGGTTATGTATAACCGATACCGGTTACTGGAGGAATTTCCAGAATGTTTGAAAAAACCCTGACGGATTGAATGGTTGTTTGTTGTTTTGGTGTATAGCGAGAGGCGGGATTGAGGATGAATGATAGTGTGTCGGGTTGCTGTGCTGTTATCACGAATCCGAAAGCGGATGTAACACTAGTGAATGGACATTGATAAATCATTTGGGGTTAAGTGGAATCCGCTTATTATTCACGAATCACACGTAATCATGCTATGTTGCGAGGCATTGATTGAGAGATGGAATCCAGAGACAAATACCTTTATCACTGCCAACAGGAGATGAGCAGTAACATTGGAAGATGTGTCTCGATTTTGAGACTCCTATTACAGGAGAACAGTATATCGAGGCACTACCTAGCGCGGCACGGGAGCGATAACTTGTGATATTTGGTCCATACGCACGAGATTTGACACAGCGAGGTTTATCTTTTACATATGGGGTAATGTATGCAGCACACCCTAAGGAGACAAGGTTAGCAGTGATATTAATGATAGCGGTAGGGTATTATGCGTTCGAGAGGCGGAAGGAGAAGATTTCAAAGGCATTGATGTGTGTTATTTGGGAGATGATAGAAAGGAACGTGACTTTTGCATGGGCACCTGCATATTTGGCGGAGCTATACAGGGGTTTATGGGCTTGTAGGCGAAATCACGAGGATGGCCTTGGATAGTTCATACTTATTACACTTTGTTGGGCCTATGAGCACATTGTTTGTGTGCGACAATAGGCCGACCCATCCATCCGGGAGAAACCGGAGTGCGAGAGGTTGGGATTCGGACGATAGGTCGGAGACAAAACAAGAGGCCGAGATCCCGAGCCGTGGACGGGTGATATTGAGTATTACAGCGAGTATGGGAGAGAGTAGCGGTTGCGGATATCTCATTGGAGGCCATACGGAAACTATATGGTAATGAGAGAACATAGGCGAGGAGTTGAGGGTGTAGAGCGATTGAGGTGGATCGCGAGGCACGAAGCCGGGTGAGTATGAGAGGATTCTTATAGATCGCGTGCGCGACAATTTGGATTTGTGCGGGATATACCCCGGCTTATAGACCATATATGAGGATCGGCGCCGAGGCAAAGCATTCTCACCTCCCGGCCAACACCTCGAGAAGGGCTGAAGAGGTAGCGGCCGATCGCGAGGTAATGGATGCGGGAGCAGCGAGAGGCCTATAGATTATGGTGGTAGTAGAAGCTGCGAGGTGTATGTGAGTGCCACGACATAGCGGTGATTACAGCGAGAGAGGGATGCGTAGCGTTTGGTTCGGCAGCTCAAACGCAGTGAATGAGACAAGAGGATTGTTAGTGGTTGCGAAGTCACGGGCGGGAGACCCAGAGGTGGAGTCCTCCATGCGAGAGGCGTATTCATATGTTACGAGGAGAGATTGGAGATCGGTGGCGGTACCAATAGCCGTGGTACCTTTGAGGACAGAGAGGCCCGGCGAGAGGGGTCGACGATCACGATCATCACCTAGTTCGGGATGAGGCGTGAGGGTCTGAGTAAATGTTAGCAAGGTATAAGAATAAATAAGGATGCCGACCTGCGTGTCGATGATAGAGAAGATGTATTTGTTTAACATCTAAATAAAGCTGAATATGTATGTTGATTTGAGTTACGATAAAAATAAGAATGTTTGTGTTTTGATTTTCGGTGTTTTGAAAAAGGATAAAGAGGAATGTGATTAAATAGAAATACACAGAAATATTTATTATACCACACATGATAGATTATGGTAGGGGATGGTCGAGCTAACCTTGGGAGACCCCATGTCTCGAAGTCTTTGCCTACATAGCCCATTGCATAAAGCAAGGAGGGGCCTCGGGCCGATGTAGTTCTCCCTTAGGACCGGGGAGAGGTGAATTCGGGCGATTTGGGTATGGTTAGGCAATTTGTTGGTTGATAAGAATTTGATGTTGATAGGGTAATGTTGTTGGTGTTGGTAAGGTATGGGCGATGTTGATGTAGGTATAGGTAAAGCGAAAGTTAGCTTACCCAAATAGTAGGGAACCGTATCCTGATTAAGGTCAACACACAATCCTAGAGTCGAGCAAAAGAGGCAAAAGTGTCCCGTAGTTGAGAAGAGCTAAACAAACCACATATTAACATAGGATGAGCTTGAATCCCTAGGTACCTTGCATAGGCGAGAAGTCGATAGGTGAAAAGAGTTGTATAATCACAATATATCGGATATACGTCACGTCCCTTGAGTTTTGTTGCTTTGACAAAGGGTGAGGTGAGGTGGTTGATATAGGCGGGGGTGCTGAGAGCTTGTTACAAGGTGATTATTCTGACGAAAGAGAAACTACCCTAAATAGACAAGTCCATGACTCAAAAGTGCTTTTGAATGCGGCTTCTTTTTTTTTTGAATATAGACTGATCGATGCGGGAATTCTACTGAGGATATGTATTGTGTTACTCTTGAGGTCTTCACGAAGCTGATCAATGCGAGAAGCTTCGATAAAAGCGGCGTGTATATGCATTTGTCCTTCGAGGAAGCGATCTATTTATAGTATCGAATATGATTGTAATGCATATTTGTCCTTCGAGGAGCGATCTATATATAATAGCAGCAATAGTTCGGCATATAGCTGTCCTTCGAGGGAGCAGTCTATATTTAATTTAGATGACTAGATGTTCATTTGGCGTGAAGCATCTAGTTTAGTAGGAAGTTTGACTCAAGAAAATCCCATAAGAATACGGCTTATTTTAATATTTTGAAGTCATGGACTAGACTAAAAAGGGGAAGGCTTCATCAAGGGGAGGTGAGGATCAAACTATGTGAGCTTGATTGTTATTATGAGGTGTAGGAAACAGAGTGCATGTAGTGGTAAGTGAGCTCAAGGGACGAGCGGAAGGTAGATAAGAAGTGATATAACACTAATTTCAACAGTAGAATGGTCGAAGATGCAAGGCATTAAGGGGTTCAGGCTCAGGTTTACCATTAAGCGAAGCTAAACGATAAGTACCAGATCCATAGGTATGAGTGATTATATAAGGCCCAATCAATTGGGAGCAAATTTTCAACGTTTGCTCTTTTCTAGTTTGGTTACATGTTGATTCTCTTTGAGAACAAGATCACCAACCTTAAAGATGTACGCTCATGAAGTCGCTTATCATAAGCACGTTTAATGCGTTTTTGATAGATTTGAAGGTGATCAAGAGTGTAAGACGGCGTTCGTCAAGAAGCTCTAATTGGGCTAACCGCTCTTGGCGGAAATCATCGTTGGTGAGAATATCACGAAGAGATATTCTAGGGAGGGTATTTGTATTTCGAGAGGCAAAACGGCCTCGGTACCGTATACCAAAGAAAAAGGTGTGGCATTAGTAGAGTACGAATGCTAGTCACGATAAGCCCAAAGGGCAAAGGGAATGTGATCGTGCCGATTTCTTCCGGATTCATTGACAACTTTCATGAGGATTTTGGTTAGTGTTTTATTAGAGGACTCGGCTTGCCCATTGGCTTGTGGATAGTAAGGTGATGAGAAACTAAGTTTGAGATTTTTGGGTGGGGGCATTTCTAGGATAGCTTTGACTTTAGATGGATCGACCGATTTTCCAGATGCCACGCAAAGAGACGATAAAGCCAAGAATTTTTCCCAAAAGAACACCAAAGACACATTTCTTCGGTTGAAGGCGGACAGAATATTGTAACAGGCGATCAAAAATAATGGTTAAAACATCGAGATGTTCACTACGATGTTTAGACTTGCCGAGAAGATCGTCGACATAGTCTTCAAGGATAGTGTGCATAATGTCATGAAAAATGTAGGTCATAGCCCGCTGATAGGTAGCACCAGCATTCTTAAGGCCAAATGGCATGACACGATAACAGAAGGTTCCCCAAGGAGTTATGAAGGCAGTTTTGTGTTGATCGGCAGGGGCAACCAAAATTTGGTTGTATCCTGAAAAGCCATCCATGAGAGAGAGCATCTCATGACCTGCAGTTAGATCAACAAGTTGGTCAATGCTAGGTAAGGGGAAGTCATCCTTAGGGCAAGCGAGGTTAAGATCCCAGAAATCTGTGCATATCCGAAGTCCCCCTGTCGCTTTAGTGACAGGTACGATGTTAGAAATCCATTGAGGATAGTCAATAGGCAAGATGAAGGAAACAGAAAGGAGTCGTTGGAGCTCCTCTTTGACCAAGAGAGCAATGCGTGGATGCATTTTTCTCAATTTCTGTTTGGTGGTTTGGAATCGGGGTTTAGGGTGATGTTATGGACGGCGATGGTAGGATCAATTCTGGCATGTCGGCGTAAGACCATGCGAAAGCTTGGTTGCGAAGCACGGAGAAAGGTAGTAAAGGCGCATTACGATGTGTTAAGAGATTGTCCAATCTTCACAATGTGAGGATCCTCCTCTGTGTGGATATTGATTTCTATGGTAGATTCGTTCGGCATAGTTTGGGTTTGAGATGGTAAGGCTCGTTGAATATAAGAATCATCCGCGCGAGGTAAGTGAGGATGGAGTCGTCATCGGCATTCAACAACATTAATCAAAGGTGAATCCTCTTGATCATGTGCGGATAAAGAAGGGGCAAAGAAGATGGGTCGTCATTATCGCGTTGATAAGTGAGAGGACCTATGAAGATAGCATTTATGAAAAAAAAAAGTTAGGAGGGATGGATTCAGGGTCTATAGATTCTGCGGGTGATGATGGCAAAGTGGGTGATGATGGTTTGGTAGGGGCGACGTCTTCTTCTTCGGAGATACGGTGTGGGAGGTGTCTCTGTGTGTAGGTGTTTCGGGAAAACCGAGACCACTGCGATCATTATGTTTACGGGTAGTCACGGGAATGAGTGTATGTCGGCCTTGTTCGTAAAGGCCAAAACCAAAGCCTTTCCACGCACAGCGAGTCAAGAAGGTGAGGGCGAAACGACGATTTGTCAAGTATTGAAAATCGGATTGGAAAGGAACCACACCAAGAGGAGGTTCAGGGGTAATGGAGGATGCGTCAACACCCCCATACGTTAGGTTAGTGCGGTGATGGGGTGGTACGTAAGAGATTATCTCCCCACACGACGGTCGTAGGTGGGATGTGCATGTAATTGTCCGTACTCTGCGGGGTAGGGAAAGAACTAAAGTTATATAGGCGGTACTCCCCAGCGTAAGGGCGAAAAACATCTACTAAGGGTGGAGGTTGGAATGTTAGGCTGCGGGAAGGGAAGTGGTTTTGCGATGGTGGTTTCATCAATTGAAGGCGTAGGCGCGGTTGAGGTGGATGGTTGAGGTACATTTGAGGAGGATGGTTGGGTTGAATGTATGGGTGTCTGATTGGTATAAGCACATCGTTAGGGCGGTATAACATATTGCGAGGTTTTAAAGGGGGAGGGTCAGCTTTACGGTGTAATACTTCCCCTCGCACTCAAATTTTATGCATCTATGTAATGTTGAGGAACGCATCCCATGGCTCGGATCAAGGATGACCCAGTGCAATATATTATATTGGAACTCTCCCTCAAGGACATAGAAGAGTTCGGGTAAAGTACGTGGTCCTACGCGAATGTTGAGGATCACGGTGCCTAAGGTAGAAGTAATAGCGTCATTGAATGACCGCAACATGATGGGGTTGGCACACATGCAACTAGAAGGGATGTTCATCTATTGGAAGGCTTTTGAAGAGATGATGTTTAGGCTAGCGCCCCCGTCAATCATAACCCGACGTACTCGAATGTCCCGGACGTAAGCGGAGATGAAAAGGGTAGGGTCGGGATCTTCTGTACCAAAGTCGACAATTTCATCTTCAGAGAAACTGCAGCAGCTTGTTGTACAGAGACAGAAGTGGTTGGGGTAGTGGGTTGTTTGGTGAGAGAAGCAACGTGATTGGATGTTAGAATGGAGGCGACAGGCAAGGTTTCATTAGGTAAAACCTCTATCCCTTGAAGGATCTCAACGAGAGCTTGTCGATGAGATTGAAGTCGAATGAGATCATACGAGTGTCATTTTACGGGCGATTGGTGAAGGCTGTTTAATCATATTTCGGTGGGCAATGCCATTAGAGGCAGGATAGGCGGGTCGCGAATGACCACTTTAGGTGGTGGTGCAATTGGGATGTTTGACGGAGAAAGAGATGCCGTAGGTGTGTTTTCTTTTGCTTTCCCATTGTTTTTCGACCTCGAGTAAGCGACACTAATCATATTAATCTCGTAGACTGAGATAAGGAAGATGGTTTGGATAACTCATGGTCTTCAAGAGGTGGGGTTGTAATAATGATAGATCTTGGTGGGCGGGGACAGATGGTATAGGAGAGGGAATGGAAACTAAAGGTCTCTCCCTTCGTAAGTTGTCTTTCTTAATCTTTCTATCCGGGAGAGGTGTGGCGAAGGATGGTTTTAGAGCTTTGCATCCCTCCACATCATGTCTGGTGTGCGGTGATAGCGCAGATTTTAGACTCATCGTAACCCATAGGTCGGGGTTTAGACGGGTCATAAGGTCTAAGTGGAGGTAGGGAAATGGTCGCATTCTCCACCAACATAGCAAGGATTTTGGCGTAAGATCCTTTGAGTGGGTCAAAATCGAGAAGAGGATGAGGGTATTGATTGTGTGGGTTTTGGTAATGTTTGGGCATGATTGGTTCGCATGGGTGGTGGTTTAGCAAAGGGTGTTGATACATGGTTTTTACTAAACGTGATTTCTTTGGCGCGAAGCTATGTTGGATGATGAGTCGCAGATGGCGTGGTATCGAGAAAACAACCACGGGAAATAGGAGTGGACCGAAAACAAATCTTTTGATGATGGAATTTTTTAGGGTTGATAGGTGGACGGGATACGCGGAGTAGCGGTGTTCTTATACCCTGGAATTTCGTATAGGTGCGGAAGGCGTAGGTTGTTACAGAAGAAAACGCAAGAGGTATGATATATTGATGTAAGGTAGAGGATGGGGTCCCAATATGGAAGGTAGGTATGCGATGATGGTTTTGATTGTGATAGGGGCACGGATTGAGTTTGTCTCCTAGGTGGCGAAGCGGATTTATTTTGGATAGATCGAGTCGCTTAGGCGGGTGCGTTAGGCCCAGGCATTGGTAAGGTCCCAGCGTAGGGGAAGATCTGGTTAAGTTGATAGAAGTGGACGGGGCATTTGGTAGAGGTGAGGGGGTGAAGGTGAGAACGGGGGCATTTTAAGCACGTAAGCACTTCGGGTATATGGTGGAGACATCGGGATCGGTCATTTGCATTTGAGTAGAAAAAGGGGTACTCAAGCGTTCCCATAGGACTGTCACATCTTACGTGGGAATGACAGTCTCCAAGTGTGATTTGTAATTTTTGTACGGAAGAAAAGTGGGTTGTAATTCCAGTCCACTGCGGGTGTGACACAGGAGGTAGATGAGGCACTGTATCAATAGATGTTAAGAGGTCAACCGGTCGTTGAAAAGATTTAGGCGATGAGGGACTAATAGGTAGGAGGGCGTGTTCGAGGGGATCTATCACGTTTAAAGAATGTGGTGATGTTAGTGTAAGAGATTTCTCATCTAAGGATGTCAAAAGGAGTGGCGAGCCTTCCTCTTGTGTAGCAAGAGTGGTAGAAGGGGACGTTTGGGAAATAGATAAATTAGATAGCATCCGCTCACAGTCTTGTAGGGATGTGGTGTAAGAAGACTCGTCGATGAGAAGAGAAGTCGGGCAATTAACTCTTCTATGGGTAAAGGAATGATTTCACTTTGGCTTGATGGTGGTGAAGGAGGTTCAAACTCTGTGTTGGTGGAGAGGCTTGATTTAAAATTTTTCAATAGAGGCTTTTGGCTGAGAATCGAAGACTGCATGGATCTCATGAACACTCTCCTCGGCTAAGATATCTTGGTTCACGTTACTGTTGGACGAGTGATTCGGAAATGGCTTGTTGAAAATTTTCAGATTTCGGTTAGCAGGGCGTTAGGATTATCGAGGTTATATCCCTGCGTCAACCATTTCTGCACTATGTTTTTCAACATCTTGCAGTTTTCATGACTATGTCCTTTACGCGGTGAAAGTTACAAAAGTCATTTTCTTTGTACGGGAAGGTATTGCGCGGGTGGAGTCAAACCCAGTGAGGTTTAACAGGGGCAAGGTGATAGTGGCTTTGAGCAATTTCTCCGAGGATGACGCCATAAGTTTCTCCCAAGGAGTGTAATTGGTGGCTCGGCTTTGTACTTATAAGTGGTTTTCGGCGGAGTATTGGACGGTGTTTGAGATTTGACCATTACCGCGTGGACAGCTCCTTTTGATTTAGAAGAAGTGGACGCGTGAGGAGTGGTGGTGTTTGGCTTGTTGGTAGAATCAGGAGTTCGGAAATTGGGGTTTTTGTTACGCAACCGCAATTTCTCTTCTTCTAAGGCTCGAATTTCTAGTTTCTGAGCCATGGTAAAGGCCTCGTCGAATGTGCGGAAAGTTTGAATTTGGAGGGTAGGGGAGATGTGCTTAGCGCAGGCCCACGTAAATAGTTCAATGAGTTCGGTTTGAGGCAAGGCATACGTAAGTTGGTTGATAAGGCCCCGCCATCGTCCAACGAAATCTGCGATAGATTCATCTTCAAATTGTCGGATGGCATAGAGGTCGGTAATAGATACTTTCTTGGCAATGTTAATGGAGAAATGATCCAAGAAAGATTGGGCTAGTTGGTTAAAAGAGAAGATTGAGTGCTGGGTTAAAGCACTGTACCACTCAAGCGAGGGGCGATGAGGACATGGGAAAGGTGCGGAGTAACAAGGCATCATCATGGGCAATCAAATAACAAGCATGTCTAAATGATCGCAAGTGTTGTTGAGGATCCTCTTTACTGTTAAAACGAGTAAACTTTGGCAACTCCCATTGAGGAGGATATGAATGAAGGGGACGAAGGGTGAATGGGCTCCCGACAAACTTGCTCGTATGTCAAGCGCTACGACTTCTGAAAGCGGAAGCCTCCGAGGTTTTGCATTTTGTCCATCATTTGTTTGATGAAATCGTGGTTGGATGAGATGATGGTGCCTGAGAATAGGGATGTCCCATATAAGGTGTTGAGGTTCTTTGGATACGTGTATGGGAATGAAAAGGTAGGCGGAGCTTGAGAAGGAAAGCTCTTGTGAATAGGTGGGTGAGAGTAAGTCATGAATGGAGTGGTCGAAAGAGAGATGAGATAGGGCGAGTTAGTGGTAACGATACATGGGGTCAAGGTTAACCAAAGGAAAGCTAATCGGGGTCGTATGAACCTCAGAAGGCTGTCGGATTGGGAGACGGGGCTAGAGATGCGGGAAGTAAGGCATTGTTATCGGGGAAGAGTGGGAGCTAAATGAGCAGCTATACTAATAGGCATGCCAATAAGGAGGTGACCATCGGGCGTACGGTCGGGGCATGAGACAAATAGTATCATCTTTGCGTTGGGATTAGCATCAGAAATTTGGCAAAGTCCTTGTCTCCTACGGGAATTTGGGGATCTCACTGGTGTCCGTAGGGTTCCCTATAGAATGTGAAGGGGTGATTGAGGCAAAGACACAGAAGCAGGCATGTGAAACCATGGCGGCGGCTTACTTTCAGTGATGACAACCATAGACAAGAACACACGGGAAAGTTTTAATCTATCAAGAACAAAAACAACCTCGAGAATGATGAATTTGGCAAGTTCTTTGGTTTGTCGTGGGTGATGAAGACGAGAATCGATATCGGTTTAGTAACCGGTGTCAGTCACTGATGAAAACGCGCGTCGGTCCCTTAACCGATGCGGTGTCAAAATTCTAGGATAAGAAGATATAAAAGTTGCTAATTTGATTTTTAGCGGCGTTGAGTATATTTATCAACTTATTGATCACAGAAGACAAAGTATGACAGAGAAAACAGAATTTGAAAACAAGCAAGAGGCACACACAAATCTAGAGATTAATCCTAGGGTTAATTTTAGTTATCGTGGGCTTATGCCTTTAGACGTAAGATGATGTCAGAATCCTAAACAACAAGACCTAGGGGAAATGTCAAGTTTGTTTTGGCTTATAAGGTTACCTCAATCGGGCGGAGGAATACCGCGGAAAAGGGGGGATGTTTGAGCTGTTGTGTTAATTGTGAAGTGATTCGGTATGTGTTGTGCAGTGAAACTAAGGTTAATTTCCTGTCAATACCGTGGATATCACCCCCACGTGTATGACCTGTTACTTAATCTATGTTCACTAGAATTGAAGAACAACAAGCAGGAATGCAATGCACGTGTTTTAAACCCAAATCGAAAATTATATTCGATGAAGCAAGAGAGATGACTTTCACTAATGCGAAACTAGGAAAGCAAGACAAATTCTTTACGAAATATATAACAAAAGCAACAGCAAATATGCTTCCTAAAATGAAAATAAGCAAGAGAAAGAAACCCAAAATGGGTCCCACCGGGCGTGCCAAAATGTTTCGCTCGGAATGTTTCGGCTTCTGGGAATAGAGTTGCTTCTATCCTTTCATTCCTTTTAGAAACAGATGAGGTTAGGGTTAGGAGGAATACCTATTGAATGTCGAGATGGTGTGCGCGTACCGTAGAGAAAGATCAGGCTGACTGCGGAGAACTCCTTTTTGTCTTGGAAGGACTACTTGCAAATAAGAACACAAGACCACAAGATTTTGATTAAACAATAAATGAGGAAACTGCCTTGGGCCCAGGAAATATAAAACTTCCTTTCGAAGGTGGTCAGTTCCCCTGCTAATATGAATTAACACAAAGACTTGCAAAATATCAATTAAATTGTTTCATTAAACTGGGTAGGGGAAAGGCTGGTTTTCTAGTTTTGATCAGAGGAACCGATGCGATTCGATAACCGATTGCGATGGTTCGATAACCGATGGCGTTTCGATAACCGATCCGGTGGGTTCTACGATCTTCTTGGTAGCTATGGTGTTTGTAATGGCTGGTTTTTTGGATGGTATTAGGAAATGGGATGATTAGAAGCAAAAGAATGACAGTTAGATGCAATGGCACGTTGGGTAGTGGATTCAGAAACGGATTTAGGAGGACTGAGATTCAAGAAGCATAAGAAATGTTATAACAAAAGGACATGCAAGATGTGACTTACTGGTTTTGACCGAGATGCAAGTTGATCTCCTTGGTTGTAAACACTTCTGGTTTCTTTACTCGTCTCTGCTCTGTCAAGTGAAGATCTGGACTCTGTTCCTCGCTCGCAATGCTCTCTGTTGATCCAGAAATCCTTTGACTGATCTCCAAAATGAAATTCCGATCCGTTGTTTTGGTTTGGGGAGCCCATTTACAGGGAACCGATGGCGGTTGCGTAACCGACGGCGGTCGAGTAGGAACCGGCATCGGTAAGGAAAAAGTAGGCTATTTTTAGTAAAATAGCCCGCCTTCCCTGCTTTTCTCCCGAGAGATCAGTTGCGGGCTTGGTCAAGTGGCTAGAAGGTCGGCTTTGGGTGCGAGTAAGGAGGCATTAGTTATGGATGTGAGTCTAGACCAAGTCACAGGTCTTAATTAGGTTAGTTTAGGGTTAGGGCTAGGTCATGATGAGGTGGCAAAGTGAGGTGGCGGGTAAGGTGATGTGGATTTATCAATTACAAGGTAATTAATAAATAATTGTGTAAAGTTTAGGTAATGAGGTTAGATTGCGAGATGAGATGCGGGTCACAAGGGGTCGTAAGACACAAATTTGGTGTCTACAATTTCACTAAATCCCAAGAAGTGCCATTTTGGAGTTCAGAAAGAAAAGTTGCTTGGACACATTGTGTCAAAGGAAGGGGTCATGATTGATCCTGAAAGGGTAGAAGCCATCAACAAAGTCCCCATTCTAAGAACTAAGAAGGGAATTCAATCCTTTTTGGGAAGATTAATTTTATTAGGAGATTTATCTCCAACTTTGTTGAACTAACTATCCCAATCACTAACATGCTGAAAAAGGACCAAAGTATCAAATGGGAAGAAGCAACTATTCAAGCTTTTATTGGGATCAAAGAAGCATTAAAGAATGCCCCTATTTTGGCATATCTAGATTATAAAAAGGCTTTCCAAATGTTTTCTTTTGCTTTAGAAATTACTATTGCATCTGTCTTATTGCAGAAGGATGATGAGAGAGCTAAAAGACCAGTTGCCTTTTTCAGTAAGGCATTACAGGGAGTTGAGCTAAAATATACTATCATGGAGAAGCAAACATTTGCTCTGGTAAAAGCAACAAATGTCTTTAGGCCATATATTCTGAGTTCTAAATTCATTTCTTATGTTCCCCACACCATGGTAAAAGATATCCTATCATAAATGGAGGTTTCAAGCAAGAGATGCCGATGGGTAAACAAATTGCAAGAGTATGATATGGATATCCAAACAACAAAATTGGTCAGAGGTTTGGGCCTGGCAAAACTTATGGCAGAGAGAAATCTACAGAAAATTGAGGTAAATGAAGTTAAAGAAGAAAGGATGAATGTCCTTGAAAATTTGATAAACTTTGAATGGTACAAGGACATCATTTTTTATCTCAAACATCTACAATGCCCTGAACATTTGAGCAAGAATAAGAAAAGAGCACTTAAGTTAGCTTCCCAAAAATATGTCATTACTGATTTTGGGTTAGCTTGGAAGAACCCTAAGGGAGTTCTCTTAAGATGCATTACTGAAGATGAAGCCCCTAAAATAATTGTTGATCTCCATGGAGGATTTTATGGGGGAATTTTTCTGGAAGAGTCACATCTCATAAGATCTTAAGGGTTGGTTATTGGTGGCCAAATCTCTTCAAGGATACAACTCTATTGGTGAGAAGATGTGAAAGTTGCCAATGCTTTTCTGGAAGACTAAAAGCTTCAGGCTCCCTTCCTTTGCAACCTGTATCAGTTGAAGC
This sequence comes from Taxus wallichiana var. yunnanensis, assembly GCA_018340775.1. Taxonomy (NCBI): domain Eukaryota; kingdom Viridiplantae; phylum Streptophyta; class Pinopsida; order Cupressales; family Taxaceae; genus Taxus; species Taxus wallichiana. The sequence continues at coordinate 3,763,476 of CM031233.1, forward strand.
CCCATTCAAGCAGTGGGGATTGACTTCATTGGGGAAATTTCTAATCCTTTAAGTGTAGGCCACAAGTGGATACTAGTGGCCCTGACTACTTCACTAAGTGGGTAGAAGCAATCCCCACCAAGAAAGCAACTCACCAAATTGTCATGGATTTTATCCTGAATTATATCATTTGCAGATTTGGGGTACCTACCAAAATAGTTACTAATAATGCCATGAGATTTCGAGCTAAACCTTTGGTGGCTATGTGTCATGAATATGGGATCAATTTGACATATGCTTCCAATTATAATCCCCAAGGAAATGGACAAGTAGATTCTAGCAATAAAAATTTGTTGAAGATAATTAGAAGGACTTTGGAGTTGAACAAAAGGAAGTGGCGTGAGCAGTTGAAGTTTGTTGTTTGGGCTGGTTTAATCACTATTAAACGAGTTATTGGAAAAATCCCATTTGATTTGGTGTATGGAACTCAAGCTCTACTGCCCTTGCATATGCAATTGTCTTCATTTCAATTTCTTCAACAACTGGAAGATCAAGAGGTTAGTCCCTATGATGTTCACATAAATTAGATTGTTGAGTTAGATGAAGAAAGAAGGGAATCCCATCGAGCCATGTGAAATTCAAAGAAAAATTAAATAAGTTGTTTGATAAGAAAGTAACTCTAAGAGCTTTTAGTGTGGAGATCTTTTTCTACAAAGTGGGACAAGAGTAGGCATAAGGATAAGGTAAAACATGAAAAGTTTGATCCATTGTGGTTGGGCCCTTAGTCAATTAACATTTGAATTGGTGAACATACCTTCTTCTTCAAAAAATTAGATGGGGAATTGCTTGAGTTTCCTATTAATGACAAGCATTTGAAATATTTCCTTGACTAATTTCTCAAAATCAAGGTATACAACATGACATTATCACAGTGTATAGTCGTTTGTTTTCTTTTCGCTTTCATGTTTTTCTGTTTTTGTTTATCCCGGTCCTTAGACCCATTTTATTGGTTTCTCAGTTCATCCTTAGGGAGTTGGTTATTATTGTTCTGCTCTACAAGCTTGTTCTTTGAATTATTTCCCAATGGTTTATTTTTGGCACTTGGTCTACTATTTGTTCTTGTGGCACTCACAGGGAGTGCCCATCCCGAGTCAGAGCTGATGTTGGTGCTTAATTTGATCTCACCTCGTTTTCCTTGAAATTCTTCAGTTTGTGGGCTCTATCGTCTTTTCTATCTCCCTGTATTGATGCATGAAAACTCTGTCCTCCATTTGGTTTCCATGATCAATCCCTTCCTTTGGTCAAGGATCACTTTAAATCTAGAATTTTTTTCCATTCCTCTATCCATGTGGAAGAATTTGTAACTTGGGTGTAAACTCGGGTTTTTTCCTTCCTTCTATTTTTCCACAGTCACGTTTTGTTTTCCCTGTCAATTTTTTTCCCAATACCTATGGAAAAGTGGTCCTTTCTAATTGGATGCGGCTCGGTGGATCACATTTGGGCCTTATATCATTTCCAAATTCTTTGTCCTTAAAGAAAGATTCATTTCCAGTGTAAATGGTGATTTTCCTACATTTTATAGTTTGATGGGTGTGTTTTCCCTGTCAAATTTATATCTCAAGCATCTATTGAAACATGTCCCTTTCTGATGGGATGCAATTCGGTGGGGCACTTTGAAACTCTAAGGCCCGCTTCAACTCAAAACTTGTCCACGTGGAGGGTCAACACTCATTTGAGGATCTCGCCTCAAGGTCCCACCTTAACAGTTGTGCCAAGGGAACATGTGGTGAGCCCGTGCTTGTTCAAGGTCTCGATTTTAGGGACCATCTCAAAGTTGCACCAAGGAGACACATGGAGGCTTCCACTGAGATCCTCTTTATACTTAAACTTTTCAAGCAACTTTCTAAATGCCTGGAACATGTGGAGGGACTTCGCTTGTTTGTGGACTAGCCCCTAAATTTTAATTTGAATAAGCACCAAGAGGACACTTGGAGGCTTCCACTCACTCTACCCTTGCTTGGACTTTTCAATGGCCAAGGAAAACTATCTTGGACCCTAGACACATGGCGCCTTCTACTGGTCCTTCAACTTTTTCAAACAACTCTACCAAACTGAGACACGTGGTGAGCCCGTGCTTGTTTGGGGTCTCGATTTTGAGGACCATACCAAAGGTGCACCAAGGTGACACATGGAGGCTTCTACTGGCTCCTTTTTTATTGAGATTTTTTCAAAGGCCAAAAGGTGTTTTTCTTGGGCCTAGGGCATGTGGAAGGCCCGCGCTTGTTTGGAAACTTGCCTCTGTACCTCACCTTTGCAGTTGTGCCAAGAAAACATGTGGACGACTCTAATCTAAAGTTGAGAAGGGGCAGAATCAATGGTTATTGTGCATTGCATCTATTTTTCTACCATTTTTTCTCCAAGACTCCTGGAGATGTAAATATGCACTATTTTTCATCATTTTTTGATGAAATTCCTTATCATTTTTATCTGCAAAGTGCCATTGAATGGATTTAGAACTTAATTTGTGATTCCAAGGATTGTTAAGGTTGATATTTTGAAATTGGAAATGCTTGGGCACTTGCAAAAATGTGAATTACCAGAGAAGCTAGATGCGGGATAGAGTTACAAAGGAAAGAGAGGGAAAAGGATGAAATGATGGAGGTTGTAGGTGCAAAGGATGAAAAAGGTGTTGCCTCGAGGGTGAAAAGGATTACCTATCAGATCCAAGCTATACAGAGCCTCCAGAAAATGATTAAAATGGGGATTTATCACATGACAGAATAAAGAGAATGATTAGAAGGACTGTCAAAAATTTGTGGCATGGAATCCTAGTCATTAGTCGAGGGTCTGGGAAACGTGATTAGTTCATGATTTGTCAACTCAAAAAAATTGTTGCAAATTTGTTAAACGTCACTTTCTCGAGAAAAATTGGTAACAAGAAAAGGTCCCTCAAATATTCTTCTTTTTGGGGGAAATTTGGGATGAGTGAGAAAGTAAAATGTATAAATGCAATGAGAATACTCTTGCAAAAGGTCGGGGTTGAATTCTTAAGATAAAATTTGAGAGAGCCCATCTTCCTAAGAGACCAATCCAAGAAACCTATTAATTTCTTGTGTTTTAGATTTCAATCACATCAAGTTGGTTGCATGAGTGTACAGCCATTGACAAGCTCTGAGACTATTTAAAGAAACTTTCCCTTGTTGATGAATCTAATCAATTTCGAGTTAATCTGTGTCAATCTTGGAGAAATTTATGTCTACTTTATTTCATAATGTCTGCAAGTAGTTTTTCTTATTCCTATTGTAATCTTGTGTTAAATTCCCTCCGAATCACACAGGATCTTGTCCCTATGATAGTTTAGTGGCATTTGTAATTTCATTTCAAGAAGAGCCTTCATCCTGTGCAATGAGATAAACAATTTAAAATCACTTCATTGTCATTTGTTGATAAAGATTTTCTGTAAGCCTTCAAGTGTATCTTAGGCATGAGGAACCATGGGTCTTTGATGTTTTATTGAGTCTTTATCTCGAGCCTTCGTGTTAAATTCTTGGAGATTGCATGAAACCATGTAAATCTATGCCTCCATTGATGCACACCTTCTAGTTGAAGGAATATTTTAGCTATTTCAAGCTTTCTGTCATTTAGCTTTCCAATTGTTGTGAAGTCTCTCAAAGATCTGGTATAATCAATTTTATCCTACTTAATCTCCCACCAAAATTACTCAAAAACAATGAATCCATCCTAAACTACCCCTATTTTCCCTGTGTGTCCACAAATGTATAAATTCTACTGCTAAAATATGCGAAGCAATCAGGATTCCATAATGTCTTTAGTAACCTTAGCCCTATCTAGGAAATATCACCATTCTTTAGAAGTGACAACTCATGAGAGTTAAATTGTGGTGCATTGATCATATTTTCTCAGGGTCCCCTTTCGATTTGTGCAAAGAAGGATATCTTCATTCTCCTTCACCGAGAAGTTATAAAATGGGTCCTCTCACCCTTGTCAAAAGGCCCGACCTAAAGCAGTGAGGATAGATCAAATCCTTGATGAAGGTGCTATCCATTTCTCTGATGCCTAAGTGAAAAAGAGTCAAAAATGCCATCCTCGGCTACAAAACAACTCATAATAAGATCTATCTATCTCTCAGTGTTTTGCTAAATATTTGATGTTGCTCAGTTTCCAAGGGAGAATCAATTTAGATACCAACACCCCGTCTTTGGGAAAGAATACCTCTTGGTATGCACAGACTACATCACTAAATGGGTTGAAGTTCAAGCATTGGCATCTACCAATGAGGATGTTATTGCTGATTTTCTATATAATCGGATATTACTACTATTTGGTGCACCCAAGGCCATTGTATCTGATCAAAATCCTCAATTTGTTTCAAACATGATTGAGGCTTTTTTGGAAATCTATTGAATCAAGCACTGGAAATCGTCACCCTATCGCCCCGTCCAATGGGCAAGTGGAAGTAACCAATCGAGAACTTGAGAATATTCGACTAAAGTGGTCAATGATTGTGAGAAAGAATTAGGTACCAAAACTTCCTGAAGTAATCGGGGCCTATAACAAGATGTGGAAAACCACTAATAGTTTCCCCTATGAGTTGGTATTTGGGAAGAAGCCACTATTACTGTTTAATTTGAATTTCACTCCGGAGAATAGTACTAGAAGTTGGAATTGATGTGGATGAAGTACAACATGAATGAGTGATGAAGCTAAATGAATTGGATGAAATGTGGATGGAGGTACAAGAGGAGACTAAAATTCTTCAATATCAACGAAAGACCAGCACGATGCTCATATCAAATCCAAGACATTTCATGAAGGGTAATGGGTCTTACTCTTTGATTCCAGATATCAACAGTTTAAAGGTAAGTTACTGACATGTTAGTTGGGCCCTTATTAGATCGACAAAGTGTTTGATAATGGCTCTGTGTGGCTATTACCAATCGATGGCGACAAAAAAACTCTTCTTATGAATGGACACAGACTCAGGATTTACCAACAACCTCTTGACAAGGAAACTTTCACTAGGGACATTATGTTGAGTACAAACATGCATGTTGAGGCAGCTACTCACCCATCAAGCCTAGAGTAGTTGTTTCCTGTTAATTACAATAAAGGAGGATGGTCATTCTTCGATCTTCTTCCCTTAAGCTAGATTATTTTGTTTTCAATAAATGTAGGAATCTTCATTATTATAAAACCGCTAATCACATTTAATCTCGAACTGCATGATGTGGGAATCTACGGATATCGACACTAAACTTGGCATAAGTAAGTGCATCCTAACTCACTACTGAGATATTTTCTTATGAAGAAATCCCCATGCATGCACTTGTCATAATTGCATCCATCATGCAATGTTCAATATATTTATTTTCGATATATTTCCAAATCGACGCTATGGTATCACGGCATAGGGTGTAATGATTCATGATTTTTGCATGCATCATATGTGTCACATTCTACGAAGAATAACAGGTGTCAATTGGGTTTCAAATGATGGGATGTGCACCATCTCACATATCATAAACTCTCATAGATGGATGGTCTTGCCCACCTTTTTACGCCACCAAATTCACTCCGACTTTACATAATTCAAGGATTCAGGTGCAATTCAAATTAATAGTTCTAAGTTGCTTCCTTTTGTTGCTTCATGAGTATTGAGCATATCATTCTACATGTCATCACATATTGAATTCAAGCACATCTTTTTCTTGTTTCTCTACTATCTGGATTCATTCACCTTCAAAGACATGGGACAAAAGAAGAAATCTAAACCTGATTCTCTAGACCCATTACTCAGAACACCGCACTTTCACAGAAGGGAAAATTTTAGTGGTGAATATTCCATTTTTGAAAATTTTGAAAAGGCAAATTTTCTGGTGTGGGTCAGTGACCTGTTCGCCTAAAAATTACACTTTAATTTTTCTTAGGGGTCAGCTTCGCCTACCCTTGAAAAATATCCCCTATATAATCCTAGATTATTCGCCAAGTAGAACACTTCTACTTCACATTTTTTCAACAATATGATATATCATGTATTGCAAACGCACAACAAGGAGGGTTTGCAGACACGTAATAATGGGGTTATTTTTTAATGCACGACACTCGAAAAATAGTTGACGCGTGACAAGGAGGTACTGCAGATATTGACACATAGCAGACGCATGACAAAGAGTTTGTTAACGTGTGACACAGAGATTTTTTTGATGCGCAAGCAAAGGCTGAGGTCAGAGATGCGGGATAGGAGATTTGCTATCGCGCATCAAAAATACATTGACATGTGTCAACAGGCACCTCATTGATGTGCTTTAACAACCTTGTTGATGTGTGTCAATGAGGGTGTTGTCTCGACAAGGAGGGTTTGTAGATGCGCAACAATGGGGTTATTTGTTGACACGTGACACGGAGATAGTTGATGCGTTATAAGGAGGTACCGCAGATATCGACGCATAACAGCACGCATTTATGTGAGAGTTTTTGACACATGACACGGATTTTTTTTTATGCGCAAGTAGAGGCGAGAGGCTGCAGATGCGTGATAGAGTCGACAACACCCTCATTGACGTGCATCAACAAGGTTGTTGACGCACATCAATGAGGTCTGTTGATGCACGTCAATGCATTTTTTTGATGCGCAATAGAAAATATCCCATCACGCGTCTGCAGCCTTCTATCACACCACTTGAAAATTAGGTGAAATTTTTTCATACAACCCCTAAAAATTCACCTTCCTGTGAAACTGGTTCCGGGGATATTTTCCAGGTATTTTCCGCCTCCAATTTCCAAGAGGTCTCTTAAAATGAACCACGTTCATAGGTGTTTTATGATTCAAGTTGGCTTGACTTCATCTCAGAAATTCAAAGGTTTTGATGAGGGTATCATGGAGGAGTTCTGGAAAATTTTGAGGCTACCTATTCATGTGTTGGAAGGAAACGAGTTGATATTACCACCTGAGGTATTTTTGAACTATCCGACTCACCAAATTTTGGTTTGAAAGTAATGACGAATGCTCCCCTCAAATACTTTCTTTCTCTGTTTCATGAGGAGGGTGAGGCATTCCCGAGGTTATCCTTACCCCCCAGGGTGTTCAAAAAGGCATTAAGTGGGATAGCCTACCCGACATTTGGAGAGAGATAGCCAAATGGGTTAACAAGTATTTTATATGTGACGGCCAGCCCTCTGTGTTGGGTGGTGATGCACTCAAGATTCTTATTCATTTGAAGAAAGGATGCATCAACCCAGCCCTCAAGGTAAATTTACCTAAATACTTGGTGGACGCCATTATCAAAGTTGGCCAAAAATACACCGGGAGGGGAAAAGCGGTGTTAAAACACCGAGGATAATTCATTTATTGTGCTCACATCAAATATTTTGTCAAGAAAAGTAGAGGCTTGAAAGGATTATCATGGGGAGGGTTCCAAGCCAAAACAAGCTTAAAATCAAGGCAATCTTCTATGCCTCGCTCCATTCCCGCACCACCTCTCACCCTGCACACAAGAAAAAGGAGGAACTTGGCGCTCTGGAGCATGTGGACAAATTAGGTTCCCAAGTAAGTCCATCTTCAACCACTTCCAATTCTAGGGGTAATAATACATCTACTCCATCTTCTTTTATGTGCCCCCAACCACATCGGTCTTGTGTATTACATAAAATTGGAAGCTCCAGTCAAAGAGATTTGTTGATGTTTCTGTCCCTGTGTGGGAAATGGGGAATGAGGGAGACAACAAGGCTATCCCCACTGACAAATAACTTCACTCATCCTTTTCCCCAATCTTCACTCATACCTACATATTTAGAAGTTCACTCCTGCAACCGACTCCGAAGCTACTTCAATACTTGAAGCCCAGAAGATACTTAAAGCGCCTATTGCAATGGACATTGATCATCTCGGTTCATGTCAATCTACCAATCCTCACAATTATCTGGAAGAAATTGCACTCCTTAAGGCCCAATTGAATGGTATGGAGGAAACTAACTTGTCTTTACAAACTAAATTTACCCAATGCACAGTGGAGAAAGTTAGAGAAATAAATTCCCTACAAATTGAAGCTAGTAGCTTAAAGTGATAAAAGGATAAAGGTCTTAGCATTTTGAATTCTTTCCACCAAATATCTCTTCAAAATGTAGCATTAACCAAAGAAAATAATAAGTTAAAAAGGGAGATGGAAATTATTTGAGATGAATGAAAAATAAAAATTGCTCTCTTTTGGACTTTGTCTATCCTTTGGCTTTTAAGCTCTTATCCTATAGAAACCCTCCTTAGTTTACAGCATGTTTATTCAGGAGCATTTTTATTCTTGGCAGTTGTTTCAAGTGTGTTGTTAGGCACCTTACGAAGTTCCGATGGTAATAGTTTCTTATCTTTTACAAGTCTAGTACACCGAAATTCAAAACTTGCTCTTTGAGTTTTACGTCCATAATATGTTAGTTACCAATGTCCCTGACTTATTACTTAACTTCTTTGTGGGGTATTTTCAATTAAAATCCTTTCAGTCCTTGTTATGAAATCAGATCATATGGGGTGAGAAAATGGATATTTTCAATCACACAGCCCAAACAATAGGTTTCTATATCTTTCCTACACATCATACTGATGTGTCTTTGCGAAAAAAATTTTAGATCTCTCTATTACCAAGTAGGTGTTGGAGAGAATACTTCACTAATCCTACTAAAATGTGTAGAGGATTTCAAAATCTATAGTCAGCAGCACTTTTGGATGGCCAAGCAAGCCTGTGAAAGGAGATGGGACACTTTGAGCTTGTCATTGAAACACAGGGAGGTTATTTCCCCTCATAACTTGAGTTGGATTGTGCATCGGGGTGATTCCTCATTACAATTATAAAAAAGTTGTCACAAAAAACCAGCAAGCAATACAATGATGAATGGGCAGGACTTCAAGTACATCCACCCCCCCTCTTGAGTCCTACTACCACTTTGAAAAACATTATCAGACACGGTCAAACGAGAACTTTACAGCTTGGGTTGAGGTCACTTCAAATACTCAAGGATGTAAAGGTATGAGGAAGCAATATGTTGATCAGTTCAAAGAATATGACATGGCTCAATAGCTTGGTTATAGAGTAGGACGTAGATAGGTTGCATTGGGACATGCAATGTAAAATAGGGAGAAATAATGAGTGCATTTTTGACTCATTTATATCATTCCTACGATCATAAATTTCCACTTAGATATGATTTGCTAATGCATGGGGATGCTTTGTATAGTTATATCATAGTGAGTTTGATGCATTTTCCTTTCTTTTGTTCATAAAAATTGATTACCGTATAAACTTCCTACTTTCTTTGTGAGGAAAATGTGATGATGTGTGCAAAGAAATGATGAACGTTTGTTGCTGATGTAATTACGAAGTCCGAGTTTAGAGCTGGAATACGGGGTAGAATAATTTTTCCACCAATTGACCTATTAATATGGGACTCGTTCTAAGCTGTCCCATAGGAATTTATGAGTTTTAGTTAATATTGATTAGTGAAAGATGTTAGTGCCACCTATTATGGTTAATATTGTAATTGTTTGTGTCTATATTAAGACACCTTCTAAGAACATGATTAGCTATTATTTTTGGAGATACTTTGCAATATATCGTTTGTCGTATTTAGAACTTTCAATTTCATATGTTGTACATGATATGGAACTTATAAAAATTAATAGAGGTAAATGTCATTTTGAATATGTAAAGCTGCTGGTAATTCCTCTATCCCAAAGGAGCAAGGGCCCACTCGACCAAGGAGACAAGAGGTTGTTTTCTATTCACATATGCATACGATTTTCGATAATTCTTACTACAATCCTTGTTTTCAAAAGATATTTCATGCAATATTTGGTTGAATGTATTTGTTTTCCTTACCAACACTTTTATCCTGAATATGTGTTTCCTTTTATGCAAAGTCTAGTTAACATGCAATCTTACTTTTACTAAGTTCTAGATTCAATCATGTAGTTGCAATTTCATTTGTTTGAGTACTATGTGTGTATTTCAATTTCAATTGAAAGTGTAGCTTTTTAGACTTCCTTTCATTACAATAGATGAATTTCATAGATTTACATTAGGTTTCAGAGATTTGTAAGCAACACAACACCCCCAACGAAGTCCCAACGGGAACTAGTTACATAAAGTTCCATTGATATCTGACCTAGACACAAACCTCTAGTTTATAATGACACTAACAGAGATCATGTTAGTTAAATGATTGGAGAATACAATGACCCATTAGTTTCCAGGATAAAATTCTTGGTGTTTTTGTTTTAATTCATTTCTCTCTGCAAATTTTAATTCTAAAGCATAAGTAATTCAGTCACTAGCTCAAACTGTCATTTTCTAATTGAAAGTAGAACAATATTTTAAAGTGTGATTTGTGAGAATTCCAAAGTTGAAGGTTTACAGATCATTTTGGTATTAGAGCTAACAAGTATCTAGGATTGTGGTATTCATTCTTGTGATTTGTATGACAATGACAAGGTCTAAAGGCAAAGAATCTTTACTTTGCAATCCATACATTTCTATGAAGAAGTGGAAACAGAGAATTTGGGGACAAATGGAGGAAGAAAACTTGGTCCGTAGAATTGAGATGCTAGAGACCATGATGGATAGAATGTATAGACATCAACAAGAGCTCTCAGATCTACAAAATATGGCTTTGATGAAACAAGATTCCATGGACTCAATGGTTTGAGTGTTGGCTGAGAAGTTTGGCATAGGAAAGAGCCACAAAGAGGAAGATGATGTGGAAGAGCATGAAGAAGAGACTCCAATTGGGAAGGTAAAATCTGATCATGCTCCCTTTAAAGTTGAAACAAAAGTTGAAATTAAGATCTTTGAAGGAAAAGTAGATGTAGAGTTGCTTGATAAATGGTTAAAATAGTTGGAAGTCTATTTTAGCATCCATAATGTTACTGAGGCACAAAGGATTACCTTTACACGTCTCAAAATGGAAGTTCATGCTCTAGTTTGGTGGGAAACCCATCTAGCCACTTGTGAAAAGAAGAAACATCCTATTGTCAGTACTTGGGAGGGATTTAAGGAATTACTTAGAGCTAGCTTCTATCCTATTGGCCCATAATTCTGGCGAGATGATTAAATGGCAGTATTTTAGACAAGGCAAAGTGGTCAAAGTTTGCAAGACTATACTACAAAGTTTGAGAGGCTATCCATGTTACTAGATATGGACTTAGAGGATGAGGAAATTCTACCAAGTATTTAGGAGGACTTCACACTCACCTTTTAAGAAAATTCATCTCCACGAAGCCCAAAGATCTCAATAAGGTGTGTGTATAGGCATACTACATAGATGATGAAAGGAAGAAAGGAGAAGCAAAGTCGAAAGAAAAACACTCAAAAATCAAGAAAATAAAGAGCAGTGGTCAAACAAGTAACAAAGGTAAACAACCTGCCACCACTTTGAATACTTGTAAAGATCCTAAAACATTTTTCAAGAATTGTGATATCAATGATCATATCGACACTATGTCTTTGGAAGTTACATCCGGAGATGTATCCAAAGTACCAAACCAAGGATTCTAAGAAATCCATGATAGTTGTAAAGAGAGATGGGGAGGTTGAAATTGAAGATGACTCGATGTAGATGAGAGGTTTGGATGCATGGCCACCAACATGGACAGCCGGGAAGAAGAGATGAGTAGACTATTCCATATCGAAATCCAAATCAAGAGAACTAAGGTAAATGCTTTGGCCGATACCAGTTCTCAATCTAACTTGATTTGCCAAGCGGTTGTAAATAAGCTTGGTCTTGAGACTTACGAGCATCCACATCCTTATCCTTTGGGTTGAGTGAAGAAGGGTGTTGAAATTCAAGTAACAAAAAGATTTAAGGTCAAGTTTGGGATAAATTCCCAAGTATATTGATGTATTAGAAGCTGATGTAATTCTACATGATGCATTTGATGTTGTTTTCGGGAGTCCTTACTTGTATATAGGATGTTACATTCATGAGAAAGTAAAAATGATACATATGGGTCAAGGATGGGATCGATCTACAACATCCGGGCACACCAAAGTGTAAGTCACGGAGTTACTATGGTGAGCATTAACTAAGAAAAAAATTATTCACACAAATCATAATCAATTATGTTTACTTATTGCTAAAGGATAAACAAGATGGGGTATAAGTTTTAGAGATTTCTAACTAGGGAATAAAGGATTTGGATAGTTATTTTTAATCTTTTCAGAATTTTTCAGATCCCAAAGTGGGTTACCACCAAAAGGAGAGGTAAAGCATGAGATTCAACTATTTCCAGATTCCCTCTAGTGAACATCAGGTTGTATAGGCAATCCTTTTTGGAGAGTACTGAGGTGAAGAAACAACTCTAGGATCTATTAGACCTAAGTGGTGTGATACGTTTGAGCAACTCACCATGCAGTTCACCTATTGTGATGGTGCCAAAGAAGGATAGTTCTTGGAGAATTTGTATTGACTATCATGCTTTGAATAAAATCACCATCAAGAACATGTATCCACTCTCCCACATAGATGATCTCTTTGACCAGCTTCAACATGCCAAATTTTTCACGAAGTTGGATCTCAAGTTGGGTTATCACCAAGTTAGAATGAAGGAGGAGGATATATGGAAGACTACCTTCAAGACAAATAGAGTTTGTATGATTGGTTAGTACTTCCATTTGGTTTATGTAATGCACCCGCTACATTTATGATATTGATGAATGATGTATTGCGGGAATTCATATATTCATGTGTCATTGTATATCTAGATGATATTTTTATTTTTAGTGCCACATGGGAGGAACATCTAACACATTTGTAGAAATTTTTGTGAGTTCTCAAGGAGAAACATCTACTATGAAAAATGAATTGTGAGTTTCCTAAGTAATCGCTTGTTTATCTTGGGCATGTGGTTGGAGGAGAGTTATGATTGGACCCAAAGAAGGTGGAAGCCATCACCAACTAGCCAACACTAATGGGAGCCATAGAGACTAGAAGTTTTGTGGGAGTAGTACAATACATGAGGAAATTCATTCGAGTTTCTCCACTATTGCAGCACCTCTACACACAGTGGCCAAAAAGAATAAGCATTTTTATTGGGGTAAGGAACATGATCAGGAATTTGAGTTGCTAAAGTATAAAATCAGTCATGCACCAGTACTTTCTCTTCCTAATTTGCAGCAGCCCTTTGAGGTAGAGATGGATATGTCATTTATTATGTTATGGGTGCAAGTGTTGCTTCAAGGAGGTAAACATGTATGCTATCATTCTGAAAATTTTACTTCAGCGATTAAAGGATATTCAAAGTATACGATAAGGAAATGTATGCACCGGTTCATGCCATTAATAAATGGAAGCATTATTTATTGGGTAAAGAAACTATTATGCACACTGAACAAAAACCTCTTCATTCTTTGTAAGTACAGTCTAAATTATAGCAGGCAAGGCACTACAAATGGATGGGGTTCCTTCAATAGTGCCATTTGTTTATCAAGTACAAGAAGGGTAGTATAAACTTGGTGGCAGACATGTTATCTATGCCACCCACATAGGAGAAAATCTCCTTCCTATCCACTATCTCTCGAGATCGATCCCTTCTCGAAGGAATCTTATGAAGATGCATATGCCCAAGACAAAGAATTTAAGGTGAAATTTCAGCAGTTGCAGTCCCAAGGGGCTGAAAGGATGGGAATTAAATATTTTTATCTCAAGGACGGGCTACTCTACCAATGGGGGAAGATTTGTGTGCCAAAAGAAGAAAGGCTTGTATTTATGAGGAAACACATACCTCACAAGTAGGGGACATTTCGGTGTTGGTAAAACCTTAGCCCACTTACAAAGGTACGTGTATTGGCCCAATATGCAAGAATAAATTTCAAAATCTATACGTGGATGTAAACTTTGTTGTACCACTCAAATGCAAGCCTAAGACTAGGAAGGAGGGTTTTTATATGCCTTTATCAGTTCCTACTCATCCGTGGGAGGACATTTATTTGCATTTTGTAGGAGGATTACCTATGTCTAAACATGTCCATGACTATCTCTTTGTTTTTGTTGATAGATTCAGTAAGATGTGTATTCTTTTGGCATGTAAAAAGACCATAAAAGCACATGAGGCAATAGATCTTTTCTTTGCTAATGTATGGGTGAATTTTGGCTAGCTGAAGTCTATTATTTCTGACATGGATTCTAGGTTCTTGGGAAATTTTGGACTACTTTGTGAGACAAGATGGATACCAAGTTACTGAGAGGAGTATAGCCTTCCATCCATAGACGAGATGGACAAATGGAAGTGGTAAATAAGACTTTGGGACAGTTGATTAGAGGGTATAATAGTAAATATCTCAGGACTTGGCATGAGACCTTAGCCTACATTCAACATTCCTATAGCCGAGAAGTACATACATCCACCATGAAGTCACCATTTGAAACATGATTGGGATATCTACCTAAAAATCCACTAGACATAAAGTTTGGCGAGAAGAATGAGGAGGAGGACACGAGACTCGGGCGTGAATAGAGAAGCCAAATTCTTTGAGAGGATCCAGAAAATCCATCTCAAGGTCAAAGAACAATTAGATAAATCTCAAGAAAATTACAAGGCTAGACATGATCAACATAGAGAGAGCATAAGCTTCATGTTGGAGACAAATTTTGGCTTTACTTGAGTAAGGAGAGACTACAAGGTCAAGCACGGAAGCTCAAGCCACTACGATATGGACCCTTCACCATATTGGAGCAGGTTGGAGAAAATGCTTTTCGACTTGATTTTCCACCATTTATGTGGATGTACTCAATAGTAAATTGTGAGAATTTGCACCTATATGAGCCATCCATGTTTGATGAAGATGAAGGACTCCAATTGTTACCTTCCATAGAAGATTGCATCTTGGACTCACAAGGCAAATTGGAGGAGGACATAGTGTTGCAGTAGAAGGTCAGAGAGATGAGGAGAGGTCAAAAAGAGTCTTGGAAGGTTGGACTGAAACGGAAGACACTAAGACAAACCTGGTGGTACTCAAAGGAGCAAGTGAGGGAATTATTTCCTCATCTACTCCCCACTAAGCTTTTATGGGACCAAAAGCCTCCTAAGCAGAGGAGAGACGTGATCCATAAGGATCCAAAATAACTCTAATTCATCATATCATCCAACACCAGAAGGAGAAAATGGAGTAAACAAGGTTTCACAAGTATTTTAAAAGAATCGTTACCCTATGCGGAGTGATGGTCCTGTAACCACTTTGGTATGACAAGGTTGTGGTCTGTCACTTTTGATGGAAAAATAAAAATGAAGCATGAACGGATGCATATTTGAATCATCTAACTTTTCCCTTCCCTACCACAACCTTTCCCATTCTCCAGTGCATAAGAGGACATGGGAGAGGCTATAAATACTTGGGAGGAGCAAAGGAATGGATCATTGGAAGAAAGAGATTTCATGGGAGTAAGTGCAAGAGTATTCTTAGTGTTGGAATTGAGTTTGTAGAAGCAAGGAGGTTGAGAACAGAGCAAACAAGTACTTGGGAGGAAGTGTGAGACATTGTCAAATTTCCTTTCCTACTTATTGTAAAATTTGTATCTTCATATTTGAATTGGCCAATAAAACAAGTGGGAAGAAAGAGTAGTTGCCCTTCCTGACTGGTTTTCCCTCACACTGGGGGTTTCAAGATAAAATTCTTGGTGTTTTTGTTTTAATTCATTTCTCTCTACAAATTTTAATTCTAAAGCATAAGTAATTCAATCACTAGCTCAAACTTTCATTTTCTAATTGAAAGTAGAACAACAACGTTTTAAAGTGTGATTTTTGAGAATTATAGAGTTAAAGGTTTGAGATCAAAATCCTATGTACATATATACAAGAATATGATAAGCCATATTAATGCCAAGAGGGAAAGGTTCAACAAGATTGCAAACTCAATATAAGGAAAAATCTAGGAAGAAGTGGGCATGCTCCAAGTGCAAGGTGCTTGTGAACAATAAAAACCTCCTAAGGTGCCAAAAACCAGTTTTCACCAAAGGACCTATTCAAAGTGCCACAATTGTGTGGTTTCCACATTTGAACAAATTTATTTATTTTTACTATGTTTTTTAATTATTTTTTTATGTTTTTTTATTTTTTAATGCTTCTAAGCTCATGTATAGAAATTATTGAGATGCATGATATTCATGGGATCCCAGAGCTCATCACCATGAGGATATATAAGTTTATAGGCCCTAAAACCAAATTTTGTGATCATAGTGTATTATCCCAACTAGTTAGGCTCAAATTTTCCTCTCTTTTCACACTCTTTAGTAGTATTGAACTGGATTTATTTTAGAAAAAGGTCTCCAACCTCAAATTCATGGGAGATAAGGCACTTGTTTTAGCTAGCATGAATTTAATTTTGATACACTTTGAGGTGGTCCAAGGCATGGAGGCATTTTTCATCAAGTAGTTCAAGATCTACTAGTCTAGCCACTATGTAGTCCTCTTCATTATCCAAGTATTCTTTCAAGGATATTCATAAAGAGGGAAGCTTGATCTCTAAGGGGATGATAGCTTCAATTCCAAACATAAGGGAATAAGGAGTTGCACCTATGGGTGCGTAGATATGTTAGTTACAACTTGTCTTACTAACAAGTTTCTCCATAATCCAAAAAAGGGTTTTGTTTGTAGCCTTATCTTTCCCATTACCTTGATGGTAATAGGGATTATACCACTTTTGATGGATTTTAAAGCATTGGCATATTTCCTTCCCTTGTTTGTTCTTGAATTATTTTCCATTGTCAGATATAATAGCAAAAAATATGTCATAATGACAAACGACGTTGTTCATGATAAGTTTTGATATCTCAAAGACCGTGACATAGGTGAGAGGAACAACCTCAACCCATTTGATAAAGTACTCGATCGTTGTAATTATGTGTTTGTGGCCAACTCTAAGAGAAGGTGGGTGTAATATTTCTATGAGATTGAGCCCCATTTTTAAAATGTTCATGGTGTAGTGATAGGTTCAGAAAGGCTATGTTGGTGCATGGATCAAGTTGTCATGATTTTTCCATGAAACAAATTTTTTTATCTACTAAAAAATAGTTTGTCTCCATAGTAGTCCAATAATATCCAAAATGCATAAGTTTTTTAGCATCTACCATACAACTAGTGTGAGCACCAAAAATTCCTTGGTACACCTCTTTAATAGATTGGATAGCTTCTTTAGAGTTAAGACAATACAACAAAGTCCCATTGTAGCCTCGACAATAGAGAGTACCCCAAGGAGGGTATAACATACAATGCACTGGATAAGTGTTCTCTTTTGGGAATGGGAAATGTCAAGTGGGAAGGTACCATCCTATAGGCAATTGTAGATATTGATGTACTAGAGGGAAAAGGGACCAATAACTTCACATACTATAGTAGATTCAAGCATGTCGTAGGCGAGACACCCTCATATGATTGATGAGGAATTGAAAATATATATTATCTAAAAATAATCTCAAAAATGATCCAATAGTATATGTGACATCCGCTGACCCTTTTTTTCTCAAGGGACATGTTATAAGGTAATCTAGATAAAGTACTCTTTTAGGCATTCCACCATGCATTTATATGGTACAAGCTTCTCGTTTTTGACTTTATATTCATCATTAATTTTTTGTATAATGAGTTTTGAGTCGCATATAACCTTATCTTATTTGATATTCCATTTTATAGTGAATTTCAAACATGTGATGAGAGCTTCATACTCAACAATTTTGTTTGTACATGGAAAGTTGATTCAAAAAGCTTACGGAATAAGATTGTTTTTAGGGGTGATAAGGACAACTCCTGGCCCTAAGCCATTAAATGTGAATGACCCATAAAACTATATTTTCCAGGTAGAAGATTCTTCAATGTACAAATGAAATCATTTGGAAGATCCAAACTTAGGGGTTCCATTCTTGGTAAGGGTGCTTTGGCTTGTCTATCATTGAGTGCTTGTCCTTTTACTACTTTTTGATGAACATGTTTTTCCTAATATTACACCCCAAGTAACCAAACATGATGGATTTAAGAGTGATATATATAAAGGGAAATATTTTTGTTAGTCAAGGATGTGCCTAACACTCTCATGAAATAAAATCCAAGAAGTGATTGGCTCTGCTTGAACCGAGGAGAGATTTCCCGAGGCTAACCTAGATGAGGGAGATATATCACAATTCAGTCTCCTTTAAGGTGGGGTTAGGTCAAATTTTTTTAAGTATATCCATGGATACAACACCCACTCACAAGATTTTTCACACAAGTATTACATACTTAATGCATCAAACACAAGTCACTAAAGATATATAATAAATGATTCATAGGCATCATCTCTGTGTAAGGAGAAAGTGAAGGATCTTGATGATGCTTGGAACACTAATATTCACACATCGAGAGAAATTACACTCAAGATAAATGAATGAAATCTAAATTTCAAACAAGAACATGTATGATGAATAGATTTTTCGAGGTGCTTATAGGGGTAGGGCGGTAGGACACTTAGTTAGGAAAGAAGAATGGAAGATGGTTGATTTTGTAACAACAGTATGTCAATGAGTGTCATGATGGCCTGATATTTCTAAGTTACGGGAAGGTAGAACTATAAAATAGCAGGGTATGACAAGAGGGGGAGATTGTGTAGAGAAACCAAAAGCTGGAAAAGGAAGAATAGCAAAGATTTCAAGTCCTTGGGCTCAAACTTGATTCAAGAAAAGGTCAAAAATGACTAAGTATGGAGGAGGTAGTGGAAGAGACCATGTGTCCTAACGGCGCTTCTCCAAAAGTGAATTTGAAAAAGGGGACCTCAAATTTGCTTGACCCACCATGTAGCCCAAATTCAATAAGTAAGAGGGACCATTGAAAAGTCCACAAAGTAGCGGAGGTTGACAAGTGTCAACTCGACGCTCCTCTAAAGGAAAAATTTGGGTCGATTACAAACAAGCGCGGTGCCTCCACATGTTCTAAAAGGGGCAGAGCTAGTTGAATAGTCAATGCATAAGCCAAACCGGCAGAAGCTACCAAGTGTCCTAAGGGTGCTATTTCAAGGGTCAAAAGGAGAAGAGGTTCCCGAGTGAGCCCTAGATTGACACGTGTCCCAAGCTAAGGTAGAGCATCGGGAAAAGGTTAGTGTTTTACCCTTTTCCCCAAAGGAGTAAAATTTGAAAAAGTCCCGCATTACTCCGCTAAGAGGAAAAGTTAGCATTTGAGCCTCGAGTCAAAGCTAAGACAGGCGTCGAGGAGAAAAGTGAAAATTTTCCTTTCGTCCAAAATGCATAAACGTAAAAATGAAATCACATTTTCCAACCAACCAAAAGGAGCCATGTGTCCAAGTGGAACTTCGAGGGTTGCGGGAGTTTTTAAGGTTTTGCGCAAAAGGAAAAATGGTAAATCATGGGTCTATGGACCCAAATTTTTGTTCCAACCTGGCTTCCACGTGTCTCAATCAATAGGGGGACCCATTTTTTTGAACTATTTTCCTGCCCATTTGTACATAATCAATGCAAAACTTCAAAGGGGCATATATTTCGACCCAAGGCTCAAAATATTACAAATTTGGCACCGTTGGAAAGATCTCGATGTCATCTATGCCATGGAGTCTGAAACTTTAATTTTGGGGAGGTTAGATGGGAGAAAAATGGTGAAACATCTCTAGGTCTTCAATGCATGGTCATCGGTCTCAACAACCAAATCGGATTCAATATTTTTCCGTCATTTCCTCTTCCTTCAAGGCATCAAACCAAGGATCAATGCAAAAAAGATGGATTTGGGGGCAAATTTTATCAAGGGAATTTATAGTAATGGTTGAGCCTCGACCTACATTTTCCCACTTATCTCTCTCTTTCTTCTCTTTGATTGAATCTATAAATACAGGGGCAGGATTCATTGTAAAGGGTTGGACATTCTTTGTTTTGTAGGCTCCCTTCTCCTCTTAGCAAAGGGATTTGTGGGGTTCAAGCCTTCCATCAAAAATTGCATTATGTTTTTGCCTCTTGGCTACTTTGTAATGGACTGTATCAATCTACAGAGCAATAAAACACATCTGTGATCAATTTTAGATCCTCTCTTGTCTCTTTTTCTTTCATCTGGTCTCCCATTACATATCTGGCTATCTGTGCTTGTTTATTGTATGCATTTTGTTGGTTTTTGTCTATTAGAAAAATAAGTGTTCATCATTCCTTTGGTGCATCACCTCATAGTTTAGCTTTTGTTTTAATTCATGTATTCCTTCTATCCATGTCTCCTTGGTAAAGTTTAGATTAGGATTAAGAATGGATCCTCTGCAATTTTCTATGTATGCACCTAAATAGAGGAATAAGGAACTAGCCTTCAATATGGAGAGCTTTCCCATTCTGCAAGGTCCCACACCTTGGGGAAAGTTCAATGTTACGCAATCACACCAGAGGATTTTTCCTTAGAAAAGCATATCTTTAGAAATCATTTGGGGGTGATGTGATTTCGCGTTAACACAAACACTTGAGCAAGAAACCCCAATGAAATATTCACTTCCTCTACTTCACACACCCAAGATACCCTCAAGGGATGAAAAAACGACCCCAAAGTAATGTTTCCATAAGGGTTTTATAACTAGACCAAAATACTACAAAGCATACACTACAATAACAGTATTCACATAGTAACCAAAGAAATGCAACAACTAGAAGCTGAATTTGTGTACTCCATAGATGCAATAAACACAAGATTGCACTTCCTTGATCATATATTCATATACATAGTGGAAAACATGATTAAATCAAAGCAAATTGTTCCATCAAAATGATTTTCAATTACAGGAAAAAAAAGGCCTTCAAAACCCACTAATGGTTGTACAGTGTAACTACCTTGGTATAATATGAGAATTTGGAACAAGTAACATTACCTAGCACATATAAATCTAGAGCTAGAGAAAACCTATTAACAAAAACTACCAACCATTGACCCCTAGAATGAGGATAGGCTCTCGTTCTTATACAATAGTTCCTAAAGGGAATATAACCAAATTTTCTAAAGGACCACTTAATCCGCCAGGTTGGAACATCATTCGGATTGTTTAAGGAACCTGGGGAATATTATTTTCAATAAAATTTCCTTATCCATTTGATTTCAATTATCATTATGCACATGTTCCTTTAGGAAAACCCATTCACTATCTCTATCGAGTGATTTGACCTCCCAAATGTGCCAATTTATAACACAATCACTCCCACAAGCCATTTATCATAATCATAACACCACTCATGCTGATTTTTTTAGAATAAATGCAATGTACCCGGATCATTAATGGATTGCACATAAGGAATAAGTGACCACATCCTTTTTAAGTCATCATTTTTCTCTGGGAATTACCATTTCATCTTGTTTTTATCATTTGAACATCCGTTGAGAATTCCACAACTTCATATCATTAGAAATGGTGTCTTCATCGAGTGGAATCAATCACGGTAGAACTATGTTCATCCCACCCGTGGTCAATTTTTCAAATTTCTAGCCCACACGAAAACTTCTTCAAAATGGTCTTCGGGATTCGCAGTGGTCCTGCAATTGATCCCAAGGGCTTAACCAAGAATGTGGTGTAGATAGATTTTATGAATGGGCTTGCAAGAATGGTGCCCACATTTGTTGTATTCCAAGTTCTTATTCATCACCTTCTCCACCCATAAGACCATGTTACATTCGATGAATTGAAGCATTTATGGCTTCATCGCCACCCAATTATCAAAGTGGACATCCTTAGGGCATCAAAACTTAATTCACCCCCACACCGTTGTAACAAGGTCCCAGCCAAGAAAGGTCATGATCACCTGATAGATAGATGCCTTTGAGAAATAAGTTACATCCCTAGAGAACTTGATTGAAAATCCCACTCCTCTAAAGAAGTGTCGAATAATCTTATGTCATCCCGGCAAACCAAGCCCAAAACAATTCCAGCTCCACAACGCACAACTCCCTGTGGGACCAAGGTGTACTGAAGGGTGGATTTAACCTATTAGTATGGGCCAAATCCCTCTAAAATAAGTCAGAGATAATCTAGATTCTAAATGGGACCCAAGTGAGAATTCGTGACTTGATGGTAAAAGGGATGTCCCGTCGAATGGAAAAATATATATAATTTTTTTGTGTTGTTGATGAGAAATAGTTTATTACTCATAAAGAGAAGTTTCTACGTCCACAACCAATCTTCACGGGGATTTTGTAGAAATGGAAAAATGATTATGCTAAGCATAGTATTTTTTTATTATTTTTCATATATTATCAAGGGTTGGCCCCTATAGAATCCCCATTTTCTTACTACGTATGTAAAATATTGTTTCTTTATGTTTTATTTCAGATTCACTTTTTCCTTATACTATGTTCTATAAAATTTCTTTCTCTACAAATATTAGATTTACAATATACCCCAAATCAATGCACTATTCACCGTAAAGTCAACTTCAGCATAAGGGTGAAATTTACAAGTAGATATGTAAAACCCATTTCAGTCTCATTGTGAAATTTAGCGCAATCCCTTCCAACTATATTTTTACCTATACCCCGAAGGGATGACATGCGGTACTCAAAAATAGTACATAGGGCATCGGGTTTGTGAAAACAAGTTACATTTTACAACAAAAACTACAGGGATGCATAGATGCATTTTTCTTTCTAAGCTTTAATAATGCGTCGCGTTCCCTTCTCGATTTGGGCCCATTCTATATTCATAACTTCAAATAAAATTCCCATTTATTGATTTGTGAATTCATTTTGACTACCTACCATTAAGCCACATATATGTCATTAGGACCCAAACTTTGGGAGTATTCTTATGGCAAGTCCCGGGGCTCGGGAGCATCTTGCACATTTTCACAATGTGTAGACTCGTAAAGTGCACAAATGCAATGAGAGTTCACTAACTCATTGCAGATGCCCCAAGAAACCTTATCGGGATCGGGTATAGTGCATATTGCAATTTTGCATAAATTTCAAATTTGAGGGAGAGGCTTGAATGTAGAAGTAATAACTCGACGAGTATACCTTTTTCTGGGTGGCAAGGAAAGTATTACATCATACATCTACAACATAATATAACAACCTCTTGCATTTGAAAATTTCAGATTTTCAAATGTTCCCTTAATAAAAACCAAGATAGGAAAGAAATATACATTAACATATGAAGAACGATTCAAGGCAACAAGGATCCAAACTAGGAAATAAGTGAGATGTTACAAAGATGGTTCAAGAAACAAAGTGTTAAATCGGGCACCAAAAATGACTCTAGCTTGGGATGGATTCCCCTGTGGGTATCAAAGAACCACAAAAGGAACTCATGGAAGAATAATACCAAGTGCTAAATCCATCGGATTATGGCATCAAACAGAAGCCATAACTGGTTCATTATAAGTTTTAAGGATCTCATGGGTTGCAAAAATTCCAATGACAACAAAAAGGGATGAAGGGAAAAATAAGGGATTATAAAAACAAAGTGAAATGAATGATAAGAAAAAAATTTCCAAGCCGCGATCTTAGATGATAATAGCACACCACATTAGATTTGTAAAACAAAAGAGATAAAATACCATATATGGAAATCCATCATAATCCATAATGCTCAGTAAATTACAATATAATGACTTGAATTACTAAATAAGAAAGATGTACATATAGCAAGAGGGAATTGCAACTACTACCTAAATCGTGGTGAAGAACTCCCACTAACCGATCTTGGTAGTTAAGTTAACTCCAAAATATTAGTAAGCTAACTCCACATAATTGAGAAGCTAAGTCAACACAACTAGTAAGCTAAATCCACACAACTAGTACACCTAAGCAAGCTAACCCAACAAGTGTAGGGCTAACACAAGTATAATAATTATCCTAATAAATAAATAAAAGGATAAATAATAACCTACACTAACACCCTCTAATAAGCATAGCTTAGGTGGGTGAAAAATAAGGTAGGTCCTGGCAAAAAGGCCTGATGAGGTACCCGCGTACAATAACTAGGAAAATTAGACACCGCAAGGTACCCAAAACTAGTAATAACAAAGTAGAGAGATAAAAATCCCATTGCAAGATATCCTAAGAATCTCAACTCTAAAAACTCGTACAATCTGAAGAATTTTGGTGCACATTATGGTCTGAATCCACTGCTCGATCATAGAACTCAAAAACAACTAAAATTGGGCTTCACTGCAGAATAGCTCCATGCAAGGAGAATGTCGGTGGAGTGATGTTGAAAGTGCAAAAACACCAAACATAATTTAATCAATCACATAAATAGGTGTGCCATGATCCAAGAACAACCAAGGCAACAAGGAAAGGACACGAGATCCAAATAAATAGGAGTGCCATGATCCAAGAAAATCCAAGGTAACAAGGCAAGGACACAAAACCTGAAGAAGAAGTATCAACACGTAACAAGGAAAGGACACGAAACCTAAATAATCAATATCAACACCACACCCTCCCATATTTCTGAATGGGTAGAGTGACACACTAAGATATGTATGAGTTGCCAAAATCAACTACTCAAACACTGAAAAACTAACACTAGGCTTCACCAGAATAGCTCCCCCATAAGAGATACTATCAACATGCAAAAAAAAAAAGTGTCAAAAATACAGATCCAAAATATCTCAACAAACAAGAGAGATATAAATGTATACACCCATAGATACAAGAATGTAACACCCAAAATTTTAGGACATCGAGGCTCAACCGAAATTGCATCCACAAGTGATTACAACACCCTCCCAAATTTGACACTTTATAATTGAGTGCATGTAAATATTATAATGAGTAAAAGTACCTTTTACATTTGAAATATGTGTATAAAAATTTCACCAATGCGTAGATCTCAAAAAAATACACAATTTCAAAAAAAAAGATCACCTTAATCTGAGCTACGGATCAAAAGTTATGAGCTCTAAAAGGTTTTACTATTAAAATAATATTTTAATGTTGATGTTTTTTTAAAAGGTACACGTGACACCCAAATTTCCAAAGGGTAAAATAGTTCATCCATGTGATATAGGCTTGCGACCAAATCATAAAAGCCTACGCCCAAAACATAAATGTCCAAAGAGTAAATCATTGTATCCATAGGGTACACGTCTATATCCAATGGATAAAATAATGCACCACGAGGGTACAGATCTATGTCCAGTGGATAAAATTTTACATCTAAAAAAGAAATATCCAGAGGGTAAAAGATTGCATCGGAAGGTACATGCTTATACCCAATAGATAAAAGAATGCACCGAGAGGCTACGAGATCTACATCCGGCTTTGATTGTCTCAAAACATGGTCAATTTACTGACCAATTCTAGGGTTTTGTCACCTTCCAAATCTAATGACACACTCTTTTTTGCATAAAAATACATGTTGTAGAAAAATCCTAACAAATCCTGAATACATGAAAATAATAAACCCTTGTTTGCAAAGAAAAACTTACAGATGGATGTCTACATCATCTATCTCTCTGATACCATGAAAGGAATGATAATAAAAAATTTCCAAGCCACAATCTCATATGATAATAGCACACCACATTAGATTTTCAAAATAGAAGAGCTAAAATACCATATATGGAAATCCATCATAATCCATAATGCCCAATACATTACAATATAATGACTTGAATTACTCAATAAAAAATATGTACATATAGGAGGAGGGAATTGCAACTACTACCTAAATCAATGGTTAAGAACTCCCACTAAGCGATACTGGTAATTAAGTTAACTCCAGGAAGACTAGTAAGATAACTCCACATAACTGAGAAGCTAACTCAACATAACTAGTAAGCTAACTCCACATAACTAGTACACCTAAGCAAGCTAACCCAACAAGTGTAGGGCTAACACAAGTGTAAGAATTATCCTAATAAATAAATAAAAGGATAAATAATAACCTACACTAACACAAAGAGAAGAAACTATACAGCTATACACATGGGTCCCTTCTCGGTCCACGGGACCAAAAATGCTATAAAAACCCGCCATGATCCTGCAGATTTCAATTGAGTCCTCAATTAAATCATAGCAGCCAAGAAAAAAATCAATTTTGGAAATGAGAAGACCAAGGATTAGAGCCACCATTAACATGAAATCCTAAAAATTTCTCTCATTTAAAAATATAGCATAATAAGTACAATATGAGGAACAAAACCCTTCAAACCAAGACAGAATTATACTTCAATACAAATGCACTTGAGCCACTACCTTCCTTTTCATTACTTAACTCAAGGTATGACCATGCTAAAAATCCATGTACTCCTTGAAGAAAATAATGTAAGTTTATTTTTCATGTTCATTTAAATTAACATTTGACCAAACCTTCTTAAATTTAATGCAAGTACCAAGATTGAATTTAGTGCACTTACCTTCAATTGGGCCTAGCATGATCACCTCCAATGTAAGATTGTCAATAACATCCTTAAGACCGATTTTCCCTCACTGAAGAAATACTTGATTTATTTGGAAACATTTGTTCTTAAGACAAGGTGAATGTACCAACATCAAAGTGATCCTTCTCTTGCTCAAACATAGGGATAAGTTATGCTTTCAACTTAATATCATTTTTACCACATAAGGCCTCATGTTGTTGATCAAAAACTTCTATCACATTAAAGACGACCAATTGATCAAGTGACATAACAAAACCATCACTACAACAACATGAGAGAAGCTCAATAATATAGTTAATTTACTCTTATTTACTAGACATAGGTCTACTAGCATGTTCTTGATCATCCAAAGGTGAGATAGGATACATAAACTTATTAGTATCTAAAATATGATCTTCATGACAATATTCAGAAAGGTAAAACTACTCATTAAGTTTCTAATCAGCTTGGGTTCAAAAATGTGTGCTCCACAATCAATATGAAAATCCTACAAGACACCATTATAGATAGCAAAAGGTACACCAACAAAAAATTTCTCAAAGAAATTGTTCATGTAATCTGATTTTTCCTAGGAGTAACCTTGCAAATATTACTTAATGTCTTGTTCATGTTCTTCGAGGCTAGAGTAGACTTTCTTTGTTGATTACGCCTTAACTTTTATTCATTTTCTTGATCTACCAAAGTAATAAACATCTATCTTCCTTTGAAGGTATCTTCCCATAATAGTTTTTACTCATTTTAGTCCTTAAATATCCAAAGTCATGATCAAGGAGGATCATAATCTAATTTAACTTTACTACACTATTACCTTCAAAGGAGAAACAACATACCTTCATGAAAGCTACCCAAAAATTATCTACGGTTTGGTCACATAAAATATCAAGTAGAGGTAGCACCCCTTACAATTTCACTGATTATCCAACATGAAAGCATCATCAAAATTTGGTTCATATTTATCAAAAGCATCAATTAAATCATCTCGTTCACATGAAACATGAGGCATTAAACATATATCACACCATAGACTGATGTGATCATTTTCTTCAACTTCGAACATTATCATTCACAACAATAGTATTTCTAACCACTTTCTCTAAGTTCAATGATTCCTCAACATGTCCCTTCCCAACATGGGTTTAATCTTCACATCCTTTTCTAGGAGTCTTACCAACTACTCGACATTATTCTCAATATACGTAGTCATATTTAAATCCCTTCTTATATTTCTAGATTCTTTATCTCTTAAAAATTTGGTTGTTATCTCATCATAACACTTGGTCAAACATGACTCATTATTTGGCCTCAAAATACTTGGTGAGTCATCCAAGGTTTTACAAGATCTGGTGTTAAATATTTGTGCATACTTGTGTGGGTCTTTTCTAATGCTTTCAAACTCAGAGAAGGGTACCCTAGGGTCATCTTCATCACTAAGCTAAATTCTAAACACCTATATCATTTCATCCTAAGGTAAAGAATTGAACCAATCCCTTGCATATTCTTGTAATGTATGCACAAACAACTTTATGAAAACATCTTCATGTTCTACTTCATATTATTCCATAATTTCTTCAAACAATCTAAGATGTTGGTCACCATCAATACTGCCATTTCCTTGAAAACAAGGCAACCCGACTCTTATTCCAACAAGGATCTTATTAGGATATCCGAGCATGCCCCTAAAGTCTATAGGCTTGAAAGTATTAGTTCTAAAACGAGCTTTAGGAGGGAGTTGAGCCATACTATTAACAAAAATATTTTCAATAATGGGCACAATAACCATGAGTAGGTATACAAAGGGTCATACCTTGTAAATCTTGATTAGCATTGATGATCCAAACGCTGCAAATCTTGACAGGATAGACCATCAATAGGATAATATTATAATAAGCATTGATCCGATCCTAGCAAATATGAGTGGAATCACCACTAGAGTACACACTCTAGAAATTTTAGGCTACCCTTATTATAGATAATTTGATACAAGTTGATAACCCCTTTGTATTAGAAAACAAGGTTTAGCAAATAAATCCTCATAAAATCGTTATACTCTTAGAATTAAATATGTGCAAATCTTAATTGTTAACTCTAGTAAGACCTGATTTGTCCACGAAAAGGATTTCACTAGGGTGTTGGTTCCCAATATTACACCCCATGGACCAAGAAGAAATTTTGATGTAGGATGTCTTTAAGAGTGATAGATTTGAAGGGAAATTTTGTTGTTAGTCAAGGATGTGTCTAACACTCTCATGAAACCAAGTCTGGGAAGTGATTGGGAAGCACCTTCATAAATGGGGTACCTAAACCTTTCTACTAATTGCTCTACCCGAACCAGGGTAAGAGAACACAAGGTTGACTTGAATAAGGGAGATATATCACAATTATGTCTCCTTCAAGGTGGGGCTAGGTCAATTTGAGCTAAGTATAGTCATGGATACAAAATCCACTCATAAGAGTTTTCACACAGCGTATTACACATACTTAATGCATCAAACACTTTGGTCACTAGAGAAAAATAATAAATTATTCATAGGAAACATCTTGGTGTAATGAGAAAGAGAAGGATATTGATGATGCTTGGAACATTAATCTTCACACATTAGGAAATTTCACTAAGGATAAATGAAGTCAATGTAAATTCCAAACAAGCACATGTATGGTGATTAAATTTGTCGAGGTACTTGTAGGGATAGGGTGGTAGGAAACTTAGTTAGGAAAGAAGAATGGAAGATGTTTGATTTTATGAGAGAATGTGAGAATTAGGATTAAGCGAGATGACACACACATCAACTGAGTTACACTCGAATGGAAGCATGACTGAGTTTTGTGTAGTAATTAATAAGTCAACCATGAAAATGTGCATGTAAAAGAAAATGGCCTACTCATCCTCATATCTAATTATTCGATAGGATAAATAATGGAACCTCTTGCAATCAAAGATGGTTTCACTTGCAATGGAGATGAGAATGATTCGCGTAATTAGCAAGAGCACTAATCACAAGGAAAGTAAAGTACAAAAAGACAACAGTGTGTTTGGCATGCTCATAGATCAAAAAAGAGAGGTACATATAGGAGTGTTTTATAAATCTTATGTATGAAACGTGGACACAACCCTATTGACCTATTCAAATATGACCTATTTTCACTAAGTGAGATGAATAACCATCTATGGTGGACAAGAGGTTGAATGATGATGATCAAGTCATATACATGAACACCCCCTTCATCGAAGCTTCTTATTAAAAATGCACCTTACCCTAAAGGTATAAGCTACTTAAAAATTAAATATCACCTTTAAAAAAACACCCCTAACTTAATATCAACCACTTACTTTAATTAAAAATAGACCCATTTTAAATATAAGCCACACCTAACAAACCAAAAATAATTTTAAATTAAAAAATGATGGGAAAAAGATAAACTAGGCCCATTCAAAGTGGGAAGAGGCTTGAGGAAGATTGAGAAAATATCGAGAGGAGGTGGGAACCAAAACGGTGGGTAAGCGAGACCCAAGATTTGAGATAGGGCCATGGTTGACCAGTGGTGGGATCAAGATGCAAAGTATGAAATGGTAGGGAACGTTTAAAAATGCACAGAGATGAGGATGGTTACAAGTGAAAAGCTTGGAGAAAATCTAGGCAAGGTCAAAGGTGAAAGACCTAGATGTAGGCATGGAAGGCCGAGAAGCGGGTCAAGAGCGATACCATATCGATTGTTTTGTGAGGATTAATGTTGGAACCTCATTCACATCGAAGAGGGTTTAACCTCCAATAGGGATGATAACACTTCATTTAATTAGCAAGAGTGTGAATCACCGGGAAAATTAAGTACAAAAATATAATGGTGTGTTTGGAATGTTCATAGATTAGAAAAGATAAGTACATATAGGAGTTTTTGTAACTCCTATGCATAAAACGTGTACAAAACCCTATTGATCTATTCAAATATGACATATTATCACTAAGCTAGATGACTAACCATCTATGGTGGACAAGACATCAAATGAAGATGATCAAGTCATATACACCAACACCCCCTTCATCGAAGTGAGGTAGAGGTCATGGAAAGTTAGAAGCGAAAGTGAACTCCCTAGACAACTAAGAAATGTGTTTCAATGGGTCTCAGTTACTAAGCCCGATAAGGTACCCATGTACAAAAACATCTTTCTTGAAAATAAGATGAGAAGAATGGGTCCCCAACTAGGTCGATAAGGTACTATATGAATGAAAATCGACACACAACCTTCAACCACACTCAACTCCCCGAGATCATACCGATGTGGAAATTTGTATGGATAAAAGATAGAGAAATGTGGAAGTGGGTGAAAGTATGCATAAATGATATGCACAAGTTGTCAAGGAAAAACAATGTCTTTGACGCGCAATAGCGGGATCTTCTCATCAAGCACAAGGAAATCCCTTCTAACCTAAACTAGTCTAATAGATGGATCGAAAGGATAGCTACATGGAGACTCAGTCAATATCAAGCTCCGTAGAGATCCTTTCTACCGATTGTTGAATTCATGGGAAACCAATGGGAGCCTTGTAAATATGTCCAAACATGGTCATGGAATGAGCGAGAGAGTCTTAGCTTCACAAAATCAAATTCGGTTGGCAGGAACGGTCCAAAATGCAAGGGCTCAGTGTGCTTCCTCATTTAGAACATTCAATTGTGATATGATGTTGGTAGGTAATGGTGATGTGTAGAAAACCAATGTGCGTAGACTTGTGTCGATATCGGTGAGTAATTCAAGCATGTTTGGTTGTGGGACTCTAGGATTGCTACCGTATGTTCTTGGTTATTGGGGTCCTTGTATGGTCATGTGAATATCTAAACAATGTTGCCACGGGTGGTCTAGAACTCATAGGCCTTATCATCTGTGATTTTAGGACATTTAACTGTTAAATATTCTCAATGTATTAAGTTGGTGTTCTAGGAACAAGAATACGGAGTCCCATATCTATGTCTTTGAGTAACTCGGGATAGTTCGGTTGTGGTACCCATGGATCACTTCCATATGTACATTTTCTCAAACAGTTGATGGTCATGTATTTGAAAAGATCTAATTTAATAAAAAAATAACTAATCTATTTAAATTGAAACTATTATATGTTTTTGGTATTTTGCAAGATATAAGTGCAATAAAATAATTAAAAGTTGTTAATCTAATGAAATGAATATTTTTGGTTCTTTTCTAGATTTTAAGAAGAAATGAGGAAATAAAAGCTTCTACTCTAATTAACAAATCTAAAACAAATAAACAACCGGATGTAGTTGTTTATCTATGCGAAGAAATCTATTCTATTTTAAATGATGAAAGCTTTACTTTAAACTATGGATGCAAATCTAACCTTCCACTTTGCCTCAGAAGCAAGGGAAAAAAATCAGACCTTCTTAGAAAATTTCATCCCCTGCAACTTCCCCGATAACAGTAAAGAATACTTCTATTGAGGATTTCCTATATGAATTGATCTATTGTGATTATTGAATGATTGCAATAATTGAAATGCTTCTTTTCTACTCTATTTGATATAAATGTATGTGTATGATTCAGAAATAACAATGTGAAGAAATGAGGAAACCAATATCAATTCCAACCTAGAAGCATAGAGTAATGGAAAATCCAGTTGTATTGTTCTTTGTCCCCTCATCTTGTCTTTTCTTTCTCCTGTGTTCATGTGATTCCAAGGGATTGGGAATGCAATAAAGTAAAGTGAGAAGGCATTGGAGTAATGGTAGCTTGATGGCAATGTGGCAGCAATGCAAGTGGAAGAGAGATAACACAAGTGAATAGAGCTTGGCTATGCAATTTCCAACAAGAATGTGGCAACTCAACAATGCAAGAATACACAAAAATGATCTCGACCATTTTCTTGAGAACATAGATTGTTTCTTTGAAGTGTTGTGAAACAAATAGGGTAACAGGCATAGGAGAAATACACTGTTCAAATGTCGGTTGATGGGTTGTTGCATGCATATGAATTCCAAATCTACAAGCTGATTGTGAGAGATTCCTTTTGGCTAGGAGGAACTACTTGTAATGAAAACAAGACCACCAGAATAGATTAAACAATATGGGTAGTGAACTACCTAGCGTATGCTAGATCGGGAAGTATGATACTTCCTAGATGGCTATCAGTCCACTATTTTAAACAATTTAATGTTGTAAACAAAGTAAATCCTATTGTTAATTTAAAATGATTTAGGTATCTCACTTAAAAACACAATAAGAAATAGATCTAATCTAACAAGCTAAGCTAGAATAGAATCCAAAGGTCAAATGATTGGTTTTGGGTTTTGCAGTTTGATAAGGTCTCGGGTAGATCACAGGTGAATGAGGGTAAGATGAAATTAGGTGGGTAGGTCTATTCTAGGTTGTGTGGGAAAATACAGAGACCAGTGTCGGTCAGGGGTGATCGATGGCGGTTAGGTGTAACCGGTGTGCCGATTCTTGTGAGATCTAGAAATGTCACAAAACAAGCTTTTGGTCTCCTTTGTGATTGCACAAAGGACTTTGGTTGGTTGGGATGAGGTATTGGGTGATTGGAGTAGGCTTTTTGAGGTTTTAATGGGTATATGGAGGTGAAAATGTGGAGAAGGTCAATAGGGGCAAGATAAACAATGGATGATAAAATGATGATGAAATGAAATAAACCAAGAAAGTATGATGTTATACTTACTTGGATTCCATTCTAAGTGACTGTGTGTGAGGATGGAGGTGCTGATGATGGGTTTGAAGGTTGCAAGTGATCACCAACTGAAGAAAAAGCTTCTGCATGGGCTGCATGTACACTCCTCTTTGCTTAGATAGATCAGATCATGGTTGGGATGGTTGTGTAGGAGAAGATGCTCAATCTCCTTCCTTGATGTGATTTTTCACTAGAATTTGCTCTCTGAAGATGTGTTATCTCTATGAGATGTGTTCTTTCTCGTCAACCTTCTCTCAATGTTTGTTTTCCAACCTTGAGAATAAGGTAGTTTAGGGGTTAAAAGGGGTAACTGGTGGTTCGGCTTAACCGGTGATGGTTAGGGGTAACCGACGTCGGTCAAGGTGGGATTTCCTAGGTTTACTAAACTAGGGAGATCCTCCTAATTTCCTTGGATCTCATGTGTTATCCCATGGATTAGACTAAGAGCCTCTTGTGAGCATGTGGGAATGTGGTTAGAGGGAATGTAGGCATTGATTTTTAGGGTTTGGGTAAGTCTTAGTTAGTTATGATAACTTGCTAAGAATAGGTCTTAGGTTGAGTTGGCTTGGTGAGGTGTCTAAGTGAACTATATGTGTGGATATTATTTAAATAAAATATTTAAATAATAAATATAGTGAGGATAATGCATTAATTTAATTAAATTAATTAAATTAATATTAGTGGGGTGAAGGGGGTCATGGCTAGGTAAATGTAATAAAAGGTGCTTATATGTCGAGGACAAAGGGGAGTGTGACCTAATTTTAGTGTCTACATTTTCCCCTTTTTGTTGTGTAGCTTGTATTGGTAAGTAAGCGATGTTAACAAAAATAAGATGTGGTTGCCCCATGTGTGGGTGAAGGTGATCCCCCTCAAAACTAATAATGAGAGGCAGCGAGGTGGGCGGTAAGTGGTTTGATAAAAGGTAAATGTGAGGAAAAGACAAGTGGGTATAGGGAAAAGGGTGAAAGGTCTACTTGGGAAATCTAGGTAATGGGTCAGGGTCACAGGTAGTAACAATAGTCAAACACACGCACACATATAAACTGCAGCACACTATCGGGTTGAAGAGGAAAACTCTACATCGTCTAAGGTCGATAGGTTTATCTGAACAAGGTTGAAGTGAATCCGGTATCCAAGGTATAGGATATGGTCAAGGAAACACAACGTAGGTTAGGTGTAGGAATGTTTAGGTATGTTGGTACACCAAAGGTAGGGTCAGGATAAATGGTCATGGCAATAGGCTAGGTAAGGTCATTAGGTCAATCAACACAGGTAACAATGCCGCAAGGTATAGCAAACACATGAGGTCAAAGGTCACTAGCGATGGTCCAAGTCTAAATATCTAGGTCATGGCATGGGTAAGGCCAAGGTAGGGGTAAAAGAATAAGAAGTCCCCAAAGGAGGAAAATGGAGGTAGGAAGTGACGAGGTCAGGAAAGGTAAGGTAATGGGTTGGGTAAAGGTTGGATGGGGTAAAGGAGCAAGGTAAAGGGTGGGGTAAAATGGAAAAGTAAGGGCAATGTGTAGGTGAGGGTGACCGATGGTGGTCATGGATAACCGACGTTGGTATAGGAAAACTAGTGATGGTTAGGTAGGGCACGCGACCGATGTCGGTCAATGGTAACCGACATCGGTTAGGTCGGGTTTGTTATAAAAACAAAAAATCCATGTTTTTATTATTCATTTGTTATTTGTGAAGTGAAGAAATGACAAAAAAAAAGAAAAAGAGAGAAAAGTGTCAGGGGAAATGGGACAGTGAGCTGGTAGTGTGATTTGATGAGGGTTGGGTTGGTGAGTAGCGGGTCCACGGGATCGGGGTGAGAGTTGATTGGTCGGAGGTTGTGAGTAGATATTCGGTGATGGAAGAGGCTAGAGAGGGATCGGGTGGACCACCATCATAAGTGGCCAGACATACCACTGAGATGGCGGTAGTGCGACGAGGTAAGCGCCTAACTCTACATTGGTGATTAGATAGATTAGAGGTTGTGATATTTGTTATTTGTAGGGTTTTGTGGTTTTTTTTTGTGGGTGGTTAAAAATTAAATGTGGGTATGGGGGAATAAAGGAAAAAAAAGAGGGGGGGAGGGTAGTAAATTGTATAGGTGGGGTGGGTAGGGGTCTAAGGGGAGTTTAGGTCATTGTAGGTGGGGTAAAAGGGGCAAGGGGAGGTTTATAGAAAAGGGGGTTTGGGAAGTCACGGAATTTTTTTGACAGTGGTAGCGTCGGTCAATCTTTAGCGGTGTTGTTAGGTAGAACTGGATCGGTCACCAAATAGGTGTTAGTTGGTAGATGGCGGTAAAGATGACGGTAAATAGGTCACCGAAGCAGGCCAATGCGGTTTAAAGGTGACCAAATTGGTTAGAATAAACCGTATGCGGTCAGTCGGGATTTTAGGCACAAGGGTGCAAAAGTGATGTAGGTTAGGTGGTTGAGATGGGTAGGGTAAAAATAGGGTGGAGGGTAATGATAATTGGTGAATATGGTCATGGTAAATAGGATTAATGTCGTGTTTGGATTGGATGTAGGGGAGAGTGCAGTTACACATGTGGGACAGGGTTTCGCCTCTACTAGTGACATTATGTGGCTTAGTGACCCCTTTGGAGCTGTAGCACATGGAGGCAGTGGGCTTGAGTGGGATTCGGTGCTACCGACATGTTGTTGGTAGCCTAGCTTGATGGTTGTGCTCATCGATAGATGGGACTCCGTGACCAACACGTTCCACCTTCCGACGGGTGAGATGACTATCACCCTGGAGGATGTGTTCTAGATTTTTGGTTACCCATATTGGGTGCCCAAGTTTACTCTATCTCCTCGAGGCCTCAGAGGAGCTGATCGGGATAGTTTTTGGTGAGGGCGGTGGATCGAGATTCCATAGTGCCAGTTTGAGCTATGGCGAGATGTACCTAGCCCGTCCGGATGAGACGAGGCTAGTGGTTTTATTGATGGAGGCAGTGTGTTGCTGCTATGCCTTTGCCAGATGCAGAGGGTGGATGCTTTCCCTGATCACGATGGGGGTGCTCCACGATATGATGGTGCATGAGACATGCTTTCTTGGGCACCAACATTCTTGGTGTAGCTATACGAGAGAGTTGTGGGCATATGGGTGGTTGCGCAGGTTTAGCTTGTGTTGTACATTTATACTGCATTGTTGGGCCTATGAGCACATAGTCTGTGTTTGACCTATAGGGATGCCCCGAGTAGATGCATTTCCCGTGAGATGTGTGTGGGTGGGATATAGGAGATGGGTGTCGGTTGTAGGAGAGCGGAGATCGAGATAGGCCGACATATGATGTGGCCCATTTTTGGTAGTTGTTGAGAGGGTTGTCGGAGTGGACATTATCTGGAGGCCATATGTGGGATTCCCCTCATATAGGCACATGCATGAGGAGCTAGCTAAGCTCCATCTAGAGAGGTGGATATAGGGTCGTCGTGTCAGGGAGGATGAGATGATCCTGGTAGACAAGGTCCGATTACAGTTTGGGCTTATACAGGATATTCCTCCGTCCTTCCCACAGTATCGGAGAGATGATGTGGAGAGGCCTCTACCTCTACCATAGCCTACAATGCCTACAGGAGGAGGAGGAGCAGCTAGTGGATCAATGGATAGATGATTAGATGTACAGATAGGTATAGGAAGTGGTGGGTGGCTCAGTTATGAGCCATACCACCTAGACAGGGCAGCAGCTTAGACTTAGCTACCATTACTGTAGAGAGATGCCCTACAGGGGTAGGTAGTGATGTTGATCATATAGATAGGTATACTACAAACATAGCTAGAGGGGTTAGAGGCAGAGGTAGCAGAGCTACGAGTACAGGTGGCAATCTGCAGGCCCAGATGGCAGAGGGAGAGGGTGGAGGAGATGGAGGAGATGGAGACAGAGATGGTAGGTGGCAGCCTTACTGGATCAGGTGGTAGGTTTACAGGGCTAGTTGGCCACATCCCAGGCATAGATTGGGGCCTTATAGGCCTAGATAGGCACATAGGATAGGGGCACCACCACAGGCACAGGGAGCTAGTCCCGATTCATAGGTAGTTGGCAGGTCAGTGGAGGGGTAGTACGGGCCGAGACCTATGGGACCACCATAGACCATGCTGTATCTAGGTTACTGAGATGCCCTAGGTGAGGTGAGATATTATCAGGATCAGCTCATGTGCAGCAGGATAGACTTCCTATCCTATGGAGAGTACAGAGCACAAAGCATGCATCCAGTGAGAGGATGAGATCCCACACACATAGTGTGGAGAGCACAGGAGGTTAGTGAGCTCTGAGGCCCGATCAGGAGAGGCCACCAGTGCATGGTGACTAGAGCTAGGTGATGTGCTTTAGCAAGGGACACGGGAGGCCAAGGTGCATAGGTGACATAGAGATGGAGGACATCGGTGAGATGTCTGAGATGCGGTCACTTGATTTTTGATGTATACTAGTGATTTTTTGATATATATGTCGGCCTGCGTGCCGAAGATAGTTGTATTTTTTATCACATACCGGCTACGCGTGCTGAAGATAGTGAGGATGTATGAGTGATTTTTGTATATTTTGAGCATATACCGGCTGTGTGCAAAGATATTTTGTATTGATTCATTCATTCTTTTTGTATATATGAGACCGGCTGTGTGCCGATGACATTTTGTATTTTTATATATATATATATATATATATGCATCTGTGCATGACATTTTGAGATGATGGACATGATGAGATAGACATGTATATTGAGATACATATTTATTGATTTGTATGATGAGATTCATGGTATTTCGTGATTTGTTGATGTGTGTATGAGACATTGGTTTATGGCTTGTATTAGATGAGATATGGATTTGTTACTTTAATGTGGTTTGAAATTAGGTGAGTTAGGCATGATGGAGTTAGGTTGGTTTAGGCATGGATCGAGTCAAGTTAGGCATGGATTAGGCATGGATCGGTCAGTTGGTTTAGGAGTGGTCGAGGCATGGATCGAGTCGGAGTTATAGGCATGGATAGTTGGTTAGGCATGGTTTAGGTTATGGGCATGAGATTAGGTTATAGGCATGGATGAGTCAGGTTATAGGCATGGATTGAGTCAAGTTATAGGCATGGTTGTGGTTAGGCATGGTTGAGTTGAAATTAGGTTTAGTTATGATTCATTATTTTGGCAATGAATGATACTATGGGTCATATGTGAAATGTTGTATAATCTATGCATAGTGATGATAGAGGGATGGTAGGTGTAATAAATGTATGTTGTGGTAAGCAACTTGTTATGTATGTGGCTTAATTTCCAATTTTGTTATAAAATGGGAACTAAGTGAAATGTGATGTAAATGGTGAGTTAGGCATGGTTGATGAATTGTTTTAGGGTAGAGAATGGCCGAGCTAACCTCCAAGGGCCCCATGCCCTCGGAGTGCTGCCTACATAGTCCCTGGCAAAAAGGGACCTCAGGCCGATGTAGTTCTCCCATGAGCTAGGGAAGAATATGAAAATGAGTTGGTAGGTTTTTGGGCATGTTGTGGGTTTAGGTTTAATAGGTGTGGGTAGATTATAGGTAAAAGGATGCAGGTGAAGGCGATTATGGTGAAAAAGGGGAGGATTACCTCAAAGGTAAGCATCGAGGACCAAGTCCTGTATAAGGTAATCAAAATGTAAACAAAGATGGTTAAAAGATAAGAGGGGGTAATAAAGCCACTGATTGGGTAGGATCACTACCAGAGTAGATCATACCTTGGAGGAGGTGATGAACATAAGACCCAAAAGGCATTGCATGATTAACTATTCTACGATGAAGGTAGTCACAGGATCACCAAATGTCTAAATTCCAAGATGTCCCTTGAGGCAATTGAGAAATGAGAGTGGAAATGGTAAGGTGGGTGAAAGGTAGTTAATTTTATATGTTTTGAGTGACAGGGCTTTTGGGCAAGAGGTCCTAGGTCACAATGGGCAAGTCCATGACTAAAATTTTTTTTTGTTTTGATAGACTGATCGATGGGAAGTCTATATGGGATAAATAATATGGTACTCCTTGAGGTCTTCGTGAAGTTGATCGATGCGGGAAGCTTTGGTTTCTCATTTTTTTTTTTTTTTTTTTGAAAGCTTCACATAGTTGTCCTTCGAGGGAGCAATCTATTTATAGTAGAAATTTTTTGAGAGGAAGATGTCCTTTTGAGGGAGTCATCTTTTATTAGAAGTTTGACTCAAGGAGTTTGGTCCCATGTGAGGTCTTTGAAGTCATGGACAAGACCAAGGTGGAGGATAGGACTCTTGTTCAAAAGGAAAGGTGGAATGACCATGGGATCTCATCTAAAGGTAGATGAAAAGTATCCATGAGAATCATGCTATGTGTAGTGTCGTGGTACACATATTCAAGAGAAGATAACAAGTGATGGGTACTCACATGATTCTTGTTTAATCATTAGGGAGGTGTATGGAGTGGATAGCACTCAAGGGACGAGCTGTAAAGAGACAAAGGGTGAGGTAGGACAATGAGTCAACAATAGAATGGTCGAAGATGCAATGTGTTAAGGGGCTCAGAGTTTGGGTTTACCATCAAGTGAGGATAAACGATAGGCACCTGATCCATAGGTATGAGTTATGATGTATGGTCCAAGCCAATTAGGAGCGAATTTTCCCGTTTACATTTTTTTTCTTTGGTTATGTGTTGATTTTCTTTCAAGACAAGGTCACCAACTTGGAAGGTTCGTTCATGAACACGTTTGTCATAAGCACATTTGATATGTTGTTGGTAAACTTGAAGGTGATCTAGAGCATTAAGATGATGTTCATCTAATAACTCTAGTTGTGCTAAGTGGTCCTGACAAAATTCATCATCAATAAGCATGTCATGGAGAGAAATGTGAGTGAGGGGATCTAGACTTGAGAGGTAGAACAACCTCTATACCATGTAGACCAGTGAAAAGGGTGTGGCCGTAGTGGAAGTGTGAATACTAGTGCGGTATGCCCATAGGGAAAAAGGAATGTGCGTATGCCAATCCTTCCCTGATATCATCAACCACTTTCATGAGAATTTTGTTGAGGGTTTTGTTAGTGGATTCAGCTTGGCCATTGGTTTGTGGGTAATAAGGTGATGAGAAACTAAGATGAATGCCGAAGGCGTCACAAAGTTTTTGCAATGTTTTGTTTTTGAATTGTTTTCCATTATCAGTGATGAGGTGATGAGGAACACCAAAGTGACAAATGATGTGATGGTTAATGAACTCACATATCTTCTCGACTTTCATGGAGATGAGTGGTATGGCTTCCACCCATTTTTGTAGTATTCGGTAGTAGTTATGATCCATTGATGGCGTTGGGAAGAATGAGGATTGATTTCTCGACAAGATCCAAACCCCATTGAGAGAAGGGCCAAAGGTCACGAGTGACCTGTAAGGCATGACTAGGTGTATGATGAAGGTTGGAATGTTGTTGACATTTCACACAACATTTGACATAGTTGCAACAATCATGGTTAAGGGGTCAGCCAGTAATAGCCTGAGGCAAAGAATACGCTTAGCAATAGCAAGGCCACTAAAGTGACCTCCACATATGCCATCATGAACCTCCTTAATGGTATAAGGAATTTTAGAACTTGTGAGGCATGTAAGAGAATACCATCAAAGCCACACTTATAGAGGAGTCCCCAGAATGACAAAATGAGAGACCTTTTAAGGAAGGCGCGTTTTCCATTACGGGTGAGATCAGGAGGTAAGATGGAGAGAGAAAGGTAGTCGGAGTATTATTTATACCAAAGGTCACTTGGGTCAGGGGTGTCGGTTCGATTGAGTAAACATCATGAGGTAAATAAGAAGGTGAATGGAGGCATTGTACGGTGACAAATATTTTGGAATCGGCAGGGAAGCGGGTATTTGGGAAGCTAAGCAGGCCATGGTATCGGAAAATTTGTTGGTTGAACGTGGGATGGTTTGAAGGGTGTAACGATCAAAGGTGGTCAAAAGTATGTCTACATGATGTTTATACTTTTGAAGTATCTCATTATGACATTGGTACATACCATTGACTTGGTTTATGACCAATTTTGAATCACCAAAGATGTGGATTGATTTGACATCTAGGGCATATGCGGCTTGGAGACCTAGTATGAGTGCTTCGTACTCGGCAATATTGTTGGTGCATTCAAAGTCTAGTTTGAAAGACAAAGGCATGGGTTCTCCATCTAGAGGAATGAGGATAATACCAGCCCCACCCCCATGCTGACACTTGGAACCATCGAAGAACAAGTGTCATTTGGTAAGGGGGTTCATCCAGGGAAAGAGTAGCAATTGACTCATCGGGAAAGTCAAAATTAGAGGGTTGATCCCCGAGAAATAGGTGTGTCAGCCAGTTGGTCGGTGATAGCTTGGCCCTTGATGGACTTTTGATGAATGAATTCGAGGTCAAGATCAGCTAAAAGCATAAGCCATCATGCGGCATGCTGATTTTGATAAGGTTTGGCATACATGAAGTGTAAGGGATCGGTGTTGGTCACGACATAGGTTTTGTGGTTGAGTAGGTAATGGCGGAGTTTGGTGGAAATGAAAAACTAAGGCTAAGAAAATTTTTTGGGATGGTTGTATCGGGTTTCATAGTCCAAAAGAGTATGGCTTATGTAATAAACCACCTGCTCCCTGTGTTGTTCATCGCGATGAGTGAGCATGGCTCCCAAGGAATGATCGGTAGCTGATATGTATAGGTAAAAAGGTTGATCATCTTTAGGTGGAATGAGTATGGGTGGTTGGAGAAGGTATTGTTTTAGGGCCTCAAAAGCTTTGTGATAGTCATCATCCCATTTAAAGGAGACATCCTTCCTAAGTAGATGATGAAATGGTTGACACCGATCAGATAATTGTGAAATGAAATGGCGAATGGACTGTAATTTACCTTATAGGCTACGAGTTGTTTAAGGTTAGTGGGTGGAGGCATTTCTAGAATGGCCTTGACTTTAGTAAGGGTCAACTTCTATACCACGGAGGGAAACAATAAATCCCAGGAGCTTTCTCAGAGAGAACCGTGAAGACACACTTTTTAGGTGAAGCGGACTAATATTTAATGAGGCGGTCAAAGATGGTTTTCGAGGATGGAGGTGCTCGGAAGTGATGTTTAGATTTGGCCAAGAGATCATCCACGTAATCTTCCAATATGTGATGCATGATATCATGGAAGATGTAAGTCATAGCACACTGATATGTAGCACCAAGCATTTTAAGGCCAAAAGGCATGACTCGATAGCAAAATGTTCCCCAAGGGGTGATGAATGTAGTCTTGTGTTGATCTCTGGGGCAAGAAAAATTTGGTTATAACCCGAGAAGCCATCCATGAGTGAGAGCATCTCATGACCAGTGGTGAGGTCAACCAGTTGATCAATACCGGGAAAGGGAAAGTCATCTTTGGGCAGGCTAGGTTGAGGTCATGGAAGTCTATGCAAATGTGGAGTCCCCTTATTGCTTTAGTAACAGGGAAAATGTTAGAAATCCAACAAGGATAATCAATGGGTAAGATGAAGGAAACAGAAAGAAGGCATTGAAGTTCTTCTTTGACGAGAAGAGCAATGTGAGGGTGCATTTTCCTCAGCTTTTATTTGATAGGTTTGGCATCGGGAACGGTTACGATATTGTGGACCACTATGGTGGGGTTAATACCGTGCATGTCTATGGTAAGACCAATCAATGAATAATGGTATGGCAGCCTTGCTCATAAAAGCCAAAACCAAAACCCTTCCCACACAAAGAAGAGGAAGGTGTGGGCAAAACATGATTGGTAAGTGATTGGAAGTCAGTGAGAAAATGGGTGGGTTTGTGATGG
The DNA here is from genome assembly GCA_018340775.1 of Taxus wallichiana var. yunnanensis. Taxonomy (NCBI): domain Eukaryota; kingdom Viridiplantae; phylum Streptophyta; class Pinopsida; order Cupressales; family Taxaceae; genus Taxus; species Taxus wallichiana. Next base: position 3,806,290 of record CM031233.1, read on the forward strand.
TGGTTCAGTGTGTAAGTGGTAGTATCAAGTCCCCCATAGGTGAGACTAGTACGAAGATGAGGAGGACCATAAAGGAGGAATTTGATCTATATGGTGATCATATGAGGGTGTTGGTGAAGGATTCATACTCTTGCGGAGTAAGGAATGTGTTGACACTATATAGGTGGTACTCCACAGTGAGTGAGGCATTGAAAAACACCTTCAAGTGATCGATGATGATTGGTAAGTAGGTAGTTGGAATGGATGATGATGTGGAGGTCAATGTGGAGGTGGAGTTAATGGATTGGGAAGCTAATGGGTCAACCATGGAAGTTATAGCATGGTAGGAATGGAGGAGGTATGTGTGGTGAAAGCGTGCATTTGTATTAGTAGGTGGAGTGTAGGTGAAGTGGTATTAGTTGTGGAGGTAGATGGCTTGATAGGTATGAGCACATCACTGGATCGGTAAAGCAAGTTGCATGTTTTGAAAGGTGATGGGTCAGTTGGAATGGTATGAGTGTGTCCTTTGTGTTTAAACTTTACACAACAATGCAAAGTGGAAGGAATGCAACCCATGACATGGATCCAGGGTCTACCAAGCAAAAATTTATATTAAAATTCCCCCTCCAAAACATAAAACAATCTAGAATCAGTGTCGGGGCCCACATGAACGTGAAGGATGACAGTGCCTAGTGTGGAGGTGATAGCATCATTGAATGAACGCAACATGATCGGATGTTTATGCATGTAATTTTTAGGTATGCGCATTTGAGAAAATGCATGGGATGAAATGATGTTAATGCTAGTGCCTCCATCAATCATCACATGGCATACCCGTATGTCATCAATGTGGACGGAGATGAAGAGGGCTGGGTCTGGGTCATCGTTTTGGTGTGGCGCGATCTCTCCTTTGAGAAGCTAAGGAGGCCACTTGGTGAACAAGGTGGGGTGAAGATGAAGGTGGTAATTTGGTGAGAGAGGCTACATGATGGGGTGTGATAATGGGCTATGGGTGTAGGGTCATGGGTAAAACCTCAATAGATTGAAGAACCTCCATGAGGGCTTGATGATGGGATTCCGAGGTTTGGATGAGGTCATATAAGGACATTTTGAGGGATATTGGTGTAATTGTTTGAGCATGGTGCGATGTGTGATGCCATTAGAAATGGGGTATGTGTGGGGCCGTGGATAGTTATTTTAGGTATGGGGCGTAGATGGTATGTTGGGTATAGGATTGGTTGGTGGGTCAGTTACCTTTTCTTTTCCCTTTTACACACGTGTAGTGACATGTATCATGTTGATTTGAGGGGAGTTAGCAAATGGAGAAGGTGTAGGGTGAGTGGTATAATGACATGAAGGAAAAAACCTACTTTGGAGGAGAAACCCCTGTGAGGTGAGTTGGGTGCAACGACATTGGGGTGGTGGCATGGAAAGTTCTCTAATGTGAACCATGTTAATTTCAAATCTTGAGGGTGGCTCTAGGAGTTGTGAGGGTGGAGGTTGTGGTTGTTGAGTGGGTAGTGTGGGAATGGGTGTCGGTGAAACAGGATCCTCGTCGAGAAGGTCATCATCATCAAAGTTGGTTTTTGGTGGACACAATTGGATAAGGATGGTTTTCAAGGCCTTGTAGTTCTCCACATCATGCCCTGGCACATGATATGCACAAATTTTAGTATCATCAAACCCTTTTGGCTTGGGTTTGAGGGGGTCGTAAGGTCAGAGTGGCGGTAATGTGATAATAGAAGTCTCGAGGAGGTTGGTTAAAATTTTGGCATAGGACCCTGCTAGTGGATCACAATGGGAAGTGAACGTGGGTTTGGGTGTAGGTGTGGTTGATTGTCGAGGAACTATTTTTGGAAGAGTAGGAATGGGTCGAGTTATGGTTTTAGGTGTCGATGTGGTTTTAGGTATCGATCGTGTTTGTTTGGGTAGGGTGCATAGAGATGGATGGGTAGGAGGGTGTGTGTGGTTGTTTTGACTACCTTATTGTGGGGTAGTGGGGTTTTGTTTTTGGGTTGCACCTTCTTGGGTAAAGGTGATGTGGGTGTACGAGGTCTAGAAGGAAAAGTAGATGGAGGAAGAGGGTGAGTTACCCATGGGGATAATGGGGTGTTGTGAAGGTAGATGACGTGGGTCGTACTTGGGGTGTGAGGGACAATGACTAAAGTGTAGTGGGTAGTGAAGCAATAGCTGAGGGTATTGGAGGTATTGGTGGTAAAGAACTACTGCAGGTGTGGGTGTAAGTTGTGTTGTGTGCCTAGGTAGGTTAGAGGTTTGTGAGGAAGGAATGGGTTGTTGTGTTATTGGTTTATGGATGGGTGAAGGTTGCTTGACCATGTTGGGTAGTTGAGGTCTTAAGACAGATGGGACAAGTGCGGGTGTGATTGGTGTGGTCGGGGTATGAGGTCGATGAGTTTGTTTCTTTGGTTTGGGTGTGGAGTAGGTGTGGTATTGACATTGGAGGATGTAGCTAAATCTAATTTAATAGGTGGATGAGTAAGGTTGGTGGTCGGGTGACCCCTAAAGTGGTAATAGGTTTAGTTGAGGCAAATGTTGTAGGTGTGGGTTTGGGTTTAGATGTAGGTTGGGTTATGGGTAAGGGTATGGTTTGAGTCTCTAACAGGTATCATGGAAGGGGTTGTGATAGAGGTGGTTGTGTTTGGTTTGATTGGTGAAATGTGTTTGGGTAGATAGTGGAGGTATCAGCAAGGGATCTCTGCATCTGTGTTGAGACGGGGAGTAAGAGGCACCCCCATAGTAAATCCCTATCCACATAATCTAAGTGATTGACCAAACGTGAGAATGAACGTCTGTGGGTGGAGTTGGTGAGGACCTAATGGAAATTCCCATAAAATGTGTCTTAGAGACGAGGAATTGGCTAGCTTCAGCTTCCGTGGGTAAGAGAGCCGAAAGTAGGTCTACGGGATTTTGGGTAGCTGATGGAGAATGCTCCAAGAGGCAAAGGTATCTCAACTAGGTCTATGATAGGTGGAGGAGATGATGGGAGCTCCTCTATAAGTGGAGGAACAGATGGGCGCTCCTCTGTGGGTGGAGGAGGTAATGGGTGCTCCTCTGTGGGTGGAGGAGGTAATGGGAGCTCCTCTATGGGTGGAGGAGGTACTAAGGTAAAGGTTCTCTAAGTGGTGAAGCTAGGGGTGAGATGGGCTCAATGTTAGCGGAAGACCCCTCCGTTGGTGATGAAGGAGATGAAAGGTGTTCCTCTATTGGTGAAGGAACAGAGGAGGTTGGTTCAATGTGGAAGGAGGATTTCGGGCTAGGATCTCCTCTATGGAAGGAATATGGGGTAATTGAGAGGTGACAGGTACCTCGTTAAAGATAGCGTGAACCTCACGGGTATGGGTATCGTGAGTTGATGTCTCACCGGTTTGATTGGATGAAGGGGCATGGTTGGGAAATGGTTTTTGAAGATTTGTAGATTTTGGTTGGGGGTGGCGTTGGGATTATCCATAGTTAACTCACCTTTCTCGAGCATTTCTTGGACAATATTTTTGAAAGTGATGCAATTGCCATCACTATGACCCTTTACTCGATGATAGTTATAGAAATCATGTTCTTTATACCATGTGGGCATGGGGTGAGCAGGGTCAAAACCAAGTGTGGTTTTATAGGTGGAAGGGTGATGGCTCCAACTTTAATAAGCTTTTCTAAGATAGAAGAGTAAGGTTCCCCAATTGGGGTATATTTTCACTACTCTCATCTGAATTGAAAAGTCTGAACAGGTGAGAGATTAGATGAGGGGTAGCTTTGATTTGATGGATGAGATTTGGGCAGCCTTGAGTACCACTATGTTAGTAGTGCCCTTAGCTTTTGAATAATTGGTTTGTGGTTTGGAAGAAGAAGAGGTATCATTCGACTTGAATGTCGAATTCTTATTGCGTAATTAGATTTTCTTCTCTTTGATGGCCGAATCTCTAACTTTCGTGCCATAGTGAATGCCTCATCGAATGTTTGGAAGGTTTGGACCTACAAGGTGGGGAGATATGTCTAGTGCAAGCCCATGTGAAGAGCTTGATGAGTTCATTTTGTGGCAATTGGAAGGTAAGTTGATTGATCAGGCTACACCAGTGAGTGACAAAATCTGCGATAGATTCATCCTCATATTGACGTGTGGAATATAGATCGGTCATGGTAACCTTCTTGATGATATTGATAGAGAAATGATCCAAGAAGGCTTGGGCTACCTGATTGAATGAGAATATAGAGTGTTTAGGTAACCCACTATACCAATCTAATGCAGGTCAGTGAGGGACATGGGAAAGGTTCTCAAAAGTAAGGCATCATCATGAGCGATTAGATAACACCCATGTTTGAAATGACCACAAATTTTGTTGTGGGTCTTCTTTGCTATTGAAATGATTGAATTTAGGCATTTCCCAATGCACAAGGTATGAATGGATAGGAATGGATGGGTGAATAGGCTCATTGCAAATCTCATCGTAGGTGAGAGTGTTGTGGGAGCCAGAAACCGATGCCTCAATGTCTGCATCTTGTCCAACATCAATTTAATTAGGTCATTGGTGGGTTGTGATGATTGGATGCCTCTGTAGCGTGAGAAGGTTGGTTTTGGGCATATAATGGGGTGGCACTCCAGTGTATGGGGCTGCCATGTAGGGTGGTGGAGAAGAAGGTAGTGAAATAGGGGGTACGTACCTAGAATGAATAATGGATGAAACAGGAGGTTGTTGGTAGTATGTATATGGGGGTGGAAGGGTCGTGGTAACCCTAGTGGTAATAGGGGCTAATGATTGTGGAATGGAAAGAACCATGTTCTGAAATGGGGTAGGGGTCACCAACACTGGAGGTGGTAATGTAGCTATAGGTATGTGTGAGACATTAGGGGTGGATGAGGTTGTGTTTGGGGTAGTCATCGAGGGTACGGTGGATGTAACGAGGGCCACGGAGGTAACAGATGTGGCAGTCATAGTGGGTATAGGACCTAACTATGAAATGACTAGGGGTAAGGTGGATGTGGGTAGCACGGAGCTAGATGGGGCTGATGGGAAGTGGGTGCGAGAGTCGAGGGGATAGATATGGGCATGCCATATATCAACTGACCCGAGGCATCTCGAGTGGATGAGTGGGAAAGGTAAAACTACGCAAGGCGGAGGGTTCAGTCAAGGAGTCATGTGAACTCCTCATCTCCAGTAGTGATAGTAATAGGCTAGATGGGATCCATGGCTGGTGATAAAATAGAAGGTGGTGAAGGACTAGGTGGGAGTGGTTGACAATTGGCGTGAAATATGAGGGCACTTGCTTGTCTTGGGTCAGCACCATGTGAACCAATACTGATCAAGTAGGGCTGCTTCTCTGTAAATGACATAGAGAACAACAAGAACAGGTGAATTTGGTGACAAAAAGTATGGATTAAGTACCAAATGGTGGCTGGAATGTGAAACAGGATAACCGATGCAGTTAGGGAAAAGCGACGCCGATGGGGTAATTGCTTGCGCATATGTAGAAAATGGAGTGAGTAAACAGTGAGGTAAAAGGTAAAATCTAACAGGTATGCCAAATCTGAGGATGTTTAAAACGTCAATGGGAATAATGACAGTGACAAAGACTATGAAAAGTGGAAGAAAATGAATAAAAATGTCCTTTTGAGTAGGTTAGCAAAGGGACTTGGAACCGACGTCGGTTGGGTGTAACTGATGGCGGTCGAAGTAACCGATGATGATTCTTGTGAAATTGAAACTTGATGATGAAAGAAAGTGGTTGTGAATTAAAATCTGATGTAGAATCAGACCCTAGAATTTCGAGAATGATGATGATATGGCCGAGCACACTCAGGTGAAGTTGAATACACCAGTTATGATGAGGAGCATGCAAGGATGAACAAAAAAAGTGATGAACATGATCTCTCACCTCAAAATGCAAGCCAAGCAAAAACACTAAGAAAATGTGATCCTAGGAGTGCCTTTTCTATTATGTTTGTTTAGCTTATGCTATTTAGGGACTGACACATGAATTGTGAAATAGATTTTTGGTGAGGATGGCTTCCTACAAAGAAGGAGATCTAAAAGGTGAGGTTTCAGGTATGTTATGGTGGGGCGGGCTTCGCTCTGAAGTATGACTTGATAGAGCAGCGAGATGGGTGCCCACTGTGCCGTGATCGTGTGATCACCTATAACTTCTTCCAGGTAGGATGTTGTTTAAGAATGTATGTATTTTGAATTTTTGTGTGGTTTGGTAAGACTCTAGAGAAAGAGAAAAGGATAGAAGTGCTTTTCTATGATTCATTTTTCAACCATCAGCTGGGCATGACTTCAGCGTATAGGTTGCCCTCAATTAATGTGAGCTAATGCAATAAATCAAAATGGAATGCACTTATTTTTAAACCCAAATCAAAAATGTGAAATTGGATGACACAATAAGATGAAGAGGAAGAGGGATGCTCTTTCACTACAATGCAAAAACATGAAGAAATGGTTCTTTTTAATTACACCAAAAGAAAAGTTTCCTTTAGAAAATAGAAAGAAGAGGTGGATTACCAGGAAGAAAATTAGTGTGTACGCTTTTTAGAAGGAAACAAACACACAATTTTTTTCCTAGGAATGAATGAAATGCAAGGAACCCCGGATGGGTCCCACCAGGCATGCCAAAATGTTTCACCTTTTTCTTAGATCATTTCTTTGAAGTGTTGACAAAACAGATAGGGTAATGGGTGTAGGAGGAATACCTATTCAAATGTTGGTTGATGGGTTGTTGCGCGCGTATGACTTCCGAATCCATAGCTGATCATGAGAGCTTCCTTTTGGCTAGGAGGAACTACTTGTAATGAAAACAAGACCACCAGAAGGAATTAAACAATATGGGTAGTGAACTGCCTAGCGTATGCTAGATCCGGGAAGTATGATACTTCCTAGATGGCTGTCAATCCACTATTTTAAACAATTTAATGTTGTAAACAAAGTAAATCCTATTGTTATTTAAAATGATTTAGGTATCTCACTTAAAAACACAATAAGAAATAGATCTAATCTAACAAGCTAAGCTAGAATAGAATCCAAAGGTCAAATGATTGGTTTAGGTCTCTGCAGGTTTGATAGAGGTCTTGGGTAGATCACAGGTGAATGAGGTAAGATGAAATTAGGTGGGTAGGTCTGTTCTAGGCTGTGTGGGAAAATATAGAGACCGGTGTTGGTCGTTAAGGTGACGAACGGTGGTTAGGTGTAATCGGTGCAGTGCGATTCTTGTGAGAGATCTGGAAATGTCACAGAACAAGCTTTTGGTCTCCTTTGTGATTGCACAAAGGACTTTGGTTAGTCGGGATGAGGTATTGGGTGACTGGGTAGGCTTTGGCAGAGGTTTTAATGGGTATATGGAGGTGAAAATGTTGGAGAAGGTCAATAGGGGGCAAGATAAACAATGGATGATAAAATGATGATGAAATGAAATAAACCTAGGAAAGTATGATGTTATACTTACTTGGATTCCATTCTGAATGCTGTGTGTGAGGGATGGAGGTGTTGATGATGGGTTTGAAGGTTGCAAGTGATCACCAACTGAAGAAAAGCTTCTACATGGGCTGCATGTACACTCCTCTTTGCTTGGATAGATCAGATCATGGTTGGGATGGTTGTGTAGAGGAAGATGCTCAATCTCCTTCCTTGCATGTGGTTTTCACTAGAATTTTCTCTCTGAAGATGCGTTATCTCTCTGAGATGTGTTCTTGCTCGTCAACCTTCTCTCAATTTTTGCCAAAATTTTTCCAACCTTGAGAATAAGGTAGTTTAGGGGTTAAAAGGGGTAACCGATGGTGGTCCGGCTTAACTGGCGACGGTTAGGGGTAACCGGCGTCGGTCAAGGTGGGATTTCCTAGGTTTACTAAACTAGGGAGATCCTCCTAATTTCCTTGGATCTCATGTCATTATCCCATGGATTAGACTAAGAGCCTCTTGTGAGCATGCGGGAATGTGGTTAGAGGGAATGTAGGCATTGATTTTTAGGGTTTGGGTAAGTCTTAGTTAGTTATGACAACTTGCTAAGAATAGGTCTTAGGTTGAGTTGGCTTGGTGAGGTGTCTAAGTGAACTATATGTGTGGATATTATTTAAATAAAATATTCAAATAATAAATATAGTGAGGATAATGCATTAATTTAATTAAATTAATATTAGTGGGGTGAAGGGGGTCATGGCTAGGTGAATGTTATAAACAGTCACAGTGCGAGTAGTGGTTACAAGACCACTTTGCCCTTCCTAGGTGGTGGTTTTGACACTAAAGGTCAAAACATGGATAAAATGAAGTGGGAAGCTACATAAAAGTAGTAAATGGCTAAGGAAAACTAGGCTACAAATATAAGTCTGTAAGGAGGTTTAGGAGCTCAAAACCTTTGGAAAATACATGAATCATCATTGGGGACCTTTTGTAACCATTTTCTAACAATGTAGCACATGAAAATTTGGGTGCATATAGGTACCCATGTATAATAAGGATCTCAAGTAATAGAGGAAAAACCATAAGGGAAAACATCTACTTACAAGAGATAAAATACTCCCTAAACAACCTAAGAAAGATGTGTTAAATGAGTCCTAAAAAACCAAAGGCCTAATAAGGTACTCATGTATAAACTGTAATATTTCTAAAAGAAGATAAGAGAACTAGAAATCTGAAGAAGATGTGTGGTGAAGAAGACCTCACCCCAAGAAGAGATCGTAAGTGAAGATACTTCACCTTAGTGAAGGGCTTGGTAAAAATGTCTACAACCATATCATATTTCTAATAGTACTACAAGTTGATGATGTCATCATGGATCAACTCCTGAATGAAGTGCATATGTATCTCGATGTGCTTTGTCTGCTGATGTTGAACTGGATTTTGGAAAATTGAGATGGTGTTCATGTTGTCATAATAGATGATAGTAGGCCACCGATAGTGAATACCAAACTTTGTCAAGATACCATGTAACCAAACAACTTTTGTGGCAGTATTAATTGTTCTTCTTTACTTTATCTCTATAGAATATATCACAATTATGTTATGCTTCTTACTAGAAAAACTAATAAGACCCGAACCAAGAGAAAAATTGTAGCCTAAGGTATATTTCCGATGATTGATATCATCATCCTAATCGAGTTTTTATATCCAACTAACTCAATATCTACTCCTCCTAGATAGTGGATTCCATATGTGTAAGTGATATAAATGTAGTGAAGGATATTCTTTGTTTCTTTCCAATGCAACTCATGTGGCTCCTGTATGAATCTAGGCACAATCACAATAGCATACGATAGATCTGGATGAGTGTGAGTAAGGTAAATCAATCTCCCCACCAACTTTCAATAGAGGGTACCATCAACCAAGGAGTAGAGAAATCAGAAACCAACTTAACCCTAAAAATGAAATGAGTGGTAGAAGGCTTACAATTGGACATATGAAACTGAGCAAGCAAATCAAGGGAGTACTTAGGCTGTGAAATTATAATTCCTAAGTTAGATTGTGAAATCTGAATCCCACAAAAGTAGTGAAGCAATCATAATTTAGACATAGAAAACTTGTCGGATAAGGAAATCTTTATAGAATTGATGATTGGGGAAGAACGCCCATGATAAACAAGTCATCAAAATAAAGAATCGGGATGAGCATGGAGTCATCTTCTCACAAAATCTAAACATTTGGGTCAAAGTGACACTGAGTGAATCTGAAGTAAGTAAAAAGGATTCCATCTTGGCATACCAAGCCCGAGGGCCTTTTTAAAGACCATATAGATACTTACATAACTTAGAAATGAGGGAGGTATCATGGACATACCTAGAGGTTGTTCCATGTAGATCCCTTCCTCTAGGTCCCCATGAAGGAAGGCACTCCTAATTTCCATCCGATGTACTTCACATCTATTTTCTACAACAATGGCAAGGGTCAATTGAATAGAAGTCATCTTCACAACTCGAAGCAAAGGTTTCCGAGTAATCAACCCCATCTACCTGGGAGAAACCCTTAGCTACTAGTCACACTTTAAAATTATCGACGTCTCCATCTGCACCATACTTTGTTCAAAACACCCACTTACACCAAATGATTTTTCTTCCTTTTGAAAGAGGGGTGAGATCCCAAGTATCGTTCTTCATGAGTGAGGAATATTCCTCATCCATGTCAGAATCCCATTCAGGAATACCAAAAGCCTCTAAGAAATTCTGAGGGTCAAAAGTGGAGATGAAAGAGTGAGGTCCAATGAACTCTGAGTGAGTCTTCCTCTTGTTGAAGGATCTCTCATCCACTCTCTAGCACTCTGCAAATTTTCTTAGCCCAACGAGGACCATGAGGATGAGGATCAAATTCAGAATATTCTTTACTCGAGTGAGAAGGAAGAAGGTTCCACTCAACACAATTTTCAGAATCAAAAGACTCCAAATCATGAGTTTCGGGAAGCATTGGAGGATCAAGAGGAGGAGGATCATGCTCAACAACATCATCATTTGAAGACTCAAATTCAAAATAAGAACCTCGAGAAGGTAGAGAATTAGAAGTCAAAGAAGACTCGTTGAATTTCACACACATCTCGATATAAAGCTCATGAGAATTAGGGTTCAACAATCGATATCCCTTCACGCCATTAGGATACCCCAAAAATGTACAAGGTTTGTATTATGGTTCCAAAGCCTTGCATTTCTTCTTAGGAATCCGAGCCATAACCTTGGATCCGAAGACTCAAAAGTGCTCAACATCAGCTTGCATCCAAATCAGACCCCAAAGTGTGTCATCCCTTTTACTTCCTTGTGTGGAACATGATTATGAATGTAACAAGCATAATTCACTTCTTTGGCCCAATACTATAGAGGAAGAGACTTCGAGTGAACCATACAAGTGGCTGTCTCCTTAAAAATTTAGTTCTTTCTTTCAAAAAATCCATTTTGCAAAGGGTTGTAACCAATTGTATGCTATAAAGAAATCCCAACAAAAGTACAAAAATCTTCAAAACCTATTGCTCACATACTTTCCTCCATTGTTATTTTGGAAAAACTTGATAGACTGCTCCATTTGTTTCTCAATAAGATCCTTAAAGTCCTGAAAATGTTTGAAGACTTCAAACTTAATCTTAAGAAAATATACCCAAGTATAAAGTGAAAATTCATCAATGAAGGTTAGTATATATAGAGCTCTAGTAAACAAAGGACATGGAAATGGGACAGTGATGTCATTTCAAAAATATCCAAAGGATGAGTAGCTCTCCATGCTTTTCCTTTATCAAAACTCTTTTCAGTGGTACTTTCTATAGACACAAATCATGCACTTACTACTATTTACTATACCGCCAAGTATGTTGTTTTATATATGGATCTTGCATAAAAATGTATTCACTGGTGACCCATTCCCTAGTCCATCTACTTTTCTTGTTGGTTTATATTACTTTTATCTTTCACACTTGTCACTCATTTGAGTTTTGGTCAAATCACAAGGTAGCCTATCAGTCGGTCTTCACTCATTTATCTTCATCTGTCTCTAGAAACTAGCACCTAGGAACTCCTATCCACCCTGGGAATCCATGCCCTCTTTATGTTTGATCTTATTTTTTGCATTTGAGGTCGGTCTTTTCAATTTTCCCACTCATACCCCGAGGTACTAGTCGGCATGTCAAGTCATTAGTGTTGAAATTCAAGCAAGAGATCCCTATATAAACACAACATACATACCACTATAAGGGAGGGAAATTCTTATCAAGGGATATCTATCCATATGTCTCAACGGAATACATTTAGGCCCATTACTATGCATACACACTACATAGGAAGGGGATTTCATTTTATTCCATCCACACATTTGCATTTTATCTAGCTATTGTCTGCTATCTTGGAGTCATTAGCACGAGGATGAATTAGGAGCATTATTGCACACACAAGCACATAGAATTACATTGGGTCTGAGATGTAGTGTAGCACTTAGTCGTAAGTTCACCATTGTGATAGTTGAGGACAATATGACCCCTCATTTTTCATCTTTATTTTTTAGGGTTTTAATGGATAATATCTATGTGTGGGTTTATAGGTACCTCGATGATCCAAGTGCGACATACAAGTGATCAAATTTGAACAAGTGTGAAACCCTAATGATAGTATCAGAACTAGGTTCTAACCTTTTCTACAAAATTTTGTGCCCCCAGTGCAGGGCTGGGCACCTACAGCACCCTTATCCTTGGCCAAACGGGTCGTTTCCAAACATTGTGAGCATCTCTACATTTTTTTAGCCTGATTGCGATGGTATGTGCTCTTGTTCCATCACATTCTCTAGTTCATACTCACTTCGAGATAAGTGAAAATTAAGGTAAGTTCCCTATCTCTTGCATTTACTTTCATATAAAGATCAAATAAATTGTTGAGCACTTGTATTTCATTGTATATCAATTATAGTAGATCTTTACATTCATATTTTAATAAAATATTCATATTTTATTAAATCATTTTGGTGAACCCATAGCTTATAACTACTTTCCCTATGATCCACTAAAACCCTAATGGTTAAGGATATCTCTTCTCCTCCTAGGCTAGTCATGCCTCATGTGAGTATTAATCCTATTTATGATGAAGCAACCATAGTTGAACTTAGCGCTCTATATCACAACATTATTCTTCCAGATGATACTCAAAGACAATTATTAGCTCATGAATGCAATGTGCCTACTAGATTTGATCATTCTACCATTAGCATTGTTTCTGATCCGGCAAGCTTTTCTAGTAGAGACCTTGTTATTTAGTTAGTTGCACTCCACCTTATTCTATTTCTATTGAGACTTTAGATGATGTTATTATCATTTTTATGCTTAATCTTGATGATAAGGCTTTATCTAAAAAATAGGATGAAAATAAACATGTACATGATGATGTTTCTCATATTAGTCGGGTTGCATCTCATACTCCTTCCATTTCTGAAAATTTTTCTAATCATACATCCCATAGTAGTTATCCTCCTTTGTTATATGTTGATGATACGCTTAATGAAATCCTTGCATCTGAATATTTGTCTAATATTGATGAGGCACATGATAGTAATGATTCTACTTCTTTGCATATTGCTGAATGTGAATTTTCTACTCTGTTTTCATATTCTTTTGATATTTTCTCTAGTAACATGCATGATTCATCTCTTTCTATTACATCATCTCCTAATAATGCTTCTAATTCTAGTCCTACTACTTCACTACCTATTACTTCTTTGGCACCTATATCTAGTGTGCCCTTAGCATCGGCATCTTCTACTTATTCTCTTGACATCCCTACAATCACTCATAATGGCAAGCTTTAACCACTCCACACATGATTCACATCTTCTACCATTCCTTCACATGACATCTTATCACTCATGTATGTTGTTGGCCAATTACAATCTCAGGTCCAATCTCTCACACTTGAAATAAAATCCTATTATGCTTCTATCGATAATAATTATTTACATGGCAACCCTATTCCAAAAAAGATTCACAATTTAGCATTCCCTAAGGATTTCATTATGCCTACATTTTCATGCTTTGATGGTACTAGAAATCCATATTTACATCTTAAGAATTATTGTCTAGCTATGGCTTCTTATTCTAATGATCGATTATTGCTAAAATATTTTCACCATAGTCTTACTAATGACGCTCTCTAATGGTACACACATTTACCCTTTAGATCTATTAGTAACTATTGTGAGATGGAAGAATTTTTTCTTCATCGCTTCATACTTAACAATGGCCCTAGAGTCACACATGACCATTTACCTAGCTTACATCAAGGTAAAATAGAACCTATCATTGATTACATTTTGTGCTTCAATGCTTACATGCATCAGTTAGTCTTTCAACCCATTGAATTATGAAAGCAATTCATCTTTTTCATGGCTTGATTCTTACTTTTAAATAATGCTTTGCAATATAACACATGTGAAACATTCACACTCTTATGTTATAAGACCATTGATCTAGAATAAGATCTCATTGTTGCACATTTCATAGATCCTCCTATTTCTCTTACTACCACACCATCTAGTTCTTCTCCACTTCCATATGTTAAGTGTCCTCCTAGGTCTCCATCTCTTCCACCTCGTAAGCAAGTTCAGTCTTCTCCATTGCATAATCATCCTTTATCTCCTCCACTATGTTGGGATCCACCTTAGACTTCTACATCTCCTTCACGAGATCCATTACACTTTTCTCATCACACTAGACCTCATGATGTGTTGTTTGCCTTGTTTAAAAAGCATTTGATTTAGTTACCTTCTAATCAAAATCATCCACATCATCACTTGCAACACCATCATCATCAACCTTATTGAAAATATCATCGTATCAATGGCCATCGTGACAATCATGGTTCGCACCCTTCATGATACATTTCAAAAATTAGAAAATAAGGGTTTTATTTCCTTTGGCTATCACTTTCGTGAGCGGTCTATGTCTCCACTCCCACGTCCAAGCATGTTATTACTCCAGTTGACTTATCTCCTTCATCTAGTTCTAAGGTCATTATTCTTCCACCACCATAGGTTATTATTCATGCATGCTCTTTATCAGTTCACCCCACCGGTACACCATCTTATCTGCGTCAAGATACTACTACAAATTGGCCACTTAATCCATTGACATATGCACTTCCCACCATTGCATCTATTATCGTTGGCACCACTTCATCAGGCATTCAATTTGGTTCATACACTCATGTTGCTTCCATTCCACATTCTTCCACCACTCCACACCCACTTGGTCTCAAGTAGGTGATTTTTTCTAACCTTTACCCCCAATGACACACTCATGTTCTTACATTTCTTACAGTTTGTTGTTGAGGGAGCTATTACAATAAAAACCTCACCATATATCCATGCTACACATTATATCAATATATATATCTATCATACATCATCATATCACGCCTCGATGACACACTCATAATTTATGGTTCATTATTGGTGATGAGGGGTCTTATATTAATGAACCCTGTCATCTACACATTGTGGGGCATCACTATTCTCCTCCCACCTCTCCATCATACTAACATGCACTTCCTTACACTTTTACGTCCATCTCATTCACATACTCATTTTATTTTATACTTTACCATTCATCACAATGTTATTCATAGATACAATACACTTCTTCATCATTTCTATATCACATGGAGCAATCACACTATATACACTATCTATTATCACATACGCTATCTCATCATGATCACATTAATCATCATTATCCATTATTCAACATCAATTAGTATGTGATGCAAATCAAACCATCAAATACGAACAATACTCCAAACATAACACATCAAAAATAGCAACAATAATCAACACATCCTATGAGTACCAACCATCACATCGCACATCAATAAACATTAAATACAATGAAAATACACTAATAGTCTATATATATATATATATATATATATATATATATATATATATATATATATATATATTGTTCAATACCATAGTTAAAAAAATCCCATCGCTGGGGAAACTCCTAGACCTCGCTACATCATTACATATCATATTCATCTTCCTTCCTCGAACACCTACCCATATCCAAAGAAATATATATGGCCTTTCCTACTCTCCTCGTGTTCCACTAACCAGCCTCGATATCGCAATACTCTCATAGGCCCATACATGTAATAATGTGGTAGCTCCAATACCATGCACATGTTCCTCTTGCATAAATCTATACGAATCCCTATATAAATGGGCCAATACACATCGTTCCCAAGAATATCTCATCTCATCCTACTCTATCCGAAGGAAAATGTCATGCATCTTTTACAAGATGCTTACACCACCACCCTCCATTGCAACCGACGAAGCAATCACAATGGCAATAAAATTCTGCAATCATGGAACCCCTAATCTCAGACGTATCGCATTTAGTGATATGGACCTCAAGTATGTGCTCGGGTCCTTGTAAAGTACCACCTAGCTACCCTCATCTATCTCTAAGCATCATCTATAGTCATCACCTGAACCCTCTCACCAACAATAGGAAAGTGCAATATATGATATACATCCTCCAAAGTCATGGTCATCTCTCCCATAGGAAAATAAAAGGTGCACGTATATGCACACCACCTCTCACACAAAGTTTTCATCATAGGAATATTATGGGGCACATCCCCATCCTCGTTATGTGTCGCAGACGAGAATGATCTAGAACATCCCACTCATTTTCTAATAGCCCCAATCCTAAAAATGTACTCAAAAATAGAGGCCACCACAAAACTCTCACGAATGAATATCCCTTTGCATGACACAAAAAAATGTTAAAAACAACATTTGTACATTATATACTTGCAAAAATAATCACCTATGACATCAACACACATCAACTTTCACATTTTCACACACTGGGCTCAACCCAAGCCTTTTAGGTCGTCAACGCCAGGAGCAGGACTCGGGCGCCAAGAGTAGGTCACTAGTGCCCATTCCTAAGCACTAGTGTCCCGAAGGTCATTAGTGCCTTCGCCACTCTTGTTCAGTCTAAAACACCGAGAAACTAAAAAAAAAAATTACAAAAAAATCATCAAAAATGACTAATATTAACACATTTTTCAAAAAAATCACACTCGCTAGCTCGGTTTTCATACATGATGCCATATTTACCACCATTTTCTCACATTAACTCAATCATGGTGCTCTCACTTAAGGCATCTTCACACACCCAGAGCTAAAAATCACACTCGTGTAATAATCAAATGAGTTACCTATTCACCTTTTCACATTACTATTTATAGTAACTCTCCATTACCTACCTTACTATAGTCATTATTTGTGCTCATTCTCTTAACTAATACACATCACATGGTTTTAAGCATATCCGGAGAATCCCTACTCGATTCATGTCTTTTTATGTTGTCTTCTTCATAATTCTACCTACTATCATATTGTACACATTTCACAAACACTATATTTGTCCTCTACATCATTTTAACTTGATATACACACACTTTTGTGATATCTATTATACATTCACTATTACATCATTGCACAATTACTTTCAGCTCAAAGATTCGTTCTCATCATCACTCCCCCTTTCACCAAAAGGGGCATATAATCAAAGCATCCCATAATTCCCCTCACACCATTACGTGATCATTTTATATTTATAACTCCACATTATCAAAAAAATCTCGTACATTACGTGAAATTTCACACCACTTTCTAGTGATCCCCCTAATGACCTAATTTGGGGGCAACAAGCATAAAATATCTCCATGAGTAACAAATCAATCAATCACATAATTAAAATCCTGATAACACAAACTTTCTACTATTCGAAATCACATCAATAAATTGACACAACACAATGTATTTATCCTCCCAAATGACCTAACTTGGGAGTTATATCACCACTTTCCCAAATGACCTAACATGGGAAATTATTCTACATTTTCTATCGCTTCTAGATGACCTAATATGGAATCCATCTCACACACATTTTGGAAACACCCTTGGAGTGGGTGTAGTGAGACGTCATTGCCTTTCCTATACTACTCCTATATTGGGTTATTCGCATTTGGTCGAAATAAATCAAAATGGATCCAAATGAACAAAATTAGGTATTTATATGTCTGCATTGGCTAGACCTTTTGAGGATGTATTTAAAGTTGGAGAGTAAAACTAGACCTCTCTCCCTACACTCTACCTTTGGCGGCAAGATGTCCAAATCCTCGCTTTTCACACACATGAAATCCAATTAGGAATTGATCTCTCCTTACCCTAGCACATCTCTACTAGCGACAAAATTTAAATCTCCAATCACTCAATATCTAAATAATCAATCTTTTTAGTGATCCTCATAATGGTCCCATGTCTCTCGTTATGCCGCATGGATTGACATGTTAATCCATGGTTCACCACGCTATATGTTCTCATTTTGCACATACTTCTACAATATCTATGCATTCTTTTGCAACATGGACTTCTCTGGACTTCTCTCAAGTATGCATCTCTATCTACTTTATGTTACCAAGATTTCACTCAACAACATAAAGTGGGGGAAAATTTAGACACAAAATCATGCACTTACTACTATTTACTATATCGCAAGTATGTTGTTTTATATATGGATCTTGCGTAAGAAAATTATTCACTGGTGACCCATTCCCTAGTCCATCCGCTTGTCTTATTGGTTTATATTTATTTTATCTTTCACGCTTTTCACTCATACACCAGTTTTGATCAGGTCATAGGGATCCATGTCAGTCAATCTTCACTCATTTTTTTGTCATCTATCTCTAGACACTAAGCACCTAGGAGCTCCTATCCACCTTGGATGCCCATTCCCTCTTTATGTTTGATCTTATTTTTGGCATTTGAGGTTGTTCTTTTCAATTTTTCGACTCATACCCCGAGGTACTAGTCAAAGCATGTTAGGTGATTAGTGCAAAATTCAAGAGATCCCTATATAAACACAACATACATATCATTATAAGGGAAGGCAATTCTTATCAAGGGATATCTATCTACATATCTCAAGGGACTACATTTAGGTGTATTACTCGCATACACACTGCATATGAGGGGATTTCATTCTATTTCATCCACCGCTTGAATTTTATCTAGCTACTACCCGTTATCTTGACGTCATTGTTGCAAGGGTGACCTAGGAACACTATTACACACACAAGCACATAGAACTACATTGGATCTGAGATGTAGTGTAGTGCTCAATCATAAGTTCACCATTGTGACAACTAAGGATAGTCTGACCCCTCATTTTTCATCTTTCTTTTTAGGATTTGATGTATTTTTAGGGTTTTATAGAATAATAGTTGTGTGTAGGTTTATAGGTACCTCGGCGATCCAAGTGTGACATATAGGTGATCAAAGGTGAACATGTCTGAAACCCTAATGACAGGATCGAAACCAAGTTCGACCTAGCCTACAGACTCTAGTGCCCCCACAGAGGTCTCCGTGGCGCTCATGAGTGCCCATATCCTTGCACAAGAACTTGTGTCCAGACATTCATGAGAATATCTACATTTTCTAAGCTTGATTGTGAGTTTATGCTCATGTTCCATCACATTCTCTAGTTTAGACTCACTTTGGGATAAGAAAAATTAAGGTAAGTGCCTTATCTCTTGCATTTTCTTTCATATAAAGATCAAATAAATTTCCAAGCACTTGTATTTCATTGTATATCAGTTATAGAAAATCTTTACATTTAGATTTTAATAAAATATTCATATTTTATTAAATCATTTTGGTGAACCCATAGCTTAGAACTACTTGCCCTAGGATCCACTAAAACCCTAATGGCTAAGGATATCTCTTCTCCTCTTAGGCTAGTCATGCCTCATGTGAGTATTAATCCTATTTATGATGAAGCAACCATATCTAAACTAAGCACTCTATATCGCAACACTATTCTTTCAGATGATACTCAAAGATAATTTTTATCGATGAATGTAATGTTCCTACTAGCTTTGATTGTTCTTTCATTATCATTTTTTCTAATCCAAAGCAAGATTTTCTACGGTTGTAGGCGTTATTATTTAGTTAGCTACACTCGACCTTCTATTTATACTAAGACTTTAGATGATGTTATTATCAGCTTTATGCTTAATCTTGATGATAATGCTTTAGCAAAAAAACAGGATGAAAATAAACATGTGCATGATGTTGTTTCTCATACTAGTCAGGATGGTTCTATAGTTACATCTCATACTCCTTCCATTTCTGAAAATGTTTCTAATAATGCATCGCATACTAGTTTTCCTCCTTCATTATATGTTGATGATATGATTAATGAAATCCTTGCATCTAAATCTTTTTTTGATATTGATGAGGCACATGATAGTAATGATTCTACTTCTTTGCATATTGTTGAATGTGAATTTTCTACTCCACTTTCATCTTCTTCTGAGATTGTCTCTAGTAACATGCATGATTCATCTCCTTCTATTACATCATCTCCTAATAATGCTTCTGATGTTAGTCCTACTACTTCACCGCCTATTACTTCTTTGGAACCTATATCTAGTGTGCCCTTAACATCGGTATCTTCTACTTCTTCTCTTGACATCCCTACGATCACTCATAATGGCAAGCTTTAACCACTCCATACACCACTCACATCTTCTACCATTCCTTCACATGATATCTTATCACTCATGTATGTTGTTGGCCAATTAAAATCTCAGGTCCAATCTCTCACACTTGAAAGTAAAGCCTATTATTCTTTTATCGATAACAATTCTTTACATGGAAACCCTATTCCAAAAAATACTCACAATTCAACATTCCCTAAGGATTTAACTATGCCTACATTTTCATGTTTCGATGGTATTGGAAATCCATATTTACATCTTAAGTATTATCTTCTAGCTATGAATTATTATTCTAATGATTGATTATTACTAAAATCTTTCCGTCATAGTCTTACCGATGATGCTCTCCAATGGTAGACACTACTTTTGGCTCATTTTGTTTAATAGACTCATGACCACCTATATGATTTTTCTCAAATAAATGAGTAAGGTGATCAATTTTTTTCTCATAAATTGATGCTCTTCATGACCAGTCTTCTTACAATAGGAACACTTACACTTTTCTTTCTTTTCTTTAGGCTCATAATTCAAAGTGTTCGTGTTAGGTTTGGTTTTGGCTTGGTTGGTCTTGGTTTCCTTCTTAGGTTGGTCCTTTTCTTTTTCTTATTTTCAGTCTTCTTTCCCTTACTAGTACTTGCTACAAGGGCATGTGAATTGGACTTAAGAGATCCCATTTGAATGATTTTTTCCTGTTCTCGAATGAGTTGGGATGAAAAATTGTCAAATGAGGGCATATTCCAAGCACTTCCTAGAGTGGATTTCGTAGCGTGAAAAGTTGACATGAAGATAAAGTATTCAGACCTAACTTAGAGAGAATCAACAAGACCAATTGGGAATATTTCTTCTCCACTTTACATTCCTTTAACAATAATCTAGTGTGAATGAACTTTGAGAATAATGCAAGTAGGTTTTCAAAGTCACTAGGATTTAATCCTAGTAGTTCATTTTCCAAATCATGCGCTCTCATGTCATCTTGTTTTCCTAACATTTCATTTAAAAAATTTCGTGCAAAATTGGTTTTGGACGACTCAATGTGGAAGATAAATTTGGGAGAAAGCAGACAATAAAATAAGACCTAATGCTTCATCACTTCGGTTCAACCACATAGATTTTTTAGGCTCATCATCAGGTTCAGTCTTAGCTCCCATGGTGATGCAAAATAACCCTTTACCCCTTAGTTTCATTACCATTTTTTATCTCCATTCGAAGAAGTTGAATGGCATAAGAAAATGAATTGAAATTGCATCCATAGTGAAGAGAGAGAAAGAAGGAATGCAAAAATAAAAACAAGCAACATAACCACCCAAGACAATATTATAACCCCTACTTTCGACACTTTATATTTTAGTGCATTGGATACAATTTAGTGTGAATGTGTGTCATGAAACAGTTGGCCACTCACCTTGTAAACAGGTAATAATGTGCAAGAGAGGAGACCACAATCAAGTTTTGTTAATGTAGTAGATAGACATCTTAAATAAGTAGAACAAGATTAAAAAATAATAAAATGAGTGAAATCAAGTCTTGATGTGAGAAAATGTGTCTCATGTCGTAGTAGAAACCCCCTTGTTGCAAGACTATAGAGGACATTCTCACTAGTCTGCAAGTAATAATAATGGCTATTACAATGCAAAAAATGAGCTCAAGATGATTCACGGGGACCTCTAGGATGCAAAAATGCTCTCAAAAGGCAAAACAAATCTAGAAATGCTCTATATTTAGCAAAGTGCCTCCAAATTTGGTCAGAATTAGCTAAATATGGTTGTAAAACTCTTGAAACCTACACATGTAAAACCGAAAAACAACACAATTTCTAAAAAACCAGATTATCAAAAATTTAAAAAGACAAAAACTTGCACTAAAAGTGATAAAACCAAAAATAAGTAATCAACAACCAGATTCAAGCAAGTGTGTGTTTACCAAACATCCACTCGGATACCATATCAGATTGTTTTACGAGGATCAATGTTAGAACCTCGTTTACATCGAATAGGGTTGCACTTCTAATGGAGATGAGAACACTTCACGTAATTAGCAAGAGCATGAATCACAAGGAAAATCAAGTATAGAAAAGACAATAGTGCGGCCCGGTATACTCATAGATAAGAAAAGATAGGTACATATAGGAGTGTTGTGTAACTCATGTGCATGACACATGTACACAACCCTATTGACCTATTCAACTATGACCTATTCTCACTAAGTGAGATGAATAACCATCTATGGTGGACAAGATGTCCAATGAAGACGATCAAGTCATATACACCAACACCTCATATATCATAAAAAAGGGGTACAAAGATGAGCGATGAGCAACTCCCAATGCAATACAATCATTCCTCCACAAGGGAGAAGAGGAGTTACATTCTAGAAATGGAAAGTAACTCGTATATGATACATTGACGCATACCGATTGCAGTCTTTTATTTTCTCACTTAAATGTTATGTGCGCTATCACCTCATTCGAGAGATATCTAAATGCTCACCCAAAGCACGTGAAGCTACCAGTTCCCTCCTTTGTGTTTTCCTATGAGAGATTAGAATACATAACCATAATAACCATTATCAAAGAAAACATTCAAGTATAGAACATTACATTCACCATACCATGAACCATATATATAACCGAGAAAGCATAAAAGATCATATAAAAATTAAGATCAATTGCACCATGTATTCACCATACTCAGATACATCAATAATCATAATCCATCCTCCATAACCCCTATAATAAAGTCTTACATAAATGTAATTGAATACATTAGTACAATAAGGTGTTAGAACATGTGCATGTATCAAACCCTAGTCCATAACCACATACAAAAGACTCTTAGTACTCAAACATGAATGATGGGACATGGTACCAAAACAATGACATACAACAGATATATATATAGGGGTGGGGAATTTCCCTTCACCACCCATGCATTCTCAAAATAGACTGTATGCTCAAAATAGCCATGCGTACATTACATGCATTGCATCCCAAAATAACCATGCATTAAAGCTTGTTGTTAATAATAGACTATCCTATAAATAAAATTCGCTTTGATGTTATTATTAGCTCATTCTATGCACGTCCCTTCATATTTAATCCACGTGTGCCTTTACCCAAAATAGACTTTCCTTGGCCACCAAGCCTCCTTGCTTTTCTCTAGTTTTGAATCATTGTTTCATTAGAACTCTAACTCCACCTTTCTATTTTTAGATCATGGCACACAAAATCAGCTAAGTCCCAAAGGTTCCCTACTCGGTGTGAACCTCTCGTGCATTATCCCATTCTACCTATGCACACCCCTTCATGCCTACCTCACGTGCATCCTAAACCCTCATGCATGACATGTACTTAATTAATTAAGTCATGTTACATTACCCCAAACTAATTTAGATTGTGATCCTTAGAAACAGCTTTTTCCCAACTTGTTCCTCCAAATAATGTATATGTAACATAATGAAATATTAAAGAATTCAATGCCCAAAAATAATCATCCCACCTACATAAAAATCAATCATTCCTCAAAGTTGTTGAAGAAGTTTTGGGAACTCAGCATTTAACTTGCCCTCCAATTTCTTCCACTCTTTGAGCTCTTATAATGCTTTCCCGAGTGCCCCCTCTATAATTCCCTGACAACTGATCAGGTGCCAACTCTTTGACTCTACTCTTGATCTCTTAGATTATAACATTCAATTTTGCAAACACCCCTTCAATTACATCCATGTGCTCCAACACCATGTTCTAAAGCTGTTTGATCTCGGATCTCTATCTTATCTTTCTTGGCCTTAATCAAATCTTTTTTCTCGATAACTTGGCAATAACCTTAGTGTGCTCTATCCTATTTATCGGTGTCTTTTCCTATATTTCCTTGAGTTTTGGCTCTTTATTACTCACCCTCGCACTAAGTATAGGGTCACACTTTTCGCATATGTTAAAATCCAAGCCAACCTTACTACCTCCTCCTTAACCTAAGTGAATAACTCCTCAATTTTAGTGATCATGGCCTCAATAGCTACATTATTGGCTTCCTTTTCCTTAGCCACTTCTTCAGTTGTAGGCCCCATGCCACTTTTAATATTCACTAGAAGCATTCCAACCAGGTCCTCAAGGTATTCCATCTCATCATTATACTCGCATCTCTCCTGTCTCACCAATGTTAGGCATTGACTCATAATATGTTTCATTAATGCACCTTCCTATCATATACCTCATTAGTGCACTTCTTCTCTCCCTAGATATCCTTCTTAAGATTCTCAATCTTGCACTCTTTATCCTTCTTATCTGCTACCATCACCCTCATTGTAGCTCCGCATCCAAATTCATGTGCATAACATCCATGACTATCTTGTTCAAGGCATTACATGCCTATTCATCTATCAAATACATGGGGTCTACCTACTTGTATTTCTTCCTAGGTTCACTTTTTAGCTCTATAATACTAAGGGAATTATTACTTACTTCAAACATAGGCTACTCCATATTCATGTGCAAATTCTAGGACAACATCTTCCTAGTGCACAAGATCCCTCCATATTTATCCATTAAGTCCCAATCATATAATTTATTTAGTATTTATAGCACTTTGGAATCGTGACCTTAGGAATTTTTAGGTCATCTACAAAGTCCATATGTGGTGATCTCGGAGTCCACCACTTTTGACCGCCTTTACCTTTGTCCTTTGATTTCTTAGAGTGAAGGGGCTTGTGCTAGTCCCACCTTCCATGCCCTTATCTTCCTTAATAACATAGGCATCATCCACCTCTTTTTTCCTATTCTTGCACCTCCTCCTTGCACACGGATGATTTCTCCTCTGTGGACTCCTAGACTACTCCTTATCTTACTAGCTAGACATTTCCTTCATGGGTTAGAACCTTCCCGTGTCTGCTGCTACTTTTCTTGCCTCCCGCTTGGCCCAATCACGCTCCAACTCTTCCGACAAGGTTTCATCCTTCTCTTTATCATAAGACTCCTCCCCTTCACTTTGGAAACCACCTGCACTCCTCCACTCTTGTTATTTTTATTTTCTATATCATCCTTGGGTTGCTGAGAATTCCTTGTGAAATCGTCATGTTTCCTTCTTTTGTAATACATTTTCTTCCTCTATGATTGATCAAGTACACCTTCTCCTTCCTCCTCTTCTTCTTCTTCAAGAGATTATTTTTGCTCTCTCTTGAGTGGTGGCATAATAGTTCTCCTAGCTGTGGAAGGAAAGTGTCTATAACCTCCATCTCTATTCCGCCCTAGGTTTTGGTCTTAAGACTACAAAAATTTGCATATCATCCCCTTTATTGTGACATTCAAATGGGGGTGTAGGTCCAAAGTATCTCGGCTCTAAAACCTCTAAATATATAGTCCTAGTATCATACATATAGGTGGTGTGCAAAGTATTCCATTCGATTCCATCTTGTTAGCATCAAATTTCAAATTTTGCATGTCCTTAATCATGTTTACCATGCACTTGAAATATTTGGTTGTGAATGCAAATGGTAGCTTGTACCATGGGCCCATTTATCCATCTTGCATCCTAAAATGCGCAAGACTCGTAGTTTTGAATCACTGAAAGGTTAGCTTGCTCTCCAACCTCTACCGGAAATTCATGTGGAATGCGCCATTCATTTTCAAACATTGTGCGCAACTTGTTGAACCGCTTTTATATTTTAGCCTTATATGAACTGGTGATTGTTCCATCACAAGTATAGCCACTGTGAACTAAACCGCAAGTGACTTTTTACTAGGTAAACCTACGTATCCTCATCTTATCCATCTAGGACTCCAATTTCTCATAAAAATTTAATGTAAGGATCGAGCCCCAAGTAATTTTTGTTCCCTCTTCATTCTATTCCATGGCCTCTATTATCCCATTGGTGATGTCTTGTGATATATTATATTACATTTTTTGAGCCATTATGTGTGCAATGTATATAAACTTCTTATTCACATCAGTCCATCTCTTAGAGTATCCTAATTTATAGCTTACGAGCATGGCTACAACCCTAATCGTGGGTTTTGTGAGTTTATCAATGCTCATGGCCCTTCCTCCTTTTTCATAATGTATCTTAATTGCCAATTCATCGATCTTTGCATCGGAACCACATCAAAACATAGGTCTAGTTCCATGTCTTCCCATGTGCCTTTAAACCCTATAACTTGTTCAATGAGTTGGGATATGATTACATCCTTCATCCTATGAAATAAAAGTAATCCTCATGTACCCTAGACATGAGCCACTAAAATAAATGTGTAGGTTTTACAAAGAAGGGTAGCTCACACAACTAGAGAATCCCTACCTTCTCTAGATTTCTCCTAATCGAGTCATCCACCAAGCACTACCCCCGCTTCACTTGTCTCTGGTAAATCTTGAAACATTTCTACCTTCAAAGTTGTTTCATTTCCTAGAGCCCTATGGTTAAATTTTTTCATTTTTCACTTTGTGAGATATGACTTCCATATCTAAACCTTAAGCACTCAGGAGAGGTACCGCATCTCCGAATATATGTCCCCAGTGGGTCTTTGATCTTAACCCTTTTCATTTTAGCCTTGTTTTTCCCTCTTGGTGATAAAGTAGTCGCTTTTTTCAATGTCATGTTTCCTGCAAGCTTGTGCCCTAGATGTCCTACTCCACAACCTTTAGTATTTCCTCAATATCCAAGCATTACGAACCCTAGCTGTTTAAACTCCGCAAACCATTTTTTTCGTGCCCTAGTCTTGTACTTAATCCTTAGCTCAAGATTTCGTCCTTCCACAAAAGAGATGCATACAACACTTCCCACATGTTGTTATGGTTTGTTTGTCACTTCTCTCTCGCTCTGTCACCCTAGATCACTCGATAGCTCAATTTCTCAAGTATTTCTTGGATGCAAGGTAACAAATAACTCATTTTCCCCCTTTTATAAATTTTCTATTCTTTGAAACTCGCCACCTTACTTTTTTGCCTTTTAAAACACTTGATTGCTTTTTAAGATTTTTAAAAGTGTTTTCCCACTTTAAAACATGCTTTTTCACTTTTTTCTTTATCCCTTATCTCCCTTTCACGCACTACAATTGTAACCTTCTCGGCACACTCACTACTTTCCAAGCCACATACATCCTTACATGCACCTCCCTATGCCATAGTACATAATCATTTGCGCTATAAACTAAGTAGCTCAACATGTCACCTCTTACCTCATGTTACACTACACAATCCTTCTTCTCACATGGTCTTCAGCCTAAGAAATTTCCTTATGAGCACCAGCATCCTTAGCACCTTTACCACCTTTCTCTTGTGTGCATATTTTAGAGAGCATCCTTACCTCACACCTTCACATATGTACTTGTGCCAACTTTTCTTAATGTTTCAACCCGTATATAAATCTCATGACTAATGGACTCCTTTATCACACACCTACCACCTAGTTCACTCGACACTAAAAGTATGTGTGGTCCTCTGTGTATGAACTCACTAGATAGTAATCACTTCCTATGTGCAAACATGCTTATTACAAAAACAAGGAATTATATTAACAAATAATAGCAAAAACTAGAAATAAACACATAAAAGGGGAACCTAATCTAAATGGCAATATTGCCTTATTACAAACACCGAGAAGCTTATTTATAATAGGGCTTCACTTACTCCCATTAAAGTAATTGAGAAACATGGTGCCATTAAGTTCTTATCGATCAAGTATCTCGATTACTACAAAAGGTCCCAACCAATGAACCTTCAATTTCCCTAGGTGGTGCGCAAACTTGGAGTTATAGAGAAGGACCATCTTTCCAACTACAAATATCTTGTTCTTAATTTTCTTGTCATGTCATGTCTTTTCTTGTGACTTCTCATTCTTTCTGGCTCCAATGTGCAATGGCATGCCTCTCATCTAATTGTATTAGTTTGTTAATGCACTCTTGAATGTTTGTTCATCATCAAGTCCACTTGCACGCGCAATACGTAGGGGTGGTAACATAAATTCAACCAAAGTAGTATTGCTTCATGCCAAACACAAACGAAAAGGTGTGGCCTTATTTAATCTTTTATAAGTGGTTCTCGTAAGCCCGAAGTGCAAATGACACTTTATCATGCTAATCCTTTCTTCCAACATCACAAACCTTTATCAATGTTTGCCCCAAAATCTAGTTGAAATCTTCTGTGGTGTCATTAACTTGAGGGTGATAAGGAGTGGTTTTATGGTGTGTCACCATAAACTCAACCAATAGGATTCTAATGGTCTCATTAAATAAATGATTTCTTCTATCACTTGTCAATCTCAGTAGGCAACCATACTTGCTAATAATGTTTTCCCATATGAACCGTGTTTTTGTATTTGCAGTACAATCCTTTGTAGTTACAGCCTCTTCCCACCTTATCATATAGTCTATACATGTGATAATGTATCGCACACTTTTCCTACATGAGGGTGGTGTAATAGGTCCTACAAAGTCAATATCCCAATTTCTATAAGGCTACGCACTTGCTATAGGTCGCAACAACATCTCGTCTCTATTTCCAGGCTTCCCAAGGCACTGACAATGATCACATACCTTCACATATTCCTTGGTATCCTTGTACAACATCTCCCACCAAATTCTTGCCATGAGAATATTTCCCATTATAACATCACTTACATAATGTCCACATTTTATCCCACCATGAGCCTCCTCCATAATAACTTCACACTCATGCTCAAGAACACACTAGTGAAAAACCTCATCTCTGCCCATTTTGTATAAGTCACCTCCAATCAACTAATAAGGTGTAGCTCGAATAGCCAACTTCTTCTTCTCTAATGTCTTCATTCCCTTTGGTGTCATTCTAGTGCACAAAAAGACAACTATATCTTATAAACTCGAGGGTGCATGATTTAACCTAAATAAATATGCATCGGCATAGTGTCTTCAATGTTATGTGCGTCTTCACCAAAATTAATCCTTTATAAATGATCGGACCCCAAATTGCTCTTACCTATTTTCACAATAACTATGAGATCAAACAGGTGAAATAGAAGTATCCATCTATAGATCCGCCCTTGCAAAATAGGCTTGTTAACTAAGTACTTGAGTGACATATGATCTATATAGAAGATAAACAGGGTAGCCAACAAGTGTAAGTGTCTAAACTTATATAGTGACATGTAAATCATAGAAAATCCTCACCCTTATTGGTCGTCTAATTATGCTCCATAGAGTCAACTTCCCGCTTGCAAAATGAATAAGATGATCCACAATTCCTTCCCCTATTTACATCAACACCACACCAATTTTCATACCGAAGGAATCAACATAAACATGAAATGGCTTATCCCATAAAGTAAAGCAAAAATTGGTGCAGTGGTAAGCCTCTCCTTCAATGTTTCAAATGCATGTTGTTGCATGTCACCCCAATAAAATTTCCCTTTAGCCTTGAGTAAGTCTTCCAAGGCCACGGAAATATTTACAT
The DNA here is from genome assembly GCA_018340775.1 of Taxus wallichiana var. yunnanensis. Lineage (NCBI taxonomy): Eukaryota > Viridiplantae > Streptophyta > Pinopsida > Cupressales > Taxaceae > Taxus > Taxus wallichiana. The sequence goes on from CM031233.1 coordinate 3,835,705, forward strand.
ATCCTTTGATAAATTTCCTATAATAGCCTTTGTATGTCTAAGAAATATGTGCACTTCACTCTAATTGGTTGGCTCTTCCAAACCTAAAATGACAACTATCTTAGCTAGGTCTACCAACAATCCCTCTCTACAAATAATGTGCCCCAATAGTGTTCTAAAGGGTGTAGAAAAGATATAATTTTTAATGTTCAAAGAGATGCTCAACTGTCTACACCTCTCAAACATAAGCCTGAGATTATCACAGTCATATTTGACTAACCCATAAACAATCCAGTAATCCAAATATAATTGCAAGAAGAATTTTTTAATACAATCAATGAATTTTTCAATCCAAAAGGCATGAATGTATATGCAAAACTTCTCCACTCGGTGGTGAAAGCTTTCTTCTCGATCCTCTTTCACAATGCGCACTGGTGATAACTTGAAAACCTATCTGTAAAGGAATATATCTCATGCCCAGTACTCCTAAAATTTCCTCGATTAAAGGGATGGGAAAGGGATCTATAACACATGAAGCATTTAAATATCTATAGTCCACACAGATCTTAATCCTCCCATCCTTCTTGATATTGATAACCATAGGGATAACCCACTCAGACTCTTTGATTGGCTCAATTATCCTAGACTTGAGCATTTTATCAATTTCCTCTTTGACCTTCATGCACAAGTTAGGATTCATCCTATAAGGCCTCTTCCTAATCGAGCACATGCCTTCTTTCAAATTTATCTTCATCTCACCTAAAGAAGGATGCACACCTTTTAATTCATGGTAACCCCTTGGAAAGATATCCTAAAATTCGTGCAAGAGCTCAATGATCTTGGCTACTTCTTGTTCTGACTAGTAATCCCTAATGATTGCTTCCTTAGGCTCATCCTTTATACCAATTTTAACCTTTTTGTATTCATTGGCTCATGGTATGTGTGTGCCCTCTCATCGGTAGAATTTATGACCTTGCACGCACCCTCTGTGTGGCTAACATCCAAGTTTTAAAATTCCTCATCATCAATCATATATACCAATTTACCCTTTTCTTTTTCCTTCCAAGTGTGATCCATTTATACCTCTTATGTCTCCTCAAGATCAAGGTGCACCTCGGAATTAGGTTCACCAAACTATTCTAGCATGAGTTCTTCAACCTTTATGTTATCTCTCAAAGTGTTACGCTTCATGATTTAATGCTTCATGGACTAGAGGCTTAGTAGAAAAGTAATCAAAATTTTGAATCATACCTGCAGTCATTTCTTGTCGGTGTGTAGTCTTCCTTTCAATTTCTACATGGATATACCATGTGCGTGTGCACACGCATAGTTTAAAGTAGAACTTATGTACCCATAGGGATGGTGGCAAATCCTCCTAGTATTTTTCCCATAGTCTCTCACAAGTATGGACATGATGTGAAGCTAGATTCTTACCATGAAATTCACAGATGTGTGTAGGTACATTACTCTGAGTAAATCTGGTTGAAAATATGATTCTTACTTCTAGTCATTATAAGAGGTTATCTCTATGTGTTTCCCACTAGCGCATTGTTGTCCCGTGCATAAGGTATAGACCACAATGTTTCATCTATCTCCTTAATTCTATTACTAAGCCTCTATGGCACGTAAGAATGTTTTAGGATTCCCTTCACCACTATATATTTTTACGGGTCAAGCCTAAGTGCCTCACCATGCATGACCTGATCATCCTTGTGACTTTCCCTTTAACTATATGTCCGACCATCTCGTATGTTCTATAAGCCCAATTATCACAAGCAACACTAGTAGAATCACTTATGACCGTGCGTATTCCCACTAAATTATACCTTCCTTTGATGGTTCTACATGCTCTAGATCGCGTCCGAGCATAGATTCTATTAAGCACTTCTTCACTAAAAGGCTTGACATAAGGGTCCACCTTCTTTTCAAACATAGGCATAATCACACGCTCGTATTTTCTCTCAAAACTAATGTGTCTCTTGTTAAAGCACAAATCAGCATTGTTCACATAGCACCAAGGTCGTCTAAGTAATGCTTTGGAAATTTTTCTGTTTTAGCAAGCTCTAATATCTCAAATTCCCCAGTAAACTTAGCCCCATTGGATAATAATAGATGTTGTAGTGCCCACTTCCCTTCAACACTTTTGATATTGATCATGATACTGCTTGACTATATTATGGACATTATTATAGTTTTGATTTAGTATGGTATTAGATGTCAGATCATGGATTATTGTTGACTTTGATTCATATATGATGCATGATGATTGTTAGAGACATTTTATATAGATGTTGAGATGTTGTTGTACATGGTTCTATATATATGGATGTTGTTAGGACATGTGATATTTGGATATATTGAGTAGACCGAGAAAATTGAATTTAAAATTGATGATTATATAGTTGTTGATGAAATTGTAAGTGATATTGTCAATTATCTAGATGTTATTGTGTTATATATATATATATATATATATATATTGATGATTTTGAAATTATATTATATTCATTTGGATTTTCTGACGATATGGCCACGAGGATGAAGGGGTATTTGTATTGTGCAGGTTAAAAATATCACAACAAACATCAGGGGATTGGAGACCAACCACATTGGAATTCTAGATGAATTCAACAAGGTCACCATGGCAACTTGTATTGTTTGTGTGTGTGTGTTTGATTGTTAGCGATTCCCATGGGGGGATAACCTTTAAATGTGACCAAGGGTTATGTGTATTTATTTATTTGGTTCCTTTTATTGATGTTTGTATGTGTTTATTAAGTGATGTGTTTACCCCTTTCATTATTTATTAATTGTAGTAAATTAATGTGAGTAAACATGTTGTTAAGATTAATTAATCAAATTAGGACATAAGAAAGTAATTATTAGAGTTGTTGGCCTAAAATTAAAGTGTTGTAAGAAATGTGTAAGTGATGTGTAAGAGATGTGTAAATTAATTTTGGAGTATGAAACACTCCACCTTTTGAAATTCAAATTTTTCCTTGGAGGCTAATTTTGGAAGCTTGTAGGACAAGTTAAACTTGTCCCATACCTCTTAAATTTGCATGCCAACCTTACCTATGGTTGGAGGTTTTTAATTTAGCCTTCATCATGCACTTTTGTAAGTCAAGTTGTATGATTTTATTGCAGTTTCTTACATGCTTTCAATTTCAGTCCTTATGAGGTGTGGGCTTGATTTGAGTATGTAAGTAAAACTGTCTTTTATTCACCTACTTATTTATTGTGCCTTGGAGATTGAAGTTGACTTATGAGTTGGAGTTGAGGATGTGTGATGTGGCATCCCACATGGATCCACCTCATCCTCTTCTCTTTCCTCTTCTATATATTTGAATTCCTTGGCTTGTTTTTGGGGTTACTTCACCTTGCATTGCTTCATTTTGGGTGACTTCTTTTGGTTTTGGGAGCTCTTGCAATTTTTGGAGAAAGTTGGAGATTGTTGAATGCTTATGGATTATTGATCTTGGACTATTTTACATTGGAAAGCTTGTTGTTTGGAACTTTGGAACAAACTCCATCATGGAGAGGTAGGAGCTTGGCTCTTTAAAATGCTCTTCTCTTATATATGCATATGTAATCGTGTTGAACGTTTTGATAATTTTTGTTGGCTCATTGGGTAGATGGCCTAGGGATGGTGTAGGAGAAGACTATGGGGAAATTTTTAGGAGGCATAAGTGTTTTGGGAGGTATAAGTGTGGAGGGAGTTGGGATTTTGACTCCACCTTACAAAGAAATAGCTTGCATTTCTTTACTCATTATGGGGTGCCATAAGAGGTTGGGAGGCATAAGGAAATGTGAGGAATAAAGGGTACTTAGGGGAGGCATAAGGGCATGTCAGGGATTTGAAATGATATATATATGTTGGCGAGTTTGTTCTCGGTGGTGATACCCATTTCCCCTTTGGGAGGCATAAGCAGCATCCCCCATAGTTTCTTGCTCCTTTGGCTTGCATGATGAATCCTGAGTGTTGTTTGTTGTTTTGTTCTGTGGTGGCAAACTGCAGTTTTGTTTTGGACTGTGTTTTGAATGAGAAATTTTTCTTTGTGTTGTGGAAGCCTATTATTGCCATGAGTTGAAAAAAAAAAAAACATTTCTTATTGCAATGTGGTTGGGGCTCGGGGGCCAATGAAGAAGGATGGCTTCTCCCTTTTCATTGGATGTCTTGGTTGGGTGGAGAGCATTGCCTTTCCCTGTTCTGTTGTGACCAAATTGGAGAATGATGGAAATTCATACTATTGTTAAGGCCGAGAAAGAAGACAGAAAATGCATCCTTGTTGAGATCATTTCTTAATGTAACCTTTTCCCACTTGAAGTGGATGATCTTGTATATTATTTGTGATGGAAAGATGGTCTGTATGGGCTATGAAAGTTGTAAATTGAATTTTGAAAGAGATATACTCTGTTTTTCTACTTTTGAAAGAATGTGAAAGAAATCATATTCTGTATATTGTAATTGAGGAATGAAAGAAGAAATTGTAAAGGTATCTCTTTGAATCAATAAAGGATTGTATTACTTTACTCAAATGGCATTATTGGGTATTGAAATCTGATTGTTGAATGTATTTTGAAATTCTGTTGGAAGGATGAAAAAGTGAATATGTATGGAGAAATGTCATAATACTGCTTTTTTTAAATAAATGTTTTAGAAATCAGAATTGTAATTTGGCATTTGAATACTTTGCTTGAGTCAACTTAGTATGTTAGATTGGGTTGGAATGAATTCATAGTTTAAAGTTGGCAAATGAAAATAAATCTATTCGAATTTGAGCTCTGTTAGATAACTTTCATACTGGCAATTATTAATCAAAAATTGAATAGAATGACCCTGCAACATCAAAAAGACAAAATGAAATATCAAATTTTATTTGTAAGGTCAAAACGACCCCAAACATACCAAAATACTTATGAAAATTTTATAGAACCTTTCAAATTGGGCAAAGGCAAAATTACAGACTTCTTGCTATATAAAATTGATAAATTTTGAATGTAAATCAATCAAGCAAACTTAACCTTGCAATCTATCCTAAAATCTTCCAAGTAAAATCCTCCATGCCTGTTTGGCAAGTGGAAAAAGAATTAATGACAAATTTGAACAAAATTGATAAGTTAAAAATACCAGTTCACTTTCTAAGTGACAGAAAGACGTTTTCTCAAAATTTACCCTTTAAACTTTATCAAAATCAAATTCCTAAGGTTTCTATGAAAAGAGGATGTCGAGAGCTTTCCTAGAAAGTCCTCGTTTTCCAAAAACGAGTTCCCAATCAAAATTTATGGCCTTCTGAAGTTTTTACTTTATTTTGGGCTCAAAGTAATCTAACTGTCAAATTTTAAATGAATAAAATATTCTTGGGCAGACCCATGGGCTAAAAATTTCCTTTTTTTGCTTTTTTCCCAAAAGGTGTAAAGTCATGAATTTTCCCGCCGCTCCGCTAATCCACAAGCCTTCATTTTTTCTAAAATGATCTAAGTCCAAAAGGTTAATTTGGTAATTTTTCTTCCGCAACCCCGCTACCCCACAAAGCCAATCATTGATCAACACGTGGCTTTGTTGGGCGTCGGCGGAGGCTTGGATTGATTTTAACCTTAAGCACTTTCAAAAATAAATTTGGAAAAATTTGTAAGTTTTCCCCACAGCCCCGCTGACTCGCAGGTAATCAGGTGCTGCCACGTGGCTTCACGAGGCATCGGCAGAGGAGCGGATCTTTTTAAGCCTTAACGCTTCAAAAAAAAATTGGACAAAATTTCCAAATTATCCTGCCGGCCCGCCAAACCGCATGACTAATAATTGGCTGACACGTGGCATCTTCTCGTGTCGGCGGAGGCACGGATTCCTTTCAACCATTTTACCATTCCTTTTGAATAGGAAAATTTTCCAAATGTTCCCGCCGACCCGCCGACCCGCAACCAATAAGGAGCTGCCACGTGGCCTCCCTAGGTGTCGGCAGAGGTGTAGGTGTAAAATTTTATTTGTCCCAAAAAGGAAAAAGTACTAAATGCCTTCCCTACTCTGTCGGCCCACGTCTGGGAAAATTTTTCTTCCACACTCCGTCGGTCCGCTTTTCTCCTTCAGATGAATTTTCTCTCCGAAGTCCACAGGCCCAAGTTGGGGAAAAGTTTCCTCCCCAGCCCGCAGGCCCGCTCTTGGGAAAATTTTCACCCCAAGTTCCACGGCCCATAACTTGAGAAATATGAGGAGTTAGGAGGACTTATTTATATCACTGGAAAGGTGAGGAAATTCCTATCTAATGGGAATGTTTTCAAGAATTTTTAATTGCATTAATCATGGGAAAAATCAAATTGAATCTTTAACCGAGTTCTGGGAGTGGGTAAGTAATAATTTACTCTGATGATTTTAAATATATATTATTTTCCCCACTGTAATTAAACCTTGCTCTTGTCTTAGATCTTGTGGAATTAAATACCTTGGGTATTTAATTGTTTTGGTCCCTTAACCCTAAAATTTTAATCAGGGGATATTTAACTAAAATGTCAAGGTAAGCAATGATTAAATTAATCCGAAGGAGATTTGAGCTAGGTGTAGACTTATTATACTTGTTGCTTTATAATGTGGAATTAGTAATTATTATAATGGGAAAAGTTGGCAGTTGAATTTAATTGTCCTTGAGACTTTGGTTGTTAACACTTTTTTTTTAAAAATCCATAATTTTGTAACTAAACCTAGGTTGTTCATAGGTCTCAAGTGGGAGATTTTAGCGCGCGTCACAAATGCATATTTTATTACCCCAATAGGCATAGCCTTAGTTTTATTTTCCATATGCAGAACATTTAAAGATGGTCTCAATATAGGCCTCCCCATCTAATTCAATGTTTCCAGATTCGGCACATTTACCTCAACACCTATATCTATCAAGACATTACTTACTAACCAACCATTAATAATCTGCATTAAGTGTTATCTCATTTTCAAATTTGTGGTCCTAATGCGGTAGATTTACACAAAGTATTTGTCTCTCATGATCAACTCCAGCACATGGTACCTTCTCTCGAGTCCATTCCCTAGCGGTGGAATAATATTTTCCTAGTACATCATCTTACATGCCTCTTTCAGGTCATCCACATCCTATCGCAGAAGCTCCACATTCTTTGTAAGTATCTCTTGTGCGCCTTCTCTTTTAAGCATTTTATTTCACCCTGTAAATCTCTAATGACTCCCATAGTTTCTTGGTAGAATTCCTTATGATGCATTACATCTAGATACTTGGAATGTATTACTTCTTCCCTCATGATGAGCATCTTGGCCTTCAAAGGCTCACACACGCATACTACCTCAACACACGTTGTAACTAGCATGGGTTACAATTCTAGATCAAACATCTTCTTAGGCATCCATTGATCAAAGCATTCACATGTTGCACCTTGATCATCGACCGCCCTATCCTTCTTCTTCTTGCTCATGTGCTCATATAGATCTAGGAAATCCTCTAACTTATGTTGCTTCCACACCATGAGAAAGTTGTATTCTAAGGGAAATCTCGTTGGTAATGATCAGGTGACCCACAGTGTAACAAGTTCCTCGAGCGAACCTTCCTCTACCACCATCACGACTTCTGCCATGATATTCTCCTCGAAATCCTCCATTTCTATTATCTATGTTGTTGTGCCCTTCATTTTTTTTCCTTCCTACTGCTTGGATCCACTTGCCACACTAGTTTGGTGCACTCATGTCTCAATGGCTTCATGGACGTGGTCAATCGATCTGCAGATTAGCATTTTCATGAGTATGGGACTTGAAAATATTACATTACATGGAAACCTTCTTCTGAATCACGCACTGTAAAAGAGGGAAATCCCAAACATCATGGTTCAGGTGATAGACTTCATAATCTAGTAACAATGTGTGCACTGACTTACATGAACAACTATCCATAGTATTTCCTTCCTCTTCACAATTTGTGCACCATATATCACTACGTGTCTCACGTTCTAAGTTGGTATAAAGCTTCTCCAACTATTTTTCCATGGTTGGAATATGTGGCTCTAAGAACAGGCTCACTCCAGTGATCAATGCTTCCAATTGCCTCATTACGCAAAGTTGTTTGCAAAGCTTCAAGCGGATCAGTATACGTCTTATGAGATAAATCTATTCATAATAGAGTCAAAATCCCCAATGAGCCACTACACATATTGACTTGGATGAATGTCATAAGACAATTTGAATAACAGAGTCTTAAAGCGTGTGTCATACTCCCTCACGCATTCAAATAATCCCTACTTGATATCCTTGAGCACATTGATGCTCTGTTGTTCAAGTTCGGAGTGTGAAACTCGATTAAAAACGTAGTGCGTAAATCATTGTAGTCTACTACAGTTTGATGTGGGTCATACTTCCTATATCATTTATGTGTCCACCCTTAAAGATTAGTTACAAATTGACTTTCCTTCCTATCTAAAGTTATAATTCCCTTAGCATTCCATAGTAATTCACACTTATGCACATACACTGATGCATCTTCAATCCCTCTATACTCTAGTAAACAAAGAGACATCTCATAATAAACTTGAGGTGTCGTTTGCACTAGTTTTTGAGGTGGTGGTTGATTTTGTAGTGGTTGTGGTCCCTATCCACTAGATCCGAACCAAAACCTCCTCCTCTATGCGGTGGTTGACCTAATCCACCTGATCCTCCCACGCCCCTTGTTGTGGGCTATGGTCCGTCCCAACAAACTTCCTTATGTTTCAGCTTATAATCTTGAACTATACACCTACTTTCTATGTTGTCGCAGATCCTACTATATTAATCCCAATGGTTTATGTGCCAATCCTCTATCCCGACGACACACCTGTAAACAATCCTAAATAGGTACTCCCAAATAACGGCACCAACCTGTGATTTCATGGGTGCACTACTAACTTGATTCCCTTCTGAATTCAACACAAAATGATATCTACCTATCTCCATTTACTTACGTAACTAGCATGTTTCTCAATGACTACCTCTAGATCGGAACACCATGCACAAGGGCTAGGTGGCTAGGTGGAATCAGATGTGTTCATATGGTCCTTGCTCTTTCCTCTAACGTGCTCTCATTTTGAAGCTTAAGGGTATTCTCTATTACGTTTTCCCAAAGTTGGGAGAGTCTGATGCTATGGCTTCTTGTCTTCCGTGAGATCTTCAAAACCTTTGTGATCCATCATCCTCCTTAACTCTAGAGTTTCCTCAATCTCCCATGCATGTACCATGTCGCTCTCTCGTGCTTCATTAAAATTGAGCCATATTTCCTCTCTTTGTCTTTCTCTACCGCCAAGTCTGTCATCTATCTCCACACCTTTTTCCTACCCCTACGCACGGTGGGATTTTAGCTAGCCATGGGTAGGATTTCTAAATCCATTTTTATAATCAAAATCTTGATTGATAATGGTATAGTGCACAAGATCCTATGGGCTCAAATACATATAAATAGTGTACTCCAATGTATAATTATACAACACTCTAGTCCACCAATGATCTACAGCTCTAGGTCACTCCACATCCACATCAAAAAGAGTCCTGCAATCCTCTTACATCCAAAGTCTCAGGTCTAGAACCCCAATGCTTTTCTAATGCGTATGTTGTCAACCACTCATACAATTCTACTGGAAAGAATCGAAGAACATCTCATAGAGCTCATGATAAATATTATCTTCTACCCAACGACGTGCATTAAAATCAGGTCTAGTGTTATATCTCTCGCATAAACCGATCATGACCGTCCCTCTACCCAAATTTCAATGTTCTCTAAAGTCAACTGATATGCCATTTGTATGCAACATCTTGGCAAACAATTTGAAAAGAGGTCCCAACAATGGAACCAAAATGTAGTCTTTTATTTTCTCACTCAAATGTTATGCACGTTGACACCTCATTCAAAGAGATCTCGAATGCTCGGCCAAAGTGCATGAAGCTACCTGAGTCCCTCATTTAAATTTTTTTGTCAAGATGTTAGCATACATAACCATAATAACCATTATCAAAGAAAACATTCAAGTACTAAACATTACATTCACCATACCATAAACCATGTATATAACTAGAAATCATAAGAGATTATATAACAACTAAGATCAATTGCACCACATATTCACCATACTCAAATACATCAATAATCATAATCCATCCTCCATAATCCATTATAATAAAGTCTTACATAAATAGAAGTTGAATACATCAATATACTAAGGTGTTGGAACATGTGCATGTATCAAACCCTAGTCCATAACCTCATACAAAATACTCTCAGCACTCAGACATGAATGATGGGACGTGGTACCAAAACAATGGCATATAGCAGAGATATATATAGGGGTGGGGACTTTCCCTTCACTGCCCATGCATTCTCAAAATAGACTACATGCTCAAAATAGCCATGTGTACATTACATGCATTACTTCCCAAAATAATCATGCATTAAATCTTGTTACTAATAATATAATATCCTATAAATAAACTTCACTTTGATGTTATTATTAGATCGATCTATGCATGTCCATTCATCTTCGATCTGTATGTGCTTTTACCCAAAATAGACTTTCCTTGGCCACCAAGCCTCCTCGCTTTTCTCTAGTTTTGAATCATTATTTGATTGACACTCTAACTCTGCATTTCTATTTTTAGCTCATGGTACAAAAAATTGGCTAAGAACCAAATATTCCATGCTCAGGTACAAACCTCCATGCATTATCCCTTTCTACTTGTGCACACCCCTTTGCACTTGCCTCACGTGTAAGCATGTACTTAATCAATTCAATCATGCAATATTGACATGTATGATAGAATTTATCATACCCACAAAGACACCTAAGACCTATTATCTCACCTAAGTGAGATAACTCACCACGTGATGTGGAAAATGACCCAAGATGAAAAGCCAAGTACACACACCAACACCCCCTTCATCGTAACTTAGGATGAGGCGAAATTCATAAATGATAAATTGGTCTCGGAAGATACACCTAATGAGGTACCCATGTATAACAAGGATCTCAAGTAATGGAAGAAAACCCAATGGGAAAAACATCCACTTATAAGAGATGGAAGACTCCCTAACAACCTAAGAAAGATGTGTCAAATGGGTCTTGACAAATAAAGGCCTCATAACATACCCATGTACAAACTGCAATCTTTTTAGAAGAAGAAGAAGAGAAGAGAAGAAGGATACTAGAGAGACTGAAGAAGTTGTGAATCCGTAACCTAATCTGAAATCTACAACTCTATGAAGTCTCTAAGAAAAGTGTCGATGATGTGGTCTTCATCCCAGATATCTTGAAGAAGGTCCATCTACATTGAAAAATGTTTCTACTCTTAGGAAGGACATAAACTAAGTATTGGAAGTCTACCCACCGTACGAAGGAAATGAAGGTAAAAAGATGAAGAAGTCCGAATTTGGCCCATTTAAATGTGATGTAGATCTAGTAAATGAGTGCAAAGGAACTGAAGGTAATGTCATGAACATAGAATCTGTCATAGTATAAGAGAGGAACATCCACCGAAAGGATTCCCAAGTGAAGTGAAGGCAAAACAATAAACCCCAAAATAGTAGAATGAGTGATGCGGGGCATCTTCAAATAGCATCGAAATTGAGAATCTATCATTATAACCATGGTTGTGAGTTCAAATCTAGTGTACTAGAGTATGTTGAAGGCATGAAAGAGAGAGAGAGTTAGGTGGCTAAGTAGTTCAAATTTCAAATTTATGTTTTCCCTCCATTTTGGTAATTCTAAATTCTAAAGCATGTAAAAGAGAAAAGTGCCTTGTAAGTTGTGAAAGGAGAGAGTATAAGTGGTTTTAGGGAGTGTGTAAGGATTTTAGGCATTTGAAATAGGTCCTAGGAAGGCGTTTGAGTTAAAAATGATTAAAATGTTGTAAATGATGCTATCACACTATGTATGGATATGTGTATATAAATAGTTAGTTTGGCTTTAAGAAGATTAGTTATATTAAAGAGATGGAATTAGAGTTAGAGAGTTGGTTGGAATGAGTGGAGAGAGGATCTCTTGAGAATAATGAAGGAGAAACAGAAGAGATGAAGAATTGAAGAAGGGAATCATGGTTGATAAGTGTGACGATTCGTATTTTTGGTAAAACGAATAAAGGTGGATTTTGTATATTGAGTTCCATATTTTGCATTTAGGAATGGCTTTATCTCTTTGTATTCTTCTAGTTTTTAAGGTTTTCTATCATGAAATAGATTTACATGTGATTGTTAGTTAATGTAATCAGATATGAAAGGACCATACTATGTTTTGGTATGTGAAGAAGCATGGACTCTATGATTGCATGAAGAGATAGTGAAAATATTTTGATGGTCTATATTGATTTTGCTAAATAATTCTGTTGTAAATTATTATCATTGTGACATTGAGAGATTATAAAACTTTTGGAGTGACTTACACTCAGTTAATGCTAAGTAAATACATTCGAAACTCTACAACTCTGTTAGTACATTCATGAATATGGAGGATTAGGTAAGTTCTTAATGGTTCCAAACTTTATAAAATCAAGGAAATTGATGAATTTTTGTTTGAAAACCAATTATAAGAGTAGGAAAGGTCATTTAATGGAGTTAACGTTGTCCTTCGTATGAAACCCTTGTTTGCATTCTCAAACCCCGCCAAACCAGTCAATAAGATAACATAGTCACAAAACTTGAGAATTTTTGGCATGATCAAGAGCTGCTTATAAGTTTAGAAGGGGGACATGAAAAAGGAATCCACAATAGAATTTTGAAACCCTAATAACAAATAACAAGAAATTTATAAGGTTTTGAAGTTTCATGGGCTATTATAGTGAGTTAGTTTGGGTTTTTAGAGAAGATTGAGTTTGAAGCCATAAAACATTGATTCTAGATCTATAAATTGGTAGAAACCTTTGTGACAAGGTCTTTTAACTAAATTAGAAGAAATTTTGGGTTTTCATTTGATGCATTTTAAGATATTGATGATAGTCTCAGAGTAAGGACAGTGATCACGGTCATAGGCCTAATTCGAAGGTCAAATTACGAAGGAAGTAGGGTTTAGATTTGGCATCCAAACTTAGAATTTGGTATACAACTAGAACATGAAAACGGGTGCCAAAATATGTCTTTATTGTGTTTTTAAACCTCATTCATGAGAAGATGTGAAGGAAAATGGACTTAGGCAAGACTAGTTGAGTCGTAGTGAACTAGAAAGGTAAAAGAGTGATTGGGAGATAAATTCTTTGAGTTGGCTAATAAAATTTGGCATGCATCATATTGAGGAAAAGGGTTCTTGAAGAAGTTAACACTTTATTCTTGGTAGGTCTAGAATGCTCAAACTATGGATCATGCAAGAGATTTGGTTTTAAGGGCGCAAGAATGCAAGTTTTGACAAGATAGGTGAAAAGTTGTCTTAAAATTTTTTTATCAAATTAGTGATCGATCTAGCATTTTTTAAAGTGAGAAATAGGGTACAAAGAAGTGGAAGAGTTAGTGGAGGCTAAAAATCCAAAAGTCTCTTGTTGGTGTGTTATCAGCTAATTTTGACTTCACAAAATTATTAAAAACTAATAAAAATGAAAAATTTGAAAAGTGTTACCCTGCGTGGTTCATTGCCCTCGTTGTGACCGTCTCATTTTTGTGATCGTTTCGGTCTTTGTTTCGTCTTTTCTAGGCGAGAACTCTTCCCGCCAAGCTTTAAAACGCGTTAAAATACATTAAAATTAATTAATTGCTCCTTGTTTGATTAAATTAATTTTTAAATCACTTGAGGAGTATTTAATTAAATAAATATAAATTAAAAATCATTCAACAAATTTTAATGCCAGGGAAGTAAGCTTACACTTCCAATTGTCGGGAAGCCAATCTGGCTTCCCAAGCCCGGATTTCCCCTTTCCTAGAAATTTCCTTCTTTTTTCCCACACATGGGATTTTCTCCACCAATTACCAAATCCTGGATTGGCTAACAGGGCAAGAAATTCCCCAATTTCCCACATGGGGAAATTGAGCGGGATGTCAACCCATTTTTTCATTCCGTTGGCAATTGTCTGTTGTTTTCCCCATTTCCCCCTGGCACTTAAGCCACTACCCGAGAAGCGAGGAAGTTGAATTAATCCTCGTAACTTCCTCCATCAAACCCATTGGAAAAATTTGTGTGAAGCTTCACTTCTTATTTCTTCTGAAGGACATAATACTTTGTCAGATCAAACAGCTTTCAACGCATTCACAGTCCAAAGAGAGACAAAAATTCCTTTTTCCCAGCCAAGGAGGAGATGCCTTGTGAGTGAAAAGGATGACAAAGAAAAATTGGTTATAAATTTTCAAGCAATTTTCCACACATTTGAATAGAGGAAGGACAACAATCTCCCACACAGGAGAAGGGAGAGAGAAAACAGCTTTCAAGAGCAGATTAAAGGCAGACCGCCCAGCCCATGAGAAATTCCACACATTAAAAAGAACAGTTTTTAAATAAGAAAGAGAAAGAATCAGGCACGTGGACAAAAGGGAAAATAGAACAGTTTTAAAAATGCATGAGATATTAAGATAGTGGACACAAATAAGAGAATGCCCAACTTTTCCACACATAAGTCCAAAGATAGCTCAGGAAATTGCAAGATTAAAGGACCACGCATTGTTTAAATAAAACAAGCTCATGCATTTCAATAAAGTTTGCTCACGCCAGAAATAGAGAAGGAACTGACCAAGGAATATTCACCACATGGAAAGGTAGAGTTTGTTGAAGACAAAGAACTCAAAATCCACGTAGACAACAAGAGGACCATTAAAATCTTCCACGCAATGCCAAGAAAAAGAACAGTTTTTAAAAAAATGCACAGGACAAAGAGATAAAGAATTGTTTTGAAACCCATGCATCCACACGCCTGAGAAGGAGAACTCCATGCATTTTCCTGTATAGGAGGCACACCCCAAACAGCTATCCACACACCAAGGAAAAGAAAGAAAGGAACAGTTTTCAAAAGCATAAAGATTAAAAGAAGTCAAGCCACGCCCAAAGAAAGGAGTTATCCACATGCGGGATGTAAAGGGAATGTAAAGTTGTTTTTAAATAAAATAAAGAAAGAGAAAACTTGTGCATGTTTCAATAAAATAAAGATTTAAAACTTCTTTTCCACGCATTGGGCAGAGGAGGCAGCCAGTAAAGGAAAAACATTTTCCACGCAATCTTCATGCGTCCATCCACGAGCACCCACGCATACCAAGGAGAATTTGTTCTGTCAAATATTAAAATCGGGAGATTTTAATTAAAAATATTTGTCATTGTATCGCTCGATCTAGAATTCGAGCTTAGTCTCGATTTGGTTGTATTGACATATTAAAAAATTGTAATTCGGGTTGGTTATTATTATTATTTTTAAAATAATAATAATAATAATATTAACAGGAATATTTTTCTTAAGTCGACGGGGTTTCGGAGACTGAGACCCGGCCCCGTTTGTGTTGTCTAGCATGCCTGAGTCACTTTTATGTTAAATCCATAATGGCCAAAAATCCAAGTCTCATGGGGAGATCAAGCACAAATAGACTCCATGAGAGTTGCTAGAGTTATTCAAGCGTAAATAGCTCAAGAAAGAGAGCGAAGAGAAAAGGCTAGAGCTGGTCTAAAAACGCAAGTGATCCCTTCATAATAAAGATTCCAAACTAGAAGGAAAGAGGTTTACACGAGGAGAAAAGCTAAAGGTCAATCGACCCCACTTTTGACTTTCAAGGAAAATTAGTTTCAAGTTATCTCCTCCAAAGAAGAACACACCTTGTAGATCTAAAAGCCTTGCATCAAGTCCTGAAAGAGCAAGTAAGGAAGGAATAACTACTACAGTCAAGCACTTGTCCTTACATTGTTTTACCTTCGCATACCACCTTTTCTCAAATGGCAGCCAATGTACCATGGGGAAATGCCATGGGCCCATTGGCCTTACCTTCTCGACATGAACTCCCACGAGGATCAAGAAATATTCTTCCCATGTTCGACGGAGATGGAAAGACGTCACTAGATGACCATATTTCTACCTCTTTTTGCTGCATGTGTTGTTTTTTGGTAGAATATGAAGATGTTGTTATTCGTCTCTTCGTCGAAACATTGCCTAATGTTCTTTACAAATTGGTTTCATCATCTTCCCAATGGATGTATCACAAATTGGGATGATATGAAATCTAAGTTTGAAAATCGATTCAAGATGGCGAGAAGATGAACATGCTCTTCTTGCCCAACTATCTCAAGTGAAGAAAGAGCCCACATAATCCATGAGGAATTTCATGGCAAAATTCAACAAAATGGTGAACAAAGTTCTGTCGGGATTCATCCAAACCTTGATGGACAAAAATGTTTCTTTATTAACGCACAAAAATCAAAAGTGTGTTATCGGTGAGAAGGGCTAGGGTGGCTACGTTGGAACTTACTCAGTCTTTGGCCATAGAAATTGAAGATGACTTAATCATGGCGAGTAAATTCAAAAAAAAATCCCTCAAAGGAAAGGGTCAAGAAACCCCAACGCTTGAAGCTATACTCACTAAGTTGGCTAATGATGTCTTGGCTTTAAAAAAGCAAGTTGCTCAAAGTAGTAAACCTGCTCCTTACAAAGACATCCCGAGAAAAGGATACGTTCCCAACAAAGCCAAGATTGCAGGTGCTCCAACAAGGCTTGTTATTGAAGCAGCTCCCGCAACTAATTCAAAATGTGATGTCATTCAAGAAAGCGATGATGAGATTGAAGTCGTCAAGGTTGATGAGGAAGAGATAGATTTTGAGACATCTGAACCTGAAGTTGAAGATCCTAAGGGGGAAAGTAATAATCATTTATTTGAGTACCATTTTGATGAGGAAGATGAATATGAAGAAATTATAGAAGATATGAATAGTCAATATTTCACCGTTTTCACACGTTCTAAGAAAAAGGAGCAGGATACCACTAAGACGGGAGATAAAGAGGTTTCCAAGGAAACTCCCAAAGAATCTAAGACAAACAAGGCTCCTAAAGAGTCCAAGGCAACTGAGCTTTCAAAGGTCAAAACTATCTTATTGAGAGGAGGGCCTTTGTTAGATCAATCGGTTGGTAAACCAACTACAAAGAAAGTTTCTTCTTCCACATTAGTGTCAACCAAGCCCGAGGCCAAGGTCAAAAGTGTGCCATCATCAATTTTGAAAGAACTTATATCTGAGACTTCAAGTGCGATTACTTTGCCTAAATTTGATATCATTGATCATATCAATAAAACAAAAATCTCCATGTCATAGGCGAGTACTTGACGTCCAACAAGGATCGGCTTGAGAAATTGTTCCAGTTTATCAAAGGTGACTCTACTCTTCATTCCTCCAAAGGAATTCTAAAAACTCCCAAAGATGGGAAAACTTAAAATATTGTGGCGGACACTAACCTTCAAATGAAAATATCAAACCTTTCTTTGTGTCCTTTCTGATCAACGGATGCAAATTAAGTAATTGCATTATAGACTCTAGAGCCTCGAATAATGTGATGCCAAAAAAAGTAGCACATGCTCTTGGTTTGACTTGTACAAGAACATTTGGATCATGTTACTCCATGGAAACCAAGCAAGTTTCTCTAATCGGGAAGATTAAAGACGCCCAAATGGTTTTAGCCCAATTCCCTCAAAAGCGAGTTAAGGTAACTATTTTAGTTATTGATATTCCCACCTCGTATGGAATGTTGTTGAGCAGGAAATTTTGTAGGGATTTGGGTGGTGAGATTCAAATGGACTAGTCTCACACCATGATTCCTATATGTGGAGAAATGAAAAAGCTTATGCTTAGGAAGCTTAGGCAAAGTTCATGATAACTAAATCCGAAGATCCTGCGCATGATCCTTTTCCAAGGCTCAAGTATGGGTAATTATATGATGACTACGAAGTTCATACCCCGAGATCACTTACCAAGATTCCAATGAGGTCCTGGACTCTTGAGTTCAATGGAAGTTGTTGCTCGATGGGCTCAGTGTGGAGTGGTGCTCATATCTCCAAATGGTAAAATATTTCATGTTTCCTACAAACTTGAATTTTCAAATACTAATAACATTGCAGAGTACGAGGCGTTAATCCTTGGCCTTCAAGTGTAGAGGAGAAAGGGATAAAAAATTTGGAAGTCTTTGGAGATGCGGAATTGATCGTGAAACAAGTAAGAAATCAGTTCCAAGTAAAGAATGGTCGTTTGAGACACTACAGAAATAAAGTGTGGGACACAATAGAACTCTTTGACACTTTTTCCATAAAATATGTTCCTCATGAAAAGAATGACAAAGTAGAATCTCTAGCAGTCTCAACTTCATTAATGATTCCTCATTTGGAGTTTGATCGAACAAATACACCATTGAAATGGTTTTTAGGCCAAGTGTTCCTGACAATGCAGAAAATTGGCAAGTATTTAATGATGATCAACAAATTATTTCCTTCTTGGAAAAGAGAGAAAATTTTGAACAATTGTACTTTGAAGGAAGTGATTCAAAGCATTTCGCGAATCAACTACCTCACCAATTTATGAAGAAGTTGAGAATGAAGATCCTGGTGATGGCGTCATTCAACTCAAAGGAAATAAAATTCCCAAAGGATTGGTTTCACTTGAAGAAATTTTTGACAAAAATGACAGTTTATCAAAGAGAAACAATGAGGCATGACCTGTGAATTCTACCGACTATGAACAAGTCAACATCGGTACCATGACAAACCTCACCGATCAATATTGGTAAGTGTTGCTCACGAGGAGTGTAGGAAATTCATAAGTCTACTTACCAAATATTCTGACTTTTTGGCTTATTCATACGAAGACTTGAAGTCTTTCCAACCCAGGGAAATGGAGCATGCCATACCCTTGAAGCCTAGTGCAGTTCCATTCAGGAAAAATCAAAGACAATATAATCCAAAGATTTCAGGGACAATATTTCATGAAGTTCAAAAGATTCTAGATGCACGCATAGTGTTTCTTATTTGACATTCAACCTGGATAGCTAATATTGTACCAATTCGCAAGAAAAATGGAGAAATTAGGATTTGCGTGGATTTCCACAATCTTAATCAGGCTTCCTTGAAGGATAACTACCCACTGCTAGTCATGGACCATATTCTACAGGTAGTAACTAGATCGAAATGCTATCTATGCTAGATGGTTTCTCTGGCTATAATTAGATTGAAGTGGCTAGAGAAGATCAACATAAAACCACGTTCACTACCCCCTAGGGTACGTTCACATATAGAAGAATGCCCTTCGGCTTGATCAATGCCGACGCAACTTTTCAAAGGGCCATGGATATGGCGTTTGCAGATTATAAAGACAAGATCATTGTGATATACCTAGATGACTTGACAAAGTGTTCTCCAAGAAACGAGAAGATCACCTAAGGGATTTGGAGAAAATATTGCAAAGGTGCAGACTTCATAAGATTTCTCGAATCGAAAAATTATGTGTTCGAGAGTTACAAAAGGAAACTCCTAGGTCATATTGTTTCTAAGGAAGGAACTAAGATCGATCTTGAACGCGTTCAAGCTATAAAGAATCTTTCCCTACCTACAAGTAAGCCTGGGGTCCACTCAATCTTCGAGAAGGTGAACTTTTTTAGAAGATTCGTGCTGATTTTTCCGAGCTAAGGAAATTGCTGATATGATGAAAGGAAAATAATCCTTCAAATGGTCAAAAGAAGGTAGAGAGGCATTTGAGCAAATCAAGGGTGTTATTGCAAAAGCTCCTACATTGGTATGTCCTGATTTTAAAAAGGATTTTATAGTTTATTGTTATGCTTCTCCGCACGTAATCTCCACCATTTTGACTCAGCATAATCAAGAGGGGATCGAATCTCCTATCGCATTCATGAGTTTGGGATTCAAGAAACATGAACTTAATTACACTCCTCTTGAGAGACATGCATACGTGGTGGTAAGAGCCCTGAAACACTTCAGGTATTATGTGTTGAATTCTCACACCAAAGTCTTAGTTCCGAACACTATGGTGAAATCAATGTTGACACAACAGGAACCAGGATTGAAAAGAGGTAATTGGGTCTCCAAGAAACTAGAATATGATTTGGACATCAAACCTACCAAGTTGGTTCAAGGAAGAGGACTCTGCCAACTCATTGCGAGAGAATGAACCACGAGATAAGCGGGATGAAGAACCAGTTGAAGAAAATTTACCATTGGTAGTTTTTGTCAGTACCACAGATGAATGGTATTCTGATATTGCCTACTTCCTCACATATGGTGAGTGTCCAGAGAATCTGACAGCTAAAGAGAAACGAGCTATCAAATTAAGAGCTGTCAGGTACGTCATTTGGGATAACATGTTGTTCAAGAAAGGGATTGACGGCATGTTCCTCAGATGTGTTGATAAAGAGCAATAGCCTAGGTTGTTGGAAGCTTTCCACAATCATGCTTGCGGTGGTCATTTCTTTGGCCCAATAACAGCCCATAAAATTCTGAGAGCACATTATTACTGACCCACTATGTTTTCTGATGCTCAAAAATGGGTGACAAAATGTGAAGCCTATCAACAATTTGTTGGAAGACCCAAGTTAGCGATGTGCCTTTGAAGCCACTTGTCATTGAAGAACCCTTTCAACAATGGGGTTTAGATTTCATCAAGGTTTGAATCCTAATTCCAGTGCTAGTCATACTCACGTGCTCACCACAACTGACTACTTTACAAAGTGGGTAGAAGTTATACCTATGAAACAAACATCTACTGCAGTAATCTATGATTTCATCAAAGAAAATATATTGGTTCGTTATGGAATTCCACACAAGATTGTGACAGACAATGCCTCAAATTTTTCTTCGTAGAGATGATAGGTTTTTGTTATGGATATGGGATATCTTTGTCTCATTCATCAGATTACTACCCGCAGGGAAATGGTCAAGCTGAATCTAGCAACAAAAACCTCATTACTATTATGCGCAAGTTAGTTAAAGAAAATCAAAGAACTTGGCATAAAAAGTTATATGATGCATTGTGGGCTAACCGCATAACTCCCAAAAGGGCAATCGGGATGTCTCCATTTCAACTTTTATATGGAACCGATGCTCAAATTCCCATCACACTAGAGTTACCAGACATTAAAGTTAGGTTAACTTTCTTTGTTTTCAAGGGCTCATGGTAGGCACGTGCTCGCTCATCAAAGACTGTGTACAACTTCACACGTACCTCGAATGGTTAACATCCAAAGTTTCCATCTCTTCACCGTCTACTACATAGACCATTTTTCCTTTTTCTTTTTTTTGTGCACGTGTGCTCAAGCTTTACTTCCTCAAATTCTTCCTCATTGAGTCGTATCTCTAAATAAGGCTCACCTAGTAACTCCAGTAGCCTATCCTCCGCCATATCACTATCTCCCATCATAAGGCACTTAATTACTTGAAATGACTCATCCACTTATGGCTTTATACTCCTATACTCGAAACCTTGAATGAGATCATCTCGCCAACTCTTACTAATTTCATGTTTGTCGGCGCATCTCCGAATGAATATGCCATGCACACACACACACCTTGTAAGGTGGAATACAACTTATACACCCATAACAAAGGTGGTAACATTCGTGCTTCCCATCCATTCCCTCTCACACACTTGGATATGAAATGAAGCAGTCTCTTTTCCATGGTAGTCTTGTATAACCATGGGTGCATTGCTCCTAGAGAACCTTAAAAAAAATGTCATCCTTACCTTGTGCCACTCTAGGAGGCTCTCCCAATGTGTATCCCACCAGTGTGCTATAATTCTAAGTAGGTTATAATTGAGCATTCCCCTTCTCTCATCCTCGTTCTTCAACTGAGCCTCCTTTTCTTATAAGAAAATTTCAGGGTATGCTCCTCCAGAATATCTTGGAAAATTCTTTCCTCCTAGGTGTTTGACTGACCACACCTTTGTTACCCTTGTTACAGATCCTCTTAACTATCACCCAATCAACTCATAAGTCCCATGCACCCAATTATCACATGTCATGCTAGTGGTATCACTCAAGGACTAAGCATCTTCAAATTGGATAACTCCCTCCGTGGGATGAATTATCTCAAGATCTCTGATGGAGCGCACATAGATTCTATCAAGGACTTCTTCTCCTAAGGGATCAAGTATAGGGCACTGACTTCCCATCTGTTAAAGGGATGATCACCCTTTCTTCCTTGTTCTCAAAGCTGATATATCCCTTGTTAAACCATAGGTCGGCATTGTTCTTGTAACACCATGGGTGCCCAAGCAATGTTGGAAAGTTGTTTTCCTTGGCAAGTGCCAAGACTTCAAAGTATCTAGTGAACTTGGCCCCTTAAATGGTGATAACTACATCCTTAGGACTCCAATGGGCATTGCCTTAGTCTTGTTTTCCATATACAACACATTTGAAGATGGTTGTAATGTGGGCCTTCCCATTTGATGTCAAGCATCTAAGGTAAGAACATTGACCTCTGCTCCTGTGTCGATGAGGATATTACTTAGAAGCCATCCATCAACAATCGCATTCAAAGTAATCTCCTTATCATATTCAAGGTGTGAGGAGGAAGGTTTACATGAAAAACCTACCTTTTGCGCTCTGCTCCAATGCGTGGTACCTTATCCCTCAGCCATTCTCTTAGCAAGGGAATAATATTCTCTTGCCTTAACATCCTACATACTTCCTTGACCTCATCCAAGTCATCCTTTAGAGCCTCAAAGCATTCTTCCTTTGCTCCAACTGCTTTGATTACTCCTTTAGACATTGGATCTCCCCTTGCAAACTCTGAATTACATCCATAGTCTCTTGATACACCTCCTTCTAATGAGTAGGGTCTACCTACTTTCCATGTACCACTTCCTCTCTTAAAACTAGTGTCCTTTGTCTTGGCATCTCCTAGAGTGCGCAGCCTCTACTCATGTCATCACCAAGTACATATTCTAGCCCTAACTCACGTGCCACTCATGGCATCCACTGTGAATCAGCCTTCTTGATGCTTACCATCCCAATGCCTTTGTCTTTTCGGTGTTGTTGGTTCATATGCTCATAAAGCTCTAGACACTCTTCGTGCTTATGTTTCTTTCCACACCATGAGCATTGTAACATATCATGGCACTCACATTTGTAATGCTCTAAAGATCCACAATTATAACAGTTCCTCACAGAAATCACTTTTCCTCCGCCGCAGCCTGCGAGCCTCGAAATCCTCTGTGAAAACCCCTTCCATGCACTCCTCCATCTACGTACCCTTCATAACGATGATCATCATCCTTGGAACTACTTGTAAGACTAGTCTAGTGCACATCAAGATCAATAACATCATAGATCGATCAATCAATCACCGCAATCCTTAGTATCATGGGTCGTAGAGGTATAGATCTTACAATAGCAAGAAACATTCTTACGGATTGTGCATTGGAGTAGAGGGCATCTACTTGCATCATGATCCCCATGGAAAATCTCACAATCTACCGCCATACCGCATACTGAATTTTGAGGGAAATTATCCTTTGCATGCCCTTCTACTTCACATTCTATACACCAAAGCCCATTAAGAACCTCATGTTTTGAGTTTGTAGACAGCTTTTCCAACTGTTTGGACATTGCAGTAATTTGAGCCTCTAGAAAAGGACTAACACCAGTATTAATGCTCCCAACTGCCTCAGCGAGTAGGGCAGCTTCCAATGCTTCACGTGGGTCTGTGAAAGTTTTGTGTGACAGAGCCCTTCTAAACAATGCTATCAATCCTCCAACAAACTATTGAGTATATTGAGAAGGATGAATGTCATAGGATAGTTTAGACAAGAGAGTCTTGAAACATGCATCATACTCCCGCATACTCTCTGTCATTCCCTGTTGGATCTCCTTTAGAGAAATGATGCTCTTCTACTCGAACTCATGGATATGGAACTTTGTTAGCAAGGAATTCTTCAACGTGGTGTAGTCTACCACCATCGATGGGGTCATACATCCTATACCAACTATGTCTCGTGTCCTTGCAACGTTGTTGTAAACTAACTTGCCTTCACTCTTTG
Organism: Taxus wallichiana var. yunnanensis; assembly: GCA_018340775.1. Classification (NCBI taxonomy): domain Eukaryota; kingdom Viridiplantae; phylum Streptophyta; class Pinopsida; order Cupressales; family Taxaceae; genus Taxus; species Taxus wallichiana. The sequence continues at coordinate 3,859,624 of CM031233.1, forward strand.
GTAGTGATCCCTTTCACGCACCATAGTAATTCACACTTATGCACATGCTCTCCAAAGATATTCAATACCCCTATAGTCCGGTAAGTGTAAAGACATCTCAAAGAATACTTGTGGAGGTGGTTGAGGCCCTTTTCCTCCTAATCTAGAGCTTTGGTTTCCTTTGGTGTTTTCTCCTCCACCGGACTCCACTGGATCCACCAAGTCTCATTCCTCTTGACCCACCAAATCCTCTAGATCCGTTAGGTCCACTAGGTCATCCAGCCCCTATACCACTAGATCCACCTCCTGCAATCGGCAAATGCCCCGAAATGGTCGCACCGAACTACGTGCCGATGGTTTGTGATATTGTACCACTACCAATTATGTGTCCCACGCTACTCCCAGACGTGATACCCAAACCTTGTGTACTTGCATCTTATCTAAAAATTCCTCCAAATACCGGAATGGATTATGTAGCCATAGATGTTCCAAATGAAATATTATATCTCCAGCATGAGATCGGTTACTCCCACTAATGCCAACTAGGTTAGCAATACTTCTTCCTTTATCCGGAACACCAAGTGGGTTCAAATGTGCACCGACACTCTCCTTTCTCCATGTGATGAACTCTACCTAGAAGGTGAAGGGGCTTGTCTGCGGTGCTTGCCAAGATGGGGTAAAGAGAATGCTTAGGTTCCAAGTCCTCTGTGTGAACCTCAACTCCTTCCCGCAATGTCTACCTCCATAGATCCATCACACTTGTAACCTCACATTGTCTAGTCATCTCCCTTTCATGAGCTTTGCTATACTTGATTCATCTCTCCTCCCTTTCCTTTTCAGCCCTCAATGTCTGCCATCTTCCTCCACCCTAGCCTCCTCTCTTAACGCTTAGAGAAGTTTAGTCGGCCATGGGAAATGCCTCTAAACTCAAGGTAATGACCAAGATCTTCATAGACAAAGGAATAAAGCATGTAAAAATGATCCTCTGGGCTCCCTCAGAAACTCAAACTTAGCAACTTTTGGACAAGAATATGTAGAAATTGCATATTCTAGAGTATAACTAGTCAGCACTCCTTTCAACCAGTGATCAACATCATGCGTCTAAGTCGATCGAATCCTGCAGCCTCTAATAATCATTTTAGGTTCATACGCTGTAATGCAGTACCAACTTGATCTAAATGCATATGCTAACATGACCATTCGTATAGTTCTACTTGGGAAACAATGAAGAATGTCTCATACTGACTCATGGTACATGTTCTCTTCTACCCATCTATGCCCATCGAACTCGAGGTCCAGTGTTGAATCTTTGAGAAAACTCATCCTCTGTGCTCTTGAACCATGCCTCAACACTTTCCAAAGTCAAACATTATGTCATCACACATCACTGGGACCAAGATGCATGCCATTTCTCACAAAAACTTTGAAAATAGGTCCAAAGAAGACAGAACCAAGATGTAATCTGTAATGTCCCCTTTCCCTCGTCCAAGGCCCGAGGTCCAATGCGGGTCCTAACCCTAGTCATGCCCAAGGGGTTACGGATGCTATGAGCTATTGGGTATGAATATCAAGTCCGATTATTATTTTCCATTGTGGGGTTATAAAGTGCTTTCTAAGGGATTAGATGTTATGTTTTATTGTTGGGAGGTGCCACTTAACTCCTAATGTTCTAATTTTGCATTGGGGTCACCTTTTTGGACCATGGCGACTTGAAGGGGAAAAAGTAACTTTAAGTTACTTTATTATTTGGGTCTTCTCTAGGAGAAAGTGTGACTTGGGGGTTTTAGGGTTTCCTTGGCATGGGAAAAGTTATAAAAGGAGAAGAGGGGTGAAAGGAAATTCCTTCATGCATACACTTATATTTCTTTTTACATGCAAGTGTTGTTTGCAACTATTTAGCTTGTGGAGTAAGATCCCACGGGAACCCTAGCTTGGTGGTGAGAGATCCATCCCTAGCTAGCAGGACATTCTTGATAGTGAGAGATATACCCTAGCTTGTCATTTGGAGCTGTTTTTGGGCTGATTCCAAGAGATATTTTTAGGGTTTTTAGAGATAGGGTTTTGGTGAGTTTTGGTGGAGATACTCGGCTGGTTTTTGGATTAGACCTACGGGCACAATAAAGGAAGGATTTGGCATCATTTTCGAGAGGTTTTCACAAGGGTTTTGGCCATCTACCAAAGAGGGTGACTTGTTTGGGAGATTGCAGCCCTATTTTGGAGGGTTTCAGGTTGGCGTTTTCAGATCTAAAGGTTGGAAAATCATCTTCTATATTTGTATATGTTATTTCCCAAGTTTCATAATTTTTGCACTTGTATACGGGACGATATGAATTTTAGAAGTTTTCCATTTGTTTAGGGCACGCTTGTAATTTTCTCGGAAGTGTTATATTGACTAAAAAATTCCAAAAATATTTTCCTTGTGTTCTTTTATATTATTATCTAGTTCTCTTTAAATTTTCAAGTGATTTGAGCGGATATTTTGGGAGTTATTCATATTTTCATTGTCATTTGCGCTAGCTGTAATTTTCTACAAAAACCAGATTTCTGTTTGGCTGCGTTTTGTCTATCTTTTGCATATTTTACAATGGTATCCTATAAGGGATATTTCATAGTCATTTTTATACCCTTACATTAACAAAGTAAAATCCCTTACGCATCGGCCTATCACCCGGCGGGTGTTGGGGGCTCACCCGAGGCATATACGGGCACCGAGTCTCTCCTTTATGTGAGTCTTGTGAGAATGCATCATCTTATGATAGGTATTCAAGTGCAAGTGAATAGAAAAGAACCATGCATCATTCTGAGAACCTAGGATGAGTTGTCATCTCATTGCATCCAAAAAAGAGAAATAACAACAACATATGGAAATGATTCATACACAAAGGAAATGCATAAAGATTATACTCATGAACACATATATGATTCAAACAGAGCCTTATATTCATATTAACATGTTTACTAACCACATTACATCCCTCGAAGTCATAACAAACCCTCATATAACAATGTAGAGCCAAGTCATACATCAGAACTACACTATGTTCATCACATTACAAAGATGAATACAGACCCATCCCTTTAAGTGTGTCATCAATCCTATATTTTCACTAATCCTAACCCATAGACTCCTTCATGGTATTTCTGTAGAGCTTCACCTCTCTCCAGCGCACTATTCTCTCTCAAGATGACTCCATGTATATCTCCCATTTTTCTACCCGCACACCTCATTATATAGCCTTCCTTCCTTCACCACCATGCCTTATGAGGTAACAGAGATCGGGCTGCCAGTATCCGAGTGCTCCTATAATGGAGCATGCCCCCTTTGATCCGAGCTCTCCACTGTTTAATGATGTTCTTCTGGAATCTTCCATTGCATGCATGGAATATTTCCTTTTTTATCCTACAGTTGAAAGGCTAGCACCTTATCCACTCCGCATGCTAGATGGGTCACGCTTTTCTTGTGTGCTTAGGAACGTCAAATATGGCTAAGTCTAAAACCCATCTTTCCCTATGTATTCGGTGTGTTCTACAAAACCCTACTAGAACCCTTCCCTACGTGCCTTCTACTGCGCGCCCTTCTTCAACTAGGTCTCGTGTGTGCCCATGCGCCTTTTGTACTTAGCCAAATTCTAGGGCCCAACATTCCCTTTGTCTTTGAAGGTAAGTGATAGGATTTGCAATCCTAGAGAATTCTTGTAAAAATATGTGGTAATAACCTACCAACCCCATGAAAATCCTAACCTCTTTCACCAAAGTAGGCATTGGATAATCAATAATGACACGTATTTTTAAGGGATCTAAAGAGATACCCTCATTAGAAATGATGTGTCCTAAGTACTGAATCTTGGAATGAAAGAAACTACACTTCTCTAGGTTCCCAAAAAGTCTATGCTCTCTCAAAACCTCGTAGAACCTATCTCAAATGGTCTTCGTGCCCCTCCTCCGAATGGGATTATATCAATATTTCATCAAAAACACTAATACAAAGTGATCCAAAAAGGTCTTGAAAACCCCATTCATGAGGCTCATGAAAAATGTTGGAGCATTGGTCAAACCAAATGGAACTATGGTGAACTCATAGTGCCCATATTGAGTGTGGAAGGTTGTTTTGTGAATGTATGCCTCTATATTATACAATTGGTGATACCCTAACTTAAGATCAATCTTGTCGAACACTATGTCTCCCGTATTTGGTAAAATAAATCATCTATCCTCGGAAGGGGATATCAGTCCTTCACCTTATTCAATTGTTTCAAATCAACACAAAGCCGAAGAGACCCATCTGTCTTCTTTATAAAAATCACTTGTGCACTCCAAGGAGATATGTTGGGAAACACAAGGCCCTTCTCTAAAAACTCCTCTAACTTAATCTTAAGCTCATGAAGCTCAGGAGTCATCATCCTAAATGGTGCTTGAGAAAATAGAGATGTACCAGAACCAAATCTATAGTGAAATCCACCTCTCTGCATGGTGATAAACCGGGAACCTCACTAGGAAAAACATATGTAAACTCTCTCAAAAAAGGGTGCTCATCAAGAGGTGGGTTGGTTGGAACATCCTCTAATCAATCACTTATCATGATTACATACATCTAACAACCCTTATGTATGTTCCACTTGAAATGCTTAATAGAGATCATACGTAAGGAAAATAGCCTCTGAATACTAGAAATCACAATTGAACCCCCAAGTCATCCTAACACTCAATAATCTTATTCTAACAATCTACTTTGGCTTGGTGTGACTCAAGCCAATCCATACCGAACACTACTTTGTTGGATCCTAGAGTTTAAACACGAGAGGTATAAGGTAGTGGAGAATACACCTAAATCAAGAATGCAACTCTCCACATAGGTGTCCTTGCGAGTTTAGCCCTGAGTGTCCAACTCAACCCGCCAACTATTTGGTTACCTAGATGCCACCAACCCACCGATCCACTATAGATGGTGATGTAAAAGAATTATATGCTCTAAGTTCAAATAATATAGAGACAGAAATAATCTTGATAATACCTTTAGTCTTGATCATTTTGGCCTAGTGTTTGGTCTAGCGGTTATCCATAGTTGTATAGACACGATGAGTGCATCCCAAATTTACTATTGTCTACTCGAAATAGGGGCATTTTGTTCATCGGTGAAGGAGAGTTTATATAGAAAAAGGTGAGCATAGTGGTCGTGGTCCCCAAAAATGTAACATCTTAGTGTATCCCTCTGAGTGGGAGTCCCACTTGAACTCTGGTGCATTGAACTTACTATCCCAGCCCTAACGGACTATTGTGTATGGGCTTGTTGCAGACCACCGACTACCTTGTATCTTGTCCCTACCCAATCCAAATCCTCCTCAACCTCGCCTTTCTACATATCATGTTTGGATCTATCCCTCTTCGTTGATGTGCATGGTCTTTGGAGTGATGTTTTGGGTGTGGAAGGGGTTTCGAGTTATATCCGTGGAGGCCTAAATCCTCTCTAGGTGGTGGATTTGACCTCGTGTCCTCTACTCCTATAATGACTACACCCGCTATTGTATCCTACTTACGGTCTTATATCAATACTCTCGAGCCTTGCCCTTGTTCTCTTTTGCCAAGAAGGCCTTCTCCACCACCTTTTCTAAGGTTAGAGGAGACAACATCTTGACCGCACCAACCAGATTTGCATTCGGGCCCCTAATGAACCTATTCACCTATAGCTTCTCATCTTGAAGATAGTCAACATACTGAAGGTCCAATAAGAGTGACTCATTGCGCCATTGTAAGTGAACCTTGGAAAATGTCATGAAACTCATATATCCTCTTCGAAAAAAATGCTCAAAAATATATAGGGATTTGAAATGTTCCTCAAACATCTCCCATGTCACTTTGTATCTCAAATCGATGGAGCTTTCGCTCCACATTCCTCCACCAAACATATGGGTCTTGGAGGATGTGAATGGTAAGTATAGCATTGAGATTTCTCTGGTATGGGTGAAGCCCAAAGTAACTATTAAGACTTATGAGTCGTGATTTGGATCCAAACCCATTAGTATTCCTCAATAGTGGGTAGCTACAATCATAGAATATCTTTGATAACATTGCTCATGTCACGACCATGCCAACGTTACTCACCCATCTCTCTATCTAGTGAATGAGGTTGTCCTAACCCCGATGGTCCCTCAATGCTATGAGAGTGGCTCCGGTGAAGAGTGGCCACACTCTCAAAATTAACTAACAGATTATGGGACCCCACCCAACTCTACATTTCGATGATGTGTCACCAAGTGTGTACCCTCGCCTATCGTGTCACATTCTCTTATTGAATGAACCTCTTAACCGGGTCTCATTGTGTGGGAAGGAAGTCATGTGACACTCCCATCATCTGCTGAAATTCCTCCAGTATATGTGGTCTAAAATCCACGGCCCACGGCTTTGAAGTACGTGGTCGATGTCCTTAAACCCTGGTGGATTGACATCTCATGTCTCGTCATGTCATCGTGTGAGTCTAGAGGGGGTGGGTAGCATTAAATTTCAGTTTCAGAATTTTAGCGTGGAAAGAAAATATAAAGGGTGGTTATTAATTAATCAAATTTAATTAAACATTTATTTAAAACATCCAAGAGTGTCTGGTGTTAAAACGACCTCGATACCGATTGTCATACCCCAATAAAATATTACTAAACAACCAAATCAAAAAAAATGATTACGAAGGGAGAATTTTTTAATTAAAGTGTGTCGTCACACTAATTAAATGTTGTTACATTCGCCGCTAAACCATACGATGTTGTATTAAACATTAATATTTCATTTTAATTTATTCAAGGTTATTATGCCAAAAAAGACGAATCAAGGTGACGCATTTAAATTAATTCATTAATTTTCTTATGATAATATATATCTATCCAAGTTTTTTTCACCATTCCATATATAGTTATTTTATAGATCTAGACACCACCTAATAACACGATCGTGAGTCAATTTTTCGCTAAGGCAAGTTTTACTAGGTTTTAATATTAGAAATCATAATATTACACTAACAATTCCATTAGCGATATGGACATGGGATTCCATTTGGACCGTCCAAATGAATCCCATGCCAATTATCTAAAAGAAAAAGTTATTATATTTTTTTAAACAATATTAACATTTATAAACCATTCCTAGATAAATTAATTTATTAACCCAAATATTATAACAAATCCCACCCAATTTAAGTTATGAGGATATAATAATAACCATTGGATTGATTTAATCATATCCCTAGATCTTAGGTTTTTATATGGGCCCTAAGCCTCCACTATCTCATTATATCTTTTATTATTATTTCATCATGGTTTATTTTTGTAGATGTATTTTGCAGGGGAAGGAGAATAGGAAGGAAACCATGGGAAAAAGGTGGAGCTTTCTCTATCAAATTTGAGTTCTTTCAATTTTTATTCTCTCATATGGATTAATCATTATTGTAGTATTATATCTTGCCGCATGGAGGAAATATATAGGCTTTATTGTAGGGATTCCATCCTTATTTTCTCAAGTTATCCTTTTTCATTTTTTCCCTCAAATAATGGTTTCAATTATTTTTTAATATCTATATTACAAATTTCTTTGCAAATGGGAAATTCCCGGATATAAAGATGGGGCGGCTAGGGATTTTCTCTTGTGAGATGATGTGTGTGTGTGTGTGTCTACGTGTGTGTGTGTGTGTGTGTGTGTGTGTGAATTAACAATAAAACTTGTGTGCGGGAAAAAATATAGTGGAGTGTGCGTGCCTGGGGAGGGGATTGTCTAGTAAACCATATTTGTTTATTTTTATATAAATATTTTTAAATATATTATTTATGTACAAATTAATAGTAAAACTTGTGTGTAGGGAAAAATATAGAGTGGAGTGTGGGCGCCAAGGGGAGGGGATTGTCTAGTTAAACACATTTGTTTATATGTATGTATTTATGTATGTATGTGTAGACACAAAATCACGCACTTTGGGTAATTATCTAGTCTTGATTACATACTACTATTCATATGATTCCTAAGCAAGAAAAGTACTAAGTAACCCATCTTTGGCCACCTTTCTTTGTTTTTTGTTACTTCTCTAGGTCTTACACCTTTACTTGCATAGTCTTCCTTTTTATACTTGGCATTTATCATCACGGACACTAAAGACCCTACTAGGACGTCGGTGCTGTGCACCGTCGTCCCCTCTACGCACCCCGACCCCTTTATACTTTACTCACACTTTTGGATCCTTTCTATCCATTTGAGAATCTTATCTTTTTGGTATTCGACCTTTTCAAGGTTAATTACAAAATTCAGGAAATCATATAAATATAAAGTTATGTGATCATAATAAGGGACCAAGCACTAAGCATTAGCTATCACCACCTAAGGTTGCATCCATCAAGCATCTTAGATCTCCATTACATATATTTAGCACCATAAAAGGGACATAAGGGCTGGTTATTCTGCATACACTTCATAAGAGGTAATTCCATTATATTCCATGCACACATCTATTACATTTCTTTACGTCTAGCTTATTTTCTCACTATCAAGTGCGACACGCAAAAGATCCACCTAGGCACAATTCCGCATACACATACATAGATCTCGCATTTGGCTATGAGATGTAGTGTAGTTCTCGATCATAAGTTCACCGTTGTGATGGCCGAGGACAGTCTAAACCCTCATTTGCATCTTTCTTTTTTAGGATTTGATGTCTATTTGATGGTTTTATAGGTTCCTATTTCATTGTAGGTTTCCAAAACCTCGACAATCGTGGTGTGACCTTGGAGTGATAAAAGGTGACAAAAAGGAAACAACTTGTGACCACTCAAAGGAGGTTTCCTGAGCAATAGACCGAGGCACCCGAGAAACAGGCCTAGGGCACCCACGGACACCCCTATCCCTCTCAAGGTACCCATGTCCTACCTATCTATCCATATCTAAATTTTTTTCTGGGTCTATGTGTGACACTCCTGTTGCTCTATTCACCTGGTCAACACTTTGGTACACTTTAAATTTTATTACAAATCAGCTAAGTAACCTTTTCTCCTCCTTTCACCTAGGGTTTCATAATTTATTGCTTAGTTTGCTTGAGTATCATTGTTGTACTCAATTGTCATTTATTTTTGCTCTGATAGCTATCAGATTAGGCATGTATTTCCATATTTAGCTTAATCATTTTGGTGAACCCAATCGATCAAACCCTTGTTTCTACGTATGTCTTCACCTTATCAAGTCACGACTCAAGCTTCTTATCCTTCTTTTTCACCCACTTCTCGGGCATGGTTACTACATGTTGTTGATTTCATGCAAGTTCATACTCGAGAATCCTCCTCGCTTTATTATGTGCGTGGTTGATCCTTCTATCAATGTAGTAACTACTCATTGCACTCATCCTCCTATGGCTCCACCCGTTTCTATTCCACCACCTATCACTTATGTGGATCCTCCTATTGCTTCCGTTTCTAAGGGCTATGATATCATTGAACAAATTAAGAATACGCCAGCCAAAATCTCCCTCTATGACTTATTACACGGTGCACCTAATTGTCACCAAGCATTAGGCTACCCTTTGTTCTATTCATATAGAAAGTGGTAATTCTTTGTTGGCTTTCACAAAATCATTCATTCTCTCAAAAAAATTCCACGTGTTATATCATTTACTAATGACAACATATCACCACTTGCTAATGACAATCCATGTGTGCCTTTGCTTATCACCGCTATTATCAAGCACCACTTGTATTAAACGTGTACTTATTGATAATGGATCGGCCATCAACCTATGTGCTCACTCCCTTCTCAAAAAATTGGGCTTTAATGTTAATTTGATTTCTAAGAATTCTACTCTTATTCAAGGATATGATTCAACTACTCGCACATGCCTAGGAACTATTTCATTACATATTCAAGTCAGGCCTAAGATTGTCCTCATAGACTTGTTCATTATAGATGTTACATTTCAATTTAATCTATTAGTAGTTAGACCTTAGATTCATGAAATGCAAGTAGTTCCCTCTAATGTACACCAATGCGTCAAATTATTACACGATGGATACGAACATACTATTACTACAGATCCTGAACCATTCAAATTATGTCGTATATTCCTCCTTCACCACCTATTCCATATATTAGCATTGATACATATGACATTGGTCAATCTAGCACTTCACAGTCTTCTTCCACTACCCTAAGCATTCTTGTTATTTCTACTCATACTACTGCAATCATCTCACCCACAAGTATTTATTCTTCTTTGCACTATTGCTCGCTCATTGAGGCTCCTCTCGCTCCTACATCTAGTACACCTCTTACCAATATCCTCAATGCAGCTATACAACATGACAACGCAAACATAGATGACTTTTGACGATTGAAGTTGATACTATTGAACTTACTGATGAAACATTGGGAAAACTCAATTTCACTCCTATTGATATAGATGAATCCTATTTCAATGACACTTTTGTGGTTGATGGTCCTAGTGAATAAAAATTCAAGACCCCTCCTTCTACTAATGCTATGGTACTTTATCAAGGGTCTTTCCATACTTTAAACGATATTTAACCCTTTCCCAAAGCATTTTTCATTTGTGCCACCTCCTTTCACATGCACATTCTTCATCAACAACTCTTATTGGCATCATATTCTAGTGGATCATACTTTCTCTCGATACTATTTGCACATATGACGGCTTAACTAGGCTTGGGTTGATGCTCAATGACATTCTCCCATCGCCTCACTCACCTCATCTTTATCATGGCTATTTTCACATTATGGCCACCTATGGTCTTTGGGTGTTCCATTTAACAGTCTTCATTATACGTACCCCTCGTAATTCTCCACTGAAACTCGGGAAATCTTGGCTTTATTATATTGGGGGCATGTTATATTTCACTCACACTTCTAATACTTTCCCTACGACATTCGGTGGTATTACTTATTAGTAGTGATTCATCTCCCAGTCATTCTCAAAATCTCACTCATTGGTACGCACACGAATGTCCACCAGCACCTTTCACTGATAAATAATATGCAATGACTGTGTACACCTTACTCCATAAAGGCTCTTTATACGATCTACCTTATAGTATTGTCTATCAAGTCTCCAATGCAGCCCTAGTCGACTTCAATCCAGACAATGATGATCTTTTAGACAGTGGCACTTGATCGATCTCATCCTTCACACACCTAGAGGACATCATGCTTATCCCCCTTATCACATTGGCACACCTATTACATTCTCATCACTGCGCATTAGGTGCTTCACATATCATCATTTCCCGATGACGCACTCTTGTGCTTTGGTTCACATTTGACTATTGAGGGAATCCTATACACATGAACCTCACACACAACACACTACACTACACATTACACACTGCACACTTCACATCTGCAACACACATTTCCCATCCTACACATCTTTGATATCTTCTTCTTACATCTACTATACATCTTACGTGTTTTGCGCTTTCTACCCATTACACATCTTACGCCTATACAACCTCTTCTTCTTCCTACACATCATACATATTGTGCACTTTCTACATTTGTTATTCATATATTCTTCTATACATCATATGCACTTTGTGTTATACATTATACACATCTTCAACATCATCTTCGATATATACTAGTCATCATATGTGATTTATGCCTTCCACACTTACACATAGATCCTACGCGGTAGATTACGCATCATCACACTTGACACATTTAACACACATCTTTTTAGCATTGCTTAATCACATTACACACTTGATTAAACTAAAATGTGATATCCTAGCCTAATTTGATGCTATGTAAAGTAGTAAATAACAACTAAATAAATAAAGGAAATGACCCAAACAACTAAGTAAATAGAAATGTGAAACCCTAATGTGCAAGAGAGGGTTAATAAGTCCTTAGTTGATTCGACAAAGGTGCGGGATTGTGTCGCAGGGTGAACCAAGTAAACAAGAGGAGGAAACAACCACATAGAAGCCTAAGAAAGTATAGATCTAGGCTCTCTAACTAGACAGGGGTGCCTGGAAGGGGACAGGGGCAACCGTGGGTGCCTCGGTCTGAGATCTAGGCACCCTAGTCTGTGGAAATAGCCTAAAACCCTCCTCTGAGGTGTCGCTAAGTGATTTCCTTCCTTCTCTTCCTGTCATATGAATTTCATTGAACTACACTAGATGTCGTTATAAATCAGAGATTAAGAAAGCACCTGCAAAACCCTAAACAAATCATCAAAACCCTAAAAAATAAATATGCATATGAAGGGGTCAGACTGTCCTTAGTGGCTACAGTGGTGGAATTACTAACTGAGCTTTGTACTACATCTAAGACCTAATGTTGTTCTAGGTGTGTGTGCGTAAATAGTGCCCTAGGTTACTCTTGTGTCAGTCACACTTTGTGAAGTAGCGAGCAAATAAATAGATGTAGAATGTAGTAAATGTGTGCATGGAAACAATAGAATCCCCTCCTATGAAGTGTGATGCAAATGAACCAGCCTTGTGTGCCTTGTGATGGAGTTAGATGGATGCAAATGTATCTTTATAATTCTTTGATGGATGGAACTCTAGATGTTGATAGTAGATGTTTAGTGCTTGGTCCCTCAATATGGTCACATAACTTTATATTTATATGTTTCTCTTGTTCTAATTTCATAATTAACCTCAAAAAGGCCGACCACCAAAAAGATAGAAAGCTCAAATGACTAGAAAGTGCCCAAAAGGTGAGAGTAAAGTGCAAAGAGGATCAGGGTGCCTCCGAGGGGACCGGGGGCCGAGGTGCCCGATCCTAGTTGGGCGCCCTAGTCAGAGAAATAGGAATAACGTGACCGACAATGTAGATCGGGAAAGTGTGGGTGAAATACCAAAATTAACAACAAAAGCGAAGTAAAAAGGCCAAAGACATGGGTTAATTATTACTCTTTTCACTCAATAACCATATGAATAGTAGTATGAGACTAGGTCTAAATATTGACTCAAAATGAGTGATTTAGTTACTACATTTTCCCCACTTTATGTTAATGAGTAGAAATCTCGATAACATAAAGTAGATAAAGATTTGTACACGATATCCATGTAAAGTGTTATAGAAAAATTGTGCCGAAGGACTAGACAAAGCTTGGAGTGACAAAAAGATGGAGCGTGGAGATTAAAGAAGCAAAAAGTGTAAAAAGTGATTAGAGTGAACCTAGGGTGGAAGCACATGCGTGATGTACCTGCATGTTAATATGTTGTGTGTGGTGTTGTTGATGTCATTGTTATTGTTTGTTGTTGTGAGTTTTCTTCCCATACAGATGAACCTACAAAGGAGAAGATGATCAAGTAGTCAAATATGCATGTATATGTATAAAACTATGTGTAAAAATGCATGTATATAGTGAAAAAAGCTGTAAATGAAAGTATGAAAATGACAATGAAAAAGGAACACATGCACCTAATTCATGATGAGAAAAAGGGTGTAGAAAAGGATATCCTATAACTATCAATGAAGTGCAATTATTTTTGGTGATCTCACTCCATTGTGGTCAAAGAAGTGTAGGGAGAAAGTTATGTTATTCTCTAACCTATAACTACTTCCCGAGATTGATAAAGATATCTTTATATTGTTTGGTTTTTGGGTGATCCAACACGGTGGCTAAAGTACTATATGGAGGAAATTCCGTTGTATCCTCCAACTTGTAACTACTCCCTAGAATGATAAGGACAATCTTCCCTATCAAATCCATTATGTATAGGGTTTGTAGACTAGTATGAACCCACTTGTTGTACTATGAACTAAACTAAATAAGTAGACCGAACTATGATCGATCTATTTACTTGAATTGTATCGGTATCGTGTGTAAACCCCAAATGATGTCCCCCTTGTTGGGGTCAAATGTGATGTTTGGATAGGAGAATGTGGTCCCAAAAAAGAGGACCGATCATGTGAAACTATGCCCTGCATGGGGAAGGGAATGTGATTGGTAAAGACCAAGGCACACAAAAACAAGTGGCTAGAAAACAAGTGTTAGTATGAACAAACATGCATGTAGAGAACAAGTATAATCCAAAAAAACAATGTATAAGATAGAACATGAGTAGATAATGTAAACACCCAAGAATACAATCATAGACCATGAAAATTGGGTTGCAAACAAGGGGCATAACCCATGATGTTACAAGACACTCAATGTCATCATGGCTATAAACAAACAAGTGTGCATACAAGACAAAGGAAAACCTCACAAACAATAACAACAATAACAGATAATGTAACAAACAAAAAGTATGGAAGAAAATATCCCTGCATAGCAAATGTTGCACATGAAGCTTTTGTTACCATGTTAGAAAAATAAAAATTATATCAAAGCATGTATAACCAAATAATGGAAAGTGATAAGTACAAAATGAAACAATAACACCTGTAATGTATGAATGTGGATTCCCCTCAGGTATTAAGTAATGTGTGAAGCATCGGTGTTATGTGTAGAAGCTTTTTATATCTGTAATCATAACTAGAAAAGGATGTGAACACGCATGTGTGTATGATAAATATAATGACATACAAGAGATCTATCTAACATGTGTAGTGAAGTGAAACATGTAAAAGTAAGTGCAAGCAAGAGTAAATACAACCATAAAATGTAATATGTTGTGGATGGATGGAATGGAATGCAAAGTGGATGATAGGTGAGCCATGTGCCCCTCAAGTGAATGGAATTGTCTATAGTGAGGATCATTTAATATACCCCTCAACAGTCAAGAATGAATAAAAAATGAGAGTGCGTCATCGGGAAATGGTCAAACTATGTGTTGTGTGTAACGTGTTGTAATGAGTGTGTGGTGATGGGTGGCAACATAGATGATGAATTGTGCGTGACTCTATAGCTTAAGTGTATATCATGACTAAATGAATATAAAGGAGGTGGTGATTTAGCCTAAAGCGTATACCACTAAACGATGTAAGCGAAAGTGATGATATAACCTATCACGAGATGATGCTAGAAGAAGTGACCCTATAGCCTAAGGCATATATCACTAATCCTAGGAATGTCACATGAGAATATCTAATGATGAACATGTGATTGTGATGTGGTCCATTTGTGATGTATACCCTCAATAGTCCAGTATGGACCATGAGACTAAAGTACATCATTAGGTAGTGAGTGCAATGCGTAGAGGTGAATATCCAAAATGCACAATGTATGTGATGGTAATGCATGATGTGTAAATACCCTAAGATGTATAGCATAATAGGTGTGAGATGCTATATGTAATATGTAATGTGGATGAATGTATAATGTAATGGTGATATGTATAATCTGTGGAAAAACATGCAACATGTGATAGCTAACATAGATGGAAGACAAGATGTAGGATGTATAGTGTAGGGTGTATGAAGACTCGCAATGCCTATAGCCTATGATGTAGTGT
Organism: Taxus wallichiana var. yunnanensis; assembly: GCA_018340775.1. NCBI lineage: Eukaryota > Viridiplantae > Streptophyta > Pinopsida > Cupressales > Taxaceae > Taxus > Taxus wallichiana. The sequence goes on from CM031233.1 coordinate 3,874,986, forward strand.
GTGATATGTAGATAATGTAGGATTGTGTGATGATATATGATGCCTAATGTGTAGTGACTATTGTGTGTGTGTGGGGTCCATGTGTAGAAAATGCCCTCAACAGTCAAGTGTGAACCAAAGCACAAGAGTGTGTCATAGGGTAATGACGATGTATGTGGTGTATATGACTATGTGAATGCTAGAATGTGGATGTGTGTGAATGTGAGTATGAGACGTGTGTTGATGCTAGGATGGGGTGTGTGGGAATGTTATGCCCCCAAGTGTGTGTGAGTGAATGAACTAACCAATGAAAGTGAAGGACAAAGGTCCCTCAACTGATGTTGGTGGTGGTGAAATCATATGATCATGCTCTAGTAATGTTGGAATAGTAGAGAGGCGTTGCATGGGTGAGTGAAGTCTATGTGCATGCGATGGGTGAATATATGATGAGCGCGTAGGTGCAAAAAAATGCATAGGTGATGGAGACCGATGAGAAGCTGAACGCGGAGGTGATGGACACCCACATGGAATAAAACGAGGCGGTGACCTACGTCGAGATGTAATAAGCTGTGTGAAGAATCAGCCTATGTCGAGTTGTAAGACTAGAGAGTGGTGAGGTCATGGGGATGGTGTGAAGGTAGGTGAACTAGGAGTAGATTGTGTTTTAAGTAATATGGATGGTGATGTGTTAGGTGAAGTAGGAGGTGCATTTGACCAATTGAACAATACTTGAGGAAATGACAACCGTGGCATAGATGTAGGTACCTGTCGATAAAAACAAATCAGTTATTATGAATTAACTTAAGTTGCAAATGATTCATAGAGATGGACTTAGACCTAAGAATCCAGTTGAGACCTAGAACCATGTCACAACCATCGACTGTTTGGCCCACAAGTAAGGGCACTATTATAGTAAGGGGACTGACAGTAACATGTAGCTTAACAAAACCATATGAATTATTCATGGGGTAGGGAATTTTGAACGTGGGTAACTAATAGCATCAAGAAGTGGAAGAGAACATGCACTGATGGGCAATGATGGGTCAACCTTAGTATTATTGATGGGGATTGCTCCAATAGAGGCATTAATATGCAAGTGATTAGAAGTGAAATTGACATGATAGTCATGGTTAGAGAAAGAAATCGGTGGAGAAGTGTCAATATGTGCCACCAAAAATATAAGATCCTCTTATGCAAGTGGAGGCACTACATGATAAACATAGTTAGTAGAAGATTCACTACTTTTGTGTCATGTTTGGGTAGAGGGTTGTTAAAGATCTTGAGCTTATGATTTTCATTGACAGGTGGAGAAATGGTAGGTTCGGAAGCTCAATTTTACCACTATCGATCAAACCTTGAATGAGAAATCGAAGTCAGAAGCAAATGATCGGTGGAGTGTCCTATGCAATGATGATAGTCGCAATGGGAATCTTCATCGAAATTACATCCTTTTGGTCAAGATGGATCAATTTTTAGTGGCAAAGGTAGTGTAATGAGGTTACTATCGACAAGTTGCGGTAGTAAAATATGTGGAGGTACACTAAACTTAGTGAATATTCACCGATGTGGTTGTGATTGAAGCTCCTTAGTAGTAGATATTGCGTTGATGGTAACTTTTTTTTTTGGTTTAGTTGTAGATGGTTTGAATGTTGAATTATTTTGAAAACACATAGAAGACGATGCTTTCTCTTGGTATTTAATCTTGCCTATAGCTAAGAGCTTGGTTTCATGAAGCTTAAGAGTATGAAAAAGTTGATCGAAAGAAGGAGAGGTCTCAAAGAGAACACTCTCCTAGAGAGGGGGTAAAAGACTATGAATGAACAAGTCTCAAAGCTCAAAGCATGTGCAAGCACATTTGACATCTTAGCTAAGTTTTTTTGTAACGCAAGACATAATCTACTAAATGTTCATTAGATCCTTGTTTAAGTTATGTAAGTTGGGCATAAGAGATCTTAGAGCCAATATTGATAGAGAAGTGAGTGAGAAAAGCATCAGCTAGATGTGTGAAAGATATTACCAAATGGATAGGTAGGTCATAAAACCAACACATCATGTAATCTTGTAAACTATGAGGAAAAATCTTAGTGAGTAAGGTATGATCATCCGCATAGTCCAAGCATGCTACATGAAAAGTGTAGATATGCTCTTGTGGGTCACCATGGCCTTTAAAGATGGGCAACTTGGGAGAGATGAAATTAGGTGGCAATGGATAGGTAGATATATTAGGTGCAAAAGGAGTATGTAGCAATGAAGTAGAGTCTAAAGATGGTGAGGCACGAGAAGTAGTGAGCTAGAGCTGACAAATTTGGGTTTGTAAGTCTTGATATAAAGAGTTTAAATCAGAGTATTCAAAGAAGATCCAAGTTGCATATTAGGTGTGCTAGGGTGAATGACGGGAGTGGTAGTAGTAGGAATGGAAGCTAAGACATAAATGGGTGGGGTGGAGACCATGGGAGCTGAATAAGGAGTGACTATAGAGGTGGAAGCATCACAATCATTCTTAGTAGAAATCAAAGCATGTAGGACATACAAAAGATGAGTAGGATTATCATGCAAAGCTTGTCAAAAATCAAAGTGAGTGTATTTAATTGGTCTTGGTCAACATTAGTATCTTCATCGTAGGACTTTTCACTACCAAAGGATTCTATTTCGTGAAGAGGAACTTGGTGAGATGAATCCAAGGGATTCTCAGTTGTAGCTACAGAAGTAGGGATATCAACCATTGGTTTGGAAACCCTACGGGTGAATGAAGGAAGCTCACAATATTGAAAATTCCCAAAACGACCACTACGAGTGATGGGCATATGAAGAAAAGGCCCAAAGAGAAAGTGTATTCGAAGATCGGGTTCACCAAAATGATTAAACTAAAATGTGATATCCTAGCCTAATTTGATGCTATGCAAAGCAATAAATAACAACTAAATAAATAAAGGAAATGACCCAAGCAACTAAGTAAATAGAAATGTGAAACCCTAATGTGCAAGAGAGGGTTAAGAAGTCCTTAGCTGATTCAACAAAGGTGCGGGATTGTGTCATAGGTTGAACAGGTGTAAACGAGAGGAGGAAACAACCACATAAAACCCTAAGAAAGTCATAGATCTGAGCTCTCGACTAGGACTCGGGGGTGCTGGAAGGGGAAGGGACAGGGGGCGCCCATGGGTTCTTTGGTCTGAGATCTAGGTGCCCTGGTCTACAAAAAAAGCCTAAAACCCTCCTTTGAGGCATCGTTAAGTAATTACCTACCTTTGTTGCATATCGCATGAATGTCGTTGAACTGTGTTGTGTGTCATCGTAAATCGAGATGAAGAAAGCACCTACAAAACCCCAAACAAAGCATCAAAACCCTAAAAAAGAAAGATGCATATGAAGGGGTCATACTGTCCTTAATGGCCACAATGGTGGATTTACTAACTGAGTGTTGCACTACATCTCAGACCCAATGTAGTTCTAGGTGTGTGTGTGTGTGTGTAAATCTTACATTGCTAGGTTTCTCTTGTGTAAGTCACACTTTTTAAAGTAGTGAGCAAATAACTAGATGTAAAATGTAGTAAATGTGTGCATGAAAACAATAGACTCCCCTCCTATGAAGTGTGATGCAGATGAACCAGCCTTGTGTGCCTTGTGATGGAGCTAGATGGATGTAAATGTAGCTTTAGGTGCCTTTGATGGATGTAACTCTAAATGGTGATAGTAAATGCTTAGTGCTTGGTCCCTCATTATGGTCACATAACTTTATATTTATATGGTTCTCTTGTTCTAATTTTGTAATTAACCCCAAAAAGGATGACCACCAAAAAGATAGAAAGCTCAAACGGCTAGAAAGTGCCCAAAAGGTGAGAGTAAAGTGTAAAGAGGATCAGGGTGCCCCAGAGGGGACCAAGGCACCTAGGGCACATGCAGTCCCTAGTTGGGCACCCCAATCAGAAATAGGAATAATGCAGAATGACAATGCAACCGAGCAAGTGTGGGTGAAAGACCAAAAATAACGACAAAAGCAAAGTAAAAAGGCCAAAGACATGGGTTAATTATTACTCTTTTTCACTTAAGAACCATATGAATAGTAGTATGAGACTAGGACTAAATATTGACTCAAAGTGCGTGCATGATTTGGTGACTATAATATTACACATTACACACCTCGCACAACACATGTTATATAAAAATGAAATCTTCCTCTCGCAACACCTACTCTACACATTCACAATATATATTTTTTACATCTACTTTCACACACTATGGTCATTACCCTATGACACACTCTAGTTCCATGGTCCATACTCAACTACTGAGGGTATACATCTCAAATGGACCTCATCACACTCACATGTTCAATCATTCACTCATTCACTCACACACTCTACACTTTGTGCTTCAATGATCACATCTTTTTAGTACACACATTCAAACCATTTCCCAATGACGCACTCTCGTTTATGGTTCATTATTGACTATTGAGGGGGCATAAATAAATGAACATCATTGCATACATACACATCCACTCATGGGGCACGTTGCTCCTATCATTCACTCTGCATTCCATTATGTCTCATCCACAACATACTGTATATCTTCGTTACATTTACTCTTGCTTAATTTTGCTTTTACACATTCACTTTATTACACATGCTAGATAGATATCTTATATGCCATTATCTTTATCATACACACATGCAAGTTCACTTGCTTTCTAGTTGCGATCGCAGATTCTATAGATCTATTACATGTTATATGGATGTTTGGCACAGTACTTATTACCAGACCCACAAAGGCTCCAGGGGGCATCCACTTTCGTACATTATAGGTGTTATTGTTTCATTTTGCTTCATATCACATTACTTTATTGGATTATACATACTTTGACATATATTATATCTTTCTAACATGTTGATGGGTGCTTTATGTAGCATTTGTTATGCAGGGCTATTTTTTCCATGGTTATTTGTTACATTGTTTTTCATTGCTTTCTCTTCGTATGCTCTTGTTTGTGGGCTTTTCCCTTTGTCATGTGTGCACACTTGTCCCGCTTACTGACCATTACGGCCTTGATTTCCTTGTAACATCGTGAATGGCGTCCCATGTTTATAACCCACTTTTTGTGGTCTACATTATCTTCTTGCGTGTTTACATTACCTACTTACGTCTTAGCTTACACATTTTTTGCACTTGTATTTTACATGCATGTTTGCTTATACTAACACTTGTCTCCTAGCCACTTTTTTTTGTGTGTGCCTTAGTTTCTACCAAGAACATTCCCTTCCCCCTGCAGGGCACAATTTCAGCACAACGTTCGGTCCTCCTTTGGGCCACATACTCCTTCAGTGATGTTGTATGCACCCCAAACAAGGGGGAATCATTTGGGTGAATCAGTCACCCCATACAATGTTATACACAACACAACACAATACCAGTACAACACAGTTGTTAGTTTTGGATAGGGCTCAGAATCATACTTGGGTCCTTAGCACAAACGAAGTCCTTGTTGGATTCTTGTAACTAAGGGGCAATTATATGGTGATTGGTAGTTTAACACATCTATAGAACTCCATATAACGGCCTTTATAGTGCATACGAGTCCTTAGCACTTTTACCGATTTTGCACACCATATGCAGTGGTGTCCTACATTACACGGGTGGCGAAGCGGCGGCGTGAAATCACCCAAAAACCTTGATATTCTACAACATCTTCAGGATCCTTTCTACAACCTATTTCTCATCACGGATCAGGTGCACATGTTCCTTTTTCACATTTTTAGTATTTTTACATAATTATTTCCATACTTTTACACATATACATGTGTATTTGACTACTTCTTTGTTCTTCTCTTTTGCAGGTCCGTCCGTATGGGAAGCGGTAGTCAACATCATCAACATTTTCACAACATCAACAATCAACATCGACATCAACAACAGGTACATCACGACATCTACACATGCGTTTCCACCCTAGGTTCATTTTCATCACCACTTTTTGTACTTTCTCCTCCTTAACATCCATGCTTCACACTTTTATCACTCCACGCTTTGTCTAGTCCCTCAACATGCTTTCATCATCAATCTACATGGTTATCAAGTATGCATTTCTATCTACTTTATGTTACCAAGATTTCCACTTACCAACATAAAGTGGGGGCAAATTTAGACACAAAATCATGCACTTTAGGTAATTATCTAGTCTTGATTACATACTACTATTCATATGATTCCTAAGCAAGAAAAGTACTAATTAACCCATGTCTTTGGCCACCTTTCTTTGCTTTATGTTACTTCTCTTGGTCTTATACCTTTACTTGGGTAGTCTATCTTTTCATACTTTGGCATTTAGGATGCCAACGCTGTGTGCCCTCCTCCTCTCCTGGGCGCCCGACCCCTTTGTACTTTACTCACTTTTTAGGTCCTTTCTAGTTGTTTGAGTATCTTATCTTTTTGGTAGTCAGCCTTTTCGAGGTTAATTACGAAATTCAAGCAAGGGAATCATATAAATATAAATTTATGTGATCATAATAAGGTACCAAGCACTAAGCATTAGCTATCACCACCTAAGGTTGCATCCATCAAGCATCTAAGAGCTCCATTGCATCCATCTAGCACTATCACAAGGGACACAATGGATGGTTATTCTACATACACTTCATGGGATGGAAGTTCATTATATTCCATGCACAAATCTATTACATTTCTTTACATCTAGTTTTATTTTCTCGCTATCAAGTGTGACATGCACAAGAGCCACCTAGGGCACAATTCTACACACACACACACATAGAACTATATTGGGTCTGAGATGTAGTGCAACACTTAGTCGTAAGTTCACCATTGTGATAGCTAAGGACATCCCTACCCCTCATTTTACATCTTTCTTTTTAGGATTTGATGTCTATTTGAGGGTTTTGTAGGTCTATATTTCATTGCAGGTTTCCAGCAACCTCGGTGATCTTGGTGTGACCTCAGAGTGATCAAATGGGAACAAAATTGAACAACTTGTGACCACTCAAAGGAGGTTTCTTGAGCTTTTCCGTAGACCCAGGTGCCAGAAATAGGCCTAAGGCACCCATGGGTGCCCCTGTCCCTCTCCAGTGCCCTTGTCCAGCCTATCTCTCCAAATCTTTATTTTTCTATGTCTTTATGCGACACTCCTATTGCTCTGTTCACCTAGTCAGCACTTTGGTACAATTTAGATTTATTATGAATTAGCTAAGTACCCTTTTCTCCTCCTTACACTTAAGGTTTCATAATTTATTTCTTAAATTGTTTGAGTATCATTGTTTTACTTAATTGTCATTTATATACTACTACAATAGTAATCAGATTAGGCATATATTTCCATATTTAGCTTAATCTATATTTATGTATGTATGTATATTACACATTATTATTCATATATGTATGTGTGTGTGTATTTGAATATGAGATTACAATTTCATTTCTTTGTTGATTAAGTTTATTAATAGTACCATTCTCATCTTTAGCACTTAATTGTGTGTGTGTGTGTGTGTGTGTGTGTGTGTGTGTGTGTGTGTGTGTGTGTGAATATGAGATTAAAATTTCATTTCTCTGTTGATTAAGTCGATTAATAGTTCCATTCTCATATTTAGCAATTAATTTTTATATATAAGTTTGGGCATCCAAAATATGGTCACTCTTCTAAACTTGATTTTACTTCCAATTTTTTTTTTGATATACAAAAGAGACTGCAAATTTCAAAAACAAACATATTTGTACAACATAATTTACAAGAGAGAATTTGATTTAGAAATGAGTTAATATAAATTTATAAAGAATATAAGGAACTTGTTTTCCTTTATTGCGGGAGCATCAAATGAATCCATTGATACTAACAAGGAAAGAAGATTTACTTTTACAACTACAAGATATAAAAAAATCTCCATTCTAAGTACGATGAGATTTGTCTTAGTTCATTATTCTCCATTTCTTACTACTCTCAAAAATTTGAATATCTCATTCATTTCATTCTATTAATATAAGGATGAAAAACTCGTTAACCTTTTTACTTACATGTAAGAGAGTAAATTTTTTCTCATAATAACTTTATTTTCAAGGATGATAAGATAAGAAAGACTACTTCAAATCATATTTAAATACATACAAAATGAAAGTTTACAATGAAATGAAAGACTAAACCACATTAGACATGGATTCTCCCAACACATTGAGTTTGTTTCACAAGGAGAAAACTCACTATGTACAACAAAACTTAAAGGGGATAAAATCTCAAAATCTTCACTTAACAACAAGATACAAATACAATAAAGCTCAAGTTTTTACAAGCCTCCCAAAAAAATGGGAACAACATGCTCAAATTTTGATATTTTATCCAACTTCAATCCCTCTAAAATATCTTCGAAAATTTATCTCCAACTCTACTTTGACCAAGCTCCAAAACACCACAAGATCGAAGGCTTATTTACCTCCCACTCTACATGCATTATTTCATGTTTTAAATCTAAATATAAATCATATTATCCTCCCCAAATCCCATGGGAAAGAGGGGTAGCATGCTACTCAAATATGCCAAGAAAAAAATAAGTTTTCAAAGAACTCAAAACAAGGGTAAACAAGAGATGAAAGACAACTTCCAACACCACAATCAAATTCACAAGAAACCAAGAAAAATAATGGAAATGGGAAGAGGGGAGAGGGATCACCAATGTGCCAAAGTATAAATAATAATAGATCCAAATACCAACCTCCAAATATATCTCCAAGAATCCATCATCATCCTCCAACCCTTATTCCTCCATTTCTCCTCCTTACCAAGGCTTTTCAAGCCTTGTAAGCTTCCTTGGTAAGGATAGGAGGAGATTCCCAAACCAAATGGGAATGCCTCCTACTTCCCCAAGGAAGGGAGCATCAAAATATCATTCATGGCTTCTCAAGAATCCATGAGAACAAGGATCCCCTCCCATTCCCAAAACAAAAATAAAATCCAACCAAATGAAAAGAAATTAAGAACCCACAAACCCCAAACCAAACCCAAATTTTTAACCAATACAAACACTCAAAAATCACACACATACACAACAAATAATAAACCAAAATAACATAATAAGTGAGGCCTACCTCACACTCCAAGCACAAGCCACAAAGCTCCAAGCTCTTGACTCCACTAGCTCCCAAAGCAAATCCTCCAAAGACTCCTCTCCAAAATTCCAAAAGCAAAAGTCCCCAAACATGCCATATATATGCCTTCAAAAATGTCCCCTCACTTTCCATATATGCCTTCAAAAATGTCCTTTTTGATCAAATTCGAGATTTGAGAGTTGAGTGGGATAAACAAGGTGATAAATGGTCCCCACAAAATAATTAGTAAATCCCAAGACATCCCAAAACATGTTTAAGACCAATAAAACACCCCACTAATCAAAATCATCACAAATGACCACATTAGCACAAATCAATCCCAATTAAGTGAGCAATAAAGTAAAATTAATTTTACCATGGTGCTCAAGGGTAAGAGGGTAACAAAATGAATTAATACAAATTAAATACAATGATCAACCAAAATATTCTAAATACAACAAGGTGAGAAAAAGGGCTTGGGCAAGACGGCTTAGGCATCTTTGGTAGTGCTACCACTGAGTCCCATGCTTGCCAAGTGGTGTAACCTGCAATCCTGCACACTCAAGGCAAACCTCAAATCTGCTTGACATGATAAAATATCAATATAAATCATTATGAAAATCAACTATACTATATCAACTGAATAAGATTACACCACATCTATCTATCAACGATGTATAAAAACATGATCCAATATCAACAATATCTAAATCATGATCAATATCATCAAGAAATCCATATAGAAACATAATCCATCTAATCACAACATCATAATACCATCATCTCTAAATCAACATGAAATGTCCATAATCATGAATATCAAATAGTGTCTCAATAGTACCCTATAAAAATGAGAATTTTGTATACGGATGATGATAATTGTACGCAATAACTAATCAAAATCTAACATAATCAAGTATCAAATGTCTCATATGCAATATCAAACTGATCAGATGATCCAACAAATCATAGGAAGAGAGAGAGATAAGGCGGTGGGGACTACACAACCATAAACTTTGGGGTGCATAGATGCATTTTTCTTCCCGAGCTCGACAACATGTCACATACCCTTGGTGAATGGGTCCATTTTATATTCATAAGTTTAAATAAACCAACCCTTTATTGACTACAAATTCATGTTGACCACCTACCATTACGCCACATATCCACCATCGAGACCCAGACTTTGGGGAGAATTTTACATATTTGCATTATATGCCAAAATTCTAAGTGTAAACATTCATGGGATACCTAGTCTTTATGTGTGACAACAACACGCCACGTGCTTCTCATGTCAGTCCTGTGGCTCGAGGAACATCTTGCACATTTGCACAACATGTAGACTTACAAAGAGCACAAATGCAATGAGTGTTCACCAACTCGTTGTGAGATGTTGTAGAAAACCTTGTCAGGATCGGGTATGCGTGTGCACATTACAACTTTTTATAAATTGTAAAGTTGAGGAAAGGCACGAATGTACAAGTAACAACTCGAAGAGTGTAGCTTTTTTGGGTGGTGGGGAAATTTCTCCATCGTATTGTTTCGCATGAGAATGTTTTGTTCCTAGTTTAGATTTGCTTCTATCCTTTCATTCTCTTAAGAAACAGAGATAAGGGTTAGGGCTAGAAGGAATACTGTTAAGTGTTGGGAGGGTGTGCGCGTACTACCATAGAGAGAGATCAAATCGATTGCAAAGAACTCCTTTTTGTCTAGGAAGGACTACCTGTAAGTAAGAATACAAGACCACCAGATTTTAGTTAGACAATAAATGAGGGAACTGCCTTGGGCCTAGGAAATATTAGACTTCCTTTCGAAGGTGGTCAGTTCCCCTTTTAATATGAATTAACACAAATGATAATAAAGAAGCTATTGCGAAATCACGATTTAGGTACCTCGTTACAAAGCAATAGAGACTAAACTACCAATAATAAAACGTCACGTTGTTTGTTTGGTCACTGGTCGTTGATACGTTCAGCTCGAGTTACAGGGATAAACCAGACTAGATCTAAGGTTGTTAGGAGACAAATAGGTGAGAGGAAGGTTTTGGGTATAAGTCACAGTGACCAATGTCGGTCACTGGATAACCGACCGCGGTTAGAGAACCGCTGCCGGTAGGGGATAACCGACACTGGTAGGGTCAGTAATCTAGGTGCTTCTGGATGGAGGTTGGTTGTAGGATGATTGTGGGTTTTTTTAGACTGGTGGATGACTAAGGGGAATAGTGAGATGACGGGGAAGACTCAGAGTGTGATAAAACTATCTTCTGGGTAATACAAGGATGTATGGATGAAGGTTAAGTGCAGGGTGCTGGCAGGTGGTAGATCTAGGAGTGAGCTTATAATTACTATCAATCAAAAGGCTCAAGAAATGGTGCTTAGAAACATACAAGACACTACTTACTCGTTCTTGATGAAAATTCAGGTCCAAGGAATGTGGTGGTGACAGTAAGGCTTAGTTGGGATGATTCGGTGTTGGAAAGTGAGCTGATGAAGCTATCCTCAGTCTTTTCCAATGCTTGAATAAGGGTGGCAACGATCTAGTGGCTTCGATTGCGCCTCTCGGCTCGATGCTCTTCTCTGCAACCTCTTCTCTTTTCTTCACTTGTCTCTATCTTGCAAATGAATTTCCGGATCCTTTCCAATGAATTCCAGATCCTTTGTTTTTGGTTGGGGGCGGTCATTTACAGGGAACTAATGGCGGTTACGTGACCGACGGCGGTCGAGTAGGAACCGATGTCGGTTAAGTCAAAGTGGGCTATTTTTAGTAAAATAGCCAACTTTCCCTCCTTTTCTCCCAGGGATTAGTTGTGGGCTTGGTCAAGTCATTATTAGGTTGGTTTTGGTGCGGGTGAGGAGTAATTAGTCATGGGTGTGGATGTAGACCAAGTTATAGGTCTTAATTAGGTTAGTTTAGGGTTAGGGCTAGGTCATGATGAGGTGGCGAAATGAGGTGGCAGGTTTGGAGATGTGGATTTATTAATTATAAGGTAATTAATAAATAATTGTGCAAGGTTTAGGTGGTGAGGTTAGGTTGCGAAATGAGATGCGGGGCACAGGGTGTCGTAAGACACAAATTTGGTGTCTACATTAGCCCCTTGTTGTCGTGTAGCTTGTCTCAAAGCTACATCGACAATTAATAAGAAGTGATTGCCCCAGTTAAGGGTATAGGTAATCCCCTCAAATCTAACACAGATTGAGGCGACGTGAAATCAGGGATAGGGTTGATTAAGGGTGAATGGTGTTGAGATGATGGTAAGATGGTGGGGTAAGTGCAAGGAAACGGATGCACGTTGAAATGCGATAGTGTGACCGTGGTACACGATTTGAAGAGCAAACAAGCAATACATAGGTAAAGGTCAATAGTTTATCCAAACAAGGTTAATATAATCCCGGTATCAAGGCATAGGAAGTAGCTCCAGGGGATATAATGGGTAAGGTACATGAACGTTTAGGCATGTTCGGCAGTACCAAATAGTTGGTTTGGTTGAGATAAACGTCACGGTCTCGGTCTAGGCAAAGGTGGTCGACTGATCAAGTCAAGTATCCTAATCATGCTAAAACACGAACAGGTGAGCCGGATTGAACAAAAAGTTACATGATGGGTGGATAAAATTGTAATTTGCGGGTTTTGGGCGAGGTACTTAATTGGTGCGGCCTTGGGTTAGGCCGATTGATGAGTGAGGGCCTTGGGTCGGGTCTGATTGGTGGGGTGCGGCCTTGGGTCGGGCCGGATCGGGTGGTTGCGGCCTTGGGTCGGGCCTGATGGTTGGTTGCGGCCGTGGGTTGGGCCAAATGGTTGGTTGCGGCCATGGGTCGGGCCAAATGGTTGGTGCGCCTTGGGTTGGGCCAAATGGTTGGTTGCGGCCTTGGGTCGCTGAGTGGTTGGTTCGCAACCTTGGGTCGGGCCAAATGGTTGGTTGCGCCTTAGGTCGGACCGAGTGGTTGGTCGCGCCTTGGGTCGAGCTAAATGGTTGGGTCGCGCCTTGGGTCGGGCCTCGAGTGGTTGGTCGCGCCTTGGTCGGGCCAAATGGTTGGTGGCACCTGAGTCGGGCAAATGGTTGGTTCGGCCGTGGGTCGGGCCAAATGGTTAGTCATGCGGCCGTGGGTCGGCCGATTGAAGTCAAAATAAGGCTAGTCAGCAAAGCCAGGGGTAGGTGATGTGGGAAAAAGTGGAGATTGGTGGATAAGGGCGGGAGTTAGGGGAAGGAAGTTGGTAACCGATATCGGTTATGTGTGACCGATATCGGTTAGAAGACCGATACCGGTATTCTAGGGCGCGAAATAACCGGTATCGGTTATAGGTCAAAACCTATAAAAAGAAAAATACGGCATGTCATTGTCACTTTGTGAATTTGAGCGCCCAATTTTAGCTGTCTGAGGTGTGAAGTGAGTTTGTTGAGTTTGTGGGCTGAGTTGGCACCAGTTAAGTGGAGGAGTGAGTGATTGGTAGACCCCAGCGAGTAGGAGGTAGAGTTTGATTGGTTGAGGATTTGAGGGGTGTAGAGCGATTGAGGTGGATCACGGGGCACAGGCCAGGTGAGTATTAGAGGATTCCTCTAGATCGCGTGCGGCGACAATTTGGATTTGTTCAGGATATACCCATGGCTTATAGACCATACATGAGGATCGACGCCGAGGCATCATTCTCACCTCCCCGGCCGACACCTCCAGAAGGGCCAGAAGAGATAGCAACTGATCGTAGGGTAATGGATGCGGGAGCGACAGAGGCTTATAGATTATGGTGGGTAGTAGAGCTGTGAGGTGTACGTGAGAGGGCCGATCATCCTGACATAGTTGTGATTACAATGAGAGAGACCGCTGCAGGATTTGGTTCACCAGCTTCAAACATAGGTGAATGAGACAATGGGATTGTTAGAGGTTTCGCAGTTATGAGTGGAGAGACTAGAGGCAAGATTCCTCCACGCGAGAGGGCGTATTCGTATGTTACAGGAGATGTTGGCGGATCAGTGGGAGGAACCAATAGTAGTGGCACCTTTGAGGATGGAGAGGCCAGGTGAGTGGCGTCGACGATCACGATCACCACCTGATTCGGGAGGAGGCGCAAGGGTCTAAGTGAATTTCATAGGGGTATAAGAATAAATAAGGATGCCGACCTACGCGTCGATGATAGAGAAGATGTATTTGTTTAACATCTAAATAAAACTAAATATGTATGTTGATTTGAGTTATGATAATAATAAGAATGGTTGTGTTTTGAATGTTTGTTTGGAAAAAAAGGATAAAGATGAATGTTATCAAATAGAAATACACAAAAATATTTATATTTACAACACATGATAGGTTATGGTAGGGGATGGTCGAGCTAACCTTGGGAGACCCCATGTCTCCTAAGTGCTGCCTACATAGCCCATTGCACAAAGCAAGGAGGGGCCTCAGACCGATGTAGTTCTCCCTTAGGACCGGGGGAGAGGTGAATTCGTGCAATTTGGTTATGGTTAGGCAATTTGTTGGTAAAAAAAATGTTGATATTGGTAGGGTAATGTTGTTGGTGTTGGTAAGGTATTGGCGATGTTGGTGTAGGTATAGGTGAAGCGAAAGTTAGCTTACCCAAGAGGGAACCGTGTCCTGATTAAGGTCAACACATAATCCTAGATTCGAGTAAAAGAGGCAAAAGTGTCCCATAGTTGAAAAGAGCTAAACAAACCACATATTAACATAGGATGAGCTTGAATCCCTAGGTACCTTGCATATGCGAGAAGTCGATAGGTGAAAAGAGTTGTATAATCACAATATATCGGATATACGTCACGTCCCTTGAGTTTTGTTGCTTTGACGAATGGTGAGGTGAGGTGGCTGGTAGAGCTGGGGCACAGAGAATTTGTTATAAGGTGATTATGCTGACAAAAGAAAACCAAACCTAAATAGACAAGTCCATGACTCAAAAGTGCTTCGAATCATCGCTTTTATTTTTCTGGATATAGACTGATCGATGCGGGAAGTCTACATGGGATATGTATTTTGTTGTTCTTGAGCTCTTCACGAAGCTGAGCAATGCGAGAAGCTTCTAATAAAGGCTGACTTTGTATAGTTGTCCTTCAAGGGAGCAGTCTATTTATAGTAGCAGATGTGGCTTTTGTGTATAGTTGTCCTTCGGGGGAGCAGTCTATTTATAATAGGAGATGTGGCTTTGCACATAGCTGTCCTTCGAGGGAGCAGTCTATGTATAACTTAGAGGTCTAGATGTCCGTTTGGCATGAAGCATCTAGTTTTGTAGGAAGTTTGACTCAAGAATATCCCATAAGTGTATAATTGAGAACATGTTATTTTGATACTTTTAAGTCATGGACCAGACTAAAAAGGGGAAGGCATCTTTAAGAGGAGGTGATGACCAAACCACGTGAGCTTGATTCTATTTTGAGATGCATGAAACAAAGTGTATGAGGTGGTAAATGAGCTCAAGGGACAAGCGCAAGGTAGATAAGAAGTGATATAACACTAAATTCAACAAGAGAATGGCCGAAGATGCAAGGCATTAGGGGTTCAAGCTCAAAGTTTACCATTGCGAAGCTAAATGGTAAGTACCGATCCGTAAGTATGAGTGATAATGTAAGGCCCAATCCAATTAGGGAGTAAATTTTCCACGTTTTCTCTTTTCTAGTTTGGTTACATGTTGATTCTCTTTGAGGACAAGATAACCAACCTTAAAGTTATGCTCATGAAGTCGCTTATCATAAGCACGCTTGATGCACTTTTGATAGATTTGAAGGTGGTCAAGAGTTGTAAGATGACGCTCATCAAAAAGCTCTAATTGGGCTAACCGCTCTTGGCGGAAATCATCATTGGTGAGAATATCCTGAAGAGATATTCTTAGGGAGGGTATTTGTATTTCGAGAGGCAAGACAGCCTTGGTACCATATACCAAAGAAAATGGGGTGGCATTAGTGGAGGTACGAATGCTAGTCCAATAAGCCCAAAGGGCAAAGGGGATGTGATCATGCCAATTTTTTCCAGAATCGTTAACGACTTTCATGAGAATTTTGGTCAGGGTTTTGTTAGAAGATTCGGCTTGACCATTTGCTTGTGGATAGTAAGGTGATGAGAAGCTAAGTTTGATACCAAAGTTGTCACAAAGGTTTTGTAATAACTTGTTTTTGAAAGATTTTCCATTATCTGTTATCAAGCGATGAGGAACACCAAAACGACAGATAATGTGATGGTTAATGAATTCTACGATTTTTTCTTTTTTGGTTGAAATGAGTGGAATGGCCTCCACCCATTTAGTGTAATATTTGGTTGCTGTGATTATCCAACGGTGACGTTGCGAAGAGGGCGGGTGAATCTCACCAATAAGGTCTAAACCCCATTGGGAGAAAGGCCAAAGATCTCATGCGACGACTGTAGTGGATGGCTAAGAGTATGTTGAAGGTTGGCATGTTGTTGACACATAACACAACGCTTAACATATTCATAAAGCAATTGTTATTAAGAGTAGGCCAATAATAGCCTAGGCGAAGGATCCGTTTGGCCATGGTAAGGCCACTAAAATGTCCACCACAAATACCGTCATGGACTTGTTGGATGGTATAGGTAACCTCCATTTGGTTAGACATCGAAGGAGGATGCCATCAAAGCCACGTTTATAGAGGAGTCCCCCATGATGACATAACGAGAAACACTTTTAAGAAAAGCACGTTTGTCGTTACTAGTAAGGTCAGGTGGGAGAACGAGAGGTTGTAAGGTAGTCATGAAATTGGTGATACCAAGTATCTTGCGAGTCAGCGGAGACATTATTTATCATACCAACATCCGGGTCTGAGTAAGATGGGGCAAAGAGTTGTTGGACCAAGACAAATATGTCAGATTCAGTTGGTGAGGCAGGAATTTGCGAGGCTAAGCAAGCCATAGTATCCGCAAATTTATTAGTTGAGTGGGGAATGGTTTGGATAGAATAATGAGTAAATAAGGTCAAAAGTGAATCCACGTAATGTTTGTACTTTTGAAGTTCCTCATTTTTACATTGGTAGATGCCCGTAACTTGATTGACTACCAATTAAGAGTCACCAAAAATGTTAATAGACTTTACACCTAAGTGTAACGCAACCTAGAGACCCAAAACAAGGGCCTCGTATTCCAGTTGTATTATTAGTGCAGGGGAAATCGAGCTGGAATGAAAGAGGCATAGGTTCAGCATCAAGAGGAATGAGAACAACGCCGGCCCCTCCGCCGCGCTGGCATTTAGATCCATCGAAGAAGAGGGTCATTGGATACGACTCATCACTGAGTGAAAGAGTGGCAATGAGTTTGTCAGGGAAAGTAAAATTGGTAAATTGTTCCCCAGGTAAAGGGGCTTCCGTGAGTTGGTCTGCGATAGTTTGTCCTTTGATTGATTTCTGGTGTACAAACTCAAGGTCAAGGTCGGCGAGGAGCATAAGCCATCGGGCAATGCGTTGGTTTAGATGAGGTTTGGCATACATATAATGGATGGGGTCCGCGTTGGTGATGACAAAAGTTTTGTGATTCAAGAGGTAGTGTCGGAGTTTGGTGGCCACGAATGATAGGGCTAGGCACAACTTTTCTACATGTGTATACCTAGTCTCGTAGTCCACCAGAGTACGAATTATGTAATAAACAACTTGTTCTCGATGCTCGGAGTCATGATGTGCGAGCATGGCTCCTACAGCATGGTCGGTGGTGGAAAGGTAAAGGTAGAAAGGGCGATCGTCCTGAGGTGGGATAAGCACGGGTGGTTGTAAGAGATAGGCTTTAAGAGCCTCAAAGGCGTGGTGGCACTCCTCGCTCCATTTGAAAGACAATGTCTTTTTAAGGAGATGATGGAAAGGTTGACATCGATCCGAGAGTGTGAGATGAAACGCCGGATAGATTGGAGTTTGCCCCGCAAACTACGTAATTGTTTGAGGTTAGTGGGTGGGGGCATTTCTAGGATAGCTTTGGCTTTTGGATCGACCTCGATGCCACACAAAGAGACAATAAAACCAATGAGTTTTTCGAAAGGACACCAAAGACACATTTCTTTGGTCAAGATGAACACATGATTGTAACAAGCGATCGAAAATAATGGTTAAAACATCGAGATGTTCACCGCGATGTTTAGATTTGCCAAGAAGATCATCAACATAATCCTCAAGGATAGTGTGCATAATGTCATGAAAATATAAGTCATAGCCGCTAATAGGTCGCACCAAAGATTCTTAAGGCCAAACGACATGACACGATAGCAGAAAGTTCCCAAGGAGTTATGAAGGCGGTTTTATGTTGATCGGCCGAGGCTACCAAAATTTGATTGTATCCCGAGAAGCCATCCATGAGGGAAAGCATCTCATGGCTCGCAAAGTGAGATCAACAAGTTGATCAATACTTGGAGGGGGAAGTCATCCTTTGGGCAAGCGAGGTTAAGGTCCCGGAAATCCGTACATATCCGAAGTCCCCCATTGCTTTTAATGAACAGTGCGATGTTAGAAATCCATTGAGGATAGTCAATAGGTAAGATGAAGGAAACAGAAAGGAGTCGTTGAAGCTCTTCTTTGACCAAGAGAGCAATGCGTGGATGTATTTTTCTCGGATTCGTTTAACTGGTTTGGAATCAGGTTTTAGGTTAATGTCATGGACAGCAATGTCAGGATCAATTCCTGGCATGTCAGCGTAGGACCAAGCGAAAGCTTGGTTGCGGGCACGGAGAAAGGTAGTAAAGGTAGTTTGTTCTGATGCGTTAAGAGATTGTCCGATCTTCACAATGTGAGGATCATCCTCTGTGTGGATGTTGATTTCTATAGTTGACTCATTCAACATGGTTTGAGTGTCGATTGGTAAGCGTTGCCAATATAAGAGTAAATCCGCACCAAGGTAAGTGAGGATGGAGTCATCATCCCTAGCATTCAACAACATTAATCAAGGCAAGTCCTCTTCGATCATGTCCGGATACGAAGGGGAAGAGAAGATGGGTCTTCATTATCGCGTTGATAAGTGAGGGACCCGTGAAGATAGCGTTTATGAAAAAAAAAGTTAGGAGGGATGGATTCAGGGTCTATCGACTCTGTGGGTGATGATGGCAAAATGGGTGATGATGGTTCGGAAGGAGTGACTTCGTCGTCTTCCTGGATACAACGGATATGCGGTGTCTTTGGTGTAGGTGGTTCAGAGAATCCAAGACCACGACGATCTTTGTGTTTGCGTGTAGTTACAGGAATGATCGTATGTCGGCCTTGTTCATAAAGACCGAAACCGAAGCCCTTCCAAGCACAACGCGTCAAGAAGGTGAGGGCGAAGCGACGATTAGTTAGATATTGAAAATCAGATTGGAAGGGAACCACACCAAGGGGAGGTTCAGGGGTGACAGAGGATGTATCGACACCCCCATATGTTAGTTTGGTGCGGCAATTAGGTGGTCCGTAGGAGATTACTTCCCCACACGATGATCGTAGGTAGGATGCACATGTAACTGTCTATACTCCTGTGGGGTATGGAAAGTGCTAACGTTATATAGGCGATAATCCCCCAGCGTAAGGCGTTGAAAAACATCTACTAAGGGATATGAGGTCGGGATGTTGTCCACGGGGAAGGAAGCGGTATTTGCGGCGGCGGTTTCATTGGTTGAAGGTGTAGGTCTGGTTAAGGTGGATGGTTGAGGTGTGGTCAAAATAGATGGTTGGGTTGGATGAATGGGTGTCTTGACTGGTACAAGCACATCATTAGGGCGATATAGCATATTGTAGGTTTTGAAGGAGGGAGGGTCAGCTTTTACGGTGTAGGACTTCCCTCGTACTCAAATTTTATGCATCTATGTAAGGTGGAGGAACGCATCCCATAGCCGGATCCAAGGGCGGCCTAAGAACATGTTATATTGGAATTATCCCTCAAGGACATAGAAGAGTTCAGGTAAAGTATGTGGCCCTACACAAATGTTAAGGATCACGGTGCCTAAGGTAGAAGTAATAGCATCGTTGAATGAACGCAACATGGTGGGGTTGGCACACATGCAGCTAGAAGGGATATTCATTTGTTGGAAGGCTTTGGAAGAGATGATATTTAGGCTAGCGCCCCCATCAATCATAACACGACGTACTCGGATGTCCCGGACGTAAGCTGAGATGAAAAGAGCGGGATCAGGATCTTCTGCACCAAAGTCAACAATTTCGTCTTCAAGAAACCGATAAGCAAGGCTTTATACAGAGAGAGGAAGTGGTAGTTTGTTTGGTGAGAGAAGCAATGTGGTTGGGTGTTAAGATGGAGCAACAGGAAAGGTTTCGTTAGGTAAGACCTCTATACCTTGAAGGATCTCAACGAGAGCTTGTCGATGAGATTCAGAGGTTTGAATGAGATCATACAGTGTCATTTTTATAGGTGATTGGTGAAGCTGTTTGATCATGGTACGGTGGGAAACTCCATCAGAGACGGGGTAGGCAGGTCCACGAATAACCACTTTAGGTGGTGGTGCGATCGGGATGGCGGACGGAGAAAGAGAGGCCGCAGGTGTGCTTTCTTTAGCTTTCCCATTGGTTTTATGCCCTCGAGTAGCAATGCTAATCATGTTGATCTCGTGAACACGAGAGGAAGAAGATGGTAGGGACCAGTCATTGTCTTCGAGAGGTGGGGTTGCAATAATGATATTTCTTGGTGAGGTGAGGACAAAGCGGTATAGGAGAGGGATCAAGCTAAAGGTTTCTCCCTTCGTAAGTTGTCTTTCTTAACCTTTCTATCCGAGAGAGGTGACTGACGAAGGATGGCTTTCAAAGCTTTGCATCCCTCTACATCATGTCCTGGTGTGCGGTGGTAAGCGCAAATTTTAGACTTATCATAACCTATAGGTCGAGGTTTAGATGGATCATAGGGTCTAAGTGGGGGTAGGGAAATGGTCGCATTCTCCACTAACATATCAAGGATCTTGGCGTAAGATCCTTTGAGCGGGTCAAAGTCAGAGGAAGATGAGGCTATTGATTGGGTGGGTTTTGGTAATGTTTGGGTATAGTTGGTTCTGCATGGGTGGTGGCTTAAACAAGGGTTTTGATAATTGGATTTAACTAAACGTGGCTTCTTTCGGTGCAAAAGTTATGTTTATTGTCGATGATGACGTGGTAAAGTAAAAACAACCACGGAGAAAGAGGAGGACAAAGAAACAAATCCTTTGATGATGGAGTTTGTTTAGGGTTGATAGGTGGACAGGATACTTGGGGTGACGGTGTTGATACACCCATGGATCTCTGTATGGGTGTAGAAGGCGCAGGTCGTTTTAAAGAAAACGCAGGAGGTATGATGTATTGAGGCAAGGTGGAGGGGTGAGGTCCCAATATAGAAGGTAGGTGTGATGGTGAGGGTTTTAGTTGTGACAGAGGCATAGATTGGACTTGAGGAGATTGGGTTTGTCTCCTAGGTGGATGGACGACTTTATTTTTGGATAAATCTAAGCGTTTAGGTGGGTGTGTTAAGCTGGGTATTGGTGAAGTCCCAAGCGTAGGGGGAGGTTTGGTTAGGTTAATAGAGGTGGATGAGGTATCTGGTAGAGATGAGGGGGGTGAGGATGAGGACATAGGCGTTTTGAGCTTTTGTAAACACCTCGGGTATATGGTAGAGATGTCTGGATCGGTCATTTGCATTTGAGTAGAGCATGGTGTACTCAAACGCTCACATAGGACTCGTCTATCTTCTGAGGGGTGACAATCCTCACGTGTTGATAGGAACTTTTGTATGGAAGAGAGGTGGGTTGTGATTCCGGTCCACCGTGGGTGTGATACAGGGGGTAAATGAGGCATCGTATCAATGGACGTTAAGAGCTCAACCTAGGCCGAAAAGATTTAGGCGATGAAGAATTAATAGGTAGGAGGGCATGTTTGAGAGGATCCGTCATGATTAAAGAATTTGGTGATGTTGGTTTGAGAGGTGTCTCTTCTAAGGATGATAGAAAAAGTGGCGAGCCTTCCTCTTGTACAGCAAGAGTGGTAGAAGGAGATGTTTGGGAAATAGATAAGTTAGATAACATCCGCTCACAAATCTCAGCAGGATGTGGTGTAAGAAGGCTCATCTGTGAGAAGAGAACTCTGGGTGGTTAATTCCTTTATGGGTAAAGGAATGGTAAGGTTATCGTTTTGTCTTGATGGGGGTGGAGGGGGTTCGGATCCCTGCGTTAGTGAAGAGGCTCGATTCAGAATTTCCTCGATAGGAGCTTTTGGTTGGGAGTCGAAGACCGCATGGATTTCATGAACACTCTCCTCGGCTAAGATATCTTGGTTTATGTTACTGTTAGATGAGTGGTTTGGGAATGGTTTGTTGAAGATTTTCAAATTTCGGTTAGCAGGGGCGTTAGGATTATCGAGGGTTATATCCCCTGCATCAACCATTTCCTACACTATGTTTTTCAACATCTTGCGCTGGATCGTGTCCCTTCACGCGGTGGAAGTTACAGAAGTCATTTTCTTTGTACCAAGAAGGTATAGCGTGGGTGGAATCAAACCCGGAGTGAGGTTTAACAGGAGGTAAGGTGATAGCTCCTGCTTTGAGCAATTTTTCCAAAATGACACCATAAGTTTCTCCCAAGGGAGTGTAATTGATGGGCTCGGCTTTATACTTATAGGTGGTTTTTGGCGGGGTATTAGATGGTGCTTGGGATTTGACCATCACCGCGTGTACAACTCCTTTTGATTTTGAAGTAGTCGATGCGTGAGAATTGGTGGTGTTGGGTTTGTTGGTGGAATCTTGGGTTTGAAATTAGGGTTTTTGTTGCGCAACCACAATTTCTCTTCCTCTAAGGCTCGAATCTCTAGTTTTCGAGCCATAGTAAAGGCCTCATCAAAGGTGCGGAAAGTTTGAATTTGGAGGGTAGGAGAAATGTGCTTAGCGCAGGCCCACGTAAAGAGTTCGATAAGTTCGCCTGAGGCAAGGCATAAGTAAGTTGGTTGATGAGGCCCCGCCATCGTCCAATGAAATCTGCGATAGATTCGTCTTCAAATTGTCGGATGGCATAGAGGTCGGTGATAGATACTTTCTTGGCAATGTTAATAGAGAAATGATCCAAGAAATATTGGGCTAATTGGTTAAAAGAGAAGATTGAGTGCTGGGTTAAAGCACTGTACCACTCCAAGGTGGGTCTTGATAAGGACATGGGAAAGGTGTGGAGTAGTAAGGCATCGTCATGAGCAATCAGATAGCAGGCATGTCTAAATGATCGCAAGTGTTGTTGAGGATCCTCCTTACTATTAAAACGAGTAAATTTTGGTAATTCCCATTGAGGAGGATATGAATGAAGGGGGATAGAAGGATGAATAGGCTCCGACAAACTTGCTCGTATGTCAGGGTGCTACGGCTTCCTGAAACAGAAGCCTCCAGATTTTACATCTTGTCCATCATTTGTTTGATTAAATCAGTGGTTGGATGAGATGATGGTGTGGTTGTCAGTAAACGAAGGAGGATTGGGCCAAGGGCCACCACTAGACAATGGTGGGGTTAAATGTTGATAAGGTATTGAGGATGAATATGTTGAGGCGACCAAATAGGGATGTCCTATATAAGATGTTGAAGTCACCGGATACGTGTGTGGAAATGAAAAGGTGGGCGGAGCTTGAGAAGGAAAGCTTGTGTGGATAGGTGGTAGAGAGCAAGTTATGAAAGGAGCAGTCTGCGAGAGAGACGAGGAAGGAGGATCAAGCGGTAATGATATATGGGGCCCAAGTTAACCAAAGGAAAGCCAATCTGTGCCGTATGAACCCCTGAAGCCGCTGAGTTGGGAGACGGGGCTAAGGATGAAGAAGGCAAGGTGGAGTTATCAGGTGGGGAAGGAGCTAAGTGAGCAGCTATACTAATAGGCATACCAACAAGGAGTTGACCGTCGGGTGTACTGGTCAAGGGGTATGAGACAAATATAAGATCAGACAAATGCTATGATTAGCATCCAAAATTTCGTAAATTCCTTATCTCCTACAGGATTTTGGGAACTTCACCGGTGTCCGTAGGATTCCCATAGGATGTGAAGGGGGTGATTCAGCAAAGGCACGAAGCAGTGCATGTGAAACCATGGTCGCACTTGTTTCCGAGTGATAACAACCATGGAAAAGAGTAGACAAGTAGGGATTCAATCTATCAGGACAAAAACAGCCACAAAATGTTGGAATTGGTAGGTTGTTGGTTTTTGTGAACTCGTGAAAGACATTAACCGATATCGATTAGGTAATCGATGTCGTCAGATCAGAGTCGGCGTTGGTAAGTTAACCGATGTCGGTAGAATAGGACCGGTGTAAGAAGCTATAAGAAGTTGTTGATTTGGGGTTAACGATGCTTAGTATACCTACCAAATTGTTCTGAAGTGATTACTGAAACAGTGTATGACAGAGAAACAAGCAAGATGCACAGGCAAATCAAGAGACTAACCCTAGGATTAGTTTTAATTATTATGGGCTTATGCCTTAGACGCAAGATG
This sequence comes from Taxus wallichiana var. yunnanensis, assembly GCA_018340775.1. Classification (NCBI taxonomy): domain Eukaryota; kingdom Viridiplantae; phylum Streptophyta; class Pinopsida; order Cupressales; family Taxaceae; genus Taxus; species Taxus wallichiana. Next base: position 3,899,424 of record CM031233.1, read on the forward strand.
ATGTCAATCCTAAACAAAATACCTAAGGGAGATGTCAAGTTTGTTTTGGCTTATAAGGTTACCTCAATCGGGTGAAGGAATACCGTGGAAAAAAAGGGGGATGTTTGAGCTGTTGTGTTGATTATGATGTGATTCGGTATGTGTTGTGCAGTGAAAGTAAGATTAATTTCTTGTCAATACCGTGGATATCACCCCCACGTGTACGACCTGTTACTTAACCTATGTTCACTAGAATTGAAAACAACAAGCAAGAATGTGATGCACGTGTTTTAAACCCAAATCGAAAATGATATTCGATGAAGCAAAGGAGATGACTTTCACTAATGCAAAGATGTGAAAGCAAGACAAATTCTTTTACCAAAATAACAAAATATCTTGTGAATATTTTAGAAGAAGAAAATAGCAAGTGTGCTCCCTATATGAAAGCAAGCAAGAAAGAAAGAAACCCAAGAAGGGTCCCACCTGGGCATGCCAAAATGTTTCGCACAAAATGTTTCCGTTACTAGAATAGAGTTGCTTCTATCCTTTCATTCTCTTGAGAAACAGATAAGGGTTAGGGCTAGGAGGAATACCTGTTGAGTGTTGGGAGGGTGTGCGTGTACCGTAGAGAGAGATCAAATCGATTGCGAAGAACTCCTTTTTGTCTAGGAAGGACTACCTACAAGTAAGAATACAAGACCACCAGATTTTAGTTAGACAATAAATGAGGGAACTGCCTTGGGCCCAGGCCGGGAAATATTAGACTTCCTTTCGAAGATGGTGGTTCCCCTTTAATACGAATTAACACAAATGATAATAAATAAGCTATTGCGAAATCACGATTTAGGTACCTCGTTACAAAGCAATAGAGACTAAACTACCAATAATAAAACGTCACGTTGTTTGTTTGGTCACCGGTCATCGATATGCTCACTCGAGTTATAGGATAAACCAGATGGATCCGAGGTGTTAGGAGACAAATAGGTGAGAGGAAGGTTTTGGGTATAAGTCACGAGTGACCGATGCGATCCTTTGGATAACCGATCAGCGTTTAGATAACCGCCTTGCCGGTAGGGGATAACCGACACCGGTAGGGTCAGTAATCTAGGTGCTTCTGGATGGAGGTTGGTTGCAGGATGATTGTGGGTTTTTTTTAAGACTGGTGGATGGCTGAGGGGAATAGTGAGATGACGGGGAAGACTCAGAGTGTGATAAAACTGTCTTCTGGCAATACAAGGATGTATGGATGAAAGTTAAGTGCGTGAAGTCTTTGTGCAGTGGTAGATCTAGGAGTGAGCTTATAATTACTATCAATCAAAAGGCTCAAGAAATGGTGCTTAGAAACATACAAGACACTACTTACTCGTTCTTGATGAAAATTCAGGTCCAAGGAATGTGGTGGTGACAGTAAGGCTTAGTTGGGATGATCCAGTGTTGGAAAGTGAGCTGATGAAGCTATCCTCAGTCTTTTCCAATGCTTGAATAAGGGTGGCAGCGATCCAATGGCTCAGTTGCAGTCTTCGGCTCGATGCTCTTCTCTGCAACCTCTTCTCTTTTCTTCACTTGTCTCTGTCTTGCAAATGAATTTCCGGATCCTTTCAATGAATTCCAGATCCTTTATTTTTGGTTGGGGGCGGTCATTTACAGGGAACCGATGGCGGTTACGTGACCGATCATGCGGTCGATAGGAACCGATGTCGGTTAAGTCAAAGTGGGCTATTTTTAGTAAAATAGCCAACTTTCCTCCTTTTCTCCCGAGGGATTAGTTTTGGGCTTGGTCAAGTCATTATTAGGCTGGTTTTGGTGCGGGTGAGGAGTAATTAGTCATGGGTGTGGATGTAAACCAAGTTATAGGTCTTAATTAGGTTAGTTTAGGGTTAGGGCTAGTCATGATGAGGTGGCGAAATGAGGTGGCAGTTTGGAGATGTGGATTTATTAATTATAAGGTAATTAATAAATAATTGTGCAAGGTTTAGGTGGTGAGGTTAGGTTGCGAAATGAGATGCGGGGCACAGGTGTCGTAAGACACAAATTTGGTGTCTACACATACATCTACAAAATCATACAATAACCTCCCGCCTTTGACAATTTTATCTTTTCAAATGTTCCCTTGATAACAACTAAGATGGGAAAGAAATAAACATTAGCATATGAAGAACAATTCAAGGCAACAAGGAGCGAGACTAGGGAATGAGTGAGATGTTACAAAGATGGTGTTGAAGAAATAAAGTGTGATATCGGGCACCAAAAAAATATACTTAATTCTAGACTCGCTTAGCAAATTGATCCAGTTGGCCATCCTCCTAAAGTGAGTGCAGGTTTTGATAGGAGGTACTTAAGTGGGTCAAATTTAGATATGAGCTTGGTTTTATTATTCAAGAGATAATGACGTAGATTCTGGAAAGCAAAGACAATGGCCAAACATGCTTTCTCAATTTGTGGATAGTTGAGCTCATAGGAGATCAAGGTATAACTTAGGTAATAGATGACTCTTTCTTTGTGTTAAGTATCATAATGTGGAGCATGTCAACAAGAAGCTAAGTCATTGAGATGTACAATAGGAGAGGTTCACCTAGAGTAGGTGGTACCATAATAGGTGGATTAGCTAGATATTATTTTAATTGGGAAAATTCCTATGAAAATAAGGATCCCATTCAAAATCAACATCCTTTTTAAGTAGATGGGTGAAGGAATGACACTTGTCTACAAGTTGGGAAATGAATCTGTAAATTGCCTAAATTTTTCCTTGTAAGCTACATAGTTGTTTGAGGTTTTTGGGAGGAGGAATTCCATTAATAAAGTGACGACCTTTGTTAGGTCTACTTGATTCCTCTTCTAGAGATGATGAAGCCCAAAATTTTCTTGAGATGACACTTTGAATAAACACTTATTTTGATTTAAATGGACCTTATAATCCCATAGTCACTCAAAGATATGATGAAGGATCGTTAGATTCTCTACTCGGGTTTTAGACTTGCAAAGGATATCATCCACATAGTCTCTATACAATTTCATGCAACATATCATAAATAAGACAATCATTTCACATTGATATGTGGCACCAAAGCATTCTTGAGGCCAAAAGGCATGACCTGATAGAAAAAAAGGTGCCCCAAGGAGTAGTAAAAGTGGTTTTATGTTGGTCCTCTTCTACAATTTTGATTTGATTATAGCCAGATAATCCATCCATGAGGGATAACATTTCATGGCCTATAGTTGAATCAACAATCATGTCGATATTTGGAAGAGGAAAATCATCTTTAGGACATGCTTTATTGATGTCCCTGAAATTTGTGCAAATTTGGATACCAATAGGTTTCTTGTGAACCAACACAACATTGGAGATCCATTTTGAATAATCGATAGGTATGATAAAACCCACTACCAACAAATTTTCCAATTCTTCTTTGACCAAAAGAGCTACATGTGGATGCATTTTCATAATTTCTATTTGATAGGCTTTGTAGATTCATGCACATGAAGGTTGTGCACAACCAAATAAGGATCCAAGCCTGGCATGTCAAGCATATGACCAAGAAAATACATCCAAAAATCTCTTGAGGAGCATAGTAAAGGCCTTATGTTCATGTGGAAAGAGAAGCTCCTAGTTTAACAATTTTAGGTTCATCTTTTGTGCTAATGTTGACATCGATAGTCTCTTCAACCAACAATTTTGAACCATCCTCCATATGCATAGGGTTGAGAGGGAGATTGAGTTCTTCCTCTATTGGCATCTCAATGATATTTTCACTAATAGAATGATCACTTATATTATCCATGTTTGATTTTTCATTTTGTTTTTCCATAAGTGCCTCAAAGAGGTTTTTCACTATAGACCTGGATTTTTACTTTTGTTAGGATTTTTTGATATTTTGGCTCTTTCTTTCTTTTTTTAACCATAGAACTCATCCTCCTCCCTGAAATACACATAGGAATCAAGGTCGATAGATAATCCTTTCTTATGATCTTCGATAGGAATGTCATCACGTAAACCCATGAACTCTCTAATTGCCTCATCATTATGAAATAGATCAATTGGTATGTGTTGTTTTTGGTCCCAATCAATGAGGGATGGGTGTACAAGGTATAGTTCAAGAATGGAGGGGATAAGGTTAAAATAAGTGTCAAAAATAGGTTTGTGGAGGCAAGATCTTGTAGAGACTACAAAGGGACTCTGGTTCGCTATCATAATCAAGAGTTATCCTCACGTTCAGAAGAGGTGTGCATCAACTTGAGGAGAATTTGCTCCATATGGATGAATACCAATGCCATATCTATCCATTTTTCATGTGTTGGAAGAGGTTCCACACACCTTGTTCATGTAAGCCACATCCATATCCTTTGTATCCCATAACATACATCATCTTGTTAGGGATGACATATTTTGGGGATTGATAACAAGAGGCCATATTTTCATCAAGGGACTAGGATGTGTAAGTACTACTTAATTTTTCATCTTCTAGAGACCACAAGGGTGAATTTTTGATAATACAAGGCTCTGAGTTCTTTGCAGCTGAAATTTGGCCTACCATGCATTTTGGGTGACAGGGGAAGGTTTGATATAAGGAGGGCTTGTTGGAGGTCATATTCTCTGTAGCATGTAGAAGGATTTTCAACTTGGATTCCCATGTAGAAAATGGGGAAATGGAGGTGGAAGCATCACTTGCATGAGGCTGAAGTGTATATTGGGATTGACATGAGAGGTGAGGGCCTCTGATTTAAGTTCAATGGCCAACTCTATATGAAGGACATTCATAAGTTTCTTGGTAATAACCAAGCTAACACTCTGCAATGGGAAAAGGGTTGTGGGTCACCAAGAATTAAAATCTCTATCCTTGATGATATAATTTGATACACTAATGGAAGGTGGAGGGAACATATTGCATGGCATGAATCCATGGGTGATCGAGGAGAATGTTATAAGGAATTTCCAAGTTAATGACATGGAATCTTGTTTCATGTGTGATAGGGCCAACTTCCATGGGTAAGGTGATTGTGCCCATTGATTTTCATTCTACATTATCATAATCCTTAATGGTGATCACATTAGGATCCAGTTCAATATCTGTATGTCCCAATTGTTTCACAAGCTTTATAGTACATATATTAAGGCTAGATCCATTATCCACAAGCACCCTTTTAACCTTTTTATGGTAATGATCACTTCTATATATGTACAAGGGTAGGTTGTGTGTTTGATGATCCTGTAGGAATCTCATTTTGGCTAAAAATGATTTTGTTCATATGGGGTGATTTACACAACCAAGGCTTGGAAGTGTGAAGTGTCAATGTCCATAGGAACTCTTGACTCTTGAAGGGTCTTATAGAGGATGTCCTTGTGAACAATAGATATCTTAAGAAGATCCAAGATAGAGATCTTGGTGGTTGTCTTCTTCAAGCTATTTCTAGGAGATCGTAATGACCATTCATGAAGGAGTAGATAGAGGGGTCCTGAACAATAAGATGAGTGTGTCACGTTGTAAACGACACTCTCTGGGATTTGATTTTGATGGTTTTGATATGGTGGTGATAGGATGAACATAGCCAATAAGAGAATCAAATGGATTTGATGTTTGGGCAACAACATGGTTGGCACTTTTTTACCTTGAGAGGTTTGACCTTGATCCGACTTATTTTCTACTTGTTTATGTTTTAAGGAAAGGTTCCTTATAGATCCCAACTGATTATTAGATGTTTTTTGGGTTCTTATGCATCAAGTTTGATATCTCCTCGATCTAAGAGATCTTGAATGAATTTTTTCAATTTCATACATCGATTCGTGTCATGACCTTTAACATGGTGATACTCATAATACTTGTGGTATTTGTACCATGAAGGTTTAGGTGCATCATCCATGAAAGGGTGGTGGTAGGAAACTTGACCATATTGTGAGTCTAGTTGTTTGAGGATCGATGACAAGGACTATGAGTGGAGTGTATTCCCTATATTTAATTCTATTTGAGTGGCCACGTGAGATTTTTAAATGTGGGGTGTTTTGAACCACTTGCACATGCTTAGAATCAATGATTCCATCACCTACGACATATTTTTTTTTTGTTAAATAATTTGGATTTTTGGTAGGTTTTGATTTGTAGTTATCTCTTTGAAAGGGTTTCAAGACCCCTTTTGGCCAATAAAGATTTCTCTATTTGGATACCCTTTTCAATGAATTCTTCAAATGTGCCTATGTAATGCATTTGTAAATGGAAGGCTATTTTAGGGTGTAGATTTGGTACAAATATACTTACAAGTTGTTTCTCTAAAATGGAGCAAGGGAATCTAAGCTAGCCCAACCCATTGTCATCATTGTAAGAAGGCAATGAAGTTTTCATTATTTAATTTTTTGGCACTAAAAGGTCTAACATGGTAATATCACTCTCCATATTGAATGAAAAGTGACGAACAAACTTTTCAGCTAAGTCCATAAAAAGTGAATATAGACCCTTTGGGGAGATGGAGGAACCATTCAAGTGTTTGGCCCCCAAGACTCCATGGAAACAAGTGAATAAGATAGTTATCATTGTAAGTGACTTCTTAACATGCCATGAAGAAGTATTTCATGTGATCATGAGGATCACCTTTACCCTATATTTTTCAAATTTAGGGTAGTCAAATTTTTGTGGAAAGGGAGTATGTAACATCTCCCGATCAAAGGGATAAGGACACATTCTTTGAATTGATATTTCCTATTGTGTCCCATAGTGTTTTCTTATAGACCAACAAGTGCATCTTTCATATAATTCCATTCTTGGTCAAAAATTTTTGTCCATGATTGGCGTGGGAGGTATATGTGTACGATTGGATTTTGATGCCTCACCACATGGTTTTCTGTGTAGTGTTCAACATATGTCACTTTAGGTTTCTCAATGTGAGTAGCTCTATGTATGTCTCTATGGACATGCATAGCTAGATTTTCTAATTGGAAACTAAGATTTTGTAATTTTGTTGTATGGTGGCATCTTCATTGTGTGGTTTGGGTTGGGTTTCATGTTGGGGTTCTTCACCCTCTATTTATGGCTTCATGATTAATTCAAATAAAGGGTATATGATTTCCAACCCTAGTTTTATAGGTTGTTGCTTCCTCATTGTGACCCTCAAGTGTAAATGTAGAGGCATGTTCATGGTTTAATATATCCTTAGCTATTCTAAAAGGAGGAGGTTATGTTCTCTCTTCCCCGAATCATGCTAGTAAGGAAGGTGAGATCAAATCAAAGGGAAATTTAGCCCTAATTCTACCAAATGCAACAAGACTTGGTCCTTGTTTTGAAACAAGAAGTTATCTACTGTGAGCAGGATCATTTTCAAAGATGTGATGGGGTATTTCTTCCTCACCCCTACTATGATCTACAAGTCTTTATTCCTCATCAGAAGATGGGTCTAAAGGGTTCTAGAGGAAGGGGTTAGATGCATGCCTCCTATGTGTTAAAATGTGTGATTGGTGCCATGATGGTATGTGTTTTGCAAATATTTAGGATACTCGTGTAAAAGTTACAAGGAATCTAAGTCAAAAAAGAACATGTAACAACCACAAAGTGAATATTTTCCAAGGTTTGAATGTATGATGAAAGTTTACCAAGGAAACTCTATGAAATATGGGCAATGTAATGGTTTGAAGGGAGACTTTTCTAGGTTTGAATGTTACAAATTTTTTAAGGCAACTAGGAAAAATCAGATAGCATAACAACGTAATCTCAACACTTAATCAAGTTTTGGGAAAACAAGTTTAAGTGTCAAAAATGGTTGATACAAATTTTGGCAAAATTTCATATTATTTTATTTTGATAAAGGATCCAAAATTATGAAATAAGTATGATTTGTGATGGAAAAAGTACATGACACAACTTGGATAGAGTTTTTTTCCTTTTCTCAAAAATAAGGTTATAATCAAAAAAAAGTTTTACTATGTATGATTTTTGATGAAAGATACACGAGACAACTTGGATAAGTTTTCCTTGTTTAAAAATAAGGTTATAACTCAGATAAATTTTTACTTTGTAAAAGGTTTGATACACACAAATAAGATAAGGTAAGGTTGGCCCCAATGCCAAATAGATTCCTAGGGATTTTAGATGCATCACTCACCAATATTTTTTGAACCAGTACACATACCAGAATAAATCCTGAATATAGACTATGCCCCACAATATATATGAATGGGGTGGTCACCATAGAAATATTTGGTATTCCTCATGGGTTTTACTAGTCAAGTGGGAGATGGGGCGCTTCCCATTTTCATTGACCATTTCCCTCAATGTGCCAACTACTTTGGGGTTCCTGTGGTACTCCTCACAATGAGTTTTCCAAGAACTTTCTTCCCATGCACTTTAAATAAAATTGGGTTTACCCTTATCCGAACCTATAATGACAATGTATTTTATTCATTTTATCTAATTTAGAAAAGTGTGATTTTATCTTTCAAACAAGGAACCTATATGCAAACTTTGTTAGTAGTTTTTTTGTTTGATTTTGTGTGGTAAATGTTTCCAATTTTTAAAGGTCCTACACACAAATTATTAGTAATTTTCCATGCACCACAATGTTAGAAAAATACCAAGGATCACATGACCATTTTGATTCTCAAGGTCACTCAAAAGCGCAAGAGAAGAGCATATGTGGCATTGATCAAATCAAATAAATGGAACTTTAAACAAAGATATCAAGTGTTAGCACTACTTTAAGCAAATAACATGCATATTAGAGTCAAAATTATGTATAAAAAACAACAAAATTGAAGATTGTAATTGAAACTTTCAAGAAATTTGAGAAAATTTGAGTGAAAGTTATCAAAATTTTACCCAATACACTTGTGCGTACACCATTACACTAGTGCATGCACACTCAATGTGAAGATGAACACAAGCGTGTGAATGAGGATGACAGTGGATGCATCAGGAGTGAAGTGCAATGTAGGTGTGTGAACAACACAAGATGCTAGCATGTGAAGCATAAAAGTATTATAACACATGCATGTGGAAAAATACACTAACATAACAATGTACAAAAAGGAAATAGTGTAACGCAGTGTGCGTAACTAATACGCTAAGTGTGTTGAGCAAAAATATAGTGAAAATAGTGAAAGCAACAAAAGCACATCAACAGTGAACAAAAGCACATGGAATGAGATGTAGGTTTGTGAAGCAATGTAAAAGAGAAAATAGTTTAACGTAGTAGTGTGTGAAGAGCTACATAAGCGCAAAGATAACTATTATGCTAGTGCATGAAGACATGTACCTACACAAAAATTGTCAAAAAATGACCAAAAACAACAAAAAATCTTGGATTTTTCCCATCAAGATTCAATTTTGACATGTTTTTCCTCCTTTATACCTATAAATAAGACTCAACACTACCAAACACTAACATACATGCTCAAAAAAAAAATTTCAAAATTGAAAGAACTTGCATGTAAAATGGAAAAATGAAGCTTTAAACTAAAAATAAATGAATGCGCATGAGACAAAGGAGTGTCCCATTGGGCATGCCATATGTATGCATGTTAAACTTTAAACTAAGCTAATTGAAAGAACCTAACACCAAGTAGATCCTAACTTAGTTAAATTTAAGCTAATACATCATGATAAAGCGAAAGGAAAGCTAATTAACTTGCATAAAACATGAATCTAACATTAAATGCAAAACCTCCCTTTGATATTTGGATGTGATTTGGATTATAGATACTTCCTTTAATGAGCCAAATGTAACCACACACGATCAAGGATTTCTCAAGAAAGAGGAAGAGATCTCATCAAGTATGGCTTAATTTCCATTTTTGAATCTTCTCTTACTATTATTTGGAAAGTAGAAGGGGGAGTTTAACAAGCCTTCCAATAACATGAAATGCTCTTCTCAAGTATAATGTATGTCAAGGACATGGTGTAAGTTTGGACAAGGTGTAATAGGCTTCTTATATAGCTTTCCATTTTGGGAGAAGCTTATAACCTAGTGAATGTGGGATAAAGGGAATGTAGAATTAGAAAGGGATAAGTATGATTAAAAGAGATTAATTAGATATTAGCAACTCATGGGAGTTTGGGGAGATTTAATTAATCAACTAGGATTAATTAATAGACAAATTAAGCTTATAAAAGCCATTTAGAGATGATTTAGGGGAGACTTAGTAGAATTTAAAGGGTTTGAAGGGGATTTAACCAATAAGAAGGTTTATTGATTAAATACGAGATTAAAATATTTAATTAACTAATAATTGTTAATTAATTAATTAAAAGCGATTATAACCAACAAAGTGATGTTAATTGGCATCAAGATGAGGGATGGGGCTAATTAATTAATCAAGAATGGTTAATTCGATCGAGACGAAGGGAAATGTTAGATAATTAGTAGAAAATCACTAATTATAATGAAATCATGGTAAATAAGATAATTAGTGCAATTTTAGTATTAAAATTACACAATCAAAATTAGGTGTCTATAATCAACAAGAGAACACATGAAGTAATATATGTCAATACTACATAAGACACATTTGTTATTATTGGTAGTTTAAAAAATAACATAAACATGATATATGTAATTGAGCATAAAGAGGAATTAAAAGGAACTATAATTGAAATAATAACACTGTATAGTGTGGAGGGATGCCCTAAGAGAAGAACATAAGGAACCATGGTAGCTTATATTAACGTATAATGATATGTGTGTCATGTATCAAGCTTAATATACCTTGTGAGTGCATGTGTTTAAAAATTAGAAAACATATGCTATCAAGAAAATCACAGTGATGAAGAGCATATATAGTGTAGAGTGTTAACAAAGTGAAAGCTATGTGTACGAGTTGTGGTTTTCTATTTTTGTAAATATATGAATGCCTTTTGTATTTATAAATATAACTATGTGCAAGACAGAGGGGCAACATAACAACTACTCAATGAGGGACTCATGAAGATGCAAAGCTAAACTAAAATAAATGAGAGGTGTGGGCCTCAAGTGTGTTAATGAAGCATGGTCATTTGTATGTGGTGCCACAAGTAGCATCATGTGTCATATAAACCTTGAGAGGAGAATGAGGTGGACTAGATCCCCTAAAAGGAGTGGGTAATGAAGTAGAGTGGTGAGAAGGGTTCAAAGAGAAAGAGCCATGAGAGATGAGATGTTCATGTGAGAACTTATGGGGAACATTGGGAGGGAAAGAGACACTATATGTAACATGTGTGTGGGGAGACTTTCTAGAGACTTAGGAAGACTATAGCCTTTAAATATAACATGTGCATGAGATGGTCTATCAAGATGCTTTGAAAGACTAGATTCATGAGATAAAGCATGCATTAAAAATGGCAAGTAAGAGACCTAGAAGTAGGAACTGTAGAATCATAACAATATGACTAGGAAAGGAAGCCTCGGAAGGAATATCATGAATGGAGACAAATTGTTGGTGAATGAACTTAACATATTGGTGTAAAATAGAAGGGAAAACCCAAAGGTTGCATAACCAAGGGAGACCTAAGTGCATGTCACCTAAACTAAGAGTGGAGGCAACTAGGAATGGAGCCTGAGTGGTAATAGAACCAATAGTGATGGGTAGAATAATATGTCCATAAGAAAAATTAGAATGACGTGTAATGTACTTCTTAGAATAATTGAGGGAGTGAAGGAGCTTGAAATTACATAGATTTTTATTGTTATGTGGGTCAACAAGAACACTATGGATGAGAACCTAATTGATAAATACAATAATGTGGAGAGTATCGAAATAAGGGTGTTATCTCGTATCAAAGTCATCAAAAGTAATAATCGGTGTAGAAAGTGGAATAGGGACAACAATACAAATCATCGCATCTAGTGGGTGATCATAAGAAGGTGGAGGTGGTACTACTCAATAGGTAATATACTCTTTAGAATCAGATTTTTCAGATTCATGACCGGGAAATGGGTCATTGGAGATTTCGAGCTTTGCATTATCATTAGTATACCCAGAGGATGCAATATGATCATCCCGGTCAATTTCTTTGGCATCAATAATATTTTGTATAACATGTTTAAGCTTGATACACCAATTAGTGAGATGACCAATGCATCTATGATAGTCACAATAAGATTTAGGAATGAAACTCCTAATTTAATGCTTTATTGCATCAACCTCAAGTGGTGGAGGGAGAGACACAAGATTGCACTCAAGTATTTGTTTCAACATGATCGTGGGGCACATGGTAAACATGTGAATTAGTTTGTGTTGAGGTTGTAATTGTAACTTAGTAGGTTGGGAGATGACATTAATGTTATCCTTAGGATTATCCTTATTATCAGTAGGCTTCCCTTTGAATGTAGATTTGTGTGGGAACTTGACATTAGGGTGCGTAAGAAGAGATATCAACATATTTAAGCTCATTCATGTGTAGAAACTTTGACCCACATTCCTTAAGAGTATATAGCATAGTGCATGCCTTGATTTAGATCACTTGTCAGATGTGTTAGTTGATATAAAATCTCCAAATTAGTGTTACTTAAACAAATAGAGGGACAATCATGGGTTATTTTATTGAATAAAATGGGTTAAATCTGCCAAATATAAATCTTATATCTACACACAAACACTTTTGAGGTACAATCATGAATGAGAAGGAAAATCATGGGTTCTTTTATTTGAATAAAGTGGGTTAAATATCCCAAATATGAATCTTATATCTACACACAAACACTTTGAAAAATATTAGTATTTTTGTTGGTTAGGGATCTACCTCAAGAAGTTCCCTAACCCCGTTAAGGTAATAAAAATAGCCACGAAATTTAAACAATAAAGTAAATCATAAATGAAATAAGAACACACCAAGTCTTACCATGTACCTTGATTTGATCTACCAAATGGATTTTACCATGGGTGATCTAGATATATGTGCCTCAAAGTGCACTCGGTTGATTTAGAACATTTCCTCATTAGATATATATTTTATTAAGGTTGTAAGATCATGTACATAGCTTGTTTCATGGTTGTTGGAAACTCAAGTTACAAGACGGTTTTAATTGATTTAATGAATTAGGAGGATAAAAGGATAGATATCCAAATTATACTTCTTTGTTTCAAACTAATGCAACATGATCGGGAGTGGATAATTCATGTCGGTTCGTTGGATTGATCATGTATACAATTTCCTCTTTCCTACAACGTATAGGATGGAGTAATCATTATGAAGTGCAATAATGGATTGGATATGTATGATTCTTCATGCAATGATTACTATTAATCATTGCAGATATTTGCAATAACTATAATTATATTTTAATAAAATGTAAAAGTATTATTTCGTGGTTGAATGAAGGCAAGATGGCCTATTGTACTTCTTATATTATCTATCGATAATCGTTTCAAAAACATGTATTATTTTAATTATGTAATAAATAAAGTACTTGTTGTTTTGATTATCATGATCATGAAATGAAGAAGTTATACTACTATTTTACAACAGAGTATATTTAATACGAGTGAAGTTATGATGTGAAATTATATATGCTTTATGTTGTCATTATGATGATGAAACAAGAAAGATATTACTATACATATGAATCAAAATATGGCATTCACTAATGATGACAACTTATGAAATCATGTACTATCTTACTAAGTATTTAATAATGTTATTTCATATGAAACATGATTGATCAACCTACTAATAACGATGGTAAGTTATGATAGTACAATATAATATGATTATAAATAACAATGATATATAATGATGATACTATCATTCATTAACTCGAACAAGTGGCACATATGGATACAATGAAAACAACAAGACAAAAATAATGAAGGATATTATTATACTTGTGTCATTAAACATACTATTCACAAATGACGACAAGTATATTATATCTATAAATATCCTTATTTAGTGTTGAAAGGATGGTATTATACTAGTGATGATCAATTATGATGATCTACAATCAACAATATGATATAGATATCATTATGAAAAAATTAACCTTTATAATATGATTGTCATATTTAAGCTAAAAGCATTTAAGGGTTGATATTACCTACATCATCCTTAAGGGGTTATTGTTAATAAATAACAACCTTCACATAAGTATAGTTAAGGATGACAATTACGTCAATAATGTGAGTAATACATGATGGGGTAAACAATAGCATGAAGTCATGAAAGTAGTGCCGATGCGCTTTGATATTAACAAGTACACTAATTATAACACCATGATGACAAATAAGTATACATGCAGTTACAGTAATTAATATATGCACTATTATGATATGTTGATATATCTATTTCCATTAGTTCATCATGAATGAACTTATATGTTTTGTAATGGTTTGCGTGAAATGTATGTAAATAGTATGATTTCTTATAAACAACAATACACAAAATATTTGATTATTGCTTCAAAAGAGTCATTGATAAACAATGTACAATATGGAATATGGTGAAATGTAAACTTTATCATATTAATGATACACCGCATTAAAATAAGTTGTTGTATGAATGGCATTGATGACCAATTAAGAATTAAGAGAAGTATTCCAATTGAACGTTAAACTTATGTGAATGAAACTATGAACGAAACTTTCTATGAAACAATTGTATCAATAAAACACGATAAGTTATCCTATATCCTTTAACAATCATTGTGATACAACAAGTACAATGAGAGATACTTATTGAAGGTAGTAACACAATAAGTTACTATGACTCTTTAGTGGAAGGGAATGTCATAAATTGTTACTAAATAACCTATCGTTAAGATAAACTTATATACTTAACTCTATTGGATAACTGAAAAATGTAAACAAAGTGTAGTCACTATTTCTTATCATTCTATGGGGTATCCTACCCATACCATCTTAGGATGGCTATGGGAAGGGTAGTGAGGACGTAATGACGAAAGTCATTACGTGGTCACTATCTTTCCCATAGGGATCCTAAGGTGGCATTGATAGGATTTCTTCACTAGAAGGATGAGTCATGGTTTATGTTGCTTCAAACTAAAACTTAATTTCTTAATCAACAAAAATGAATCCGATAACTATCTTGAGACGGTTGTGCGGTGAAGTGAAGACAAGTTTTGTAGGCTAGTGTGTAGTCACGAAACTAGCTGTTAGCGCAATGTCGGATAACTATGACCATGGTAGTGCAAATCACTGATTGCATTGTATGTTCGCCATTTCTTCTTTCAGTGGTGTCTTGAGCTGGAGGGAAGTACTTGAATACTTTATTGGCTGACACTAAGAAGATGTGTAGGTTCTTTTAGCCTATAAAAAGGTTTAACCAAACGTATACACACTCATGTAGAGTGATTAAGGGAGATCGGGAAAAGATCTAGGACCCTATAGTTGCACATGGTTATTGTATGTTGTCAAGATTGATTTTGAATTACTGATAATGTTGAATTACTTAATAGTGAGCTAAGTAATAATGATATTCATTACAACATTAAAGGAACTCGATGGATTTGTTTAAATTTTAAAAATTCCTTTTTTGATGAAGAATAACATGGGTGTTACACTCTACCACTCGTTGTTAGGCACAAGCGGCGTTGATCTCGAAATTGGCTTTCATCCCCGTTTATGGCCGCTTTTTAACCTCGCCACTTCCACGGTAGGGTCCTTAGAGTCCGTCGTCACCTTGGGGGACATATGTTGGTCCGTTCTTGCCGCTACTTCGCCTCGTTGGCCCCTGTTTGGTGCAAGGAGGTGTTATTGTCATAGTACTGTTTACGCCTAGTTGGGAATTATGGTGTCGATTGACTATGCAAGATTCACGGTGCTTGGTTGGATGGTCTCTCCTAAATTCTCTAACCGACGAGCCTACTCGTTTGGGCACTCTCCTCTCAAGGATGACTATCGAACTCCTCCAATGTTGTTGTTGCCTATGCTCGACTCTCAACCTTATGTCTTTTTGTAATTTCAATCTTTTAGTTGGCCTCATAACTCGTTAATTTATATTGAACAATATTTTCTCTTGACATAGATATCATATCATAACTTTTTCTTAACATTTTTATTATAACCATATATTATTGTATTTCAATTAAAATAATAAATAATTTTTAAAAAAAAATTAATAACCATTTATTTGTCAATAATAATTGACAAAAACTAACCACTACTATATATAGTCGTACAAACATTAAACATGTCACTTACTTTCCACCCTTGAATATACCATTTGGGTCTTTTCATGGGCCATATCATCATGTTATATATCGTTGAACGTCCATTGAATATTTACCCTTCCATTTGAGCCCCCTTCTTTCACCCTTTGCCCCCTACCTAATTTAGTTCAGCACCTCCTTTCCCATTTGGGCCACTTATGTATTGGTTAAATGATCACATGAAACTAACAACCATGACACGTGGCTTGTGACTAGTGGTGCCGTGCTATTTCAAAGATTAGGTTGACCAACTGCATGTCGACATTGGATTCCAATTGGATAGCATATCATTCTTAGGCATGAAATTCCTTGCCTTGTAATTTTCCATACATATTCTTGTGTGTCAAGTATAAGAATCACATGTGACATGGGTGCCACTCCCTTTATTGCCCCTTTTCAAAGCAAGACTTCCACCAACAATTTCGCTTAATCATTTGGGACTTTTAAGCGTGTATGTCCTGTTTTACATTTTAATTATTTTTATGTAAGATAGAGATATGGAATTAAAATTAGATTACTTTTGTTTTATAAGTTAAATGTGGACCCTAATGAATGATTGCAAATTAAAATATATGATGAAACTTTAACCATCTTGATGGGACTTGTCAACATAAATCCGAATTTTTTTGGGTAAAAATTGTATAGTAATCTTTTCTTCTCAAATATATGTATTTACGATGAAAGCGTTAAATCTCTTATGGATCAATATAATTTATGTGGAAATGTTTTTTTTTTTAATTGAAAAAATGAGGAAAAATATTATGAGAAAAAATATTATGACACAGTTGAAATATAGCATACAAAAATGATTTCAACAATGTTACAAAGGCTACGAACAAAAATAAATAACCTTTATAAGAAAGAATATATGATTGTTGAAGTTTATATATATGAAAAATAGTGAGATTTATAATTTTTGAAGTATTTATCTTGAATTCAAGGGGATTAAGTCTTAGGTAGACTAGGCATTTGCCTAGGGTGTCTAAATATAAAGTTTTTCATTACTTTTTGCTATTATTAGAATTTAATATTAATATTATTTTTACCGAAAGTCAATATTAATAGACCCTTTTGTTTATATTAGTACAAAGTAATATAAATTTTATGCATACACATAAAAATCTATTATAATATTTTTGCAAGTAAAAATAAATATGCATATTTTTAAGCTCATCTAATTTTCTTGGTATTATTATTCTTTCTCTAATATAGCTCTAGATAATTGAGGTGTGTAATTTTTTCTTAGAAAAGGCTCGTGTATTTTTTATAATGTCATTGGTGTAGCTAGTAAAGGCAAGTACAATTGAATGAAAGAATTATTTAATTATCTATTCCTAATGTTTTAGGGGAAATGTCTCTTTTTATGGAGGAATTAGTAGGCATGGTCCAGATACCACTCTTCACAAAATGATGGGAGCCACCTAAGAATTTTTATTTTTACAAAAAAGTGGTGCTTTGTTTAGTTTTAAGTCCCATCACCTACTTTATATTGGTAAATAAGACAAGTAACCAAGCTTGTATACAAAATTGTATTTGTTGCATTCTAAGCACCTCCTGTGATTAATTCTCTTTGTCCATGGATTATTACTTGTCCTTGTCTGATAATTTTATAGAATATTTTTAATTATTTTTTATACCAAGTTCTCTAACTTAATGATGTATTATGACCCTTATGCAAATTATAAAAATGATAATGTACATATCTTTTATTTATTTATTTGATGGGAAAAAATTATTAACTAAAATTTTAAGAAGGGCGTCTACTTCAATTAATGCCTAGGGCGCTCCTAACCTTTAATTCGGCTCTGCTTGAATTTATTATATTGTTCGGGTTTATTGAAGGATTCCTTATTAAATAATGAATTTATCACTTTCTTTCTTAATTTTTATTAATTGATGATAAATGGTTGCAATATAGTAGATTGATTCGAAAACATTTTTGGAGGAAAAATACATGCTCCATACTTAACTTTATGCCCAAGATATCACAATTTTTATTGCCTTCTCTAAGAAAGAAGAAATGCTACTTTATAATAGTTAAATGGATGTCATATTTAAGATCAATTGTTTTTATTGTTCTAATACATATATCTTAAACATGTATCCTATTTGAAAAATATCAAGAGATATCATTTATCTTGGATTTGTCACATGCCACACTTGAAATGGAGTCCAAAATCCATTATATGCCCAATATATCGCAATTTTTCGATTGTGTTTTCCATGAAAAGAGAAAAAATCATGTATAATAGTGATATAGACATAATTTTTTTGGGTCAATTTATTGACATATTATTATACTTACTCCTCCTACCTTTTAACATTAGTAAAAATATTTACTATTAAGTTCAATTTAATTAGAGTTTTTAATATAATTTTGATGGTGACTTTTAAAAATATTTATAAGAGTTTTTGTGACTCAATGACTTGACACACTTCAAGACGTGCTAATGTAGGGGGGTCCTCTCAACCTACTATGTAAATGCAAGGATAACCTAATTTTAATGACGACTTTTAATTAAAATGCGAGACTCGCCGCAATCAAATTATTATTCCTCCTATTAATATGGCTCTAATCAAATTTTAAAAAAAAACCATTTTTATGTTTATGGAATGCTTTTTGAAAAATATTCCATTTTTTCGAGATATGAGACGTAAACCTCGTTAATAAAGTATCTAACTTTATTATCCAGGAGCTGGGAACTCTAAAGCAATAATTTATAAATCCCCTAAGAGTTTAGTTAGATATTCGACCAAAAGGAAGGGGCGCCGCCCTGAAGGAAGGGGCGCCGGCCTGATAGAGCTCATTTATGTATCCTTTGTATCCTTTACCTCATTAGGTACATTTCGCACCCTTATATTTAAGAAACTTTTGAGGTGAGTTAACAGATCTGGAAGAATCTCTCTTAAAAAACTTTGAGAGGTTTGATACAAACTATTTCGTACATGTTCCCAATGATCTATTTTTTATCTCTCCTCTTCCTTTGGAAAAAATAAACAAAAATTTATTTTTTTATACATTTTAAAAACAAAATTTATAAATAAGATTATTTATATTATTAAAAATAAAGTTATATTTTTATTACATTAATTATATTAGGTGAATATTTTTCAAATAAACATTATAAAGATATTATCCCTAAACTTTGAATTTGTTAAAAAAATAATTATTTATAAGTTTATGTAAACAAGGCAGCCACCTTTGTATTATAATTTTTCTTCTATACATTAGTTTTTTCCCGAGGAGATTTATTAATCTTGTTGTGAGGGGATGTAAAATGCTCTTTAAGTAATTCCAATTTAAAAATGATAAGTCATTGTTGATTTGATTACGATGCAATTTAGACAATATTTATGTATTCTTGCGTAAATGACAAACATAAATTCTAACGTCTACACCAATTTCATATGTAAACCTCTCAAAATCTATCATCTAGGTATACATATATACATTCGCTTTTGTTATTCTTCACTTCTTGAATATAACGAAGGTTAATGAAATACATTATAGTTCTCCTCGACATGGTCAAAGATAGGATAGCTTTCCTTAAGTAATAATTATATAATTTATTATATAAATTTCTTAAGAAATTGTATGGTTTGTGAGGATTAAAGATGTTTGTTTGATCAAGATTTTATTTTTAAAATGATTTATATTTATAGAATTGTTTTTTATTGACTTTGTTTCTTCTTAAGATTGAGTAACAATGACAACATTGAGATCAATGGGGTATCAAACGACATTATTTACTTTTACATATTATTGGCAACAAAGGACATTATTTACTCTCACATATTGTATTTATTGTATGTATGTTTTGTATTTGTCTGAGTTGTTTTTGCATTTCCTATTGCTTACTTTACATTGTACTTTTGGAGTTTCATGGGCTGATTTTAGTCTTTTCATGGACATTAATATTGTTATTTTTTCATATTTATATGGAATATACTAAACAATTCTTATTAATAAATTAGTATATATATCTTACATACGTATACCTAAAAATGTCGAGAGATACCGATTTTAAGGCACATTAACTTGGATTTGTTATATATGTCATATTGATTAATAATTTCATTGCTTTCCTATAAATTTCCCATTGACTCTTGATGGATGACCTCAATCTAGTTGTAGTGTTGTGTTACGGTCAAAAAAATCATTTGAGAGAAACAAAGGGGCTCCAAAATCCGTTGTATGGCAAAGATATTATGATTTTTCGACCGACTTTTGAAATAAGGAGAAAAAAACATCTAGGTAAATGTCAAATAGGTGTCAAATTTAAGGTTAGAAATTAAGCATTAATATCTTGTGGACATTACAAACCACCGCTACCACCCTCAATTTCAATTATAATATGCCTTTCAATGTAATTAATAAACAAAATATAAAAAAATAACTAGTGATTGCACCTTAAGTTGTAAAGGATATCCCATCAAGGATATTTTAGTGTTATAGATTTATAAAAAAATATTATTTCCTTTGTTTAACGAGGATTTGAGAGTTGTAGAAGCAATTTCAATCAGTAAAAAATAGACATATCTAACTTGGGACAATAAGGCATGTTTGAAGACAATTACGGGGATTTTTTTTTGGATTATGAATCCAAAAAGGAGGAGAGGGAAGGTCGAGCAAGTAAAAACTTAATCCGACAACTAATCAACCAATATGCTAGTAGGAGGGCCACTTCCATCAGGACATCACCCCACCAAGCGTAAGGATAGTGGTATATTGAGGTTTATATATTATCATAGATCAAGCCAACCAAACAATGTAGGATTAATATTTTGATTGAATAAGGATTTTTAGAACCGTATAAACAATTCCAAGGTTCATGTTAAAGAATCGTATCGAACTTGAGGTAGTAAGACATGTATTTACATCATATGTATAGATACACACACGCATGCATATGTGTGTGTGTGTGTGTGTGTGTGTGTGTGTGTACACACACATAAATGAAACCATAAAAGATGAGAGGGGATGACTAAGCCAAAAATATATACTGCATGGCGCGTGTGTGTACACATACATAAATGAAACCATAAACAAGGAGAGGGGATGACTAAGAAAACAAACATACTCATCCCACAACAAATCAACCATTATGTTAGTAGAAGGGCATTTCCATTAATGTGGTGTCCCACACATTGGCATAAGGATCATGGTGTATGGAGTTAAAAGGAGTTTTAAATTTTTTATACCACGGGTATAAAGGATAATTTACTTAGAAATGGTTTTTTTCTATTTTATATATAATTTATATCATTTATGTGGATACAAGGAGAGCTTTTATGTGTGATACCTTTTACATTTTCATGAGATATGTTGATACAAAATTGGACATGGAAAATGTCCAAATCATGTAATTTCATTGCAAACACTTGTATAAGACATTCCTTGTAAAAATACTTCAGATTTATATGTATGTGACAATAGTTATTTCAATGAGGGGGATATTATAAGCATCATTGAATTGACAAAGTGTTTTCTCCTTAAAGCAAATGGTTTTTCTTCTATGGAAAAATAGCCACTTTGTAAATAGTGGTGCTTATGTAACCACCCCAATGGCTATGTAAGCTGGTATGTATGCAAGAAGTAGTTACATAGGCACCGGTCTACAAAAATCGGCGGTTGCGACATGTGTGTTAGAAATTTTGTTATCAGAATAATTACGAATATTACAACTTCTCCCGAGGTCGGTTGTGCATTTTGGAATGATTATAAGGAAAAAAACATCTTTACAAAATCTAATGGAGGGAAATTATCTTCAAGAATGAAAGATGAATTGTAGAATTTGGATTCCGTTGTTATTTTTAAGCGAGTTGGATTCTTTGTCAATGGTGAGACACATAATGATTTCCCAAACGGTGAGAGGTTGTGTTGTTGTTAGAGGAGTGTCGAGAGTTGTTAATCATGTTTTATGTAGACTTTGGAGAGAGAGAAGATGAAACTCTTCTCCATAAAGGCCTTTAATGGTAATAACTTATACATTTGAGTGAATTACATGGTGATGAGAAGCAATTGCCTTACCCATTGGATTTTTTCCCACATTAAGTTTTCTTTAGGATAAAATGTGGTGTTCACTGATGTTTTGTCTTTCCTTACTCCTTATGTGTATGTTTTAATTATGTTGGACAATCATTTCACCACTCTACAACTTTGTTTTGCATAAAACTTTGATATTTTTACAATCTCTTTAAATGCTAGGAATCACTTTGGGGTCCACGTTGGTGAAGCCTAATGTGGAATATCCACCCAACTTATGAATTTTTTTATTAGATAAGGTAAAAATAGGGATCGGCTCCCTGGGGCCAAACGAAAGGAGGAACAAGAATCAACAAGCAAGAAAGAAACAAAAAAGTCCTCAAAAGGAGTAATACCAATAAACTTTGGATGGTAAATGCTTATTATTATACCAGAGCTATGAACTGGAGTGGTGGATTTAGAGGAGCACTTTCTCTAAGTGGGACATGGAGGTGGGCAAAGCATATTGGTATCAAAACATGTTTTCCTTTTTCCATAAAAGGTTTTCTAACACTTTATGTAATTTGTGTTAGTTTTTGTTCTTGTGGTGCATGGTTCAAATGGTGATTATTTTGCAGATTGACGCCCATTACCTACATAATAGATGTAAGCGGTGAGTTTATCTTGCTTCCTTGGTAGTAAGGTGGGGTTGAATGAACCATTGTTATGCCTATGAAGAAAATGATGGTACACGACATTGTTTTGGCATGTTGTTTCATTGTTCATGACTAACAATATTTGAAGGATGAGAAAACCACATCAAGGGCATGAAAAGTGGACATAAGTCCAAAGAGACATGCATTCAAATTGGTTTATATACCTCTATGTAAGAGGGGTTAAAGGAGTCTCCAGTAAAGTGCAGAGTAAGACATGTCAACATGGATTTGAGCATAATTTCCTCGTTGAGGAAAAGGTATGGTTGTACTTGAGAAAAAGAAGATTTGAAGGTAAAACTAAGAGCTTAAGCCTCTTAAGATATGCTATTAAATTGGATATGGCTCCTCTTTATGGAATAATATTTTGTTTTTGAATATTGCAAGCTTAAATTTCTTTTAAATCCTTCCATGCTCAACATTGAAGTAAACTATTTTTCTCATAATGGCCAAAAGGAGTTGGATAAAGATTTTGTGTCACATTTGAAGGAAAGAGAATTAAGAAAGGGGGACAAATTGGATGGAAGATGGGTTGAAATATAATTTCCAAGAAAATACAAATGGCATTCTATCAATGATGGGGTTACAAAGCAACTTTATTAGAAGGCTACACAACTAGATAGTTGAGTTCGGAGGCCTTCTTCTTGAAAAGGTGATCATTGAAGTTCACATGTTACACCTCCAAGAGAGTGGTGGTGCGGGGATGGGTTTTCCTTACTTCATAAGTTCCTAAAGATTTTAGGGACTTAAAATCCTCAAATCGGGGGAGGTACAATCCAAAATTGGATATGGAAAAATGCCCAATTCATGTAATTTTCATTGTAAACACTTATATAAGACATTCTTTGTAAAAACATTTCATATTATGTGTGTAATAATGGCTTATTCAGTGTAGGGGTTGCTTACAAACATCCTTGAATTGAAAAAGTCAATGTTTCCTCCTTAAAGTCAAGTAATTGCACTTTTATGGCTAAATCACCTCTTTTTGTAGAGTGGTGGTTATGCAACCACTATTATGTGTGTGGTAGTTAGTTCAGAACCACCATGAAAGTTTCATAAGTAGAAATTGGCAATTGGATCATGCATGTTATAAAATACGTGTTGTAACAATTACAATTGTTACAATTTCTTCTTTGGGTTAGTTGTGCATTTTGGAAGGATTATAAGGACCAAAACATTTTTACAAGTTTGATAGAGGGTAGTTATCTTCAAGAATAGAAAAGGAGTTACGGAATTTGGATTCTTATTACTATTCATGAGCAAGTTGGATTCTTTGTCCATAGTGAAAATAATGATTTCCCAATAGTGAGATGTTATTTATTGAGTGTGTTGATGTTAGAGGAGTGTTAGAATGTGTTAATTATGCAAGGGCATCAACTCCAAGGAACATATTTTGGGTTTTTAAACATCAGTAGGGATTTTAGACTTGTAGGAGGTCAATGGGGTCCATAAGAGGTCAAGATTTCCTTCATAGAAGCAAAATAGCACTTTCCCTCCAAATTCATAATTCAAAATTTAAAGTTCAAAAGGAGCCTATACGGCATGTAAAGGACATGAAACCTCTTGGTTAGAAGTTTTAGATATTACTAGGTCATGTCAAAGTGTTAGTTATGTTGTGAAAGACTCTTAAGAGATATATGAGTATGATGATGTATTACAAATGAAAAATAAGTGTCATCTTAGGTTTTAAAAGTCATGATATGGGGACATTAGTTAGGGCTTTGTGTGCATTGATGGAAAGAAGTAGAAAAAGATTGAGCAAGAGTTAGTTACTCGTAATAGGGAGGAGAGGCTCGTGAGAAGAGCCCCGAGAGAGGGAAAAGAGGGATTTTTGTAATGAGATATTGAAAATAAATGAATGGAAAACTCTATTTTTACATGGACAAAAGCGTGTTTCTTGGATGATGAGTTTGGAAACCCTATGGATGGAGAAATGAATTTTTATCCTTTGTTAAGAAGTTGAATTAGATCATGTGAATACTCTTACAAGAGTTTGATCTTATGAAAATGAGTGAAGGTATGTGTATTTTTGTGTAAAGAATTTGAAATTGATCTCAAGTCCTTTGTTTTGACTAATTGCATTTATGTGCTCAAATTGTGAATTTTGTTGATAATGGACTTAGAGATTGATAAGGATATTCATCATTGCTCATAACCATCTATGTAGGCGATTAATGGTTTTTGTTAGTGCTTATGGTTCCACTTCTTGTAACATGTTGTAGACTAATGTGAAGACATGCTTCATTGATTTGATAGTGTATAAGTTGTTCTTAAAGTTGAGGTTCATGGTGAAGGAATGTTTCATTCATTCAAACAGAAGGTGTATAAATCCATATAAGGATCAATGCAAGAAAAGAAGGAGTAAGATTGGTTTCATGATTTGATAAGGAGTTATTGCTGATTGTGACATATGTGGACAGTGAAGACTAGTAAGATTTCCTCAATGTTTCTCTGCTTATTGCAAAATATTGTTGGCTCGGGAAGTGTCATGGGGTTATGTAGGACCTTCATGTCAACTTTGAAGTTTTTAAGAGAGGCATAAATAATTTTGTGAGAAAACACCTTCTCTCGGGCACTCTAAGAAAACCCTCGTTAGGGTTTATAAGAATTTGTTGTTACTAGGTTTCGTAAAGAGACAAGACTCTAAATTTGCAAGATAATACCCTGATGGCATTATAAAAGGGAATTCTCATTGTTTTGGATCCCTAATAATCTCCCAACTTAATGCATTTTGTGACAGAGTTCAAGCAAACCCGTAGAAGGAGATGTAAGACCAAAGTTTAAGGGAAACTTAGCTATTATAGGCCCTAACCAACATTTCAAGCCCCAAAAATTTGTAGAAATCATCTTGAGAGGTCACCCATTCACATTTCAAAAAAAATAATGCTAACCAAGGTATCATTAAGTAGTTCTTGTTGACAATCCTCTTCATGAACTGTAGTTATCCATGAAAGACCTAATTAAAGGTTTGTAACAATGGTTTGGAAGGTATTTTTGTAAAGGAAGTAGCTATGAAACTTTTCACAAACATGAAAACCCTAAATGGGTACTTCAAAAGGTTATCAATTTGTTGAATGAGCCATTAAAACCAAAGTTATGTCCAGGAAAACACTAGAGGAAGGGCTACTAGGATTGAATTAGGCCTTCAAGGAGATGGTGGTGTTTAGGGACCTATAATGAAGACCGAGTTAAGAATTTTTAACCACGCCTTAGAGGGGCAAATGGGTGCCCAAAAATATCTTGAGTTTGTTTGGGTTGTTTTCGAAAGCTCCAACCATGAAATCACTTATGGTATTTGCTCAAGAAGCCTAGAAAGGGAAGTTTAGAGAAAAGGGAGGAGAATTGAGGCAAGGGTTTGTTTTATGTCAATTTGATGAATGAATAAGCATTATATGAGGTCTAGAAATAAGGTAGGTGAAGAATGCAAGCCCAATTTGAGGTTTAAGGTTAAATTTGGCTTAAGAAGGAAGTGGTTTAAGCTTGGAAAAGAGACTTTTTACTTGTGCAAAGATCGGTGTTGGAATTTGAGTACTCTAACGTCTTTGAATAGTGTTTTTAATAGTAGCTCGCATCGGTTAAGCATGTTTTGTGCAAACTTTTGAGAGAGAATAAAACTCATCTCCATAAGGGCCTTTAATGGCAGCAACTTGTACATTTGAGTGAATTACATAAAGAATGGGAGTGTAGTTGCCTCAAATGTTGTCCAATTTTTCCTATATTGGGTTTTGTATAGGATACATATTGTTTTCACTTGTGCTTTGTCTTTCACTACTCCATGTGTGCATGCTTTAATTATGTTGCATATTCATTTCAACACCGCATAGCTTCATTTTTCATGTAACTTTGTTATTTTTACAATCTCTTTAAAAGTTAGGAATCATTAGGGTCTGTGTTGGTAGATCCTAGTGTGCAATATCCACGTGGCTTACAAATCGTTTGTCAACTATGTTCCTTATCCCTAAGTAATCTCATATAGAACTTATTATATTTGTTATAGGTCCTTTTTGGTGTTCTCGTATTTATGGTTGCTCTACGGTTGTAGGTCTATTTAGATGAGTAATAGACACTGACTTGTGAAAACGGTGTTCTTAAGGCTTTTCACTTATTTAGTTATAGGAACATTCACTTTAGATTATTCACTTCACATGGGTATTTTTTTCCCTTAACATTTGTTTTTTTCTCTATTTTCTTTTTACATAAATGTGTAATACTTAGCTTCGATAACTTAAATACAAATATTTAAAAACATTGATAAATATTAATCTTGAGGTGTCTATCTTGGATTTGTCACATAATTTCATCCATCAAGGGTTCCACATTTATTAACAAACCTATTGCCTTCTTTATAATTTTTTTATTAATATGCAATAGAAGGCCTTAATATAGTTGCACCATTACGTTGGGTTTGAAAAAATCTTTATTGGAAATAAAAAAACGAGCTTTAAGTTATACATTATGTTCAATACACTCGATTTTTCTATTTCGTCTTCGAGCAAGAAGAAAACTACCATATGATGGTCAAATGAACATCAAGTTTCGATTGGTCATTTTATTAACATCTCGCTCTATTCAACCAACCACTACCCTATTGGCTATCATTGTAGATTACACATATATGCATAAAATAAATCTTATATAATATCTTATTGAATTATAGAATTAATGTTATTTAAAATTTAAATTCGCAATAGAGAACAAACAAAATTACACTACAAATATATGTTCAAACTAGTACATATATCTTAAATACATCTATCGAAAAATGTCAAGATATATCTAAATTAAGGTGCATAACTTGGATTTTTAACATGCCACATATATTAGTAGTTTTGTTACATTCTCTAACAAATTATCAATGAATGGTGGAAATTGGCCTCAATCTAGTTCAGATAGCCATGTAAGCTTCAAAAAAACACCTTTTCGAGAAAAATAGGCTCCAAACTCCAATATATGGCCAAGATATTATGATTTTTCGATTAACTTCTCCAAACCCAAGAAAATTTTAAGTGATGGTCAAATGGACATAAATGTAAGGTTGAAATTTCCATGCAACAATGAACAAAATGCCAAATTTATAGTCATTCCATTAAATGTTAACTCCTAGACATTACAATCCACCACCCTCCCCAACCTTTATTATAGAATGACTCTCGGTGAAATAAGAAACACATAGGCCCATTTTAGAATCAGTAGTCATAACTATAATAATTTATAAAGTTAATCATTATCATGACTAAAAATAACCATAACTAAATAATATATCAATTTTTTCGTAATGATTATAATGCATAGTCACCATTACAAGATGTAAATTACATCGAAATGTAGATATGGAAAGTGGTTTTATATCGACAATGCATTATAACTAATCATACACATTACAATTCAAATTTAAATAGGTATATAATAGATAAATTTAAATCTTGATTACGTACAAGAATATTTCTTAGAACATAAGTAAGAGGGGTTTGTAATAATATTTTGTTTGTTGTAATTTGAGACAATCGTTATAAATAAAAATCATATCACATGTTTAGACGAGGTAAATAAGAGGTCCGAAAAATCAACAGAACATAGTGTCGTGGCTAGAATCCTACTTTTGATCACAACTATATAGTTTTCGAGACATATAGGGTACATTTCTAAAAAGTGGAAAATTTTGAATTTGGACTGATGACTTAGTTCTTTTACTCTCGAGCTCGAGAAATGTAATGTCCCCAAATTTGGGACAAACCAGAGAATTAGCCAAATCTGAAAATAAAACGCTGAATCTTATATTTCAACCATAAACCCTCAACAAAAGCACTGAAATCTAGAGCTTACTATTTATAGTAAGTTGTCAAAACCCTATCTTTGAAATATTCAAAATTCCATAACTTTTGATTTACATCTCCGAATTGCATGAAATGAAAGGGAAATAATAGATATTAATTAGGATCAAATTTCCATGCAAGAAAACCACGAAAATACGAGAAAACCTAATTTTTAAATCCTGAAATACATCTGCAACATCAAACCCTCATAACTTGCAAAATACTTATCCGAAAATTAACAACCATAGCTCAAAACGAAGCATAAATTATAAGAAAAATCATGAGATCAATTTTAGAATTTTCCATCCACGAATGCCATGCTAAAAATTCACCCGAAATTCCAAAACAAGTCGCTGCCCTAATTTGGGGAAATTAGGTAAATAACAGAAATATTCAAAAATTCATATCTTGAGCAATACTTGGAATTTTGACACGAAATTACCCTTGTTGGAAAGCTTAGACAAAGAGATTTCCAATGAACATAAATTCATCAAATTCCAACTAATAGAATTTTTAGAAATGCAACACAAGTTTCCAGGCAAGTCACCACTATCCAAAAATGGCAAAAATAAATATCAAGTCTTCAAATCTTCAATGACAAAGTCTTCAAAATCAAATCTACTTTGATTCCAAATCAAAGGAGAGAGAGAGAGAGCATAATGAAAAGCTAGGGCATACATCCCTTGGGCATACATCCCATTTCTCTAAGCATGGAGAGACATAAATGATCAAATCAACATGCCTTGCCCTCCATGGCAAAATAGATACATATAGTCTTCTCCTAAGGTGGGGCGAACCCCTCTTGGAGGGAAAATCACAATTTGAAATCATAAGACATGCCTTATAATTTCCCCTTTTATTTTTATTCCCCCCCATGTGTGGCGTCCCCCTTTAAGGGTCTATTTGACATTAAAAAGCCACTCTATTATTATTTAATTAATTTCCTTTTTATTTTGTATTTATGTTTTTGGAAATTAAATTAAATAATAAATTACAAATAATTGCTCAATAAATATTCTTTTGTGAGCAATAATACAAGGTAGTGGTGAAAACCACTTAACATCCATGATTAAATGAGAATTTGCTTTATAATTTCAAATGATCATGATCACTCTCTAGGCAAATCTCAAATAATCAACAACTAATAATTAAATGAATATTGCTTTATAATGACAAATGATTATAATCACTCTCTAGGCAATATCATTTAATTACTAGCATAATTTTCCCCTTGCAACATCCCAAAATCCTATAGGCAAGATAGGCTAAGGGTCTTCAACCTGTAGAAAATCAATGTGGAAAAAGGGACATTACAAAAACCACACACTTTTCTAGAATTATGCAAGGATCTCTAAGAAACTATTCTCTTTCCTTGTAAAACTAACTTGACAACAACACCTTGTAAAATAGTAAAAAATAGAGGATATTTTAAGGGGCCTTGGTTATCCCATTATTATCGGGCCCATTAATGGAAATAGTTCTTAGAAGACATCATCTCAAGTATCATGTAGTTCAACAAGTAGTCTAGTGCAATACAAGTGCCTACCGATCACTTCGTAGATGCATAAAAAGTGAGTTTACACTAATGATACACTATGTAACTAACCACAACACATCTTAATCAAGTTTGAATGTATAACTTGAAATAAATCACGACTAATTACTTAAATTGATTTTTCAAATAACATAATAAAACTAGGCAAAAAAATGCTAACAACAATGAGAGTTTCGATACGATAAATGATTATTTATAAATACAGAGATAGTCTTCATCAACATGTAGTGGAAAATAGATTCATACAAGGAGGAAACAACCCCCAAATATCAACAAAATACGAGCATCTTGAATAGAACCCTGGAAGCACTAAACTAACACAATACAAATTGTAGAATAACCGTTTTGGCAATCATTAAAATTTACAAATTGTATTTGACAATCTTGATCCTTTGTTCTCCTTGATTTGGTTTTCCATAATTCATCGCAAGTCACTAGGAAATGAGTCCCCTTCCTTAGAACCCTAATTTTGAAACAATACCTTGCAAAAATGTCAAAAATTGTAGGGTGTATTTGTGATTGTCTCAATTATACCATCTTCAAGGAATATGCCTTAAAAGCAACACAAGTATAATGCATCCCAATGTGTAATCTAATGTAATACAATTATCCTAACACTTATCCTTTCAATGTATGTAACAAGTAAAGCAAATGCTTAAATTATGCTTTTGACACATGGATGCTTCGTAAATAAAATAAATTCTTTGCTTTACAACTTTAATATCATTCACAAGTATTTTTGTGTCACTAAATGCATTAATGTGCCTATGTATTTATAGGCTTCAATTCAAATTAGGACCTTATTGGTGCATATGTTAAAACATAAAAGACACAACCTTAAAGCACCCAAATAATGGGTTTAAAGACTCAAAAACAAAGAGCCATAACTATAGTGGTATGATTTTGTGAGGCGAAAACTATACTATTATGGTTCTAGCAAATGTCTTTAAAAATACGTAAACAAGAGGAAGAAAAAGAAAACCAAGGAGGAGAGAGAAAAATGAGGAAAGAGAAGCAATCATGAAACAAATAGGAAAGAACAAAGAATCAATAAGAAAATGACTTAGACACAAAGATAAATACAATATCGAAGTGTCGAAAATCGCAACCTCACAAGGGGAACACATCAAAAGTTGAATAATACAATAAACACACACCAACAAAATCCTAATGGATCAATAATCAATAAATACACACATCAACAATATGACAATAAACTAGTCATTTATAAAAATTATATGCCTACAACTCTCAATGACCCAATCAATACAAGATATTCTTCTTTAAATGACTGGTTATTTCTCTAAATGCTTGTAATTGCTTTTGGCGTAGTGATGGAATTCTAAAAAGATTTCTTGAATGAGTATGCTTGTCTTAAATGCACTAATACGTGCATGTATTTATACGCTTCTTGAATTCAAATTAGGACCCTATCGGCATGCATGCCGACACACAAGCCAAAACTATGAGAAGGGTTAAAAAACCCGATAAACCCAAAATAAGGGTCAAAGCGCCTACATAAAAAAGGATGCCATAATCGTAGTACAATTTTGGTAAAAAAGTTGGAAAACTTGGAAAATGGGAGAAGAGAGAAAACACGAGAGGAAAGAGAAATCATAAGAGAAAAAGAGAAGCATGAGACGAAAGAGGACAAAAGAGAAAGAGAATGGAAGAACATAGGGAGCATACAAGAAGAGGACCAAAGACACAAAACACATGCCAATAAGAGTCTCATCTAGACGAATAAATGAAAGAGACACATATACACGAGAACAACACAAAACTATAACAATTAACTAGTTCCATACCAAAATTAGGTTTTTACAATTAAAGAAAAGCAAAGAACTTTTACCTTGGAGTTAAAACAAAA
Source organism: Taxus wallichiana var. yunnanensis (assembly GCA_018340775.1). Classification (NCBI taxonomy): domain Eukaryota; kingdom Viridiplantae; phylum Streptophyta; class Pinopsida; order Cupressales; family Taxaceae; genus Taxus; species Taxus wallichiana. Next base: position 3,931,435 of record CM031233.1, read on the forward strand.
TAAATTATAAGTAACCAACATATGGACTTATTGTAGAACATGCAGCATAATTGCTATTGATAAAATTGATATTAAAATTCCATGTTCTAATAATTAACACAATGAACCACTTTTTGATGTGTAGCCATAACAACGATTTATAACATTAGTATTATAATTGTATGTTACAATAACCTAACACATGGACCAACCTTTTATTTGTAGTTCTATACGTCATAATTTTTGCCATTTATAAAATAGACATTAATATTATATTTAAGCCCATAATAAAAAGATAAAATTGAAGTCTAAAATAAGGTATCAAATACTTATTTGTAGTGATCTTGTTCCATATAATTCTAATAATTTAATGGTCTTAAAAACATCATTTTCCAATCTCATTCGATAAATGTTTATGACGGTAATTATTTGATTGTCATTGATATTTCGTCCTTAAATTTAACATCCATTTGATTTGATTGTCACTTATTTGTCTTTCTTTTCTTTTTGTTTCAAGAAGGTAATTGAAAAGTAATAATATCTTGACCATAATAAAATTTAGAATTTTCTTTTCTAAGAAAAATTGTTTGAAAAATTAATAGAGAATATAGTAAAATTATTAATCAATATGAAATATGGAAATTGAAAGCCTTTCTTAGAAATATTTCAAATAAATATATTTAAGACGAATAAAATAATTAACTCGTGTAACTACAAATATAATTAAAAAAACAAAATATATAATAAAGGTTGATTTAACAACCCCACTTCCAAAATTTTGACCATCGCTTTAGCAATTCCTTTGCTACACACAAAAAAAGATTCCTTCCACGGTAAAAGTAATTAATTAAAAGTAACGTATACTACGTATAATCTCCCGAGTCGCGGCGGCCGAGTCCGAAAAATAAAAAAACAAAGTCAATAACCTGAGCCATCAAAATCTAACGAACCCCACTCAGAGGGAAAAAAATAAAAAGGGAAGAAGGAAAAGCCGAAGAAATCCGAACATCTGTAACCCGGAAAAGGCGTCTGAAGAAATTTTTGTTTTTTTCGAGCCGGGAGGTTCAGGGTTCGAACCTCATGGCAGATCTACCAGACGACCGAGCCGTTTCATCCGCACTGACCTGGGACTGGGACAACATTTTAGACTTCTCCATCGCCTCGCCCAACATTTTCTCCTGGCAAACTGACGAACCCCTTAATTTCAGCGAAGAATTATTCGTACCTCCGCAGGACTTTGAAACCCTAAAAACCCCAGAACCGCATAATTCACTTCCGGAGAATCGATCGCAGTACGTAGCTGAGGATGAAGAGGAGGCAGCGAGTAGGATCCGCAAGAGGGATCCGCGGCTCACGTGCGAGAATTTTTGGCCGGGCGTGTGCCGTGCGCTTGTCCGGAAATGGAGGAAAATGAAGAGGAGGAGGAAGATGATGTGAGCCGTAAGCGTGCAAAGGTTACTACTGTGCGTTGCCAGGTGCCAAGCTGCGAGGCCGACATCAGCAATTTGAAAGGATACCATCGGCGCCACCGAGTGTGCTTGCGTTGCGTCAATGCGGCCACCGTTGTGCTGGACGATGCGCCTCAGCGGTACTGTCAGCAGTGCGGCAAGTGAGTGCATTTAATTTGAAGTATTTCCGGCATTCACGACCTCCAATTTTCTGTTAAACTACTTTATCAGTTTTAAAATATTTAATGGTTAAAGAGATAAGCAAGGCATTTAATGTTGAAAAATAGAGAGAATCGATGAAAAACAGGTGCTGTCTACCTATGACATCATCCAGGCAAATTCTATTTTTTTTGTTATGTAGAAATGCTTCTTACATCTGAGGGGCGTTCTATAAAGGGTGTAAGTATCCGTCAAATTCACCCAGGAGATGCATACAATACCATCACGGGGTGTGTGTAGAGGGGGCACGCAGGGGTGCGGGAAGGGAGAATGGGATGAATTTACGATACAAGATCATCATAGGGGTGGGCGCAAAGGGGGCAAAGAAGGAACAGTTTTGACCCAGATCTCAGTGCTAATAGAAGACCATCACTTGCATCTTGCTGCTAGACCACGTTTCTCGGTCAAATTCTGTGTAGACCACAATTATGTGTTTTTCAAACAAAGCAAAGAAAATATTCAATTATTTTCTAATCATAAATGTTTGCAGGGACTTACTGTTAAAATTAGTAAACATAAGCAGTGGTCTGATTCTAGCACCAAAATGAATGCTGTTGAATTTCAAAATGTTTAAGGAAGTGCTCGAGATTTTCTGTTAAAATGGAACCCTTTGTAAACATCTAAATTGAAATGAACTTTATTGAAACTTTTGCAGACATTTTAAATGAAATGACCATTAAATTTTTGTTGAATTCTTTTCGACGGAAGTATCTTGTCATAGGCTTTTGCTTTCATCTTCACCAGATCCATGCTTCATTGATTTTTGCCGCCACGGGCTTATTTGTACTTGCAACTGCTGTAAGTGCATGTTCATGCTATACAATTTTGGGGTGATATTCTTTTGGGATCATTGTGTAGGATATTAAATTATTTCCATCAGTTTCAGACATTTAATGCTTAAAGTCTAAGTTGCTGATACGTTTTGGATATGGCTATGGATACGAAGAATTCGATTCTCAGATATGGCAATTTTTTTGTCCAGGATACGGCTTGGATAAGGCTGTACAAAAATATAAAAAATAAAAAATGTACACGCTCTAGCCAAATAAATATGGGTTAACCACATAGCATGCATAGTAAAAACAAAATAACCACAAAAACTATTGATAATTTGTATAATGATAACCAAATTTAAAATGAAAAGTCACAAATATCATGGTAAATATTAAATAAAATTTTACTTATCATATCAAAATTAGTATCCACCATATTGCTTTGCATCGAGAGCATCAATATCAACATCACAACGGTTCATTAGAACCACATGGACTTGAAGCATTCCCACTTGGATACTTTTAGGGTTTTCATTGTTTTTTTGGTTCACTTAATGTTTTAATGTTGACAAAAACTTGAATTTTTTTAAAAATGCTGTCTTTGAGCAGGATACGTTTCAGATGGTCAGGATGTTAGCATGTGGTCACTCAAGATTCACAGAAAAAAAAAAACTCCATTAAAGCATGCCAAAACTGCAAAGGTTTATTATTATTGTTTCAAAAACTATTTCATTTATTTCCTCCAATGAGCTATCAGGAGGTTGGTTACGGGTCCTAACCACCTAACAGGCCCAACCGACTTTTAACCCAACTAACTATTAACAATATGCTAACATAAAGAGAATAATAAACCCGAAGGTGCTGACACTTTGGATCATATCCTAATAACCCCCCCTTGATCCAAAGGGATACAGAAAATATTTGGAGCAAGAACTGTGAAGTCTTCCAAGTAGACTTTGCTGCAACCTGCAACCTGGCACACTATACATCTTGGTAGTAGGTACTGATCAACCTATGCTGCTTCACTCAGAAGCCCACTACTCCCGTGATGTGGCATGAATGATAAACACCTGACTGGCATGCTCATCCCCTCTAACTGTGTATGGTACTGCAGTAAGCATGATCAATGTCTGCTCAACTACATCGGTCCACATAAGGCCTCACACAAAAGCCTGTCTACTGTCTAGTGATAATGCCATACATCTTGTATGGTACATCTCCTTGGTGCCTAACAACACTGCTGAATTCCCTTTGCTCAAAACTCCCTGTGTTAGAAACACCATTAGCTGTACTATCACTGGCGACTGATCGAAGGCCACTATACAATGTCTTCCCCCTATCAGGGGAGAGGTGAGAAGCTGTGTAGCAAGAAAACCAATCCAACTACTCTGTCTGCTCTGCATTGAAGATCTCAACAAAACAAGAAAAGGAAAACAACACAAGCCAAAACCAAAATACCACTATAGCAGATCCCACTCTTGAGTCTAGCAGCTTGAACAAGATGGGCGAGTCTCTATCTCTTAAAACGCATTTTCAACTCCATCCACAAAGCAAGAAGCTTCGTGATCAGACCATGTATCAGAAGAACATCCAGAAGAGTAACCTGAAGATCCACTAGATTTACTAGAGTGACCAACATAATGAGCTTCCGCCTTTCGTCTATGTTGAGAGGACCTTCTTCTTGAGGGGCATTCTTTAGAATAGTGTCTGATACCACCACAGTTAAAACATCTTTGCTCTCTTCTACTAGAACTGAAAGATGAGGATGAATAACCATGTGATTGAGAAGAGTGCTTATGCCTGTGTTGATGCTTATGTTTGGAGGATTATGGAGAATGCTTTGGAGGATGCCTTGAGAAGGCTTTCCAAAAGGCCTTCGATGCTCACATCTCGTCTCTCTTCTGTGTTTCCCTGCCTTTGTATAGTGTGCATCCTCTATGGGCTGATTGCTCTTCTTTTTAGCAAACTGTCGTTCATGTTGCGTGAGCAATTCATAGGTGAAGTTGAATGTGGCATTGTTAAGCTTATCATTAAGCTGCAATATTTCTACAAAATATGTATAATTTGAACTAAGTCCATTCAGAATGACGGAGATGAGCATTTCGTCATCTATCTTACCCCCTGCAGTACAATATTCCTACTTCAAATTTTTCATTCTTGAAATGTATTAAGAGACACCTTTATCATCATTGAACTTTGTATTCAGTAACTGCATTAAGAGATCAATCTTCTTATATGTGGGTTGTTTGTCATACAAATCTTTCAATGTTTTCCAAGCCTTCCAAGCATCAATTTTAATGGCCTCAATGTGTATAATAACTCGTGAGAAATAAGAAGACTCAAGCAAAGTAAGGGCACACTTATTGCATTTTTGAAACTCAAGCAGTTTTGCAGTATCGGTGGGTGGTGTAGGTTGTTTTTCGACTAGTTCCCATAAATCATTGAAAACCAGGGTGTTTTACATATTCATGTTCCACTCATAATTTTTAGGAGTTAAGTCCCTGGATTCAGAAATAAGGCTCACAATCTTTTAGCCATAAAGCACACAAATGTGAATGCTACTTGGGCTTTGCCTTAACCCACTAGTAGATTCGAAATACAAATTTACTTTTAAAAACAAAACCTTATAACTTCTAAAAATTACTGTTTTGATCCTGGGGGTCTATCACAATGCAATACCATTATGTCTCCCATTACACCATTATTTCTCCATTACAAAAAAAAATGCTTTAAAAAATTATTCCTTTGGAAAAAGCTGTGTTAACCTTTGACCCAAAAAAAGCTTTGGAGGGACTTGAACATGAGACCTCCCACATCTCAAGTGGCTTGTAAAATTCTTCAACCACTTACTCTACAAGTCTTTACAAAACTTAATGTGAAAATATGATATTTAACTTGCTGCTTTTCGTGATTTCAAAAGAAACGATAAAAAAATCCTTTTAATTTATTCACTTTCTCGTGAATATGAGCAGCAGCAAACAGTGAATGTTTTGGTCAAGATACATTTGAAGGAGGGGTCCACTTGAAGACCTTTGTAGCAAAAAAGAAAGTAATTAGTTTATGCCATTCACATGGCGTTCCAGTAATCCAATGGCGCCAGTGCTTGTTGCAATACCTCCCAACATAGGAACCAGTGCTTCAAAAGATTAAATTCAGCCTTAAATTAATCATGCCACTCCCAGCCATGTTTAGAACAGCTTCCATGCCATTTGACAGGCAGGCAAAGAATTTTTAGTTCCAAATATGGAGAGTCATGCCCCCATCAGATTAAAATGCCATATGAGCGCCCTATTAGTGTCTGTCTTCAAAAACAAATGATTTTAATGCAGATTAAATTCAGCCTTAAATTAATCATGCCACTCCCAGCCATGTTTAGAACAGCTCCCATGCCATTTGACCAGCAGGCAAAGAATTTTTAGTTCCAAATATGGAGAGTCACGCCCCATCAGATTAAAATGCCATATGAGCGCCCTATTAGTGTCTGTCTTCAAAAATAAATGATTTTAATGCAGATTCGGCTTCCAAACAAGACAGAATGCCCTCCAAGTAATCAGAAGTTCCTTTTCCCAGTGCTACCTCCAAGTGATCAGTAGTTCCTTTTACCAACGCTACTACCACGCCCAACAACACTCTAAAATGAGATATTCAAGTTCTAAAAACAGCATTCCAGCCAATGGGATAGTACTTCAGACAATAATTTTTTATTTTATTTCATTTTATTTTTAGCACCATTCCATTACTCTTCCCAATGCTTTCATTGGCTGTTCCAACTCAGTTCTGTCATTTTTTTATAGCACAAATAAATTGTTCACAGAATTTTCTTCATGCTTTAAATTTTCTTCACAGGCCGCCTGGCTGCTCCATAAGCTCTGATACTACTGTTAGCATGTGGTCACTCAAGATTCACAGAAAAGAACTCCTTAAAGCATGCCAGCAACTGCAAAGGTTTATGTAATGTCCCCTCTTTCCGCATAAGCTTGGACGAAGACCTTTGGCCCTTTTTGTCTACCCGACGGCCAAGGGGGGAGTTTCTAGGGTGACGAAGCTTTATTATTTTATTATATTGTGCTATTGTTTTTAAAAAATAATAATATTATGAAAAGCACATATAATAAATGATAAAGTTTAATAATAAATTAAAATGTCAACATCAAAATACAATTAAAAGTAATTGTATTAGAAAGGGGAAAGTGCGACTTGCCTTGGGAGTCATTTTTGGGAAATCGTGCCACTAAGCCCAAAAAGGAAAATGCGACCAGCATAGGGGAGTGAAATAATTTGATTGGCCGGGTTGGAGGTGGTAGTTGGGCTGATTTCCCTTTAAATAAACAAGTCGACTTGTATGGGAGCATCCAGATTTTTATTATCATCTTTTGCATTGTTAAGAGCTCTGAGCTTTTATCAGAAATTCCAAGGACGAAAACCCTTGTGGATTTATCTCTTGCGGACGAAAACCCCAAGGGATTGAGAGGGGATTTCACTCAGAAATTCCCAGCGTTATTCATCAGATTTCCAGGTTCAGTTCAGCCGTGTTTGTGAAGAGGTTTGAAGGTGATTTTCAGTGATTTTCAACCAGCAGTTGGGTCGGCCTATTGTAAGCAGTTTGGCAGCGATTCCAGAGGTATTTTCATCCAAAAATATTTGTCAAATGTTTGCCATAATACTGTAAACTGATCGCTGTACTTTTTATCATCTTCTGAAGTGTATTTTTGAAGATTTCCAATCTGAATAATAACAGACTTCAGATCTGTTTTTCTGGGCTATTTTGGACTGTAATAAGTTCAGTTTTCTGTGTAATTCAGCCTCCAAATATCTGGGCAGTCATTAGAAATCAAAAGTATTTTTATTGGGTGTGATTTACATTGACATCTCTATTAAACCCTAGTCGCACTTTCCAGATCTGCATTAGGGAAATTGACATAAAATACATAAATCTGTATTTGTTGTTTTGTTTGATATAAAAACTCATTGGAGTGTAAGGAGGATCCATCTAGGGATCTTTGCTCCATAAGCTCGATACCATCTTTGTTAGCATGTGGTCTCTCAAGATTCACAGAAAAGAACTCCCTTAAAGCATGCCAACAATCGCAAAGGTTTATTTTTATTGCTTCAAAAACTATTTCATTTATTTCTTTCGACGAGCTTTTAATGAGATCTCATGAGCTTGTTTATGGGTCCCAAACCACCTAACGAGCCCAACCAACTTTTAACCCAACTAACTACAAACATTATGCTAACATAATGAGAATATTAAATCTGAAGTGCTAACATAACAAAGTGACTAACACTTTCAATCATATATCCTAACATGAGACACACCTATATATGTCCACACATTGTATACGATGTATCCTTGACATATACATAGACGTACTCATCGCTCTTGTTTCGATACGTCTTGTCATCTGTTTCCAACCCCGCAAGGGGGATGTATTAGTATCCTAGGTTAAAGAGAAACAAGCTGTCATTTATCGATTTTTTTGCAGAGCATATAAAATTACTTTAACAAGCTTCTTTTGAAATAAAAAGGCATATTCCACCTCACCGGTTGAGAAGTTTGTTCCTCTATAATATCCAACTATTACTCTTAGAATTTTAATGGTTAAATAGATAAAATAAGGCTCAGAACTTGAGAATAAAAGGTCTTTGGAGAAAATGTGTGTAAGCTTTTTAATCATTAAAAAAATTACTCAGTTTTTCTAAAATCCTTTTATTCATATTATGGACTGTGAAAGTCTTAGATCTTTAAGGCCTATAATGTTTCAAGAGGGGTAATAAGTAGTAAAGCTCTAGGAAGTATCTATATGGCTCTACTTGGACAGATTATATAACATTCCAACAAGAGGCAAGAAATTATTCAATAATTGCCTTCTCATTAGTATTCCTAGGAATGTGTTGGTTGGATATTTTGTCAAAGACAAAATATGAGGTTCAACCACAACATGTGGGACAAAGTCCCTCCTCAAATAAAGGGGAGGCGCCTTGTTTATTACTAATCTAAAGCACACCAAAGAATATTTACAATATCTACACTAATCTAACCATTTGGGGTTGGGATCTCATCCCAATAGATTTGTTCTTGATTAGAAAGGAATGTGTATAAAGAGAGAGAGAGGAAGAAGATAGAAAAAGTAATTTCATAAGAATAAGAAGAGAATAGATAGGAACGTGCTTTCACTTAAGCAAATGCAGATCAAAAGATAATCACACGTGATCAGATAGTAATAACTGGTGTAGATTCAATGAACTAGATATTAAAACAAAGAAACCATTTAGTGCATTGAACTTAAGAACAATACCTCAAATGAAAAAGATTCATCCACAACACAAAGTTTGTAAAAGATATCTTTAATATTCTTCAATGACGAAAAGAAAACACAAAGTTTTTTTGTCTCTGCAACTTCAAGATCTAATTCATGCAAAAATCTCCAACCCTTTGAAAGAAGCATCATTTTACAATATATAGAGAATCAGAGGGAGAGAGAAGAGGGAAAAGAGAGGAAAAGATCGGATTTGATCTTGCCATTAATGAAAATCACTGTCTTTCCCTACAACACGGCTCTCAAGCCCCAATTGTCGTCATCATCCATTAATCTCGAAAAACATCATGGGCACCTTGTTGACCCGTTCCCCAATGTCCTTTTGCTTCTAGGAGAAGGTAAGAGCCCCATACTTCATCAATTCAGGTGGTTGAGCTGTCTGTAATTGCACATTAATGCCCGAACTATCTTTTGCCATTTTTTCGCACCAAACGCCATCAATTCTTGAATCTCATGATGTCAAATTGAAGGGCTCGAGGAGACCTTTCCAACGAGACCGATTTTGCGTGATTTGGAGCTCTGGAGCAAAAGTTATGGCCATTTGAATATTTGCATGTCGGGATGAACATGAGAGTGACATGTGGCGGTCTTTGATTGGCTTGGGGATTTCCTCTGCCTACGTGTGCATTGCTTTTTCTTTGCCATGCGTTGGCCTTTCATTGGTTCAGGGATTGGGTCTTATGAAACCTCCATTAAGCATTGCGAAGCATAAACCAATGAAAAAGCTCCACGCACCTTCGCAATACACTTTCTTTTATAAAAACCTGTCAGGGTGCGAAGTACAAACCAATGAGAACATTCCTTGCTCCTCGCAGTGTCAAACTTTCTTTTACTCTTAATCGACAATTGCGAAACATGAGCCAATAGAAAAGCTCCACGTTCCTTGTAGTGTTTCTTCTTGCTTTCGTGCTTACCTTTGATTGGTTGCGCCTTCGCATCGCAACTTCTAACTAGGGCGGACTTAAAACTTTTGGCTTCATAGGAATGCAGCCACATATCCTCGTTGACCTGCCAACCTTTTGGACTGACGCTTTATTGAATTCGATTCATTCCGCGAATTTGAGGTCTGCGAAATGCAAATGCTTTGAAGTTCGCCGGAATGGCGACATGTGCCCCGCCTTGATTGTTGATATTGCACCACCTATCATCCCCTAACTCCGCCATGTTTCCTTTGACCTCGCTGACTGTCCTCTCTAACTGTCTTTCTTCAAGAAGACCACGACATGTGAGGAGGAAGAATATGAACTCATGGAGGCTGAGCCACAAATGCTCACTAAGGAGCAGCAAGGACTTGTGCTGTCTTGTAACAAAAGTGACGTGCAAAAACATCTTGAATATTGTAGTTTTGGAATCCACACAACTTTAGATAGAGATGTTGGATAAGAAGATTAATGCAAACAAAAAGGAGCTTTCGTCACTCAAAACATGGGTTGCATAATTGTGTCAAACAATTGAACAAGCTAATTGATGAATTGGAACTCTAGACAAGCCAATTGCTTCAAGGTATGTGCGTAGAGGAGGAGGCTGCAGATATAGGTTCTGGGGGATAGAGAGCTGCCCCTTCCCCTTTCACCCGATCCGGAGGGGGAGGGGGCCCCTCTATAGAGTAGCAGATTATTTCTAGGGTAGAGCATGAGGAACATGAAGATCAAGAATACAAAGAAGAAGATGAAGCTGAAACCAAGGAGAACAAGTTGGTTGACAAAGTAAAAGGCTGGTTAATACACTTATTAATAAGACTCAAGAGGCGGAGAAGATTTTCCAAGGTTTGTGTACTCTTTGTATCAAGAAATAGTTTGTCGAAGAAGTTGAAGTGCTTATATTTGGAGGTGAAAGGGCAAACTTGCACAAAAGCAAAGGAAGCAAGAGGAAACCGGAGACAAAGTACACAAAGCTAACAAAGGCATTCAAAGTGCCCGGGACAAGGTGAATGAAGAGGAATTTTTTTGCGCGGGGCACATCAAGGCTACTCCTTGAGCTTATTAATTTGCAACAAATGGTTATTGCGCATGCCGGGGACCTTTCTGTGCAATCGCTACTCTTCTAGGTGAGATGCTAGGGATGATTACGTAGGTTGACTCTACCATTTTGGGCAGGAATACCTTTGAGGGGGACTCAAAACATTGGGCCCAACTTTTAAAAAATGGCACTAGAGAAGAGCAAAACCACTTGTCCAAGGATGGACAAGATACTTAGTATGGGGAAATGTTGGCCCCTAGTTTTGGCTACGGCGTTAGGCCTTCAAAGTGTAATGAATCCATATTGATAAAGGCAACGTGCAGGTATGAAGCATGTGCAATCAAGCAATATTAGAGTTTTGGCCTAGGGGTGCGTAAGTGGACGAGTGAAACGTGCAAGAGAGGGCGTAATGTTTTTTGAGGATTGATTGCCACGAAGGATAACATGAGTGCAAAGAAGAAGAGCAATGTGCAGGATGTAATGACAAGGGGCAAGGACACAAAGCAGGACAAAGCAAGCATAGGATTAGGAGCCGACAAGGGCACACAAGTGGCAGAGCTTAGTTGAGTTGAGTTCAGAATACATTAGTAAGGTGTTTGTTAAAAGTGAAGCATGCTTCCCGTGGTTACTCATCTTGTAGCCGAACTAGAAGAAGGTGTCGGATCCTTCCCCATATAAGGACTGCTTAGTCTATTTTTTAAGGGGCTAGTTCATTGTTGTGAGTTGTTAGATGGTTACATTGTTAAAATTATTTGCACATCTGTGTGATACTGTACTAAGGCAAGCCATCATTGTTGGTGCTTGAAGCTTTTTTATAAATGCTCCGTGTTATTGGGCTGATATAGTATTGATGAATGAGAATTATGCGTTAGTTCCATATTCAAATGTCCACTTGATGATATCACTTGCATTTGTGTCTAGCTTATATGGGTGGTGTAGATCAGAGTATGATTATTATGTTCTTTTGAGTTCCTAGAATCCATTAATGGCTGTTATTCACCATTGTTTTCTATTAGCTAATTCCTAAACAAGGCTCGGTAGACTCTCTTTGTGTTTGAGGTGAGCGCTCAAGGGGAACCTTGAGTGATATGCCGGCATAGATAGTATTCTTATCTGTTAGGGTTGCGTAAGAGACATATATCCGTAGTAACACTGGAATAACCCCAACAGTTAGAATGGGACCATTTGCAGATATTTAAAATGAAATAAATGTAAATTTTTCATTAATGTTAAGACTTGGAAGAAGAAAACTTTTTAGTGCACGTTTTAACCCATCTTAAAATCAGCTTGACACCTCAACACACTGTTCAAACCTGACAAAAGTCCACATTTAAATTAAAAGAATGATGTTTGATTGAAAAGTGCAAATAAAATGAGCAAAACATGAATAAAGCACAATTTGTTTCGAGATGACATTCTTTTTCTTTTCCCATTTTTTCTATTTCAATTTTTAATTTTGTCCTCAAATTTTCTCCCTTTCAAATTGAGTAATTGAAAAAAAACTGGCAGTCTTGCGGCTTGCCATGTCATGTGGTTGCAGTGCAAGTGCCATGCCACTACCTCGTAGGATGTAGGGGATGTTGTAATTACCTACAAATTTTATGCCATACTGTTTGCTACTTTTTCTTACAATTTCTACCTTCATCTTCAAATATATCTAAGGAAATGGTCCATTGGATGCTGCTAAGGGAGTTTGAGAGCAATTTGTAATAAAACAGTCCGATGTTTGATAAAATTTTCATTTCCCTGCTGCAGATTGTTAGGACTGCACTTGAAAATTACCAGTAGTTTTTTTCAGAAAAATGCACTATACACATAGGCTTCCATTTGACAACCGGAAAAATTGCTGCTCCAAATGTCACGGTGACAATTTGATTTCTTCCCCTGTCCTTTCAGAGGTTTTGTCATTCATGGTACCATCCATACCATAAAATTGGGGAGCGATAAATATCCTCCATAGGACTGTGTCCTAAAAATATTTTCTTAAGTTTTAGAACATACTATCTAGTTGTTTGGGAGGGAAGCTCAACAGATCATGTAAATTGTTTATTGCATTACACAATGTAGACGCTGTAACAGTACCTTAATAAATACTGTAAATTATTGAAAAGGGTAAACTATTAATAATTTTTGGAGCATAACATTTACTGCCAAAATAGGATATAGCCAATGTCTTTCTGGGGAAAATTTGCACCACATGAGAGCCAATTGATTCTCACATGGTTGGAGCAAGTCAGAAACCATTGTTTCTTGGGCTGTGGCCTGGCAGTAGGCTGTTTCGGTTGCTTCCACACTGGCCTCAGATTCAAGCTCCTGTGGAAACATGCTCCCTGCAATAATGCAGTGACATGGCTACAATTTGTAAATCGGAGTTTATTGCCCTCTCCAAGTGATACTTGAAAGTAAGCTAATTCTACCATTATTCCTCTACTTATCCTAATTTTGGCTTATGTTAACTGGAATGTAAAGAAAGAAAGAAAGAAATTGTATTGATGTCCATAGATGACCAAAAGTAGGTAATGGGACTCAAGGATACAGCAATTAGACAAAATGACAAAAAGAGAATATAAGCTGATTAATTCTCAAATTCTGCCCAAGCATTGGTTCTTTGTTATCTATAAGAGTATCCATGTAGTTGGCTCTGCTATTTTGTAATTAGTTTGCATGTGTTCAACATGAAAATAAAATTACATATCTTCTAACCTATCCATGACCACATATGGTCAACCCCAGAGATTTATGAATGAAACACTAGATTTTTTTTTTTGGTGCAATGTCACATTCATCTTTAAACTACCGATATCTCTTACATTCTGATTTCATGTCCCAATTTTTTGTGTTTGCCTTGTCGGCCTCTCCAAACGAGTAGCATACTCTCAAAGAGGTTCTATACAGTTTTTGAATAAATAGCTGTGTGCAGCAAGATTTCTCTGCTAAATACTAATTATAATTTTTAAAAGAAAAAGAAAATTTAGCAGGGAATGATGTATTTGACTCGTCCGGCTCTGTACATAGTTCAGATATGGCATTACAAGGGGAGATCTTTTTCCTCTGGCTGCTCATGGAAATCTACGTGGCGGATTTTACCTACATGAATATTTGATGGAGACATGAGCAATGCACACATCTGTGTTGCTTATCCCATTGAATTTGATGCTTTCCTTGAACAAACTAGAACTGATATGTACTTGTAATGGTCTGCTTTTTTTTTGGAGGATTTGAAGACAGTTCAATTATTAAAATATTTTGAATGGTTGATATATTTTATTCATGGATTAAGCCTTTAAGTAGTTCAACAAAATTGCTCTGCAGATTTCATTTACTCCCAGATTTTGATGAGGGCAAAAGAAGCTGTAGAAGGAAATTGAGAGGCACAATAATAGGAGGAGACGAAAACCTGCTAGTGAAAAGCTTCAGTGCAAGGACGGACCTCAAGGACAGAATCACCCCCACAGAATGCAGATGTAGAGCCTTATATTGATGCTAAAAGTGCTCAAGGTGTGCTGTTTGCAAAAGTTCTACCTCTTCTATTGATGAATATGAAGTTCAAGTTTCTATTTAACTTTATCACTTGTTCTTTACCATTTAAGTAAATACCGTTCATGCATTAATCCAATGTGTGTCACCCTTGTGATTTTATGATGGAGCTTGTTCCAGATGGAGCCTCACTTTTTAATTTCTTTGAAGATAAAACAAACTTATCTAGGTTACAATTAATTTGTATTTATTATCATCCGTCCAAATTATTGAGTAATGCCTTAGTGCCATATGCTTTTTCCCAAAGGGCAATGGATATTGGGTTCTGGTCGAATTGGTTCTTCATTATTTCTAGATATAAGTGGTATGCCAAGAATCTTCAAGAATCAAAGAGAAATTTACAGCACATTAGGTAACTACAAATGTCCCGTGTGTGTTTATTAGTATGAATGATTTTTCTATATAGAAATCTGTTTATAGTGTTTTTTCTGCATAAATTTTTATACCATTAACATTACACACACACACACTCTTTTGAATTAGTTAAATATATTACCCAATAAAGTGAGTTCTATTAGATCTTGAAGTCGAGATGTCTTCATTTAGATGCAACTATCAAATTAAATTTTCCATTTCTACCATCTGAAAGCCCTCAACTGTTCCCAGCCTGTTGGGCTATCATACAATGCTGTAATCGAAACTGTTTGATGCTACCACCTACAAACTATAAAAACTACTATAATCCCACTTAGATATCTTCAAACGCTGTATTTTTAACACTTTCAACCTCTTCGTACTCCTGATTCCTTTCCAAGTTCCATGAGTTCGGCTGTAAATCTTTGTAATACTTCTTTCCAACTACTTGTTTCCTTTATCTCAACCTAAAGCGGACTCCTTCAGCTCATAGGTTTTGTTCTTAACTGATAGATTGGCAAGATGATCAGTTGTCTTATTGACTCCCATTACTTTATGCAAGTACGGGATTGATCTACTACCTTTTGCAGTTTCTATAGCATCATAGAAAGTGCTTTAGGTACCAATTTTGACACTTGCCTGTCTGCAAAGCATATAGAGTCACCTTCAAGAATCAAATTGGGTATTCCATCCTTGACTGGAATTTTCAGGCCTTGAAGAATAGCCTCCGCTTCTACATGATTGTATGAACCATAACCCATATATTTTGTATATACCTTTGTTATTCCCCCATTGTTTCATCTGAAAACACCTCCACATCCTGCTAGACCTGGGTCTCCATCAGATGCCCCATCACAATTTAATTTCAGAAAGTCTTTCACATGAGATAACCAAATTACTTAAGTAGGGTCGTTTTTCGCTGCTTTCTTTGGAATAACTGAAAAGCCCCATCCTTTTGTTAGATTCAATTCTTCTGCCTTTGGCTCTTCATTGCATTCTTCATTTATATGTTTGACGCTTGCTATAATTACAGGTTTTGCTCTGGCCGACATAGGGGTAAAGATCGAGAGCGAAAAAAATTCCAAATTTCTTGTTTTACATATGTTCCATATGTCCTGTCCTAGAGAGAAGCTCCACGTGCATTTCAGTATTGAGAATTTAAAAATATTTTGATTCCTTCCTTTCCGAAATAAGATCAACTACCCTACCATTTCCAGGTCTAGAATGCCAAAGGCTTGCCCCCATAAATGCCAAAACCTGTTTTGCGAAATTCTAGCCAAGAAACAAGTGGTCTATTGTTTCTTCCCCTGCTAAACATGAGAGGCAACAAGATGGACCGTGGAAGCCATACCTCTGCAAATTAGTTTGAATTAGAATCCTGTTTTGAAATAGAAACCAGTTAAAGGAATTTATCTTGGGCCATTGGCCTTTTACCCAGATCTTCTTCTAACAGTTCTTATTTGGCCATATAACTTGTGATAAAAGCTCATACTCATTTCGGCAGGTATATTCCCCACTTTTGCTATGTCCCCATCTTGGGACATCATTACCTTCTTTTTGTGATAGCCTTCTCAATCTTATAATTTGCTAAATTTCCTTCTAATTTCTTCTTCTCCCACCTTAGGCCATTGCTCTAGGGATTTCTATCTTTTCACTCTTGCACCTCTGTTGCTGCTATTGAATTCTATGAAGTTCTCCACTTTATCCCAACCTGCTTCGTTAAAGAGATTGAGATTGCTACATATTTGATAGCAATACTCAAACTTATAACTTGATTCTCAAACCCACAGTCCTATTCTTGATTCATGAGATAATAAGAAACATTCCAAAGGCAATATTCTTATATCAAGTTTTCCAACTCAGTCTACTATCTCATCTAGGAATAACATTCACCTGAAATTGTGAATTCTTCTAAAATGGAACTTGGTCTTTAAGGACCTTTGGTTGATGTTTTCAACCATACCATTACCTATAGCTCCTGCAATCACCATTCATGCACTGAATTCTTTATTACTCTGTATCTCATATACCTTTTATGTTCTCTAGACAACCTTTCTAAGTTTCTTGTGTTCTTGCTTACTGTTTTGGTCTCCTCACTGTCTTTTCACTAAGATTATCACCATTTGTACTTGACTGTTCCAAGATTGTACTGTATTCACCCTTTTGCATGAGAATTATCATTCCAATATGATGGAAGACCTAAATATGACTATATCTTGCTTGGTCATGATAGACTCACTCATACATGAAGGTATTCCAATATCATCTTTCACTCACGACAAATAGTTAACATACTAGATCAATGAGATTCTTTAGTTTTCTTGCTCAAGGTATTCTTACTCCTTAAGTCTTACACATTCATGCCTTATCCTCTGTCCTGCACACTTCCAAATCATGGTGAGAAACTGAGATACAAGATATGATATCCATTATCCAACTATATCATCTGATTATGGAATTCTAATCATCCTTCATTGAAGTTCTTGACTGTTAAAACACTGTGTTCTTGACTGTATTTTCACCAATGTACAAGAAATTTCATTCTTACATTGAACTCTGCTTATTAGACTTACTATCAAGATGACTCTCCATGCATTCATACACCCAATCATTTCTATAACAGTATTCTTGCATTTTAGAAGATTAGTATACTAGAAAACGTTCTTAAAGCATTTATAGAAGTTTAATCATACCTCCGATGATCTAGTCTATCTATCACCCCTGGTTCACCCTGTTTGATTCAACCTCTTTTCATAGAATGCCTATTTCCTTTCATAAACCTTAATTCCATCTCATTCTTATCACTGTTTTAGTACGAGGCTTCATTCTTATCACTGATTTAGTGTCTTAGTAGAAAGGATTCCAATTGTCTCAAACAAAGCTTAGAACATGCAAACCAATCATTCAACAATCTTTATCCTCTTGAATTCATCATATATCATGTATTTGTAGATAGGTAAAACAAATTGATAGTATTTGCTAAGGTCTTCCATTTTTACTCTATTACCCTGTTTTCATTCGGTCATGTAGCCCTTTTAGGGCATTTTAAGGTGTAGTTTTCAATAAATTCACTTCTAAACCCCACTGATAAACTTTTTTGGTACCCTTTTCCCTATTTTTGAATATCACAAAGTATTAGAATTCAATTGTTTACGGGGTTTACACAGTTCACACTTCATGATTACTACTTAGGCCTCTCGTGTGTATACAATCTATTCATTTCCAAAGCTGTCAAAATGTAATGTCCCCTTTCCCTCGCCCATGGCCTAAGGGCCAATGCGTGTCCTAACCCTAGTCATGCCCAAGGGGTTACGGACACTATTTTGCTATTGGGTATGGGCATCTAGTCCAGTTGTTATTATTTTTTATTGACAGGGTCATAAAGTACTTTAAAAAGGGACTAGATGTTATGTTTCATCATTGGGGCCACTTAAAGTACCTTTTTGGCGACTTGAGGGGATATGTATGGCATTAAATGTTATATTTCTTCATTGGGGTCACTTTATGGGCCTAGGCGCCTAGGAAGGGAAAAAGCAACTTTAAGTTATTTTTAATTGGGCCCTCTTTATGAGGAAGTGCGCCTTGGGGGTTTTAGGGTTTCTTTGACATGAAAAAGGTTATAAAAGGAGAAGAGGGGTGAAAGGATATTCATTCATGCATACACTTATTCTCTTTTCATGGTGCAACTGTTGTTTGCAACTTTTAGCTTGTGGAGTAAGATCCCACGGGAACCCTAGCTTCGGTGGTGAAAGATCCAACCCTAGCTAGCAGGGCATTCTTCGGTAGTGAAAGATCTACCCTAGCTTGTCATTTGGAGTGGATTTCAGGGCTGTTTTACAGAGGTATTTTCAGGATTTCAGAATTAGGGTTTGAAGGGTTTTGAGAGTTTTTGTGGAGATTTTCAGCCGGTTTTCGGATCAGACCTACGGCAGCCATAGAAGAAGGATTCGGCATCATCTACAGAGGGTTTCACAAGGGTTTTGGCTGTTTTCCAAAGGGGGTGACTTGTTTGGGAAATTGCAGCCCTAATTTTTAGGGTTTCCAGTTGGCCGTTTTCAGATCTGAAGGTTGGAAAGTTATCTAACATATTTATATATTTTATTTCCCGAGTTTCATCATTTTTGCACTTGTATTCGAAAAGATATTAATTTTTGAAGATTTCCGGCTATTTTAGGCACGCTGTAAATTTCTGCCAGCATTATATTGACTGAAAAATTCCAAAAATATTTCCCTTGTGTTCTTTATATTATTATCTAATTCCACTTAAAATTTCAAGTGTTTTGAACGGATATTGTGAGAGTTATTCATATTTTACGGTTCGCTGCCCTAGCTGTAATTTTCTACATAAA
The DNA here is from genome assembly GCA_018340775.1 of Taxus wallichiana var. yunnanensis. NCBI lineage: Eukaryota > Viridiplantae > Streptophyta > Pinopsida > Cupressales > Taxaceae > Taxus > Taxus wallichiana. The sequence continues at coordinate 3,950,373 of CM031233.1, forward strand.
AATCAGATTTAACATTTGCTGCAAATTTCTGTATTTTGTCCTTTTTGTTGTAAGTTCCCAGCAAGGGATATTTCAGTGGTATCAGAGCGATTGTTCCTCCAGCTTGTTAGGGTTGAAAGATGGGAGAGGAGACAGAGACAGTGAAGAGTTGGGAGTAGATCTGATGAAACGACTGTTCACCAACATGGTGAAGCAGCAGGAGACTACCAACCTCTATTTGAGCCAGCTTACTGAAAGGCTAGCACAGGGTAGGATTGAGGCTCATGCGGAGAGAGGAGAAGCCAGCAATATGGGACATCATGGTAATAGAGGTGAGAGTGGACATTCGGGACAAGGGTCCCCTCATGCTTCTACCAGGCCCTTGGGACTCCACGGGCAGACATGGGGCCTTTCTTGTTGCTCCTCATGGGTCCTTTATTCTTCAGTCAATTTGGAAGGCATGGGAACAAGTGAAGCACTTGGTGGTTGGGCAGCCTATCTTCTCTTCCTTTGACACCAGGTGCCAAGCCTACAAATCGATTTTGTCGAATCTGAAATATAATGACAAGATCCTTGCCTTGACAAGAGGCTGCTCTGCCCTTCTTTGGTTTGAGAAAGGAATTAAAATATTTCATGACTTGTACAGATTTGGGAAGTGGATGAAATGGACAGACCGTAAAGCTTTTTATAAGCTTCCTCAATCTCAGTTCAGAATTTATACAATGCTCAGATATGCTTTCACAGCTCCCTCTACTGGACTAATTATGGAGGATGAGAATGAATTTTGGGATACTATGAGGTGGTTCAAAGGGCCCCTTCTCCAAGAGGCTACCTCCAAACAACTCTATGAAAAGATTGCCTTCTCCCCAAACCTTTCCCTGGGCCTTAACAATAAGTGGAATGTTTGTGAGCCCATTAGTAGATGGACTCATAGATTTAATGTTTTGTGGTCTTCTTGTATTCAGTCAAAGAAATCTTGCTTTAGATAGCTTCTGATTCATAATAAGCTTGTTGCTGAGACTATAAGCTTGTTGTTTTCTTTAAATTTTTATATATATTTATATTTTTTACTTTTTAAAAATATATTGTACGAATGTACCCACAGCGTACCATACCCGAGGTTTTTTTAAAATTTGCCGTTTCAGCATACTGTACTCGTACCCGTGCGAAACAGTCTAGACTTGACTTATAAAATCTGCAAAACAGTCCATCCCACCAGTTCCAAAAGCTTTTTCCCAAACCAACTCTCACATAAGGTCTGAAAGCTTTTTGCCACACTACCAAATCAATTTTGTTTTTCTTATTACTTTTTCCATGGCTAAGAAATATGCTTGGGGGCTGCTATAGCTAAAAAAATATAAATTGACACGGCTGCTATTACTCTTTTTATCAGCAGGATTCTTCCTGCAAAGGTTAGTCATCTGTTTATTCATAATTCTATGCTTAAATTTTTCTAATAGCTCTACCCATCCCCTTTTTCTCTGCTATCTGTAGCTAAATGAAAATCAAGATATTTTGTAGGGAAGGAACCTTTCTAATATTCCATAATCTTGAGGATCTCGTGTTGTAATTTTTTAGTGACATGAATAAAAAAGATAAAGGATTTTGCCTCATTTCTTTTCTGGGATGCTGCTCTCTCGTATTTGTTCAATATTTTAAATTCCTAGCCTCCACTACTCTAGCTTCAGATGCTAGCATAGTATCATCAACTAACTGCAGATGAGACGCGGGTTTGATTGAGAGGAAAATTATTAATGCTTGAATCTGGATTTTTGACTGAAGCTTTAGTATGAGCTCTATCAAGGGCTTCTGTCATTTAGTATGAAAAAATAAGGAGCCATGGGGTCTCCTTGTCTCAAATCCTCTTGTGGCCGAGAAAGGTTTTGTAGGAGACCTGTTAGCAAGAGCTTAAAAACATACTGAAGTTATGCAGCTTCTTATCCACTCTACCCGTTCAGTTGAGAAACCAATTTTTTTGTAATATCAGAAATAAAAATTACCAGTCTACCTTGTCATTAGCTTTAGATATATCTAATTTTATGAATAGGCTTGCATCTTTTTAAAAACTGTGTGAATTTCTTCATGTGCTGTTACCATACTATTAAATATTTGTTTTCCTGCTACAAACCCTATCTGCTGTTGAAAATTCCTCTACACCATGGTAAACAGACTCTGATCTTAAAGAACCCTCAACTAGATAGCTCAAAGCTGAAAGCCAATCAAAACTGCTGAACTTTAAATGCTAGAATCTACAATCACATACAACAGAGAAACACTGAATGAAAAATTCTCGGATCTGCTCCAAATCACAACACTATTTTATTAAGTAGAAAATAGAAGCTAGAATGTTTTGGAACACACTCTAGAAAAACACTCACACTGAATAAATAAAACACTTACCCTAGGCCTTCTTATATAGCTGAAGAAGAGATCCTAAAAATACCCTCTGGATCCTAAAATTGGATCCCATTTGAAAACTAGTTCAACCCTTGACCTAATTTTATGCCAGGGTTCTGCTCTTTTAAATGTACAAAGTCAAACTTTACAAAAACAAAATGCTAAATAAAAAAAACTACAAAAAAACAATTGCCAATTCTGGACAGCTAAGAATTAGAATGCTTAGAATAGGACAACCGAGATTAAGACTGTTGTTCTCTATGACTGTACGCTCTGCTGAAGTGCGCCCAGGTTCCACACGTGTGCACTGCTGGAGGACGCATTCTGAAGTACCATAATCTAACACTCTCTTACTGAGGAATGTGTTCTCCACCAAATCCTAGTCACTCCTGGAGCATCTCAAACTTCCCTTAGCTAGAGGCTTCGTCAAAATGTCTGCAACCTGCTGATCTATTGGAACATAGTCTAGAGCAACTGCTCCCTTTTGAATTCTGTCTCTGAGAAAGTGATGTTTGATGTCAATGTGCTTGGAGCAGTCATGAAATACTGGATTCTTAGAGAGTTTGATACAACTATGATTGTCATAATAAATGACCGTGGGCACCATTTTCTCAGTTGTTAGCTTTGCAATCAACTTGTGAAGCCAAATGGCTTCACAACTAGCAGTGCTGGCTGCCATGTACTTTGCCTCTGTTGAACTCAATGCCACTAAAGTCTGCTTCCTACTGAACCAAGATATGACTCCTGAACCCAAATTGAAGCCACAATTTGAAGTGCTCTTTTTGTCATCTGCATCTCCTACCTAATTAGAATTAACGAATCCATGCAACATCAACTCATCACCCTCGGCATATCTTAGACCAAAATGTATGTTCCCTTCAAGTATCAGAGTACATGTTTTACAACAACCTATTGATTCTGCCTCGGCTCAACCATGAAGTGGCTCAAAGTGTTCGCAGCAAAACATATGTTTGGTCTTATATTAACCAGATACATCAAGTACCCAATCAACTACCTGTCCACCGAAGGATCTTCCAAATCTGAATTCAAGTCAGCGTCTAACTTCAGATTCAATATCATAGGAGTGGTGATGGGTTTTTCAATCCATCATCAGGAACATCTTCAGAATATAAACTGTGTATTTACCCTGCCCAGGAGAACCTCACTTGTCCTCTGCCATACCTCTAGACCCAAGAAATAGTGCATCAGTCCAATGCCCTTCATGTAAAACTCTTTGGCCTACTTTTTCCTTGCGCCCTGCATTGAGCTGTTTTGAACACCTTGTAAATACTAGGTTATCTACACACAAAACCAAAACTAACAAATCATATTCATCAAATGAATAATATAGATTGGGATCTGCAGCTGTTTTGGTGAAGCCCAAACCTAACAGGTACTCATCAATCTTGGAGTACCAAGCACGAGGTGCCTACTTCAGTCTATAAAGAGCTTTCTTCAACTTGCACACATGGGTCTCTTGCCCATGCACCTCAAATCCTCTCAGCTAATTAATGTACACTTCTTCCTCAATCAGGCCATTCAAAAAAGCTGTCTTAACATCCATCTGATGTAACTGCCAACCAAAAATAGCTGCTAAAGACATAATGGTCCTGATAGAAGTATACCTGGCAATTGGAGCAAAGGTCTCCTCATAGTCAACTCCCTTTCTCTGAGAGAATCCTCTAGCTACAAACCGAGCCTTGTACTTCTCTATGCTGCCATCAGCTGCATGCTTCACCAGAGTTCACCTTGTACAGTCACCTGGAATCCACCACTATCTTCCATATCATTCTTCATGATGGAGTTACACCCCTCCACCATGGCATCCTGCCATACCTGCTGACCTGCTGCCTCCTCATAACTGGAAGGCTCTGCATCAATGATGGAAGTCATTGGTGCAACATAACTGGGAAACATACGAGGATGACTTACCCGAAAAGAAGTTGTTGGAGCATCAAATCGCTTCTCTACCCCTTGTAATGCTTGTTGAAGCCATTTAGGCTTCTTGGCTGTCCTGGGGGTAAAGTTGTCTCTGTTCCTGTACTGGAATCTGCCTGATCTAAACTAGCACACTCTGAAACCTGTGGATCAACACTTGGGGCAGAAAGTGTTGTCTTCTCCTGAACTGTTACTGGAAGCAGAAAATTTTGGTCATGAGATTGATCTTGGTGATTAAATCAAAGTCAAAAATACAGATGTCTTGGGGTATTATTATAGTTACAAGACAAATGAACAGAAATCAATTAGTTTTAGCCCTTCAGTTTTGCTGCCACAATATTAGCTCACAAATTAGATTTTAAAGCTGGAAGGGACCTTAAAGTAAAATGAAAAGTAAGTTGTCTTAACAGCTGGTTGGTAGGTCACTATTGGGAAACATTTCCAGAGATTGTTTTGGTGCTGGAAACATTCCCATACTGTTGACAACGGTAATGTTTGCTGGAAAGAAGAAATACACTGGAATTGTTGTCCGAAGGGCAATTATGTAATTTTTCAGTGAGGGAGCAGGGGATATGGATGGCTGAATCCAGTAATACAGATTTTAACTTAAACATGTATGCAAAGAACTTTTTATTGCAATGGATCTTTTGTTCTCGATGATAAGAGTAGAAGTGAAGAACAACTATTAGAATTACTGTTTTTGAGTAACTGTGGTAAGTCAAATTAGTTACTCATATTAGTTCTTTGAATTACTGTTTTTGGTTGGGACGAGTTCAGTTTACTGCAATGAGGTGCTTTTCTGTTTTTCACCTTCATTACACCTGTATGTACAAAATTAGATGTCCTCTCTAGAGCCAGCACTGGTCTTAATTCTCACCAAGTTAGTAGTGGACGTTTATTTCCTTTTAATTGGATTAGTTAAAATTCACACGTGCTGCTCTAGTGCTGTCCTATGATTTTTATATAGCCTTAAAATTACTTCCTTTGAAAGGAGTTGCTTTCTTTGAAATGAGATGGTGTTGAATCGATGGACTATCAAAGATGAAATAAGATTGGTGCATCTGAAGTCCATATGTCTTATTGCAGCAGCAAGCAATCAATATCTATTGGACAGTGACGCGGTATAACATATGTCTTCTTCTGATCAATTTGATGTTAAGATAGTGGCTCCTAATTTGTCATTGCAATGTCCTTTCCTATCCTTTTGAATGCTACATTTATTAGCACTATTTTTCACACTTTTGGGCATAATACAAATTTACTCTCATGATTCCATGGCAAGCAAATAAATATAAAGAAAATGAAAATTTGGATGTTGCACCATATCAATCTATTCTAGGATTTATTTTTTCTTTTCTTGCTCGGAGATGATTCAAGTTTTCTTCCACAATTTCATGATTCCTTTGACTAGCAAATAAATATAATGAACATTAATTTTGAATGTTAGTTTGGATTTATGTTCTATATAATTGGTTTGTCTTTCTCACGGTGTGGGGTTTTTGAATTTTTCTTGAAGAGTCAAAGTCATTGTCATCTCTTGGCACTGGTGAAAAGCAAGCTAGCAGTGGAAGTGAAGAGTTGCAGATTTCAGAAGTAGAGCAACCATATAAAGATCATTCATGTGTGGATAATGTGGAACTAAAGTCTGCAGATGTCCATAAAATTTCTAGTATCTCCAGTCCAGTAAATGTTCCCACAGAACTTGAAGGTATTATCTGCATTTGAAGAAAATAAATAAATTAATTTGATCATAATATGATGTATCATTTAAATTTTAGTTGCAACTTTGAGGCAGCAAAGGAAAGAAAGATTATTGTTCTCTAAACAATTCACAACAATAGGATATGCTGAGACTATTTGTGCAAATGGTTCAGAAACATTCATGGATAGATTTTGAACAGTTGATGTTGAAATAAATAGTTTCATGAGGCACATGTATTAATTTTTTTGTATACAGGATTCACTCAGCACTTTTGTGTCCATTGGTGCTATCAGTATGTGAAATAGTAGGATTTTATACATTTGTTCGTGCTTTGATGCTTTTAAGAGCAATTGCAGGGACACTTATTCCAAACAGGGTCACAGGACGAAGAGAATACTTTAACGAACGGGAAATAAAGTTTATTGAAAATAATCAAGCATCTCCTTCGAGGATCTTAGTGGGATCTCAAGATCGCGACTACTCAAGTTGCGCGGAATTTAACCAACAAACGTATACTGGATTATTGACGGAAGAGACCTCTCATGACGATAAGTTTCCACATAGCTCAAGTGGTCAGAACCTAAAGGACGGAGGAAGTGGCCCTTTGAGATCTTCTCTTTCTTCAACTGGGCGCGAAAAAAGCTTTCCATACGCATCTGTGGTAAGTCAAAGAACTAATATCCTGGCTAAGTGTATCTGTAGGCTGCATTATTAATGGTTGCTTATGCTCATTCTAAAAACTGGAATATTTTCTGGGAATTATAGAACATGGTCCATCAAAAATCTGGAACACCTTATAGTGGTTAAAACTTAAAAATGATGACTATGAATCTCATTATTCCACAACAATTTTATCATTGTTGAGAATTATTTTTTGGTTTTTATTTATTTTGGTCTTTATTTTACTCAATTCATCTGAAGTGAGGGTTTAGTGGCACCAGAGATACCTTATATGCTCCTTTGTCTCATATCTGTTGATAGACTTTTGTTACTAAGGACATGGATATGTTTTTCCTGTAATTGTTTTTGGTTTGTTTTCCTGATCCTGCTCCTAATTTATTCTTACCAACAAAATTCCTTAAATTCTAGTGCCCAACAGGCCGTATCTCCTTCAAGCTTTATGATTGGAATCCTGCAGAATTTCCCCGTCGGCTGCGTCAACAAGTATGTTAAAATGATTAGCAGATTTTTTAATTTTTGTTTACATTCTGATTTCTGTTTTTGATGCCTTTATTTTTAATTTGATGCAGGAAGTTTCTATTTAAATGCTCAAGTTTAGATTCTGGAGTTGACATATATATTTATCTTCTTGGACTAGTGAAATTGCAACTAAGAAGCTAACATTAAGTTGAATTTGACCAGATTTTGCAGTGGTTGGCTGACATGCCAATTGAGTTGGAGAGCTATATTCGGCCAGGATGTACCATTTTGACTTCTTTTATCGCATTGCCACAGTACATGTGGGAGAAGGTAAATTTGAGTACACCTTTTGATTTTAACTTTGGTCCAAGAAGAACCATAACAATGTGCATTAATTGTAAGCATGACTATGAAGCAAAATATTAAATGCACTGATAAAGAAAACCCTATAGATAATGACGTTAACAAATGTATCAAATAAAGTCTCTGGATTTTTACTTCTGCATGATAATGTAAGATGCATATTGTGAAAATCTTCATGGTGGCTATTGTCCCTTCTTGTATCATAGGGAATAGATTCACGGCATACCTTCGAGAGTCGAACATGTCCTTGTTTCAAATTGATGTAGTCATGATCAATGACTAATCATTGGGCTATGCATTTCTTGGCTTTGTAATATACGAGAGCAAATGTTAAATCTGGGATATTGGGATTGGTGAGGCAGAGAAAAATTGCCAGATCTATATGTGGGTGGTTGCAAGGATAAGGAGTGTATAATCAACTCAAAATTGGCATCCCACGGGGATTGAAGGAAATGAGGAGTTGGAGAATGGAAGCTTGAAAGAACATTAAGATAAATAAAATATTACTTGTCTGAGTACCGACAAGACATCAGAACAATATAAAAATCCTAAACTCAATTTTGAATTGTTTAGGAATTAGGATGCACAAATAGAACACTGAATTACCACTTGTTATATTGTTACGTGAATAACAAATCTTTCAAATAAAAGACACGTTAAAAGTTGGCGGATGAAGAGTATCTTTTTTGAATTAGAACAAAACTATGGTTACTGATTCAAGGCTTTGTGATGAAACTCATGGTTTGACATAGCAAAAGGTGCTTGGTGTATAGGCACTTACACGTTAACAGTATTTTAAGGAACCCTATATTTCTAGAAGTTCAAAAATCTTGCCAAACCTTTTTCGATATTGAATTCTTAAATTAGTTGTGATAAAAATAACTTTCTGTTTGTTATAACATATATTATTCTATATTTTATTAAATTAAAGTTCTCGAAATATCAAAGATAAAATAATTGTGCCATAGAAATTGAGGCGAATTTTCTTTTAAAATGGTGAATATTTTGTTATAATTGTTGTGAAAAAAACCAGTTGTAGAATGTTTATAGCATAGTTACCAAATCTGGCCAGATCTGTACAAATTCAGGTCGGCTCTGGATTTTTCAGCCGGCCCGGATAAATTCGGTCCAAGTCGGCTCTGTTTTTTTCCACTACAAAAACTCCCAACATCCTCATAAATTGTTTAAAATTAAATATTTAACATTTTATATAACGTTATGAATATTTTTCTCTATATTTGTCAAATTTTGCATATTTATAAATTATGCTTATATATAATATGTATATCTTCCGCATTGAAATTTCTGAAGTTTTTCAGAAGTTCCCGATTTTCCAGATTCCTTTGCCCTCCCAAACAGATCCGGATTTCCGGACTTGGTAGCTATGGTTTATAGAGAAGCTACACTACCACATAATATCAATTAGAGACTACTAAATGCATTCCACAATACAACATAGCAGAATGTGAGAAGAGTCCACGTTTTATTTATAGGTAGTGCTCATTACAAGTTGTTCGGTATAGGAAGGCCCTGATACTCAACACCCTTTCCCCGACGTACATCATTTTATATATATGACAAGAAAACCCAATGTATTGTCGGTTAACACAACTGCAAAAATTGAACATACTAACGAGATTCATTACAAAACTATCTAAGGCCAACAGTTCAATCATTAGCCACATATCATGTCGGCTACTAAAATATGACAATACCTAATACGACGGTCTACATTATACCCCCCTTAAAACAAGTTGGAATCTCTTCCGACACAAGTCATAGACACCATGATAAAAATTAGAATGAAGAGGAAAAACGAAGGCATTTCAGGTGGAGTTGTTGATGTAGAAATTGTTATAGCTGAGACTGTTCATATGCTGCTAATATTGGTCACGGAAACACATACTCTGCCACTACATAGCCTTAGTTGACCAATGTGTCGTGACTTTATGTTCATCCAAATCAAGCATCTGTCGTATTTGACTGTACTACAAAAATAGTCTTGATTCAATAATGCATCTTAGGCCTTACTTTTCAATGAGATAACTACAAAATTCAACAAAACTGGTCGTGTTCCAATAAATATCTTTGTCCCATCAGGGCACCCAATACCTTAATGCCATGTTGATATGCTCCTACTAGTTGGAATGTTGGAGGTCACATAGTTGGCTTCCCAAGACTCTTCCAAGTCCACTCTAGAAGAACATTCACGCTAGAACCATCATCGACAACAATATCTGTCAAAATTTGGCCTAGAATTGCCACTTGCACGACTTTCAGTTGTCAGGATAGATTCATTGTTGGGAGCATAGTATCAATCACTTGGTCATTTTAGAAAACATAAACACTGAAAGAATGAAGAACAACTGAAAGGCACATTTTGGGATTTGTGTGTTCATTTTATTATCCTGAAAGAGGCTACAAAGTAGTTCAGAAAGTTGAGAATCTAATAATTGATATACAATAACTAATTAATCATTAGTTAATGTTTTAATATCTAATATCTTTAATACAACCCCCAAACTGACTAAACTAGAGACAAGAAGTTTGTTCCAAAATTTCACAGATACAATAGAACCAAGAAGTTTAGTCATTATATCTGTAGACTACTCTAAATATGTAGTCCTCTGATGTTTCGCTGCTGTCCAATGTATGAGCATTTGGTTGAGACACACCAAAACTTAAATCCGGTCATGTGGACATAATATACATTGGGCTGTTCACCAATTGTTTGTAGAATGATTCATTGACCGTTGATGAATTATCATTGATTGATAACTTCAGCCCGATCTTTATAGTTCTGAAAGCGGGAATCATGCTCATAAATGTAATAAACCAGGCTGGTGGAGCCTACTGAAGTTTATGCAAGGACTTCATCAATATGCAAGCCAAATGATTTTGACCAGTTACACGAAAACCATCAGGCAATACCATGTAAATGTGCTTGTCCAAATCTCTGGAGATAAGCAACCAAAATATGGCCATCTTCGTAGTATTCATAGAGTGAAGAACTCCTCATCTATGCCTGCCTGTTGTAAAGAACCTTTTGCAACAAGATGAGCCTTGTACATCTCTAAGGTACCATCGTCTTTGCTTTGAATTTGTTCACCCATTTGTATTTAGTGGGCAATTCCACCAACCCGCCTGGCGGTAATTCCACCAATTCTCTGACATAGTTCTTCAACAAGACTTCAAATTTTGTTTGCATTGGCAGTCTCCCACTCAAGTACTTCAGAATATCATTGCTGTAAAGGTTCCGTAAAAAGGTCAGACGTGAGAGCGACATGAACATTTTCTGCTAGATTAATAACCCATTTTTCAGCCCTTGAGCCAATCCTTTCTTTGAGTGACTTTTCCCGCCATCTCATCATGCACCTACCACGCATCCCAGATAGTGGAGTCACACTCCACAATTATTTGAGTGGATTTTCCTACGAGCTCCCGATATGCCTCCTGCGCATCTTGTAATCGGGGTGTTTCATCCTCCTGCGAATAAGGCATTCCATCTTCCCGCTCATCCAGTATAGTGCATGTAAGTTGACTGAAGCAATGTCAACAAGCCTACGAGGAATGTCATCCTCTAACACAACCTGTATGGTGGAGTCTCCATCCATACATGCAGTTAGGTTGATTGTAATAGAGTGAACAAGCTTGTATTGGCTACCTTGGCTTACGCCTAGGGCAACTACCCCGTCCCTTGTTACACCAGACACTCTATACTTCAGCCTAAAGAAATTAACAACAATATTGGGATTTTACTGAACATAATTATGGATCTAAAGTTCCAAAGAAAAGTTAGTTTTCATTTCTCTCACTTCCAGTGCCCTTCTGCCTCCAAGACTGTGTCCAATGTTAATGGCGAGTTGAAGGCTTTAGGGAAGCTTGGTCTTTCCATTGAAGAATGCATAGCCCTTCAGGCCAAGAAGGGTCTAAAACTGTCCTCACAAATGAATGACCTGAACCATAGAACGATCCAGCTTCTTTGCATCCACAACTTATCTTGATGATCTGAGACTATTCATAAAGTGTGAAGGAAGTCCTCTTCACCAAAACTTATTGGAAGTCCTTACTTGTGATCACGACTCAATATTTCTTAATCTCTTTTGGAAAACCTTGTAGAAGCTTTTGTGCTGCTATTTGAGTTTTTCCACATCCATTCATCCACAAAGTGATGGCCAAACTCAGCCATTCACTGACTCACTGATTCATGCTCAACGCATCTATAACAAACAAAACAGGTAGTGGGAAACTTATCTTCATGCAATGCATCATAGTCACAATGGAACTGTCGATGTCTCTACACACCGCTATCCATTGGAGGTTTGTAATGGGTTACTATCAACCCCATGCTTCTTATGATATTCTGATAGCCTTGCCTGCAACTCCTTTATGACATCAACAATAGGAGCTAGCTAAGACCGCTTCTATTGTCCAACATTTGGTCCAAATCTATTTACCACTTTACAATACTTTATTGAAGACTTGGGCCAAATGTAAGGAACTTCATGATTGAAGAAGTTCCTTTAAATTTTCAGGTGGTGATAACTTTGTTTATTTACTTAAATAAACAGGGACTTCAAACCTCAGCAGCATCATAAGCTCACACCTATTTGGGTCTTACACTATTTTGTAGCAGATCGACAAAAATACTGTCAGATTGGATCTTCCTTTCAACTTGGTATACATGATAGTATGAATGTAAGTCAACTTAATCCTTATGAGCCATCATACTTGGATGAAGTGGTTGTTATCTCTGATCACAAGGACATCATTTTGTGTTTTCAGTATCCTTTGGATGAAGATACTCTACTCGATGTTTGTACGCACGCTACCCAGCAGTGCTCCACTACCACTTGGTTGGAAGGTCTCGTTGCCAAATCAAGCTATGTGGATGTACCGATCAGCATTTGAGCAGAACTTCCCACATTTACAAGGGAATCTGGGAACAATTTCCTATAAGCAGAGAGGAAATGATGAGATTTGGTCACGTGGGCCAAGCTACATAATCACATGGGATATTGTATATCTTAAATATTGTACAGAGTCATAGACACATAAGCTATTTCTACATGTAAATTTCTTCTCTTAGAAGCTTCCTTGTACAGTTTATGCAATCTTCATATGTATGTAATACAAATGAGTGCATGCCATGTATAGTTGCAGCATTCTCTTTTGCGCTTTATTTCCATTGTTGTAATTGTGCTCATATCAAGGAGGCACTGCCCAATATTGGTTTTGGCCAATAATGTAGTGGTTATGTTAAACATTATGTCTTGTTGGTAGTGTCAATTTAATGCTGTGTAAATATTAATCCAGTCTTGAATAGTTGTGACGATAGACCCCTCACTCGTATAAATACAGTCTTATGGAAAGGGGCACTAGCCATTTGCACTCTTATATGTGGGGTTGCCTGCAGTGCTAACAAAATCACATATAAATTAGAATTTTCGCAATTAATTGCATAGTGGGATCAAAATAATGAATCACCATTAAATTTCTCATTAAAAAAATTCAATTTATTTTTTAAATTATTGACGAAATGACAGACTATCTTCAAGAATATCTCCAAAACTTAGATACATATTCATATTTCTCCCTCAAATGTAATAAAATTTATCATTTAATAATATTTTCTGGGTTTTTCCAAAATTTTCCAATTACTTTGATCTTCTCCCAATTATTGTTTTGGGATCCTTGTCGATTATTTCACAATCATAATTGCAAAATTGGTAACCTGTTCTTTGGAAGCTCCTCACAGGGTCTGCTAGAAGGGATGCAATTTATGCATAATGTTCCAATATCTATCATTCTGTATTTTACTATTTTAATAGAGTATTTTGTTTCTTAGTGATATTCACTAATATAAGATGGATGTACTTTGACTTTTGTTCAATTTCCTCGTCGTTGCACACTACCATTAATTTGAGGATTTCTTAAGGACTATGGACAAACATGATAGTGTCTACTGTTGACAACAGTATGAAGGAGAATTTGCAGATTCTTTTTAAGGGTGCTATTAGAAGAACGAAAACATTGATTTTTTTGGTTGAACTTCTGAAGACTATAGTCATCTTTATTCAAAGGTTACAACTGTCTCGAGCTAGAATCCGTTAAAGTTTAAAGCAAAAGAATACAAACACTATTAAGCTGGAAATAATTGCTTAAGAGGGTTTCGTATGTGCTCAAATTTGCTGCACAACCCAGCAAGTATGAGGTGTTCTTTTGACACTATTCTAATTGATGACTCCCATAGGCATGCCGCGTGCATAGTTTATTTATGATTAGTGCACTTATTATGCGGGGAAATTTATTTACAGCATGCCCCTTTACCTTTTCAAGTGGTTCAATATTGACTTAATGAGCTCAATACATTTAGTGCTTGTGTAGGTTGCATCTCATTGTAAGCTTCTCAACCATAGTTTCTCGTCTCTATGTGTGTATTAGTTACAAGGGAATCAATCTGTATGATAAAACTTGGTGTTTAGCATAATCTTTTCTTGAGCTTCTTAGAATAATCTTGCTTTATCGAACTGGTGTGTATTCATGTCCCAAGTGTTCCACCTTTGTTTATGTTAATATTGAGTTTGAATAATTTTTAAAGTAATCCATTGCATTTTCAATTTATATTTGGGCTACCTTGTGAATTGCAAATGCCTTTTTCTCTTTAGTTTGTGTCCTGTTAACTAGCTCATACCTATAGGAGGGTGACTAAAATTAATTATATCTAATATGTTAGGTGCTTTGCGAAATATAAAATTGCCAAGGACATATGGGAAATGCTGCCTTTAGAAGTTAATTATATCAGAATTTATCTCTTAGCAAAAAACCTTTTATCCTCTCATCCTTTTCAACGTAAATTAGCACGTTCCTACCTAAATGTTAGTTGTGGATCCCTATTAGATTTAGTGTGTGTACCACTATATACTCTATATTAATTTATTATGCATTCAAGCATTATGCTATTGCTAATGTTTTCCATTGTTAAGGGTTGATCTATGATGCTAGGTTGATCTTTTTTGTCCGCTATTTATTTTTTTGTCATGCATTTGAATTTCTCTCTCCCATGTTTGTTTTCAGTTATCTGCAGATTCAATAAGCTATGTGTGTAATCTTCTAAATGGCTATGAAAGCATCTTATCGGGCAAGGGCAACATGCTTGTTTATTTGAACAACATAGTCATGCGAATTGAAAATGGTAAAGTGCAAAGCTTGTCACATTTTCTTTTATTTTTTAGTATTTTGAATTTCTACACTTGAACTAAATTTTTGAAATTTGTTACAATGCCATTTTATTTGCAATGAGACAATGACATATTTAGATAGCATTGGAAAGTAGTTAAATAGAAAATATAAAAAGTTTCAAGTTGCATTCATGATTGTTTTATTTTACAATTCAGTTCTTAGCATCTTATGCTTATCCAATTTAATAATATGAGCAGATGTTTTACAATCAGTTAGTTTAAACCTTCAAAAACATTTTTGAGATATTGATTAAGTAGAAAAGAATTGAATAGGTGAAACTATAATAAGCCTGACCTATTGACTCTCTAAATTAACTAGCTCTTGTTAGGCTGTTAGCTTAAAAGAATGCGCTCGGACATGCATAACGTAGGGTTGAAACTTGAGGGTCATATGGAAAGTGGTCAATATGGCATCAGGTGGTGCCCCTTCCTAGTTGTAGGAAGACTTAGGTATTTTAAGACTGACTTTCCATCATTCCCCAAGTATCTTGGAGTAGGTGATGAGGAAACAGTTGCATAAGTTTTATAGCAAGGTCACACCATTCAATCATTACAACTGAGAATTATCTGTATGAAAAATGCAGTAAAACTATCTTAGAACAATTTATCATCTAATGACAATTCAAAATGCCAAATACGTATAAATAAACATATAGTGCAACCAATCAAAAATACCATGTCTATATGAAAAATACAGTGAAAATATCTTAGAACAATTTATCATATACCAACATTAAAAAATTATAAATGTGTTCAACTTTTAGTGCAACTAAACAACAATAAAAATAAGCAGCAAGTCATGCATATATATGATAGACATTACTTGTTGTTAGGGCTTGTTATAGACCAAAGGGATGTTTCCTAGGTGTCTCCAAGTCCCATTTCCTACGAGGATGCAAAAATATGTCCCTAACGCTAAAAATGCGACCTTGGAAAAATGTGTTTTCCATACTTGTAGAAACATATTTCTAGGAGTGATTTAGTCTCCTATATGTTGAGAGCACGTGATTGGGGACTGCCTCCCTTTTTAGCTTCGCATTGATCTACCTATTATAGAGCAAGTTTTGTAGTATGACATAGAGCAAGTGATTGTCAACCTAGACATGGGCGTCTTTGTAAAGAATTTCAACTAAATGTATTATACATGTGTTTATGGGATCAGATTTCATAATTACAAGTTAAGAGTGTTTATGGGACTATTTAAGTGGGCTTGTGGGAATTATTTAAGTGTGTTCACCGGGACACTAGAAGGATTTGCGAAGGATGATTGGAGGATCGTGTGGGAGTGTTCCCAATGGTTCGTTGGGGGATTCTTCAAGGTGTCACCAACTGTTTAGCAAAACTTCATTGGAGGTTTCCTAAGGGTTCATGCAACATGTAAAACTATTATTTGTAATGTCCCCTTTTTCTAATTGAGGCCAATTGAAGATTTCTTACCATTCCCTTCCGTGGCCAAGAAGATTAAGTGAACAAGGGAAGTAAGTGAGCTTCATTTCTGTTTTCTTTTATTATTTTTAATGTTTTTCTTTAGTGTTTATCTCCTCCAGGAAGGTCGGCTGGGATTATGAGTTTCCCAACAAAGAATTAAAAGATAAAGTGAGCTTGGAGGTCAGTCCTCATCTATTTGGCCTTTGGCGCCAAGCAAGGGGTATAAAAGAGGTTGTATGACCTCATTTGGAGATCATCTTTTGGCGCATTTACACTTATACTTGGTTTGTTGGGCTGGTTGCTCAATACCATTCCACTTGAGGACGAAAACCCTCTTTTGTGGCATCCAAGGAGGACGAAACCTTCCTTGTGGCTTGGTGGAGAATGAAAACTCTCCATTTTGGTGAATTGAAGATCTCTATTGAAGACTCTTTGCAGATTTGGATCAAGAAGAAGACCTACAAGGGCTTTTACATATTTTTGGAGCCCCTTCCTAGGGGAGCGACTAGGGTAGAGGTCATTCTGAGTGCCTTCTAGGGCATGACACTCATTCATTTATTGATATTCAGATTTGATACAATTTCTAAGGTTGAAATCACTCATTTTTGGGCATTGTTGGGGTTTGGAAACCCTCATTTTGATTATTTATCTTCGCTGCATTTTTGCTGTTAAATTTTCCAGCTGAGTATTTGCTTGTTTTTCATGGTGGAAATTGTTCTAAGGTGTTCCTAAAAGGTCTATAAATATTGTGGATGAATTGTAAGGTGATAGTTTGGTGAAATCTTGTGGTTTTGAATTGCTGGTCCGAAAATTAGATTGGGGTTTGTGCTAATTCCCTGTTTTATAGTTTCAGCCCTAAAAAGGGACATTACAGTGGTATCAAAGCATCGATCCTCCTAGCCTAGAGGGTTTCATTCAGAAGAACAGATAAATGACAAACATGCATATTGATGATGTTAGGGTTGAGAGGTTTGCCCTAGGGAAAGAAAGATTGGCGAATAAGATGTCATAATTGATCCATGCCATGCAAAACCTAAATGGTGAAGGAAGCTCTTCAAAGGCAAGCAATAACATTCAATCACCAAGAATTGTGATTGATTCTTGATTCTTTAGTGGAGGAGATGCATGTAATGTTGTAGAGGATACAATATTGGAGTGATAAGTGGGGAATGGAGTGTGGTATTGATAAGTGCAAGGTGATGAAAATCTTTGGAGATGCGGAAGAGCTCTAACATCAAGTTTTCAAGTTAGGGGAGCAGGAAGTCGGGGTGTGCAACAACTACAAGTATCGGGGATTGAAACTGACCCATAGTTGTCGTTGAGAAAATCATTAAGGAGTGAGTTGCGTCAAGAAGTAGAACCCTCCATGGGATCCAACACTTCTGGCCTCTCGAAGGGTCCCCACATGGTCAAAAATTCTTACCTTTAAGGCGTTGGTCTTTCCTGTTCTTACCTTTGGTGCTGAAGTGATAGGAATGTTTGACATGGCCAAGCAGAACGCCTTACAGAAAGTGGTTGTGGAGGGGATGAGGTGGATGTGTGGGAAGTCTTCCACGTCTAACATGGTGGGTCAGGTTGTTATGCACCATGAGCTTAATGTTTGCCTGGTTTCGGTCTTCATACGGGGTAGAGGGCCCGAGCCCTTGAGAAGTATAGTGGTCTTAAGACAGTTATTGCAGATCTTGTGAACCACAATCCGCCTTGTAGAGTGGGAGAGATTTGGACGTGGATCCATAGGACCACTAAATGGCTAAAGAAGAACGTTCTAGAGCCATCAATAGTCAGATGGTTCGTGAAGAAGCTTGGGAGAACAAGTTCAGGTTGCAGGGTTCCCTAAGGTTTTATAAGGATTGTAAGTTTGGAGAGACCCAATGCTTCATCAAGCGAGCGCAGAGATTCAAGAACGTGTCGGTGGAAGTTGTCTGTTGGTTGCTAAATGCCAGAGTGGGGGGGATTTTCCTTAGTAGTCGTGCCTCCAGGATTGGGGTGTTGGATCCGACCCTTAGTTCTATGTGCCTGTTGTGTGGGGATGTAGGAGGGGACTCCCTCTTACATCTCCTTGTCAAGTGCCCGCATTTCAGGCTGCGAGAAACTAGATCGCTAGGCTGGTTTTCAGGAAGTATTGTAGGAACTTTGTTGCCTTGCCCCAACAGTTGCCGGTGAGGACTTGCTCTCGATGCTCCTTGGTGGGGAGTGTAGCGGTCGTCGTCTATCGTATTGGTTAGGCGATCGTTCACATTTGAGAGGAATTGCGAGCTTAGTGCTTGTGGCGAACTTCTTGGCTGTGGCACTACCCCTTTATCAGAAGGCCCTGCAGGGTTGGACGAGGGAGGGGAAATGACGCAGTCCACCCCTTTGGGGATCGGGGATACCTAACCACTAACGAGCCAACGCACGATTGTGTAGGGCAATGCCTTCCCGTCAGGCATGCTACTAGAAGAGTTTTTACTCCACCTTGCCCCGGTTCATAACTGGGGAGATCACCGCGAGGCCTCCTTATGGCGAGGTGGAGTCTTTCGGCTTTCACCAGGAGAATTCCCTGGAGTAATCCCTAACCTTAATGGCGGGGTCGGTATCGCGGAGATTATTACTAAGTTTTATACGGTCCCACTAGTGGTAGTCTCTCCGGGCTTGAACTTGGAGCCGAGGGGTGATTCTTGAAGGCTGCGCTTGCCCCTGAGCCGTCTGTCTGGAGCTCTTCCAGTTTAAGAAAATCGGAAAAAATTCTTCATCTAGGTCATTCCGGCCTACCTTCCTCCCAAGAAAAGAAGTCATTCTAGTGGTTGAAACACAACATTCAGTGGGTCATAACATTGTGGCCAACTATGAGGAGTATAGGGCCCTTCCCAGTTGAGATTCGTGATGCCCTATCCCTTGCAGAATTCATAGGAGTGAACAAAGGAAGAGCAAGGCAAGGACTTAGGTATCAGGCACCACAAAAGGATCTTCAACATGCATGGAGAAAGGAAGAGGATGAGAACTTCCAAATGGCAATGGCGGAGCAAGAAGAAGAAATAAAAAAACAAGAACAAGAGAAGACCAATATGCAACGTGAAGGTAAAGATTCTTCAAATGATGTTTTATTAATTTCCAATGATTGCATGTGGCGGCAAGATAGTGAAGGAAATTTATATCTACAAGAGATTCGCGGTTATGAGATTCAGGATGACCCGTTTGAGAGACATGCCCTTCAAAAGGAGGCCTCACCTGATACTCATGTGGGTTTTTAGTCTGTTGGAATTTACATACCAACAACAAATGGTAAGCAATTTAATTTATTGCATCACCCTCACACTATGTATTTGCAAGGTTTTTATCTATGTTACCAAATAACTCCAACCAGGGCAGCGTACCCGCGTATTGACGTACCGGGTACTGGTACTGGTCCTGGTACTTGCCTGAAACGTTTCTGAAACTCCAAAATAGTCTCGGTACGGCTCTGCCGTACTCGAGACATTTCTGTACCATTTTAGGTTGTACCGGGGCATTTTTCTGTATTGTTTCAGCAGTGTTGCTGTTTTTTAAATGCTAAAAATAAAAATATAAAAACTAGTTACTTCTGTTTCAGCAGTACTTCAAGAGAATTTAAATTATGTGCATATGAAAATTTAGGCATGTTGAATGTTTTGAATTTTCATGAATACAAAGTGTTTTATCTTTTATGGACAAAAATGAGTATTATGCATATATATATATATATATATATTGTATGGATGTTTCTGTGCCGTTTTGTACCCAAGGGTATTTTGAAAATTGGTGTTTCCGTGTTTCGAATTAGTACCTGAACCCGTAAGTGTGCCCATTTCTTGACAACCTAATATCAAACTATACTGGTTGGATGTGGAACAACAAAACTATTTGAAGGAAAAGATGAGGTGGAAGATGATGGAGATGTGTTAAGAGTGAATGCAATTGATAAACTATTGTAAAAAAGGTATGAAAGTGGTCAAAAACCAGAAAAAATTGGAATATGGTGTTTGCATTGATGGTAAGGCATAAGGAGGATGTGTGTATCATGAAAGTATGCACTATATGCAATTTTAAGATTCATGTCACTAAATAGTGCCCATTCAATTCAAAGGAGAGTCACCAATCTTTATTAGGATGATAAACGCCTACAAGTGATGGCTATAAAAACTGACAAAATCGAAGGTCAAACAACAATAGTAGTATAGGTGGGGGAGACATGAGATCAATTCTTCCATGAGATAAGAAGGAAAGAAAATGGTTCAATGTAGAGAGTGCAAGGGACATCTCTATAACCAAAAATCAACTACAAAAGCTTTGTATGAGATGTGGCTTGGAATCATGATGATGATGTACCAAGTGTCCAAGATAAAATCAGCTCATACGGCTGAGGTTATGAGATGTGTCTTGGAATCATGATGATGATGTACCGAGTGTTCAAGATAAAATCAGCCCATACGGCTGATGTCTACGACAAAAATGTTGAGAGATATATATTGGCAGTTGCAAAGGAGAAGAAACAGCTCGATATGCATGTGGAAGACAATGTATGGATGATGTTGTTCAGGTAATCCGGATTTGAATAAGCAATTTAATGCCCTTGGGTTGTTAAGAGTAGAACCTTCACCAACACCATTAAAGTAGGCGGGACAAAGAATAGGAAGACCCCGAAGTATTGATGTGTTGCATATATTAAAGTTGGATGAAACAGGGAACATAAATGAACAATTTAAGGAAGAACATAATCCTTTGTGACAATTACTGGCAATCATACATGGCATGATAATGCTAGTTTCGATCCTGGTCAAGCTATTGATGGATTGTCTTGAATTAGTACTCTATTAGAGGGACACTACATTGGTAGATGAGTGAATAAGAGATGTTCCATTCAGTGTATGCCATTGAAATTGGTAAATGTGAAAAGACCGTGCCTTATTTAAGAACTGAAAAAGAACTGTGGGTTAAGAAGGCCAAGACTCGGCCTTCATATTTGACTGGCATTAAAATTATGGAGGCACAAGTCATTGTATCAAACTGAACTCAAACCACCACCATCCATTGGTCATCAGGGCTGAAAACACTGTTCTAAAGAGTGCGAAGCTCTATTCATGGTGTACTTAGTGAAAAAGTTTATGCACTACTTGTTAGCTAAGCCTTCCTTTTGAAAACCACCAATTATGAATATCTCTATATTTTTCTGATCATGAGACGGGAGATGCAGATGTAGACATGTGGCAAACATATGATTTTCATGGAGAATCTAATTCGGTAAGAACTAATGGCCCCATAATGCTATCAATAGGTGCATTCTGGATGTGGAATTGGGACAAACTGCAATCAATAGTTGTATTGAGCACAAAGAGCAAGTTTGCTTGAACCTATATAAGGATCGTGAAAGATTGCCTACTGAATTATGCGTGCATCTCCTTGAATTGATAGCAGGAGCAAGTTGAGTGTGTTGGAGACCATATATAATGAAACTTGGATTGGCAACAAGAGTGCATGAGGGAATTGAGATGATGCTCAATGCTGGAATTATATTCAAAGTAGCAACCAGCAATTGGGTATTTCCAGTGTTGATTGCACTGAAAAGAAGACACATAAAGTAAGGGCATGTGGATATTTGTGAAGCCTGAAAGCATCACTAAAAAGCAAGGTATGCAAAGGTTCATGAAGTTTGAATGCTATCACGAAAACGTAAGATTATGTAGAAATTTACAAAGTTTGAATGCAATCACTAAGGAAGATTGCTTTTCTATTTCTTTTATGAATACGATCTGGGAAGACTCTTTTTGGGAGTGAACTTTATTCTTTTCTAGATCATTTTTTGGGTTATCATCAGATAGGAATTGCTGAAGAAGATAAGTTAAAGACCGTGACCCTTTTACAATTTAAACTTACAATAGAATGCCATTTGGTTTGTGCAGCACTCAGCACTCCAGCCATGTTCCGAAGAACAATTTAGTTTGTATTTAGGGATTGTCAAAGGAAATATTCAAAAACATTCTTGGATGATTGGTATATTCATGGAATGAAAGTTGATCACTTGTGAGAATTATCACATGTGTGTGCTATGCTGGGAAGCAAGGCTATCCTTGAACCTGAAGAAATATCAGCCGATGGTTCCATATCGCAAGTTGTTAGGCAATATTTTATATAAATCTGTAATGAGAATGGGTTCAAATAAGATAAATCTGTAAAGGTTATAAATGAATTGCAATCGCTAAATGATGTAGAGCAGGTTAGTTTCTTCTTGGAACATTTTAATAACCATTGGGGATTGATTAAGAGTGGACTACTTGTCATAGAAAGAGTCACCTTTTGAATGGGAACCTAAACAACAAGAGGCTTTTGAGAAGTTGAGAGTAATTTTGATGAGTGCACCGATATTGGCACACCTAAATTGGGATAGGGAGTTTTATATCCATGTAGATACTGTCTTGACCAGATATGAACATGAAAAATAATTTTGTTTGTAATTCACTAGTGGCTTGTGCGCTTGTCCACCCATCAAATCACAATTGGAACTGGTTAATTTTCCCAAGAATAACCCATCAAATCACAATAGGAACTGATGTATTCGCCCAAGAATGTTGCATGGGCTCCAAGCGCCTTTCAACATGTCCATTCTCTTTTCAAGCAAGGTAAATTACAAGTTTAATCTGGACTTTTATATTTTTTCTGCTGTCTTGGTTTCTCTGACCATATCATCAAGAAAGATGGTATTCTGTGAAATATCCCCTTTCCGGATTTATTTTATATTCAAGATTTCCAACCAAATTTTTCACAAATAAAAATCTGATTTTATGACAGCAGTATATAGAAAAATATGACAACAAAGTACAGTTAAGGCAGCAAGGTATAAAATCAGAAAATAACCAATATCTTCACTTTTATTGCAATTAAACTAACATGCAGCAACATGCAAGTAACATGCATCAGCATGCAATGACATGCATGTAACATGCATCAACATGCAATGACAAGAAGTTCCACTGATAAAATAAATGATCTCTCTTACTGAATATGGCTGTCTTCTCTTTCTGGACTTGAAACTGGATCAACAAGCCTCTGAAACTCTGAATCTGACAACCCGATCTGAATAAACTCCACAATAGCAAATCAGATCTGAAAACCCTTGATTTTTCTCCACAAAAGCCCCAAAAATCTTCCAAAACCCTTCACTGAAACCCTCGAAAATATCTCTGAAGAACAGCCCTGATTTCAGCTCCAAAAATGACAAACTAGGGTGGATCTTTCACCACCGAAGAGTGCCCTACTAGCTAGGGATGGATCTCTCACCACCGAAGCTAGGGTTCCGTGGGATCTTACTCCACAAGCTGGATATTTGCAAACAACAGTTGCACATGAAAGAAAATATAAGTGTATGCATGAATGATCTTCCTTTCACCCCTCTTCTCCTTTTATAACTTTTCCCATGCCAAGGAACCCTAAAAAGCCCAAGTCGCATTTTCCCTAGGAAGACCAAAATAATAAAGTAACTTAAAGTTACTTTTTCCTTTTCAAGTCGCCATGGTCCAAAAAGGTGACCCCAATGCAAAATTAGAACATTAGGAGTTAAGTGGCCCCTTCCAACGATAAAACATAACATCTAGTCCCTTCGAAAGCACTTTATAAACCTGTCAATGGAAAATTATAACAACTGGACTAGATATTCATACCCAATAGCTCATAGCGTCGTAACCCCTTGGGCATGACTAGGGTTAGGACCCGTACTGGCCCTCGAGCTGTGGCGAGGGAAAGGGGACATTATAGTCCTCCCTTCCCAAAATTTGCTTGTCCCCAAGCAAATGCAAACTAGGATGTTGTAGAATCTGCTCTCCTTCCCAAGTAGCATCCTCAAGAGGCAAACCCTTCCATCGTACCAAGTATTCTGTAATATCTCTGCTCCTGAGCTTCCTCTGTCTGACCTCAATAATAGAGTCTGGTTCTAAAACCAGCTTCCCCTCCTCGTCCAATGGTGGCAACTCTGTAGAAGGTACAATATGTTGTCCTAGTGCCTTCTTAAGGCATGACACATGGAAGACATTATGTATCTTACTGTGCTCTGGAAGATCCAACTCATATGCAACTGCACCCACTCGCCGGACTACCCTGTATGGACCATAAAACCGTGGTTTCAGCTTTTCTGCCCCCTTCTGCTTGAGTGACGACTGCCTGTATGGCTGCAGACGTAGGAACACCAAATCTCCTACCTCGAAGGACCTCTCTATCCTGTGCCGATCCGCATAAACCTTCTGCTGATTCTGCGCCTTTTGGAGGTTCTCCTTAAGAGCTCGCAGGATATCCTGGTTCTCCTGTAACCAATCCCGAGCTTTGGGAGCCCGACTATCTGATAATACCAAATCAGCAAATGACATGGCATCGTATCCATACAAAGCTCTGAAAGGAGTCATGTCGATGCTCATCTGATATGTGGTATTGTAGCAATACTCACCCATATGCAACCATCTGATCCATGCCTGCTGATGTCCGGTCACATAACTCCGCAAATAGCCCTCTATCCATTTGTTAACAATCTCCGTTTGCCGTCAGTCTGAGGGTGGTAGCTCGTGTTGGGAGTCAACTCAGTACCTGCAAGTCTGAATATCTCCTGCCAAAAGGTGCTCATGAAGATCTTATCCCTGTCACTGATAATATTTTTAGGCAAACCATGAAGCCTAAAAATCCTGTATAAAATACCTGAGCCACGTCAGCTGCCTCATGCTTCTTAGGTAGAGAAAAGAAATGCGCATACTTGGTCAATCGATCAACTACCACATAAATGCAATTGTGCCCATGCACCATAGGGAGTCCTGTGATGAAATCCATCGATATGCTCTCCCACTTCTGCTCGGGGATGGGAAGAGGCTGGAGTAACCCTGCAGGAAAAGAATGCTCCGATTTGGTTTGCTGGCAAACCATACACTCTCTGACGTGATTAAGGACATCGTCCTTCATCCCCTTCCAAGTGAATCTCTCTCTGATGTACCTGTATGTTTTGAAATATCCGGGATGTCCAGCTAATGGCGTATCATGTACTGCACGAAGGATCTTGTCCTTCATCTTAGACCCCGGTACAAGGAAAATCCGATCCTTGTAGAAAATGAGATCATCTACCACCCTGTATCGGTCATCCTTGATAATACCATCCATGATCTCGCATGCAAACTGATTCTTGGAGTACTCAACAAGTATGTGAGCCTTCCAATCTGCTGAAATCTCAGACATAGAACTCAGCATAGTAGTAAGGTAAGGCCTCCTAGATAAAGCATCAGCAACAACATTATTCTTACCTCTAGTGTATTCTATGTCAAAGTCATATGTTTGTACCTTGTTCACCCATCTCTGCTGGCGGTCGTTGAGATCCTTCTGCCCCAAAAAGAACCTCAAACTATTGTGATCTGTACGTACCACGAATCTGCTGCCCACAAGGTACTGTCTGAATTTGGCCAAGGCATGCATGATGGCCAACATCTCCTTGTCGTAAATTGAATACCCTCTCTCCACTGGGCTCAATTTCCGACTCTCATAAGCAATGGGATGCCTATCCTGCATAAGCACCGATCCAACCCCCTCACCTGATGCATCACACTCTAGAACAAATGGCCGAGAAAAATCTGGTAATGCGAGGACGGGACATGAACTCATCACCTCCTTGAGATGATCAAAAATCTGTTGTGCTGCTTCTGACCAAGCGAAAGCTCCCTTCTTTGTCAAATCTGTCAATGGGGCAGTCAACCGTGAGAAGTTCTTCACGAACCTCCTGTAATAGGTGCACAGTCCCAAGAATCCCCTCAGATGTGTCAATGTCCTGGGTGGCGGCCAATCCAAAATTGCCTGTATTTTCTCTCTGTCCACCTTTACTCCCCCTCCACCAATCACATATCCCAAATATAGCAACTCTGTCATGCCAAACTCACATTTAGAAGCTTTTGCATATAGCAAATTAGCTTCTAATATTCCCAAATATCTCATCAAGGTGGCGGATATGGCTCTCCCAAGTCTTGCTGTAGACCAATATATCATCAAAGAAAACCAATACAAACTTCCGCAAATGGCGGTTGAACACGTGGTTCATGCAAGACTGGAATGTAGTTGGTGCATTAGACAGTCGAATGGCATCACTAGAAACTCAAAATGTCCATAATGGCATCTGAAAGCGGTCTTATGCACATCCTGCTCCCTAACCTTGATTTGGTGATATCAGATCGCAAATCTATTTTAGAAAAATAGATTGCCCCTTGTAGCTCATCTAATGACTCATCAATACGTGGCCTTTGGATATTTGTTCTTGATTGTCTTCTTGTTGATGCCGGTAGTCGATGCACATCCGCATGGTCCCATCCTTCTTCTTCACCAATACCACTGAAGAAGCAAAAGGATTGGAACTCGGCCTAATGTGTCCCATGTCAATAAGCTCATGGATAGTCCTCTCAATCTCATCCTTAAACCGTTTGGGGTGACGGTAAGGAGTAGTAACTACTGGTCTAGTGTCCTCAAGCTCAATCACATGCTCAAATCCCCTATCTGGAGGTACACCAGGTGGTATGTCACTAAAAACTGCACTGTGCTTATCCAATAGCCCCTGTATATCCACATGATACTTTGGCTGTCCATCCTCTGATTTCTTGGTAGAAACCAAGCATTGTACTGCCCAATCAACCCCATTGTGCCTGTGAATCCTCTCGATCCTCTTTGCTGAAACAACCCTGGGTGCATCTGAAGATAAACCCCTCAAGGTTACATTCTTCCCCTCGGACTTGAACTTGAGTTCCATCGTCTGAAAGTTAGTCGAAATTCTCAAGAGAATGGAGCCCTTTGTACTGAGCACAAGGTTGGTCTCTCCAATACCAACCACATAGAAGTCATCGGTAACTGTATGGTTACCCATGGTGATACTCAACTGCGGAACTCGTTGCATGCATCTCATGGACTCACCATTGGCTACCACTACATTGAAGCCCTCAAAGTCTTACGCTGTAATCCCCGCTTCTCTACCAAAGATGCATCGATGAAGTTGTGGGTTGCCCCACTATCAATGAGTACTACTACTCTCTGACCCTGTAATACCCCCTGACCCTGAATGCCTTGTACCTCGGGGTACTCGACAAAGTAGCAATAGTCTCATGGGGAAAAGTCTCCTCCTCTGTTCAACCCCTGCACTATCCAATGTCTCTCCATCTTCATCCTCCAACTCCTGAGCGTCCCGCTCCTCCTCGCTCTCACTCTCCTCGAAGACCTCTATGAATTGGGCCTTCCCTTTTCCTCTACAATCATGTCCTGGAACCCATGGTGTGTGGCAATCGAAACATAGTTTCTTTCGCCTCAACTCCTCTCTGTCCTCTCTCGATACAAATGGTCTCCTTGCTGTATCCTGCCTAGGTGGGGGCCCCTTCGGCTGTGAACCATCAGCTCTCGAAGGAAATACCTTAGGCTGAATTCGAGGGGGAAACCTCGATTTTGGAGTGGACAACTCCAAATCACGTGCTCTCCTAATAGCCTCATGTAAGGAGGAAGGCTCAAATGCCTTCACAAATCCTGCTAAAGCGTCAGTCAACCCTGCCATGAAGAGTGAAGTCAACCTCATCTCTGAAACATCAGATACCATAACTGATAACCTCTGAAAATCTGCAATGTACTGATCTAGAGAACCTGTCTGCCTCAAGTGAGTCAACTCTCTGAAGTGCCTATCTGGGTCCCTCCTGTCGAATCTGCTCATCAACCTCTGTGTAAAATCTGCATAAGTAGTGATATGCATGTGCCCCTGTGTGATCAATCCATGATGCCACCAGTCATGAGCATCTCCCTCGAGGTGTAGGATAGCAAACTTAATTGCATCCTCTTCACGCATGGGATTCAAGTCGAAGTAAGTCTTCAACTTCTGAATCCAAGACTGCGCAGTACACTTCTTAGAGCCATCGAAGTGTGGAATAGAGATTTGTCCCAATCTCCTCTGAAACTCAGGTACCTGTGTTTGGTAATCTCTCTTGGGCTGCTACCAATCTTCATTTTACAATACTCCTGAAATGGCATGTTGTCCGGAAACCCTCACTCGATGTCGGTACTTCTCCCAACAAGATTCCTCATCCACAATGTTTGCGAAATTTGTCGTGTTTGCTGAAACTTCCGGATCCTTCAAAAAAGAAGGCTCGTGGAGTCCCGAGGGCACAGTAGAAGCATGAGGGGACCCTTGTCTGAATGTCCACTCACCTCTATTACCATCTTTGTCCCATATTGCTAGCTTCTCCTTTCTCGTATGAGCCTCGATCACTGCCTACTGTGCTAACCTCTCAGTGAGCTGGCTCAAATAGAGATTGGTAGTCTCCTGTTGCTTCACCATATTGGTGAACAATTGTTTCATCAGATCTACTCCCATCTCTTCACTGTCTCTGTCTCTGTCTCCCATCTTTCAACCCCAACAAGCTGGAGAAACAACTCTGATACCATTGAAATATCCCTTTCCGGATTTATTTTATATTCAAGATTTCCAACCAAATTTTCACAAATAACAATCTGATTTTTATGATAGCAGTATATAGAAAAATATGACAGCAAAGTACAGTTATGGCAGCAAGGTATAAAATCAGAAAATAACCAATATCTTCACTTTTATTGCAATTAAACTAACATGCAACAACATGCAAGTAACATGCATCAGCATGCAATGACATGCATGTAACATGCATCAACATGCAACATGCATGTAACATGCATCAACATGCATCAACATGCAATGACAAGAAGTTCCATTGATAAAATAAATGATCTCTCTTACTGAATATGGCTGTCTTCTCTTTCTGGACTTGAAACTGGATCAGCAAGCCTCTGAAACTCTGAATCGACAACCCGATCTGAATAAACTCCACAATAGCAAATCAGATCTGAAAACCCTTGATTTTTTCTCACAAAAAGCCCCAAAAATCTTCCAAAACCCTTCACTGAAACCCTCCGAAAATATCTCTGAAGAACAGCCCTGATTTCAGCTCCAAAAATGACAAACTAGGGTGGATCTTTCACCACCGAAGAGTGCCCTACTAGCTAGGGATGGATCTCTCACCACCGAAGCTAGGGTTCCCGTGGGATCTTACTCCACAAGCTGGATATTTGCAAACAGCAGTTGCACATGAAAGAAAATATAAGTGTATGCATGAATGATCTTCCTTTCACCCCTCTTCTCCTTTTATAACTTTTCCCATGCCAAGGAACCCTAAAAAGCCCAAGTCGCATTTTCCCCTAGGGAAGACCAAAATAATAAAGTAACTTAAAGTTACTTTTTCCTTTTCAAGTCGCCATGGTCCAAAAAGGTGACCCCAACGCAAAATTAGAACATTAGGAGTTAAGTGGCCCCTTCCAACGATAAAACATAACATCTAGTCCCTTCGAAAGCACTTTATAACCCTGTCAATGGAAAATTATAACTGGACTAGATATTCATACCCAATAGCTCATAGCGTCCATAACCCCTTGGGCATGACTAGGGTTAGGACTGCATCTTGGCCCTCCTTGGGACATTACATTAGGGTAAGGTGATTCTCGTGGATTGGACAAGGAAAAGTGTAGAAGATTCATGGTTAAAATTCTAATCCCCTTCTTCAACAGAGAAATTCTCTCACAAAAACTACATCTTGGCTACATGTGAAAATGCATCTTAACTAGTAAAATCTGCCCTCCACACTTGCATAGAATATTGCACCTACCCTTTGCTCACAAGAGAAGCAAATCTAGAAATTACGATGCGAAACCTGACTATTTGTAGGATTATTGAGTTTTTCTTATTTATGTATTGTTTAATCGAGGTGTTTTTCATACGTTCAATTGCCTAAAACATAAAGAAATTGTTTGCTGGTATTGCGGGCTATTCCTTGGCAAGTAACATGCAATGATTGGTGATTGTTTTGCGGTTATTTCCAATATGGGAAATACTTGGGAATGTTTCCCACCTATTTCGTCCTCGTTTCCATAATGGAAATATTTGGGGTACAATAACCATGGGGGTTTGGCGACACCTTGGTATGCATGGGTATGTCCCCCTCGAACCCCACGGATACGTACCTAGTGTGGATCTGTCCCGAGTACGTATTGGGTACGTCACAAACATACCCGAGACTTAACCAGACTTACCCACAAGTTTTGGCGGTGGGTTTTGTTTAAAAAATGTTTTTTCTTCTTGACTTGGTCAATGCACAAAAAAACCCCAAACTCATAAATGAATAAAAAATAAGCCCTAAACTCCTCTAAAAGCTATAAAAAGGCACTCAAGCATTACCAAAACACAAACAATTCATTGTTGGTTTTTGCAAGTGTAAGAGCAAAGAGCCAAAGATGAATTGAGGAGGAGGCTGACCATTGAAAGAAAGATTTTTCTAGAGGCAGCCATTGCAAGGAGGACGAGATTGGAGGCAGCCATTGCTTGCAAGGAGTTCAAGTTTGTTTAGAGGCAACCATTGTTTACGGGTAGGAATTTGATTTTGAGGAAAATCTAGATGATAGATTCTAGATTATTTGTATTCATATGGACATGATATTATATATCATATGTACGACAATCACATGATCAATGAAAATGTTAAATTTTAAGAATATTGAATGTCATGAACCTTGATCCTACTATATTTTCAAGTTTTGTATTTCGATGGACTAAAAATGAGTAATATTATATATAATATTTTTGTGATATATGTATGGATGTATCCAAGACGCATCGTACCCAAGTTTCTTTTAAAATCGACGTATCCGCGTACCAAACCCGTACTTGAATCCGTGCTTGTATCCACGGCAACATAGGCGACACCATGACATAGTGGTATGGGTTGTCCATGTTAGTGAGATAGATGGCCTTTACCTTTGTATGGTCTACGCATCTCCTCATTTCAATATCACATCCTCTATAGGTGATGAGGACAGTTGTGCATAAAAACCATCACTTCATGCCTTCTCACGTTAAGATGATGCAGATTTTCTTCGTGAGATTTTCTTGTCAGTCACTTTTCTTGTTGATTAGAATGTTGATCAACATCTACGAGAACAGTGTAATGTCCCTTTTTAGAATTAATTGATTTTGGATACCGAAGCCTATTTTTCTAATTTTCCGTAGGCCAAGGGTACTTTTAATGAGGGAAATAGATTAATTTAAATGATCCAAGGGTACTTTTATATTTTAATTGGAAAAGGACACTTAAATTATATTTTAATAAGCGGGGCCACAAAGCAGAAGTGGAATAAAATATTATATATTCAATATGGGGCACCAAAAGGAGAAGTGAGTGCATGAGGAGTGTAATAATAAACTAATGAGAGAGTGCATGAGGGATTAAATAATGAATATCCAACATGGGGTGCCAAAGATAGAAGTGTTTGCATGGGCATCAAGCTTATATTTTAGAATGGAGTGCCAACTTTGGATATGCCAATTAAACGATATTCAATTATTTAAAAACACGCATGTAACTTCAAAAGGTGGCGCCAACTTTGGGAGGTCTTAAAAGTTATAAAAGCAGATTTTGGGGATTATTATTATCTCATCTTGGAAATTTATCAACTACTTCATTGTCTGCAAGTAGCTTCTGCTTTTGCATCAGTAATAGAGGACGAAAACCCTCATTTACACACAAATCTGAGGATGGAAACCCTCATATCTAAGCTTGACAATTCCATTCAGGGTTGTAGTGATCATTCAAAGTACAAATATTCATCTAGTTCAGCTAGGGCATCATATTCAGGGCTGTTTTAGCATCCAGAACAGCAAGTACAGCTAGGACGTCCCCCTTTGGGAACAAAATACAGTGCTGGTGCCACGTCTGGGGCAGATTTCAGTCAAATCAGTTTGCATGCTTTTATCTTATGTTCATCTTTTCATTTGGTTCAACAGTTGTGAAAAATAATTGTATTTAGACATTCTGGTATTTTCATTAAAGCTGATTTGAAATAAATAAATAAAAGTCTGTTTTTCTACATATTGGGGTTTGCTGTTTTTAATTAAAAATCAGATTATTGCTGCTGTCATAAAAGATAAAATTTCATACTGCTGCCCTAGGGTTTGTGCAAATATCCAGAATTATTTAAAATTATTTGTCAGGGATATTACAAACAGATTCTTGAAGATCAACTTCTTTGATTGCATACTCAAATATCCGAGGTAGTTTTGTGCATTAAACTTTTCTAAGGTTACCTTACCGTGAATTTGAGTGAGAAACATCCAATTCTGGGGCATGATAATAGTCGTATTCTCTTGTGAAAAAGACAGAGTCAGCACCAGCCTCCTCCCCAAAGGCCACATTATTAGACCATACAAGCATCGTTAATAATAATAACCTATGACAGCTTCTGAAACAGGCTTTTGGTTGAAAGTCCCTAGGTTGATGTGTTAGGATCTTCTTTCTATTGTGTCCTTTGTCTGTCCACTTGCCTTGTGATTATTGCAAGTATACATGACAGAAAGGTCATTTAAGAAATTCTTACTCGTGGAAATTGGTCATGAAAGTGATGACTTACATATAAACGGTTAAAAATCCCATAATTAAAACTGACCACAGAAGCCTCAATTACTTAGCAAAACTCCCTACAATGACTGGATTGTTCATCTTTTCTTGCAAAAAGCACGTTAAACCAATCTCTTGTACCCAGCATTACTACCTTCAACTTCCAGGCTTTAATCATCCATTGCTCAAAGAAGGCTACAATCCCTTAAAGTGTTAGATTAAATCCTGCTAATTTAAATTCCATAGCTGCTCTTGAACTGTCAGAACACTGTCACTAATATTTGCTACACCTTCCACTGTCATATAGCAACTACTTTAAAGATTTGCTATTGGCTGCGAACAATACTTGTGATCCCTGTTACTCTCAGGAAGAATTTTTTTTTTTGTTTTCATTTGTAGATCAAATTCCTCTTTCTGAGGTATATGTTTTTGGGAAAATTCTCAAGTTGTAGAAACCTTAAATGCTAATCTGATTGGATGGATTATGTTGGCATAAATTATTGAGAAAATCATTATCCAACCAAATTTTACAATTAATTTCATTGATCACTTGTGATTTTTCGTACTGTACATACTGGAAACTAAAAGCCAAATCAAAATGATTGGTAAGAACTCATCATGAATTTATAATTATATGACCCTTGCTACTTTTTGGTTGAAATAGAAACTTAGTTCTGTGCAATGCCATACCCCTAAACCATGAATTATTGAGTTTCTGATCTTGGATTTCTGCTGAAAGACTTACGCTTGTTGGTCTGGGGGTTGGTGGTTTTTTGGTTCAGATCCAAGGCTTGGTAAAGTTCTATATATAAATTCCCTTCTTGTTTAAAGTATTCAGTGATATTTGAGCATTCTGATTGCACATATTATACTCATTTTCAAAATAAAGTGTTGGACTTTATTTTCAGTTTCATTTAAGTTTTATTTTGTAATTGCACATATTGTCAGGTCAATACCTTAAATAATGTGAAAGAAGATTATTTGTGTGGTTTTTTTGGCTGTAGGTGAAGCATCCTTAGTGAATACCAAGATGGATCAGCGAGTTCCACAGTTGTATTCTGTCCATCCTGTGTTTGTTGAGGCTGGGCATCCTATCGAAATTGTCGCTTGTGGAAAAAACCTCTTCCAATCAAAATTTCGGTATGTTATCCAGCTAGAGTATGGAACGCTTGCCCTTCTTCAAAGATATTTTTTTGATTTGTTCAATATTTTCTAGGATTCAATTTATATTGATTTACAAGTGTCCAGCCTGCTTTTATCATTTGCCCAATTATTCGTTAAGATTTCCTTTCTGTTGATATGCTAATACTAACTTCTGGGTATTTCTTTACATTTTTGATTTACAGCAAGTTCTGACTGTAAATTTCTTTTATCTTCCAACTTTTACAATGCTGTGCATTATACCTTAAAATTGAGGTAGTGCATGAGTTTTTTCAGCGTAGGTGGTGGTTCAAAATTTTCTCTGCGAAAAATTTAAAGAATGAAATGTCTCAAAGTTGTAGGTGAATTGTTTGATTTTACTCTTTCTCCCTCTCCCTCTCCCTCCCTCTCTGTGAAAATTTAAAGAGTGAAATGTCTCACACTTGTAGGTGAATTGTTTGATTTTACTCTTGCTCCCTCTCCCTCCCTCTCTATGTATGTGTGTGGGTGTGTATACAGAATCATAACAAATGAAAAAAGGATTACAAAATACAGCCATATACTTGGTTGAAACTAAGAGTGTGCAAATGTTCTGGAAAAGAACATGACTGCCTGAGCAGAATAAGTAAATTCATAATTTTGTCTTTGAGTTTTTTTTTCAAATATCAATGTTGAATGTTAAACCAACATTGACATTTGGAACAAACTCAAAGACTGGACAAAAGATTTGTCCTGCAAAACCATGTTTCAGAAGTCTATAGGCAAGTGGTTAAGATTAAGATAAATAGGCAACATAAAGATTTATAATGAGATCATGAAAAACATAATGCGTAATGCTACCGGACTACCTCGAAAAATATCGAATTCTTATGTTTGGAGAAGAGTTCAAGCTGCAGATTAGAGAATTGGTAATCTCAAATGACAGAAGCCATATTTCTAGCTTGTAAGATGGAAAACTCTAATCAGTTCTTGAAACTGCATTCAAGATTAAAAATTTACTGCAAGAAAGAAAATAATAAACATAAAACATATATCAAACCTGTATAGGAAACTATTGTCGCATAACAAGAAACCTAAAACTTGTTGCCACATGTGAGAGATAGTAAGATACTATAGCAAAGAATTTCAAACACCAAGAGGGAGTGTACAGTAGGGAGAAAAAGTAAATGCAAACCAAACTCAAAACAAAGAGACACGAATAACTCACATACTTTGGAAAGATAAAAAGACCTAGAAGATCAAACCTAAGGATGCGAGTAAAAAAAGACATTGAAAGATTTGAACCAATCAAACTATTCTTCATCAAAGGATAAATAAAGAAAAGAGAAGTATAGATCAATGATTTAAAAATTGGAACTGGACTTGGAACTGGTCGAGGGTTAGACTGGAACCAAACCGGAAACAGACCGGTTTAAAATTTACAAACCAGTTTACTAAAAAATACATAAAATATCACAATTTTAATGAAAACAATATATTTTAAAGATTCCAAACCATGATTACAAACAATTAGAGACAAAATATGCAAAGTTTGCTCATGTATATACCATGTAAGGGTAAATATAGCAAAATGACACCAAGTGCAATACATATCCGAAACAAAATACATAAACAATGAGGCTCTAAATGACCTCTAGACTCCTAGAGTCCAAAAAACAATATGCTACAAGCTACAACATGTCTGATATCAATGATCAACTCATAGTAAGCATACTCTCGGTGTACTTGCCAAAAATTCCAAACAACGAATATTCACATTGAAAACTCGCTTGAGCAGGACTTGGCGAATATTCGTCAATATTCGCCGAGTTTGTGTCCTCCACTCACTTGGCGGGAAAATGCCGAACACGCAAAAATGCTGAAAAAACGCAGAAAATACACTTCAATTTCTCTTTTTAAGGCAAGACACCTTAATTTTTGATCACATAACCATTGAGCATGCATTGCACGAGTTGAAGGGATTTTATAGCGAATTCGAAGAGCAAATTTGAAAAATTTCATTTGGAGGTAAGTTTTTTTATCCTTTCGTTTCACAAATTCATTCTATCGTATTTATAAATTCATATTGTAGTCGAATATGATTTGCAATGTACAATGCATTCAAATTTCAGCCATTGAGCATCATTTGCATGAGTTAAGGGATTTTATAGTGAATTTGAAGATAAGATAAGATAAGATAAATATATTAATGTCCAATGAATGACCACAAAAGTAGGTCAATGGGACTGAAAAGGCCCACAAGTATAAATACAAAGCAAGAGAACCAAAAGGTTCCGAGAAAGAACAGTACAAAGAAAATACAAAAAGCCTAAAAAGGCGACAAGAATGGGAAGAGCCATCCCACGAACCCAAACCCGAGTGTGGGAATGCAAGCGAGAAGAAGAGAGGGAAGAAGGTCGAGGAGAGGCGAAGAAGAAAGTCCATCAGGGAGCTCCCCTAACATTCAAGGCTAACTGGAAGAAACTCTGGATGGATTGACGGCCAAAAAAGAAGCGGAAAGTGAAGACCAAATTTGAAGAATTTAATTTGGAGGTGAGTTTTTTTTTTAAATTCTTTTCGCAAATTCGTTCTATATTATTTAAATTTTATATACTCATATTGAATCGGAATACGATTTGACATTTGTAATTTTAAATGCATTTAATTTAATTGCGAATGATTTTAAATTTTTAAATTTTAATAATTATTAATTTATTCATGTTTGTTATTGTCGTTAATGAATGAAATTGTCAGAATGTATTGTTGTAATTTTATAAATGTTATTTTAATTTCTTTTTTTAGAATGTATTCTTGTTCGTAGGATTTACAATTTTAAAATCGAAATCACGATTGAATAGGGTTATAAAGCCAAATTTTTATTTTTAATTTTTTAATTAAGTTTATATTTTTTTAATTTTTTAATTGTACATTGTGTTGCAGATTAGAGCTTACCAATGGCACGAGGTTTGACATGCGGGTCAACATCGCTAGCAGAGAACGTTCGCTAACTTTGTACCATTGCTTGGAAGTATGGTGTACATGGAGCAGTTCAGGGAATCGTGGTTTGCAAATTTTTGGCAAAACGTTTTCGGGAGGCATCAATGCACAGGTATCATCTTGCATGTATTGTTTGTCGGGACGTTGTGGTATGTCCTAATGTTACAGAAGAGGCAAAACGAGAGATGAAAGCGAGTTGGTAGATCTCGAGGAGAAGAAACTAGAGAGAGAAAGGATGCATGTTGCCATAGTAGAAATTTGTTAGACTTGGAATGACGGAGAGGATTCAAAGGACGATGCGACAACGATTGTGCGCTTTGCTCGTGGTCCACGATATCAACCGGAAGAGGCACATTTGCTTCATCTAGTTCGAAGAAAGAGATACATAACTTTTTGGTACCAAGCAACATACTTGGTGCACAACCTAGGTTGCAAGGTAAAGGCTCTAACAAGGATGCGCACGAGGAAATAGGTAAAACATGTGCAAATTTTTGGTACTACAACCTTCCCTTCAATGTGGCGAAGAGCCTGTACATCTTGGGAGTACTTGGTGACATCATTAACAGTTGTAGGGAAAGGGTACAAGGCATCCTCTTGAAAAGACTTGAGTGGGAAATTGCTCAAGGGTGCAGTTGTAGATGCAACGACAATCCTAGAAGATCAAAAAAACAATGCTAGAAATATGGATGCACCATTCTTTCAAATGGGTGGATAGATGGAAGGAACCACACATCATCAATCTTTTAGCGGCTTCAAATGGTGAGATGGTATTTTTGAAGTCAATTGATGCCTCTAACATAGTTAAAAATGCAGAGAATTTGAATCTTATGTTGGAGGAGGTTGTATTAGAGGTGGGTATCCAGAATGTTGTGCAAGTTGTCACAGACGAGCAATGCAACAACATATGTGGCAACTGAGAGACTACTACAGGAGAGACATCCATCACTCTTTTAGACTCCTTGTGCGGCTCATTGCCTTGACCTTCTTTTCGAGGATGTAGGCAAAATTGATTGGATGAGACCAGTTATAGAAGATGCAAAAATATAAGCAAGCAAGTACATATATAATTACCCTTGGGTTTTCAACTTGATGAGATAACACACGAAGGGGAAAGACCTTGCGTTTGGTGTCACAAGGTGTGCGACTAATTTCTTGATGTTGTAAAGTATTTCTAGTTTGTTGTCATCATCAAAGCAAATGTTTGTGAGTCAAGCATGGCTAGACTCACAATATTCAAAGAAATTTGATGGAAAGAGAGGACTAAAGATAGTTTTTGATGATGTCTTTGCAAAGAGAGCTATAAAGATCATCAAGGTAATTTCAAACTTCAATTTGTATTTCAAGTCGATTCCTTTATTTTAATTTGTTAAATTCTAAATATATTGTTATTTACTTTATTTGTAAGTTAGTAACCTTAAATTTTAATTTGTGTAGGTGTCGTAGCCGTTCTTTGAGGGTTTTGCGCTTGGTTGATGGGGAACAAAACCTAATGGGGTACATTTATGAGGCCATTCGAAACTATTATAGGGGGATATCGCGATTTGGTCCTTTTGGGAGATAATTACTCGAAGGTGGAACAATCAACTCCACTAGCCTATTCATGCAGCGGGGTACTACCTCTACTCCGATTTTTTTTTTTTCTCGATGGCATTGAGAGGATGATACCGGAGGGTGAAACGAGGGATCTCATTATTTTAGAGTTGTAAAATTACAAGCATGTTAGGGGGAGGTTCTTTTCTTGGCGTTAGCTATTTGAGGGAGAACCACGCAATTACCAAATAAAATTAGAATGTTTACTAAGTTACTTATACGTTCTAAGTCACAAATTTAATTTTATTAATTACTTATAAAATTTTGATTATCTTGTTTGTAGTTTCTTGGTGGGAAGATTGGGAGGAAATACCCCGCATTTTCAAAAGCTAGCCCTCATAATTTTATCTCAAACTTGTAGCGCTTCTAGATGTGAATGTAACTAGAGTTTGGTTGAGGCCATTCACACGAAGGAGTGCAACAAGTTGACTAAAAAATATTTCAACGACTTGGTTTTGTGTGCAATACTGATCTACGGCAGCCTGCACAAGAAAAATGGAGCCCACATCGCAAGAGTTTATTGATTTGGATAAGATAGATCCATACAACTAGTGGACTGGGCAAGAAGAGGAAATTCCTTGTTCACAGAGGATGAGATTTGCTTCTTTTGAGAGGGAAGCTATGGAGGGAGAAGCATTAGTAGGTGATATTGGATTGGATGACATCTTTGGAGGTGATGTCGAACATGCAAAGAAAGGAGCCATTTCCATCTACTACCGGGTTGGAGTTGGAGTTGCGGCCTTGACGAGCGAGAGACGCCACCGAGTGTGGGGACTAAGAAAGGCAATAGACTCTCTCCCCAATATTTCTCTAGAACGGGGAAGAGGAAAAGGTAAATTATTGTAAATTGTAACTTGCATATTTATGAAATTTATGATTATAATTTTCAATGACAATCATCATAAATTCATAACACTTATCAAGTGATTGTTGTATTCACATGATGATGTGATTTTGTATTGTATTTGTATTCAAATCTAATAAAAAACACTTCTCCAACATTTTACAGACTCATTTGATACATTTTGTATCTATATTTTGCATAAAATTTATGTTTTTAAAGTCTGTGTTTTTTTTTATGTTGTCGAATATTCTTGAATATTTGTCGAGTCAAATTTTTTTGGGGTTTGCCAAATATTTGTTGAATATGAGTATGCGAATTATGGATCAAATCATTGATCATCAAACTAGAATAACGCCAACTAGAAAGTTGGATTTAAAAAAAAACGTGTTTTAAATTTCAAACTGTTGTTTATTTTGGCACTAGATCGGTTCACCGGTTTGGTATCGGTTGAGTATGGAACCGGTTATCGAGTCGCTTTTTCTATCGGTTTCTTCCCTTTCTTTATTGAACCGGTCAAAGCTGGGTGGTTCAGTCGAGTTCGATTGGTTTTTAGATCAATGGTATAGAGTCTAATAAACTTAGGTTGTCAAAACGTCATGTCTAGTATTTTCATTAAAAAGCGATGGCATCTCAAGAATCAAATCTGCTCATACTTATGAATTTATTTTGTCGAGAACTTAACAATGGGATATTTAGACACCCAATGTTGTGATATAAGTCATACTATACATTTTTGGTTCAACATAATGAAAATCACAAGGTGCATTTTTGAATTTTCTCCTTGGATATTAATAAATTTACAACTATATTGTAATTTATAGGAAGGATCATGTCTTGAAAACACAAAATGGTAGGAAAATTAAACTTTATGGGAAAGTAACAATATAAGCATAGCCTTAGTCTTCAAAAGTTTGGAGTTACAATTGTCATTCTAATATTGGAATGGTGGGCCCAAGACACTTGTGTAATCTTGATGTTCTCAATTTATATTTGGTTGTTGAATGACTAATCAAAGCTCTCATTCACACTTTGAAATTGGTGAATGGTAGTTATGCACGCAATCCCTACATATCCGAACCTTCTACTTCTAGATGCCACTGAAAATAGTAACAATCTTCATCATTAGAGGATAATATCATCTTTACGACGTCTATTTTGCCAATGGATTCTCTAAATACAAGAGTTGGAGCACAATTTTAAATTCACTCTATCAATGTGTTGTTTCAATCTTACGTGTTGTGTTTCAGCTTTTTTCAAAAGAAATAATGCTCTACCAACTTATCTTGTTTGTTTTGCGGTAGAGGTTGTGAGATCGATGGCATTCTAGTGATCCAAATATATAGATCCCATGTTGCGAGGCTTTTGAAGGAAGGAAAAGAAAAAAAAGTATTTTTGTGGTTTAGGTTAATAGATAGCTCAATAAGGCGGAGGCATCTAATTGAACCAAAACTTGGAACTTGGACTTCATTGAACAACTTGTGTATAACCCTACTTTTTGCATGTACGCTTGTGAGTGGAAAACAAAATATTAATATTTATGTTGTTATGGGATTGTAAGGCTTATTAATAAGGACGTCATTAGTTATTTAACTAAAAGATGGTTGTAACTGGTTGTAACTATATCAACCGCTTTGTAAGTACATCATTCATGATATAATGATGGACACACTATTTCCATAGTGTGATATCCACTTCTTCTTCATTCTTCCTTGTTCACATATTCAAACATTGGTATTAGAGCGGGGAGAGAAAAGAGACAAGATGAAGACTCCAAATCGCAAATTACATCATTTGCAAAACATTTCCGCAGTGTGAGATAGAAAAAGATGTCTATCAATAAAACCCGTGAATCTGATTCTATCTTCGAAGTTAAAATGTCAGGAGCAAATGCCAATGTGATTGTAAAGTCTTGAATCGAGGCAAAAACAAAGCTGCTAAGGCACAATTGCATGTAATGATTGCGAGGGTCATTTAGGGCCCACAAGGTCATCGCGAAAATACAAAGTGGTGAGGGTTATTTAGGGCCTGCAAAGTCATCGCAAGGGCTGGAAGACTCAAAAACAAAGTGAAACGAAGTTGCCAAAGTCGCCATTGGTTTCCAATACTAGTCACGAGCATTTATTATTTCCGGCACTTCAAAATCGCCATTGATTTACCGGTCATGAAATAGCCACGAAGCTAGACGCAAATACATTCGCGAATCAAGACATTTTCAATTTCGAAGGGCACAAGTTGTATAAGAGCATTGAACTCGGTCGTGAGGGTCTGAAAAGAAATTGTGAGGGTTGGAAGAGCTAAAAACTAAGGTTGACGAGCTAGAAACGAGGTCAAATAATCAACAAATCACGAATTTCTAGGGTTTCACTGCGTTTTCGAAGTCTTCCTCGTATTTTGTTCTTTATTTTTAAATACACAATCATATTTATTTTATTTTATCTTTAGTATGGAAATTCTAGTAGAAAAATATTCTGGTATAAATTTTCATACATGGAAAGTGAAAATACAAATGCAACTTATGAGTAAAAATGTGTCGGGCATAGTAAATGGGAAAGAGAATGCACCCATTGATGTAAATAAAATCTTTGGATTGGCAGGCTAGAGATGATAAAGCGAAAGCTATTATTGGTCTTGCGCTTTTGATTGAAACTACATCATGTAGATCTAGACAAATCGTCTAAAGAAATATGGGACACTTTAAATAGATTGTTTGGGGCAAAAGCAGTGAATGCTAAATTTTCTTTAAAGCTTCAATTGTTTTGATTCAAGATGGCCGATGATGTTACTATGTCCAATCATATAAACAATCTAAGATCTCTTCTTAGACAGTAAGTAAAGGTTAAAGCTTGATAGATTTTGAAGATTTTAAATCCATTCTATTAAACAATTTCCCCTCTTCATATAGCAATTTTTTTTTACTCTCGGTCAAATGCCTTCATAAAGCCTAGAAGATATGATTTCAACTCTCTTGGCTGAAGAAAAGAGAACAACTGTGGATGATATAGAAGGTAATTCTTCACATGAAAGTGCACTATACTCCCGCATGAGAAATAATAATGAAAATCAAATAAAGACAAGGGAAATGGAATGTTATTATTGCAAGAAAAGAGGTCATACAACATGGGACTACTGTGTTTGAGCAAATGATGTCCTCAAGGGAACACTCAAATCCAATGAAGCTAATGTAGCCCTTATTGAAGACCCACCGGATCTTTGAAGGTGGTGAAGATTTTGATGATGTATATGTCCTTTAAAAGAAACCAGGAAGGAAAATGTGTATTCTAAGAAGTCCAAAAGTTGATGGTAGGAAGGGATTTGTTGTAGATAAAACTCAATATGGATGGTTACCCAATTTGTTCGAAAGTCTGTGGATCTTGGGAATTATACCCTTACGAGGTTTATGAGACAACTTGATAGAGCTTGTGGATGGCTCAACATGGATTGTTGTCCACTAATTTGGGAGTTTTGTGATTCGGGAGATCGGGAGGTGGAACTCGGGAATTCGGCTTGGGAACAACACCTTTACGAAGGTCATGAGGCAACTTGATGGAACTCTACGATCAATGAACTGTTGTTTAACGAAGACACTTCGAAGAATGCATACTTTTGTTTTTGAAAGATCCCCAAATGGATTCTTGGAGCAAATATACTTTTTTCCCACTCAACACAATAGAAAAATACAATGGCAAAATATAAACTTCGAAAGCTAGGGCAAGCAGGATTGATTTCAGCCAAATCGACTAGGGTTTTATGTGCAAACATACCCAAAATCAGCATACAATAATTATTTTTACTCCAAAACCCTAGAGAATTTATGGCGAAAATCAAATTTTACAACATTTGGACAATAATTTAAATCTGAAACCCTAAGCTGCTGCAATCTTCTAGATAACATAATTTTCTCTACACAACTCCGATCTAGGCAAATGACATATGCTCGACCTTGGAAAAATACAAGGAACACGATGATGTAAACCAAATTATAACAGCAACTACCAAACATGCAGATCTGGCCCTCTTACTATTTTGGCCTGCACATATATCGGGCATCAAATGAGCTCCAAAATTATTTTCTATATCCCGGATGCTTGCCTATATTTTTAGGAACTCATTCATATAAGAATCAAATTTTTGGATGCCAAATCAACTCAGAAATTAGATTTGAAATTTGATTATAAACTGGTAAATAACCCTCGAAAGAATTATGAAACTTGGGTATTTTCATTCTCAAAAATTATGAGGTATTAGACAATGATTTTCAAATCAAAATACCTCAATAATAATGCCCAAATAGTCCCAAGGTGAGTCGATCCAATAGAGAAAACTTTGTTGTAATTTTATTCACCAAAATACTTCGAAAAGTCTTCAATAACACTGCTGGAAAACCCTGAAATATACTAAAAATCTGATTACAACCAATGGGAAATTTTGAGTGAAAATCCCTCTCAAACTCTTAGGGTTTTCGTCCACAAGAGGTTTAATTCACAAGGGGTTTCGTCCTTGGAATTTTTAATGCAAAAGCTGAAGCTCTATGTAAGAGAAATATCATATAAAAATCTGGATGATGGAAGAGGCAAGTCGACTTTCCTTTTAAAGGTAAAAGGCCAACAACTA
Source organism: Taxus wallichiana var. yunnanensis (assembly GCA_018340775.1). Classification (NCBI taxonomy): domain Eukaryota; kingdom Viridiplantae; phylum Streptophyta; class Pinopsida; order Cupressales; family Taxaceae; genus Taxus; species Taxus wallichiana. The sequence goes on from CM031233.1 coordinate 3,994,170, forward strand.
ACCTCTCAAACCAGCCAAAGAGCGCACATGATTTCCCTATGCAAAGCATTTAATATTTTCAACCACTTTTTCCCTCTAATGCAAGTCGCATTTTCTTAGGGAAATACATTAATTAATTATATTTTTATCCTTCCTAAATGTCATTATTCACTTTTGGCCCAAGTCGCCATTATCCCCTCTAGGAAGAATAAAATACAATAAATCCTTTTACAATGATATTTGCCCCCTCAAGGCAAATCGTATTTACCATAGGGATTATAATTTATTTCTATTAAGCCAAATAAATTAATCTAAGTGCTTCAATAATTTTATTTTATTTTTTATAGCACTTTATAATAATTTATTGTGATTTAAGCCACCCTTATATTTTTCCTTTGGCCGTCGGGTTGACAAAATGGGCCAAAGGTTTTCAAATGGGAAAAAGGGACGTTCTGATCTTGGTTTTATTGGTTTTCAACTATGTCATATATGTTTGTTTTTGCTTTTACGTAGGATAAGCCTTAAGAAGCGATTTAAGTGTGTAAGGCTTATTAATAAGGATGTCATTAGTTATTTAACTAAAAGATGGTTGTAACCGGTTGTAACTATTTCAACTGCTTTGTAACTACATTATTCATAATATAATGACGGACACACTTTCCATAGTGTGCAATCCGCTTCTTCTTCATTCTTCCTTGTACACATATTCCAACATGCAACAAAGATTGTGAGATTTGATGGCATTCTAGTGATCCAAATATATAGATCCCACATTGGAGGCTTTTGAAGGAAAAGAAAGAAAAACGTTTTTTTGTGGTTTAGGTTAATAGATGTAGACACAAAATCTATGCACTTGGGTACATTTCTAGGTCCTAGAGCATACTAATATATACATGATTCCTAAGTAAGAAAAGTAGTGGTTGACAACGCTTTTTTGGGCCTTTTGCTTTGTCTTTTATACTTTTATTGACCTTGCACACCCTACAACCCTGTTGGTATTTGACTTATTTATCTTTTATGGCCTTAGACACTAGCGCCCATTTAGGACGAAGCACCTAGGTGCTCCTGTCCCTTTTGGGTGCTCCTAACCCTCTCTAGCCCTTTCTCACTCTTTTGGGTCTCTTTTACTTCTTGGGCATCTTTTACACTTTTGGGTCGACCTTCCAGTTGTCAATTACGAAATTTAAACAAGGGAATCATATATATACATAGTTATAGCTCTCAAATAAAGGGCCAAGCACTAGCATTATCTACTATCACCTAAGCTTGCATCCAAAGGCACAAGAGCATTACAAAGCATCCATCTAGCACATTCACTCAAGGGACAAGGGCTGCATCACTCTGCATACACAACATAGGAGGGAAGTCTATTCTATTCCATCTCACACATTCTATACATTTGCTATATTCTAGATCTAGCCCGTTATCATTGTGCAACTTGCACAAGGGCATCCTAGGGCATCATTACACACATTCAATTAGAACTACATGGAGACTAAAGTGTAGTGCAATGCTGGTTACTAAGTTCACTCTTCGGGTGATTGCAGGGGTTAGTTCGACTCCACTTTCTCGCATATTTATTTTTAGATTTGATGTGGTTTGTGGGCTTGTATAGCTTGTTATCTCTCCGTGTAGATTACAAGTGCAAACAATGACATTAGAACAAATGATCCATAGAGATCAGAAAAACACACCACTTCATTAGTTCCATCACTACCAAGAAGGAGAAATAAGAAAAGTGAAAAAGAAATGGCGTAAACGGAGGTTCCGGGACGGAACCCCGCTCTGCAAAGCAGCGGTTTGAACCGCCTCTCAAATGGAGGAAGAGAACTTGGTCCGTAGAGTCGAGATGCTAGAGACCATGATGGATAGATTGCATAGGAAACAAGAAGAGCTTTTAGATCTGCAAAAGCCGGCTTCGGTTAAGCAAGATTCCATGGACTCGGTGGTTCGAGCACTAGCCAAAAAATTCGGTATTGGAAAGAGCCACGCAGAGGAAGAATGGGAAGAGCATGAAGAGACACCAATTGTAAGCGAGAAGGTAAAATCTGCACATACACCTTTTAAAGTTGAAACAAAAGTGGAAATAAAGAATTTTGAAGGACAAGTAGATGTAAAATTTCTGGATAAATGGCTAAAATAGTTGGAAGTCTATTTTAGTGTGCATAATGTCACTGAGGCACAAAGGGTCACCTTTACACATCTCAAAATGGAAGGTCATGCTCTGGTTTGGTGGGAAACCCATCTAGCCACTTGTGAGAAGAAGAAACGTCCTATTATTGTCAGTACTTGGAAGGGTTTTAAAGAATTTATTAGAGCTAACTTCTATCCTATTGGCCATAAGACTGACATGATGATTAAGTGGCAATACTTTAGACAAGGTAGCGGTCAAAGCGTGCAAGACTACACTACGGAATTTCGGAGACAAGCCATGTTGCTTAATATGGACTTGGAGGATGAGGACATTTTGACCAAGTATTTGGGAGGACTTCACACTCACCTTCGGAGGAAGGTAATCTCCACGAAGCCCAAGGATTTCAATGAAGCTTGTGTACAAGCATACTACATTGATGACGAGAAGAAGCAAGGAGAAATAGAGCCAAAGGGAGACAGTCAACAAGAACAACAAGACAAAGAACAAGGGAAGACAAGTAACAAAGGTAAATGGAAAGGTAAACATGCCATTATTGCTTTGCATACTTGTAAAGATCCTAAGAATTTTTGTAAGAATTGTGATGTGAATGGACATACTGATGCCACATGTTGGAAGTTACATCCGGAATTGCACCCAAGGCACCGAACCAAGGATTCCAAGAAATCCATGGCCACTGTGAAGACAGAGAGAGAGGTGGAGATTGAGGATGATTCGGATGTAGGCGAGGCGTTGGGATGCATGGCCACTAACGTGTACGAGGCAGCGAAGGAGAAGAGATGAGTAAGTTATTTCAAATCGGAATCCAAATCAGAATCCAAATCAAGAAGACTAAGGTAAATGCTTTAGTAGATTTGGTTCTCAGTCAAATTTGATTTACGATACGGTTGTAGAACAACTTGGTCTAGAGACTTACGCGCATCCACATCCATACCCACCGGGATGGGTGAAGAAGGGGTAGAAATACAAGTTACAAGGAAGTATAAGTTTAGGTTTGAGATAAATACCCAATACATAGATGTATTAGACGCTGATATTATTCCACTTAATGCATTTGACGTTGTCTTTGGAAGTCCTTACTTGTATATCAGGGATGCTGTGTTCACAAGGAGGGAGAACCGGTTCAGATGGGTCAAGGATGGAGTCAGTTTTAACATCCGGGCACACCAGAGCAAATCAAAGAAAGCTATGGTAAGTGCCAACCAAGCACCAAGACTTATTCAGGCAAATCATCAGTTTTGTTGCTTTCATTGGAAGAAAAACAAAATGGACGTGAGAGCGGATATTTCTGACCAAAGGATGGAGAATTTGGATAGCACTTGTCAGTTTTTGCAGAAGAAGCCACCACAGGAATTGCTCATTCAAGGAGCAAAACAAACTTCCGCTATGCAGTCACCGTATCTACCTACAGATTCACTGGACTTGACCGTGGGGCAGCAAGAAGAAGAGGAGATACAAGGAACGATGGTGACTATAGCAGCAACGTACTTGGAGAGGATTCGGCCAATCCATCTCAAGAGACAAAGACAAGAAAGGACTAAATCACTACAAGTATGGGACTTTCGCCATACTTAAGCAGGTTGGAGAAGAAACCTTCATGCCATACTTCATGCAGATGCACGCGATAGTAAGTTGCAAGAGCTCGCATCCACTAACGCCATCTATGCATGACAAAGAAGGAAAGATACAAAAGTTACCTTCCAAAGAGGATTGTACTCGAGGCATCTCGGAGGAGGATGTAGCATTGGAAACTAGAGATCCACAGGAGTCTTGGCAGGTTGGACAAGAGAAGACACCAAGGCAGACCCATTGGTACTTGAAGAGCACGAGAGGGAGTTGATTCCTCTACCACTCCACCACTAAGCTTTTGTGGGACCAAAAGCCTCCTAAGTGGGGGAGGTATGATCCATAGAGATCCAAAAAAACACACTTCATCAGTTCCATCAACACCAAGAAGGAGAAATAAGAAAAGTGAAAAAGAAATGAGGTAAACGGAGGTTCTGGACATAAACGCCACTATGTGCAGAGCGGTGGTTTCAGAATTGCTGCCTTGCGAGTGGTGTTTTCAAGCGCCGCGCCGGCCTGCGAGCGGCGTTCGAGACCGCCGGTCCTGCACAGGCGGCGGTCTTGAAACTTTCGAATAGAAAATAAGAATGGAACACGAATGGACGTGAATATGAAGCGCCCAGCCGTGTCTCTTCCCTTCCATGCCCTTTCACATCCTCCAGTGCACGGTAGGACATGGGAAGGCCTATAAATACATGGAAGGAGCAAGAGAATAGACATTCGAAGGCGAATCAGACATTCAAAGATCCAGAGAGATCGAGAAGCAGAGTTTAATGAGAGCAGTGAGCAAGACCTTCAGTGCTGGAAAGGAATTGTAGGAGCAAGGCGTAGAAACAGAGCAAACAAGTAATTGGAGAGAAGGTTTACATCGTTGCTTCTTTTCATACTTATTGTAATCTGTAATTGTCTATGTTAGACCAATAAAAGTGGGAAGAAAGAGCAGTTGCCCTTCCCGACTGGTTTTCCTCCTTGGAGGTTTCCAGGATAAAATTGTTGGTGTTGAAGTTTGAATTATTTCCTTCTCTGCAATTTCCTTTCTATAGCACTAGATAATCAGTCACAAAGCTCTAATTTCAAGCAAATCTGTCATTTTCCAAAGTTGAAAGTAGAACAACATAATTGTGTGATTCGTAGAGTTCCAAAGTAGAAGTTTACGGATCAACAAATCTAGAGCGACAAACAGAGACTAACAATGAAGCCCCTCTTGCACGAAAAACACAGAACCCGAGCATCCGAATGGATACTAGTGCCGGGTGCTTCGTCCTCTCGTGGGCACTCTGTCTGCACATTTCGAAGTCTCGGAACCTCCGGTGAGCCTTCACGGCACTTGCTTCAGTCTGTTCTCAGCTATTCATCTGCCTAGGTCATCTCCAGTTGTGCGGAATCAACTAAGTCACCCTCGCTCTCTCTTGCTTAGGGTTTCATATAATTGTATGCTTGTTGCTTATCCATTTATTGTATTTTATCACTTGTATATCATACACGACATTAGTTACTCCTAAATTAAGATTTAATTCCATTTATAAAATCAATAGATAACTTTTAACATGTGAGATTACCACCTATTTTCAGTAAAGGCGAGACATCTAATTGAACCAAAACTTGGGACTTGGACTTAATTGAATGACTTTTGTATGACCCTTCTTTTTGCGGGTGTGCTTGTGAGTGGAAAACATAAGGCAAAAGAACTAGAAACTTGGGAAAGGATGCAAATTGCAAGTGTTTGCAGCAGTCCCGAACGCCCCATATAATTGCCACCAACTCACAAAGCTTCTCTGTGTGCCAATGTTACCATGCCCATCTTCGCTGAAATTTTGTAGCCATCAAGTTAAGTGAAGTTAAGCCACCTCAATCTGGGTCATTTGGTGAAGTCTCCTTTGGACTATACATTTTTAAGGGCCTTCATAAGGCCCTTATTCACTTTCTCGTCATCCAAAGGGATAACTCTCGCATTGGCCTTTCCACATAACATCGTGGATTAAGTGCATATGCAACCATATGAAGTGTGGTGTTCAACTTATCCCATCCATGTTCATGTTAGAGCTCCGAATGGGGTCCCTCACCCGAATAACAACCTTCATATTCCCAAGATGCATCTTTGTCAATTTACCCATATATCTCACAAAGATTGGGACTATCGAATCCCCATATTTGATGATGCTAAAAACAAGATATATAATTGATGTGATGTATTTTACATCAACCCAAATATCTCCCTCACCAACACTTCTATCACTCTCTTCCCTTTGTCTTGGACTCATGCCACCTAGTTCAATATTGTGTCACAATCATAACTTGTAGGGGCTCCACAACTCAAGTATCCGTTCCAACAAAATAAAATAGGATGCAAAGCATGTGTCATTTGGTTTGAGGAATTCTTTCCTCAAATAGCTTAGAAAGAGTGCCAATGATGATGTGTGGTGATTGCATATCATCTGCATCACCCTAGCCCCAACCACTAACTTTTTGACCCATTGAATCTTCCCTTTGTCTTTCAAGGCATTGTTTGTGGCACGCATGCAAACACAGGGTCCAATAAATATATTTGTAGGTGCCCTCCACTAGCCACCTTTTTGTTGCTCTACACACATAAACTACATCCGTGATTACTGTACAACATTTGAAGGGACAACCTCAACAAGTTCCTTCAAAATTTGAAACATGGTATTTTTCCACTTCTTAGAACAATCAATTTCTATGAAGAAATAAGGTCCATCTTTGCGGGAGGCAATGATATTGATGAGTGGTCGGTGTCATGCAGTATCGTCCACCCACCCATGATAATGCCGCATCCATGTGACATGGATTAGGAGGAACAATATCATTGTGGAAGAAGAGGCACATTCAATACTTGGTGATTAACTAAAATGGGATATATAGGTATTAGTTAATCTAAGCTATGAACAATTGTAAATAAAGTAAATGGATGTTGTAAATAAATGTAAAGATGAACCAAACAACTATGAAAAAGGAAATGCTAACCCTAATGTGCAAGAGAGGAGGAAAGAACTCATTTGAATAAAAGATGCTTGTAGGACTATGTCAGCAGAGGTACTGGAGAATCAGTAGCAAAACGATTGTGTAGGAGCTCGAAAAGAATGGATTTGGTTTGATTCTCACGGGTAGGGTGCTGGATAAGGATCGGGCGCTTACTGGACACTGCTCAGTCCCATGAGAATGGGCGCCTTGGTCTATGCAAAAGCTCCGGATCTAAGTTTCATAGGTCCAACAGGTGGTCCGAAACCCTCATTGTGTGTTGCATCAAGTTATTTGCACTACTTGAGTGTGAGTTTCTTGATATTCCAAGATGAATAGAAAGACCTGCAAAATCCTAAACATATGAAAAAGGGCCGATGACCTCAACTGCCACAACAATGGGCTTACTAATTGAGTCGTTGCACTACATTTCGGACCCAAATGTAGTTCTGGTGAGTGTGTGCATAATGTGCCCTAGGTGCTCTTGTGTCAGTCACACTTTGTGAAGTAGCGAGCAATAACTAGATGTAGAAAATGTAATAAAATGTGTGCATGGAATAGAATAGAATCCTCCCCCTATGTTGTGTGTGATGTAGATGACCTAGCCTTGTGCTTTGTGATGGAGTTATGTGGATGCAAGTGACTAGTATTTGGTCCCTCATTATGGTCTCATAACTTTATATTTATAGGGTTCTCTTGATCTAATTTCGTAATTAACCTTGAAATGGCCGACCACCAAAAAGATAAGAAGCTAAAACGGCTAGAAAGTGCCCAAATAAAGGTGGCGGGAAAGTTCAAAAGGATCGGGATGCCCATGGTGGGACTAGGGCGCCCCAGTACTAGCTTAGGCGCCCTAGTCAAGGCTAAAATAACGGAAGATGATGAAAACTGACTAGGCATGTGTGTGGTGGAGGTCGGGAATGACGATAGAAATCAAATAAAAATGGCCAAGAGACGGGGTTAATTAGTACTTTCTTCACTCAAAAACCCTCTAATGTCTAAAGCGCATGATTTTGTGTCTACATTTGGACAAAGAGGAACGTTATCACTTTCTAATTCAAGTCACAACCTTGGCCGGGGACGTCTGGGGTGTACTCTATACCCCGTAGTTGGATGTACCCTTTGCACCCCATCTCAATGCCTCAAGTCTATTTGCCTCTCGTTTTCCTTTTCTATATCCTTTTACATTTATTTCATCTTTTTCCAAGAGTTCTAACCCTCCTTTATACAATTGAAAGGTCGTTAACTAACACACCCTTTCACATCTCAATTATTTTATATCATTACAAAAATAACTTTTACCCACATTACATAAAATCACTTTCCATTTACTATTTAACCCTTTTCATATGGAGCTTTATGTTGCTTTCTTTTATTTAATCTCATTTTTGTCTTATTTAGCATTATCTCACTATGGGGAAATAGTCACATAACATGAATATGCCTAAGATAGCAAACATGCAACCATTTCCTAGTAATATTCATCAAGTAAAATATAGATTGAGAGCTTAAATTACAAGTAGAAGCCACATAGCTATAATTAATATGGATGAAGTCATCCAAAACATGTTTGGTTGAAGAACATTAAGAAAGATATAGAAGAGTATATGACAACTTGTGATAAGTTTCAACTTTCAGGTAAACAAGACTAAAATTTAATGCACTTATCAATACCAAATAGTAAATGGGATGCATATCAATAGATTTTGTCATGTATTACCCCATACTTCAATATAATGATTAAATTATAGTAGCATTCAATAGACTAACCAAAATGACTAGATTTGTTCCCATCCAAACAATGTATAAAGCTTTGTCTTGTTCAAATGCTCAACATCTTAATATTTTCAATGTATTAACTACCAAAGTATACTATAAGTGACAAGAAACCTTTGGAGTGATATCTCTTAACACACAGGATTCCGATTAAGCTAGACCAATACTATATTAAGATTAAAATAGGACTTGAGGATCATTTGGCTAGGATATAAATCATTTGATTGGGAGGTAAATAATGCCTAAGGGTTAAATCAAATAGAATGTACCAATCAATTTTCTAGATATGTTAGATCTTTTGTCTAGGTGGTAAATCACTTTATTAGGAGATAAATAATGTCCGGGAGTTAAATCTAATAGAATTGCATCACACCATCTTCTAGATTTTTTGCGGTGTTTCACGAGTGGACGCGCCCCCTAAAAAAATTTAGTCTACTAGAGACAAGGACATCCTCGAGACTTGAGGACTCCGGAGAAACGACCCTCGGCCATACCTCCACTTTGCCACCACTAGACTAGAGAAGTCCTTGAGACTTCTCTCTCAAGAAGGACCATTTCTAAGGCCTCTCCTCTTGTTTGGGATGCTAGGGTGACTTCGGGACTTCGCGAGACTTAAAGGAGATTTTATACAGTCTCTTGACCATATCGGATACTACTGGTATGTCTCTGCATCAAGCATTTGCAAAAAGTAATTTTGTAAAAATAAGGCATGTTCCTTGATGTTCATGCCACCAACCCTAGCCCTAATAGTTTATGGGTCCTACCTATACCCTAAGCACTAAATAAACCTCACACCCTTAATCCAAATCACTATCAAAGCTTGAAAGCATTGAGCAAGGCTACAAGTGCAACAACTACATAGCAAGAGTAATAGTAAGCAAGGCTACAAGAGTGAAAGCATTAACAAGAGGGAGAACAACAACAAGAGGAAGAGCAAGTGCCAAGTCTTCATCAATCAACCGTTCAAGTTTCAACACATTTTCAAGCCCTCAAGCCTTCAAGGTAAGCCATGGCCCTTCATCTTTTGGGATTTACATTTTTATTTTAAATTTTTAAATCATTAAATGTTCATTCCTAAATGGCTAAATCTGAAATCAATGATTATGTGATAGTTTTTTTTAGCTCCATCCACTCAATTAAGAGAAACATACTTATCTCTAAGTGGCCGGAGAAGCTTGTACATAGGGCCTTGCATCTCATTGACTACAAGATGCTTAGTTACAAGGAGAGTCCAACAACCCGATGGGATGTAGAGGCGGAGGAGCCAACGTAGGTTGATGATGATGCGGCACGAGGCAATGTTGGTTGGTGTTTGCTTGGAGGAGTTTGACTTGAGGATTCCAATAGTTCGAGTGGTGAGGAGTTTGGGGCGGATTTTGGGTATGAGTTGAGGCATTGGGCCATTGGCCGATTGTATTTGAATTTTGCATTTAATCATCATTTTGAATATAAGTTATAATATAAATATTAATATATTAATATCCAACATTCTTATTGTTCAAACTTCAATGCAATGTATTTAGTATTTCAAATTTTATTTTGTTATTGCTTATACGTTTTTTATAACTATTTTTTTCAAGTACTATATATATTTGCACTGCTGTTCCCCCGCTGTCCCTAAACCTAGGCCGTTGGTCCCCCTATCCCCGGTCCCCCATTCTTGAGACTCGTGGAACTATGTTTTTTTATTAGTTTCTTGGATGTTGAAGACGTAGAATAACTATCACATTACCCTTGTCTAGACAAGCTGGAGATGTATAGGGCTCTACTACAAAAGGGACAATTGACTATGGGTTTAAACTTAAAATTGGAGTGTGTTCAATTAGAGATGCAAGACAAAGTATGAAGACGACTTAGAAGAGGTTGATGACATTGTTATCATAGTTAATATTACATCATCTCGTAAATGATATCACTGTTGTGTTTGGTATGAATGTCCATCACCATTGCTTTCAATTATAAACGATTCTGTTGTTTTTCTCGTGGTTGACCTAGAGGGTAGCATTTACGGCAACATTATATATTTTAGTATAACTTGGGCCAACTAGTACATCGTCAGCCCTTATCATCTTCAATAAATGAATATAACTACCAGGGGAAGGCCCCCTCATTAATGGCCCATTCAATTTAACTTTCTTTGCTTTTCTTAGACTAGCAAGTTGTAAGGATAGAAGAGGGAATTGGGAGGCAGAAAGGACTGTTGGTGTTAGCTTGTGGATGGCCCTGCTGGATGCAGTCTTGGACCTTTCTTTGACTGCTTTTTGACACAAAATTTGCTGTTATCTGGTCTGTCAGCATGGACTGTTAACTACCTTGGGAGTACAGAGTTGATTTTTGTGTCTATGATGACGTGACTTCGACTTTTTGTTTGTTGTATTTTGTTGGAATGGATATTAAATACTATAGTGATTGCTGTATGAGTTTGTTTTAAAGAAGTAAATAGTACTGATTGAATATGCTACAGTTGATTGTCATAAATGTTGAATCAGTGCAGATAAAAGATGTTGTATGTGTATTGGTTGATTAGTTGAGACTGCTTGCGAGAATATGGATTATAAACTCAATTGAGTAAACTCATTGGCCATCGGTGAATTTGAGGGACAGTTGAAGTAACTCATGACCCATTGAGTGATGTAAGGCTCATCTGAGGTAATTCGTTGACCATTGGACAAATTGAGGGTTGTTGAGATGATTTACAATCCATTGACTAATGCGAAGTTCAATTGAGGTAAATCATGGGTGATTGGCAGAAATGATCGCTAGTTGATTTAATTCATTGCCCATTAATTGATAAAAGGTCTAGTTGAGGTAATTCGGTAATTCATTGGTTGAGTTGTGGGTTAGTAGAGGTGACTAGTTCATTGGTTTGGATGAACTAAGGGTCTGTTAAGGTGACTAATGGCCCATCAGTGGATGTGAGGCTTAGTTGAGGTAACACATGGGACATCTATTTGGTTGAGTCTTAGGTGAAGTAACTCTTGGGACAAATGGAATTGTCACTTGATGCAACTCATTTGGATATTTAAATGTATGTTGAACTGAACTTGAAAAACCATTGTAATCTTCATTCTTTGGCTAGATGAAGAAGATTAAGCTGGTTGAAAAACCATTGTAAGCATTATTATTTTTCTAGATGGGGATGATCATCAAGGAAAGCCATCCTTCAGACGTGGTTTGGTGACTATCTTTCTCCAGCCTAAACCTATTGGATATTAATTACTAACATTGGATGGTTTTTGTGCAGGTGTTATCTCGGTCGAGAGTGGAACCTTTATGAAAAGATGTTTGTCTTACCAATAGTTTTTTATGACCACTGTGAAGGCTTCAACTTTCGACAATATCAGAGTTACTATTAGATTTTATAGTAGGCATCATTTCCATATTGTGCACGACGCTGTACTAGATGCCTAGCCATTTGTGGTGGCATTAAAAGTGACATTACTTGCTAGGTATTTATATAGAAGTGGATGATTCAGTATTGGCAATGTCTCTCTAGCTATGCTCTACTACTTATGTTTATATGGCATTTTAGGTTACAATTGCGCTGTGGTTTTAGTTGAGGATTTCGTTGAACAATTTTAGTATAGATTTATTTCCCCTTTTTTCATTTTTGGGATGCTACCTGTATATATGCAATTCTGTTTAACCAAGTGTTATGCTAAATATGCTTATGTGATTGTATATGGCATGCTTGTTAACAATTCCACCATCCCTTATTTTTTTGTTTGTGGGCATCAATATGATTTTTGCATTTATTAAGATATTAAGATTGCCTTATGGCAATAATAGTTAATGTTTGCATATTTTTACTATCTCAAAAGTGAAACCTCCACATGCATTTAACCACTAATTACTAACAGTAAAAGAAAAAAATGATTTGTTTGATCTCTGATACGAGTATGAAGTTGTCCTTAGCACAAAAACTAAGTGACCTAATACTTGAGATAAAATTAAGCAATATTGTGTTTCAGTTAAATCTAAACCCTTATCACTGAGAAAGAAAGCATTCTTATCATGTTTTTAAAGGGCAATTACTTAATGTATGTTTTGGTTTTATTTTCATTTGTACATTTTAGATGCAAAGATTAGAATAATGAAATGCAAGATTTATTTCCTCATATGTAATATCATTCTTTCGTGTTTCTCCTCTTCATGCACATTCATTTCCCACTCATTTTTGATATTGGCATTGCAGGCAATATAGTATCTTTTAAAAAGTAGGCATATTTCTACGTATGGTAATTGATTGTTGTGCAGGTTTCTTATCTCATTCGGTGGAAATTATCTTGACTATGACTCATGTGAAGCTATTCCTCTTCGGAAAGTAGATTCGACTTTTAGAAGCAATGAAAATATCTTCCACACATCAAATCATGAATCATGCAAAATATTTATTCCATCTATGGATTCCAGGTTATTTGGGCCTGCATTTATAGAGGTAACAACCTTTTGAGATTATTATGCTATTTCATATTTGAAAGTAATGCATGCATACACTGTTCAGTGTTTTATTATCAGCAAAAGAGAAATAAAAAGTATTAAGTATTTTAATGTACTTCTTACAGTATCTTGGATTAGGCAGCTAGGTGATACAGATTGAAGTGTGCACTTTGGATCTATCAGATAACAAAGAAAAATAATTTATATTCTTCATCATATCTAAAACTGACCTCTGATGGAAATCGGCTTTTGTTCAAATGACAATTTGTTTAATTTTCTGATCTCAAGTTTGATGTTCCTTTCTTGCCCCTATTTTTTCCGGTCACACCCAGCCTGCCACAAAAATCTGTTTTCCTGGATCATTATCTTCTTCACAGAAGTTGTACTATGATGCATTGTGTATCTTCATGAATAAATAACTAGTGAAAGTAAAACTTGTACCTGATTCTCACTGCAAAATGAATATATAAGTAACTCGATAAATTATCCTTTACAAACATCCATGAGTCTTGAGACTCTAAGGCTCTAAAGGATTTTATTCTGTGATCAATTCTATTGCTTTGGAGATCTCACCAAGCAGAGAAGAGTTACTAAATTACATCTGTGAATATGCAATGTTGGTTTACTTCTTGGTCTTAGAAAGAAAGAAATTATATTAATGTCCACAAATGACCAAAAGTAGGTCAATGGGACTGAAGGATACAACCATTAGCAATAGAAAGTTCTAGGAAGAGAGAATCCTAGATATGAACCAAAGAAATAAAGTACAAAAGACAAAATAGAGCAGTGTGCCACTACCACAAGTGGCAAAGAAACCAATACAAATAGCAATGAGGGGCGAACAAAAACCCCAAGAGCATGCGTCAATGAAGATTGGAGGCAAAACTCATCGAATGTCCCTGTTTGTGCATGAAGTGGAGGAATCATCTGAGCCATTATCAATCACTGTGAGGGATCTAATAATGCTGTCCGACGAGTATACAGGGTCGAAGGAGCCAAGTTGGGGGAGCCTAGGAGGAAGCAAGACACTTCCTCTAGAATCTCCCCTAGCATCCAAGGCTGGTGTAACTCTTGTAGTAGAAAAGAAGCTTGTAATATCAGTTTGCCCCTGTGGTCTGGGGGCAGCAAGCAAGTAGTAGTAGATCCATGTCGCCGGAGAGGGGCAAAGCCACGCTGACGGGTCAGAGCAGAGCCACGATGCCGAGAGATAGCAGGCCTGGAGATTTGAGTAGTTTGAGTAGTAATGTGCTGAGAGAAGTGCTGCCTAACTGATCTATCAACTCTGATGTGTGATGTATTAGTGTCCAAAGGACGCTTAGTGCTGCCAATCACCTGGATGGGCTGAAAGAAAGAGGTGATCAATATGGGAGCTCTTGAGCCTCTAGGCTCCTCTTGTAGGGATCTGCATCGAAAGGTGACAGCCTCACAAAGATAAAGAGCTAGGCACCGTTGGTCAGTGTATTTGAAGAAGGTAGCTAGAGTGTTGTCTGAATCTCTGTAGAGGCAGTGATATCTTCCTGGATCTCATAATAAATGGGACATCTGAAAATGAAGTGGTCCTCGGTCTCCACCTCTTGGAGGGAGCAAAGACGACAAATCTGGTCATGATGGAGAATGTGATGGTTTGTTTCAACCCATAACTGGTGGGAGCAAACTCTCATCTGGCCAAGGGGAAACCTCAAGCCGTGAGACCAATGGTGCTGGAGATAGTAAGGGCGACGAATAATATCATCCTCCACCTGTAAGAAATGATCAACATAAAAAGCAAGTTTGGGGTTGAGCAGCTCACGGGGAAGATCTAGGTGGTCCGGATATATTGTTTAGAGATTATTCATTAATTAGACTACCTCTTCCAAAATGTTTCTCGAGTCTGAAATGCTCCTTCCCTCAAATAATTGGTTCATATCTTTCTCTGTTTTGATGAAAGATTTACTTTTAGAACTCTGTCTAATTCAATTTAAGACACTAGTTGCCATCAACATTTGCACTACATATAAACCTCTACCCGTTTAAAGACTTGGACCTTCTCATGTTTCTCACTTGGATTCTCTCTCCTTGTTTCACAACTTAAATGCAAAGAACCATTCTTACTTTGCTAACGCCTGCTTTTCCTCCCTAAGGTACAAGTGCCCAATGGATTAGATTCTTGACTTCATTGGTCAAGAGAGAACACTTGATTGATTGGGGGCTGGGAGATGGATTCATTCAGGTCCTCTTGAAGATAGAGGGCCTTTACCCATGTGACAATTGTTTAAACCATACCGACCTTAACGTGCAACTTTGGCAAAACTGTCCATGTCTTTTATGATTCTTAAAATCATGTTCAAATTTGAATTTTTTTTGTTATTATTTTAATGCAAATACTTCTTCAATAATCTTCTGGATCCCAATTGTTCTTATATCAACATTTTTATATACTGCATGTTCTAGACCTTCATTTCTGTCTAAGACTTCTGGAACTTAAGCATCTAACTACCCGCCCTCTTCATGGTCATCTGCGCTCCAGTTGTGACTTGAAGGCATCTTCAGATTATACATTATGACAGGAAGTGCAGGTTTTTAACCCTTAGGATTTCTATGGCCATAGTCCCTTCAATCCTTCAGGAACTTAAATGATTATCTTCTGCATTTTTTTGAATTATTCCTCTTTCTACTACATGATCCTTGCCTGCTTACCAGTTAAAAAGGGTCCACAATTGATTAAGAGGTCAAACAATGTTGAATGTGTTTCCATTCTGAATTTCCACAGTAAGACTCCAACTTTTTAGAAACAAAAGATAGTCTTAGATCTACCTATGTCTTGATTCTGCAGGGCTTGTATTTTTGTTTTTACTATAAAGTTGTTGATTCACAGTTCTTAGAATGTCAGCTGCATATACCCCAGTTAGGTTATCTAGTTATGTTATTACTTTCTTGCTTCATAAACATGCATATAAGAATATTCCATAGACTATCTGTGTAGATGTGATCATTTGCACTACACAAGAAAACTAACCTCACAGTGGAAAGTGTTTCCCATGTTATTTTTGACTTATTGCATTCTCGAGTGTTTGTCTTATTAGCTTTTGGGAAAGTGACTTCTTGTCCACTTTGCAGGCACCCAAGATAGGCTCCAACTATGAAGTCTGAGCTCTTATCCAAATACGTATTAAGTGCCATGCACATGTACAATGTATTTCATTTTAAAGGTCAAAGAGAATGTCTTTTTAGTATTTAAGGCTGTAATTTTCTCTTGTTGAATTTCTTTGTAAACAAGAGTCACCAAGCTCAACCAAAAACTTGGGAAAGATAAAGAGGCATAACATATTATAAAATTTACAGAGAATACTGGGAACTTCACATTCTTTGAGAAATAAATTCATAAATATCTATGTAGACATAACTTTATGTGAAATTAACTACCAAGTAGGAGTTTAGCTGCCAAAATTATATACCTATAGTTGCAGGTTGTATATTTAATATATTGACTGCAGAATACTGTCTTTTAAATAGTTTTGGTTGGAAGACTTGAATAGAGAAGGAATAAAGAAGTAGCGGATTACACATTGTAGATTGTGTGAAAGTCATTTTATGATGCAAAAGATAGTTACAAAATGGTTGAGGTGGTCACAACCGATTATCAGTTAATACATAACTAATAGTGGCTTAATAATCTATAAGCCTTATATTCTTATACCCCCTTTTAAGGCTTACACCACAGAAAACAAAAACAAACATATTGACAGAAGATTAAAATAACATAGCTAAATAGAGTCATGCATTCTTCAAAAGTTTTTTCTTTAAAAACAGTTATTTGACCAGGTAGGACTCCATCAAGCTACCTCGTAACCCTTGTAAAGGTGTAGTTCCTAAGTTGAATTTCCGAGTTCCTGAATTCCACCTCCCCAAACTCCCGAATTAACGAATTTCCCAAATTATTGAACAACTATCCATGTCGAGCTACATCCACAATGCTCCATCAAGTTGTCTCATGACCCTCATAAGGGTATAATTCCCAAGATCTACAAACTCCCGAATTAACTAGGCAGCCCCCAAATTGAGCTTCTATCTACCCTAGATCCCTTTCTATCTTCAAAGTGGGGGCTTCTCAAAATACACATTCTTTATCAGTTTCAACATCCAATGGATCTTCAACAATGGCTACATTAACTTCATTTGGTATGCTTTTGAGTTTTCCTTTGAGAACATTGTTGGCTTGAATGGTACAGTTCCATGTTGTGTGACCTTGTTTTTGTAGTAGTAACATTCAATTTCTCCTTTGTCTTTATCTGATCTTCTATGGTTATTTCTTGAGTATCATCTTCTGTATCTCTTGCAATTGTTCTCTTTTCTTCAACTAAGAGAGATGAAATCATATCTTCCAGAGTTTGAGAAGGCAATTGACTAAGAGTAAAAATGACATTGCTGAATTTAGAAGGCAAACTGTTTAACAAAATGGCTTTGGCATCCTCGTCATCTACCGTGGCATTAATTTCTAGTTGTCTAAGGAGAGATCTCAGATTGCTTATGTGGCTAGACATAGTGACTCCGTCAACCATCTTGAATCTAAAATTTTGAAGCTTTAGCGAAATTTTTGCATTGACAAATTTTGCTCCAAACAATTTATTACACAGAAGGCGTAGATATACGGTCAAAATTGGCTGTACGGAGGGCTCTCAAATTTTTAGCTCTTTTTACTTGTAAGGCAGATCATCCAATAAGAGTGAAAGACCATTGGGATGATCACAACCACTCCATGTTTTCAGTTTTTATTTGTACAACCGGCTGCCATGCCTGTCTTCTCCCGGCCACTGTTTTTCACTGTGTTAACTCTCTGCGAGATCGAGTTTAGATCCAACATGCTTGAAGTTCAAGGCTTTTCAATTTATATATGGGTACTGATTTTTCCTTACACAAAATTGATGGCTAGAATTGGCAAAAAATTACTTGCTTCAACATTAACTTTTAAATTAAGAAAACAAGTCTCTTTCAGTCATGGATATTGCACCGTACACTTTGATGGTTTTGTTAGTAAAAATCCCTCCTTGTAAATTAGACATCATATGGAGTCTCGGTCTAAAACTTGTGATTGGGTAGATAAAATCTACCTTTCACTCATATGACCAACCGCGAGAGTGACTCAATTATCGATGATTGGTCAACGTTTGCGCTGTTAAAAATAAAATAAAAAAATAGCAAAGCCCCTTTTCCCATATTTTCTAAACATTTCCCGTTTCTTCCAAAGTGGTATAAGGTCTAGTTATTCGTGCCCTCAAATAGATGGGCAAGTTAACGGCGTTGGCTGCCTAAAAACACGTGGTTCAACATTATTCATAAACACGATACTATTTTGGATTAAGTGAACAAATATTACTTGATTCTTATTTCATCATAGCTGCCTTGAAAGGTTCTCTCCTTGTTTTCTCTTTGATATGGAAAATATTTTAATAGACCTAAATAATTTCCTCTTTTCGAGAAGAGGTATTAGTCCCATATATTTTTATCTTTGTCATCTCATATTCCTAACTTGTAGATAATGGAGATTAATTTTGACTTGCCATTTTTGCTTGTCAAACAATTTGTACGTCAGTAAGTTTTCAATATTTCCCTTCGAAAATACAAAACAAAGTTATCATATATTATCAACAAAATATATAGAAGATTAATCTATGTTTATCTAACCATTTTTAATATATATTTGTCTATTAATATATTATATATACATCTACATAAACAATGACAATCATATTCTAAATATGCATGTCATATGAAACAATTATTTCAAATATTTGTAAGTATTTTACGGTTGAAATGATGAAAAATGTCTACACGACCGTCAAATTTAAACCTTCGTGAATATCTCATGGCCCGCTTTATTGATTACATTATAAAATAGCACCGATACCATGTTGTACAATGTAATATCCCATTTACCTCCCCACGGGCACGAGCCCGAGGGCCAAGACTGGTCCTAACCCTAGTCATGCCCAAGGGGTTACTGAGATCTTTATGAGCTATTGGGTATGAATATCTAGTCCAGCTTATTATTTTCCATTGTGTGGTTATACAAAGTGCTTTGAAGGACTAGATATTATGTTTTATCATTGGAAGGGGCCACTTAACTCCTAATGTTCTAATTTTGTGTTGGGGTCACCTTTTTGGACCACGGCGACTTGAAGGGAAAAAATAACTTTAAGTTACTTTATTATTTTGGTCTTCCCTAGGGGAAAATGCGACTTGGGATTTTAGGGTTCCTTGGCATGGGAAAAGTTATAAAAGGAGAAGAGGGGTGAAAGGAAGATCATTCATGCATACACTTATATTTCTTTTCATGTGCAACTGCTGTTTGCAACTATTTAGCTTGTGGAGTAAGATCCCACGGGAACCCTAGCTTCGGTGGTGAAAGATCCATCCCTAGCTAGTAGGGCACTCTTCGGTGGTGGAAGATCCACCCTAGTTTGTCATTTTGGAGCTGAAATCAGGGCTGTTCTTCCAGAGGGTTTCAGTGAAGGGTTTTGGAAGATTTTGGGCATTTTGGAGGAGAGATTTCTGGGTTTTTCAGGGCAGATCTACGGCAACATCTTTGGCAAGGTCTAGCGTCATTTTGAGGGCATTTGCAAGGGTTTCCAACCATTTCCTAGGTGGGGCGACTTGTTTTGAAGATTGCAGGTCTATTTTGGAGGGTTTCCACTTCCTCAAATTTTGATTTGAAGGTTGGGATATCATCTCCTATATTTATAGATAATATTTCCAAAGTTTCATAAATTTTGCATCTATATTCCGGAGATTAATTTTAGAAGTTTTTAGCTGTTTAGGGCACGCTGTAATTTTTGGCAGCTTTTACATTATTTGAAAAATCCCAAAAACAGTTCTATAATATCTGTTATTGTATTAGCAAACTCCATTTAAAATTTCAAGTGATTTGAGCAAGTATTTTTGGAGTTATTCATATTTTTTGTTCGCTGCCCTAGCTTTAATTTTCTGCAAAAATCAGATTTCTGTTTGGCTGCGATTTGTCTATCTTTTGCATATTTTAAAGTGGTATCCTATAAGGGATATTTCAGTGGTATCAGAGTTATTGTTTCTCCAGCCTGTTGGGGTTGAAAGATGGGAGACAGAGACAGAGACAATGAAGAGATGGGAGTAGATCTGATGAAACAATTGTTCACCAATATGGTGAAGCAACAGGAGACTACCAACCTCTATTTGAGCCAGCTCACTGAGAGGTTAGCACAGGGCAGGATTGAGGCTCATACGGAGAAAGGAGAAGCTAGCAATATGGGACAACATGGTAATAGAGGTGAGAGTGGACATTCAGGACAAGGGTCCCCTCATGCTTCTACCAGGCCCTTGGGACTCCACGAGCCTTCTTTTTTGAAGGATCCGGAAGTTTCGCAGACACGACAACCCGCAGACATTGTGGATGAGGAATCTTGTTGGGAGAAGTACCGGACATTGAGTGAGGGTTTCCGGGACAACATGCCATTTCAGGAGTATTGTAAAATGAAGATTGGTAGCAGGCCCAGGAGAGATTACCATACACAGGTACCTGAGTTTCAGAGGAGATTGGGACAAATCTCTATTCCACACTTCGATGGCTCTAAGAAGTGTACTGCGCAATCTTGGATTCAGAAGTTGAAGACTTACTTCGACTTGAATCCCATGCGCGAAGAGGATGCTGATAAAGTTTGCTATCCAACACTTCGAGGGAGATGCTCATGACTGGTGGCATCATGGATTGATCACACAGGGGCACATGCATATCACTACTTATGCAGATTTTACACAGAGGTTGATGAGCAGGTTCGACAGGAGGGACCCAGATAGGCACTTCAGAGAGTTGACTCACTTGAGGCAAACAGGTTCTCTAGATCAGTACATTGCAGATTTTCAGAGGTTATCAGTGATGGTATCTGATGTTTCAGAGATGAGGTTGACTTCACTCTTCATGGCAGGTTTGACTGACGCTTTAGCAGGATTTGTGAAGGCATTTGAGCCTTCCTCCTTACATGAGGCTATTAGGAGAGCACGTGATTTGGACTCGTCCACTCCAAAATCGAGGTTCCCCCTCGAATTCAGCCTAAGGTATTTCCTTCGAGAGTTGATGGTTCACAGCCGAAGGGTGCCCCCACCTAGGCAGGATACAACAAGGAGACCATTTGTATTGAGAGAGGATAGAGAGGAGTTGAGGCGAAAGAAACTATGTTTCGATTGCCGCACACCATGGGTTCCAGGACATGATTGTAGAGGAAAAGGGAAGGCCCAATTCATAGAGGTCTTCGAGGAGAGTGAGAGCGAGGAGCGGGACGCTCAGGAGTTGGAGGATGAAGATGGAGAGACATTGGATAGTGCAGGGGTTGAACAGGAGGAGGAGACTTTTCCCCATGAGACTATTGCTACCTTGTCGAGTACCTCGAGGTACAAGGCATTCAGGGTCAGGGGAGTATTACAGGGTCAGAGAGTAGTAGTACTCATTGATAGTGGGGCAACCCACAACTTCATTGATGCATCTTTGGTAGAGAAGCGGGGATTACAGGCAAAAGACTTTGAGGGCTTCAATGTAGTGGTAGCCAATGGTGAGTCCATGAGATGCATGCAGCGAGTTCCGCAGTTGAGTATCACCATGGGTAACCATACAGTTACGATGACTTCTATGTGGTTGGTATTGGAGAGACCAACCTTGTGCTCGGTGTATAGTGGCTCCATTCTCTTGGAGAATTTCGGACTAACTTTCAGACGATGGAACTCAAGTTCAAGTCCAAGGGGAAGAATGTAACCTTGAGGGGTTTATCTTCAGATGCACCCAAGGTTGTTTCAGCAAAGAGGATCGAGAGGATTCACAGGCACAATGGGGTTGATTGGGCAGTACAGTGCTTGGTTTCTACCAAGAAATCAGAGGATGGACAGCCAGAGTATCATGTGGATATACAGGGGCTATTGGATAAGCACAATGTAGTTTTTAGTGACATACCACCTGGTGTACCTCCAGATAGGGGATTTGAGCATGTGATTGAGCTTGAGGACACTAGACCAGTAGTTACTACTCCTTACCGTCACCCCAAATGGTTTAAGGATGAGATTGAGAGGACTATCCATGAGCTTATTGACATGGGACACATTAGGCCGAGTTCCAGTCCTTTTGCTTCTTCGGTGGTATTGGTGAAGAAGAAGGATGGGACCATGCGGATGTGCATCGACTACCGGGCATTGAACAAGAAGACAATCAAGAACAAATATCCAGTGCCACGTATTGATGAGTTGTTAGATGAGCTACAAGGGGCAATCTATTTTTCTAAAATAGATTTGTGATCTGGATATCACCAGATCAAGGTTAGGGAGCAGGATGTGCATAAGACCGCTTTCAAATGCCATTATGGACATTTTGAGTTTCTAGTGATGCCATTCGGACTGTCTAATGCACCAGCTACATTCCAGTCTTGCATGAACCACGTGTTCAACCGCCATTTGCGGAAGTTTGTATTGGTTTTCTTTGATGATATATTGGTCTACAACAGGACTTGGGAGAGCCATATCCGCCACCTTGATGAGATATTGGGAATATTAGAAGCTAATTTGCTATATGCAAAAGCTTCTAAATGTGAGTTTGGCATGACAGAGTTGTTATATTTGGGATATGTGATTGGTGGAGGGGGAGTAAAGGTGGACAGAGAGAAAATATAGGCAATTTTGGATTGGCCGCCACCCAAGACATTGACACATCTGAGGGGATTCTTGGGACTGTGCACCTATTACAGGAGGTTCGTGAAGAACTTCTCACGGTTGACTGCCCCATTGACAGATTTGACAAAGAAGGGAGCTTTCGCTTGGTTAGAAGCAAAGACAAAAGATTTTTGATCATCTCAAGGAGGTGATGAGTTCATGTCCCATCCTCGCATTACCAGATTTTTCTCGGCCATTTGTTCTAGAGTGTGATGCATCAGGAGAGGGGGTTGGATCGGTGCTTATGCAGGATAGGCATCCCATTGCTTATGAGAGTCGAAAATTGAGCCCGGTGGAGAGAGGGTATTCAATTTACGACAAGGAGATGTTGGCCATCATGCATGCCTTGGCCAAATTCAGACAGTACCTTGTGGGCAGCAGATTCGTGGTACGTACAGATCACAATAGTTTGAGGTTCTTTTTGGGACAGAAGGATCTCAATGACCGCCAAGAGAGATGGGTGAACAAGGTACAAATGTATGACTTTAACATAGAATACACTAGAGGTAAGAATAATGTTGTTCTTGATGTTTTATCTAGGAGGCCTTACCTTACTACTATATGAGTTCTATGTCCGAGATTTCAGCAGATTGGAAGGCTCACATACTTGTTGAGTACACAAGAATCGGTTGCATGCGAGATCATGGATGGTATTATCAAGGATGACCGATAGGTGGGTGGTAGATGATCTCATTTTCTACAAGGATCGGATTTTCCTCATAACCTGGGTCTAAGATGAAGGACAAGATCATTCGATGCAAGTACATGATACGCCATTACTGGACACCCCAGATAATTCAAAACATACAGGTACATCAGGGAGAGATTCACTTGGAAGGGGATGAAGGACGATGTCCTTAATCACATCAGAGAGTGTATGGTTTGCCAGCAAACCAAATCGGAGCATTCTTTTCCTACAAGGTTACTTAAGCCTCTTCCCATCCCTGAGTAGAAGTGGGAGAGCATATCGATGGATTTCATCACAGGACTCCCTATGGTGCATGGGCATAATTGCATTTATGTGGTAGTTGATCGATTGACCAAGTATGTGCATTTCTTTTCTCTACCATGAGGCGGTGACGTGGCTCGGGTGTTTTATTTGAGGATTTTTAGGCTTAATGGATTGCTTAAAAATATTATCGATAAGGTGAGGATAAGATCTTCATGAGCACCTTGAAATTAGAGATATTAAGACTTCCGATATTGAGTTGATTCCTAGCATGAGCTACCACCCTGAAAACCGAGCGGGCAAGCGGAGATTGTTAACAAATGGATAGAGGGCTATTTGTAGAGTTATGCGCCACCTAAAGGGGGACATAAGGCAAGCATGGATCATGATGGTTGCATATGGGTGAGTATTGCTCTACAATACCATGTATCGGATGAGCATCGACATGACTCCTTTCAAAGCTTTGTATGGATACGATGCCATGTCATTTGCTGATTTGGTATTACTAGATAGTCGGGCTCCTAAAGCTCGGGATTGGTTACTGAGGAGAACCATTGGATATCTGCGAGCTCTTAAGGAGAACCTTCAAAAGGAGAGAATCACAGAAAGTTTATGCGGATCGGCACATGATAGGGACCTTAGGAGGTCCTTCGAGTAGTAGGAGACTTGGTGTTCCTACATGGCCATACAGCATTATTCGTCACTCAAACGGAAGGGGCAGAAAAGGCGAAACCACGGTTTTATGGTCCATGTTGGGGTAGTTCGGCGAGTGGGTGCATTTTTGGTATGTGTTGGAGCTTACAGAGCACGTTGTAAGATACATAATGACTTGCATGTGTCATGCCTTAAGAAGGCACTAGGACAACACATTGTACCTTCTACGGAGTTGCCACCATTGGATGAGGAGGGGAAGTGGTTTTAGAACCAAACTCTATTATTGAGGTCAGACAGAGGAAGCTCAGGAGCAGAGATATTACAAAATACTTGGTACGATGGAAGGGTTTGCCTCTTGAGGATGCTACATGGGAGCGAGAGCAGATTCTACAGCACCCTAGTTTGCATGTGCTTGGGGACAAGCAAATTTTTGGAAGGGAGGATTGTAATGTCCCCTTTCCTCGCCTCAGCATCCCGAGGGCCAATGCGGGTCCTAACCCTAGTCATGCCCAAGGGGTTACGGATGCTATGAGCTATTGGGTATGAATATCTAATCCAATTGTTATAATTTTCCAAAACAGCCCTGGTTATAAAGTGCTTTCGAAGGGACTAGATATTATGTTTTATCGTTGGAAGGGGCCACTTAATACCTAATGTTCTAATTTTGCGTTGGGGTCACCTTTTTGGACCATGGTGACTTGAAGGGGAAAAAGTAACTTTAAGTTACTTTATTATTTTGGTCTTCCCTAGGGAAAATGCGACTTGGGATTTTAGGGTTCTTGGCATGGGAAAAAGTATGAAAGGAGAAGAGGGGCAAAAGGAAGATCATTCATGCATACACTTATATTTCTTTTCATGTGCAATGCTTTTTGCATTTTTTAGTTTGTGGAGTAAGATCCACGGAAACCTAGCTTCGGTGATGAAAGATCCATCCCTAGCTAGTAGGGCACTCTTCGGTGGTGGAAGATCCACCCTAGTTTGTCATTTGGAGATGAAATCGGGGCTATTCTTCGAGGTATTTTTGAGAAATGAAGGGTTTTGGAAGATTTTGAGCATTTTGGAGGAGAGATTTACGGGTTTTGGGGGACAGATTGTTGACAACCAATGTTTTAAAAACTGGTCAAAACGGAACCGGAACCGGCGGTTTGATCTAAATTTTTGAATCGGCTGTGACTCGGATCGCTTGTGGAGTTTTAGCCCAAAGGTCAAACGGGTCCGGTTCCGCAAATGAGTAATTCGGGTTCATTTTTTTTAAGGTAACTCTAGGGCCAACGTCCAAATAAAAAACGCGTTTTTAATTGTTTTCTTTTATTTTTTATTGCTTCTAAACCCTAATTTAGTGTGATAAATACACCCCCCCCCTCTATCACTTCACACCTCTCTCATTGAGCATTTGTGAGCATTTGTGAGCAAAAGCATTTGTGAGCATAAGATTGAAGAGTTTATTTTTTGTAGTGAGCTTGGAAGTTGGAGGCTTGGAGTTTGTTTGGCATTGCTTGTGGGCTCTTTGTGGTGATATTGGCATCCATTTGTGAGCACCTCACCTCTATTTGTGAGCACCTCTCTTATTTGCAAGGATTTGGAGGATTGGGGCAGCCTTGAATAGTGTTCATTTGGAGTTGTTTGGTATCAAGTGTGGGCTCTTTGTGGTGGCATTTACATCTACATTTGGAGTGTGGGCTCTTTGTGGTGCTATATACAAGCTTGGAGCATTTCCTCACCTCATTTGTGTGCACATTGAAAGGTATGTTACATTTTAAACTTGCCCCTTATTTGTAAATTTTATTAAAAAGAAATAGGAAATTTATTTATTTTTATTTGCATTTTCAGATTTGTTTGCATTTGCAATGGCCCCCAAATCAAAAGACCCTACATGGGCCCATGCAGACGTAATTGATGACCAAGTTTTTTGTAAATATTGTAAGAAACACATCAAGGGGGATTCATAGGTTGAAACAACACTTGGCTGGTCAAAGAGGCCAAGTTACCCCATGTGAGGCACCTGGTATTGATGACATTAGGTTGGAAATGAAAAACATGCTTGAAAAACATAGAGAAGAGAAGGCTAGGCAAAAAGAGATGGAAGCTGAAATAGGGAGAAGGAGGGAACATGCCTTGAGTGTTGAAGGATCTTGCTCTGACCCTTCTGTGACTGTTAGAGACCCCTTTCAGTATATGCCTCCCCCATCCACTCATAGTCGAGAAAATCGGCCTCAAAAAAGAAAGAACATTCAAAGCTTTTTTCCATCTTCCACACCTGCCACTGCTAGTGCCTCCATGCCAACACAAAATCAGCCTACCTTGGATAACCATTGGAAGAAGCAATACAAAGAAGCAGCTTTTGAGTACATTGCTAGATGGTGGTATGATGCAGATATCCCTTTCAATGCTGCCCGCTCACCTTATTACCAGCCGATGTTTGATTCTATTGTTGCTGCTGGTAAGGGCTTCAAAGGCCCTAGTATGCATGACTTGAGAGGATCACTTTTGAAGAAAGAAGTTGCATCCATAGATGAATATTTGAAAGGTTGCAAAGCTTCATGGGCCAAAACAGGATGCACTATCATGTCAGATGGGTGGAGTGATGGCAAGAACCGCACAATAATAAATTTTCTTGCCTCTTGTCCACAAGGTACCATGTTTTTGAAATCAGTAGATGCATCTGATAGGGTAAAAGATGCAAATTTATTGTTTGAGCTTTTGGATGAGATTGTTTTAGAGGTGGGGGTAGAAAATGTTGTACAAATCATAACAGATAATGCATCTAATTATGTTCTTGCTGGTAAGATGTTAGAGGCTAAACACAAAACAATATTTTGGACTCCATGTGCTGCACATTGCATAGACCTCATGCTTGAGGATATAGGGAAAAAAGATTGGATCAAGAACACTGTAGAGCATGGCAAGAGCATCACCAAATACATCTATAATCACTCATGGGTATTGAACCTAATGAGGAAGAACACTGAGGGCAGAGAACTTGTTAGGCCAGCCATCACGAGATTTGCAACGAACTTTCTCACGTTGCAATCTCTTATTTCCCAACAACAGAACTTGAAAAGGATGTTTTAAGTGATGAATGGAATGCATCAAAGTGGAGCCGGAAACAGGATGGGAAAGACACAAAGAAGAAACTTTTTGATAATTTATTTTGGAAAAAAACAGCAGAGATTGTGAAAGTTGTTGAGCCTCTTGTTAAGGTGTTGCGGTTGGTGGATGGGGAAAAATTAGCCATGGGCTATATTTATGAGGCTATGGATCAGGCAAAGGAGCAGATAAGGGCAGCATACAAAGACAGGGTAACTAAGTATGGGCCTATATGGGAGATCATAGATAATAGATGGAACAATCAACTCCATCGACCTATACATGCAGCTGGGTATTTCTTGAACCCAAAATATCATTACAGAGCTCAGCTTGGAGAAGATCAAACAGGAGAAGTAAAAGATGGTTTGTACGAGTGCCTAGAGCGCATGGTCCCTGATGAGATGCAACAACTTGAGGTTCACCGACAGATCAGCTTCTTCAGCAGAGCCACAGGTACCTTTGGGAAAAACCTTGCAAAGATTGCAAGGGATGTGGACCAACCAGGTAAGAAATTCTAAGTTTTTTGAAGTTCATTTGATTAAAATTTTTAATGAATAATCATGAATTTTTAGCATAAGACAATATTTTTCTAATTTGTTGAATTACGCTTTAACCTTTAAGTTATAAGTTTATGTTTTACTTTTAATTTTTAACTGTGTTTTTAACTTTTGTTGTCATTGTTTACTAATTAAACATTTACATTTTTTATCGCAGCACATTGGTGGGATTCATTTGGTAGTCAGTGTCCTCAATTGCAAAAGTTTGCAATTAGGATCCTGAGCCAAACTTGCAGTGCTTCGGGGTGCGAGCGCAACTGGTCTGTCTTTGAGCGGATTCACACGAAGAAGAGAAACCGTTTGGAACAACAACGGTTGAATGATCTTGTCTTCGTGCAGTACAACCTTCGGTTAAGGCGTAACCAGTTGTTGAACCGAAGACCTGATACTGATCCCATTGTCTTGGATGATATAGATCCAACTTCAGAATGGGTAGAGGAGAGTCAGCCAGCAGAGTTTGATCCCGATGACTTGGGGTGGATGGGTTTGGATCAAGAATCTGATGAGCCATTAGCAGCACCGCCGCCATCGTCACGAGACACAGCAGGCACTAGTCGCACTCGTGCTACTCCCCAACCCCGTGCAGCTCCAGTTGTTGCAGATGTACCTGAGGATTTGGATGAGTCCGAGTCAGAGCCAGAGGCCGGTGATCATATTGATGAGGATGACCTTGAGGATCCCATTTCCAGCAGCGGTGCAGAGTTTGATCATGATGATTGATCATTGATGTCATCTAGTTTATTCTAGAGTTTTGTAACTTGTAGTATTTGTAATGTATCAATGATCATATCATGTTGTTTTTTTGGAGTCTTGAACTATGGAGATTGATCATTGGAGACCATTTAGAGCCTCATTGTCTATGTATTTTGTTTCGGAATCTCATCTATGATATATGTATTGTGTATTGGACTTGGAGTTCGTGCCATTTTGCTATAAACACCTTTCTTGCATATATATAAGAGAAAACTTTGCATATTCTGTGTGTACTTGTTGGAATTATCGTTTTTAACCTTTCAAATATATTATTTTCATTAAAAATATAAAATTTTATGTATTTTTTAGTAAACCGGTTCATTAAGTTTGAACGGTCCGGTCTGGACCTCGGCCGGTTCCGAGTCCGGTTCCGATTTTTAAAACATTGATGGCAACATCTTCGGCAAGGTCTAGCGTCATTTTGAGGGCATTTGCAAGGGTTTCCAACCATTTCCTAGGTGGGGCGACTTGTTTTGAAGATTGCAGGTCTGTTTTGGAGGGTTTCCACTTCCTCAAATTCTGATTTGAAGGTTGGGATATCATCTCCTATATTTATAGATAATATTTCCAAAGTTTCATAAAATTTGCATCTATATTCCGGGAGATTAATTTTAGAAGTTTTCAGCTGTTTAGGGCACGCTGTAATTTTCTGGCAGCTTTCTGTTATTTGAAAAATCCCAAAAACAGTTCTATAATATCTGTTATTGTATTAGCAAACTCCATTTAAAATTTCAAGTGATTTGAGCAAGTATTTTTGGAGTTATTCATATTTTACTATTCGCTGCCCTAGCTTTAATTTTCTGCAAAAATCAGATTTCTGTTTGGCTGCGATTTGTCTATCTTTTGCATATTTTAAAGTGGTATCCTATAAGGGATATTTCATACAAGCCCAAACATCATCTCTCATCCCCTAAATATTATAAGGAATGAACCCACTATATCTTTGTATTATTTTTTATGTTGACCTACACATCTAAAAGTTTTGAAGAAAATTAAAAAAAAAACTTGCTTTGTTTGTTCTTTTTCTATTTAGAAAATTTTGTTTCGACTATTAAGTGGCGAGTGGCAGGTTGGTGATGCCGTTGTTCCCGCTTCGTAATCTTGTACTTTGTGCGGAACAAGAGATTGGCACTTGGGGTCCTGCCCGCACTAGCACTTGACAATGTCTACAAAATCCACCTTCTATTAAGTTTAGACAGCTGTCTTTGCCTTGCTTTAAACTCCTGATTTGGCATAGTTGCGAAGATGTCAATGCACATCTTAAAAGGGTTGGATGAAAATGCACACCATGGCTTCCAAGTCTTTTTGTTTAACATTGTCTTTTGGTTTACCTTCCATTCTTATGTTCTTAAAACACATAACAATGGGGTTTCAGATTACACTTGTCTTGTCCCTATCCCGCTCCATTAAAACACTTACTTCAACAAAAAAACATATGATAAACACCTCCATGGGTAGGGGCTTGATTAACTATGGGTCATGTGGTTAGGGTCCTTGGATTGGGAAGAAGGCTTCAAATGTTTTTGAAGTATATATTTGAACAAATCCAAAGCACAACTATGGTGGTCAACAAACTAGATGGACATATATTTGTACAATATCCAAGGATTCAACAAGAATGCTTTATATCTCCCACACGAGAAGAAGAAGGGATGATATAATAGCTTTTTTATTTTGTTGTGTTTTTGTGTTGGGCATTGAAGTTATGCAAGGAGCTAGATGATAACTGTTAATGGAACTGTATGTTATTCCCTTCTTTTTGTTCTCTTTAAACCCTAAATATAAGTTATTCCCTTCTTTTTTGTTCTCTTTGAACCCTAAATATAAGTTATTCCCTTCGTTTTTGTTCTCTTTGAACCTTGAGTATAAGTGTTCACCTTTGTATCACCAAATGCAAACAAGGGTTGTCAACTTGATAAGTTCAACTTTGCTAGTATACTCCTAACCTTTGTCAATGAAAGAGCTTTGAAGCAGGTGTGGACATCCACAAAAGCATTATGGACAAGGAACATTTGTCGATGTTTTAGTTATAAGTGCCCCAACATATATGTATGCAAAGCCCAAGCATGTGAATTGTTCGACAAAATGCCTAAAAGGTAGGCGGTCTCATGGAATGCAGCAATTGTAAGATATGAAAAAAAAGTTTGTTAAAAATACCTTATATTCTAGTTTTTGTTCAATAAAAGCATTAATTAAGCCCATCATAAAGTCTAGGTTAGACTTTTCAACTTTTATTTAAATTTTGTCAAATAATGATGTGTCTTTAGCATGCTTCCACAAATTACATACATCTCTAACAGGGCATTTACAACTAAAAGGGTGCCAATGTTTGTCTTATGTTGCTTAGAATTAGTATATTAAATGAAAATATGTCTCTTCCAGTTATTTGGTCAAAGTCTATGTTGTTACATTGTCTGAAACTAATGCTTTCATTGCATTGCAGACAATTTTTCTTGTTGTTTGTTTTTGGTTAGATATGTATCCTGACAACATAGTCTTGATGTAATAACTTCTTTGATTGTATAATTTACAAGTAGAAATTATGCCTGCCATGGTTTCACGTTACACCCACCTTATCCCTATGCCGTTCCCATCAAAACACTTACTTCAACAAAAACAAATGATGAAGACCTCCGTGGGCAGGGATTTGATTAACTACGGGCTGCACGGATAGGGGCATTGGATTGGAAATAAGGTTTCAATGTTTTTGAAGTATATGTTGAACAAATGCAAAGCACAACGATGGTGGTTGACAAACTAGATGGACATTGATTTGTACAATATCCAACGATTTGACTAGAACACTTTGTATCTCCCACATGAGAGAAACAGTAATATAATATCTTTTTTATCTTATTGTGTTTTTGTGTTGGGCATTGAAGTTATGCAAGGAGCTAGATAATAACTGCTGTTGAAAGTAATGGACCTATTTGTTATTCCCTTTTTTTTTCTTTGTGTGAACCCTGCATATAAGTTGTTTTGATTTGAAGTTTTAGATGGGCTTATAGCTTTGATGTAAATTTGAAAGCATGTGTGTAGGAAATACAATGAAAGGAAGTGCCTCAAACGTGGAGAAGATAGAAGATTCTTATAATTTGATATCATTAGCTAGAATTGCCACATTATTGAGCCTTTCAGGCAGATGTATTGCATCCACATATTTTTTTGATAATATTGTGGTTGTGTTTACTTGGGTGTCCAGGCCCTGTGTTGACAAAAAGAAACGGTTTTGGCTATCAATTTTCTTACTTTGTTGTTCCATAGAAATACCTGAATAAACCCAAAACATCTAATACTAACAGAGGAGGAAAGATATTTGTTAATTTCTCCACGAAAAACTGCAGATATAGTCTGGTTATGGCTCTAAAAAGTTGTTACCATGGTTGTAATTAGTTTACCTATACTCATTCCCCCAATGAAACCAAAATAATTTGCACATTTTGCACATAGAGCATCTAATTTGTATACATGGTAGTTTAGAATGAGCATTGAAATTCAATTATGATTTATTTATTCAATTATTTTTCAATGAGTGCTTTAGTCATACTATACCTGAACCTTTCCTCTAAAAAGCAAATATCTTGTTGCTGGGATAATCTGTTGACCTCCTCCATCAATGCCAAGATTTCTGATGTGATTCAGATTAGGGTTATTGATCGCCATGGCTATTATAAGTCTTTTTCTTTGAGAATGACACAATGATTTGTCCAACTCTTTCCTTCCTCATATCAATGTATAGTTTGAATTCTATTGTTATAGGGATTTAATATTTAGAAAATCTCTTCAATACGGCTTTTTTATCAATAAGCGTTTTTACAAGAACTATGGACCAAATAAGTGCAACAATTATTGGGGACCCAAAAACACTTCTTTCCGTTCAAATTCACTCATTCTAACCCTCTATATTGTCTTCAATGTTTGTAGTGCACCTTGACAAATTTTGTTCCAAACAATTTATTTAGAATATCCTATATTTCCTTGGACGATTTATATAGGTCTACATGATGTAACTTAGAGTTGGAGAGAGCAAGACCAATAATGGCTTTGGCTTTATCATCTCTTCTCTGCCAATCTAGTAGTTGCATCTATAGATGATTTCTTTTTCCCATTAACTATTCCCCACAAATTTTTATTCATTAATTGCATTTGTATTTTAACTTTCTAGCTATGGAAGTTCAAACTAGAATACTTGTCCAATGGAATTTCCATTCTATGTTTTTTAACAAGCACTCTTGTAAAATTTGTA
This sequence comes from Taxus wallichiana var. yunnanensis, assembly GCA_018340775.1. NCBI lineage: Eukaryota > Viridiplantae > Streptophyta > Pinopsida > Cupressales > Taxaceae > Taxus > Taxus wallichiana. The sequence goes on from CM031233.1 coordinate 4,027,004, forward strand.
ATTTAAAAAAATTGGAATGCAAATAAATACCCGAATTGTGTTTTTATCACTCCACTAATTAACTGCTATATTTCTCATTTAGATGATTTCTTGGTTGTTTTGAGATTTTATTGTGATATTTGAAGAAAAAACGACTTGAAAACATGCCCATGCCCTTCGACTTTGTGCTTGCAAAATCTCGATAGTATCTAAATGTGCTATATTCATATTCGCAACCTGTTTCTTTTTGCCCTTGATTCATATTCACAACTATCTTTTTGCCCTATATTTTGACCTCGACTGTCTTTTTGCCCTCGATTGTTTGCATTTTACCCCTTTTCATGGGATTTGATATATCTACGTGCCCTAACAACTATTTCTCGATTTTGACGTTCTTTGGCTTTCTGCGAGTTACAACCTTAGATTTGTAGTCTTCTATTTAGGGTTTGCAGACCCTATTGAGCACAAAGCTCTGATACCAATGTTAGAATACTTGAATAGAGAAGGAATATAGTAGCAGATTGCACACATTGCAGATTGTGTGTCTGCCATTTTATTATGCAAGAGATAGTCACAACTGCTTTTAGTTAATACATAACTAATAATGCCCTAATATTAATCTATAAGCCTTATACTCTTATAGTTTTTGTGTATTAAGTATGAAATTTTAGGTGTAATGTCCAAATTCCGTAGATTACGATCTCCATTGCCTAAAATAAATCACTATCACTATTGTTTAATATAGCCCCGCTCCTGATTTGCTCTCTAAATCTCTCCTTGGTCATGCATCTAGTCAAGCTCTCATGTTTAGATATTGGCTTCTCGTTTTAGCTATCCAATTTAATGTTGGTTCAACCACGTCCTACTTAATTGCATTGGCATTGCTTGCTTTGAAATTTTGTTGCAAAATTGAACTAATATATGACATGAAATAATGCCCTTGTGCTAATCTATTACATTTATTGGAGTGTATTCCTTAAATATTTTTATATTTAAAGTTATGCAGCATGGGTTCAAAACTTTAAGAGCAAGCATCCACAACATAAGAGTTTAGCTGCCAAAACTATATAGTATATACTGATCTGTAAACTAGGTGGATATTCCACACTAAGTTTCACCAACACAGATCCTATAAATTCCTAACAATTTTCTTCATTAATTAGCTTGTTGTTTGCTTGTTAATTTGCATAAAACAGTCATTAAATGTGCTTTTGAATGAATTGAAAGTGCTGCATACTCAAAGGAATACTGAACAATGAAAGAGAGCAAAACAAAATTAAAGAGACAAGATTACCTGGAGAAATTCAAGTTGAGAAAAGTCCAGATGCTTCCTCATCTCACTATCTCATTCTTCAAGTACAAGTTTACTGCCTTCTCAAGGCCTCCATGAACATACTACTATGTTCAAACACTCATACAAGCTCTGCAACTCACTCACTGTTTCCTTTCACACTCCAATTCAAAAAACCACATATAGTCAAGAAGAACATTTGCTAGCAACCTTTTTTAGCATCTTTGGTTTCAAACACCCTCTCCATCCATCCATCCATCCATCCATCCATGCATGCATGCGTGCACACACACACACACACACATACATACATACATACTTGACACCGAAGAGAGCTTGAATTAGAAGCCCAAAAGACTTAGAAATTGAAGAGACTATCTGCATCCTTAACCCTTCAAAGACCTTCCCGCATGCCGAAACCGTCTCTTTACATAGTAGCGTTGGTTGTGAAATCACAACCATGGCTTAACTGGCGGTTTTGTCACCTTACAAAGCCTTCTACCTTCTAGAGGCCATAAATTTTGCATACGAATGTGAAATCGAGTGCTGCTTTTTTGAACTTGCATAATTTTTTGAGAGGAACACAAATATGCAATCAAGTTTTACTTTTGATGACATCTTCATAGTGTTTTAGCCTTTGCACCAAAACCTATTTTATTTGAGGTCTCATGGTTTTGCAACTTCCTCTTGAACCTTGTTTAATGGTTACATCTAACAAAGAGCAATATAAAGTGTTTAAGTAATTCAAAGTTAACTTTTAAGCAATCACAATAGTGAATGAGTTAGCTCATGTGGCTAACATTACTAATCCAAATTTTGGATCATCACGCGTAATGCAAAACTAATAAAAGAAGAAAGCAAGATTGATCATTGAAAATAAACATATATGTGTTTCGGTGAATAAAATTATTGTCTCATCGTCAAAGGCAGGCCTTATCTAATGAATTTATTTCATCTCGAAGTGTAGCGTAGTGAACCACTCGATATGATTTCTGCGTAAATTGAGAATCAAAAACGTTTTGGAACTGCCTAATCGTGTCGTTTATGCCTTATTGTTTCTTTGGGAGAGTTTGCTTGCCATTTGTGTTATGTGAGGCCCCAATCAACTATATATGCCTTCATCCGCCCCAGATACTGATAAGATAGTTCAAAGAGGGGGAAACTCTATCCGGAGGTGAGGCTCCCCGACCTGAGGCACTCATCCCCCTCGCTCTATATTTCTTGGCTCTCAATGGGATGAGATGGGCGGATAGTTCGGGGAGAGGGACGCGACGACTTAGCCGGGGCTCGATTCGTGGTGGGGCCCCGATTGCTCCCCTATATGGATATAGATATCCCAATACCGATCGGGTGGCCAATCAATAGAATGGTTGTGCATTGCTAGATTCATGTCAAGGTCTTATCTCCCATCATTTTCTAGTCCCCAACTTGGAATTTTGGGATAGGGGCCTATAGTTCAGATCGGGCCCTTATTTGAACTCAAGTGTTTATGGGGCGGGTAATAAACCTATCTTGATTCCTATCCCTATCCGGTCATTCAATGTCATTGGTCTCATAACTTGAAGTTTCCCCTTGGCTATTTGAGAATATGCTCACCAATTGTGGGTTGAGCTTGACAAATTCAAGCGAGGATCGGATTTGTCATCTTTGCCCACTTCATGAGCTAGAGATTAAGGAGCACTTCATTTTCAGATGTCCTATTTCTTATGAGATCCGCATGAGATTACATAGGCAACTCTCTATCTAGTTCCTTTCAATACTCGGATCAATGTTGTATGGCCATTTCACTTTGGGAGGTTGTCACCCTTGATGTCGGTCCATGCAGGGAACCACTAGAACCCCTAGGTTGATTACTTCTTTCTCTCAACCCCTCATAGAAGAATGTGAAATTAAGCGCCTCTTAGTACTATTGCTTCACACATTGAGGAGGGTAGGTCAGCGAGGGGCACTTATCTCTACACAACACTACTCCTAAGGTACCCCAACACGCTAGTCGGTGATAGGGTAAGTCACAAAGTTCGAGTTTGAGTTAATGTTCGACAAGGATATAGTTGATACAAATTGGTCGACAGACAAAGTTCGGAAAAACATTTTAAAGTTTGAAAAAACTAAAAGTTATTTTTGTCATTTTTAATTTCTAAAAAATGCATAAATATGTGAGACGACACAATCTAGAGATTTCTATCCCCTTATTTTGATTAGTATATGTAGATATACACACATTTCTAAAATAATGTAAAACATTTCTCATGTAAAAATAATGAATAAAGTTCGAGTTCATATTCTATGAGGATAAAGTTTGGTGAAGTTCGAACATTTATGATAAAACTTGGGGTAACTTGTGACATAAGGTGATTGGGATCCGCTCTGGTGTGTCCCAGATTTCATCCTGAAATCTGAGACTACCCTATCCGAAAAAATTTCGTACTTTTAAAATAATGGGTTTTGTGTTTTTATTGCGAAGTATTGTGTCAAGATCATAGATGGAAAACTCGTTTAAAACTCGCCAAAAAAGCAATAAACGGTTTAATCGCATGAAAACTCACCAATTTTCGGAAAAGGAAACTCGTAGAGTTTTGAGAGTACTCATTAAGTTAACTCGGCGAGTACTCGCCAAAACTCGGCAAGCCCATCTGCTAAAAACTCGCCATATCTTTTGGTAAAATGCGGAAACACGGATTTCAAAGGCAAAAAACACTGTTTACGTGGTTTTGGCCCTTTTAAAACTCTTTTTGCTTGTGTTGAGTGGATTTTGGAGCGAATTCGAGGAGAGAATTTGGAGATTTGCATTTGGAAGTAGTTTTTTTTTTTTTTAAAATTCTTTGAAGTTTTTCCAAATTTTGTGTATATCATTTAGGTTTTATAGATTCCTATTGTGATTCTAAATACATGTAATGTAAAATCGAATGCTTGTAATTTTTTTATACTCATTTGTAGCCAGAGGTATGTATGTTTTTTTTTTTAACGCAAATTCATTGTAAATGAGTTAAATTTTATGTATGTGTATTCAGAATCGATTTGTTGTGTAATTCTAAATACATGTAATGTAAAATTGAATGCTTGTAATTTTTTTTACTCATTTGCGATTTAGAGGTATGTATTTTTTTAACGCAAATTCATTGTAAATTAGTTAAATTTTATGTATGTGTATTGTAATCGATTCGTTGTGTAATTCTAAATACATGTAATGTAAAATTGAATGCTTGTAATGTATTTTTTTATTTACGCAAATTTGTTATTCAGGCACGTTTTGTTTTTAAAATTAAATTAAGTTTTAAGTTTTCTAATTTTTAAATGTGCATTGTGTTGCGAGAATAGAGCTTAACAATGGCATCATGCTCGGCATCGGAGTTCAACATTTGAATCACTAGCGAGAGGATCGGTTCTCTCGAATGCCCATTCCATAGCATGGAAGTATGCTGTACGTGGAACTTGTGCGGGCGAAATTTTTTGCACTTTTTGTAACAAGAAAATGAATGGAGACATCAATCGTTTGAAATATCACACCTTTCAACTATTGTTTGCCGAGATGTTACAATTTGTCCCAACGTGTCGGAAGAGGCAGAGCGAGAGATTAGAGCAGAGCTGACTGAGTTAGAGGAGAAGAAACTAGAAACGCTTGGTGAAGGCAGCCATAGCACAAGCTATTAGACACAGGGCTGCGATGGAAGAGAATTTAGACGATGATACGGCAACAATTGTGGGCTCTACTCGTGGTCCACACATATGAAGAGGAAGACACTGGAAGAGGCACATCTTCATCGATTCGAGCAAAGACATGCTTGAGTTTTTTTGTGAGGAACACACAGAGCACTGACCTTCATTGGAAGGTACGGCACTGGAACAAAGATATGCACGAGGAAGTGGATAAAGCTTTGTGCAAATTTTGGTACTACAACAATCCGTCGTTGATGTGGCAAAAAGCCCATATTGGGAGTACTTGGTGACAATGTTGTGATTTGCGGGAAAGGGTATAAGGCACCCTCTCAAAAGATTTGAGCGGGAAATTACTTGAGGTGCGATTGCGAGATGCCACTACCATGCTAAAAGAGCACAAGAAACAATGGAAAAAATTCGGATGCACCATTCTTTTAGATGGGTGGATGGATGGAAGGAACCTCACCCTTGTTAATTTTTTAGCAGCTTCAAACGGTGAGATGGTGTTTTTAAAATCTATTGATGCCTCTAACATAATAAAAAATGCAGAAAATTTGAGTGTTATGTTAGAGACAGTTGTATTAGAGGTTGGTGTACAGAATGTTGTGCAAGTTGTCACAGACAATGCAGCAGCATATGTGGCGGCTGGGAGACTATTGCAGGAGAGACATCCATCACTCTTTTGGACTCCTTGTGCAGCTCATTGCATTGACCTTCTTTTGGAGGACATAGGCAAAATTGATTGGGTGAAATTTGGTTGTAGAAGATGCGAGATCTATAACGAAGTACATATCTGATCACCCTTGGGTTACGAGCTTGATGAGAGTACACACAAAGGGAAAGAACTCGTTCGAGCCGGTGTCCTGAGGTTTTGCAACTAAGTTCTTGATGTTACAAAGTATTTGTAGGTTGTTGACACCTTTGAAACAAATGTTTGTGAGTCAAGCATGGCTAGACTCTGATATTCAAAGAAAGTGATGGAGAGAGGGTTGCGAAGATAGTATTTGATAATATCTTTGCGAAAGAGAGCTATAGAGATCATCATCGAGGTAATTTCAATCTTGATTGATATTTCATTCCTTTATTTTAATTTGTTAAACTATGAATATTAAATATATTGTTCTACTTTTCACTTTTTTATTTCATTTCTAATATGTATTGTAACTTGTAAGTTTGCAATCTTACATTTTAATTTGTGTGTAGGTGTCGAGCCGTTGGTGAGAGTTTTGCGTTTGGTTGATGGGGAGCAAAACCCATGGGGTTTGTATATGAGGCCATGGATAGGACCAAAGAATCTATCCAAAACTATTACATGGGGGATATCGTCGGATATGGTCCCTTTTGGAAGATTATTGATCGGAGGTGGAGCAATCAACTCTACCAACCTATTCATGCGGCGAAGTACTACCTCAACCCCAGTATTTTACTACTGGCGGCTTCACGAGATGTGAACGGAGAGGTTATGGAGGGCCTTTTAACAAGTATTGAGAGGATGATACCGGATGTTGAGATGAGGGACCTCATCATTTTAGAGCTGCAGAGTTACAAACGTGGTAGGGGAGACTCTTTTCTTCGGTGCTAGCTATTCGAGGGAGAACCACACAGTCACCAAGTAATAAAAATTAGAATGTTTACCAAGTTACTTATTAGTTACAGATTTGCTTTTATTAATTAATTATAAATTTTTGATTATCTTGTTTGTAGGTTCTTGGTGGGAGGATTGGGGAAGGAATACTCCAAATCTTCAAAAGTTAGCCCTTAGAATTCTATCTCAACCTTGTAGTGCTTACGGATGTGAAGCATCTGGAGTTTGTTTGAGGCCATTCATACGAAGAAGTGCGACAAGTTGACTCAAAAAAGGCTCAACGACTTGGTTTTGTGCAATCTGATCTCCGGCCGCACAAAAAAAGTTGAGGCCACATCGAGAGGAGCTCATTGATTTGGATGAGATAGATCCATACTGATGAGTGGACTAGGCAAGAAGAGGAAAACCCTGCATTCATAGCGGACGAGATTGTTTAGAGTGGGACGAGATTGCTTCTTTTGAAAGGGAGGCTATGGAGGAGAAGCACTAGCGAGGACTCAGGAGAGATATTGGGTGGATGACATCTTTGGAGGTGATCTCCAACATGCGGCGAGAGGAGCCACCAGCACCACCATCTAGTTTTATGATCGAGGCAGATTCGCGGCCTTACAGGAGGAGCATGGAGATGCGGCCGAGTGTGGGGACTAGTAGAGGCACTAGACCCTCTCCCCAATTTTTCTCTAGATTGGGGAAGAGGAAAATGTAATTTATTGTATATTGTAACTTGTATAGATATGAAATTTATGATGATATTTTTCAATGTCAATCATCATAAATTCATATTACTTATCAGCCGGTTGTCGTATTCGCATGATGATGCGATTTTGTATTGTATTTGTATTCAAATCTAATAGAAAACACTTATCCAACATTTTATGGGCTCATTTGATACATTTTGTAGCTATGTGTTGCTTAAAATTTATGTTTTTTAAAGAAATTTGAGTATTTTTAAGTTGTCGAGTATTCCCGAGTATTGGCCGAATATTGGCGAGTTTTTGCGAGTTTTTTTTTGGGGGGTCTGACGAGTTTTTGGATTTGGAGTTTTCCTACTATGGTCAAGATATTCCCAAGGAGCCATATTAGCCATTTTTGCCAAATACCCAGATGCCTAAAATTGTTATATTCATGCAGTGGGATTTGCCTACGGAAAATTTGTATTTAATTATTTTGAGCCCGTTTGAGGCAATTTGTGCTCGGTTTAACCTGTTGTGATCGTACATATCATTATTTCCATATCAAAGTAGGGTTTCTACCAGGAATGCATTCTGGGCTTTATTTTTTTTTCGTTTTCTGTGTTTTGTGTTTTCTCGTTTCGTTTTCTGTGAAATTCTTTGGATCAATTCCTTTGCCGGTTTGGCCTAATTCTTGGCCTGGAGTATCTGGAGATCACATACGCACGTTGTGCCAGAAGGAATTCGCCATCGGAGGTCTGGTTCTCTTGGAAAAAGGCGAAGTTGTGCACCGAAAAAAACCTCTTACGGGCTGGCCGCATTTTTGGAAAAAGAGGGTTTGAAGTGGATCATGGGATTTTGAAAGCAACAGCGGGTGGGAATTTTTGTACCTACTGAAGCAGGTACATTTTCTCATGGAAGCAATGCCACTTAAGTCTGATGGGAAAATTAGAGGCAACAGGCGGGAATTTCTTACTGCCTTGCAAGGTAAAAATTCCCATTGTGGAATAAAAGAAAAATCACTTAAGTGAATCATGAGATTTTATTGCCTGCCTTGCAAGGTAAATAATCCCATTATGAAAGTCAAAACGACTTAAGTGAATCATGGGATTTTCAGGGCTGCCTTGTAGGGTAAATAATCCCATTGTCATCTGACTTTTAAAAATAGAAATCTCTTATGCCAAAAAGTGCGACCCCTTTAGGGAAAAAAGGCAGCCTTAAATTAATTAATTAATTTATCTTCTAATTTTGGCGCCCAGGGTTGTGGAAAAGTCAACAGAGGTAAATGGACAAAAGGAAGTTGGAAATAGACTGTTCTAAAATTAAATAAATAATATTTATTTAATGCAACCCCTTTATGTCAAAAAGTGCGCCCCATTTGGGAGAGAAATAATACTTTTTAAGTATTAAATGATTAAATTAATTCCTATTTTCAGTGGCTAAGGTCAAAGCATACTGTGAGGCTTGAGTTAACTGGAAGCAGAAGTCTAAAATTAAATAAATTTAATTTATTTAATGGCAGCCATGAGCATGCACAAAATAGGTGCCCCATTTGAAGAGTAAAGCTTATTAAATAATTAATTAATTGCCAGGAATAGGAAAGACATTAATTAATTATAGGATTGTGAAGATTATGTAAGCAGGGGCTGCCATAAGGATGAATTAATTAATTCAAAAGAGAAGTGCATCCTAGAGGAAAAGTGCGTTCCATTTGGAGAGGATTTTTGCTCGAAGAAGGTGAAATTAATCTTTGAAAGCTTCCAATTTTAGCGCGGAGTTGAAGGAGCTTGATTTGTGTTTGGATAATTGTTTGCATAAGTGATCTGATTATTTTGGCGCACTGAGTTGAAGGAGCTTGATTTGTGTTTGGATAATTGTTTGCATAAGTGATACTGATTGCTCGGGTGAAGTTGGTAAAATTCATGTTTGCTTTGCATGCAAATAAAACATCAAAATTTGGGGCAGAGACTTGAATTATGCAGATTTTTATGATTAAAATCCATTGTTCATGTTCAGTTGCCATCTTTATCGAATTAATTGATGAAATTCATTACTGGTACTTTATAAAGAAAAAGGAGCTTAAATCAATGTCGATACATTGAATATATCCTCGAATCGAAGAATTATTGATTTGCACCGTTTTGAAGAATTCCGGCAAGATAAGGAGAAAAAGAATTATTCGAGACAAAGATAGACACAACCATGGCGAAACGAGGGATGAAAAAGAAAGCACTGTGGAGTCATGCATCACTTCCAAATTCTGAGACATTGGAGACACAGATGTAGGTCGAAACCTCTTTCCGAATTGATTGAAAGATCTAGAGCAGGAAAGACTTCCCTCATGCGTGCAGTTAAAAGCAATGGAATTATTCGAGCTGCAGCGTTTCCATACACAACCCGATTCTTGCCAGAGTTCGTTATGGAGTGTGCTAGGTCTTACCATCCATCATCAGATCGATTCGAGATGCTACTGGGGAAAACAATAATCGGTTGGACGATCGATTCATCAATTATTGTTTGAAGATTCCGACACGAAAGGTGGTGACTTCTATTAGCATGAGATGCGGCGAAGAGTGGGAGAAGCATAGAGTTGAGTGCGTGAACATGATGAACAACGAGATACATGAAGAAGCCCCAGATCTCCTTCCAAGTTTCCCAAGAACTCTTAGTGGTCCAATCAGTCAGGAGGTAGATGATATTGCCAAATTATTATGTAGGATAAATGGCGAAGCAAACACTCACACCTTCAAACACTTGGATGTATGCTTTCATCGGGACCATTGAAATCAACAAAAGCGGACTCGATAATCAACTAGTGGAAATCATTAGCGATAACATTGGTGAGCAACTTCGGGCGTGAAGCGTACTTTGACTTCAAAATGACTTCTATTTGGTATATGTGCAACAACTTCACAAGGCATCTTCTCAATTTGGATAGATGTGTTTTTTCAAGGACCCCATTTTTGAGTGCTACCCTGACTTACTTGTACTGCGTGCGAGAAAGATTTCAAAGTGGTCAACGATGGATTCTTCTACGAATTCATTTGCGGCTTGACAGGGACCTAAAGGCCAACAGGGTAAGCAAGGAAGCGTGGGAAGTTGTATCCAAAATTGGCAGTCTATTCATTCAGTTTGCGGATTTCACATACCTCAGGGTTATCGGCTTTTCTGGAGAACCGGTTAAGCTGCCCAGATATCCGAATGATAGATTGATCACCATGGAGTTGAGCAAACAACTTGTGGAGATACACGACCTTCAGTCGAAACGGCACAAGTCTACGAGCTTCTTCCCGATCACTGTGGGACATTATAGCTGCCAGAGCATTCATAAAGCCCGAGGATTGGAAGCGGAAATGTTATCTAAGTACGAGCAAGAGTTCTTCATATGCGGTGAACTTTGATCCATTTGGAGTAGCCAGGAAGACGATCTCCCAGGAGTACGCACATGTGCCTTCATTAGAAGATTTTTGGATGAAGTGCAAAAGTGAGTACGAGGTTAGAAAGAAAGATTTCAGCAGGCTATCAGCACGACAAGTGTTCGACTTTGGATTAGCATGGATACCTGCAGATCTTAAAGATGATGGGGTGTGTTACTTGACACATACCATCAAATGGGAGGAGATAGAGCCATACTTCAGGATAACGTAGGGGGTTGCCATATGATTGAGAAAGGTCGGCATTGTTACGGTGAATACTTCAAGGGTGGTTTCTTGTGAAAGGGATATTGCCTCGATGAAGCATTGATGAATCAAATCACGGCAACTTTGCACCTGAGATTCCCTCGAGAGGAACACGGAGAGAAAGAAAGCGAGAAGGCACGAGAAGATGAAAGTGCACAAAAGGTCTCAATCAAAAGAGAAGATCTTTCCCGGCTATGACGTTAGTTTCGGCTTCTCCGGCATCGATACTTCACCGATTGTTGTACCTCAGCAGGACACTTCCATTCCTCCACTAAATCCGGCAACATTCATCTTCTCCCTTTAGCCACTCCGTTAGCATACATTCTGAAGAAGCGTTGAAGTTTGTAGATGGCGAGTTTGAAAGAGCTTTGTCTTTGGATGATTGAGAGGATGGCAGCCACAACAACTCTTGTAGCGGTTTCGATGGAGAGGAATCGAGAGCGGGAGATAATAGTACACTTGACTTCTCATTCTCCGAGAAGTAATTTCTCAGAATGGTTGACTTCGTAGTTGGTTCTAGAAGCTAGAGTGGAAATGAACTTGGAGGAACACGACTTGCGGCTGCTCCTGAGTCTAGGCAGAAAAGATAGAAAACCTAAAGTTCTTAAGATAACTTGAGGTTGATCATGAGGAGTCGGGGCGAAATTTCTTTGAGATGTTAGTTACGGCGGAAGGAAGAAAGAAGATGAGCTCATGGCGAGAAGACATAATAACTGGAGAGTACCCATCGGTCAAGCCACCACAGAAGGATTGAAGTAGGATACATAGACATTGATAGATGCTCTATTCCTTAGGCTTGATAGAGAAAAGGCGAGAAAGTCGAACTTCAGAAGCAAGTATCTCAGTTGTGCGAGATCATTGCCAAGGTTGCTAAATCTTCCACTCAGCCCATTTCAGCGCAGAAGCAGGTGAGTGATCATCTGATGCAGGAGATGGAAGATGCGAGCAACCAGGTGAAAGCTATAGACGAATGGAAAAGTCTGATCATTCGTCAAGCTTACTGTCTGAACTTCGGAGAGGTACCCGACCCGCTGAAGGTTATGAAAGATGCAACAGATCAGCTAAAGCAACTGGTGACAAGCATAGTAGATATGAACATAGTTGCTGAGAGTAACCTGAGTACTTTGGCCAAAATCAATAAGCTGCTTAGGAGAAATGTTGATTGCGGAGCAGTTGTGCGGACGGATCAGTTGAGAAGGGGAAGCTAGCTGGAGTTTGCAGTATCTTTCCGTTTGGAGATCTGTGAGAATTATCTTTGAAGAGGATGCAGGCACTTGAGAGTATGGCATCGTCTTTATCGGACAATATCATTGCTTTCACTCGGGGAGGAGGAAGTGGTCGGAAATGTTATTTCATACGTACGGATCATTCTTAGCGAGTGCCTAATTCCTAGAAGGGTCTCTTCGATGGTACGAGGAGAATTGATGGAGCCACTAAGCCTTTCATGATGAATTCCATTAGCGGCTGGTGGCATTGCGGTTGGATATTGCGAGATTCGGGCCGAGCTTGGAGGATGTGGAAACATGTATCGAGGTGTTGAGCGAAGGATTGCTGCGATTCGGGACGAAAAAGGAAGTTGTGGCTAAGACAGATGGGAAGATGCTGAATTACATGTTCGACAAGTATATTCAGTATCAGAACAAAAAGAAGATATAAATGTTACAGCTGGCTTGACTTCTTCTATTCTTTCTTCTTCTATTTTCCACGTTCCCGGATGAAATTGTAAAACTTTAAAGTTATTGGTTTTGAAACCATTGCTTTAAGTTATGTGGAACAATTCTATTAGTTAAGTGATAAATGTGTCACTTAAGGAGGAGTTAGTGGAGGATGATTGCCAGATGTCATCTTTACTTCTTGTTTATGTTTTAGTTCAGTTGAGTTTCCCATTTGTACTTTCCCTTCTACATTCTATAAGTAGAAGAAGAACCTCCGGGTTAAGGATCAGAATTTGTAAGCAACATTCTTGTGTTCCAGGACTTTGTCTTTGAAACCCCTGAGAGCCACTTGAAGCAAAAGAATATATAGGAGCAGATTTCTAGAGAACTTTGTGTCACGGTGTATTTTGTTTCTAGCTTTCTATCTTAGATCTTTGAATAAACTTTGTGTTATTTTAGATCTAGATCTGAAGTTGCCTTTGTTTATAATTTTGTGCGTTGATATCTATTGGTTTCTTCTATGTGCATGCAATCAACTCTGTTATCTATTGATTGGGATGCACATCTTCCCCATTTCTTCTCTGTGTTTATATAATTCCCTTCTTTAAATATTTCCTTTTTAAACAAGCTGCTTACTTGCTGTAGAACTATATAGCTATGGTTCATGAGCTGAATAGTTAAAGTAAAACCCCATATAGATACTAGCATATTTTAATTGACAAATCTGACACGGGAGCCTCACCGGTAAATGAGGGAGATTTATCTCATGACTGCCTAGGTTTTATGCTATGCAGAAAATCTAGCCAACAGCTCCCGTAAAACATCATGGATCTATTCCTTGGCGTCATGGATTTGCTTGTTTGCGACTGCCTCTCAGGGTGTGGAGGCAAGCACACATTACGAGTTTCTTTACCTACATGGGAGCTTCTTTGGCCTTGGATGTTAGGAGCGGTTCTAGGGTAAGTGCTTTGCTTCCTCCTAAGATTACCCAACTTCGCTTCCTAAATCCACGACACTCCCTAATGAGCATCCTCATATCTTGCATTGGCCCTTTCATAGTGATAGATGATGATACATATGATTCCACGACCTTGGGCATGGTCAAAGATGTTTGATGGACTATCATTTAATCATTTCGACTTTCATCGGCTGCGCTCTTTGGGGTTTCTTACTTCGCCCACATGACTATTTGTTTTGTTACCCTAACCACATGGGTTGGGAGATTTATTACATTGCATTTACCTCTAGTTTACTTTTAGTGCTTTTGTTCTTTTATTTAATTTGGTGTTGTCCCCAGATCCTTTTACCCTAGCATTTTCTATTGTAATTGAGTGTAATCTTGAGTCCCATTGATCTACTTTTGGTCATTCATGGATGTTAATAATATTTCTTTCATTCTTTCTAAGAAATAAGGTTAGATTTTAGAAAGATACTTGTTAATACAAGCTTGCTTGGTTAGATTGTTATGGGAAATCTAATAAGATACTCTACTCTTTTATACTTATTTTATTCTCTTAGATGGCTTCCTCGGGAACATATTCTCCAAGCACATGGATAGGCCTTCCATCATCTTTGGATTGACAATGAAGGACTATCATAAGCTAGGTTACGATAGTACCATGTTGCATGTAGAAGTCTATGAAGTTGATACTTCCACTTGCTATTGATAATATACTGCAAAAGCACACATTTCTTCTCCTTGCCTTCACATGCAAATCGAATGACCTTGGCTCTATCAATGGCCTCATAGACAAAAAGGGGCTTATTCCCAACCAGAAATAAATGTACCTTAACTAAATAGCTTTGAGATTTTTATGACCTTTTGAGCAAACCTTTGAAAAGCTTCATCAAACACATACAATAACATCAATGTCATCTGTTTTTTTACTGCAGCTGGAACATGTCTATTTGACTTAAATATTTTTCCTCAAATTTGTCTTTTGACCACAAAAGTTCCTGCTAGGAGATGAAATTAGTGGCAAAGTGGGTGGTATCAGGTTGGACATGATATTTGTTTTCTATAAATATCTTCATCAAATTGAAGAATCATATGCATTTTTGTAAATTTATTTGGTTATGGACTTTGCCTTCCCCTCAAATCTATTTGAATTTTTGAAGTCCTATAACATGAGATTTGTAAGCTCTGGTATGCAAATTTTTCTAATCAGCTCCAACATAAATTAGTGGCTCACTGCTTTGTTTTGTCTAATCTAGGATTCTCTCTTCCTAGACTTTCTATTGTTAACTGCTGTACCCTCAAGTCCCATTGACTTTCTTTTGGTCATCTGTAGACACTAATATAATTTCTTTCGTTGTTCTACATTTGGTTCCATTCTCTTGGTTCTTTGTAACAGGGGGCTTTTGCAGGATTGTTTCTTATTAAATGGAGTTTTTACATACTCCTTGTATAACATTTACTCATTTTGTGTTCATTCCCCTTTCTTATTTTTGGTATTATTTCTTCCTGGTTTTAAATTTTAAATTTATGATATTGCTTTTGGTTTTGAAATCCCTTTGAGCATTCCTGATTAGATACAATAACTTACTTTTGAATGCCACTGGCTTACTTTGGTTGTCTTTGGACATTAATATTATATTTTTCTTTCTTTTTGTTTAATGAACAATTCAGCAGGCAATTACCTTTTTTTTATTTTGTTTGATCCCTCTATTAATTTATAAATATATTTACTTCCCACAGTGAGGGACAAGGAACTTGAAGATCGTTTTTTATTTTTTAATCTATCAGTCCACTCATCAAACATTCTAGTGTAACATGTACGTCCAAGAGAGGAATGCTTTTCAAGTAATCTGTTGCCATGTTGGACAGCTTTATACAACTTTTTCCCCTAAAAGGCCTCAAAACTAAGTGCTTTGAAATCTACATATCAAACATAGCTTGCCAATTTCAAGTTTTGATAACTTTGAAAGGCTCCCTATGGCTTTTGCCTTGATCGTTGATGGGGAGACAATAAACTTTAATGACCTTGACTAGTACTGGAAGTAGCATGAGGCTGAGGTCTAGCATTCATCAAGTCTTAGCAAGTGAGAAAATATGGTGTAGGAGAGAGAGGTGTAAATAAATCATCAGTAATAGGGTTTATACCCCTTTTCCCAGCCCCAAGGAGGACACTTTCCCTATTTTAGCTTTCACTTTTGTTTCTTTGATGTCTATACAGTATTAGCAATAAGATTTGTACTTTATATCCCTTTTGCTAGCCCCGAGAGAGGCCCTTTTGCCCCATTTTAGCTTTCACTTTTGTTTCTTCGGTGCCTATACAGCATTAGTAATAAGATTACTTTATATTCCTTTCCCAAGCCCAGAGAGAGGACACCTATCCCATTTTAGCTTTCATTTTTTTTTATTTGCTTTGTTGTTAACTATGGAGACTAGATTGGCATCTATTTGGTACATGGCTTTAAAACTAGTCAATTACCATGTTTTATTATGTATGGTTCATGTGGGAGAAGCGTAAAGAATCTCTAATGTAAATACTAAAATGTGTGAGTGAGTGACAGAGAGAGGGAGACAGAGACTTAGTGTTATGCCACATATTCTTCTAATCTTATAACAGATTATAATTGATCATTTTGCAGGTTGAGAATGAGTCTGGGATATCCAATTTTATTCCTATTCTCATAGGGGACAAACAAATTTGTTCTGAGTTTCAATTGCTCCAGCAGGAACTTATGGATTGCAGGTTTTGCTGCAGAAGTGGTAGTGAACATGCAGCCATTGCATCTCCAAGTCTTGATATGCATAAGAACATTTTAGTGAAGCGGAACAGTATCTTTGAGCTGCTTCTAGATATAGCTTGGGTTATTAAGGATCCTGAACCTGATGAGAATGAAGTTTCAGTGAATCATGCACACATACACAGGCTGAATTACTTGTTTAGTTTCTTAATAAAGGGACAGTTTCTTTCTGTCATGGAGAAACTCTTGCACTCACCTAAAGTTATTAAAATATTAAAACAAGTGTATGGAACATCAAATAAGTTTAATGATGCCGATGTTGAGTTGCTTCAGAATCATATTGAGCATGCATGGAAATCCCTTGGGAAGAAGATGAACTATAAAGGCAAAACCAATTTCCAGCAGTTCCTGGAGAAGGTGGTGCTGCAAGGACTACCATCTTCATCAAAATGTGAAAGTAAACCTGGGAATCAGAAGACCTATAAATGTTCTGGCGAAAGTCAGGTGAGACATTTTCTGCAGCATTCTGAAAGTGTTTCACTAATTAAAATATTGAAGTGTTTCTCTTTGTCAAATATAATGGCAACTGACATGAATGTACTCTATTATAAACTTTGTTCTTTTATTTGTACTCAATGCTCATCACCCAGGATTTTAATCTATCCATTTATTAGCATTTATCATTTTCAGCATCTCTATAGTAACTGTCACTCTCAGTCCGGCAGTAATGCCGTTTCTTATGTGTAAGGCCATATGTGCAAATTGATCTTGGTAATATTGCTTTTGTCTTTCTTTGGCAGGAAATTGAAGAGATTCGATCCAGAATTGAACCTTCCTCTGGGTTAGAATCAGGAGATGCACGTGTCTTGTCAGTTGAGGAAAATAACATGTCCATGCCCTTGCTTGAGAAGGAAGTTTGTAGCAATATCTCAACTCAGTTGAAACATAACTTAAATTTGGGAGTTAAGAAGATGATTGATGTTGTTGGATGTGGTCAAATGGTAAAGATTGACCTAAAACATGATATCAGAGTGGATCGCCGCATCTTTATTTTAACAATCACTTTCCTTGCTTTCTGTGGTGGAATCTGTGTGGTACTTCAGCATCCACATCAAGTTATGGAGATTTCCATGTCACTAAGACGATGTTTGTTTGGCTTACAAAATGGTCAAGAAGCTGCTTCAGACCCCTAAATAACCCCAAGAATGACCAACTCAAAGTCACGAGTTTGTATCATTCTAACCATAGGGACTTCTGGTTGAAGGGTTCTGAAGAATTCTTACTGTATTCTATGTAACATTGTCCATTGTAAAATAGTAAAATACCTATTGAACGATATTAGGTTGTATTTCTTTAGAAATGCTTACCATTAATTCTATTATTTTTCTATGTAAAATCCACTCAAAGTTCATGAAACTACCTGTCAGAATCCTGCAGATCCGTTTTTAATGAGTTGAGCCATCACTTGTTAATCTATTATGTTTGTTTGTAACTACCCTGTTCCAACCTTACTTTGGATCATTTGGAATGCCTAAGAGTAAGAACTAAAATGCTGTCATGCACTGGCATATGATAATGGTCTAGCACATAGATATTGTCTTCAAGTGAAATACGGTCCATCTCTGGATGTACCGCTTCAACTTCAGCTAAGGTAGATGTTGTAATTTTTATAACTTACATTATACAGCTTGTATCTGTATCAAGGAGCAATTAAAGTTACAATGTGCATGGAGATATTGTGACTTAATTATGTCCATCTTTTAAACATTGCCATTTGTTATTGTCAATCCACTGTTGCTGTATAAAAGCATCATGCAGGTATTTTTATTTTATTTTAGAATATTGAACTTTTAGACTGTACCTGTTATATTGGGTTGTAATTTTGTTATTCTTGGGAATCATCCAAAAGCACTAAGTTGCAACATGCATTACAAGAAGATTACTGAAATTATTTCTTTTGCCAGAGTACTCGGTAGTTATACTTATATAGAAGGTTACGCAGCGCTATTCCAATTAAAATATCATCTAAAGTTTGGCATTAACATCTGAAGGGCAATATTCAAAAGATATTTTTGTTCAAAAATCTCTTCAAAGTTGAGTGGATCATGCTGTCAGAGGGACAAATATGGGCAATTTGGCATCCCTTAAAACATATGCATTTGCCATCCTATTTGAAGGCCTCTGGCAACTGCTGATACATGAATATTGGTACAGGTGGGATTGGTAAGTTTCAGGCTGATATCACTAAATGTGTGTTGAGATAGGAAAAAGAAAGTAGGTACGAGATTTGCAGTTGGAGGACTGCCAAATACTTTCCTTTTAAAAAACTGAAAAGCAAGGTCTTTTATGGCTAAACCATGTGCATACTCGGATAAGTTAATATTCTGGACTTCTGGATAAAAACTGTCCGTTTGCCTCATGCCTGAATTTGGAAAGTTGGTCTAGAGACATTCAATTTTGCATTTAAAAATAAAAGTAAAAATGCCACATTGTTAGACTGGATTCCCGGATTTTGGATCACAGATAATCCCACCTGCTCCAGTTTGTCTGGAGCTACTCTTCAACGTCTCATCCGAGTTTGGTTTCATCTATCGGCCTTTGGGGATCTCTCATCTCCAAATTCAATTATCTATATCTTCTTTTACCTTAAATATATTTTAAGTTTTCTATGCCTTACGTTTCAATCTCATGACCAAAGGTTTTGTGGATAATCAAGCATTGTTAATCTACCCGGTCTAGATTATAACATTGTAACATTGTGTTGTTACAATTCTGCTTTTGTTGCTGTCCTGCCATGCTTTACACATTCTTCCGTCTTTGCAGAATGGTTTTGACATTTAATTAGTGGTTTTAATTTAATTATTTAAATTTAATTAGTAATATTGATTTAATTCAAGTTAATAAATAAATAATATTAAATAAAAAATTTAATGTCATTAATTTTATTAAATTAAAATTTTAATTTATTAACGTTTTTATTTATTTTTATAATAAATTGGTGCTATTAATTTTGCTAATTAAACTCCAAATTTAATTATTAAATTAATGATATCAATTTTATAAAAATGTTAATTAATTATCAAGCTCATGAAGCGGTTTCTTTTTTCTCCCACTTCTCCATTTAAAGTGCTTGACAATTGGATAAAATTAAATGTCTTTCCACAACATTATGTTGAGATGTTTCTTCGAGAAGTTTGCAAGGAAGTTTTCCAAATGTATAATTTGGCATTGGAAAAATGCAACTCGTTTCTCCACTTTTCCCCCCTTCTCTCTCTTGTTCCTGCATTAAATTTCCACTTCCCGTAAATGAAGGTAACTATTTTCGGAGGCAATAATTAATTGGTTTCTTCTCTCATTTCTTCTTTCATTTCTCGCATGTGGAAGAAGCTCCTATCCACAACAAGAAAGAAGCAGAATGTTTTCATTACATTCATACAATCAAGTTAATGTGAACAAACACTCATTCTCGGGGAATAGATAGTGAAGAATTTTATGTCACATAAGCAATAACAAAAGCGTGTGGTAAAGATAAAATATGCATGCAAATTTTGAGACACCGCATAGCCAAACTAAGTAATAAATCTCTTCTCAAGCCAAGATAGTCTTCCCAAGTCCGCGTGGAGAATATAATCCAAGAGAGAAATTGTTACATGAAAAATAGCTTGCATGCATAAAATAAAATGAAAGCTCATGCAAGTATAAAATCTTGTTTTGAAATCCGTAAGCTAATGGAAGAATTTTGGAGAAGGGACAATTCTTCCAAGAATGCATGTTTTTGAAATGGTGGATCCTCTTTTACCAACAACTTCACTTCAAGATCAGGCCCAAGTAGAGTGGAAACTAGCTATCTACGAAGCATCTATGATAGGTTCGAATGGGAAGGTCCTGCACTAAGAGTGGGTCAAGGAAGCTGGGAACACATATAAGGGAGTGGCAATAGGGAACAAGATCACTCACGTTATGATTGGCATGAAATGCAAGAACATATCGTTGGAAGGTGATTTCATAGAAAATGCAAGAAACTAGACCACTCGGCTACAACTTTGAGCATTGAATACGTGAATGGAGCCAACGAGGAAGCCTTGACATAGGCCGGATGGAGTCCACCAAAGCCACACAACTTTTGAAAATGGAGGGACAGTCAATCAAGCTATCAACAGAGCTCGAGTTGGTTTGAAGAATCCCAATAGGCCGATTGCGAGCTTTATTTTCTCAGGTGTTGGGAAGTCAGAGCTTGCCAAAGCATTAGCATCTTATTATTTTGGTTCAGAAGAGGCAATGATCCGGTTAGACATGAGTGAATTTATGGAGAGGCATACAGTGTCAAAGTTGATTGGTTCACCCCAAGGATATGTTGGTTACACTGAAGGGGGACAACTTACAGAAGTTGTAAGAAGGTGGTCTTGTTTAATGAAATCGAGAAGGCTTATCCTGATGTATTCAATATGATGCTCCAAATTATGGAAGATAGAAGATTAACATATAGGAATGGGAGGATTGTAGACCTACGTTTAAAGAAAAGATTGAGCTTCCTCCATTAGAAGTGATGATATTGGAAAGTCTACAAATGGTGAAAGAAATCGGGCTTACAAGAGTAATAAAGCAATGGAACCTTTTCCACGTCAATCTACTACCTTGAAAAAAAGAGGACAAAAAACCATTATTAACAAGAACATCATTTGATGCTTGGAGAGAGAAGAGAAACTGGGAAGATATACTTGCATCACCTCTATAAAGCTCATTTAGGACTTTTCATTCTCCAATTGTTAGCAGAAAAAACACAAAACAGGTTCACATTTTATATGATAAATCAATGTCAGGTGCCAAAACAAAGGAGAAAGATCCCAACAGACATGAAAAAGAAGCCGATGAGAAACATTCCCATGCAACAAGGTTGAGAAGATATCACGCACAGGCCCAGGCAAAAGTGAAATCCTTAATGTCAAAGCTTGTGAGAAAAGACAAACGATTTATTCAAGGAAACGAAAGTGCAAACGTAAGAAAGATAAATGAAAGTAAGCCGCAAAGAAAAATACAAAGCTTGCGCATAGAGATGATTTTAAAGGGCTCGGTCAGGGGATAATATTCACAGGTGAACACGTGAAGACCAATACGATGACCGTGGATATCCTATAATACAAAATGAGAAACCTAACACAAGGCAAAACCACGTAACCCATGTGGAAGGAGTTTGCAAGCTCGACCAATTGCTAAGAAGGAAAACAAGATTAACCACACCTCATGAGGGGTAGGAATGATATAAGTGTGCAATTCGTTGGGCATGCGAGAGAAGGGATCCGCAGGTGCTATAATGCATGAAAGGTGTGTGGTTCTACAAGGAAAATAAACCTTAGTTCAACTTATGTCATCCATTTCTAGCAAAGCTCTCCAAGTTTTAACTAGTTGCGTGGCGATAATAAGTGGCGTCGGTCAGAATATGGCCCAAAAATTAGTTCATTGTATCTGGTGAATGAGGCTCTTTCAATCATTCCACATTATGAAAATTTATTTGAATTGAAAGTTTGGGCTCTTTTATCGTTATGCAAGTGTGAGGATGTGATACACACATGTGAAGAAGGCTTGGCTTCTTTCAACCAGAATCATTACTGAGGAAAAAGCAGCAGTGAAAGCCAAATAAATAATACAGAAGCTTATGTGGGTCAATGTAATTGTCCTATAACGTTACGGTTGTGGAAAATGACTGGAAAGGCACAATTCTATTTAGATAGACTTGATGAGGCAATTAATTCATTATTTAACTATGAGGAAGAAATTAGTTCATTTGTAAAATCTTCTAGAAAAAGAATGGAAACATTAGCACCATTGATAGATACAATCCGTGATCTCTTACATCAAGAGATCGAGTAGGAAAATTCAAAGGATGAGATTGAGATGGGTGTTGTCTTATCGTACAGGCAGAAAGTGTGACTGACATTTCATGTGGCCTTTGTCTGAAGAGTCCAAATTGTAGAAGTTACTGTAAATATTCCACCTTGGGAGGAAGATAACACTCTTGATGAAATTGTGACAAGTATGAACCTAGGGACATTGTTTCAAACATAGAATTTCCATAATTCAAAACACTGAATGACTACTTAGCAAGGGAATACTGATATGTTATGAGTGCAATGGTTTTCTTGATAACCAAGTACTTTTCAGTGGATTTGAGTATGGTGGACTATATGAATTAGTTGAAAGTGACTATTTGTCATGTTCCATTGGCATGTAACAATAACTGGAGAAATTGGTATATTTGGATATAACCATTATGTTCTCATGGATACACTTGTTGGTAAGAGAGATAAATTATCTATTCAAGCTACAAACTGAATGATCTCGGGGATCACAAACTAAATAAGTGTATGTTTTGCATTTGAAGCAAATAACCGAACTACATACCCGGATCCTTCATGGAGTGAGAGATCGTAAAACACATCACAAATCTAACGTAGTGAATGAGTTCATTTCTCGTAAGATCGGGATAGGCAAACTCTTGGCCCAATCAATATGGCACTGATAATAGGTGTCATGATGCTGATATAGGTGTCATTTTGGTGTCTAAGTGTATGTCCAAGTCACTCTATTGGGGTCCACATGTATTCACTAAATTATTGTAGTAAATAATGTTAATTAGCTCACTTATGTGATAAAATTGTGTTATTTTAATAAAGTAGCTTTACTTTATTAAAATAAAGTTATAAAATTATAATATGACCTAATTGTTCCTGAAAGTGGTGTCATGTATAAGTAACTACATTATAACCAACTTTTGGGTTATAAAAGGAAGTTAAAGCTCATTTGTAAAAGGTCTTGGAGGTTGTAGGAACTTTGTGTGCTATGGTCTCAAGGTAGGGAAGTAAATAAAACTTTGTGTTTAGATACTTTCCATGGAGATTGATCATTGTAAAGACTTTGTTGAAGAGAAGACAATAAGGAAACTTTGTGTTCCTTTTTAAGAAGAAATACATGGATGCTTGT
The DNA here is from genome assembly GCA_018340775.1 of Taxus wallichiana var. yunnanensis. NCBI lineage: Eukaryota > Viridiplantae > Streptophyta > Pinopsida > Cupressales > Taxaceae > Taxus > Taxus wallichiana. The sequence continues at coordinate 4,050,193 of CM031233.1, forward strand.
AGAACTTTGTGTCGTGAGATTCTTAGTGATTATGTTTGTTATTATGTTAAATGTGATCTTTTATTTCTTTCCATTTCATACAAAGTACTAACATTCAATCTCTTTACTTTTATGGTGTACTTTCTAGCATGTAGGATTCAAATATGCATTTGCTTTTTCTTGCATGCCCTCTCTTTATCCTTTTCCACTATCTTTTCTCATATTCTATCTCTCTCTCTCTCTCTCTCACTTTCCTTTCTTTCTCCTTTCGGGTGCTTTTTGGGTTAAAAGTATCCAAAACCTTAAAAACCCATCATACGAAGGATCTTCCCTCTCAAATGCAGAGGTTAGATCACCCTGTTGATAGGTGATCTCTCCAATGTTGCAAGTTTTATGTTAGATAAGGCAAGTGATTCCGTGAGGAGACCGAATAAATCAAAGCGACATAAAATCTTGCCAACAAGCATATGATTACCTTTTCTTAACATCAATTTCTCATATAAATTTAATTAAAGATAATGTTATCCATTTTCACCTCAAGGTAAAAATGGACAACAAGGAGGCCTTGAGTGGAACACTTGTCGTGCCACGGGGGCATTGACTTTGAGTAGTAGACAATTTCATGACCCGAGAGCTTACAATATTCACTCGGGAGCAATTTTAGTGTTTCGGAGGCGTTGAGGTCATAAGAATATTTTTTCCTCTTATGGGTTTTAAGCCTTAATAGCTTAGTTTAAAGAAATGAGGACAAGCTTCGGTGGACCTCGTAGGCGACTAAGATAGACAAAAATGGGGCCAAAGCTAAAAATAGCTCTTGGGCGGTATAATGTCATTTTTGTAGCCTTTTAGGTCTAAATTTCCTAAAAATGCAAAAGAATTAAAAGGGACCTAGTTGTAGAGTTAAAGGTTGGCAAGAATCCCACCCAACTTGATCAAATTGGTGGGTGAGTTGAAAAGGAGCACTATCGAGCTACGGGGTGTGCATTGGAGGTGAGATCGCCAAGTAGCTTGAGCGGCGAGCTACTCGGTGAGCTCTGTTGAAATCCACAAAGTTGGGGTGAAGAGCGAGCTCGAGATCGAGCTCGGTGGCAAGCTCGTGGGTGTTAGCAATAGGGCGAGCAAGATGGGGACTCGGCAGAGCTAACTCGCCAAGTCGGTGAGTTAGATGCAACGAGTTGGACGATAGAGAAAGGTGGGGCGAGATGCCACGGGGTAAGTGCAAATGAGGCGAGCGAGCTCGACCGACGAGCTAGGACCGAGTCGCAATCGGTGAATATGGATGAAAGACGGAATCAGTTGGAGTAGCTAGTGAGTAGCTCTGTTGAGGAGGCCGATGTAATTTCAACCCGATGAGGTGGTCTAAATCACGTTGCAAGGTAATAGGTTAGGGCCGAGCTCCTCGAGCTTGACCATGCAAAACTCGGCCGTACGGAGGAGAGACCCACGAAAGCATTGTGAAGTAGGGCTGAGCCATCAAGTGGGTTGAGGCAGAGTGATAGATTAAGCAGCGAGAAAAAAGGCCGAACTCCTTGAGCTTGATAGGACAAAGGCACCTGTATGCGATGCAAACCAACTCGGGTGTAGGCGAGTCGGCTCACCAGGGCATGGGGAAGTGACATCCGTGGGGTGCATTACTTAAGTAATGCACCCCTATTTTAACCCAGTAGAAGTGAAAGCTAGGTGGATTGCCACAATGACCAAGGCATACCAAAAACAATGCCAATCGACACTCAGGTGGGCGAAGACTCAGGTAGAGAGTTCGACGCAAATGAAGCAAAGACAAGTCAAATCGCTGCCATACATGGAGGGGCGAGCTAATGAATTGCGGAAAAATGAAGGCAAATGACTTCGACTCCAAAAGGGGTCCCGGGCCAAGAAAAGTTATTTGGAATCAATGCAGAAAGAGAGGACTTGGCCGAGTTCTCTTCAATGTTGAGCAACGAATATGAAAGCCTTTGCATTAGGCGCCGAAGTAAGCAAAGCAATGTAACATCACCACAATGAACTAAGGTGGCGAGCCATTAAACAAGTCGTGCGGAAAATTGGAGGGGAAAGACTTGCATTAAGGATCTGCTAAGACGAGAAGAGGTGAATGCGTTTAACACATTGAATAGGGAGGCCTGAGTTGGGATACTGAGTTAGGTGGTGAAATAGAAAGCTTTTACTTCACAAAATAAGTGAAGTAAAAGCAAAAGAAAATGATGCAATGAAATTTGAGCAACCCCAAGTCAATGCGGTAAACACAAGGCTTAAGTCTTGCGTTGTGAAGTCATTAAGGCAAGTTGAAGTAAAGTCATTCAGCGTGGATGGGAGCTAAAGCAATGCAAAACGGTAAACCAAAGGGGTAAGTCTTCTAAGTGGGGACGATATGTTAACAAAGTAAAGCAATATGAAAACATCGCAAACCAAGCATGAACTATCCAAATCACTATAATATGAAGCGAGTTGTGCAGGGAACTCCTCCTCGAGCCATAAAGTGAGCCATAGACCGAGCTATCCAACGAGTTACTGATCGGTGGCCCATAGACCCAAAGAAAAAGCACCTCCCGAGCACCGCAAGGAAAGAATAAAAGCAATAGAGAAGCAGGTGCAAAATTAAAGTAAGAGGGGATTTAGAACTACTTTACTTCTCTTAAATTAAGGGAAGTAAAGTAATGTCAAATCACCACAAAACTAGAAGGGTAAGGGGCAATAAAGCACTCCTAGATCACCGCGAAGAAGAGAAAATGAGTTAAGTAGAGTCATGCGGTGAAAAAAATATACTTTAATTCCCTCAAATAAGAATAGTAAAGTAGTTGGAGATATGTGATTGTAAAGGGTAGTAGTAAGGGGTCGCATTACCGTAAGTAAAGGGAAGCAACAAAGAATGGCCCCGTGGTTTTCCCACTAAATTGCAAACTTCAAAATGCATTAGCTTTCCTTTGGGAGCTTCGTTTAACGCAAACATGGACTTTCCGAAAGGTCCCAGAGCCCTCTACGCACTAGAATCTTTAGAGTTTGGATTTGGTGATGGAAAAATGGTGAAAATTGGAATTAATTATGTTGCACTCTAATGCATTGTTATAATCAACTATTGCCATTAATGCATCATGGAGGCCAATCTCTTACATAGCAAGCAAGAGTACATGAGACATGGGCCTTGCGGGTGTCCTATTCGCCTTCATATCAATATTTGAGTTTGGAGTGCCAAGCAGCGGACATTCGGGTCACACACATTCTCTCTCTTCCCTCCGAATTTCTATAAATTGTAAAGGGGATGCATTGTAAAGGTGGTTGGTTATTTTTCTCCCCATGCACCCCTATTCTTCCTTGGGGGATTAAATCCTTCCTCCTGAAATTTGTAATGGCATTTCTTGCCTCTTCTTGCTAAAACAATGTATTGTGCATACTTAATGGAGTAATAAAGTGGTGTTTTGTGATTCATTTGTCAATCCCTTGCATCATTTGTGTTATTTCTCTTGCCTCTCATTGTGCTTGCGGGATCTATGCATTTTATTATTCATTGCAGGTTTAATTATTTTGTGTTTATTCGAAGGATGTTGCATTGTGGTATGTGGTATTGTTGTCTATCCTCTCCATGGTGCATTGAATGTGATCTAGTCTGTGGTGTAGGACCACCCTCTCTAGGTTCATTTCTTTCACTGTTTTGTAGGAGGGGAAGTGATTGACACTCCTTTTCTTGGTGTATCACCACTTCTAGTGTAGGTTTCATTTCATGCAAGTTCTCTATCCCCGTATTTTTGGAAGTTTAGTTTAGGTATAGATAAGTTTTACTTGCATTAGGAGTAGTTCGGCGGGTAGGACAAGGAAAGGCTCGACCTTCTCCGGAGGGTTATCTCAAGCCCACGAGTCCCATAGCTTGAGGGATAACCCCATGTTATGCAGATTACATCGAATGCCTCATTCGAGATCTTTGGCCATTCGAGGGATGCTATAATTTTGTGAAAATAGTTTGGGACACTGGTGGGACAAGCATGTGAAAGATCTATATTTCAAAAGTATCCCATTGCAGAAAAGAAGAGTAAGTAATTGCACTTTAGATCACCGATAAGAAGGTGAGGAAGTAAGTTGTGTAATTACTTCAAGTTGTGTGATTCCAAGTTGTGCATTACTTCAAGATTGAAAGTCTTTACTTCAAGTTGTGTGAGAGAGTAAGTCAAGTTACTCAAAGTGAAAGACTTAAGTAATTGCATTGCTGAGTTGCATTACTTTAAGTCAAGTCAAAATGGAAAAGACTTACTTTAAGTTGTGAAAATAAAAGACTTTACTTCACTTAAATTAAAAGACTTAAGTAGTTGCACTACTTTAAGTAAAGTCATTTCTCGAGGCAAAAGACTTAAGTAAATTAAGTTCAAATCACCGCAACAAAGAGAAGTAAAGAAGGTTTGAATCACTGCGCAGCAAAAAGAAGTAAAACAAGTTCGGATCAGCGATAAGAGAAGGAAGTAATCAAGGTTTAAAAGACCGATGAACTAAGGGAAGTAAAACAAGTTGAGAAATTTGATAAAAACAACAAGAAGAAGTAAGTTGTAGTACTCCAATTTGTTCCACTACTTTAAGCAAGCTAATTACCTCAAGTTAAAGACGTACTTCAAGTTGTAGAAATTGAAAGACTTAAGTAATCCAAGGTACAAAACCAAACACATCTAGCGGCTACATTGATCCAAACAACCCACCTTTGAGTTTTAGATCTTCTTTCCATTCATTTTCCATCCATTTCCATCCTTTTCTTTCGATATCTTTCATTCTTCTTCCATTCCATGAATTTGTGCAATCATGACTTCATTTCCCACGTGGAATTCACATTTGTAATAGCAACAGTGCCATTCATACCCTCCCCCATATTTGCAAGGTCCATCTCCAGGTTACTATCAAACACCTCCAGATCCATACTACAATGAAGATCAGTAGTATGCATACCCATATGAGCAAGATGCATATCAGTTTGGTCACCCACCAAACTATGGAGCTATTGAAGAGCAGGGGTATGTAAATTTTGGAGGCTATCTCACACCTGGTGATGTTGATTTGTAGTTGGAGATTCGAAAGATGGAGGCAACTATGGTGCAAACAAGGGCCACAACTCAACTCAAGGCATTTAGGATTGGCTTCATGACACCTTTTCCATGGGTTGGTCCCATGCCAATGCACTATAGCCCGCACCAGAAGCTTGGTTTCATAGTTGAGATGTTGCCTCAACTTCAAAGATGGGTCTTGGAGATAGAGGCTTATGAATCCAATGTTGGTCCATCCTGTCAATGGGAGACACCTACATTTCCATCCCATAGCCCTCTCCCCATTCCCTAAGCAACACCATCTCATCCCGAGCTTCAATTTCCAAGCTTCTCACCTATTGCCCCCATTGTGGAATCCACTTCTCCATCTTCTAGTCTTCCATCTCATCTCAATTTTTCTACCATTTTCCCTTCCAAACCCAAGTCCCCTCCACAAGAGAAAAATACAAAACCTTCCCTTCCATCACAAGCAATGCAAAAATTAGTTGTGACCTAACCCACCCCTCCTCTTGCATTCCCAAATCCATGTCAAGAAGAAACTCACAAATCCATTCAAGAGGAACAACAAGAAAGAGATCCCAATAGAGAATAAATGATGAAGAATTTGAGGAATTGGGCCTTAAGATTTGGAATTGACATAATTCCCTTGTTGGTCAAGCCTTGAGAGGAGGTCAAGGTTGAAGAACTAGTGGTGGCTAAGGATGATTTTGTAGTAGCGGTAGAACACGAAGAGGGAAATGATGATCAACAATTAGTTTACTTAGAGTGTAGTGTGTATGATGACATCATCTTTATAGAGTTTTTTTATCATCTATCATCTACCAAACACTCACAAGGAGGAGGAAAGATAATCAAATCCAGTCTCATATAAAGAGGAGCATGTGGAGGTGAGAAAGATAGATTGAGAGGTCTTGAATCAAGAATAGGTTACACAAGAGATTTTGATAGGTATTGCAAGAGCTTTATCCTGGTTTTACTCAATTAATGGAGTTCAACACAGATATAATATAATATTCTTCTCTATATGTTTGCTGCACAATATATTACAAATATATATAGGAAAATACTTTCCTATAAACAAGGAGATGGTTGTTAACAACCTCAACCATATGAAAACTCACGTACAACAATAATCCCGTAATATATATTGTTATATATTTGTTATAACAATATATATGTATAATAAACTAACAACCATGTGAATACTAATTCCTAACATTCCCCCCCTTAGTGTTTACATGGTAGAAAAACATCCACACTCTCAACTGCAGTATGCTCACCCCTGTGGCATGTCCAACTCTGTGACTCATGACCTTGATCCAAAAGAAAGGCTCGCTCCTTCCATGGTTTTAAACAGGCTTACCACAAACCTTGACGTGATAGGAACCTCATCAACTGTCCACCTCGTGTGGTTTTCTGGATCCTCCCACAAACCCTTTCAAGATCCATGAACTGACTTACTCTGGTGCTACTGTTCGCCACTATGCTTATACATCAGGGAATAATGTAAGAAACACAACTTGCATATCTCAAAACTACACAATAGAAGATATACTGAAAATATTTCACATTACTTCCTATAAGAATCGTAATGTTCTTAATCGTAGTCTCTGTCATTGATCGCTGCCACTCGATCTCGAACAACATAGAAAACTGCCACTGCCACTGGAAGCTTTCCTTGACTAAGTCGTTTTGGGTGCAAAATGGGAATGGAACATTGGTATGTATTCCCCCCCACAATGTGAAATTCCAAATAAGAAATCAGAAAGGGAAAAATGTATTGTGTTATATCATACTAACTGGATCTTGCTGTCTTGATCTTGCTGCACATGGTCACCATTGCATGGTGAACATATTCACCAGCCGACCATCTTCCAACGAAGTACGACAGTCAGAGGATCTCTGCAGTCAGAGGATCTCCGTAGTTTTCTGCTCTCTTATACAATTCTTTTCCAGTATTAACAATAAATCACACCACTCAAAGCAACAGGAACACTGCAAACTGAAGCACACTAATAAAATGGAAACCACACTGAAAATCATATACTCACACCATACATATGCCACCACAGCTTCTGCGCCCCGTCGTTGGTGACTGACGAGAGGTCGCTGTTCGACCTCCTTCCTCTGTTGCCTCCTTCCTCCATCAAGATGCTACTTACTTAGTGGATTTGTCAATGAAGCTCATTTTACAATTTTGACTCAAATGACAAGACATCGGTTTCTACCGATATTGCGCCTTTTTACAAACAATTAAAATTTTAATATAGCTAAAAGCTATTGATTAAAATTTTGACATATACTATTTTAAAATAACAAAAAGACTCAAATTTTGAATAGAATCTCACACACTCATATATGACTTTTGACTAACACAACTCAATGCTAAGGACACGACAATAATAAATCTATGAAGTTCTACACAATCTCTAGCCACCATCACGTACATAGGCACATCTTGAACAACCAAGGCACCCACAACAACAAATGCATGGGATCCAATGTGGCAATCTCTAAATGAATGCTTTGTAGTCTCCGAAAAAAAAAAAAATCTCTACGAACTCTACTGATCAGGAGTTGAGCCATCAATAATTAGGAAACACAGGATGCGACTGCAACAAACATCAAGCTTGTATTTCCTAGCAGAAATTTGCAACAGATCAAAAAATTCTAACTTTACTGGAGCAGACGCATGGATCTCATAAAATCAGGCATGAATTAACAGAACATAAGTCTGTAGAACTGTGGCATGCAAGTCTAGATTAATATATTGATGCAAACATATGTTTGATTCTCTTCACCATCCAGGAGAACTATGGTTGTCTAGATCTGGAGCTAATGTCGTGCCAGATGCAGATGTATATGAGCCAAAATGGATTAATACACAGATTTTCCAGATTCCACAAATAATGGAAAATCGAGCCGCCTTGTACCTTGATGCTACACGTTTAGAAATTTGATGTCAAATCACATATGAGCAAAGTCACAGCCACGTATGAGCTAGGTCCCGGTCTTGATGTAATATATTCACAATCACGCAAAAATAGAAAGTCACATATCAATACACAGCTACAAATATTGGAATATGCAGGAAAAGACTCGGTAAATCTGTCCCAATGGAAAGAGATTTGTAGAGTGTTGAATGGAGGCAGACCACAATTTAAGATATCACCAAAGGATTCAACGCTGCATAGCCACTGATAACTCACATGCAATAGATAGATCGTACACGTATATGACTTCACAAAATGGCATTAAACAAAGGGAAATTCCTGTAAGAGACTCTCATGGATCCTTGCTCAAAGAATGGTGACCAGACTTATGGAAGAGGAATTTCTGGATCTTAAGCGCTCTGATACCAATGATAGGTATTGCAAGAGCTTTATCACAGGTTTTACTCAATTAATGGAGTTCAACACAGATATAATATAATATTCTTCTCTATATGTTTGCTGCACAATAGATTACAAATATATAGGAAAATACTTTCCTATAAACAAGGTGATGGTTGTTAACAACCTCAACCATCTGAAAACTCACGTACAACAATAATCCCGTAATATATATTGTTATATATTTGTTATAACAATATATATGTATAATAAACTAACATGTAACAAATATTTACCTTACGGTAACATACTAACAACCATGTGAATACTAATTCCTAACAGATTTTAGATCTCTCTCCGCTTTATCTCTCCAAAAGATTGACTTTTGGATGAGTTTGAGCTCACAAGCTTCATGTTTGATGATGAAGCTACACATGGTGAACAAATTGTTGATTTAGAGGTCATCATGTAAGAGGGAGAAGCCTTGGCACAAAAAAAAAATGATGAGCTTGATTGCTTATCTGACTTGGAGCAGTGCTTTAATGGAGAGGAGCCTATGGAGATCACAACATTTTCTACTCCATCATTCATTCTGTAATAACAAGAGCCTGCTACCATGGAAGAGAGCATTCAAGAACAACATGCATTTCATAACAACCCTCTTGAATCAATATTGGAGGAATTGAATCTTCCAAGTTTCATATTGGATGAGGAGGAAGAGAAAAGCAATGATGAAAACCATTTCATAATAGTCATCTAGATAGAAGATTAGTTGTTTTGGATGAGAAACAAAGAAGACCAGCTCACAGACACTCGCCTTTTCCAGAAGGCTTGCAAGAAGACTTCCTTATTGAAGTTTGAATGTAGAGCGATGGGAAAACTCAGTGGATTAGACCTTGCCCCATAAGGTACTTAGCTTCGTTGGAGCCAAGGAGAAGACACAACTAGTCATAATTGCTTCGAGCATGAGGATGAGTTTCAGAGTGCCGAGGATCAACAACAATACTTCCTAGAACCAAATGAAGAACAACTAGAAGAGGTATTTGTCTTGTTTTCAGTTGATACCTTGATGAATGGAGTGGAAAATCATCTTGCTATCAATTTTTCACTCTTAATTACAATTGTGTTTAGTGCCAAATCATATATATGGCTGCAAATTGTGAGAAAGGGTAGCTACTTTGCCTTGCACAAGATCGTTTTTGTGTGAGTTTCTCATTTCTCTAGTTAGTGTAGGGTAGGAGTAGGTTTTCTTTCAGTAGAAGAAGTGCTTGTGCACACTCTGCATGTCTTATTTGAGGAATGTATGATTTGTCTTTTGTATATAGATTTTGTTCATTGTTGCTCCAAACAGTGTAGTTGATCATGTCGCCGTAAGTTGTTGCGAGTAAAAGGTTCATAGTTGTAGGAAGAAGTTGCGATCTTCAAGGAATTTCAAATGTAGAGCAACTAAAATTTGACAGAGGACAATTTTTAATGATTCTCATCTACTTTTCCATTCAAGAACAACTGCAACTAGCTTCTAATGTCCTTCCAAGTAATCAAAAGATAAGACAAAAATCCATTTAGAGAAGCTCTACCCAATGAGGTTCCAAGTAGCATGTGGAAAATGGAATATTTAGAAGAAGAAAGAAAATCAAAACTTAATAGAGTTCCATGATGTCCAAACTAGCAGGTGTTTTATTCCAAACTCTATAGTGTGCCATACTTTCCAAGAAATCATTGGGTCTAATGTGCTTCATGTTAGCAAGGATTAGATGTTGAGGTAGTAGTTACAAGTGTTCATCATTCAGTCTCACGGATCACAGTTGAGAAGGAAAGTGGAATTCAAGTTTTAATACAATTTTCCACTCTCAAAAAACCAATTTTAATATTTTTTAGAAAATTGGGAAAACAATCAGCAATGGGTCATTTAAGGTTAACGATGTCTCAAACAAAGCTTTGGGGTGTAGGTTTCAAGGTTTAGACCATTTTAGGGTTGATATAGGAGACTCCATGGCCAATGGATGCGTCAAGGCAATTACATGCTCTACTCCATCTAGTAGGAAGATGGTCCGTGAGTCGCTAAAATGTTATACATTTTCACCCCAGGGTAAAAATGGACAACAAGGAGGCCTTCAATGGAACACTTGTCAGGCCATGAGGGCATTCACCTAAGTAGCAGGTAGTTTCATGACTCGAGAGCTTACGGTATTCACTCGGGAGTAATTTTAGTGTTTCGAGAGGAGTTGAGGTCATAAGAGGATTTTTTCCTCTTTTGGGTCTTGAGCCTTAATAGCCTAGTTTGAAGAAATGAGGAAAAGCTCCGGTGGACCTCGCAAGAAGCTAAGACTAGAAAAAATGGGCCATAGCTAAAATTAACTCTTTGGTGGTACAATGTCATTTTTATAGCCCTCTAGGTCTAAATTTTCTAAAAATGCAAAAAAAAATTAAAAGGGACCTGGTTGTAGAGTTAAAAATTAGCAAGAAGCCCACCCAACTCGATTGAGTTGGTGGGCAAGTTGAAAAGGATCTCTATCAAGCTGCGGGGTGTATGTTGGAGGCGAGATCACCGAGTAGCTTGAGCGGCGAGCTACTCGATGATTTTTGTTGAAATCAGCATAGTTGGGGTGAAGAACAAGCTTAGATTGAGCTCGGTGGCAAGCTCGTGGGCATCAACAACATGGTGAGCAAGATGAGGAATCAACGAGTTAGATCTAGCGAGATGGACGATATAGCAAGGAAGGACGAGATGCCGCGGGGTAAGTGAAAATGAGGTGAAAGAAGAGCTCAACTGACAAGCTAGGGATGAGTCATGACCGGTGAAGATGGATGAATAGTGGAATTGGTCAGGGTAGCTCGTGAGTAGCTCGGTTGAGGAGGGCGGGAAATTTCAACCCAACGAGGTGGTCCGAATCACGCCGTAAGGTAATAGGTTAGGTCAAGCTCCTCGAGCTCGGCCATGCAAAACTCGGCCATGCCGAGGAGGAGAGACTGCAGAAGCATTACAAAGCGAGGATGGGCCATCAAGTGGGTGAAGGTCGAGTGATAGCTTGAGCGAGAGAAAGAAAAAGGGCCGAGCTCCCGAGCTCGGTAGGATGACGACATCGGTTTGTGATGTGAACTAGCTCGGGTGTAGGAGATTGACTTGCGGGGCATGGGGAAGTGGCATCCATTGGGTACATTACTTAAGTAATGTACCCCATTTTAATGCGGGAGAAGTAAAAGCCGGTGGATCCTGTAATGACCAAGACATGCCAAAAACAATGAAAATTGGCACTTGGGTGGGCGAAGAATCGGGTAGATAGTTTGATACAAATGAAGAAAAGAAAAGTGAAATCGCCGCCATACATGGAGGGGTGAGCTATTGCATTACAAAAAAAGCTATCACATATGTTTGCATAGGATGACTGGTCAACAGCCAATGGAATGTTTACCACTTTTTGAGGGGAATTTATCATTAGTAATTAACGAGTCAGCCTATGCAAACATATGTGATATTTAGGCTCCCTACGAGAAAAATGAAGGTGGATGACTTTGAATCCAAATGGGCATCAAGCAATCAAAGTTATTTGGAATCAATGCAAAAAGAGAGGGCTCGGACCGAGTTGTCTTAAGTGTTGAGCGGCGAATATGAAATCCTTTGCATTAGGTCTTTGAAGCAAGAAAAACAATGTAACATTTCCGCAATGAACTAAGGTGGGCGAGCCATTAAGGTGGGCAAATTGAAGGGGAAAGACTTGCATTGAGGAGCCGCTTAGACAAGCAGAGGTGAATGCATTCAACGCATTGAATAGGGAGACCCGAGTTGGGATATCAAGTTAAGCGGTGAAATATAAAGATTTTACTTCACAAAATAAGTGAAGAAAAAGAAAAAGAAAATGATGCAATGAAATCTAAGCCACCCCAAGTCAAAGCGGTAAACGTAAGGCTTAAGTCTTGCATTGTGAAGTCATTAAGAAAAGTCGAAGTAAAGTCATTCACCGCAGATGGGAGTTAAAGCAATGCAAAATGGTAAACCAAAGGGGCAAGTCTTCTAAATGAGGGCGGTATGTTAACAAAGAAAAGAAATATGAGAATGCCACAAACCAAGCACAAGTTATCCAAATCACAACAATATGAGGTGAGTTATGCGGGGAGCTCCTCTGCGAGCCATAAACCGAGCTATCCAACAAGTTACAAACCAAGCTGTCCCATAGACCGACCCGGGGGTAGTAAAATCACCTCTTCAACACCACAAGGAAATAATACAAGCTATAGAGAAGCGGGTGCAAAATTAAAGTAAGCGGGGATTGAGAACTACTTTACTTCTCTTAAATTAAGGGAAGTAAAGTAATGTCAAATCACCGCAGAACTAGAAAAGGGCAAGGATCGTAGAAACACTCCTAGATCACTGCAAAGAAGAGAAAATGAGTTAAGTAGAGTCATGTGGTGAACACAAAATAATTTAGTTCCCTCAAATAAGAAACATAAAGCAGTTGGAGATATGCGATGGTAAAGGGAAATAGTAAGGAGTTGGATCAACACGGGTAAAGGGAAGCAACAATAATGGCTCCTGGTTTTCCCATTAAACTAAAAATTCAAAACACCATAAATTTCTCCTGGGAGCTCTACTTTGTGTAAACTTAGAGTTTCGAGAAAGGTCTCAGATCCCTCTATGCACTTGAATTTTTAGATTCAAGATTTGGTGTTGGAAATATGGTGAAAATTGGCATTACTTCTGCTGCACTCTAATGCATTGTTATAATCAACTACGCCATTAATGCAACATGGAGGCCAATACCTTGTACAACAAACAAGAGTACATGAGATATGGGATTTGCGGGTTTCCTATCCTGCTTCATATCAATATTTGAGTTTGGAGTGCCAAGCAAGGTAGACTTATGGGTCACACACATTTTCTCTCTTCCATCCATAATTGCTATAAATTGTAAAGGGGATGCATTGTGAAGGTGGTTGGTCATTTTTCTCCCCCACAAAATCCTATTCTTCTCTCGAGGCTTCAAGCCTTCCTCCTAAAATTTGTAATGGAATTTCTTGCCTCTTCTTGATAAAACAATGTACTGTGCATACTTAATGGAGCAATAAAGTGGTGTTTTGTGATTCATTTGTCAATCCTTTGCATTATTTGTGTTACTTCTCTTGCCTCTTATTGTGTTTGTGGGATCTATACATTTTCTTGTTCATTCGCAGGTTTATTTTTGTGTGCTTATTCGGGAATGGTGGCTATTGCATTGTGGTATGTGGTATTATTGTCTACCCTCTCCATGGTGCATTGGATGTGATCTAGTTTGTGTTGCAGGACCACCCTCCCTAGCTTCATTTATTTCACTATTTTACAGTGGGAAGAGTGACTAAAACTCCTTTTCTTGGTGTATCACTACTTCTAGTGTAGGTTTTATTTCATGCATCTCTCTCTCTCTCTCTCTCTCTCTCTCTCTGTTTTGATGTTAGAATAGGTTTAGATAGGTATTTTCTTACATTAGGAGTAGTTGTGGTAGGTAGGATTAGGAAGAGGAGATAGCCTTCTCTCGGAGGATTATCTCAAGTTCGCAAGTCCCACAACTTGAGAGGTAATCCCATGTTAGCAAAAAGTAGGGATCCATAACCAAAAATCCCAGGGTGCTACTTTTTTGTGATAACAGATAACAAACTTAAATTTTTGATATATTCAATTCCTCCATTATCTAAAACATGATATGATTGCTTCATTCATGAAAAAGAAAAAATGATTATGTGATGCTAACCTCAAGTCAAGGGTTGATTCAAAAATACGTATTTTATTTACATAATAAGTTTTTTTAAGTGAAGAAAATTGTATACAATAAGTATATGCCCATAGATTAATCAAATAGGAAGCTTTAGTAAGAGCATAAATAAATAAAAATAATTGAAGAAAATTGTACATAATAAGTATATGCCATTATGCATAAATAAGTCTTAACCAATATGGGAATTTAAATAGGAAGCTTCAATAGATTGCAAAATAACTCATGACAATGTCCAATAAAGGGCTATTCAAAATCTATGCTTTTGAAGAGTAATAGTAACATTTAGCCATAAGAGACCAATTTTAACAAGGATTAAAAGACCTTTAAGGCATGTGATGTTTGTAATCAAAATTCATGGAGTTTAATGACACAAAAATAAGGGAAGCCCTACATTACTATCAAAGCCTCCATGATGAACAATAGGAAATTAATGATTAATGATAAGAGGGACCTCGATATCGCCTTCATTTCCCTGGTATCTCGGGTACCTCATTCACCTCAACTTGCCCATATATTGGAATCTAATGTCTCTCATGGCAACTAGTCCCATGAGTATAGGGGTAACCCTTTCTTTGTGACCCTAGTTGAATCAAGCCATTATATTTTCCACACCTTAGACCTATCCATACATATTATCTCAATCAACTATTCCAAAATTTGGGATAGTATCCCTCTTGATTTATGTACCTTCAAGGATATGTACAACAAGAGAAGAATACGAGGGTAATGAATTATGGGAAGACACAAATCCTTAACCCAAATAGGATCAATATAAATATCAAGACTTCTCACCTAGAATGGAGGAAAAACTCGCATTATATTATCAATTCTCCAACTTCTTAAAACAATATAAAAACCTTTTCAATAAAGGGAGCTTATTTAATGGTAGGTGAGAAGAACCTCCTCCATCCTTCTCCTCAATGATGTGGGAAGTTGACATCCCTAAAAATTCTTCCTTGTGGAAACTCAACAATATTTTGACTACCACCGTCCCTTGAAGTAGGTTGTTCACTATTAAAACCATTATATATTTCATTGTTGAGAACTTCCCATCATTCAACATCATGGAAGTTCTCATTAATCAAAATGTTTCGAGTCCGATCTAGAATGGGGTTGGTTCTTGGAAAACTATTTATGCCTTCAAGGTATGTAGGATTGAACTTGAGGAAGGTCATAAATTCATGATATGAATTTCATGAATGTTGTGGCACAACTCCATCACACTTTGAAATCACATACCCAATAACAATATTGTAATGCAACAACCATCACCTATGTTTTAGGTGCATTCTTTGGAAGACCAAATAATAAGGAGCTTGTGTAACTACCTTCTCAAAAATCCCAATTATTATTAAGAGTATGAGAAATATTGGGAGTAAAAGAAAGTTTACCATATAACATCTTATAATCCATTTCTAAGAGGGGGTACTTTTAACAAAATTAATAGTGTCCCATAGTTTTGTGTAAAATCAAATTCTAAGCCATGAGGTAGAGAGCTTAATATTTCTTATCAACATAAAAGAGGTTCTTGGGTGATAAGCAAGAATGCCATATTTATTTGTGAGCTTAACCTAAGAAATCCATTTATATTGAGAAAATATTCTAACAAAAGTCTTGACCCCCTTACTAAACCAAAATTTAGTAGAGTATCATCTAATTCGGCTAAAGGCTTCTTGTTTAATGATAATTTACACCATATGGATATAATACTTGAACAATAATGTCAAAGCAAGAGAATATATGAGGTATGACTATAAAATATTTGGAGACATCGCAAGCCCTCCAAAGGGAGCTAAAAATCCTAGAGCCACTACGTTTTATGCTAAAGCACCTAAAGAGCGGGTCAATGGGATGGATGCCTTTCTAGTCGAACAATATTTAGGAAACCATTTACATTGTTATTATGAAACTAAAGCTTTCTAAGGATCATCACCATTAACGGATTTAATAAATCATTTGGATATAAGGTAAATGCCTTAAATATTCAATTCTTTAAGCCCCATCACTCCAAATTTTCTAGGCTTAGTACAAACCTCCTAGGTGATAGGATGTATATTCTTACCCCCTCTACCATTAAACCAAAAAAGTTCCAAATGATTGTGTAATTTCTCAATCTATTGATTAGGTAAAAAGTAGTGAGAGGCATAATAGATATTGTAAGACAACAACACACTTTGGCACACCCAAAACCTACCCAAAGTGGCCTTTTAATTTTGTAATCTCTTTGTTAATATTATTCTCCACCAATCGCTACATGAACTTAAAAGAAGGGTTAAGAGAAAATAAAATACCCAAATACCAAATCCCTTGATCCGAGTCAAGATTTATGCACAACAAGCTTGGACCTAGAAGAATTACAATTATTATCCAATATGTTATTCAATTGACTTTGGTTCAAAAATAAGAAAGAAGTGTCATTTGCATGCTAGACCTTAAGTAAGTCTTATTGATTAGGGAGAGTAATAAATTTAAGTGGGGGACATGAGGCACAATATCTAAGAAAGAAGTTAAAGAGTGTATGTTAAGAATAAACAAGAGTGGGGGGTGGGGGAGGGGGAAGAGGGTGTGCAATGAAGAGAATCTCATATGATAAAAACTACAAGAGAAGCAATACTTCAAAAATCTTTGAGATAAGCGAGAAAATAGAGAAATGACATACACAAGATAACATAATATACAATATTTATCTTGGGAAACCCTTTGAGAAGAAAATTGGCACAATAACTTATATTTCTTAGAGTATTAACTCAACTATTTTATGATGAGCTTCGTTGATACTTACACTTTAATTATCTCTTGATTGTCAGTCAGGGTAGTGTCCACGACTATTTGTAACAAAGAAAATGATTGAAACCATGATCAACATGTATTCACTAATGAACTCAATCAAATACTATTATAAATGCAATTAAGAAGTGAAATCTATTGATAAAACAAGAGATTACTGAATTTAGAATTAAAATACTGAAAGCAATGAAATTCTGGTAATTTGAACACATGCTCAAAAGTAATAGAGATCAAATAAATAATAAATGCTCCCTTCACATTGGGTAGGAGTGGCCCTTGCTCCTTCCCTCTAATCCGGTTTAGAATTAGAAATCACACAAGTTGATTATCCCAAAATCATGCACTTTATTGAATAGAATAATTCTTTAACAACAATCAACAAACTAACTCTACCATTCTACTACAAATGCCCTTTTATATCAAGAGCAGTCCTTGTCACTCTAGAAGAGGATGAATTATTTGCAATAATTAACTACTACTCTAACTGAAAGATCTCTATGAAAACAAATGATTGTTGAAGAGTTACAATTGTGGAAAAAAAGTACATGTCACACTTAAATAAAATTCATCTTGTGAACTATAGATGGAGTTCTTGATTAAATTTCAGTTGATATTATTTATCAATGCCAAAATATGTCAAAGATCATGCATTTAATCCCTACAATCATGGTGATTATAAGTTTTTTTGTTCATTTTTTCCACGTCTCCAATCAATTGGGTGTTAAGTCGGGCTTGCATGATCCACATAAGTCGCATGATGTCTTAGATGATAGTCCATGTTTCATGCCCTTTCACCATGTCAACTCGTGTCTTTGGATAAATCAAATCACCTTATTCTTGTCTAAGTTCTATTGATTTTTCCACACGAGTCTTGTGCCCATGTAATACTAGACCTACACTCCAAGTGAGTCATGCACCAATGCGTGGGTGAGTCCTGTGCTCCAAAGTAAGTCTTGCGCTAGTGTATGGGAGAGTCCTACGCTCCAAAGTGAGTCCTGCGCTAGTGCATGATGAGTCTTGCGCTAGTGCATGAGTGAGTCTTGCGCTAGTCCATATATGAGTCTGCGCTAGCTTAAGATATGTTCTTCAAACACATTGTTAACGCACATAAAGATCCATTTAAACTCATTTGAATAAGCATACACAAGATGAAAATAATAAGGTTATGCACAAAACATTCTTTCAAATATACTAAATTACAAAATGATAATATAAGTCTTAGCACGAAATGATGACATTACAAAACAAGGGTTTACATAGGTATTATGGATATGGATCGTGACACCAAAAAGTGACGAGTGTCGTTGATACTCGCACTTTAATTATCTCTTGATTTTCAGTCCAAGGTGGTGTCCACGACTATTTGCAACAAAGAAAATGATTGAAACCATGCTCAACATGTATTCACTAATGAACTCAATCAAATACTATTCTAAATGCAATTAAGAAGTGAACTCTATTGATAAAATAAGAGATTACTGAATTCAGAATTAAAATACTAAAAGCAATGAAATTATGGTAATTTGAACAAATGTTGAATAACAAAGATTAAATAAACAAGAAATTCTCCCTTCACATTGGGGAGGAGTGTCCCTTTCTCCTTCCCTCTAATCTAGTTTATAATTGTAAATCACACAAGTCGATTTATCCCAGAATCATACACTTTATTGAATAGAATAATTCTTTAACAAAAATCAATAAACTAACTCTACCATTCTACTAAAAATTCCCTTTTATATCAAGATTATTCCTTGTCACTCTAGAAGAGGATGGATTATTTGCAATAATTAACTATTACTCTAACTAAAAGATCTCTATGAAAACAATTAATTTTTGAAGAGTTATAATTATGGAAGAACAAGTGCATGCCACACTTAAATCATATTTATCTTCTGAACTACATATGGAGTCCTTAATTAACTCTCAGTTGAGATGATTTATTAGTGCCAGAAGATTTCAAAGATCATGCATTGAATCCCTACAATCATGGTGACTATAAGTTGTTATGTTCATCTGTTCCACATCTCCAATCAATTGGGTGTTAAGTCTAGCTGGCATGATAGTCCAAATTTCACGCCCTTTCAAAATTTCAACTCATGTGCTCGCTAAATCAACTCGCCTTCTTGCCATATGAGTTTTGTTTATTTTTACGCCTGTTCAAGTCTTGTGCCAAGTAACTGATCCTGCACCAATGCGTGGGCGAGTCTCGCGCTAGTGCACGGACGAGTCCTATACTCCAAAGTGATTCCTACACTAGTGCACAATGAGTCCTATGCTATTCAATATATGGGTCATGTCTTTGGGTTAAGATATGTTCTTTAAACACATTGTTAACGTACATAAAGATCCATTTAAACTCATTTGAATAAGTATACACGCGATGAAAATAACAAGGTTATGCACAAAACTTCCTTTCAAATATACTAAAGTATTAATTACAAAATGACAATATAAGTCTTAGCATGGAATGATGACATCCAAAAATGGGGGTTTATATAGGAATTAGTAGGGCTCTTTGGACACAAAATCACACACATATTACTATTTTACTATGTCGTCAAGTATGTTGTTATATGCATGGATCTTAAGTAAGAAAAGTATTCATTGGTGACACAATCCTTTGTCCATCCACTTGTTTTGATTGTTTCTATTGTCTTTCTCTCTCACATATGTCATTTTTGTACCCAGTTCTGGTCAGGTCATAGGGATCCTTGTCTATTTGTCTTTTCACATCTGTCATCATTTATCCCAAGAAACCAACTCACATTATGGACACTAGCGCCCAGGTGCTCCTGTCCTCTTTTTCTTTTCACTTATTTTGACATTTTTGGTTGGCCTTTTTAGTTTTCTTATCCTTATCCCAAGCTCATAGTCGGCCTTTTGTGTCACTAGTTTCAAAATTCAAACAAGAGATTCATATATATACAACATACACTCTATTATTCGATGGGATATTCTAAAGGGAAATCACATCTACATACTACCATTATTATCAAAAGGGACTGCATTTTTGGGTTGCATACTTTGCATACACTACATAGGAAGGGGAAGTGTTGAATTCCATCTCACACATTTGCATTAAAGCTAGCTATAGCTTACTATCTTGGCGTCATTGGCATGAGGGAAACCTAAGGACACTATTTATTTCACACACAAACACAAAGAAATACATAGATTCTAGAATGTAGTGCAACGATCGGTCATAAGTTCACTCTTCAAGTGACCGTTGGGGTCATTCGACTTCACATATTACATATTTCATTCCAATTTGATGTGTTTGTGAGCTTTTGCAAGTAGCTAGGGTTTATTTTGTAGGTTATAGGTACCCTTGGTGATCAAGGTGTGAATATCAGGTGATCAAAAGAAAGTAATTTTGAAACCCTAGTGACACGGAGAAAGTAGATTCCCGAGTATTTACATAGTCGTCGACACCCAAAAGTGGTCTTTGACACCCATACGTTGTCGCCATAGCCTAGGTGCCCATGTCTAGCTCCATCCATGAGTTACATAATCAATATTGAGAAGTTGTGACACTTTTCCTAACATGTTCATTAGTTTTTCTAGTTCATAAGCTGTTCCAGGATAAATGCAAATCAGCTAAGTCTTCTATATCTCCTATTTTCTTACAAGATTGCATCATTAAAGTGTTTAACATTTGTATTCTAATATATTTTTTCATATTAGTGACTCTGAAATCAGATTTAATTACGTTTTTATTAAATCATTTGGTAAACCCATCTCTTGGTCAAATTCCTTGCCTTAGGATCCCAAAAACCCTCATGGTTAAAAATATATCCTCTTTTCCCAAGCTAAAAGTTATGTATCATATTCTTGTGTAACCTATTTTTGATGATGTTGCTCGAATCGAACTCACCGATCTTTATTGCAATGTTAAATGTGATTATGTAATCCTCCAATAACTTCTTGCTTTCCAAGACACCATTCCTCTTGGCATTGAAAACCCTCATATTTGCATGCTCTCTAATGACCAAAGCTATGCTTCATGTTCTCCATCATCATCCATAGTCACCCATGTTGTTGTACCTTCTTCTCCTCCTCTTGTAGTGCATGATAATGTTATTATAGATCCTTTGTTTGGTGACATTTTGATTGTATAGATGCCAATAAATATACTTCTAAGGTTACAAATGTCCATGTTTCCATTAATAGTCAAGATGAATGTAAAGATATATCTTCTCCTCCTATTTCTATGAATGTTTCCAATGATTGCAATGATAAATCTCATGTTAGTTCTCCTACTACTTCTTTATATGTTGATGATACTCTTGATGAACTACTTTCTTGTGAAAATTTGATTGATAGTGATGTGGATTATACTTCTAATCATGAACATGTTAGTGAGGATGTTACTTCTCTTAAGACTGTTGAATGTGAATTTACCACTCCTCTTTCTTCTACTTCTAAGGTTGTTTCTAATATTATTCATGATGATTCTCCTCCTTCCATTAGTGCACCTCTTATTGTGACTCCTGAGTCTACATCTAACATTCCCATAGAGTCTCCATGTTCTTTATACCCTCCCCCACCTCCTTCTCCTCCTTCCACATCCACTCCTCCTTCTCAGTCCCCATGATCACTCATAATGACAAAATTCAACCTCTCAATGTGCCTCTCACTTCTTCTACCATCCCCTCACATGATATTCTATCCCTCATGCATGTTTTTGGTAATTTTCAAGCTCAATTTCATTCTCTCACTCTTGAAAGAAAATCCTATTATGCTTCCATTGATCATAATTATCTTCTAGGAAATCCAATCCCTAAAAAATTCACAATTCAGCTTTCCCTAAGGATTTCATCATGCCTACATTTACATGTTTTGATGGCACTTTGGAAACCCTTATTTGCATCTCAAGAATTATCACCTAGCAATGGATTCTTATTCTAATGATCACTTCCTCCTCAAAGATTTTTGTTATAGTCTTGTTGATCATGCTCTTCAATGGTATATTCATTTTCCTTATGGATATATTAGTACTTACTATGATATGGAGGATGCTTTTCTTCACCAGATTATGGTGAACAATGGTCCTAAGGTTACATATGATTGTTTACCGATAAAGAACCAATTATAGATTACATCTTACGCTTCAATTCTTACATGCATCAGTTATTATTTCAGCCCATTGATTTAGAAATGCAATTTATCTTTTGTTGTGGTTTAATTCTTGCATTAAAAGAAAATCTATTATATGATACATGTGAATCTTTTACACTTTTGTGTTATAAAGTTATTGATCTAGAACAAGATTTAATTCTTCTACTACTCCATTTCCCACTGCTTCTTCTCCTCTTCCATCTATTATGCATCCTCCATGGTCCTTATCTCCTCCTTTGCATAAGAATCTTTGATGCAGAGCATCAAGGAATAAGACATAATAAGGTCATACAAGACCATGATACATGTTGTCTATAGGTGTGTTAGAGTTAAATATGTTGTAAAAATGAATATATGCTTGTAAGAAGTTGGTAAGGTGACTTGACTTGGCATTTAAGGAGTAATATAGGCTAATTAAGGTCTTTTTAAGCCTTGACATCATGTAATAGTTGCCTTGTACGGATTATAGGAGAGTATCAAGGTGATATACACAGGATTTCTATGTTGAGAAGATGGTTGAGTCTTCCTAGGAGTGTGAGTTGGCTTAGGAGTCAGTTTAGGAGCTTTAGAGGGTCTATTCTTAGCTAATGAATACCTATTTCATAGGTGATTCGATGGAGATGAAGAGGACAGGGGGTTCTCAAGGTTTTAGAGGATGGAACAATGAGTAACAACATGTGTATGATGTTTGAAAGAAGATATTATACTCGAATGGAGATGAAGAATAGCTTGTTTTGATGGAACAATGAGTAACAACATGTGTATGATGTTTGAAAGAAGATATTATACTGCAATGCAGAACCTGCACAAGCGGCAGACAGCAAGATAGAAACCCTCCATGACCTTCAAACGATGTAAATATCTTGATTATTAGCATGAAGAGATTTCTACGGGGTTTGTATGACTGTCTCAAGTCATAGTAAGAGGTTTCAAAAGCTAAATTAGAGAAATGGAGTCAAGAGCCAATGCATGAGGGATGAAATACACCTATCAAGATTCAGAAACCAGACTGGTAAATGCTTGATTTAAGGAGCTAGATGAATGCTAAAGATCTGAAATTTTGTGTGGAGAGGGTTATAGCATATACAGACCTTGTGTAAAAATTTGGAGTCCTAAAACAAAGACCCAGAAAAGTTATGAAGGATTTAGGACTGTCCCAAACAAGTTAGTTTCTCAAGAAGAAGAAACAAGAAAACAATGAGATGGAGGGAGTTAGACAAAACTTTAAGCCATGAAACTTTAGGAGCAAGGTTTTATGGGGAAATGAGAGCCAATTAATCTTATCAGACCTTCTGGGTATTCATGAAGCTCTAAAAGTTGAGATAGAGGCGCTGAGTTAAGATGGTGCATCAATCTTCCTTCAAATCCACCACGTTTTCCTACACCTAATTATTCTCCACCTCCTCCTCACGAACCATTGCACTTTCCATATATTGCTAAGCCTCATTATGCCTTGCATAATTTGCTTGATAAGTTCTTAATCCACTTGCCTTCTAATCAACATCCTCCTCCTCATCGCTTGCATTTCTAGTATAATCATCCTTTCTACAATTTCCATCGCATCAATGACCACCGTGATAATGATTGTTGTGCTCTACATGATAAATTACAAAAATTAGAGGAAAAATGTGTCATTGATTTCAGTTCTCACTCTCGTGAGCACTCTCTTTATCCCATTCTACATAAGTGGCTTCCACTAGTTTCCATTTATCTCCTTTGCCAACTTCTAAGGTTATCATTTGTCCACCTCCAAAGGTTATAATCCATCTATGTCATCAACCTAGGTCACCTATTGCTACATCCTCTCATCCTCCTCGCATTGCTAGTGTTAGCTAATTTTGCACCCCTTACGAATTGGCCAACTTGACAACCTGTGGACTACGTGTTAGGAAATAAAGGATAAAATATATGGAACAATACTACATAGAATCACAATAGTAGAAACTAATATGCAAAAAAATATCACAGATCTGAAATAAAAGTACATAAAATAAAAGAACACAACACGAAACATTATTTAACATGGTTCACCCAATTTGGGATATGTCCACCAAGAATCACTTGCTCATATTTTTATTACAAGCCACCTCTTTCTCTCAATACAATACCCATATCTGTTTGGAGTTATGCTAAAAAAACTCTCCTAAATTCACACTTAAACTCACACACATCTACAATGATATGTATCCCCTACCATATGCATAAAAGCACATCAAAAGGAAAATGCTTAAGATTTTTTACAATACGATAGGTAGCAAAACCATGGGATAAAACCACCCCATAAACCTATGGATCAAAAAATTGCCCATATGAGAAGAGCACGTTTCCTAAGGTATCAAACATGTATTTTGAGGCCAAAAATTTCCACACATGAAAACAATGAAGAGTGTACAATACTTTTAGTGTATAGTCTTCAACACTTCCACACATAAAAACAGGCTCAACAACATAACAATCTACCACTTGAGACTGGTTTTCCTCGAGAAAACTTCTCAACCCTTTGTTGGAAATATTGTAATTGATGTTAAAGGCTTAATCTTTGTTGTATTTGGTTAATGAAATCATGTAACGGAAGATGATGTAACTCGTCGGATATTGTGAGAAATGGTAGAAAGTAACAAAAATAACCAAAGAAGTAAAGAAGAGTTGAAAACGAAAGTTTAAATACATGAAAATAAGTGTTTTTACATAAGGATTATCATGGTATAAGTGAGATATACACAAATTTACATAGAGAGAGATGTCAACATTTTAAGGTGTTCAAATGCCATGTTTGATGGTGAAAAGAAGATTTAATGATGGTGGCAACAATTTAATGTTGACAACGATTTGTCTCGGGAGGGGCAACACTCCTATTAAGGGGTTAATTGCATTGTTTAATGTGCATTTAATAATTTTTATGGGCTGCATTAATTGCTTTTGGTTTTAGTTGGATAATGCACTTAATTATGTTGCGTTAATTAAATAATGAAAAGGTTGTGTTGGTTGGAATGATGTGTCTTTTCGAAAGGATGTGAGAAGGATATATAAGGAGATAGAATCATTTATTTTAGACAAGCACACACATTAAATATTTTGAGTAAAGAGAGAAGAGTAATAAGAATAAGAGTATATTCAAAGGTGTAAAGATGAAAAATTGCAGGGACTTATGTATGTGAAGTGTCTTTGGGATAATTAGAATGAGTATTCGAGCAGCTAGTTTTGTAATAAAGTATAACAACTCCCAAAAATAAAAGTGTGAAGTACAGATCCAAATAAGAAAACCATCACTCATTGAATAAGCAACATGTCTACGGTGGTAAGAGGAATTTCGATAAGGGGTTGGTGCTCCTATGACTGGGTGCTCATGAATTCAAGGAGTTCGTGCTCCCGTAGGTTAGTGCTTATAAAATTGTAATTTGGGGATTGGTGTCTTCAGTGAGGTTGGTGCCTATAAACATTTGAGAAATATAATAAGGAATATTTTCTCCGTGGTTTTTCTCCCGAAAGGGTCTCCATGTAAATTTGTGTCTATTTGTATTGTGTTAGTTTTCTTTGCACTTATTGATTGCTTTGATATATTCATTGTGAAATTGATTAATTGTGATTACGGTTATGAGATTAAGTGTTAAATTTAAAAATATCATAATATTGATTCACCCCCTCTCAGTATTATCTTGTGCTTAACAATTGGTATCAGAGTGGGTGCCTTCAGGAACAATCTAACAATTGGAAGGTAGATCTTAGAAGCACATATGGCTACTCATCAAGTACAAGAAGGTTTTTCTTCAAACAAGGCTCCATTGTTTGATGGAACAAATTATGAATTTTTGGAGCATAAGAATGAAAACATATCTAATGGAACTAGGGTTTGATATTTGGCAATCAGTAATAGTTGGATATACAATCCCATCAGTTCCACTGACAGATCAAGCCGAAAAGAAGGATTTTGAAAACAATGCCAAGGTGATGAATGCAATCCTATGTGCCTGTCATAATCTGATTTTTTTAAAGTAATACAATGTGACACGACAAAGGAGACATGGGACAAACTTCAAACTATCTATGAAGGTGATGACAAGGTTAAAAGTGCTAAGCTTAAAACCCATAGGAGACAATTTGAGAGCCTGAAAATGAAGGATGAGGAGAATGTTGCAACCTATCTTCTTCGTGCGTGGATGAGGTTGTCAACACCATAAGAGGATTAGGCAAAAAGATTGAAGAATCCATGATTTTTCAAAAGATTATAATATCTCTACCATCAAGATTTGATGCTAAGGTGTCTTCCATTGAAGAAATGAAGGATCTTGATAAGTTGAGCATAGGACGAACTACATGGAATACTTGACTGCGTATGAAATGAGGGTTGAGTGAAATAAACCATCAAAGAAGGAAGATGCATTCAAAGTCTCAAAGAAATAGAAAATTAAAGAACTTGAGTCAAATTAGAACTCAAGTAGTGAAGAAGATGAGAAATAAGCCTTGTTCATTTGAAAGTTAAAGAAAGGATCTGGAAAGTAAAAGGTAAGTTACCATTTAAATGTTTTATTTTGTGGTAAAATTGGTCATTTTGTGGCTAAGTGTTCGAGAGAAAGAAGATAGCGATGATGACAAGGAAAGCAAACCTAAATTCAAATGGGAATTCAAACAAAGCAAAGGCAATAAAATGTTTGGAAAGCAAAATAAAATCTAATATTCAAAAGGAAGTAGTAGATCATCCGAAGAAAGTGGGATAAGTGACTCAGATAACGATAGTGAAGAAATATTATTCATGGCTATAAAAGATGACTTAGAAAGAGATGAAGACATGGAAGAAAAAGGTGAAGTGAATCTTGAAGAGGAACTTATTTTTGCCTTAGGAGAGTTAAAATCTCTTAAAAAGAAAAATCAGAAACAAAAGTTACAACTCCTAAAGTATGAAGAAGAAGATCGTAACTTTGAAGCCAAGATATCACAATCTCTTGAAGAATCGGGAAAGATGATCATGGATCTAAAAACCAAATTGAAGAAGCAAAACGAGTTGAAGAAGAATTAAGATATCAAATAAAAACTAAGGAAGAAGATTGCAAAAAGCATGAGTCACAAATCGTTGCTTTGAGAAAGGAATTAGAAAAATAAAATGCCAAAGTTATAAGTAATCTAAAATTTGAGAAAATTACCAAGATGCTAGATGAAATTTTGAACCGACAGAGTCAACATCCGACAAGACTGGTCTTGGATATAAGGAAAGATAAGACACCACTAACACAAAAGGTATAGAGTCGTCGAAAGAGACAAAAGAAGAGAAGTCAAAGACCTATGTAGAGACACTCAAGGAACCTATGAAGAATGAAGAGTTGAAAAGGGAGAAGAGCTTTACGAAGATCAACACTTCTTATAAGGAAAGCAAAGATGAGAAAAAGTTTATAAGACCAAATCCTCCAAGATATACTCACAAGTCTAGGTTTTAAAATTCTTTCTATGGCTATTGCTTCTATTGTAATCATTTTGGTCATAAAGCAATAGATTGTAGAATACGGGTGAGAGACAACAATATAAAGAACAAAGGTGTGTATGGATTATCAAATAGAAATTACAACTCCTTTGATCCTTTATCCAACTATGTTGAAGATATTGTTTGTTATAATTGCAATAACTATGGACATATGACAAGATTTTGTAGAACCATCCAAATTGAACCAAAATGTAAATGCTCAGAAATAAAGAAGAAAGAAGCTAAAAAATTTTGGAAATAGAAGAAAGAGGATGATGGGAAAGATAAAGAGAAATATATGCTTGTTAAAACAACATTCCATGCACAGGATGAAGGGCAGCTATGGTACATTGATAGCATATGTTCAAGACATATGACCAGAGATACAAGTAAGTTCATCTCATTGAAGAAAGTGAATGAAGGTACGGTGAAATTCGGTGATAAAGCTAAAGCAAAGATCACTAGAAAAGGTACGCCGAGTCTTGACAATGGTAAAAAAATGTAGAATGTTTTATATGTTGAAGGATTAAATCATAATCTCTTAAGTGTAAGCCAAATGTGTGATCAAGGACACACACTTAAGTTTTATGCTAAAGGGTGTGAGATAAGGAAGGAAGACACAAGAGAGTTAGTTACATATGCACATAGAACCAAAAATAACCTATACATGCTCAGAGAAATAAAAGGAGAGAATTGTTGTCTAAGTCAGGTTGAAGAGAGTTGGCTATGGCATAAAAGGATGGGGCATATAAATTTTGATAATCTTGTGAAAATCAACAACAAGCAGGTTGTGCGGGATATGCCTAAGGTAACGAAACCTGAAAGTACTCTATGAAAGCAATGTCAACATGGAAAGTAGACTAGAGAAAGGTTTAGAATGAAGTAGTATTCGACCACTAAACCACTAGAGATGATTCATACGGATTTGTGTGGACCTACCAGAACAGAAAGCATACAAGGTGAGAGTTATTTCATGTTATTCATTGATGACTACACTAGAATGACTTGGGTAGCCTTTCTAAAAGAAAATTCAGAAGCATTTGATAAGTTCAAAGCTTTTAAGGCTTTAGTAGAAAATGAAATCAGATTGAAAATAAAGTGCACGAGGTCAAATTGTGGGGTGAGTTCACCTCAAATGAATTCATTGAATATTGTGAAGATCATGGAATCAAAAGACAGTACTCAGCTGCAAGGACTCCAAAACAAAATGGAGTGGTAAAAAGAAAGAATTGAACCATCCAAGAGATGGATAGAACCATGTTAAATGAATCTAAGCTATCAGATAGATTTTAGAGAGAAGCAATAAATACGGTTGTCCATATTTGGAATAGAGGGCAAATTAGAGTTAATCATGACAAAACTCCTTATGAATTGTGGAAAGGAAGACCAACTACTTTGTAAAATATTTCAAAGTGTTTGGGAGTAGATGCTTTATTAAAATAAATGAAGAAAACTCGGGAAAATTTTGATTCAAGAGCGGATGAAGGAATTTTCTTGGCTACTCTATTAAAAGTAAAGCCTACATATGCTATAACAAAAGACTACAAACTATAGTAGAAATTACAAATGTGAGAGTGGATGAAATCGTGAATCAAAAAGCTAAAGAACCTACAAAAGAGCCCTTAGAAATACCTAAGGCGTAGTAGAAGAAAAGGAAGAGGAAGAAGATGTTGAAAATTTAAGAAAATCTAAAAAAAGGCGGGACACCAAAACACCATCTCACTTTGTTAAGAAGAGTCATGCTTTGAAAGTCGGATCATTGAAAACCTTGATGATGGAGTACATACAAGAAGAAGAATTGTAAGTGCATCGAACTGGTAAATTTCTCCTTATTATAAAAAATAGAGCCGAAGAAATTTGTAGAATCCAATCATGATAAACATTGGATAAAGGCAATAGAGGAAGAGTTAGATCAAATTGAGAAGAATGAAACATGGGAACTTGTACCTAGGCCAAAGGATCAGAATGTAATTGGCACAAGGTGGGTATTCCAAAATAAATTGAATGAAGATGGACAAGTCACTCGAAACAAGGAAAGGTTAGTATGTAAAGGGTATGCTCAAGTAGAAGGTATTGATTTTGATTTTTTTTTCTTTCTGTTGCTAGATGAGAAGCAATTAGAATGTTTCTTGCTTTCTCGGTATTCAAGAACTTCAAAGTCTATCAAATGGATGTCAAATCAACATTTATAACTGGGAAGTTAGAAGAGGAAGTATACATAGAATAGCTTGAAGGGTTCCTCCTATCAAAAAATGAAGATTATGTGTGTAAGTTGAAGAAGGCCTTGTATGGATTGAAACAAGCCCCTAAAGCATGGTACTCTATGATTGATAAGTATCTACAAGACCAAGGGTTCAAGAGAGGACTTGCTTTGATAACAATATTTACATTAAAATTGAAGGTGAGCACCAATTGATTGTTGTTGTGTATGTAGATGACATAATTTTTGGAGGAGACAATGAGGAAATGTCTAAGAAATTTTTGAAGACATACAAAAGGAGTTTGATATATCCATGTTGGGAGAGTTATTATTTTTCCTTGGATTGCAAATTTCTCAATCTGATAAAGGAATATTTATTTCCCAAACCAAGTATGTAAAAGAGATGTTGAAGAAATTTGGCATGGAGGAGTGTGCACCTATTAGCACACCTATGGCTATTGGGACAAAGTTAAGAAAAGATGATGAATCTCCGAATGTTGATCAAACTCTCTATAGATCAATGATTGGGAGTTTACTATATGTGACAACATCTAGACCAGACATCATGCAAGCAGTGGGTATGGCTGCACGTTTTCAAGTAGGTCCAAAAGAAACACATGTGCAAGCTGTAAAATGCATATTCAGATATCTAAAGGGAACTATGGATTATGGGTTATGGTACCCAAGGGGTAAAGACTTCACATTGGTAGCTTATATAGATTCAGATTGGGCAGGATGTGTGGATGATAGAAAAAGTACAAGTGGAGGAGCATTCTTCCTTGGAGACAACCTGGTATCTTGGTTAAGTAAAAAGTAGAACTCTGTATCCTTATCAACAACAGAAGTAGAGTATATAGCAGCAGTGTTATGTTGTACTCAAATTCTATGGATGAAGCAAACCTTGAAAGATATCAAAGTAGAGTATGATCATCCAATCTCCATATTATGTGATAATACCAGTGCGATAAGTATTTCAAAGAATCCAGTTATGCATTCTAGAACAAAGCATATTCCCATAAGATATCACTTCTTAAGAGAGCAGGTGGCAGAAAAGCAAGTAAAGTTGGAATTTGTTGCTACATCCGAATAGATAGTAGATATCTTCACCAAGCCACTTCCAAAGGAGACATTTGAATATCTATAGTAGAAGTTAGGAGTAATATCATTTGCTTCTTCCCATTGAAAAACCAAGAGAAGCATCGGTTGAGGGGGAGCTAAACATTACAATATTCAGCTCCTAGATTGACCCTTTTCCATTGATGTCAAAGGGGAGAATGATAGTAAGGGGAGTTATAGCAAGGAGGAGTTGCATAAAATAAAATTTTTAGAAGGTCGCCATCAATGAAAAAGGGGGATATTTTTAGAAATATTGTCATTGATGCCAAAGGCTTAATCTTTGATGTATTTGGTTAACGAAATCGTGTAACTGGAAGCGACTAAACTATTGTGAGATGTTGAAAGAAATGGTAGAAAGTAACGGAAATAGCCAGCAGTATAGAAGGGTATAAAATGAAAGTTTAAATACATGAAAATAAGCATTTTTGCATAATAATTATCATGGTATAAGTGAGATATACATAGATGTACATAGGAGAGAGATATAATTAGTTTAAGTTGTTCATATGCCATGTTTTATGGTGAAAAGAATATTTAATGATGACTAGTAGTGATTTAATGTTGACAACGATTTGTCTAAGGAGAGGCAAGGATCCTATCAAGGGGTTAATTGCATTGTTTAATGTGCATTTAATAATTGTTATGGGATTCACTTAATTATGTTGTTTTAATTAAATAATGGAAAGGCTGTGTTGGTTGGAATGATGTGTCTTTTCGAAAGGATGTGATAAGGATATATAAGGAGATATAATTATTTGTTTTAAACAAGCACACACATTGAATATTTTGAGTGAAGAGAGAAGAGTAATAAGAAGAAGAGCAGATTCAAAGGTGTAAAGATGAAAAATTTCAGCGAATTATATATGTGAAGGTCTTTGGGATAATTAGAATGAGTATTCGAGTAGCAATTTTGTAATAAAGTATAGCGGATCCCGAAAATAAAAGTGTGAAGTGCATATCCAAATAAGAAAACCATCACTTGTTGAATAATCAACAAGTCCATGGTGGTATGAGGAATTTTGATAAGGGGTTGGTGCTCCTGTGAGTGGGTGCTCACAAATTCGAAGGGGTTGGTCCTCCCGTAGGTTGGTGCCTATAAAATTGTAATTTGGGGATTGGTGTCTCCTAGGTTGGTGCCTACAAATATTTGAGAAATAAAATAAAGAATATTTTCTCTGTGGTTTTCTCCGAAAGGGTTTCCATGTGAATTTGTGTTTATTTGCATTGTGTTGGTTTGATTTGCATTTATGGATTGCTTTGATATATTCACTGTGAAATTGATTAATTGTGATTACGGTTATGAGATTAAGTGTTAAATTTAAAAATATCATAATACTGATTCACCCCCCCTCTTAGTATTATCTTGTGCTTAACACCCTTCACTATCATCCGTGAAGACCAACCAAAGCTTAACATAGCTCCAGTTTCTCCCTTATGACCACCTTGGTCATCATGTATGAAGGACTCTAACTAGTATGAACCTTATCCAACTTCAACTTCTCTTCCTCCAAAGTTGCCCTAATGAAATTGTACCTTAAGCGTATATGCTTTGTCCTAGAGTGGAAAGAAGAGTTCTTAGCTAGGTTCATAGAACTCGACTATCACTATGTGGCTTCCCTTCCTCCTACTTATGCCCCAACTCCTCAAACAGTTTTGTAACCAAATCATCACTTTTCTTTCCTTTGTGGCAACAACATACTCAACCTATGTGGTTGACAAAGCCACAAGATTTTGTAGTTATGAAATCTAGCTCAGTGTTGTGCCACCTACAGTGAAAATATAACATGTCGTGCTCCTCCTACTATGTACATCTCTAGAGATGTATGAATTTACATAACCACACAAAGTGGTGTCTGATCCACTATAGTAAAAAATTGTCCCCATGGTCCCTCTCAAGTACCGAAGGATCCAATTTACTACCTTTCAGTGATCTTTACCTGGATCACTCATAAATATACTCACTAATCCCACTACATGGGAAATATCAGGCCTAGTGCACACCATGGCATACATAAAACTGTCAACCACTAATGAGTAAGGCACCTTGGACATTTGGTTTCTCTCCTAATCAGTATTGGGAAAAAACTCCTTTGATAATTTGAAATTTCTTGAAAAAGGAGTCCCAACGAGTTTAGCATCCTACATATTAAACCTCTCCAAGAACTTATTATGGTACTCTTCCTAAGATAAAGTCAACTTTTGTTCCTTCTTATACCAAGATATCCTCATACCAAGGATTTTTTTGGTTGGCCCCAAATCCTTCATAGAAAAGGAGTCACTTAGATGCTTCTTGAGTAATTTTATTTCCTACATGTTTTTTCTACGCAACTAACATGTCATCCACATACAAGCACATGATAATATAACTTCTATCTTGAAATTTCTTTTACACACACAATGGTCGAATGTCATCTAATATAACCTTGCTCCATCATGAAGCTATCAAATTTATTATACCATTGATGTGGAGCTTGTTTTAGGCCATCTAAGCTCTTCTTCAGTTTACACACCATGTCCTCTCTACCTTTGACCTCATAGCCTCTCGGATGTTACATATATAGATCCTCCTCCAAATCACCATGGAGAAATGCGTCTTTACATCTAGCTGCTCTAAGTGTAAGTCTTCTACTACAAATATTATAAGAACACTTCTAATGGAATTCATTTTTACTACATGAGAAAAAAATTCATCAAAATCTATAGCCTTTTTCTATGCAAACCCCTTGACCGCCAACTCGACCTTATATATTTTCTTACCTCCTTATTCCTCTTTAACTCTATACACCCACTTGTTTTTCAATGCTCTTTTGCCTTCGGGTAGCTTCACTAAATCCCAATCATGGTTCTCCATGAGAAACCGATCCTCCTCATCCATTTCTTGCTCCCACTTCTTCTTGGCATCTACCTACATTGCTTCATCAAATCTCTTTGGCTCTCCACTATTAGCGAGTAATAAATAATTAAGAGAAGGAGAAAAATGTTCATGTGCTCTTCTCACACTAGAAGATCTCCTCAATATAAGAGTTTGGGGTTTCGAACTAATTCATGTGTCACTTTCCCATTTGGAAGATCCTCTACCACCGCATATTCTTTCCTAGATTCTTCATTGTTTTCCTATAGCTATTTCTTATACATAACTTTCTCATTAAAGACCACAACCCTAGATCGAATGATTTTCTTGTTCTTAATAATCCAATATTTATATCCAAAGTCATCACCACCATAACCATTGAATGTGCATTTTTCTGATTTAGCCTCTAGCTTGGTCCTATATCCTTGTCAATATGGAAAAACACCTCAAATCCAAAGACTCTAAGAAATAGATAATCAAAATTATTACCAAACCAAGCCTCCTCGAGATATGCCTCCATCTAAGGAACTTGAGGGTCCTTTATTTATCAAGTACATAGTTGTGTTCACCAGCTTCTACCCAAAAATAATGAGGTAGTCCCACATGTACCCTCATGCTCCTAGTACATTCCATTATTGTCTTGATCATCCTTTCGACACCCCATTCTATTGCAAAATACACGGAATCGTCTTTTGCCTGCGGATTCCATTCTTATAATAATAATAATAAAACTCATTATCACTGCAATACTCCCCTCCATTATCTTACTTGAGACATTTTACCTTAAGAGCAATTTCATTATCTACCAAGGCTTTCCATTTAAAAAAGTTTCAAATATATCAGATTTATTTGTAATGCAATATACCCAAACTTTCCTTATTAAATCATCAAATAAAAATAACATAATAATTTTAACCCCAAGATATGATACCGAGTTGGCCCCCACACATCAAAATGTACCAACTCTAACTTACTCTCTTTCTTCATAGGTCCAATCTTGAGAAACTTTACTCGTTTATGTAAATGCGGGAAAATTCTTCTTTATGATCTACATGCCCTTATGGCTCATATGACCGAGCATGTAGTGACACAATGTTGTATATGTGTCTGAAGCCATAATATTACAAGCATTAGTACTACCAAAGTGGTTAAATACAAGGTTCCAACCTTCTTACCTCTTGCCACCACAAGAGCACCCTTGGTAACCTTCTAAGATTCTACTATAAATATCACAGTACAACCATCATTTCCCAATTGACCTATCAATACCAAGTTTCATCTTAATGTAGGAACATATCTAACATCCTTCAATAGCCATGTATTCCCATTCTACATCTTAACTTGAACACAACCTTTTCCAACTATGTTGCAAGGATCATCATCACCAAGAAAAACATGCCCAAAATCCCCTTAAACATAATCAACAAAATAATTCCTATGTGGAGTAGCATGGAAAGAAGCCCCGAATCTAAAACCCAAGATTCAACAATATTATACAAAGAAATAATCAAAACATCCTAGAAGACATTACTGTTACCACATTCACCTCCTTGTTTTCTTCTTGTTATTCTTCTTGTCCTGAAGCTCCCAACAATCCTTATTTGCTGCCTAGGATTTCCTTAGTGCCAACATACCACCTTGCTTTTGGATTTTTTTGATGGAAAGGGATCTTATATTACATTAATGTAGTAAGATATAAGATAGATTTCAAAAAAATGGGTGGTATGAGAACACTCCCAAAACCACAAATAAAGCTAGGCCGAGTCTAGAACAACAAGATTCAAACTAGGTGAGCCGGAGAGTAAAACAAAAAGGCATCTCCTAAAAATATTTTTAAAAAATCACTATCAAGCAACAAAAAAACAGCCCGAGGTAGGC
Organism: Taxus wallichiana var. yunnanensis; assembly: GCA_018340775.1. Lineage (NCBI taxonomy): Eukaryota > Viridiplantae > Streptophyta > Pinopsida > Cupressales > Taxaceae > Taxus > Taxus wallichiana. The sequence continues at coordinate 4,085,668 of CM031233.1, forward strand.
GGATCCCGATCATTAGGCCACCCCAAACCAGGAAAGTCCTTGCCAAAGATCCGAAAGATCCCACCAACAAGAATTTCTTCTTCTTGGTCGCTTCCCATACATAGGAATGGCGAGGTTGAGGTGAGGGAATTTTTCCGATGGTGGTAGAGGTGGCGGTGGATGCCAAACATCCTATTACAAAGCAAAAACAGAAGGAGATCCCCACCCATGTTGGTCAGCAAGCCCTATCCCTCTTGGTAAGGCTGACAAATGTGGCAGAGAGCCCGGCCATGACAACGAGTTGGAAAGTGACTACGTTGATGTAATGGCCCCTGGAAAGCGGTGGGTGTAACGAAAGAATGATGTTGAGATCGGTTGCCGGCCACCACAGTCAAGGTGAGGAGTTCCGGTGGGAGACGGAGGAACTCGGGAAACATTGCATGGGGCTTCCCCTAGTGGCGCAGAGGTTCTAGAGGTGATCCACCTCTAGCACCACCTTGTTTTCCTGAACTTGAATATGCAAAAGCACATTGGAGATCACCATAGATTTATTATAAATCAAGAAAGATTGATCAACTGCAGAATTAGCAAAGAAAAAGCATTTCTTTCTTTCCATATCCAAAATAGAATCTCCCCTCTGAAAACATGCCAAATCTGGGTGAACATAGGTAGAAGTTTGGGATTATCTCCCAAGAGGATATGTTTCAAGTGAAACAATGGGGTCATGAAGGAAAAATAAATGAATGGATCTAGTTCCAGGAAATTTGAGCTTTGGGAAAGAACCAAAAGACATGCAAAAGTGTTTCCAAATGTCCACAGAAGGGGCAGTTGGGAGTCGGGATCCCAATTTGAACAAGACGAGCCCTAATAGGAAGGCCTTGGTGTAGAATACACCAAAGGAAATGAGAAATTTTGGGCTCCACACATATAGTCCAAACAATTTCAAATCACCTACCCTAGGTAGACAAAGTGGTGTGAATTCCCCAATGAGTATTAAGTTTTTCCACCATGGGAAAATGGGGCAAGAGCCAATGATAGCCTTTGCTAGCTTTGTAGTTATAGAAAGGAGTATCAACATACCACTTCCAAATCTGTCCACCATGGGCGAGAGGAATGCACAACAATCTTATGTAACATGTGATCAGAAACCAAATTGATCACAATAGTGAAAGTATCCTGATCTTGGTTGGAAATCCAAAACAGAGCTTTAAAATCCAACCAAGAGAACTAGGATTGAGTATTTTTGTAGAAGAAGTCCTCAATGGTGCGAATTCAAAGTTGCTTAAATAATTTAAGCACGAGATTCTGGGACTCTCTGCTAAGTATTTATCTTGGGATTGAAAAATTGGTGACCACCAGAGAGATTGTTGATTGAGAGAAAGCCCGTTACTTAAAGCCATCCCCTTCCACAAAAGCCAAGGTTTGACACATTCCCACACTTTCCAAATACTCTTAAGCACAAAGGTGCCAATAATTTTGATAGGCACATGAGTGATGAGAAAATTGACAAACCCTAAGCCTTTCCATGTAGGGCGGCCATAAGGAGAACCTTCTATAATGTCATGCCATATGAGAACTTTCCAAGCTTCACGGCTAGTAATGTTTTTTATCATCCACTTAGCACAAAGAGCTTTCCCTTGACGTTGAATGTGAATAAGCCCGAGGCCTCCAAAATTGTGAGGCAAACAATAAATATCCTAGGCTACCCGATGAAAACCTTTTCTAGTAGAAGCATTAGCCCATAAGAAAGATTTGAGTAGTTTTTCCATCTTCTAAATGGATTTTGACCTTTCCCGATCTTTCAATTTTCCACGACTTCCTCTATTCTTTTGTTTTCCTCTAGTTTCCACTCATCAAATCATTCCTTGAAGTAGACAATTCGCCATAGATTTTTGTTCGCATTTACTAGCTTAGAATCACCACTACAACATCCTTAAACTTCAACTTTGAGTTAGCTGGAACCGAGTTGCTTACTTCCATTACCGTGCTATTCCAACTCTTAGGTAAGGAACATAAAATTAATAAAGCCCTAACTTCTTTAAAATCTATTGAATCGAAGCTAGCATATTCACAACTATGTTAAAATCATTCAAATGTTCTCGCTACATCGAACCATTCTTAGAAATCTCATATTAAACAACTTTTCATTAAAAATATCTTGTTAGAGGTAGAGGGTTTTTCATATAACTTCCCTAATGCAGCCATAAGTTCTTTTGTAGTATTTTCCTTTGAAACATTAAATAATTCCGAATATGAAATACATAGCTAGATTGTCCCAAGTGTATTCTTATCTAAATGAATCCCATTCTTCATCCATCATTCTCGAGGGTTTGTTCCCTTTTTCAGACAATGGAATATAAAGATCCTTCTGATAAAGGTAATCTTCCATCCGCATCTTCCAAAGACTAAAATTTTTCCCATTTAATTTATCAACCTTTGATCTTCCATCATCTATCATAGCTCCCACTCAAGCTAAAACTTTCCCTGTGATTCAACACTTCAGCAAACCAATCCAAGCTCTAATACCAATTGTTAGGAAATAAGGGATAAAATATGTAGAACAATCCCACACATAATCACAATAGTAAAAACTAATATGCATAAAAATATCATAGATCGACTTTTTTACAGAAAATAAAAGAACACAACACAGAGACAATATTTAATGTGGTTCACCCAATTTAGGCTATGTCCACCAAGAATCACTTGCTCATATTTTAATTACAAGCCACCTCTTTCTCTTAATATAATACCTAGATTTGTTTGGAGTTGTGCTAAACAAACTCTCTTGAATTCACACTTGAATTCACACACATATACAATGATATGTATCACTTACCATATGCACAAAAGCACATCAAAAGGCAAATACTTAAGCAATTTTACAATACCATGGGAAAAAAATTCCCCATAAACCTATGGGTCAAAACACCACCCATATGAGAAGAGCACATTTCTCGAGGTATCAAACACATATTTCAAAGCCAAAAAATTCCACACATGAAAATAGTGGAGAGTGTACAATACTTTTAGTTTACAGTGTTCAACACTTCCACACATGAAAACATGCCCCACAACATAACACTAGGGTAGTGTAATGGAGCCTCAAAGAAGAAATTGGAAATAATAAGGAAATTTCATGATTTAGGAGAGGTGCAATCATTCTAGGGCATCTCTCTCCTCCGCAAGGGCCTTAAAAGCCCAAAAACTTAGAAAAATTCATCAAAATTGGGAAAATGCAAGAAAATTTGGCTAAATCGGGCCTGGGAAGAAGCAGACAGAATAGTTCTCATGTTCCTCCAGTTCCCTACATTATTGTATCAACCACAGGGAAGGGTTGCGGGAATTTGATGTGGATAAATAACCTCTTTTAGAACATGTGGAACCATTTCCTCGGGCCTTTTGTTCTCTACATTACCGATCCGACCGCATGGTAGAAAATAAGGCATTGTTGCGAGATGAAATGGGTGTCTTGTGGAATAGGTAGAACGGTTCTGTCGAGTCTTTAGTTCTTCGAATCAATCGGTCAACCGAATAATGGAACAAGGGAAAGAGCGGGGTGGAGTATTGTGGGCGAAGTGGATAAAGTGGGAACCAATGGAATGGGTAGAACTATTCTACAACTCCACCCCAAACCCAAATTTTTGCCACACACAAGACCTATGGTGGAAGTGGACAAGTCGAGTGCACCATAAGCTAAACGGGAATAGATATTGTATTCCCTTAGTTCCCCGATCATCCGATGTGACCGCACTTAGAACAAAGGGATTAATGTAGACTATAGCACCCCACATGGAACTAGTCGCGACCCCCAAACCCCGAACTTCAGATGGCCATATCTTTCACCCCGCTATTCCAATTTTCACAAACTTGGAAACTGTTGGAAAGGTTTCATCATGTACTATCATGGAATTAAAAGATATATTTCAAAGTAACTCAACCACCAAATTTGATGAGGTATGGTGCCCATTCCTTCTCTCACAAGTAAAGTATCATGGGGGAATGGCCTTGGAAGGGTTCGTACACCTATTTTTAGACATTTAATGCATGTCGTTAGTGGATTGAAAGTGGAAATCTGAGTTCCCTCTCTTTTCCCTCCTCTCTCTTTCCCATCTTCTATATATTGTAAAAGGATGCTCATTTGTAAAGGTTGGACCCTCTTGTAATGCTAGTGCATCCTTCTACAAGTGTTGCATATGTATTTTGAGTTGCAGGCCTTAGATTTGGACCTTTACAGTGGTGATTTTTCCTTCCTCCATTGTAATGGATTGTGCATCTATTTGAAGCAATAAAATTCATGTTTTGTGGCTATTCTCTACCCTAGCTTGTGTTTATTGCATTATCTTGCCTCTCTATTGCATTTTTGGTGTATTGTGCATGTTTATTCTCCTTTTGCAAGGTTTATTTTTGTTGTGCTCCATGGAAATCAGAGTTTGAATGTTATCTTGGACTGTGACACTCATGTCTACCTCTCTTCCTTCATTTTCCTCTCATTTCCACTCATATAAGAGTGTCTTTCCCCCTCTTCTTGGTGTTATCACCTCTCTTTAGCTTAGGATTTCCATTTTATGCATCTCCCTCTTCCTCGGTCCCTTGGATTGTTATAATAGGACTAGATAGTTACATTTATAAAAGTAGGAGTAGTTTAACATTAGGATTAGGTAGAGGAACCAACCTTCTTTGGAGGTTTATCTCAAGTAGTAAGTCCCACAACTTGAGAGATAATCCCATGTTACCCAAAAACATTGATTGCTCATCCATTCATTCATGACAAATAAGAGGGTGTTGTTTTTTACGATAATAGCTACTACATCCCATTGGCTTCCTAAGTCATTGACATTTTTGCTTCCTACTGTTGCACCTCCCATCATTGGTACCATTTCATCTGATATTTAGTTTGGCTCTTATACTCATGTTGTTACTACTTCACATGCTTCCATCATCCCTCACCGGCCTCTCCATCTTTTGTAGGTGATCTTCATATGATCATCTCATTACCCGATGACGCACTCATGTTCTTAAGGTTCTTACATGAATGTTGAGGGATTTGTTACAAAAATGAACCTCATTCTCACATTGGGGGCATCGTTCTTCTCCCCCTATTTTTCATCATTCATCACACGCTATTATACAAATAGTCTTACATCTTATCATTATACAACTATCACCATATCATTATTCTAATCTCTTATACCATTTCTACTACTTTATCACATTACATCATATACATACATTATTATCATCATATCACTATACTACTCATTTCAATACATCTCATCCTCAATTCAATACATATATATTATTTCCACATAATAATATATTCAACACAACCATTTCAACAATGCATACGAAATCTAGAAAATCAAAGTACAAATGAAAACCATCACATCAATGCAAATACATGATACATATGATATCAAACACATGTCTATATATATATATATCACCAAAAATCATAGTTACAAAGATACAACCACTTGGGCAAGCCCCCATATATCACTACATCCATATACATCATCCTCGTTATCACTATATACAATTACGGGAGCTCTAGAATTGATGCTTCACCACTCAATCTACACCGCTGGTCACATCCTTTGTATCTCTCTGCATTTGTCTTTGTAGTATAGCCATCTTTGTCATCCTGCTCCATGAATCGGCCCTGTAGCTCCACATATTTTGTAAATACACCTTGAGCAAGGTCTACTCCTCCTATGGCCTTTCTAGCTTGTTCAAGATCTCACGCAAGCCTCATTATGCTCACTCAACAACACAATACACGTGGTTGTTGCTATAGCCACCGACTCGAACAAATGGGCATGCTTGCTCGCAATCACCTGCACTCACTCTAGCATATCGCCTCCCACGAGCATATCGCATCAACGTGTATATAGATGAATCAACAATCAATGACCAATAGGCATCACCTATAACCATACAACACCACATTAGTTACTACACACATTTACAATATCCAACAACTACACAACCACTAAAAATAGAAACAAATAATACTTACACTCCTTTAGTGCTACTATTAGGCCATCCCCATCGAGGGAAGGAACTGCCCCTCTACTCCTCTAACTTCTACTCCACCGGCCACATCCACTACTACTAGAAATAACAACACCCATCGATGTGTCTCCCACCACTCATTGTAGGCCTGGGTGCACCCCGCATTGTCAATGTGAATCAGCCATATGACCGCATTTGCTCATCTAGATTAGGATGCACTAGATGTGCTCCTGTAGGGCCTAGCCTCATTCCTAGACACCTCTCTACTCTAGTACCTCTCACCCATACATATGGCTCTAGGGGCACATCTTGAGCCATACCAAATTGTCTAGATACACACTCTTCTTGGAATAACTCTCACTCCTAGAAATCGGTCCTCTAACCGCATAGTATGCCGAATGCACCGCAAATCTACTACATCCTCTAACCAACCACCATAGCCTCTATATGGCCTCCATATGATGGCCCCTGGACCCATCCGATCAAGCATCAACCTATAGGTGGTTGTGTCCAGCCTCTTGCTATGGGTACCTACCCACCTCACTACAAAAATCTCGGGCCTTGCCCAATCGGCCCATGGCCCATTAAGTGGCCTCAATATCACAATGTGCTCATATGCCCATACATGTAACAAAGTGGTGGCTCCTAGTCCACCCCATGATCCTCCTATGTGAATCTATACAAATCTCTGTATAAGCTGGCCAAACATACATTGTGCCCATGAATATCTCATCCCATACTCCTCTATACAATGACAAATATCATGCATCTTATATAGTATACCAACTCCGCCACCCTCTACTTCCGTAGATGACACTATAATCATTGTAATAAAATTACCATTCCGAGAACACTATATATCAATATAGCATCCAAAGTGATATGAATCTCTTCGTTGCCTTCATCTTACTATGGGCATCCACTATACTCATCACCTATACTCTCTCCCATACAATCGATAGTCGTAATATCTGATATACATCCTCTAAGGTCACTTTCATCTCACCAGTAGGCAACCAAAATGTACATGTATCAACACACCATCTCTCACACAATGCATTCAACATAGACATATTATGGGAATTTCCCCCAATATCGCAATATGTTACTGGTGACATGGTCCAAAGTATATCCCACTCTTCATCTGATAACCCCAATATCAGCAACGTGCTTAAATGACCCACATGGAACTCTTTAGAGTGTATATCCCGATGTGCAATAGAAACAACCAACAAATTCTTACATTAGCACCACATACAAATTGAAAAATAGCTCATCATAGTAGAAACTTATTTAAAATACAAGTATTTCACAATGCACTACCAAAACCCCGTCCCGGGGACACGAGATCCTAGGAGCAAGTCACGGGCACCCCAACACAGATCACCAATGCCCCCTTTACCTTCGCCTAGGTTAAAAACACCAAAAATACAAAAATGCAAATTTTACAAAAATCAACAAAAGCAGACATATTCAATTTTTTTTTCCAAAAAATATTCATACGTACTAGCTCATTGGTCATCTGCAAAGCTATAGCCTCTGCTATTCTCTCAAATCTTGTCGGACTCACGCTCTAACACTTGGTATCCTCACAACTTAGAGCTTCAATTTTCACTCAAACATGATACAACTGAAATCACTATTACTATATATAGAAATTCTAATTTTCCATATACTACAGTCATTATTTACAATCATTCCTACAACTAATACATGAAACACAATTTCAATCATATCTTGAGCCTTGTTACTTTGTTTTCCTCCCTGTTCATGCCATTCAGATCAAAATTTCTTCTAGCATTGTACTATATACATTATACAATGTTATATTCAAATCTGGCACATGTAATAATCAATCTACACACAATATTACAATATCTTGTATACTATCTCTTATTCACTATTACCTCTATATAACCTTAATTTCATCTCATTTCTGGTCTCTCCTACCCTTCAACCTTTGCTGAAATGGGGGCATACAATTGGGATCACCTTACGATCCCTCTTAGGTTACAATATAATCAATTGATACTCTTAACACATCACTATTGCAAATTTTCTCTGATTCTATTCAAATAAAGGTATAAATCATTCTATTCAACATTCAAACACTTTCTACTATTTCAAATTTATTCCCCTAATGACCTAATATGGGGGAAAAAAAAAAAATCTCTCAGTGAGTAATCTACTAGATACAACAAAATCTCAAAGTAATTTTCTATCATTCGAATCAAATCAATCAATCAATACAATAAACACAACTACTATTTCTCCTAAATGACCTAACTTGGGAGCTACATCATAGTTACTATTACTCCTAGATGGCCTAACTTGGTAATCACTTTACATTTCTATTGCTTTCAAATGACCTAACTTGGAAGCCATCTAGAATTATGCAAACCATAACACCCGTTACTATAGGAGTGGGGGCAATGAAACGTCATTGCCTTTCCTATATTGTTCCTATATGGTTTCTTCAATCAAGTACAATGCAAAACAATACAAAACTAAATTTAGTCTTTATCCTTCTGCAACAGTTGGACCTTTTAGGGATGCACTCATGATTGGAGAGTAAAACTAGACCTCTCTCCCCAACACTCTTCCTCTGGCGGAAGGATGCCCAAATCCTCCCATTTACAAATAAAATTGGGTTGGGAATTGATCACTCCCTACCTCTTCAATATCCTCTAGAAAAAATTAAAAATATCCAAAATCTCCAAATCATTTCAACTATTTCTCTAAGTTCTCCTTACAATGGTTTGTTATCTCCACTTATGTCACATGGGTCAAAACATTGATCCATGGTTCGCCACACTACAAGTTACTACACTTTGCACGCACTTTGTAACATGGATTCTCCAGACTCTATACAGGTATGTTCCTTACTTCCTTTACACTACTTGAATTTCATTTAAATAGCATAAACGGGGAAAATGTAGACATAAAATCACACACATATTACTATTTTACTATACCATTAAGTATGTTGTTATATGCATGGATCTTAAGTAAGAAAAGTATTCACTAGTGACACAATCCTTTGTCCATCCACTTTTTTGATTGTTTTTATTGTATTTATCTCTCACATATTTCATTTTTGTACTCAATTCTGATTAGGTCACAGGAATCCATATCTTTCTGTCTTGTCACATATGTCGTCATTTATCCCAGGACCCCAATGCCCATTCTGGACACTAGCACCCAGGCACTCTGTCCATTCTAGGTGCTCATGTTGTCTTTGTTCTTTTCACTTATTTTGACATTTTTGGTTGGCATTTATAGTTTTCTTATCCTTATCTCGAGCTGATAGTTGGTCTTTTGTGTCACTAGTGTTAAAATTCAAACAAGATATCCATATATCAATACAACATACACTCTATTATTTTGATGAGAAATTCTAAAGGGAAATCACATCTACATACTATTGTTATTATAAAAAAGGACTACATTTTTGTATTGCATACTTTGCATAGGAAGGGGAAGTGCTGAATTCCATCTCACACATTTGCATTAAAGCTAGCTATAGCCTGCTATCTTGGCGTCATTGACGCGAGGGAAACCTAAGGACACTATTTCACACACAAACACAAAGAACTACATGGAGTATGGAATGTAGTGCAATGCTCGGTCATAAGTTCACTCTTCGGGTGACTATCGAGGTCAGTTTGACTTCACATATTGCATATTTCATTCCAATTTGATGTGTTTATGAGCTTTTACATGTAGCTAGGGTTTGTTTTACAGGTTACAAGTACCCTTGGAAATCAAGGTGCAAATGTCAAGTGATCAACAAAAAGTAATTGTGAAACCCTAGCGACACATGGGAAAGTAGATTCTAAAATTTACGCAATCACCGATACCCATAAGTTGTCTCTAGCACCCAAGTGCCCATGTTGAGCTTTTTCCATGAGTTGTAGAATCGATCATCGAGCACGTGTGACTCTTTTCCTCACATGTTCATCAATTATTCTAGTTCGAAGTTTTCCAGGATAAACATTCAACTAAGTCTTCTATCTCTCCTATTTGCTTACAAGATTGCATCATTAGAGTGTTTAACATTTGTATTCTACTGTATTTTATCATATTAGTGACTTTGAAATTATATTTAATTACATTTTTATTAAATCGGGATCATCATTTTATCATACAATAACACATTTCTTAGTATGATCTATCATACTCCATTTTCAACTATATGTAATCACATCAGCATGTAACCATCATAATGGTATTGCAATACAATGGGTAAAAAAACCATGAGCTAAGAATATAACTCATATTGGTTCCCCATAAACATGGGTTATATAACCACCTGTGATAACATAGTTTAAATCACATGTGCATGCTCAAAATCCTATAAATGTGACCTTTAAATATATTCTCGTGGGCCAACCCTTGATTGGGGTCTACTAACCCCCAAACCCCTCGGTTGGGGTGATTCCATGGATCCTATAGTTTAGTGCAACTCATGGAAAATATATAAAACATTTCCAACGTTCTCCCACTTGTTTAATACTTTTTGCAAGGGGTGTTAAGGCCATATAGTTAATAACTCAGGGTGGTTATACGTTGATTTTATGTACTAAGAAAAATTCTTAGTGCTTAAAACCTTTGTTAAAGAATAAAAACATTAACTTTTATGTCCACATTCTCCATTAATATATTCTTCTCCTCTACCATTTCTCTTACAAAATGGTATTAAACATAAATATGTTTCATTCTAGAATGATACTAGGGTTATTTTCTAAATAAATTACACTTTGACAGTCCACAATCAATTCGATACGACATTTTGAGTGAGTCCAATAGTGGAAATCAGCCTATGAAGCGAAATCACTTCATTGCTTGGATGAATAGATACCATGTACTCAACGTATGTGGTGGATATCACAAAATTTGGTTGCAATTTACTCATCCAACTCACGACTCTACCAAAGAGTTTGAAAACATACCTACTAGTAGATCTATACATATCCATATCTCCACTCCGGTCTAAAATCACAAAGTCATGTAAATTCAATGTCTCACTTTCACCAATATTTCCCTATTAGCATATTTCATAGTAAAATGTCCCACACATATACCGAAGATCCTCTTCATTTTAGTCCAATATTCCTTTACAAGATTTGACATGAATATGATAACTACTCCCACCGTATGAGTAATAGCAAGTTTGGTACCCATTGTATATATCAAAATCCAATCGCACCAAAGATGTGATACTTGAGACATGCCCTCAATTTCTTCTTCCTTTTAAGACATTTTTCAACAAATAATTTTTAACTAATGGGAAAAGGAACACCTGAAATGTTTTCTTTCCTACATTTTAAACCTCCGTGATATCATCTCAATACTTCCTTTGATCTAACCACAATTTCTTGTTTACACGATCTCTTTTAGTTTCCATATTTAAAATACATTTTGCATCACCTAAATCCTTCATATCAAATTGAGATAAGACTTTAGGTTTAACTAGACTGATCATTTTTTCTTATTGTTACTAATTAACAATATGTCATCCACATACAATATTATGATAACAAATTTTTCACCTTCTTATTTAAAGTAAATACAAGGATCAAATTTGCATCTTCCAAGCCTGAGTCCTAACACATACCTGTCAATTTTTTAGTTTCACATTCTTGGTGATTATTTCAAGCCCAAAGCGACTTATTCATCCTACACACCAAATATTCTTTTCCTTTAACATTACAACATTCTAGTCACTTCATGTAGATTTTCTCGTCAAGCTTGCCATGTAAAAAAGTTGTCTAAACATCCATCCATTCTACTTCCATATCAAAAACAACAATTAGAAGCAATCTAATAGAATGTAAGTTAGTAACATGAGAAAAAATATCACAAAAATAAATTCCCGCTATTGGCAAGAATCTTTTTTCTACCAAGTGGATTTTAAACTTCTTTATTTTCCCTTTTGCATTGTACTTATTAAATACCATTTACAACCAACAAGTTTTCTTATAGGAGGTAACTATACTAAGTCCCATGTGTTATTCTTATTTAAGAGATCAATTTATTTCCCCATAACTTTCTTCCTAGACTTTTTTTGGAGTTAAAATCTTCCTTTACAACCTTTAGGTCATCATTAGTAACAAACAAAATTGATAAAAGAAGTGTAGAAAAAAAAATCACAACAGATATATCTATTGAGTACCCCTCATATGATTTGATCTTCTCAAAACTATATTTTATGGCTTTGCATATTCTAGTTCCTCCTTTACTTCATTAAATATTCCTCTTACAAATATCTCATTGGTTCATCTTCTGTGCGGTTGCATCAAAATCAAACATATATTCACTCTCTTCTAATTCAACATGAACTTTTTCATTATCATCTTTTGATTTCACTTCATGCTATGGAATTCACTTAACTTATGTAAATATTACATTACAACTATAGATAACATTTTGTGTTTCTAGATTCCATAGCTTATATATTTTTACACCATTAGAGTATCCAATAAATATGCACTTACCATATTTATTATCTAACTTTGTCCATTTCTCTTTTAGAATATACATATAATTAGTACAACCAAATAGCCATAAAATGTCAAATAGATGGTTTCTTACAGTCCATGCTTCTTAGGATGTGGGTGATCTATTAATTAGGTAACAAGTAATTTTCTTTTCTTTTGCCTATAATTTCCTATCCAAATTTGTACCATGAGCATACTTATACCATTATACAACAAAGTTATGTTCATTATTTATGAAACTTAATTTTGGGGGTTGTTTTCATGTAAAATGTTTAGCATGAAAAATTAAAAAAATCATGACAACCTAGTCCACATTTGAAAATCCCTCTCCCAAACAAAGTAAACTTGTCCTTCAACCAACTCAGTTAGTATGTTAGCCTCATAATGGACAGAAGGAATGTGATGTTGTGATTTTGAAGTGTCTTTTATGTGTATGCAATTGATTCATGGATTTATTCAAAACCATTCAGAAGGAATTTCTCCCGAAGGCCCAAAAAGGCCCATTTTCATGTTTTTCACACTGGTGGACAACCCTTGGAAATTGAATGTTGAGGAAAACCAACTTTGGAGTTGTGTAGAGGAGCTACAAGATTCACTAAAGTTATTTATGAAATTTTAGGAAATATTTGGAACCTTGGGAAAATATTCTCCAAAACTGGGCTATTTTTAGTCGGTGATGAGGATTGCTTTTTTCTAAAAAGTAGCTTTTCAAGTTTCAGATGGTTTAGGAATCTCCAGAGGTATTGAAATATCATAATACAATAATTGAAAAGATAAATTTGTCTAATTCATTGTGAATTTTTTTAAGGGATTATGAGGAGTCTGTTTTATAGATATTGGTGATAGTGCAAATAAAGACCTTCAATCTGGTGAAGATTCAATAGAGGATTCTAGGATTTCCAAGGAAATTTAGAAGATGGTCCAAAGGAAAAATTGGATAAAATGGGACAATATACATGTTACATAGGTTGAGTTGGAAAAAATAAATATTAATTCTCAATGGTAGTTTAGTCTTTGATTTCACTCAAGTGTTATGCATGATGACACTTCATTTAGTTAGATCTCGAATGCTCACCCGAAGTGCACACAACTACCAGGGACCTCCTTTGTGTTTGTTTGTCAAGATTTTAGCATGCATAATTGTCATGATATTTAACCAAGTAATCATTTGTGTATAAACAAACATTGCATTTAAGTCAATTTGGAAACACATATAATAAGGAAAGTACTCAATTCATATGCATCATAACCAATATTAATTACATTGATAAATTATGGTGTCCCCAGATTTCACCTTGAAATTTGAGACTCCCCCTTGTAAAAAAATTTCTTACTTTTAAAATAGTGGGTTGTTTTGTGTGTTAATTGCCAGAAAATGTCTGTGTTGTGTCAAGATATTCCCAGAGAGTCATATAAGCCAATTTTGCCAAACACCCAGATTCCCAAAATCGTTATATTCTGTCGCTAGGTTTACCTGTGGGAAATTTTTATTTAATTATTTTGAGCCCCGTTTGAGGCAAATTGTGCTCTGGTTTAACCCTGTTGTGATCTTACATGTCAGCATTTCCATATACCAGTAGGGTTTTCCACCAGGAATGAATCTTGGGTGTTATCTCGTGACTTCCACGCAACGTTTTGCGTTTTTGGTGTTTTCCTGTTTTGTTTTCTGTGAAATTTCTCTAGGTTAATTCCTTTATCAATTTAGTCTATTTTCTTTCCTGGAGCATGTGGAGATCATCTATGGATGTTATGCTAGAAGGAATTTTCCATAGGAGGTCTGGTTCTCTCTAGAAAGACGAAGTCGTGCATAAAAAGGCCTCTTTTGGGCAGGTCGCATTTTTGGGAAGGAAAGGTTTTTAGCCACAATGGGATTTTTGGTAGTAGCAGGTAGGTGGGAATTTTATACCTACTTGGTAGGGTATTTTTTCCCATGGGAGCAAGTTCACTTAAGTCATAATGGGAAAATTAGAGGCACAGCAGGCGGGAATTTCTTACCTACCTTGCAGGGTGAAAATTCGCATTATGAAATAAAAGAAAATCACTTAAGGCATTGATGGGAATTTCTTACCTGCCTTGCAGGGTAAAAAATCCCATTATGAAAGTCAAACAACTTAAGTGGATCATGAGATTTTTGGAGCTGCGGTGCAGGGTGAATAATCCCATTGGAAATTGACTTTTAAAAATAGAATTCACCCTTGCCAAAAAGTGTGACCCACCTTGGGTGAATAAGAATGCATTTAATAATATTTATTAATGTTTAGACACCCAACTTTGGCACCCAAGCATGAAGAAAAGTCAACAAGGAAGAAGAGGATAAAGGAATTTAGAAATAGAATTCTAAAATTAAATAAATATAATTTATTTAATGCAGCCCCTCTTATGTCAAAAAGTGTGACCCATATGGAGGAGAGATAATACTTTTTAAAGTATTTATTAATGGAATTAATTCCTATTTTTGGTGCATAAGGTCAAAGCACACTGTGAAGTCAAAGTGGACTCGAAGTAGAAGGCTAAAATTAAATAAATTTAATTCATTTAATGGTAGCCTTGAGCATTCACAAAATAGGCCCCCAAATTGAAGAGAAAAGCATGCATATTAATTAATTAATTGCCCGGAATAGGAGGGGCAATAATTAATTATAGAATGATGAAGGTTATATAAGCATGGGCTGCCATATTAATGAAGTAATAATTCTTCTAGCAAAGGAGTGCAGCCCAGGCAATTTTGGTGCCCAAAGAAGGAAGAATTTTGCTCGAGAGGAAGGTGTTTTCACTTGCTTTGAAAAGCTTCAAATTTTGGCGCCTAGGTTTGATGGAGCTTGATTTAAGTTTGATTAATTGTCTGCATAGTGGTACAAGTATACAGGTGAAGTTGACAAAATTCATGCTTGCTTTGCATGCAAACAAAACCAAAAATTTTGGGGCAGCAAACTTTATATATGCATATTTTTATGGTAAAAATCAAGTGTTCATGTTCCGGTTGCCCTCTTTGTCTGAACTAATTGCAGGTATTCATTACAGGTGTTGATATAATCGAAAGGGAGCTTAAATCAATGTCTAATACATTGAATACATCTTCGAATCTGAAGAAATTTCTAGATCTACACCAATTGCAAAAATTCCAAAGCATAATTAAAAGAAAAAGAGTTGCTTAGACATAGATTGCTCCAGCCATGGAAAAGTGAGATGAACGAGGAATCATGCATAGCTTCTAGATTTGCTGAAGTCAATAGGCCCAGATCTAGATCTAGATCTCATAATTGCAAAGGCTTCCGCAAAAATTCATCCTCTTGTTTCTGATGCAACTCGTGTAGAAGTCGGTGCATGAAAAATTCCTTCCAGGATCTTGTGCATGTGCTCCCAATCTTCCAGTTGAAGCCTTCATTGAATTTGCATTCACTCGAAGTGCTTTCCAGAATTTTTAATTGCTCATATGCAATTAAAAATAAAAAAGATGAGTTATTTACAACAAGCATTGCACTGATGCATGTACTGGAGAAGAACTACAAAAGCTTCAAGGATGAGAAGGAAGACAAGTCAAAGGCAATACCCGCAAGAAAATCACAGTCACTTGCTTCCAGATCTAGCTGCTTCTAGATCTAGTTTGGTGAGAATCAAGGGAAAAAGAATCAACTGAGAATATGGAAAAAGAACAAAAGTGTTGCAGCTTTCTTCTAATTCATTTTCCTCTTTCTTCTTCTTTTCTCTCGACAAAGTAATTGAGTGATCAATTAAATTATAAAACTTAAGTGATCGGTTTAAAAGCCATTACTTGAAGAAGTCAACTACTTAGAAATAGGTGGTAGACATGAAAAATAGAAGGTTCTATCTTTAGTTACAAATCATGCATGTCATGCAAAAAGGAATTCTAGGAGGGAGATTGCTAGTTGTTTCCTTTACTACTTCCACGTGTGTCAGTTCACTAAGAACTTCCTATTTGTAATTTCCCCTCTACATGCTATAAGTAGAGGAAGAACCTACGAGTAAATGATTAGAATTTGTAAGCAACATTCTTGTGTTCCAAACTTTGTCTTTGAAACCCCGATAGCTATTTGAAGAAAAGGAATAGAAAGGATCATATTTCCGAGAACTTTGTGTCACGGTGCATTTTGTTTCTAACTTTTTGTCTTAGATCTATTTATAAACTTTGTGTTATTGTAGATCCAAATCTGAAAGATACATTTTCTTGTAATACGTGTGTTAATATCTATTGGTTTTGTCTATGTGCATGTAATCAACTCGTGATCTATTGATTGGGTTGCACATCCCCCTCTTACTTTTCGTGTTTTATTATTTCCTTCTTCATTTGATATTTCCTTTCTTTAACAACTACTTACTTGCTACAAAACTATACAACTATGGTTCATGAGCTGCATGGTTAATATAAAACCCCTAAATAGATACTAGCATATTTTATTGACAAATCTTAAACGGAAGCCTCACCGGTAAATGAGGGAGATTTATCTCATGACCGCCTAGGTGCTCTCTATATGCAGAAAATCTAGCCAACAAATTACCATCTCTAGATCTAATAACAATCAATATCCATAAAACATTATCCATCATAAACTAGAATTCATTACATAACAAGGAATAAAATTACAAAACCATCCAATGCAAAGTGTTGTATAGAACCGTGCGTGCCATCATCAAATCCTAAACCATAACAACATGACTTCGCTAGACTATAACCAAACTCTTTGAAATAAGAACTTCTACAAAACCGATATAAAACGGTATATATAGGGGTGGGGACTTTCCCTTCACCGCCCATGCACTCTCCTAATAATAGGTGTGCCCAAAAATAGTCATGTGTACTATACATGCATGCTTTTACAAACAACTAATAATAGATCTTCTAAGAATATTCTTCTTTAATCCTATCAATAGCCGAATCCATGCATGTGATTTTCCAAAATTATCCCTTTGCTTGTCCGCCAAGTTATCCTACTTTGATCCTTTTCTTAGTCGGCACTCCATCTTCGCTTTTCCTATTTTTGCCCATCCTCGAAAAATTGACTAAGTCATAATTTGTTTCCCGAGGGTGCGTAGTCCCGCGCTCTACCCTGTTTACTCTCTACGTGTGTTGTTCCATGTGCTACCCCTCTTCCTCTATGTTTGCATGTTCCCGCACATTATCCTTTATGCCTTTTCAGTACTTTGTCAATTTCTCCACTCAACGGGTAGTTTAGCCTTCCGGGAATCCCTGTGACGAGAATTGAAAAAGGTGATAAATTTAATAGAGAAAGAAGAATAAAGTCCTAAAATGGTGGAATTGGATTCCTTTGGTGTTTTCCACTCAAAATTATATAATTTTGGCCTAGGAAACACCAAGGGAAGCTCTCAAGGAAAAAAAGCACTCTGACATGCTATTTTTAGCAATGCAATGGTGAGAGCAGGTTATAAAAATGGAAGGAGCGCATCTTGGAGCTCCTGATGTCCCTTTTTACCCTTTTAATAAGTAAAAAGGGACATGGGGGACATAAAAGTGTGCCACCACATGAGAAATACAACTTGCGCGGTTAAGTGACTATATGCATGATAAAGAAACTAAGCTAATTAATAGAAACTAACACCAAATAGTTCCAATAAATATAACATAAACATCGTGATAAATCCATTAAAAGGAAAATATTAAATAATGAATCTATTATTAAAAATGAAATACAAACCATCCTTTGATGTTTTTGATGGGCTTTAGATTGTAAGTACTCCTTTAGTGAGCCGAACTTAGCTACGTATGCGATCACAGGAAATTCTCCATAGAAGAGGAAGAGATCTCACCAATATGGTTTGATTTCCATGTATGGTTCTTCTCTTACTACTCTTTACAAGTAGAATATAGAAATTGTGGCTTGATCAATAAGCTTTTCAATATTGAAATGCTCTTATCATATGCTAATGTCTTAGAAGGACATGATGTAAATTTGGACAAGGTGTACTAGGTTCTTTATATAAATTTCCAATTTGGGAGAAACTTGCAACCTAGTGAATGTGGGATAAAGGTAAAGTAGAATTAGAAATGGATACGTATGATTTAGAAGATATTAATAAATGATTAACAACTCATGGGTGTTGGAGATGATTTAATTAATCAACTAGGATTAATTAATAGACCAAGATAAGCTTAAAAAGCCATTTGGAGATGATTTAGAAGGAAATTAGTAGAATTTGAAGGGTTTGAAAGGGGATTTAACTAATAAGAAGGTTTATTAGTTAAATATGAGATTGAAAAGATTAATTAATTAATTAAAAGAGGATTATAACTAACGAAGTGTCGTTAATTGGCATCCAAGATGGGGGAAGGCTAGTTAATTAACGAAGTGTCATTAATTAACTAAAATGAAGGGGAATGTTAGCTAATTAGTGAGAAATCGCTAATTATAATGAAATGATAGAAAATAGGATAAGAAGTGCAATTTTAGTATTAAAACTGTGTAGTTAGATTTAGGTGTCTACATTTGTCCCTCTTTGATGTGGTGTAGCATGCAAGTGATGCCATTTGAAAGATAGTAGACAATTTTAGACAATTTGAATGAGTGGAAGAAAACTTAGTAGTATGGATGATGCCCCCAAGTGTACAAGAGGAATAATTTTCCACATCATGAATAGGTTCAACATGATGATGAAATCAAACCAATGAAGAGCTAGGAAGGAGCAAACATGCCCCCAATGCAAGCTGGACAAGAAACACATGATAAAAAGAAGTAAAATATTGTTTTATTGAAATAAGGGACAAAGTTTCCCTCAAACATGGTAACTAGAAAATCTTATATAAATGGATATTCTAAACGAAGTATAATAATGGTGTGGATGCTATAAAAGGATATGAAAAATTTATCTAGAATGCTCACGATGAAAAGGTGATGAGCCAAAGACACAAATCGTAATACAAAATAATGGATAAAGTAAGAGTCTGAACAAGGTCCAAACAACACTTGGTAACATACCGATTATTTTTATCATCGAGATCTAGGGTGTGCATGTGGAAATTAATGATTAACTAAAAATGTGGATATATGATAGTTAATCTAAGCTAGACCAACATGTAAATATGGTAAATAAATGTAATAAAAAACTATGGAAAGTAACCCAAACAAATAAGCTAATGTAAATAAAACCCTAATATGTAAGAAGAGTGAGGAAGTGACTTGATAAGAGGAGCTCGTTGGATTGTGTTGTAGAATAAACATAATAATATGGAAGCAAGAACAAATGTGCAGAGGTCCTAAAAAGGAAAAATCTAGATTGATTCTTTGGACTAGGATACCTATGGGTTCCCTGGTCTGTAGTATGGGCACTCTAGTCTATGCAAGAGGTCCAAAATTGAGTTTTATAGGTTCGGAAGGTGGTCCGAAACCCTCATTGTGTGTCGCATAAGATTCGATGCACCGCGCTGTGTCGCTGATAATCCAAGATGAAAGAAAGAATTGCAAGAGACCACACGAAGTATCAAAACCCTAAAAATAAGAATGTAAATGAATAGGTCGATGACTCATACGCCTACAACAAGTGGACTTATGAACTGAGCATTACACTACATTCCAGACCCAAATGTAGTTCTAGTATGTGTGTGAATCATGTGCCCTAAGTGCTCTTGTGTCAGTAGCACTTTGTGAAATATTGAGAAATAAATAGATGTAAAAATGTAGTAGAATGGTGGATGGAATAGAATATAATCCCCTCCTATGCTTGTGTGATATAGATGAACCAAATTTGTCCCTTGTGATGGAGCTAAGTGAATGCAAATGATATCCAAATGCCTTAGATGAATGCAACCCTAGGTGGATGATAGTAGTGACTAGTGTTTGGTCCTTCATTATGGTCTCATAACTTTATATTTATAGGTTTCTCTTGATCTAATTTCATATTTAACCCGAAATGGCTGACCACCAAAAAGATAAGAAGTTAAAACGGCTAGAAAGTGCCCAAAAAGTGGTGAGAAAGTTAAAAAAGGATCGATGCGCACCCGGTGGGACTAGGGCACCCATGAGCACCTAATACTAACTTGGGCACCCCATTCAAAGCTAAAATAATGCAAAATAATAAAATTTGATTGGGCATGTGGGCGTAAGATTTTGGGAATGACAAAAAAAAAAAAGTAAGATGGCCGAAAGATGGGGGTTAATTAGTACTTTCTTCACTCAAAAACCTTCTAAATAGTAGTATGAGACCGAGACTAAATATTGTCTAAAGTGCATGATTTTGTGTCTACAATTAATTACCTCTTGGAATGAAGATTTAATAGGAAATAAGTGAAGACAAAGTAGCCAATATGTAGGAATGATTGATTTTGAAAGGTGATTTGTGAATGGAGGGTGGAAGGAGATCGTACCTTTCTCTACTACCATCTAGGAATCCATAGCCCTGACAGAGATGTATTTGATTCTAGTGAAAACATTTTTCTACTGCCATCTAGGCATCGATAACCCTGATAGAGATACTGGAAATACCCCAAGAGAGAGTTATACATTGATTTTCTTTTAATTTTTAATTTTTTGATTGATTTTTTTTTACTTTTTGAAAACTTGTTTCATCTCTCTCGATTTTTTTGACAAGGGTTAATAACACAGATGGCTTGATAGAAGGACGTGGAAGTGATTGCAATGAGGACATTGGATAGTGTCAACAAATATGCCCCAAAAGGTCTTCGCAACAAGTTTATTAAATGTAGATAGTGATAGGATCTCTAAGATGCCAATAGTTCTTTAATTTACCAAGGTGGGGAATGACCAAGGTCAAACAGATACCATAGAGATAAATGTCACACACTGAGTGTGAGTAGACTAACCAAAAGATCATCGAAGGGGTGAAAATGGTGGGAGATTTGCGAGAGGAAGGTGAAAAGAAAGGAAAAAAATAATATCCATGTGTATATAATACGATTGCAATATTTGATCTTTGTACCTTTGATTTTTTTGTAATGTTTTCTCTTTTTTTTGTATTTTTTAGATTTTGGGAAGTTGGGACCAATAATGTCACTCTGCATGATAGGATCCAACAAAAATTTTGTGGTTTATTTTATAAGGGATACTCGGAGTTTTTTTTTTAATCAAGAATGATATTATATCCAATCTCGATGACCGTGGTGAGATCATACTCAATAAGTTTCTACAACTTATCTTTCAACATGGCTTTTGTATGTGGGGGCTTGAGTTCCCTATCCATGTATTTTTTCACTTTGCACCATACCTTTCATTGGCATTGGTGTGCAATCTTGAATCACATTTACAAAATATATTTATGAGTGTTGGAATTGCATGGAGCTTCAGAGCTCTTAGGATTTTTATTTTAGCTTGATGAAGAATTTTTTTATGTTTCATACTAACTAATGCATGATTTGTTTGATCCCGAGAAGTGGGAGAAGAAATTGGATATTTAGGATTGATGAGAGGAATTTTAGGGATGATGGTGGGATTAACACAATTGTTGATAGAGGGATGACATGATGAACGAAGAATATATGGTCCCCAGATTGAAGGAAATGGGCTACTAGGAAGTGAGCCACAAATAGAATATGAAGGGATACTAGGATGTGGCTTAAGGATGGAAGAGAATGGAATACAAGGAGGTGAGCCATAGATAGAAGATGAATGGATACTAGGATGTGGCCCAAGTATAGAAGATAATGGGCTACCAGGAGGTGTCCCATAGATGAAAGACAAAGGACTACCCGGAGGTGTCCCATAAATAGAAGATGGAGGGCTACTAGGACATGGCCCAACTATATAAGATGAGGGGCTACTAGAATTTTGCCCAAGAATAGAGGATAATGGGATATATGGAGGTGAACCACAAATAGAAGATAAAGGGCTACTAAGAGGTGGCCCACATATAGACAAAGATGATGGGCTACCAAGGTGACCCAAGCATAGATTGTGATTGAGGAATTGCGATATGTAAAGAATGGTTGGGTGAGGATATGATAGAAGATGAATAAAAAATTGTTGAATGGGTGGATTGGATAAGTATGAGCCATGCACGAGGGAGGTGTGCGCAAGTAGAATGGAACAACACATGAAGGTTCTTGCCCAAGCAGGAAAAGTTGGGACTTAGTCAATTTCTTCATCCATGGTTGAAAATAGAAGGACACGGGAGGAGTGACATCCACGCAAGAGTTATAATTAGACAAAATTGTGATGGCTTGGGACATATACAAAGGAGTTAAATCTGGAAAAATCACATGTAGGGATTTAAAGAAGATCATGCATGGGTCAATCTAATAATAGTATTAAAATCAGGAGTTATATTTTTGTTAATCTATTATTAGGATTATTGTAAAATCATGCACACTTCAGGGATATTCTTGGATGTAATGCATGTTGTTTATTTTTTGGCACACCTATCTTTAGGAGAGTGTGTGGGTGGTGAAGGTAAATTCCCCACCCCTATTTATATTTCATGAATGATTTTTGGAGAACGTGGTGTGTGGATGAAGAATACAATCAATGCTATATTGTAGAGTTTTTCATATAGATCTGCGAACCGGTGTAACAATTGATCATGTAATCAACTTCTTTGTGATGTAGTGAATTCTATTTATGATGGATAATTTTGGATGGATCTTTATTGTTGGTATGTCTAAGTATGGTGATCTAACAATTTAGTTGATCTTAGGTATTTTTTAGGATGTGATGTTTCCTTATTATATATGTTTCCAAAATGATGTGAATGAACTGATTATGTATGCTTGAATGAATACTTGGTTAAATATAATTATGGTTAGGCATGCCAACATCTTGACAAGTAACCACAAGGAGAGACATGGTAGTTGTGCGCACTTCGAGTGAGCTTTCAATCTAGATTGAATGAGGTGCCAGTGTATATAACATTCAAAGTATAAATAAAAGACTACATTTTGGTTCTATTTTTGGGACCTCTTTTAATTTGTCTACCAATATTTTGCATGCAAATGATGTATCGACTATATTTGGAGAGTATTGAAAGTCTGGGTGGAAGATGGACAAGACCAATTTATGTAGAGGTATAACACTAGGCTTAGATTTAATGCACACAAGTGGGTGGAGGATAATATTTATCATGAACTATATGAGATATTTTTAGCTTCTTTCTAGTAGAGTTATACCAATGGTTGGAAGTTTACACATCACACAAAGCTTGGGGTCTTAGGCCAAGGATTTGGACACATGAATATTATCAAAATCTCTTTGATGCAAATGAGGTGTGGCTTAGCGCATCCACCTTTGTAGCTCACCAAGACGCTTGCTTCCTTTACACAAGCCAACTCTATAGCTTGCCCATGGGATCCCCAATGCAACTCACCCCTAGCTCGCTGAGTTGATTTGGCTCACCCTTGAGCCCATGACCTATACTCCACCCTTCTTTGGATTTTTTTACCTTTTTTCCTTTTTTCAAATTGATCAAGCTCGATTAAGGGGAAAATAATAAAATTCATCATTCAAGGGGGAGTATTTTTTTCAGGCCTCTCTTTAGGGTTATTGGGCTTTCTAGGCCACTTTTCCGGCTCTCCTTGCATTTTTAGTGCTCCTCTTTTCCGTGGCTTATGAGTGCATCTACGATAGCCTTACGATAAGAGACCCCTTATTTTTCAATGTGAGATGCCTTCTCTCACACTAAGCATTGTTTTACCCTTACTTTGTTACACCCTTTTGTGCATGATTGTGTGTTGTTACTATGCTTCGACTAGGACTTATTGTGGCCTCCACTCTTGCGTGATTCATCACCTATTATAAGGTGAGTGGTTAACTGTCCCAAATTACACCAACACACCCTATTGTAATCACACAATGCTTATAAAGTGCCACAAAAAAGGGGTTATAATTCTTCTTGGGTGTTGTATTGCACACAAACACATTCTCGACTAAGTCTGACATCTTGTAACCTTGTGTGTATTTTTCACCCTCTTCTCATGCATTTTGTACTTCTATCAGATGTACCTTAAAGGATTCTCTTTCTAGACTTGAGATTTGCATGATTGCTTTACATAATCTTCCACTTCTTCTTGGCAGAGAGAACTATACATTATGGCATGCTTTTATGGAACGTTATTTTTCTCACTTTCGTATGGTCTAGTTCATATACCCACTAATCTATCTCATCTTGAAGACTATCTTGACACGTGTGACCATGTTATTGGTCACTTGATGTTACATAAATTCATACCTCTCCGTTTTAATTTGGCGACTTAGATCTTCCTCACACCATCCGGCACATCTTTCGAGTCCTTATTTGGATTCCCTTCAGATTACCATTTTTGTTACTTATTCTACTAATAGAGTAGTGTCCTTTTCTTCTTCATGTGATGATAGTTCTACTAACATAGAACGGCTTGTTTCTATCCATGATGGTGAGAATTGTGCTTCTAGTTATGATGACGAGAGTATAACTAAGGAATCATATCCTCCTTCTCTCACCACTTTCTAGAGTATGTTCACACTCCTTTCTTCCCATCGACATCGACGGTCTTATTCCCATCCTCATACCATCATTGAATTTTCTTCCTTTCCACTTCTAGTGTGAGAGGTCATTTCTAATCGTCCTTTAGTTGACAATTCATACTTGTTAGACATCGCTCTTCTATTTTTCGAGCTACCCTTTTGGGATGAGTATCATTCAGACCCTCTTTGTCTCTTCATAGTGTCTACTTGTGATGAATTACATGGAGCTTCTCATCATTCTACAGTGTTTCGAGGACTCCTTCG
Source organism: Taxus wallichiana var. yunnanensis (assembly GCA_018340775.1). NCBI lineage: Eukaryota > Viridiplantae > Streptophyta > Pinopsida > Cupressales > Taxaceae > Taxus > Taxus wallichiana. The sequence continues at coordinate 4,110,845 of CM031233.1, forward strand.
TCTCCTTTTTACAAGTGCCCCTTCTAGGATTATTATCACTTACACTCTTTAAGAGATCATCATTGATCCACCCTTACTTGTGGATCCTCTTTCTGTTGTGGGGGTTGTTGCATTGCCTTCAATCCACTTGGACATCATATCGGTGGATGTTCCTCTCTCACACTTTGATAATTCTACACTCATGACATTACCTTCAGTTTTCATGCACTCATTTTCTAGACCTATGTCACACTTTCATGGACCATATTGATTTCTTCATACCGCTACCTTTGTCTTCCTTCATAGAGTGGGTGGAATTCCAGTACTCTTTTCTATCCTTCCTAAGGCTAGGCACATTATTTTTTGCAATTGGTTTTCCTTCCGTCCACTAGCTAAGGAACATGTCATTAAAACTATTTTTGGATACTTCCTAGAGCTACAAAGTTCATATTCGCCGATGGCTTCTTCTACATTCCTCTTGTTTCCTTTCTCTCTTGTCTTCTTTCTCTTCTTAAGATTTTTTTTTTTTTGCATGGGTACCTTATCATGCCCTTAGTTTTTGAACCCATAGTCACATCTCTCTTATATTGTTAGAGATTTTTTTCTTCTCTTGTTTTGGATGTTTTCCCACCGGGTTTTTCGCCATTGATTAAGATCCTTGTTGTTCATGGGTTCCTCATCGGATTATGTGTCAGGACCCATTTCTCATTTCTAAATTTCCACATCATCTTAAGTTATGATGAAGTTACAAAGTGTTGGTGTGTACGTTTTCCACATCATATGATGAGTCATATCACTTAGGTGAGGTCATAGGTTTTAGGTATCATAGGGGTTATGACATATTTCTTTGCATCATACGTGTCATTGTGTGTCAATGCATCATATGGGAGTTACTTTCCATTCTAGGAATGTAACTCCCATTTTTCACTTGAGGAGGTATGATTACATATACTAGGGGTTACACAAAACCCCTATTTGTACCCCTTCTTTCTTTCATATATATGCTCTCTCCCCCATGGAACCTTGTCACCTTGTCGAGTTCAACTTAGTTGATGTTCATGTTATCATGCAAATCCTTGTGTTGTCACGTTTTCTCTTTCTTCGTTAGATTTCACATGTAAATTGATTTTGGAATACTCAACAAGTATGTGAACCTTCCAATCAGCTGAAATATCTAACATAGAGGTAATCATAGATTCAAGATAAGGTCTGCTAGACAAAGCATCAACTACCACATTATATTTACCTTTTGTGTACTCTATGTAAAATTCATAAGCATGTACCTTGTTCAGCCATCTCTACCGGTGGTCATTGATATCTTCTTACCCCAAGAAAAACATCAAGTTGTTGTGATCTTTACGAACCATGAATTTACTACCCACAAGATATTTCCTATGTTTAGAAAATGCATGCATAATGGCCAAAATATCCTTTTCCTAAATTGAGTATCCCCTCTCCACCTTACTTAATTTATGTCTCTCATAGGCAATGTGATGCCTATCCTACCTAAGTATTGATCCAATTCCCTCACCTGATGCATCAAACTTGAGTGAAAATGGATGAGTAAAATTTGGTAGTGCAAGAATTGGACATGATCTCATCACATCCTTAAGGTGATCAAAACCCGCTACACTAATTTCGACCAAATAAAAATCCCCCTCCTTGGTTAAATATTTCAAAGGTGCGGTCCATTGAGAAAATTTCTTCACAAACCTCCCGTAGTAAATGTATAAACCTAATAACCCTCTCAACTATTTCAAAGTCCTAGGAGGCTTCCAATCTTCTATTGCTCGAATCTTGGCTTTATCAACCTTAAATCCACCTCCACCGACCACATGGACCAAGTATAACAACTCTGTCATGCAAAACTCACACTTATAAACCTTTGCAAATAGTGAATCAGTTTCTAAAATACCTAATACCTCATCAAGATGTCTCATGTGGTCTTCACATGTCTTGCTATAGACTATAATGTCATTGAATAATACCAACACAAACTTCCTCAGTGGCAGTTGAACACATGGTTCATATAAGACTGAAATGTAGTAGGTGCATTAGACAATCCAAACAACATCATAAGAAACTCAAAGTGGCCATAGTGGCATTTGAAAGCTATCTTTACACATCCTCCTCTCTCGACCTTAATCTGATGGTATCCAAATTAAAAATATATTTTATAAAAATAGATTGCACCATTTAGCTCATCCATCAACTCATCAATTTGAGGTACAAGTGTTATGAATAAATCCTACCTCTTTAACTTAATCAAAGAAGAAAGAAAATAAGACTTACCTAACCTTAGAATGATAGGGTTTAGAGATACCTGTGGATGTGGATGAATGATGTTTGATTGTTGCGCTCTGTATACAAAATGATGCAAGCTCCTTTCCTACAAGAACACCTAAAAATCATAGACACTAAACAAAAAATGATTAATAAGATATGAGGTGGATTTCTGGAAAAGGCTAGTCCCCAGAGATCGAAGGACTTCCTATCAAGGGTGCCAATCCACTTTTACAATTAAGTGGGTAGAAAAAAAAAAAAGTGATATACAATAAATGGTAATAATAAATGTTTTGATAAATGTTTCATGATTAAAAATATAAAGCTGATAAAAGATGATAAATTATGGTTTGAAATTGGAATCTAAATCGATATCCAAACTTTTAGAGGAAGGAGAACTCTCTTCTCAAGTGGACTCCGGGTCTTCTTCTTTAGAAAATTCTAAAATATTTTCTTGTTGTTCTCTTCCTTAAAGAAGTCTGAAATGTATTCTGGATCTTCTTCTTACATGTCGTTCTAATATTCAGAATCGAATCTAAGTGCTCATAATCAATTTCAGCTTCAAATTCAAACTCAGGGATTACTTCTTCTATCTCAACTTTGTATTGATACTCGAACCAAGCTAAATCATCTTAGATGCACAAGACCTCAAAATAGGCCTCCCAAAATTCATTTGTAGCTTTGTGGATTCGCTAAGTAGATTCAAAGATGGTTTGTAAACGATTCAAAGGGGCGGAATGGATGGCACACAACTCGAGGTTGTGTAAAATGTCATATTTCTCCCAATGCAACGAGGTGACGAATAATAGGTAGAGAGTGGATATTGGTAATTTTGTGACTTGGACCACCTATTTCCATCTAATAGAAGACATTCTAGACAAAATATTAGCAGCAAAAAGAGATATAATAAAAATTATTGGACAGAGTTTGATAAACCGCAAAAAAACAAAATAGGTAGGAATCGTAGGTGATTCTAGTAATCACTAGTGATTACTGGTAAATGATAACATATTGATAAAACAAAGGGTTTAATTAATTAATTTGAAATTTTGGTCTTTTGAGGGACTTAGATAATAATGTGGGGTAAAGAAATGAACAATTAAGAGTACCTAAATGAAGCTATAAGATAAAATATGACCTTAATTGAAGATGATGCAAGAGATTGATGAAACTTGCAAGTTGGGTGATGAAAGGTTGATCTGCATGGGATCTAAAATGTCTCCCAAGATGTTTTGATAGTAAATTTGGATGATAACATGATCACATTGATGCAGAATAACACTGGTGAATTCCAATAGAAAACTCAAGCTCAAAAATGTCAGTGGATGATCCCGAAAAGAGACTGCAAAATGGGCTTAAGTAATCATTGGTGATTTACCAAATCACCGGTGATTTCAAACTTTTTGAGGTTTTTTTGGTAAATTATTGGAACAATTTGCTAATTTGAGATTTTTTTCATATTTTCGAGGGATGGGTTTTTGGGATTGTTTAGAGACGTGTTTTGTTTATTTTGGATGGTGATAGAATAGGTTAGATCATACTAATTTAGGTATGTTTTAGGATAAATGTATAGATGATTTTGATGAGTGTGTAAATGATTTTAATGGGTATATAGGTGGTTATGATAGATGTGTCATGTTAAGGATAGAAAAAATGGATTTTGGGGAATAAATAGATTTAGGGGTAGTTAGGCAAATGATTAGGTTAGGTATTATTTAAGAAAATAATGATTTTTCATACGTGGACATATTAGTTTGACTAAATAGTGTATATATTATGAAATATTAAAAAGTGGAGGTGTAGTATGTGGTTTGGGACATGCATTTAAATTAATTGATTATAAATAAAAGAGTGTTTTTTTGAGATGCCATATGATTAATTAAGAGGAGGGTGCATTTGTATTAAATAATGACATGTTTAATTAATGATCCAGACTAGGATGATGGAGTGAAAATTTTAGATGTCTATAGTTGCCCCTTTTTGTCTTGTAGTTTTAACGTCAAAGCATCAGACAAAAGGGAAGAGAAGTTGGTTTGAATGGATGACCGAACTCGCAACGCAATATAGGAAACACTGGTGTTTGTATATGATCTGTTTTGTAAAATTTTCCCTAGTTTAGGGATACCGAAACAAGATGTGCTGCAACAGAATCAAATGATAGGGGAACCAAGGGGTTCAACACCTATAGATGTATGATTCATGAAGGTAGGCTAAATAGATGGGGAAAGTCAAGTGATGGGGGCCAAAGGGCACATGTCCCATAGATGAATGATGAATCCCAATATTTTTTTGTTTGATTAATGTTTCAAGGACTAAGGTCCTTTGAAAGGGACACTTTTGTGAAAAAGAGTAATGATTGACATGATTTAGGGAAAAGGAGGGAATAATGGCTAAAATAGGGGCTAATCGCTAGTGATTGATGAAATCACTGATGATTATGGCAATCATCGGCGATTGCCCCAAGGTAAAATTTGGGCTATAAATAGCCGATTGTGAGTTCATTTCACCACATTGTTACCGTGGTGAATGCGAATTGGCAGAGTGAATGGGGTGTAAAAACATGTTTGTGGTTCAAAAGAGGTGAGATTTGGACAAAATGGCATCTTCGAGCGGCAACGCAAGCCCACGATGGTTGAGGTAGGTGATTTAACTTTTTTTTGTTTTTTTGTTGATTTTCATAGGTTTTAGAGTTTTTTACCATTTTGGGGGCATTCAGATGCCCTAGTTTTTTAATCACCGGTGATTCATGCAATCGCTAACGATTGAAGTGAATCACCAGTGATTCACCTATAATATGGACAATTTGCATTTTTATTAATGACATGATTTTTAAGAAATGCTTCTAAATTTGTATGGTGTTTGGTTCCAAATCTATTCTTTGGTGTTGAATGTATTGATGTAATTAATGTCAATATTGATTATATTTTGCGATGATGTCAATGTTGATGTCTAGGTAATTTTGTATAGTTACTTTTTGTTCACGAATGGAGAGTTCAGATTTTGGGCAATGATATGCCATCACAACTATTTGATGTTTTAGATGTTGTTGGTATTTTTTGGGTGATGATGTTGATGTTGATGTAAAAAGTTTTGATATGTTGTGGATGATGTTTTTGATATTTTTGGGGATGATATTAATATTTGTTTATATATTTTGTGTTTGCAGGTAGATGCTCAAATGACTATCGCAATCTTATACCACTAATTTTTAGATGAGGTACATGCTGATATGACAGACAACGACTGGTAACATGTTGATGTTGTTAGTTTTTTGGTACCATGAGACATTATCAACAGATACAAAAATGTCATAGTTTGATGTTGGCTTTGTTAGAGTGGTGGAATCCTTCCACCTGTACTTTTTGGTTACCTACTGGGGAGATCACGATTACTCTGGAGGATGTACACCGCATCCTGAGACTGCCTATCCAAGGAGAGGGCATATATATCATTACTAAGGTAGAGAGGGCCAGTGTGATGACTAGGTTGTATGGAGAGGATGTGGAGGATGTCATATATGAGTCAGGGGATTTTTCTTATGGAAGATTATATTCAGTTGAGAGAGGATTGTACCCGGATGACCATGATGATGATGGCCATAATTTGTTATGCATTGCTAGATTTTGGAGGTGGTCATTTTCCATGGATGATGACTGGTGTTGTGGCCAAGATGATGGAGCATCGTATAGTTTTTGAGTGGGGTCCTACCCTACTTGCACAAACATTTAGAGATTTTTGGCCTAGAAGGCCCACAAGTGGTATGGTATTGATATTGGGTTCTTATTACAGGGCTTGGGATTTTGAGCACATTTCCATCGTTCATCTAAAAGGGTCACCATGGAGGATTGATAATGGGCATCTTGGTTTATGAGGTGGATATTGAACAAAGGTCATGGGGAAGAGGAGGAGGAAAATATTTTATCGAGAGTTATTATTTGGATTACATGTGGGGATTTAGTATGGAGGCCTTACCTGGATTTTCCTATTTAGTCTGAGTTTTCCCATGAGTTGATAGGGTTTTTGCAGCAAGCTAGGTGGCTTTAGGCTCGTAGAATTGGTGAGCATGAGTTGATCTATTTTAATCATATCAAGAGATAATTTGGATTGGTACAGGGGAGTTCTTGAGGATCCCATGCAGATGAGATGAGATGATGGAGATGCCGAGACTCGAGGGTAGTGGTGATGGAGCCCGATATTATTTTGGATCAACGAGGGGCTATGGGTCCTAATGATGATGGAGAGATAGTTCCTATTAATGATGTCGAGTGACTCCTGAGTATACAACATGGTGGACTCGAGCATTGAGGGGTTTTGATAGGACTTGAGTATCATAGAGAGTAGTACAAAGAGTTAGATGAGTATGTGCTTAGGTGGAGGGAGGAGCACCAACATAGGAGGTAGTGTAGGGTTCAAATGACGACAATGAGGAGGAAGGTGATGATGATTTTTGTAACTATTACGGTGATGACATCCAAAAAGGCCGTAGTAGAGGGGGAGAGAGATGTAGTTAGGAGAGAGAGGGATGACCTCCTAGGAGTTTGGGATACATTGATTACTGAGTGAGATAGTTTGATTACTGAGCAAGATGGACTCAGAGTACAGCTAGCTCAGGACATTATAGATAGGGACAAATATCATGAGAAGAGAGAGGGCCTGAGGAAGGCCTTAGGGATTATTGGGCCTTTTGTTTTGGTACAGAGTTGGTAGAGAAGGCACACACAAGTAGACAGAGAGCTTAGGCTAGCGGGACAAAGCTAGTGATCAAAGGCTAGAGGCTAATAGATTGATACTATAGGCTAGTGGATCAAGGGGAGCACCCACGATAACTAGAATGGTTTATGTGGCACATTATCACTCATTTCCAAGTTACACTACTATAGTAATATGGTGACTCATGATTTTCCGATGCAATTTTGTATCTTTGATCATTTGACTAGTAAGGCGGTAGGCCCTAGTACCAATGCAATGAGTGTGGGTCACCCACCTCAGAGACCAGAGGGAGGAGGAGATAGCAAGAGAGGAGTTGGTGGAGATGATGGAGCCATTGGTGGTGCTGGTGATCAGGGAGGAGAGGGTAGTATTTTCCCTCCTAGCTAGTCCCTCGAGGTTATCAGTTCACTAGTTAAGGATAATTTTTGATGTATTTGATATACAACTCATAGAAATCCTTTTTGTATGACATCGATATGATATATTTTGATGTACGGCTCATAGAAGTCCATTTTTGTATGACATTGATATGATATATGTTGATGTTGATCATGATGTATACAGACTTGATTGATATATATGATGATGATGATGAGGTTTTGACCTATGTTGTTTGACTTTCATGTGTTAATATATGTTTAATGTATGTTTTTATTTTGAATGTATTAGTGTTAGATGGATTTTGATGGATGCATTAGTTGTGATATTATGGTTTTTGAATATGTTTGATAAAATGTTGAACTGTTTAATTAATCAAATGAATTTAAAATGTGATTGTATCATAAATATGATTAAGTAAAATGAAATGATTGCCCCATGATGGATTTGATACATATGTGATGGGTTTTGAAAGCTTGAACACACTTGTACTTGTAGCCTTAACACAAATGTTAAACAATATTATCAATCGGTAGTTACTCATGAACTCAATAAAAATGTAGGATAAAATAAATGTACCTTCCTAGGTCATAAAAGGGGTTTCGTATGTGTAGATCAATGTGGGAAAAAGGGTTCTCCTTTTTAGCAAGTTCATAGGGAAATGCCCCAACTTTTCATATTTGATTTTAAAGCAAATTGATCAATGCGGGAAGTTTTCTATGAGGGGAAATTTGATTAATGTGGGAAGCTTTCCTAGATGCTTTTGATATTGATGTATTTATTTTGAATGCAAATCAATACAAGAAGCCTTTTTTCATGAGTATCCATCCTTCAAAGGTATGGTCTACATTTTTTAACTTTTGATTTTACAAATAATCGTCCTTCAAGGATCATTCTATGAATTTGATGGTTAGTTGTCCTTTGAGGGATCAGTCTACGTTTTGATTTTTGATATTTTGAAAATTTGTCCTTCGAGGGATCAGTCTATTGTATTTTTATTTTTGAGAAATGCATCCAAATTATTTTCATACATATATTTCTTTAGGCTGAGGGAAAAACCCAAATAGACTATTTCAAGGAGGGGAGAAGATGTGTATATGATCTACACATTCATGCCCCATGTTAGTTGGTACAAGGTAGATGGGAGTAATGATTTAAGGGGTTCTTGCAAAGGAGGAACTTGTTCGTAGTGAAATATGCAATGAACAGAGCTGTGGTGCTCACCTTTAAGGTATATTTAGGATAATGATGGATAACCACATGATTTCAAATCATTACTGTGGAAAAATGGATGGCTTAATGAAGTGATAATATTTTAGATGTAACTATTGTCATGACGATCAATCATTTAACGTAAGAATGGTTGTAAGTGTAAGTAATTCGAGTTTCTTTTTTAGGTTCACCATCAAGGGAAGTGAGACGATACACTCCTAACCCATATTTGTGAGTGGTGACGTATAGGCTGATCTAATTAGGGGAAAAATTTCCATGTTTACTCTGTTCTAATTGAGTGAGATTTTATTTTCTTTAAGTACAAGATCACCAATTTTAAAGTCATGTTCTCGACATGTTTGTTATAAGCTTGTTTGATGCGGTCTTGATAAACTTGATGATGTTCAAGGACCATTAGAAATTTTACACCTAACATTTCAAGTTGTGTTAGATGGTCTTGTCGATATTCTTCGTCGGGTATAAATTATTTAAGTGACACACAAAGTGATGGGATTTTAATTTCAAGAGGTAAGATGGCTTCAAAACCGTAGACTAGTGAATAAGGCGTAGCTCCCGTAGGAGTACGGCTGCTAGTTTGATAAGACCATAGGGAAAATGGGATTTGGAGATGTCAATTCTTGCCTGCGTCATCGGCTTTTTTTTCATAAGGATTGTATTAATTGTTTTATTTGAGGCTTCACGGTTTCCATTTTCTTGGGGATAATATCGTGACAAAAATATGATTTTAATGTTGAAGGTATCAAAGATCTTTTTAACTTCCTTATTTTTAAAGGATTTTCCATTATCTATGATAATTTTATATGGGATGCCAAAGTGACATATAATGTATTGATATATGAAATTGATAATATGTCCTAATTTAGTATATGTTAAAGGAATAGCTTCAACCCATTAGTGAAGTATTCAATAGTTGTGATAATAGAATGATGTTTTTAAGAAGATTTAGGATTAATAACATCAATAAGGTATAACCCCCATTAAGAGAAAGGCCATAGGTCCTAAGGATGTGGTATTGACTAAAAACAAGTTAGACATGATGCATACAATGTCATCCACATCCATAGGATCTTTAAGAGTTGTGGTGACGATGATTCTAATTTAATAATGATCATGGATGCAACAGTTTAGATGTAATGGCCTTGGGTGTTTTGGAGTCGAGTTTCTTATAACCTAAACCATATTTTTCATAAGTTTTAAGGGAACATTGGATAACTAAATCATGTATTCCCTATTCATAAACAACCAAGGCCAAAACCTCTCCACGCGCAACGGTGAAGATACATATGAGTGAAATTTGGATTATCTAAAGATTTAAAGTCTAATGTAAAAGGCATGACATGGTGTTGATTAATAGTATGAGATGAAGGATGGTCGAGTCCCCCATAGAAAATATTTTTTTGAGATAAGCGGGACCGTAAGAGATAACATCTCCTACATTAGGGTCATATGTGGGTTGTTTATCAGGGTGGTTGTAAGTCTTTGGTGAAGGAATGTGATTAAGCATGAGGAGATAATATTCTCCCAATGTGAGGCGTTGTATGACATCATTAAGGGAGGAATCATCTAGTAGTTTAGAGGAAGGGATGGATGTGCTAGTAGATGCTTCATTAGATGATTCGGATGTGGACTTGGGAACAAGTACATCATTTGGATGATACATCATGTAACAATCAATGAAAGGATTTGGATCTGCAGGAATGGTGAATGTCTGACCTTCATGTTCATATTTAAGGTAGTGATGGAGAGTTGATGAAATGCAACGCATGGTGCATATCCATGGGCATCCTAGTAACATATTATATTAAAACTCTCCTTCTATGATGTAGAAGAGTTCTAGTAAGGTTTTAACATTGACTTTAAGTGGTAGAATGATGGTACCTAATGTGGGTGCAATAGTGTCATTGAAGGATCATAGTAAGACTGGAGTTTGAGCGATAACAGTGTTGGGTAATTTAAGTTGATCAAAAGTGAGGGAGGATATAATGTTAATAGTGGCACCACTATCAATCATGACCCTTTTGATATGGATGTCATTAATTTGGGCAGTGATGAAAAGTGGTAAGTCATGATCTTCTGGTTTAAGAGAAGGTATTTCAGATGGTTTGAATGATATGGCGGCATATGCTTTGAGGGATCCTAAAAAGTTTGTAAAGGATGAAGGATCATCTGAAGGTACTATTATTGATCGAAGGGATTCAATCATGGCTTGTTTATGAAGAGGTGATGTTTGTATCAATTTGTATAATGACATTTTAATGGGAGCTTGGTGTAATTGTTTAATGACAACCTTTTGCATTGCGGTGGATGGTGAAGGTGGTGCAATGAGGATGGAAACCTTAGTTCTAGGTGATATTATTTTACTCGACATTTCCGGAGCTATAGGGATGGATACTTTAGGTTTATCTGATGGAGGATATTTTTCTAGAGGTGGAGGTATGGCTACGAAATTTTTACCTTTCTTAGGCTCATATGGGTCTATGTCGTAATTCTATGAATGAGTAGTGATATGTATGGCATTGACCTAATGGGAAGGATTTTTAGACATGGGTTCCTTGGATTTAGAAAAAGATGATGAAGATGTTGATGTTGCATGTGATTTAGCAAGAAGGGAAGATGGATTTCCCAACTTCGTGCAATCAGGTGGAAGGCTTTACAATTCTCAATGGAATGACCTCGTGTTCTATGATAATCACACAAGACGTTGAAATCATACCAAGTGGGTTTCCACCTCGCAGATCTAATAGTTTTGGTGGTGGTAATGTTATGAGTGATTTTTGGAGAAGGTCATCTAGAATGGTTGCATAACACCCCTTAGGTGTTGACGCAGATGGTAATGAATTTTTAGGTATCTTATCTTCTAGTGGCAATAAGACATTGATTGTAGGTTGTTGAGTTGTTTGTTGTTGATGAGTCCTAGATAATATAGTAAATGGGGATGAGGACCTAGTGGGGAAGATTGATAAGTAGACCTTGGACATGGAATGAAAGGATGATTACTAGGAGTTGAAATGACCCTTCTAGGAGGAGGTGGGGAAGAGGTTGAGGACTCGGAATCAATATGATTTAGGGAAGTATAAGAAGGAATTTTGAAAACTTGGACAATACCTTGTTTATGAGGTCCTTTCGTGGTTTTGGATGAGCTGGGTATGGATGTAGAGGTAGTTGTTGATGAGGGAAGAGGGGTTTGAATGATGCAATTGATGAGATCCAAATGAGTTATGGATTTTGTATTTTGGGATTGGTTGATGTAGAGATAATTGATTTTGTAGACGGGGGATGAATACGATTCGTAACTGTGTTAGGTGGAGGAGTTTGTGTCATAAATTTTTCAATAGGTATCATAGTTATATTTACATATTACCTTTGTAGACGTGGATATAGATTCAATAGTGACAGGTGACAAATATGGGAGAATAGTTTCAATAATATTTTTGACAGATGGGGATTTGGTAAATACATGTTTAGGTTTAGTGGGTATTGTTGTTGGTTTTGTGGATGTAGATGTTGGTTCATTAGGTGTAGATGTTGTTTCAGTAGGTGTGGATGTTGGTTCAATAGGTGTAGATGTTGGTTCAGAATGGGTAATTTTTAGTAATGGTGTTAATGGTGTGGTGAGCATGAACAACATTTGTTTGTGGTTGATCAATGGATGGGGGATGATTTGGAAAGGGTTGCTTGAATATGTCAAGGTTTTGATTTGGGGGTGCATTTGGATTATCCAAGTGAAGTTCACCCTTGTCAATCAAGTCTTGAAGAACATTGTGAAACATATGACACCTTTCAATGTCATGTCCTTTGACCCTATGGTATTTACAATAGTCATTATCTCGATACCAAGAGGGATTAGATACAAATGTGTTGATAGGTTGAATGGGTGGGAGAAATTTATCAAAGACCATGCTATAAGTTTCTCCTATTGGTGTGTAACTACATTGTGGACGAGAACGTTTAGTAGTGGGATTTTCCTTGGGAGAGGATTTAACTACTATAGCATTGGCAAATGATTTGGATTTGTTAGGGCTAGAGGATGACTTAGATGGGAACTCAGTTCATGGTTTCTTAGGACAAAGCTTAACTCGACCATCTTCTAAAGCTCATAGTTCCAATTTATGGGCCATGGTAAAAGCTTCGTCAAAGGTCTGGAATGATTGAATTTGTAATGTTGATGAAATATGTTTGACGCATGATCAACAAAAACTTCAATTAATTTGGTTTGTGGTAACAAAAAGGATAATTGATTGATTGTACCCCTCCAAATGAGAAACAAAATCAACAATGGATTCATCCTCAAATTATTTGATAGCATAAAGGTCATTAATAGTGACTTTGTAGGCTATGTTTATGGAAAATTTCTCTAAGAATAATTGTGCGAGTTATGTGAAGGAGAAAAGGGAATATTGTGGAATGCTATTGTACTAGTCCAAAGCAATACTGGCGAGGGACATGGGAAAATTTCTCAACATAAGGTCTTGGTCATGGGCTATTAGATAATCAGGCATGGCAAAAAGAACGAATATGTTGTTGAGGATCTTCCTTGCTATAGAATTTAATAAATTTTGGAAGTTCCCAATGAGGTGGATATGATTTGTATGGGACTAAGGGGTGAATAGGTTCATTACATATTTGATCATAAGAGAGCACATTTTTGGGTGTAGATGAAGTAACTTATAGATTGGATATATGACTCATGAGGGCTGGAAGGGGGTCAATTTGTGATGAGTCGGGTTGGAATGAAAATTGGCTAGGTTGTGGGTAAATCTAGTACTATTAAGGGATGTTCTACTAGTAAGGAATGTTGTTGAGGAACATTTTGATGATAGGATATTTTGTTGTAGTATGTTTTACTATGGGATATTTTGTTGTGGGATATTATAAGTGAGTGGAATGTTTTGTTGAAGTGGAATATTCTACTGAGGAATGATTTGCTTGAGGAATATATTGTTGAGAAGGAATACTCTATTGTGGAATATTTTCTTTGAGGAATGTTTTGTTGAGGAATGTTATTATTAGTTGGAAGGTTTTGTTGTGGAATTTACTACGATAAGGAATACTTTGTTGTGGGATATTTTTTTGGGGTATATTTTTTGTGGGATGTTTTGTTGTGATGGAATACTATAATTAGGGATGTTTTTTTGTGGTATATTTTGTTGGGATGGCATACCATAAGTTGGTTGAGACACTAATGGTTATGATGGTTGAATATATTGATAAGGATTTGGAATGGATGTGGTAGTAAAAGGTTGTGAATAAGGAGGTGGTTGTTGAAAGGGTATAGCAGAGGCAAAGAAGATGGTGCTTTTTGTGGAATGCTTTGAGCAGGAGAAGATTGTGGTATGGAGATTAATGGTTGCGATGGTTGTGGTATGTATTGTGAAACAGGGTGAGTGGTGGCGATAGCACTAGTATTGATTAAAGGAATAGATGTCGGAATGGACATAGTGATATTTTGAATGTTGCTAACTGGTTGAGATACAATGGTAGAAGAAGCAACATAACTTATTGGAAGTGTCTGGGTAACTGAAGATGTTAGAGGGGTAGATGATGAAGCACTAGTATTTTTTTCAGAGGTGTTGAACCAGTAGAAAGCTTGAGTGATGATGTATGTTGTTGGGTAGTTGTGTCTTGAGAGGAAACCATATGAAGACTAAAAATAGGAATGGAAGACAAAACTTTTGATGTTTCAGGTTGACTTAAAGGTGGATATGAGTATATTTTTTGAACAATAGGTTCCTGATTTGAATCAATAAGACTTGCAATACTAGATGAAGGATCGTATGGAGGTGGTGGTTTGGGTATAGATTGTTGGTTTGAATCAATGGGATGTGAAGAATCAGGAATACTTGAAAATGGTAATTGTTGTGAAGAACTAGATAAAGGATCAGGAATATTTGAGGATGGTTTAGGTCCGAATGGCTGGAGTTGAACACCCCTAGCTTCCAGATAAGCGTTGAGAGAAATGGATTTGAATCTAACATTTCTTTGAAAACAGGGTCTCCTCTTTCAAAGAAAGTGGGTTTAGATGACTCTGATTGCGAGTTGGGGAGTATGGTTGTTCAATTTCTTCTTGTTCAGATGTATGGAAAATTTGACTACGAATCTAACGTGAAGAATGTAAGAGACATTGTCTCATTTCTTCATTATATTCCTCCTCTATTTCATTCCAAGTTTTTTGAGCATCTAGATAGAGGAGTAGAAGTGATTGGTTGATGGAATGGATTTTGTTGTTGTAATGGTGACTAGGGGATATTTTTCAAAGTGTAAAAAGTTCCCTAAAGTTCCCTAAACCATACCGGTCACGGTAGATCCTTCAAAGAGATTTTTGATGACCTGTAAGAACGTTAAAAAGGGACACTCGAGCTCGGGATATGTCCAGCAAATTTTGGTCAACTGGAAGGTCAATGTTGCTCAACAGTCCATGGTGACGTGGATGTGTGTGCAATTGGCCAAGTGGCTCATCAACATCGTAAGTGGCAAAAGGAGAAAAAATGCATGCGGTGTCGAATTTCATATTACTTTGTAATTATTTGTCATGCATTATTTCCAAATGCCACACATTATGCCTCAAACCACTCATATATATATTAATGTTCAAACATTAGTATAACCACATTACCCACATAATCTTCCCAAAAAAACCATATCTATTTGCCAAGTCCACGTGGTGGAAGGAGATGAAGCGGTGGTAGGGGGCATGCAAATGCTATGCGTGGAGATCCACGTGAGAAGGAAGGGGGTGGTTAGCTCAAGTGGTCCTTTGACCACTTTAAAACATGCGTGGAAAAGGCTTAATAAAGCCTAAAACAATATCTTTTTAAAACCTCCTCCACCAAAAATGCATTTAAACGTGGGATTAAAACAAAAGGAGGTAGCATAGGAGAAGGAGGGGGGATTTTAACCTCTAACCTCATATAAAAATAAGTGGCCTTACCAACCCACCACCCTCTTGGAAGTGGTATAAAATAAAATCACTTGTATTTGTAATAAACGAGTGCCAGGTATGTGTCAAGGAATAAGGAGGTAGTTTTAGAAAAGTGCAATTTTGGGGCACTTCTGCTCACTTCCAGATCTCAAGTTATATATGAAATTTTCTTAGAATTTCAAGACAATTACAATGGTGTGATAATTTATCTAATTTGGAGCTTTTGTGATAGATTTATTTTCTATTAAAGTCACACAAAGGCATAGAACCAAAGGGAGACACTGCTGCAAGTGGATTAGGAAGGTGAAGGACAAAGGCTGAGCTCCATTAACATCCTTCAAAGGTCTGAAATATAGTTTTGTAGGTTTTTGATTTATTATTGGTTAATGTAAATGTTATTGTATTTATATTTTTTAACATTATTAATGGATCGGTTCACCACGAACCTGGGGACGTAGGAATTCGAACCCCGTAAACAATCTGGTGTTGTGTTCTAATTTTTATTTTCAGTTTCTAATATTTACAAGTAATTTAAATTCAAAATATGAATATGGATACAAATATAATCGAGAATCGATAAAATTAGGAAATCAATTAAATCTAAAACAATGATTTTGGGGCTTCGATCAAACAGTGAAATTTTGAGTAAAAATTACAAACTTAATTTCAGTTTGAAATCAGTCCTAAATCAGATTTTAATCAGTTTTTGGAAGTCTAAAATCCTTTTAAGTTGATTGGAAATAACGACCCTTTGAAACTATTAAAAGTGTTAGATTCAAACACTCGTTTTCGGATCAAGTTTGGTATCGAGCGAGGTTAGATTGCCGGATTAGCTTCTAATTGTGTTTGAAAATTTGGCTTCATTTCATATTTGGTTTCATATTTGTAGACATTTTGGACTTACTTTCTATTGTGCAGTTCAGTTGTGTGGAAGGAAATTTGTGTTTGCAGGAACAGGAAATCATGGGAAAGCTATCTAAGCAAGAGAAGCTTGATGAGTTGGAAGCCATTAACCGTCAGCTCTAGGAAGAAAACTCTTTCCTAAGAGCTAATTTTTATTCCTTAGAAGAGGAAATAGTGCGGTTACAATTAGAGCCACAATCCTCTGTAACCAAGAAAGAGGAGTATGTCAATGAGATGCTTGCAGAGAGCAAGAAGTTGATAGTTTTTGTTAAATAGTTGCTGGAAGAAATACAGACCAAGGATGCCCTCTTGGCAAAGCTGCAACAAGGTGAACATAAGAAGGAAATGCCTTCCAAATTAGATCCAGTGTACTATGAAAGAATGCATTATAATTTGTTCACATGTTAATTCTTCCTCTCATTCGAGTTTCGAGATATTCCTTTGGGCCAGTTTGTAAAACACACTAAAGGAATTAGGTCTAAGCTAATGGTTAAGATGGGATATATTAGAAAAGGCCATGGTAAAAATGGACAAGGTAATGCTAACCCAATACAGGTAGAGGATCAGCCTCGGTTTGCAGGTTTGGGTTATTCTAGTGGGTAAATGGAAATCGGAGAAAGTTCCAAAGTAGGTGAAGGAAGACAAGCTTCCGATAGCCAAGGATCTACGGATCTAGAATTGTAGGATTCTCGCCATCAGGTGGAAAAATGAAAGGTGTAAGAAAACAGGTAAACGAGGTAATGAAATTCCACCTCCTCCCACTTACACTAAAAATAACACTAAGGGGAAATTAAATCCTTAAAATTCTAAAACTCTCTTTCAGTATGAATAATATAGATTCAGTCGAAAAAAGTATGGTTTTCCTTGCACGTTTTGTGAAGGTACTAATCATTCTGCAGCATATTGTTGGAAGAGGAAAAATATGATAAAGAAGTTAATGCATTTTTGAATGATAAGGTAGGTGCTAAAGACCAATCTCTCCCTAGTAAGGCGAGAAATGGAAAAAAGGTTACCTCTCCTAAATAGAGGAATCATTCTCCTAGAAAAAGTTTAGGGAATGAAAAAATGGGTAAGACTCCTAAAAACAGGGAAGTTAAATTTTGTTCCCATTGTAAAAGGAATGGTCATGATGTTAAGATGTGTTGGTATGTTCCTTTAGTGCAACATTGGAAAGTTGTTAAAAAGGAAAATAATGTCAAACCAAAATTTGTTGATCTAACTCATGTAAATGCTCATTTTGGTACTGGGGAAATAAAACCACCTAAATGGAGAAATCCAAGTAATTGGATGGGTAAAACATTCCTCAACTTTATGTTTGCATTGCAGTAACTGGTGATGGTATGTAAACATTTTCAAAGTTATATTTTAGGGATTTGATCCTATGTTTATATTTAGATTTGAAATAATTTGGAAGCAGTCATAGAGAAGATTTGAGTGACAAGTTCATCATAATCATATTCATCTTCTCACATTTTGGTTGGTTATTCCATTTTTGACAACAAAGTATGCAGGATAAGGGCATCATCGAATGTCTATTTTTAAACTTATAGTTTTATAGTGTTATCATTTGTACAAATATTAGTGATGCTTATAAGACCCAATAGGGCACCTGTTTGATATTGTAATAGATAGACAAACTTGTTGTATGCACATGTGTTATTTGCACTAATTTATAAGGCCCTCAATTTGGGAAAATTTGATTTTTGTAACTATCGATGTAGTTGCAATTAGGGTGTAAATTTATTACACTAATAAACTAGTTTGCAAAGGCACTAGGTGATCATTTTATAGATTATGGCAGTTCACCAATTTGGGTAAGCATACAGTTTATAATCTATCAATTGCTATAGCTTGTTGTATGGATAGAATATTTGCATATTCACGTTGATTCAAATTTGACTATAACCATTTTGGGCGTTGATGGTTTAATTATTCGGATAGTGAATATTTGCGGTTGTAATCAAAGATAATCACAAAGTATCAGTTGAACACTAGCTTATGTTATAGATGGGTGTTATTATCGACTTATTATTTGTGATGGTGATACGATGTTTTTGGCATATTCACGTGGATTTAGTTGTTGACTATAGCTATTTGTGGGCAAAAGTGATAGTCTATTTATTCGGATAGTGAATACTTGCGGTTATTACAATTTTAGATGGAAAGTGGACACTAGCCTAGTTGTGGGCAATTTAGATGTCTAGTATATTGATATGTGTTATGGAATTGAAATTTTTGTTAATCAACTGTATCAAAAAGTGACCATTGAACACTAGCTTTCTGTATTAGAATGGGTGTTATTATCTGGTCAATTATTTTTGATGGCATTACAATGGGGTATGACAATTCACAATTGTACTGAGTTGATGGTGGTTGCAACATTTTAGTTGAACACTAGATCAATTGGGTGTTATTATCTAATCGGTTATGTGACTAGCTAATAGACTATTTGCATTTATTTTAACCTATAATGTCATTTTGGGTTCTTGTATGTGTTTGTGCAATGCAGGAAGAGATAACATTATTTGAGGGTTGATAAACAACTTTTGTGGACAGAAATCCTTCTCAATATGGAGGAGTGATCAGGGGATAATTTTTAGAGTAAAAAGTTCCTAAAGTTCCCTAAACCATTCCAAAGTGTAGTAGATCCTTCAAAGATATTTTCGATGACTATAAGAACGTGAAAAACAAACACTTCAAGCTCAAGATATGTCCAATCAATTTTTGGTCAATGGAAGGTCAATGTTGGTCAACTTTGAGTCCATGGTGACGTGGACGTGTGCACAATTGGCCAAGTGGCTCGATTAGCATCGTGCAAGTGGAAAAAGGAGAAAAATTTGAAGTGTCAAATTTCATATTACTTTGTAATTACTCTCCATGCATTATGCCTCAAACCACACACACACACACACACACACACACACACACATATATATTAATGTTCAAACATTAGTATAACCACCTTACCCACATAATCTTCCAAAAAAACCATATCTATTTTCCAAGTCCACGTGGTGGAAGGAGATGAAGCGGTGGTAGGGGCATGCAAATGTTACGCGTGGAGATCCATGTGAGAAGGAAGGGCGATTAGCTCAAGTGGTCCTTTAACCACTTTAAAACATGCGTGGAAAAGATTAATAAAGCCTAAAACAATATCTTTTTAAAACCTCCTCCACCAAAAATGCATTTAAACATGGGATTAAAACAAAAGGAGGTGGCATAGGAGGAGGGGGATTTGAACCCTTAACCTCATCTAAAAAATTAGAAGCCTTACCAACCCGCCACCCTCTTGGAAGTGGTATAAAATAAGCTCACTTGTATTTGTAATAAACAACTACTAGGTCTGTGTCAAGGGAATAAGGAGGTAGTTTTGGAAAAGTACAATTTTGGGGCACTTCTGCTCATTTCTAGATCTTGAGTTGTAGATGAAAGTTTCTCAAAATTTTGAGACAATCACGATGGTATGATCATTTATCCAATTTGGAGTTGTTGTGATAGAGTTATTTTCTGTTAAAGTCACACATATGCGTAGAACAAAAGGGAGACATTGTTGTAAGTGGATCAGGAAGGTGAAGGACAAAGGATGAGCTCCATTAACGTCTTTGAAGGTCGAAACATAATTTTGCAGGTTTTTGATTCATTATTGGTTAATGTAAATGTTATTGTATTTACATTTTTAACATTATTAATGGATTGGTTCACCACGAACCCGGGGACGTAGGAATTCGAACCCCGTAAACAATCTGGTGTTGTGTTCTAATTTTTATTTTCAATTTCTGATATTTGCAAGTAATTTAAATTCAAAATATGAATATGGATGCAACTATAATCAGTAATTGATAAAATTGGGAAATCAATTAAATCTGAAATAATGATTTTTGGGGCTTCGATCAAACAGTGAAATTTTGAGTAAAATTATAAACTTAATTTCAGTTTGAATTTAGTCCTAAATCAAATTTTAATCAGTTTTGGAAGTCTAAAATCCTTTTAAGTTGATTAGAAATAACGATCCTTTGAAACGATTAAAAGTGTTAGATTCAAACACCCATTTTCGGATCAAATGGCGTGGTAAATACTAGTTTAGATACATAAGCAGATAAAGGTGTAGATAATGAAATAGATAGTGGGGTTTGTTAGTGCAAGGGTGTGGATAATGGTTAAGACATGTTTTCATAGGTTTGGTTGTGGGCTTGTTGTCTAGTTTGTACCATAATGAACAAACAAACACTCACCTAAAAATCAACTAAATGAATTAGTTATAAACAATAATCAAAAGCAAGCAAGATGATTTTTATTTAGATTTTTTAATTTAATTAAAAAGAGTGAAATGCGTAAAATGGTTAACGAAGGTCCTAGGAAATGGAAAACTAAGGCAAGTTTCATGTATGTTTAAGGGTGGAGTCCTCGATATACTCGAAGGTACGTGAGGCCAACTCTGTATTGTTGCAATACGGGTGTGGTATTGGGGCCTATCCCTCACTTCACGGTCCCACAACGATAAGGGTGTTGGGTGCTTTGCCAATATACTAATAGACATGTGATTATACTCGGCCAGAACATTGAGTCGGCTTCTCCTCTTGGTGATCAAATCCAAACAAGTATCCACCTAGGTAGGAATTTTTAAAATGCGTTTTTATGTTTAAGTGGTTTGGTTGTGTGTGGGGAAAGGAAAGTGAATGCAACAAATTACCTTCCTAATTAATACTATGTGAAACAAGAAGGATGAATGGTTCATTTTAAAACCAAATTGAGATATTACTTTCAATGAAGATGGTAAAAAAAACAATGCAATACTAAAAACAAAAAGAATTTTTTTTAGGACTTACCATAGCAAACACTTCCTTTTTTTTAATTATTATATTTAGCAATTTTTAATCGAACAATGCAAAAGAATCCAAAGAAGAAAAAAATTTATAACAACAACAACATGTAAAACCCAAGTTAGCGAAATGATGAAAATAACAAAAAAGAGATTAGCAAGTGACTTATAAAGTAATAAAAAAGAGAAGGAATTGCTAACGATTACTAACAACGATAAATTGAGTACATAAATTTGATTTTTTCGGATGAATAAAAAGATTTTTTTCATTTTAGATTTTCACAATAAACAATCATAAGCAAAAATCTGAAATATTTGTCTAACATAAAATAGATAAATAACTAGAAAACAAAAACTAAAGGGAAAAGTGCAAATTAAGCAAAAGCATTCGTGAAATTGTTGGCGATTGGCTAAATCAATGGCGATTAGATAAATCACTGAAATTAGTGTAGAGAACCAAAAATGAAAAACATATGCTATTTCTAATGCAATTTATCAATAAAATGAGGGATCAAGTCCCACCGGGCATGCCAAGATGTTATGAATAAATCTTACCTCTTCAAATTAATCAAATAAGCAAGAAAATAAGACTTACCTAACCTCAAAATGATGGGGTTTAGAGATCCACGCATATGTGGATGAATGATATTTGATTGTTGTGCTCTGTATATACAATGATGTAAGCTCCTTTCCTACAAGAACACCTACAAATCACAAACACTAAACAAAATATGATTAATAAGATATGTGGCGATTGTTATGCAAAGGCGATCCCAGATATCAAAGTACTTCCTGTCAAGGGTGTCAATCCGATTTTACAATGTAGTGGGTAGAAAAACAATAAGTGATATATGATAAATGGTGATAATAAATATTTTGTTATTACAAATATAAATTTGATAAAAGATAATAAATTATGGTTTGAAATCGGAATCTAAATCGGTATCCAAACTTTCAGAGGGAGGATAACTCTCTTCTCCAGTGGACTTTGGGTCTTCTTCTTGTAAAAGTCTAAAATCTTGTCTTCAGTGTGGGTAAGTGCACCAAGTTGGGGGCTAAAAGGGGATCTTCAGTGGACATTTTTTTCTGAAAAATAAAAGACTTCAACTTGTACATGTGTTTTGAAATAGTTACACTCAAAATTGGAATATGTTGTATAAACATGAATCATAAAGCATTTATAATCTAGTTTCTTAGCTACTAAATTTTATTGAAAACGGATAAGTTTAAGTGGGTTAAATAACTAAAATACCAACAGTGCTCTTTTTTGTTAAAAACATAATAGAGTGACTTTCGTGCCCCCACCATTTTTTGAGCACCATTTAGTATTTTTGAAAACCCTCTGGTAGAAATATAGCTAGAAGCATCTAGTTTGTGCTAGAATTATTTTATATTTTTTTAGCGAGTATTTTTTAATGATTTTTCTAGTACAAAAATTTTAAATTTTTAAAAATAACGGATCTCGACCATGCACCCCCCTAACTACCTCAAAAAATATTGAGAATTAGTTTTTTTTTCTATGTATAGAATTAGTCCTAGTTTGTGCCTAAAAAAATTATTCAATTTCAATGAGTCAAAAAAAAGATACACGAAAAAAGATAAGCATTTAAAATCACTAAAAATAGAGGTATAAAAGACATAGTTTGAAATAAATATAAATGGAAACCTTAGAATAGTCAGAAAAATATAAAAATTACATATTTAGAAAGAGGATAGTTTTCTTAACATTGTAGGAAATGTTTTAAGAAAGATAGTAAACGTTTTTGTAGGATTTAGCATGGTGGAAGGTGAGTTTTTACATATTTTGTCAAAAACATGTAGGTTGTTGTGTTATTGCAAGTCCAAGGCGTAGGTTTAGGAAACCAAGGTAATTCCAAGCCTACAAATTCTTGGTTTGGGGGCATAATAAAGCAAAACATGTACATGTTCTACATAGTATAAACATTATATGTGCTTTTGGCATGCTTCTATTTACAAAAATAAAAGTATAAGTTTTTCATTTATTATTATTTATATTTTATTATTTCTTATAATTTAAATTTATTTTAGTAAATATAAGAAATTAGGGTCATTATGCACCTTATGGAACTATTCTCACAGCTCCATGAGTGATGGTTTAGGAGATAGTTTTTATAGTATAATCTGTCAAGGTATATAGGTAATTTTCGGGATTTCAAAGCATTCAACCTAAATATTTTAGCATTTAAATTCTATAATCGAAACCCTAAACCATAAATCCTAAATCCTAAACCCTAAGCACTAAACCTAAATCCTAAATCCTAAACCCTAAGCCCTAAGCCCTAAACCTTAAACATTCAACCCTTACCCGTGAGCCCTAAACCCTAAACCTTGAGCCTTAAGCCCTAAACCCTCAAAGCCCTAAGCCCTAAACCCGAACCCTAACCCCTAAAAACTAAACCTTAAACCCTAGACCTTGAGCCCTAAACACTAAACCCTAAACCCTAAACTTTGAGACCTAAACCCTAAACCCTTAACCCTGAGCCCTTAAACCTTAATCCTAAACCATAAATCTTGAACCCTTAACCCTTAACCCTAAACCGTAAACCCTAAACCTTAATCCCTAAATGCTAAATCCTAAACCCTAAACCCTAAACCCTAAAACCTAAAAACTGAACCCTAAACCCTAAACACTAAATCTTTAAACTCAAACCCTAAACCCTAAACCCTTAAACCTGATCCATAAACCATAACCATAAACCCTAAACCCTAAACTTAAATCCTAAACCATTAACCCTAAACCTTGAACCTTGAACCCTAAACCCTAAACCCTAAACCTTAAACCATGAACCATGAGCCCTAAACCCTAGACCCTAAAGCATAGTTCATCAATATTTCCTAGTCTCGTACCTAGAACCATCATTGAGTCTATTTGTACAACTACCTTGTTTATGAGAGGTGGGAAAAATAATTAAATGGATATGACATCTACCTTGTGCCTTACAATGCATATTACACATCTCTTCCAAACCTGTTTCTCCCCACATATACTTGCACTCTTGAATGTCAATTTCTTCACACTCTGAAACAAATTTCACATTTCTCATATTTCCATGTATGGTATTATTCAAGCCAGGATGACCCATTGAAACTCTGGAAAAAAATAACCATCGCAACACAAAAATTAATCTCAAAGGAAATGGAAGAAACATAGATAATATACCAACACAGAGGTGTAGGATCAGAACCGAATTTCTGTAGTATCCTCTCCTCTAGAGAAAGAGAAAGCTCTTCTGCTACTGGAATGGATAGAAAATTTGATAGAACTTCTTGAAGTGTTCAAAATAAGCATAACAACAGGGGAATGGATAAGAACACAAAGGGGTTATCAATCACCTAGTAAATATTTCTTGTTTAGTTCTAATGGGAGTCAGCTGACCTATGACTTAGTGACCTTCCATTCATTGATAATTCCTTCTATGATAAACCCATGGATGCTTTCAAAAGTGCCTTAAAAATATAGGGGTAGTCATCAAGCCTAGTGAAGGGTGTGATGTTATTTCCAAACAACTTGAAATTCATACAGATTTAGAGGTCATAACATAAATTTACAAATATCTCTATCGTTATAAATGGAAGCCAAGTAACGTGTATCCTTATATCCAAGGATCGAGGACTACTGGGGTTTGTGGTAGGATTGGACATTCAAGAATCATTGAGTGTTTGAATCATAATTTCATTACATCTAGAGAAACATTTTCAAACATTGGAGTAATGCATCTTGGAAAATAAAATTGAACCTTAGAAATCCTCTCAAATTACCAGCTTACATAAGCACTAGACATATCAAGCTTTGTTCTTGAATGAAACCTTTGTTCCCGATAGCTTGCAACTAAAATAATTATTAAAAAGAGCATCAAAACATTTCTTTGTACCAAAATGTTCTTGGATATCTGGCATTTCCCTCCTTCAAAATATCAATGATGAAAGACATCAAATTGTGATGACTCTCTTTGAATGTTTTTCCTACGAAGAAAAGTTGAACCCTTTTCAATTGAATACTCTTTGTAAATACTAATAAGAATGGTAAATACACATAATATTATAATGAGTGAAATAGTTCCATGTGCAATGGGAAAAAGAAGATAGTTGTATTGGGTAACATTTCTTTGTACCAAATTGTTCTTGGATATTTGGAATTTCCCTCCTTCAAAATATCAATAGATGAAAGACATCAAATCATGATGACTCCCTTTTAATCTTCTACCTATGAAAAAAATGAACCCTTTTAGTTGAATACTCTATGTCAATACTAATTAGAATTGGTAAGACATAGAACATTACAATGATTGAGTGGGTGAGCCTAAACCCTAAACCCTAAACACTGAGCCTTCAACCCTAAACCCTAAACCTTAAGCCTTAAACCATGAACCTTGACCCTTAAACCTTAAACCCTAATCCCTAAACCCTCAACCCTAAACCCTAAACCCTAAACCTTGAGCCCTAAACCCTAAATCATAAACTCTAAACCATAAACCGTGAGCCCTAAACCATAAACCCTCAACCTCAACCCTTAACCCCAAACCGTACACCCTAAACCCTAAATCCTTTACCCTAAACTCTAAACCCTAAATCCTAAACCCTAAATCCTAAATCGTAAACCCTATTTTTACTACCCGTAACCCTAAGCCGTAAACCCTTAACCTTAAATTCTAAGCCATAATCGCTATACCTAAACCCCGAACCCTCAACTCTAAACCCTAAACACTAACCCTAAATTCCGAGCCTTAAACCCTCAACCCTTAACCCTCAACCCTCAACCCTAAGCCCTAAAACCTAAACCTTGAGCCCTAAACCATAAACCATAAACCCCGAACCATGATCCCTAAACCCTAAACCCCGAACCCCGAGCCCAAATACCTAAACCCTCAACCCCGAGCCATAATCCCTAAGGAGGAGGCACATTACAATGACCTCATTTTTTCCATAGGACAGGAATCCCATTCAGGGAGCAATCCTTTATCTACAAAGTGAGGATCTCATTTTAGTAAGAAGTAGACACACCTCATATAGTTGATTCATGGTCACTAAAGTGAATCATGGACCAAATTTCAAAATTAGTACAAATTCAAGCAGTGGTAGGCCCAAAATATAATCCAGAAGGTCAAAAACCTACAAAATGACTATATGTTTTCAAAAACAAAGACCGACTACAATATATATGGCCTAAAAGTTTTAGGTCATTGCTGAAATTCTAAAAATGAGTAAGTACTAACTAGATTAGATTTTGAAAAACTATCTTCTAGATTATAACTATCAGAGCTACGGGACCACTTCCATTAGGTGTAGAGTGACCCTAACTTCTTATATTTACTAAAATAAATTTAAAGAAATAATAAAAGTATAAATAAATAATAAAAGAAATCTTATACTTAACATTTATTTTAGTAAATATGGCTCCTTGAGCACTCCTTAACTTCATATATATATCAAACGTGTATGTGTTTCATAGTACTATAAACGTGTGTGTGTGTGTTATAGCATGTACGTGTTTTAGGTTCGTGAATTCCCGGCCTAGGGAAACGTAACGCAATCGCGTTATTACGAGAACACATATGTGTTTCATTCATTTTTAGGTTTTTGTCCACTTTTTGGCCCCCTAGATTGGTGCACTTGCCCATGTTATCTTCCTTACTGAATTCTGAAATGTATTATGGATCTTCTTCTTCCATGTCACTCTAATATTCAAAATCAAAATCGAGTGCTCAGAATCATTTTTTTCTATAGATTCAAACTCGGGGATTGTTTCTTCTATTTGAGCTTCAGATTGATCCTCAAACCAAGGTAAATTAGCTCGGATGTGTAAGATCTCAAAATAAGCCTCCCAAAATTCATCGATGCTTCGTGGATTTGCTAAGTAGATTCAAATATGTTTTGTAAATGATCGAAGGAGCTGAATGGATGGCACACATCTTGAGGTTGTGTAAAATGTTGCATTGCTCCCAATACAATGGGTAATGAATAGTAGGTAGAGAGTGGATATTGGTAATTTTGTGACTTGGACCACCTATTGCCATCTAATAGAGCCATTCTAGACAAATATTAGCATCAAAAAGAGATATAATAGAAATTATTGGACATAGTTTGATAAATCTGCAAGAAAAACAAAATAGGAAGGAATTACAGGTAATTTTGGTAATCGCTAGCGATTACTGGTAAATGATAACAAAATGATAAAATGAAGGATTTAACTAATTAATTTGAAATTGTGGTCTTTTAGGGAATTATATAATAATGTGGGGTAAATAAATGAACAATTAAGAGTACCTAAATGAAGCTATAAGATAAAATCTAAGCTTAATTGAAGACGAAAGGCCAATATTAGATTGGTGATGAAAGGCCAATATGCACAGGCTCCGAAATGTCCCCCAAGATGTTTTGACAGTAACACTGGATGATAACACAATCATGTTGATTCAGAATAACAATGGTGAATTATAATAGAAAACTCAAGCTCGAAAATGTTAGTGGATGATCATGAAAAGAGACTGCAAAATGGGCTTAAGTAATCACTGATGATTTACCAAATCACCAACGATTTTGGCTTGTTTGAGGTTTGTTTAGTAAATTATGGGAGCAGTTTGCTAATTGATATTTTTGTTCATATTTTCAAGGGATGGGTTTGTTGGGATTGTTTAGAGACATGTTTTGTTTATTTTTGATGATGATAGAATATGTTAGATCATACTAATTTAGGTATGTTTTAGGATAAATGTATAGATGATTTTGATGAGTGTGTAAATGATTTTAATGGATATATAGGTGGTTATGATAGATGTTTCACGTTAAGGATAGAAAAAATGTATTCTCGGGGAATAAATAGATTTAGGGGTAGCTAGGAAAATGATTAGGTTAGGTATTATTTAAGAAAATAATGATTTTTCATACATGGATATATTAGTTCGACTAAATAGTGTATATATTATGAAATATTAAAAAGTGGGGGTGTAGTATGTGGTTTGGGACATGTATTTAAATTAATTGATTAATTGAATAGAAATAAAGGGTGTTTTCGTGAGATGTCATATGATTAATTAAGAGGAGGGTGCATTTGTATTAAATAATGGTATGTTTAATTAATGATCTGGACCAAGATGATGGAGTGTAGATTTTCAAAGTATCTACAAAAAGATACTTATTCTTGATGGTCTTCTTATTCAAGGCATAATAATATATGCACATCCACATGGTTTCATCCTTCTTCTTCACCAAAACTACCAAAGAATAAAAGGGACTGGAACTAGGCCTGATATGTCCCATGTCTAGAAGATCACATATGGTCCTCTCAATCTCATCCTTAAATCATTTGGGGTGATGGAAAGGATTTTTACCACGGGCTTGTTGTCCTCAAACTCGATCACATGCTCAAATCCTCTATCTGGAGGTACATCTGGAGGTATATCGTTGAAAAGTGCAATGTGTTTGTCTAGTAGGGCCTAGACATCAACATGATACTCTAGTCTATCCTCACTTGAATCCTTAGTGGAAACCGAACACCGAACTACCTAATCCACATCATCATTATTAAATATCCTCTCCATCTATTTAGCGGAGTCAAATTTGGGTACATTTGAAGACAATCCTCTCAAGACCACATTCCTTCCTGGACTTTAACTTTAGCTCCATCATATAAAATTTAGTCCGAAACTCAGCAAGTGAGTGAAGCCATCAGTACTCAAGCACTACGTTGGTTTCTCTAATTTCAACAATATAGAAATCATCAATAACTATATAGTTACCCATAGTGATGCTTAACTGTGGGATCCTCCGTGTACATCTCATGGACTCCCCATTGGCAACAATAACGTTGAAGCCCTTGAAGTCTTCTGCTTGTAGACCCCATCTCTCTACCAAAGTGGCATCAATAAAATTGTGGGTGGCCCCACTATCAATCAACACTACCACACATTGTCCCTACATGACTCCTCGAACCTTGAATGCCTTGTACCTGGGGGTACTAGACAATGTAGCTATGGTATATGTGGGAAAAATATCCTCTATAGTCTCAACACCTGCACTATACAAAGCATCACTAGAATCAATCTCATGAGGCTCTACTACGCCCTCTCCTCACCTTTGTCCTCATAGACCTCAATGTAATGGTCCTTACCCTTCCTAGACCAATTATGTCCACATTCCCATAGTTGACGACACTCATATCATAACTTCTTTTGCGTCAATTCCTCCATAACATCTCGTGCAATGCCCGGATTCCTAGCCAAGTCCTATCTCTTATCATCTTGTATAGGTGGATATATGTTTTCATAAACTTTGGGTGGGAATCAAGAATTTAGAGTAGACACCTCCAAATATCAAGCTCTCTTAATGGCCTCATGTAATGAAGGAGTCTCAAATTTCTTAAAATCTAGCCAAAGCATTTGTCAATCATGCTATAAATAATGAAGTCAACCTCATCTCATAAATATCAGGAACCATCACCGAGAGTCTCGAAAATCTACAATGTACACATCTAAGGAACATGTCTGTCTCAAGTGAGTCAACTCTTTGAAGAATCTATCAGGATCTCTCCTGTCAAACTTGTCCTCTAACCTTTGTGTGAACTCTGCATATGTAGCAATGTGCATGTGCCCCTGTGTCACAAGTCCATGATGCCACCAATCATGTGCATCTCCCTCAAGATGTAGGATTGCAAACTTAATTGCATCCTCCTCACGCATGGGATTCAAATCAAAATAGGTCTTCAAATTTTGAACCCATGACTATGTGGTACACTTCTTAGATCCATCAAAGTGTGGGATAGAAATCTTCCCCAAATGCCTTTGTAATTCAATTACCTCGTATATGATGATCCCTATTAGGCTTTCTACCAATATTCATCCTACAATAATCTAGAAATGAAATCTTATCTCTCGAAACACTAACTCAAAGATTGGGATTTTTCCCAACAATAATTATCACCAATCACATATGTTGGCTACCCTACATGTGACGTTTGAGAATCTCTTAAGAAAGAAGGCTCATGAAGACTCGAACGCTTATTAGAAAAATGGGGGATCACTTCCCTGAATCACTGATCTCTACTTTTTCCTTCTTATTCCCATATATGAGTTGATTCAAATTTTGTATGATTTGACTCAAGTAGAGGTTGGTTATCTCTTGTTACTTCACCATGTTAATGAACATATTCTTCATAAATTTCTCATTGAGCTCTTCAACATTCTCTTCTTGATCTACCATATTTTTTCCTTCTTGTTTAGGTGCATTCCTCCTGGGATATACCTTCATTCACTACCCAACAGGCTGGAGGAAAGGTGGCTCTTATACCACTGAAGTACCCCCTTTAGAATATCACTCTAAAATTTAGAAATTTATCAAAACCCGCAAACTATAGTTATGATTTTTCTAGGACATGTAAAGGTGCATAAATCTAAAAATTTCATATCTTCAAAAATATTCACTTCCAACAATACCCAAAATCTTTAAAAATATGTAGAAAAATATAGAGTACGATAAACAACTAAGAAATAATTTTTAATGACCATATCGATCTTATTTTATGACATGCAATGAAAAGAAAGTAAAACCGAGCATAAAATCCAAAATATCAAGGGAAAATGATTGGAATAATTTTATTTGGCATCAATATGATAAGAAAAATATTCATATATGAAATCTTTGGAAAAGCAAGCCACAAAAACCCTTCCAAAATGCTTTCCAAATATCCCGAGGTAGGTCTCTCCACTTGGGGAAGAAACCCTACAGCCCCAAATCTGAAAATAACTTAAACCCTTGATGAAGAATGGTTGTCCTCTTTCTCTAAATCTGAAATTATGATTACCCTCCAAATCTGATCCAAAATTTTGAATAGAAATCTAGGGATATGGGTTAAAACCCCTCCCCAAATAATGCTCTACTATTTAGGGATGGATCTCTCACCATCCAAGCTAGGGATCCTATAGAATCGACCTCCACAAGTAAGAAGACTGAAAATAGAAAGAGCTCAAAATGGTTGCATGCATAAATGAATCTCCAAAAGACCCAAAAGGTATATTTATAACCTTTTTCCTCCAAAAATCCCTAATCGCAACCCTTTAGGAATTTTCTCATAAACATAAATATAACTTAAACAACTTTATTGTGCACATACTATAAAGTGCACTTAAGTTTTCCCAATGAAGAAATAAAACATAGTACCACCTAGTCACTCATCACTTAAGTCAACAAAATATAACATAAAGTGAAAGTGGTAATAAAATAACCCATACCCAATAACCTCCATGTCTCCCCCCTTGGGTATGACCAAAGCTAAGATGGAAATAAGCCTCAGGCCTCGGCATGGGAATAGGGACATTACACTTCTTGACCACTCCTTTAAGTGAGCAATGCATTTAGTGGTTGCACTTGGCCTCATATAGACCTCCCCAACCAAGTTTGAAGGTCTAGAGTATGTCCTTGTCCTTTATTTATTTCAAGTTGCACATTAGGTTCTCTTGCCCTAGTATAGGTAGAGCTAGAAGTAGGAGGCGGATAGCTAGACCCTCAATCAAGTTCCTCCATGTCATTCTCATGAAGGCTTGGTCAGTTGAGTAGGGGAAACCCTGTCTCTAGCTACAAAATGAAAAATCGAGTTGATCTCTCCCTTCTCTTGCCCTCTCATTAATCTCAAACCTTCTCCCCAGTGGATGTTAGATTGGGAGCCAACAATTCTAAAGTGATAAGATTAGACATTAACAACACTTTTTTACTCTTTCATTGTTTTTTTATCTTTCCATACTCTTATTATTTATAAGTTTAGAATGATCACTTTACTTTCGAACACTAGACAACATGTAACCTAGCTTTGTATTTTCTTAGACACTACCAACCATTAGGGATATAAGCACCCTAAGCATTATTTTCCCCTCTGGGTGCTCATATCCCTTTCCCTCATTTTCTTAATTTTGAATTGTTGCATCATTTGGTATCTTTCTAGAGTCTCTTTTATCACTTTGGGTCAGATTTTTAGTTGTTAATGATGAAATTAAAACAAGGGAATCATATATATACATGAATTACTCACTATTATTAGGGGTTGGGAAATTGGGAGCTAATACTTACTATCTACTACTTGGGAAAAGAGAAACATTCAAGGATTACATTTAGGTTGTATTATACATTCCATAGGAGGGACTATTTCTGAATTATGTTTCACACATTCATCTTGGGGGAAAAATAGTTGTATCCTACTATTCTGGTGTGACTAGACAAGGGAAACCTAGCTTCAAGGGACACAATTCAAATCACAC
The DNA here is from genome assembly GCA_018340775.1 of Taxus wallichiana var. yunnanensis. Lineage (NCBI taxonomy): Eukaryota > Viridiplantae > Streptophyta > Pinopsida > Cupressales > Taxaceae > Taxus > Taxus wallichiana. The sequence goes on from CM031233.1 coordinate 4,143,333, forward strand.
ACTCACAAGAACTACATAAAGTCTTAAATGTAGTGCAATACTTTGTGCCAATCACATTAGGGTGACTATTAAGGTCATTCAGACTCAATCATATGCATTATTTATTCCATATAATGCTTGATTGATCATTATGTAGGTAGTTAGGTTTTGTTTTACACAAACATGTGCGATACAAGAACTCTATGACATATCCAAAGTGAGAAACAAAAAGAGAGAGGATCTAAGTTTAGAACCTGAAAAGAATAGAGCAGAGATGATACTAGGACACTAGCACCATGATCATACACTAGTTCCTAGGTGGTCCTACCCTCCTTTGGGTGCTCTGTCTCGAAGAATTCTCATATCTCGGTTTCTCAAACATAGCTTGTGCAACCTAGATCCAACTTGTTCCAAAGAAATTTCGACCCAGAATCACTGAATCTTCCGATACCAGATAAGTCGTTCTTATCCCATTATTGCTTACACTTACTGTACTTAACATGTTAGATCTTGTTTATATCTTGTTATATTCATTTGATCTCAGTCCTCTGATATAAGATTTAAGATTTTATTAAATCGAGATGACTAGACTATTTATGGTCTTATCGAGGACCATTGTGAGTGTTTGCACCAAATTTTTAAGCATTACCAACATCTAAAAATATCCTTAAACCTAAAAAGGTGTCTTCACAAATATATTTTGTGCATTACTTGGTCACATCATATGTATGGATGGTCTTCTAATTGATCCCATAAAGGTTATAGTTATTCTTCACTAGAAGTACCATAGACACAAAGGGATGTGTGCACATTCTTGGGACACTAAAAATCCTATAGGAATCTAATATGGTGTTATGTAAAAAAATTCGTGCCATTGGAAAAATTGCTTTAAAATCAAGGAATCTTTGAATGGATAGATTATGATCCGAAAATGGGCGTTCATACAAAATTAATCAATTTATCCATCTTCAAATATTTTAATAATATTATCAATTTTTCCATAAAAATTTGGCCTTATTATTAAAAATAATATTTAAAACTCAAATTTGATTCCAAACTTGATTAAAATTTCTTAGTTAATGCAAACACTCAATAATTCACTAGTTTTGAAGACAAGACTTGATTTTCTCAATTTTCGTAATTTATCATAAATACATAAAAATTACTTAGATATTAAAACCAGACTAATACTAATTTAAAAAAACAAGTAAATTGTTAGTGCTCAATCCAGTTCCTTGGATTGAGCTAGTCTTTTCATGGACTCTCCATAAATTTTTTTTTTTTTGTGTTTCATGTTGCTCCTCATGCTTCAAAGATCACTCTGAGTCAAGAAAAAGTGTCTATTTGTAATAGATTTCTGCCTTAACAAGATAAATGAAAGAATTTAGCAAAGATGTCCAGGATTGGTTCAATAGGCTGATAAATCAAATTATAAAAGCTTGGACTGCGGGGTAGTCGAGATACGTCTACATCTTTGATAAAGAGCTTACAATTAACACTGAATGATTCATTTTCTCATTTACTCCAAAAAGTCCAAAGCTCAGAAGTTCCAAAAGCATGCGGCTGACCAAAAAAGAAAAACTTAAATGAATGGCTAATAAGTTCATTCGAAATGGAATCATCCATTTAAACAAGCAAAATACATTCATACCGCCATCAAAATCCACCTCTCAAAATCACTAGTTGTTGGAAATTAAAAACCCGTGGGAGACCAAGTTTTAAAGCATTGGCAGGTTCTATGTTTAAAGGTCATTTGACATTCATTTGTACATCAAATTTCAACACCGGTAAGGAAGAGGCCCCGTGGCAGCGAGATCAATGGCTCAAGGTGTGACACATGGCAACATTCCATCAAACGTTTAGGTGATGGACCCTAGCAGATGTGAAGCCCACAAAATTAATTGTATTAAGTAACATTTCGGTTCCATGGTGATTGGGTTGAAAGGTCAAAGAAACATGACAAATTTTGGAGGTGACAAGTGGAAGAAGAGCGAGGTCAAAGCAAGGATACATGGAAACTTTTTTAGGAAGAAAATTTTTTTAAGTCCCCCAAAAGGAAGAGGTTACAACACAAAGGCCAAACCAATAAAAATAAAGCACAGGGAAAGATATACTGATAGATCCAAGGAACGTGGAGCTTTTCTATTAGCTCGCGTTTCGTGATTTTAGTTGAGATTAAAGAAAATGTGAAATGTGAAGTAAGCATGGGGATTCCTCATTGGTTGATAAGTCGCAATGGGTAGAAGAAGATAAAGAAAAGAATGAAATTTTGAAGTGCATGGAGCTTTCTCATTGGCTCACACTTTGCAGTTGTCAGATGAGACTATCAAGAGTTTGACACAATGCAGGGGCATGGAATGATCTCATTGGCTATAACTTCACACTTTTCGAAGGGATATCAAAGGACTGAATTACAAAGTAATGTGGAGCTTTCCTATTGTCTCATGCTTTTCCACTTTGTCAAGAAAAGAAAAGGATAGTTTGATAAGGTGGGAGAATGTGGCATTGATTTATTGGCTCGCTTTTTATTAAGGAACATACCTGCCCGCATAAAGAAAGGAAAGGAAAGGAAAGAAAAGAAAAGAAGCAAAGCCCAACCCAGTGAGCCAATCAAAGACTGACACATGGAAAATGGAAAAGTAGTGCACATGTTGGCAGAGGAGGCAGTCCCCAAGCTAATAAAAGGTTGCCACGTGTCACATTTCTATGCATCTCGACATGTAAAACTTCATAGGGCCATATCTTTTGATCTAGAGCTCCAAATATTATAAAATTTATATCGTTGGAAAGGTCTCTTCAAGCCCTTCACTTTGGAGTCATAAAATTCATAAATTGATGATAGTTAGTGGGAGAAAAGGAAGAAAATCTATTTTTCATTAAAGATACACTTGTAGTGTTGGTCAACCACCGAATTGATGAGGTTTGGTGTTTGTTTCTTCTCTTCTCATGCAAGACAAAAGGAATGAATTATTTTGGTAGGCATCCCATGCTCCTTTGCAAGATTTTAATGCTTCTTTTTTTTGGTTGTAGAAGGAAATCATATTTTTCTTCTTTCTTTCTCCTTCTCATCTTCTATATAATGTAACAATCTTGCCATTTTTTGCGAGAGAGGCGGATTTGGGGGTAGTTGTAGAATTTTTATTAAATTTTTAGGTTTCAGTTTCTAGTTTCTTACAAAACATCTATATGTGTCGAGTTCTGTAAGGAAGAGCTGAGGTGGTTACATTTTAAAACCATTATCAAGTTTTGAAAGCATTTTTTATGTCCCCTTGCTAAAACTTACATGAATAAGATTATGACTGTTTTGATTAAGCTATACTTTCCTTTTTATCTTGTTTTGAATGAATGAATGAGGTGATATAGTTTTGTTACTATCTTACATTGGATTTACTTTTTTAAGTATGCAAGGGTTTTTCTTAGTTGTTGTATTCTTCTAGTTACTATGAGCATTATAGAATATGGTATATTTTGTAGCGGTTTACGTCGGTTGTAAAATCCAAAAGGCGTAATCACTTTTGAATAGATTTTGTGATCCCTTAAGGGTCTTTTAGGTGTATAAGATAAATCTAGCAAGTGATTTATCTCATCTCTAACTCCATAATTTTTATTTGGGATTGTGAAGACTATAGATGAATTTTGTGCACATTGAGTATGAATGCAAATGTTATTTCATAGATCATGTTAAATTGATTTTTATTTTAAAAGCATCATATTTAAGGATGGATTCATTCCATGGAAACACTACTTTATTAAGGTCATAAAAGTAGCTACTACCCTCTAAATCCTAATTAACAAACAACCATTTATCTTTACACAAACTAAGCATATCATACCTGCAAACCAAACATATTCTTATTTTGCAAAGATGAGTTTTAAATTTGTTTATTACTAGTAAGTTTTTCCAAAAATCCCACCAAGTCTATGATCCAATATCATTTAAAGCATCCTTGGCCAAATAATGTTATGCAAATGCAATATCTAAAGTTTTTTTATTTTCCTTTGGATATGTGTTTGATTTTCAAGTTCTTACAATAAATCAAGTGATAAATATTTTGAGAGAAGTATTGTATCTGTGGCTACACTTGCTTCAAATTTATTTACACCAACCATAAAGGAAACCAAGCCTTGAGATATTTTCCTTTATTCAGATCCCCCAACTAGGTCCTCTCACCTTGGTTCAGAAGATCCATAAGTAGTAGGATAAATTCATCCCCTTTTTGAAGGTGCCTCTTGATCACCTCCTTGATTTGATTCATTGAGTTGAGTGTTGAACAAATCCTTGGCTATCAATGACAAGAAATTTTTATTGTTCATAACTCTCTCAAAGCCATCCCACTCAAAGTTGGATGCTTATCTCCCATGGGTGCTATTTTGGGAGCAACACCAACACCCGAGTGGCATCATTTTCGGGGACTATCTACAGACATTCTACATGTTTAGAGTTTCTATCTATTTCTAGAATTTGATATTCTAGTGGCGACTCCATAAAGAAAATTTGGGACATACTGGTTTCATCCCATTGTAACTATTGGTCTAATTTCTATTTTTACACACTAGAAGGATTATGGTCTTCTTTTAAGTTAGATCCAACAAAGACGTTTCTTCCGAGTTTGAATCTGCTAGGTAAAAGAAAGCAGATCAAAGCCTGTAATTGATCAAAGTTCAAATAGTAGTTGCAGTGAAGATAATAAGCTTAATATTCCATTGGTTGAGGATTGCTCTAACACATCCGAAATTTTTAAGCATCTAGTAAGCCTAATCCTGGCCATTCAATTATTAAGGAGAACCAGGAATTTGATCTAGAATATATTCCTTCCTCAAGCTTTCATCATAATTTTCAAGAACCATTTAAACAGAAAACTCCTATTCAACATTGGCTACACCATCCTCTACCTACAACTCCTATGAAGAATAACATGGTTGACCCCCTCCTAGAGAACCTTTCAGAATTAACACATATAAACCTATTAATTTTAATGACATGGAAGGTTATCCAAATGAGGTCCCTAATGATATTAGAATGAGATTGCCCAAGTTTCAAGGAAATAATGCTATTAGTGGTGATCATCATTTAAAGCTATTTCAGAATCTAATGGAGGACTATGAGGTTGAGTTTGAAGATGTATGTGTAAATTTATTTGTACACACTCTAGAAGAAGATGCTCGTGATTAGTTCAAATCCTTTCCGATGGATCAATTGATTCATGGCAGGAGATGTAAAATGCATTTAGAGTTTCATATGGTGATAGAACTGATCCAAGGTTTCTATTATCTGATTTTGAGAACATTAAAAAGAATCCCAATGAGTGTGCCCAAGACTTCAATACAAGATTCAATAAAACCTTGACAATATTTCCTAAAAGTATAAGACCTAGTGATGAGTCTTGTCTTATTAAGTATTCAGATGCATTTGATAAGAAAGCATCATACTACTAAAAATATTAAAATCATAGAACTATGAGATAGGATTTTATCATTTCTTTCCAAAATGAAAATAATATTAAAGTTGTTGTAAAGCCACCAAAAAGAGAGGGTGTGAAGTTAGTTAACCTAGAAAATCCTTAGACCGTAAGATGGTTGACATCGAAAAATTCATCAAAACTTTGGCAGGGGATGTTAAAGAAATTTCTTATAAATTAACACAAAATGAGAAGGGATTGTCTCCCAATCCTTAGGATCAACATCAAAATACTAGGCATAATAGATTTGGAAATCAAGATAGATGAAAAATACATATGGGTTCAGCTAGAAGCGGTAGAATTTTAGAAATAACAAATCAGTCCTTGACCCTTTAGTGGGAAGAGTAGCTACGATTGAAGAAGGACATGCCATTGATTGGTCCGACAAATGCCTCGCTGCCCCGTGTTCCTTGTAATCCAACTACAGATGATGATAGTGATGAAGGTGATTTCAATGACTTATGCATGTTGGAATTTCAATCGAATGTGAGTAAATTGTATCTTCTACTCGACCTCCTCTCTGCTTGAACCGTGGTTGATTTATGGACTTGTATCATGGGCTATATCAGCTTCAACATTTCTATCCTCACTAGAAGGAACATCAACATCATATTTCTTGATCATCAAAGCTAAGATGCCTATTCTTTCTAATATCCCCAAAGGTGCTCCTCAGAAAAATGTGTTAAATAGAACTCTAATTCATTCCGAGCCAAGAAGTTCGCCACAAACCCCATTAAGAAGAACCTTTTTCGTCTAATAAAACTATAATAGTGCCTTCCAATGCTCCTCTCCCCAAATATAATGTATGTGATATGGCTCATATTTTAAGCCAAATAAAGATTACAGTTCCCATTGTAGAATCTGTTAAGGATCCTTGAACATAAAAAGCGGGCCTTTGAGTATTTGGGCTTTAAAGAAGATGATATTGTTACAAATAAAGAGCCTGATAATGAGAAATAATCTCCTACCATTGTTGAAGCTGAGGTACAAGAAAATTAAGAAGATACGGAGACTCCTCCTAAGGTATATCTAGGAAATTCTTTGATAGAAACACAATTGGATGTTGACCCCTTTTTAACGTCACTTATTATAAATGGCTGGTTTTACACAATTATATGTTTGCTTTTGGAGCTTCATGTAACATTATGCCTCTTGCAATCATGAATTAGTTAAACCTTAAAATCACTGTTGCTTTTGGTAGATGTTATGTTATGCATTCTATAGTAGTTATGGTGGGATATGTGAAAGGATTGATCGTACAATTGGCAGCACATCCAGGAAGTACTTGACTATGAACATTGTCATTGTTGACTGCTCTACCAAATGGGGGATGTTGTTGTCAAGAAAGTGGGAATCTAGTGTGGGAGGCAGTGTCTAAACAGATATGTCATATGCTTCCATACCATTAGAAGGAAAATTGGTCAAGTTATATAGAGAAGATAAGACGCTACACCTCATTGAAGATCCTAGTAATGTTTACTATGAAGTGATTTTTACTCATGTAGACATGGAAACTTTTATAGAAAATGTTGATTTTGAAGACCATTATATGGATGAAAAGTCTTAGTTTGAAGACCATGCGGTGCCATGGACCATGTACTTTGATAGAGCTTTCTCAAGTAGTGGTAATCGTTCTCCAAACAATGAGTCTTTCAATTTTCATTTCAAATTGAATTTTGAATGCACCAATAATGTGGCTGAGTATGAAGTACTATTTCTAGGATTGAGAATTTCTTGGAGACATGAAATAAAAGACCTCATAGTTAAAGGGTATTCTGAGTTAGTGATTAAACAAATCAAAAAATTATATGTAGAAAAAAATCATAGAATGAAACAATACAAAAATGCAAGTATGGGATCTCATTAAATGTTTTGATTCATTTAATATTGAGTATCATGAAAGAAATAAAAACGTAGCAGCTGATAGATTGGAATTCTTGGGTTCATAGTATGACAACCAAGATTCATCCCCTTATTGCAAATTTGAAGTAGAAATACTAGTTTGACCCTCTATACCTGATAATATACAACATTGGCAAGTATTTGATAATGATTCACACATCCACATATTTTTGAATTTCCAAGATGAGTTCACTGACCAGATCATTGATTTGGAACCTATGGTAGAGGTGTGTGAGGGAAAAGAGACTCTCTTTAGTAAATAATTAATTCATTTAAAAACCAATGTAATCCCAAAAGGATTAGTTAGTTTAGAATTTTCCTTTGATAGTAATGACAGAGCAATTTATAAATCTTCTACTTTACCAAGAGATGTTGTGGAGTGTAATTTGGGTTCAAGCCAAGATCCTAGAAATGTGTGGCTAGGTAGTAATCTACATAAGAATGAAAGAGAGGCCTACACCGATTTGTAAAGAAAGTATCGAGATCGCCTTTCATGGTCTTATTCTGAGTTGAAATCCCATAGAGAGGATCTATTTTGGTATGAGATACCCTTGGCACCCCACACTAGACATTTTAGACGATAGAAGAAGAGGCCTATTAATTTGATTCTTGCAACCAAGATGCTAGAATAATTGACAAAGATAAGTGATGGCGGAATAATCCAACCCACTAGGTATTCCTCTTGGGTAGTAAAATTGGTTCTGTCGGAAAGAAGAATGGAGACATAAGGCTTTGTGTAGATTTTAGAAATCTCAACAAAGCTTCACTTAAATATAATTATCCATTGCCAAATATGGACAATTTATTGCAAAAGGTAATAGGATCAGAGTTGTTATCTACATTAGATGGATTTTCTAGATATAACCAAGTGGTAGTGAAACCATCAAAGAAATTCAAAACTTCCTTCACTACCCTATGGAGAATGTATGTTTATGCTAGGATGTCATTTGGGTTTATAAATGTTGGAGAAAATTTTCAAAGGGTCGTGGATGTGGCTTTTTTGGTCTCATCAATGATTTTATCGCAATATATCAGGATGATATAACTATTTTCTCTAAGAAAAGGGGTGACCACTTGGGGCACCTTGAAAAAATGTTGCTTAGATGTAGAGAGTATGGGATTTCATTAAATCCTAAGAAATTCCATTTTGGTGTGCAAAAAGAAAAGTTGTTGGGACACATTGTGTCACAAGGAGTCATGATTGATCCAGAAAAGGGTGGAAGCAATTAATAAGGTTCCCATCCCTATGTTCGAGAAATGCATTCAGTCCTTCTTTGGATCAGATAAATTTTGTGAGAAGGTTCATCTCTAATTTTTAGAGATCATTATTCCCATCACTAGTATGCTAAAAAAGGATCATATCATTAAGTGGGAAGAAGGGGTTATCCAAGCATTTAATGGAATAAAAGAGGCACTCAAAACTTCCCATGTATTGACTATCACTAATTATAAAAAGGATTTTCAAATGTTTTTATTTTCTTCGAGTTCACTATTGCCTTTGTGTTGTTACAAAAGAATGAAGAAGGTCATGAAAATCCTATTGCCTTTTTTAGCAAAGCTTTGCAAGGATCTAAATTGAAATATTTTGTCAAGGAAAAGTAAGATTTTTCTCTTATCAAAGCAACCAAGATCTTTAGGTCATATATTCTTAGTTCAAAGATAGTAGCCTATGTGCCTCACACAATGGTAAAAGACATTTTGTCTCAGATGGAAGTATCCAACAAGAGATGTTGTTGGGTCAAAAATTATAAGAATATGATATGGATATATAAATTACCAAGGTGGTGGGTCTAGGACTTGCAAAATTAATGGCGAGAGAGTAATCTGAATATTTTTTAAATTCACGGTGTTGAAGATCGTAGGTGGTACCCTCATGAAAAGGTAAGCACTTCAGCTTGGTATAGATATATTTTTATTACTTAGAAATTTTGAATTTTCTTATGCACTAAGATGAAAATTAGAGGAAGCTCAAGATAGTTTCCCAAAAGTATATTTTGAGTGATCATGGGCTATCTTGGAAGAACCCAAAGTTATTTTCTTGAGATGTATCACTGAAGAATAATCACGTAAGATAATTGCATAATTGCGTGGGGAGTATATGGAGGTTATTTTTCTGGGAGATTCATTGCTCACAAGATTTTGAGGGAAGGTTATTGATGGCCTTCATTATTTAAATATATTGCTTTGTTGGTTATAGGGTGTGAGAGTTGCCAACATTTTATAGAAGATTTAAAACCTTTGAAGCCCTAACCTTGCATCATGTGTCCATAGAAGATCCATTTAAATAGTGGGGATTGGAATTTATTGGTGAGATATCAAACCCTTCAAGTGTTGGTCATAAATGGATATTAGTAGCTACTGACTACTTTACCAAATGGGTTGAAGCCATTCCTACCAGAAAGGAAACTCACCAAGTAGTCATGGAATTTATTCTTAATAATATAATTTGCAAATTTGGAGTGTCTGCCAAGATAGTTGTTGACAATGCCATGAGCTTTAGAGCTAAGCCATTGGAAAAAATGTGCAAGGAATATGGAATTAACTTGGATTATATAGAAAATTATAATCCTTAAGGAAATGGCCAAACAGAATAAAGCAATAAGAACTTGTTTAAGATCCTCATAAGAACATTGGAAACAAACAAAAGGAATGGGGAGAGCAACTAAAATTTGCACTATGGGAAGATAGAGTTACAACTAAGAGGTCTACTGGAAAGAGTCCTTTTGAGTTAGTTTATGGACTTCAAGCCCTTTTTCCCTTGCACTTGAAACTTTCTACATATCATTTCATGCAAAAATTTGAGGATGGAGAAGAAGTAATTCCCTATGAGATAAGGATTAATCAGATTATGGAACTGGATGAAGAGAGAAGAGAGTCCCATCAAAGACATGTCAAATTCAAAGAGAATTTTAAGAAAATATTTGATAAGAAGGTCACTCCAAGAGTCTTTAATGTTGGATACTTGGTCTTGTTATGGGACAACAAACATGAAGACAAGGGAAAACATGGAAACTTTGATGCCCTATGGATATGACCATTTTCTATTGACATCGAATTCGTGAACTTTTTTATTAAAAACTTAGAAGGACACTTGCTAGAGTTTTCTGTTAATGGCAGCATCTAAAAATTTTCTTGGACTAAGCTAGAAGGTCAGGTATGATTTTCTACAGTGTAAAATCTTGTTGCTTTGTTTTTTTTTTTTTTTCCTATTTGTGTCATTCTTCATATTTTTCTCTGGTCTATAGTGACTAGGTTTCTTATTTTGTCTATTTTTCCCTGGCCCATTTTAAATATACTTAAATGGCCCAAGTGTGTTTTGTTTACTTAACTCCTTTCCAAATGGACTATGCATCTGGTCTTTGTTCTTGTGGCACCCATAGGGGGTGCCCATCCCCGAGTAGGAGTCATTTTTGGTGCTCAATCCAGTTCCTTGGAATGAACTGGTCTTTTTCATGGACTCCCCATAAATTAATTGATTTTGTTTGCTTCATGTTATTCCCAATGCTTCAAATATCACTTTGAGTCAAGAAGAAGTGTCTATCTATAATAGATTTTGTGCCTTAACAAGATAAATGAAAGGATTCAATAAAGATGTCAAGGGACCGGTTCAATAGACTGATAAATCAAAGTATAAAAGCTTCATACTCTAGGGTGGTCGAGATACGTCTACATATTTGGAGAAGATCTTGCAATTAGTACTGAATGATTCATTTGGTTGTTTACTCCAAAAAATTCAAAGCTTTGAAGTTCCAAAAGCATGCAACCCGACCATAAAAGAAAAAATTGCATGAATGTTTAAAAATTCATTCAAAATGTACTTAGCCATTTAAACAATGAAAATACGTTCATACGGCTATCAAAATCCACCTCTCAAAATCACTGGTTGTTAGCAATTGAAAACCCGCAAGAGACCAAGTTTTAAATCATTAGAAGGTTATATGTTTAAAGTTCATTTAAGGTTAATTTGGCCATCAAAGTTAAACCTTTGGTAAGGAAGAGGCCCTATGGCAAAGTAAATCAATGACTCAAGGTGGGACACATGGCAAGCATTCCATCAAAAATTTGGGTGATGGAACTGGCAGATGTGAAGCCCGCAAAAAACTAATTGTATTAAGTAACATTTTAGGTCCATGGCGATTGGGTTGAAAGGTCAAAGAAACATGGAAGATTTTGGAGGTGACAGTGGCAAAAGAGCAAGGTCAAAGCAAGGATACATGGAAAAAAAATTAGGAAGCAAAAATTTCTAAGTCCCCCAAAAGGAATATGTTGTGATGTGAAGGCTGAACTAATCAAAAACAAGTACGAGGTAGGAGAGACTAATGAGACCCAAGGAACGTGGAGCTTTTCTATTGGCTCATGTTTCGCGATTGTTAGTCAAGGTTAAGGAAAAGGTGAAATGTGAAGTAAGCATGGGGCTTCCTCATTGGTTGATGCTTCACAGTGGGTAGAAGAAGATAACAAAAAGACTGACATTGTGAAGTGTGTGGAGATTTCTCATTGGCTCACACTTTTCGTTGTCAAATGAGACTATCAAGAGTGTGGCACGGTGCGGGGGTGTGGAATGATCTCATTGGATAGAATTTCACACTTTGTCGAAGCAATATCAAAGGACTTAATTACGAAGTAATGTGGAGCTTTCCTATTAGCTCATTCTTCACCAATGTCACCAAAGCAAAGGACATTTTGACAAGGCGGGAGAATGTGGCATTGATTTATCGACTCACTTTTTATTAAAGAAAGAGACGCCTACATAAATAAAGGAAAGAAAAGAATAAAATCTAGAACTAGTGATCTAGTCAAAGACTCGACACATGGAAAATGGTAAAGTAGTGTACATGTTGGCGAGAGGTAGCCTGGAGATAACCAAAGGTTGCCACGTGTCACATTTTTGTGCATCCCGACATGCAAAACTTCAGAGGGCCATATCTTTTGATCCAGAGCTCCAATTCTTGCATAATTTATATCATTAGAAAGGTCTCTTCAAACCCTTGACTTTGGAATCATTAAATTTAGAAATTGATGATAGTTAGTTGGAGAAAATTTAGAAAAAGTATTTTACAATAAAGATACGATTTGCGGTAGTGATTGGTCAACCACCTAAATTAATGAAGTTTGATGTCTCTTTCTTCTCTTCTCATGCAAGATAGAAGGAATGAATGATTTTGGCAGGTAACACATTCTCCTTTATAGGATTTAAATACTTCTTGTTGGTGGTTATAGAAGGAAATCAGATTTTTCTTCTTTCTTTCTCCTTCTCATCTTTTATATAATGTAATAGTCTGTCATTTTGTGTGAAGAAGCAGATTTGGGGGTAGTTGTAGAATTTTTTTATTAAAGTTTTTAGGTTCCAGTTTCTATTTTCTTACAAAACATCTGTATGTGTTGAGTTCTATAAGGAAGATCTAAGATGATTGTGTTGTACTGACCATTAGTTGGTTTTGAAGGCATTTTTGTCCCCTTGCCAAAACTTGCATGAATAAGATTATCATTATTTTGATTAAGTTGTATTATCATGTTTCTATATTTTTTTGAATGAATGAATGAGATGATATAGTTGTGTTACTATCTTGCATTGGCTTTAATTTTTTAACTACGCAAGGATTTTGTTAGTTGTTGTATTCTTTTGGTTAATGTGAGCATTATAGAATAGGGTATATTTTGTAGTGGTTCACTCAGTTGTAAAATCCCGAAGGAAACATCACTTTTGAATAGATTTTTTAATCCCTTAAGGTTATTTTGGGTGTATAAGACAAATCTACCAAGTTCTTTATCTCATCTCCAAATCCATGATTTGTAGTTAGGATTGTGAAGACTATAGATGACTTTTGTGCACATTAAGTATCAATGAATGCAAATGTTATTTCACAAATCATGTTAAATTGATTGTTCTTTTCAAATAATCACAATTAAGGATGGATTCATTCCATGGGAACACTACTCTATTAAGGTCATAAAAGTAGTTTCCCTCCCCCATCCAAATCCCAATTAACAAACAACCATTTATCTTTATACCAACTAAGCATATCATACCTAAAAACCAAACATATGCTTATTCTACAAAGTTGAGCTTTAAATTTGTTCATTACCAGTAAGCTTTTCCAAAAATCCCACCAAGTTTGTGATCCAATATCATTTAAAGCAACATTGGCCAAACAATGTTATGAAAATGAAATATTTGAAGTTGTTTATTATTTGCCTTTAAGAATGTGTTTGATTGTCAAGTGTTTACAATAAATCAAGTGACAACTCTTTTAAGAGAAGTATTATATCTGTGGATGCACTTGATTCAAATTTATTTACACCAACCATAAAGGAAACTAAGCCTTGAGAGATTTTCCTTTATTTAGATCCCCCAACTAGGTCCTCTCACCTTGGTTTAGGTAGAGCCAGAAGTAGCAAGGTCAAGCCATCCCCTTTGTGAAGGTGCCTCCTGATCACCTCCTTGATTTGAGTCATTGAGTTGAGTGTTGAATAAATCCTGGTTATCAATGAAAATAACTTTTCATTGTTCATAACTCTCTCAAATTTATCCCATTTAGGTTGGTTTCTCATCTCCTAGGGGTGCTATTTTGGGAGCCAACATAAGCCTGATAATAATAGTGAACAATACAAACCTGAATTGATAATGGGTTTTGTCCAACTTTCCGTGTCTTGTGTTTTCTCAAACACAATTTGATTGATCAAATGATGCAAAAATACAACTTAGATCAAAATATTCTCCAATGAAAAACTACCTTTCCCAATAAGGGATTAAATCTACTGAGATAATATTCATCTCTAGGAGCTCTCGGGTTCATAATCTCCACTGGCACAAATATCCCTCATTTACTTACTCTTTTCCTTTACAAAGGGACTAAATTGTTAAAAACATTATCATTCAAATACCAACAATGGCCTTTTTATAGTGTTTTTAATGCATTTGGTCGAATGGCTAAGGTTTATCTGTTACTAAAGATATTGGAGTTCAAATCCCTTAATAATAGCTTCATTTACTTCATTTAGCAAAGAAATTCTGAAATTTAAGGAATATAGGTCAATCTTTGCCCACTTTTATTTGAGGTTAGGCTTAGCCTAATGGTTAGGTTCCAAAATAGGGGATGTGGGGTTGTGGGTTATATCCTCGCTCCCTACACTTTATCCTTTTTATTAAGGCTTTGAATTTCCCATTCGCTTTGCTTATGCATTGTCTATGTGGTAAATCCCACATGCAATGGGATGTGAATATCTCTTAAGTTTAAAATTAAACTTTCCCTCTTTGTTTACTAGTCAAAGGACCATCCCATAAAATTTAACTTGGTTGTTACACGGGCATTGGTAGTTAGAAGGTGTGTAGTTAGTTGAAATGAACACCTAGAGGATTTAATGTGCTTGGTGACTGGGAACTAGGCTTAGACATTTAGCATTTGTTCTAGATGCCACGTGGTTGCTTGAGAGCTCTTCATTTTTCCTTGGTGTTAGAATTTTATACAAAACTATTGGATTTATCCCACGTAAATTGTAAAAATGGAAACAATGTGGTTTATATACAAAAAAATCCCATAGCATAGTGAAGAAAGGTGGCATGGTCCCCCTCCTCACAAAAGTGGACCTCGCCAACTAATGGCCCTCAACCCGACAAATAATGTGGGCCCCACAATCAATCAAGTTAAGACCTGGAGGCCAAAACCAAACAAACTCATTTGCATATTCTCGACACATGTCACTATATGATTAGTTCACATGTCATGCCTTGATTGGTCCACCTCTACAAGTCTAGTCGATAGAATGATGTCATCACTATACTTGTGCACATATTTTTCATGTTTGGCTTTTTCTTCAATGAGTCATAAATTTTGCATACGAAGTCAGTTTGACCCAATTCAAAATGAGTTAGAAATATATCAACATGATCTTAATTGTGCATATAGTTTCAAATAGATTATAAACTTGTTAGATCTTAAAATTGCACCCTACCTAGAGTCATAGACAACCAAGGATTTTGAGGCAACATGGGACTATCTCTCAGTTGCAGAACCTGCGAACTAAGACAGGCCTCCGGAGAAGGTCAACTTCCTCTACCTATTTTTAATGCTAACACTACTCCTAATACTGAAAGAAAATCCTAACCTAAACATACCAAGGGACCAAGGATAGAAGGAGATGTAGGAAAAGGAAATCCTAAGCTAAAAGGGGGAGATAGCACTAGGAAAAAGGGTTGATCACTTTCCACGAAGGTGAAATAAAGAAAGAAAATTTAGTAGAGAGGAAAATGAACACACCACATTCAAGAACCACATAGACCATGCAATCCCATGCAAAAACAACACATGAAATGGATCCTGCAAGTAAGGAGAACACACAACATGCTAAGAAATGCAAACAGAGAGGCAAGGAGAAATAAAATGCGAGACTAGGGTAGAGAGATAGCCACAAAATCTGATTTTATTGCTTAAGGGATGCACAATTGTCTACATTCATGGCAGAAGGTGAAAATACATTGCAGAGACCAAGCTCAAGGTTTGAAACCCATGGGAAGTCAGCCACCATTTTGACATGGTGTCGTTACAACAAAGAGGATCCCTTTAATGAGCAGAGCTCTATCATTTATAGAAGAAGGAGAGAAGAAGAGGAGAAAGAGAGGGAAACTTGAACTCAAATTTCCAACCACCAACAACAAGCAATAAATGCCCTAAAATATCTGGGTACCTCTTATTGTCCACTACCATACACCTTGTTGGGCGCCCATACTACATTAAATTATAGTGATTGTGCCACCTAGAAAAGATTACCTTTTATGTGTTAGAGAAGTCTTCCCCTTTTTACATAGAGGATGTTGAGATCTTTCCATCGATATAAGGTTTGCAAAAATCATATCATCAGATCGAAAGATATGGTGATTTAAGTATCGCATGGAAAATTGTTATTTTCCTTTGATACGTGACATTCTCCTTTCGGTCTTGCATGATTTTGGCTTTCACAATTCTTCTTTATGGGTTCGCATCTCTTTCCAAGATTCCGTGGATTTTAGTGTAGTGTGTCTTTTATCAAAGGTTTTCGTGGCCTTCACATATATTTTTGGCACGTGTCTATGGTACAATTTGTTTCCTTTTGACCCGCAGACTTCATTAAGTGTTGCGTGACTTTGAATTACACTTGCATAGTTCCTTATGTTTTATCTATGGATTTCTATTTTACATATGTGGCTTGTCCAAAACCTCCATAGATTTCTCCCGAATTCAACGGTTGTATTCTTTTGATCCGTGAATCCTTTTTTTTCTCCCTTGAAGCCTCTAAAACTTCCCAAGCTCAATTTTATCAACTTGTCCAATTTTTGCAAGGGGTGTGAAAATAGACAACAAAACCGTCTAACCTATTTATAAGTGGGTATCATCCTAGATTAATCCTCCCCACTAAAAAGATTTTGGACCACCAAAAGTTTGTTTCACTCATAAAATAATCGAAGGTACAACTCCATTTTTGCAAGCAAAATTTTAGTGGCAAATATTAGTTAATTCATGATCTTCTGGTTTTCAAAATTTGAAATTGGTGAATTTTTCAGGTATGAATAGGGATTGGGTCGCTAAATTTTTTGGGTACAAGTTAATGTTAGGGTCATTTGCCAAGGAGTTTCCATGACAACCAATCTGTTAATATATATATATATATATATATATATTCTATTTAAGTATTTATAATTCATTATTCATAGTTCTAAACATCAAACTTTGGAACCTCCCCTTCCGTAAATTCGCGATTACCAAATATTTCATTTAGGCTTTCTGCTTTCAAAATTGGAGGACTGGTCACCAGAGGAAGATATTTTCTTTCTACTTTTAAGGTACTTTAGTTTGTTTTCTGTAGCATGTAGGTAGCATACTATCGACATCCGCATGATGTCACCAATAACACGAAGGATGCCATGTAACACCTTGAACTGTTGTTACTTCCTCCTGAGCATACAAGTGTTGATATGTGATTTCTTTGTAAAAAGGATGTGTTCCTTTGATTGAGAAGTCATGCTTGATATGTACTGTATCTTCTTTGCAGATTGCAGATCTTTGACTGAGTCGGAATATGATTGGACTCTTTTATTTCTTTCATTTTACACCTGAGTTTAATCTGATCTCGGAATGAATTATGAAGTTATCCATCTATAAGACCTAGCCTTGGATCAGTGGTATTGATCCAAGTGGTGCTTTAAGTTATTCGTGATGAATTAAAATTACAGACCTTGAGCAGGTTGCAAGGTCTGGATGCATTGGATAAGCTAGTCCGGAGTATAACTCAGGCTGATCATGTTAAATGAATTGGTTCCCGATATCGTAATATATCTGGAAGGTCTTGATCGTGGACCAGGTAATAATTCAGTTACATATAATTCAATAGCCTTTTTGGCAGTGCAGGAGTAAACCCTGTTCGTGAATGTATGTTGTAGGTTCTTTTTCTGAGCATTTGAAATGTTAGACCTGACTGGAATTATTAATGTTAGTAACCTAAAACTAAACCTAACCTAGGGGTTAGATTAGTGTTAATCTAACCTAGACCTAGGCTAAGAGCTAATGTTCTAAGTTAGTATCTATGTTCTATGAGGTTAGACTAGGTGTTATCCTAAATCCTAACCTAAGTTACTAACCTAACTATTGAGCAAGGATTAAGGGGACCTATGGAGGGGTGCGAACCATGGGCGGCAGTTTCTATGTTATTAAATGCGTGGATAAGCATGAGGGACAGGTAATTTGGTGGAGGTTTTAAAACGGCTAACTAGAGCCGACGTGGCAGGTCGCCAAAGTTGGAAATGGTCTTTGGTGTGCATTTGTCCATCGCCAACTATGGCGGTCGGTGGCAGTGGGGATTGAGTGGGAAATTGGGAGTAAATGCCATTTATGAACTCGATCTTTGAGCTCGGGTTTCACGGGAAGGCATGCAAACTGGAAAGTTAATGGTTTGTTTGGTTTTGCATGCGCTCCGGTTTTTCCTTCTCTGCTCACCTTTGGTTCTTCGCACTGATCTTCTTGGTGTTGCATGGCAAGTATGAGCGTAACTAGCTCTTTTCTCTGGCAAGGAAAATTTATAAGTCATGGAAACAACAAATTTTTGTTGGTGGATCTAACTTGGAAAAGAAGGAGAAGGTTCGAGCTCTTTCAGTGGTCTGCTTCGAAATTTTAAGCAAATATCCAGGCATGTTAGGCCCTAACCTTTAAAAATCTTGCTTTCTTTCAAGTGATTTCATTAGAACAACTCTGTTCAGATGATTTATGGGTTTAGATGATTTTATGGTAGCTTCGGGTGATTTTGTTATCTTGTATCTTCATAACATTCGATTTTTCAAGTTAACCCTTGATGGGTGTGTGTTGTATTTCGAACTGTTGCTCTGTTTTATTGTGTTTTGCATTCCGGCATAAGTCTGTGAAATGTATGCGAGAAGGATACTTGACCTGCTCTGTGAGAACCCGTGCATGCTTCCCTTACTGGGTTCAGGCTACAGTAGAAGCTTGTTGTTGATACTTGTTGATTGAGGCTTGTTGTTGATTCTTGTCGAAAAGATACTGTTGGACTCTGTGTGAATGTTCAGTTCTATTGGACTTCTTTGTAAGTTTTGTCGTGGTTATTATAGATGGTGGTTACTGAATCTAGTTGGGTTTCGCTATGGTATTTAAAGTTATTTGTGAACGGATAACTTACTGTGTTACAGTATTTCCTTGCGGCCTTTTTGAAATTGTGTTTCCCTTGCGTTAAGGTTATGGGATTCAACCCGTTGATAGTATGCAGTATACATATATTATTGTATTCAAAACGACTCTGTGGAGTCCATTGAATGATTCGTAAATTATGGACCATTGTTGAAACTTTATATATATATATATATTTGACTATTGGTAATTTGATTTTATCAGAGTCTTGAAGGAGTAACAGGTAATACGACCTTTGTTATTTTGTAATGAATACCTTCGTGTTGCAAGGAATTTTTGGTACAGACTCTTTGGGTGTATTTTTACGTTTCCTTTCTATGTATGCTTGAGCGCAAAAAATATTGAAGAGGCTCAGTTGGATTCCTTGTTGCGAAATCAGCATTTAGCTTTTGATTAAGCCCGATTTTAAATGTTATCATTGTTGGCACAGTTGGAATCATTTACTATTATTTATCTTGTTACTGTTGTTTGGATTCAGTTGAATCCTTGAAAGTTAACCTGTGTATCTGCCTCTAATTAAGCCTAATATGGTACCGTTGTTGTTTTTGACACTGTTGGGGTTCCTTGAGTATAGATTGATATCATGTGTCTTGGCTCTGTAAAAGTGGGTCGTGAAAACCATACTTCAAACTCTGAATGCGTCCAGATGAGAATAAGTAGGTTATGTTTTCCTTTCTGATTATTCCAGTTGGATGAGGTTGTGCATGTTGCGGGGATTTTGTATGATAATCTCTGCATAGTCTTAGGGAAACATCAAATTGCTTAATGCCATGGAGTCTATTGTTGACTGCGATATAATAGAAGTTCTTGATTTCGACCTTGGGTCGAAAAACCTTACAGTGTTTAGTAGGGACTAGACTGGGCTGTAGGTTGAAGTAAGGGATTGTTGGCGTGTTTACATCTTCTGTTGCATAGTTATCTATTCTTGAGCTTGATTAAACTTAGGAGTTGTCGACTGCACCTCAACAGGTAATGGCAGTGAATATCCTCTTGTATGTCGCTCGTATGGAAGGTCATGTGCGAGTCTGTTTGGTTGATATTCGTCATTATTTTGGCGTGAGAGCTACTGTACTATTTGTAAGCTTCAGGTGTTTTGTTATTTTTGATTTTAACAAAACAGTGGTTCTTCTCGTGGCTCGTCTGACTTATTCGTATGCATGTAAGGTGAATGCTTTCCATTTGAGGAGATGGTACAGTCATGAACTTGTTGAAGGGAAATATGAATGACTTGTTTTCATTCTCTTCTGTTATGAAAATATATGTCGATATTTTTATCTAACCGTTGGAACTGTTTTTAACATATTGATGGAATCATGATTTGATATGATATTCCTTTTACTGTTGAATGAAATGATCTGTCTGAAGTTTGCTGTTTTTGGAATTCAGATGGATAGATGATTTGGATACTTTCGTTCTTCTTGATCCCTAATATTTTGATGGAATATTTGAGAAGTAGTTAGGACTATTCTGTAACGATAATAGAGTTACACGTTTGTAGTCATTTTTGTATTACAAAAGCATAGTCTGAAACATGTATACTTGTTTGGTGAATTGATCTCATTTAAACAGGTTGTTTAATGAAAACAGTTGGTGGATTGCAATTGTTTTAAGAGTTAGTGCTTATCATGCGGCTTCATCGAACCGACCCATGTTGACAAATTTTGCAGATGGTCGCCGTAAGTGGTAAAAGCATGCAAATCTGACAGGATGTTCAGATTGTTTAACTTGGTTTATGATGAATTCAGTTTGATTTTCTTTAAATGTACTATAAGAGGAAAGATGTTCTTCTTCCGTTGAGTATTGTATCAAGTATGCGTTGAATGCATAAAATGTATTTGATTAGTTCTGAAAGGAATGGAAATTGATATTTGTTACTTATGTGTTTGTATTCTTATCTTGATAGTTTGACCTTCTTCGGTTCAAATATCTTGAGAGCATTGTTATTATTGTATATATTTGGAGACTTTTGTGATTGTCAATATAAGCTTGCAAGAATATGTGACTGAGTACTTATGATTGTTTAGCAATTCTAGTGTGTTCTATCTAAAGCTAAATTGAAATATAGATCACCTGTCTTACTCGGAAACTAGGGTTAAAATAAACCTAAACAGAACGCTAAACAAGCTGAATTAAATTATTAATCCCTAGTCTTGATTATGCCAGGACAACATTTAATTGGATTCTTAATCATTATATCTTGATACTAGTAAGTACGATATAAATTCAGTTATGAGAACTGATATAAACCTAAATGGGGTTCAGATGGCAATCTCATGTGAAGTTTATGAGCTATTGTCCAATTTCGTTGATTTAGAATTATGCATATTCTATGAACTCCTTGATGAGACCTTGGCCTTAATAACTTCTCTATGTAGTGAGCTTTATTGAGAAAGGTCATTCTATGATGAGGAATCCAGGGATCGGGAAAGGCTAACCTTAGGGGAACGTCTTTTAATATAATTTAACTCAATGTGCGTAACGCTTATTAGTAAGTAGATCTTTTCGAGGCAGATTTAAAGGTTGACGGCACAAGTCAACTGCAGGGTTGTACCTTCGGGAAGATTAGGATCTTCTCGAAGATACAACAATGCAGGTGACTTATGACGACACCCTTTGCATTGATCATTAAGATTTACACCTTTAACTTGAAAGCAAGTTACTTTGGGACCGATTAGGAATGTGGTCACATTATATGGCTGCCTAGGAGACTCGGGGTATCTTGACACACTGGTTTAATTAGGATTGACCCAGTATGTCATCTTATCCCTAGTCCTCGGGAGCATCCATGTAACGTTGTCACCTTTCTAATCCGTTCCCGAGTGATTAACTTGGGATAGGAGGGACTGACTGAAGTCGGTATAAGACATTCTACATAACATAAGAATGGGGTGAAGGACGTATTCCAGATTGACGAGTATGCCGTTAAGGAATACGAGACATAAGCAGTATGTTTCAAATCTTTGGCCAAAGTATCACAAGTCGCTGATTGCGTTGTCCGAGTCACCTGGTCTAAGGGATGAGATCTTTGATGAATAATGGTAACAATTATTCAGCTTAGGTTCCTCGATGAGCATTCGAATCCCGAGAATAGGGAAGAGAACCGCAAGAGTGATGTGTTAAATAAAAACACCAACTCTTATTACTCATGAATAGATCGGTAGATTACCGAGTCATGGAATGAATAGATCGGAGGTACTCGAGTCATTACAGATGCATATGGTTATCTGTTATAAGAATGGTTATTTGATTTGTGAGTTCTAAATTATGTATTTAGAACCAGGAAGCATTTATCAAAAAAAAATTAAAAAAATTGACTTGTTCTATTGTCTAAAATGAGGATGTTACATGCTATCGGCTAGTAGCATGCTCCATGCTATGGTCGGTATCATTCTCGCATGATGTCAATTGGTAACATACAACATGATATCGCCGACATCATGCAAAATGGTATTGGTTGGTAGCATGATGCATGTTGTCGATCAGTAGAATGCAAACATGCTACTTCCTGTAACATACCACATGTTACCATCCAACATCATGTAGTATGCTACTACCAGTAGGTAGCATTTTGATACCGGTTGGGAGCGTACTACATCTTTGCCTTCCGAGAGCATGCACTATGCTACCATCAAGTAGCATCGAGTATGATTTTGATTACATTTGCAAATTTTAGAACTGTTTAGATGTTGAATACATTTATCTAATTTAAATATTTTCATGGCTAGGTACAATGCCTTCTCTCGAATAATAAAAAAGACAGAAAAACAAAAAATAAAAGGTAAAGCATAGAAATTTTTTCAGCCCAAAAAAAAAAATTAAGACCCAATTTTCTTCTAATGGAAACATTAACATGGGTACTGGTAAGTTGTAACAGATTATCATAACCTTTTTCCTATTTTTCGTCAGTACAGTTTAATTTTTTTAATATCTTTGTAACAAAGCATTTTTCATTTTTGAAAATAGAAAACCTTTCTATTAATTTTATTCAGAATGAAACAGTAAACCAAAACATAAACCCTAAGGAAACAATTATTTCAGAGATGAAGATTTAATTGACCCAGACATGCCAAAACTTGAAGATTTTCCTGAATGCCAAATGCGTTTAATAGAAGAATGTTCAAATGAAAAGATTCTAGAAAAAGATGATAATGACATAAACCTTCATAAAAATAAGTCTGGGAGAAAGAAGAAAACATCCTAGACAATTGGAAGGTCGTTTCAAGTAGATTGGGCAACAAAATACCCATTTATTGAGCCTGTATAGCTAGATAATTGTAGTGATACTCCCAAATAATGTAGATGTACTATTTGTACTTGGAAATTGGGTAAAGAACATAGAATGCAACTTAAATTGGACACTATAGAGAAACATTGTGGAAAAGTATATTACACAGTCACTGAAAATGATGGAAAAATAACGAAGACTCATAGATGGAAAACTACAAAAGAGTGCATGCATGTAAGATATAAGGAGGAGTATGAAAATAAGATGAAACACACTCAAAAAATTCAAGAGAAAGGAGGAACCATAAATGCAAATTTTGGAAAAGATGCAAATGAAAATATGAAGGCAAAAACCTCCCAGTTTTCTACCATATTCTTTATTTTGAAAATGGGTAGACCAATTTTATATTTTTCAGAATATAAAAAATTGTTCAAGTTCAATGGGTTTTCAAACCTTCCAAATTCACATTGGTTAGAGAGTAGTGCCTGGGAAATGGTGAGATGTCTCTAATGATTGAATAAGAAGATTTGAAAGAAAATGTCAGAATTAAATTTTCATTTCCCTTTCAATCGATGAGGTTCTGATTGTTGACAACACTTGGGTTTTCATAAATGTATATACATTCCGAACCACACCAGGACACCTCATCTGCTATCGGTTCATAAAATGCAAGAAAACTGCAATGTTGAAAATCTTTCCAAATTGGTGATATCTAATTTGAAGGACATATCAGGAATGGATAATTATTCTATAGCCACAAAGTTGATTTGTGTTGGTGTTGATGGTGCATCAGTGATGTAGGGTCACAGAAATGGTCTATGTGTGCATCTCCAAACATTTGTTGCTCCTTACATGATTCTTATTCATTGCATGGCTCACAGGATGAATCTTGCATATAGGATAGTAAGCACATTCGAATGTGTTGAGAAATTTGAAGAGCTTATCCATGAAGTGCATGCCTATATGTCAAGTAGTCCAAAAATATTTCTATATTTTCAGAAGTTTTCACTTGGGGTCACGGATGGTAAGAAAAATCTTAAAGATGTTGATACTAGATGGATTTCTATGTATAAGCACTCGCATTAGAATTTTTGAGGAATATCCATCTTTAACTTGTTTTATGCATTAAAAACATAGGTAACTTGACAGGGAAAAATATTTGCTTTACCACCTTACAAACTTTGAAACATTTTTAACACTTTGCGGGATTATTCCAATGTTGCATGAGATGAATTGCATAACAAAACTTACACAAGAACAATCCATATGTATAGAGTGAGACTTAATTAGGTTCTAGAAAAGGGTGTGTTAGACTCTAGATATGTTATATAACTCTGATGATTGTTTTAGAGGACATGTATTCATCCTTTGTGCAAGCTCGACAGATTTAAAGGATCCTAATCGCTACTTGATTCAATATATCATGTCATCGTGTATCTGTTAATGGGAAGGAGATTAAATGCACACATTTGAAAAATGAGTGGATATTGTTGAGTAGAGCTTGAAGAAGTGCCTATTACACATAATTTATATGATGCTATTATATCTGAAACAAGGAAAAAAATTTAGAAAATCTCACAATGTTTATCTAGTGAGATCAAAATCATTTTTAAAAAGGAGAGCTTCTTGAGGCCATGGGAGTTGTCAATCCTAACTTTTGGAATCCTGTAGGAGGTGTTGTAGCTGATTCATTTAAAAGACACATGGGTACTATAATTAAACATTTTGGACAATTAGTTGAATGTAATGGATTTCAGATTAATGGTATTCTTCAAAAGGAAACTCTTGCATTGCAATCAGCTGATTTTGGACAGGTAATGAAGGAACAATTTGAATTACTGGAAGAGCCAACAGAGAAGGGAGAAATTACACTTCTATGGAAAAGGTTGTATCCTAGTTCCATCCTTCGTGAAATCATAAGTGATTATTTACGATTGTATGAATTGTGTCAGACAATGATATTGGGATTAGTTGAAGACGAAAGAGTTTTTCAGCGCATTAACATTTATAAAATCAAAATATCATAATAGACTTGATAAAAATCTTGATAATTTCTTGAGATTGTATGTTTCACGATATGATGTGGATACCTTTCCTTATGAATGGGTAATGGATGTATAGAATTCTCTTGCAGAGAGAAGAGGGATCAGTAATACTAATACAGGGACTACTGATAACAATGAAACTATGACTGAAAATTGTAGTGAAAGATTAGATAAAAGTGTTAGGCAATAAATGTTTTAAAATAATTTTACGTTTGATCTAGCTGATATTGAATAAAGAAGAATGACTGTACATTTTTATTCAAGAAATAAAATTTCATATCAGGATTCAGATTATAATTATGTATATTGTTATTTTTGTTATACACCTATTCATTTTTTAATAATATTTTCAATGTTGCAATGTGTTTACTGTTTAGATTTTTTGAATGTGTCTACATTAGAAAAGAGAAAATATATTAGTAAAATTTCAAAAAATGAAAATAATACTTGAAAATTTAGTAAGACTTACCAATGCCTTATCTCATTCCACTTTTGCAATAACTACAAGGCCTTTGTCTCTCAACCACATATTGTGGTATGCTTGTTCTTCAACATTTAAATTCTCAATTCTGTTCAACATAACATTCAACACTTCATCTTCATAATTATTTTCAAATGATACAGAACCAGACATGACCTCGATTCAACAAAATATCAATCTTTCCTAGCTCATTCTGATGTGAAGAATACAATATATTTCTTTGGTTGTGATTTTTATATCGTGAATTTATTTCTTTAATCATAACTTTAGCCCTAAAATACCAAAATGTAATTCTTCAACTTCCTTGAAATAATATCAATATTGGCTTGAGTATTATTAGCCAAAAGAACGCGTCAACTAAAAAAGTAATTTTTGGTAATCGATTAACTGAGTGCTAGTCTGTACTAGAGATGGTGTTCTTGATCTATCCTCTCTTATTAGAGAAGGCTACCTTGCCACATGAATCATATCTTGGGGATTGAATGTTCCATGCTCCTAAAATATGCTTTCAATCCCAAGATACTCCTCATCCAAATCAATATCGTTCAACACCGAAACACCCCATCCACTAGGAGCATTGCCCAATGAAAATGTTGGAAAATCAGAAGCAAAATTAAGGGTGTCCCCTGCTTGAAGCCGAGATGAGCGAATGAAATATTCTTATCAAGGAACCTGGTCCTCATATTTTGTGGTGGGGTGGCAAAGATGGCATCGCATTTTTTTGTAGACGCAGAATTAGAGGCCCTAAGACATTGAATTGTAATATTGTAAATAATATGACAAAATTCACAATTCAATGATAATAACAATGAAAAATAAATAAATTCATATAATATTATAAATATTACTTTGTTGAAAGGATTGATGCTGAGTTACAAATGAAGCTTGTTTATGTTGATGTGGTGGTTGTGGAGGAGTAGACTTAAAAGACTGGTAGGTGTGATCTAAAATTTAATCAAGAATTAAAGATTTATCGAATTTCAAATTTTATATCAACAAATATCAGCAACAAAGTAAGAACCAAGATATTCAAACCTGGGGCAATAGAGTGAGGTATTGAAGATATTTCTACCTCCTACATTTCAGCCTGATGATACGATCATGTTCTGTTGGTGGTTTCTGCAACAAAGCAATATAAATTGTAAGAAATTTTTGAAACACACAAGTTTTAAAAAATTAATTACATTTATTTTCATACATTTTGAAAGTTGAAACATATATACATCATAAATTAAAATACCTGTGATTAATGTCTGTGGTATTTTGGATGATTGAGTTTGAGGGTTTAAGGAACTCCTCATATTTTTAGCAAAATGTGGAGGGGTGTCCTCCTCTATTTGTTGATCATCAAAAATAGTAACAGAATCTCTGAACTAGGTGGGAAATGACCTATGATAGCATCTTCCTTTGTGGTGCGATCACAACCGCCATCTTATGTGATAATTGAATACTAAATTGTTAATTAATTTTAAAAGATAAATATTACAATAAAAAAAATAATAATTAAAAACCATCTAATCAAAAATTGGGACTCACCTCTTGCTCTTCAATTGATAGTGTTAACGACAAAGCCTTTAGCTTTGAATGCATTGTTGTCGAGGAGAGGTGCCACGTAAATTATAGAGAGATTCATAATATAAACCTAGAATAAAATTTGTTGAGTTGATGGTAACATTATCATTCAAATGAATATTTTCCAAATTAGATCTTATCCTTGAGGATAAGAAAGCTGCACCAGTCAAATTTCTATCCACTTAAGGTGTGAACAATATACACTAATGCCCACCACATAATATTCATATATCAACCTTGTAAAATAATTCTGGCCTGGAATAATTGTACAACGGCTTGCAGAAATGGGTGACTAAAATCCTTGAGTTGAATCCCTCTTTTTGAAGGGTTTTGGGAAGTTATAATTGTCAATACAAGGAGAAGCATTTTTCTAGTAGTGAATTTTAAACGTAATCAAATTTTTTTAATTGAAAATAATGAAAATGTAATGTTGTAAAAAAAAAAACTTACAAGCAGTAGTGGTTGCAATTACATCAATAGATAATTGAAAACTCTACAAATACTTGCATTTTTTATCTGATAAAGCAGCCTTCATTGTGACAAGATCCACATATTTGTGTGGTCATCCTATGAGACATTCAATGTCATTAGGTGACATTCCAAATGAATCTACATGAGATGGGATTGTATAATGAAATGTGAAAGTGCAAGTGTCATAGTTGAGTAGAAGATTGTTAAGTGTTCTGTGGTTTGTCCAAAATTGGGGCATATATACTAGCCCTATGAAATTGGCCACTTCGATCCATTGGGAAAACATAGTAGGATCCTCTAGAAATGTGTACAGTTGAGGAAATACCAGGCTCTTGAACAAAAAATTCTTCATATTTGTTGTTGACGCACCTAGGATCTTGGGCTCTCTCGAAGTGTTCTTTCTTCTAGGCATTTTTTCAATTTGTTATAAAATTCTGGTTGTAGTTGTCCTTTGGCGTTTTGGATTCTTCCCTTTTTGTATGTCCTTTGGCATTCAAGTTTTTCTTTAGGATTTTTCCTTGTATGCTCTCATCTTTTGGTTCTCTCTATTGTGTGGAGTGAAAATGACTACCTTCAGGTATTTATAGCAATTTTAATGAGGTGACCAATAGTATATTTAATGCTACCGGTCGGTAGCATTCAGTATCTTCTTGACCAGAAAGCATTATATATGTTACCAGTCGATAGCATATAAAATGCTACTAGATCAGAAGAAACAAAATGTGTCATTAGCATCCTACATGCTACCATTTACAACTTGAGATAGAATACTACCGACCAAGTAGCATGCAAAATGGTATCGACCAAGTAGCATTTGATCTTCCCGTTTGGTGTCATATATTATTTTTCCACATCATAAGGCCAATGGATAAGGCCCAACCATTCCCACAATCATGTTAAAAAATCACTGCTACACGAAACAACTTTTCCTACAATTCGTCATACATGCAAAAGTGGTTTTACCAATATTCACCAAATATTTTCTAAGGCTTTTTTCAGAGGGACCCTTAAAATTTTCCCCTGATTTTTGGCTTCCTTTCTCTTCTTATTAAGAATAACATCTTGTAAATTGTCAAGATATTCAAGAGAAAAATCATGAATAGAAGGAACTTGAACATTCTCATCTTGATCTATGATCATAAGGGGCTCATATGGTTTCAAGTTTTCACATAATGCAGCGACATGTACAAAAGTAATTTGTTTCTCAAATTTTGGAGACCGATTGCCCTAAATTGGAAATTACAAATTAAGGTGATAAAGAGAGTTCATAAATCCATCCCATTCCTACCAAACGACCTTCTTTCACTCTTGGTGTCTCGTTATCACCAATTTTGACCGCATAAAATAATTTAAAAAATAACAATGGGAATTTTGAAATTTTTCAAAAGTGTTACCTTGCATGGTTTATCACTCTCATCATGACCGTCTCATTTTTGTAATCGTTTTGGTCTTCATTTCATCCATTTCGGGGGAGAACTCCTCCCACCAGGTCTTAAACTACGTTAACCATTAATTAATTAATTAATTACTTTTTGTTTGATAAAATTAATTTTTAATAACTTTGACTATTTAATTAAATAAATATTAATTAAAATTCATTCAATAAGTTTTTGTCAGGGAAAAATAAGCTTCCGCTTCCCATTCATAGGGGATGCCAAATTGGCTTCTCAAGTCCGGATTTCCCTTTTCCTGGAAAAATTGTTTTAAATCCCCGCTTGTGCGATTTCTTCCCCCGATTTCCAAATTAATGAATTGGAAAATGGGAAAAAAATATCCCAATTTCCCACATGGGGAAATAAAATGGGGATTGCCAACCCGCCTTGCCATTTCCATTGGCAATTAGCCGTTGCTTTCCCCATTTCCCCTAGTAATTAATTCCACTACCGGGAAAAGGGAAGTTGGGTTAATCCTCATAAATTCCTCTGTCAAACTCATTGGAAAAGTTCATGTGAAGCCTTCCAAATTTCTTCTTATTTCACATCCCTCAAACAATACTAGTTTACTATGAACGCCATTGTGAAGAAGTAGGAGGACCAAGTTTTGTTTTGATGCATCAATGAAAAGCTAATAACAAAGCTTTCCACTTATTCAAAACCAATCCACACAAGAAGAAACCAAATCAATTTTCCACGCATAGGAGGGAGGATAACAAAGGAAATGAGGATTTCAATGCATGCAAGTGAAAGTAAACATTTTCCACGCATTGAGGGAGACGGTCAAAGAAGATCCATGCGGTGCGAAAGGAATACAACCCTCCATACATAGGCCAAAGTAAAAGAATTTTTGGAGGGAATAAAATAAAGAAAGATCAAACAACAATTTAAAGGGACAAGGAGCTTCTCCATTTCCATGCATTGGCAAAGGAGGACAGTCCAAAACACCACACAAGAGAAGAGGAAACGAGAATCCGCACAACTAAGGAAGGGAAAGGAGGATCCCACGCATTCATTAAAGAAGGCTACACATTCATAGAAATATCCACGCAGAGGAGGAAATTCCAAACAAATAGCCCACGCACACAAGACAAATACCATGCAAAGGCCATGCATTGGTCAAATAAAATCAAATGACCTGCCCACTCATTCCTTTCTGTAAAGTTCACGCATTTACCAAAGAACAGAAGAATTTTTCCACACAGGTTTTGAGAAGCAAAATCCATACAAAGGCAACACAACTAGGAAGAAGATAGGCCCACACATACTTTGTGAATGCATTGATCAAAGCATTTCTACCACGCATCAATCAAGGTCATGTTGTCTAAGAACACAAGTCTACGCATTGGTAAATAAAGATCAACTACACATTACCCAAAGCTATTGTTCACGCAGTCAAAGATTAGCCACGCTGGTAAAGCAATACAACCACGTATTTGTCTAGAAGAAGGGCCACACATTGGTAGAGTTCATGTAGCATAAGTCATAAAAGAAACAAAATATATATGTCCACACGCTAGAAGAAAATCCTCCACACTACTTAAAAGGATCACCACTCATCCGAACAATGCAAAATACATTTCCAAGCACATTTTCAATGCGAGAAAAAAGTGAAGATTAGACCTTTGTCCACATATTATTGGAAATAAATTGTTTGCATAGTCTAAATACATATTCATCAGGCATAAGTAAATAAAAAATAAAATAAAAAAATTCAACACGTTCACAAGAAAATCCATGCATTGGACAAGTCGGAGAAATTTTTATCTTTGAAGCAACTTGAATCATACAAGACGGAGAAATAGTATAATCGGGAGATTTTTTTAAAATATATATATTATTGTTGCCCGATTTGTAGCTAGATCTTAGTCTTGATATTTTTCTTGTGTTTGCATTTTTACTTGTAACCCAGATCAATTGTTATTATTATTTTTAAAATAATAATAAAATGAGTCATATTTTCCTTGCATTGACGGGGTTTCGAGAGCGAGACCCGACCCGCTTTGCGTTGTTTTCCATGCCCGATTCATTCTTCTTTAAAATTCATAAATGCTAAGAAGTCTAACAAATCAGTAGGTAGATCAAGGAAGCTAGTAGATAAATTGAATAAGTCCACACTCAAGTATGAATTCCAGGAATCATCCCTCCCATTTCAATTAAATCAACATATGACAATATCACTGATATAAATCTGGGTCACATCAATGTGCAACAATTTTGTGAATGGGTGAAAACTAAAGGCAAAACCATATTCTCTTATAGGCTTTACCATAGTGGTCTACCTCAAGCAGAAGCATTTCATGTCTCGGTGCAGTGTCCAGAGTTGGTTATCGCTTATGCGGAGCACTATGATCTTGAGAGACGAGGAATTTTTAAAGATAATCGTGATCATTTCCTCTTAATCACACCGAGCACATTGAGGAATTACTCAAAGCATACCCGACTTTCCGAGAATGTGGATATCACTCGCCTTGATTAGCTTAATATATTTGGGATGAAGAACCCCGAGATGGAGCAAGATGGTTAATAATAACTAGTTAGTGACCAAGAGTCCTCGAATTGACCGACTTCCTAAAGAACTATACCGCGTTGAGTTTGTGGAAGAAATCGGGGACATGATTACTCTCCTAAGTTGAATTTTGGTTTACCCTCTACTAATATTTTCCACCCATGGATGTATCAGTTTATCTTGTATCATCCTTGCCAAGAAAGAGTTTGTGGATTGGGCCACCATCATCAGTAATACCCTTCACAAAAATTGATATAAGTTAAGATGACTAGATGCTTCTACATGACATCATATCTGACTTATGCAATAGCAAGAAGAAATCTATTTTCTAGACTCGAAACAAGAGGAGTCATGGGGCCACAAAACAATGTTTTCCATTACTATCCATAACTAAGTTTCAAAAATAGCTCTCACCATTTTAGAAGATTCAATGATGCATTCACCTTTCGCATGATTCGGAACCTAAATTGGAATACAGAGGAAAGATTTTCTAAAGAAGCCATGAATGTCATTTCCCAATGGGGAACCTGGTTTATTCAATTTTCATCCTTTTCCTACATTCACGTGAGTGGTTTTGCTGGTACTCCATGGAAGCTTCCTAAGTATGTCAGTGATAGATGGGCATTAATGGAGCTTGCGTGACAACTATTCCAAGTTCACTGTCTTCTCAGTGACAAGCACCATTCAAGAATTCATTTCCCAATCCAAATCGGGGAATACCAATGTCCAAATCTTTTCAGTGCACAACTCATGGAAAAAGAGTTCACCCTCATCACAATTCATCCATATGTGAAGAGAGCCTAGTTTGATATCAATGGATATATGCAAAAGATTCTTGGAGCAAAGTATCAACATAACCCTACCATGGAAGATTTATGGGCTTCTTGTTCGGATGAACATGAAGTAAGAAGACGAGAGTTTTCTCGCCTAACACTTTCTCAAATCAAGGCCTTTCGCATCAATAACCCTCCGATTCATTCATAAATGATGATGAAGATGTTATTGATCCCTCATATAATGCAGTTGCTTTTACCCTGTTGCCTCGAATTGACTAGACCAAAACTAATAATTTTCTCTTGATAGTAAGAATCAACCGATTCTTGAAAGAAGCATATCGTGGTACTGACAGAGAACTTTCCAAGTTACAATCAATTCAGATCAATTCAGATCACAAAATTGCCAACATAAGGAGGTCTTCATTCAACCAAAGCCCCTTCTCGATCAACCTCTGTACCATCCAATCATATACAACAAGTAAGAAAGGAGTGGTTTCCAAAATCCACTTCTGAGTAATGTGCCACAAGGAGAAAACTCTAAAGACCCTAGCCCCGGTGAAGGAAGAGAGTGTGTATCAGGATTTTCTACTTCAAGTAGAGATTCTTCTACCCACATTGTTAATAGTGCTCAGAAGTTCATGGCAAATGATCCTCAGCCATGCTTTGAACAAGAATCCACTCAGGTACAAGTAGTCCAAATATAAAACACTTGGGAACCTACAGTTCATGAAGAAATTTCCCAAAATATTTTGAATGATCAGGAGGTGGATATTGAGGTTATTTCTCCCCAAATCGAGGTCATAGATAGGATTCTTGCAGGATCTCATGATGTCAAGAACAATGAGAATATTGCTTCAAGCTCTAGGATTTTGTATGCTGAAATAGTGAATGATACTCCTTCCTAGGTTTATTCCGAAGTTAAGAAAAGGAAGAGGGTTGTCAAGGTAATTGACATTGATTTTGATGTCCTTTTCAAACTTTTGAATGATGTCATTCCCAAGAAGCCTAAGGTGCTTTCTCTAATAATGGTGGATAATCATGGAAACAGATTTGTAGATCTCACCATCCCATAAGTTGATAAGGAGCGTGATGCCATGACACTTGCTGATTATGAAGTTTTGGAGACGCGGACTTGGGAGGTCCACATTAGAAAGTGACATGGAAATGGCTCGAGATTCAATTAATATCA
This sequence comes from Taxus wallichiana var. yunnanensis, assembly GCA_018340775.1. Taxonomy (NCBI): domain Eukaryota; kingdom Viridiplantae; phylum Streptophyta; class Pinopsida; order Cupressales; family Taxaceae; genus Taxus; species Taxus wallichiana. The sequence continues at coordinate 4,177,043 of CM031233.1, forward strand.
TGCTAAAGAGACTTGAGAAATATAAGTCTCAGAACTCTCAGCTCAAGGCTGAAAAGAATCAATTGGTGGAATATGTTCAACATTTGATAAATCCCATATCATCCACTTTCCCAATACCTGATGTAGTGGCTGCCCTTGATGAAGAAACTCTCAATTTGTCAAAAGAAATAAACACATTAAGCCATGTCACTAAAACTTGGCTTGCAGAGATTCTCGTTTGAGGCCAAGGGATGATCAAAACAGCGGTTAAGCTCCATGAAGATGTCAGTGCACATCTTGTTCCAATTATTTCTTTCAAGGAAACCTTTGTTTCTAATATATCAAATTTGGATGAGATATTTCCCAGTTTATAGGAGATGACGAGTATGGAATCCTTAGTTTTAGCCATTAAAGGAATTATTGAATTTGAACATCTAGGGACATGTTTTCTTTGGTGTCTGAATCTCAAATCAAGGAAGACACTTCTCAAGGATTCTATGATCCATTATGATAGCATATGCAATGAATCCTTCACTTCACTCGCCTTGATTCAAGAATTCATATCCGAGATTCCTTACTGCAACCTCATAAATGAGCATAATCAAAGGTGTTCATCGGAACAAGTGGAAGATCAATTTTCACAATTTTTAAGGACATGTACACTCCCACCAACAATTTCGATCGGTTTCAATGGAGTGGTGCATCAAATTAAAGAACTTATTTGAGAATGCTCAATCAAAGATTATTAATTTAAATGATATGCCAAGTAGGATTCTTGAATTACAGGTATTTTGTGAGGCTATTCTTTGACCAAATGAACCTCCAGAAGAAGAAAATATGTTTGAAACTTTGGGAAGGTTTAGATCCTTTCAACTAGCAAAAGCGGCAGATCCTAATTTCACCAACGGTTCAGGGGGATAATTTTCTTGGTATCTAACGAAGTGGGAGAGTCCATTTCTCATACGCTTGAGATAGGCGGACCCCATTTCAATGGATAAGGCACTAGTTATTATTGTATATTTTTAAAAGTGGATTTTTAAGAAAAGGATGTTGTTATTTGCTTTTGGGAAACTATGGATAACTTAAGTGATTTCTATTTTTAGTTGTTTTTAATAAATTTGGTTAGAAAAATTCAAAGGTCACTTAAGTGCCTTGTTTAATGATCATGTAAAACCCTAACTACTTTGTAACAAACTTTTGGGTTATAAAATGAAGTGAGGGGCTCATTTGTAAGGGTGACTTTAAGAGAGGAGAAGAAAATACTTTTGTATGCAAGTTTTACTTCAAAGAAAGAAACTTTGTGTTCTTTTGAGAAGACACTTTCGAGTTAATGAAATATGAATTTTATGTCCCATTCATTGTCTCTTATAGCATTTGATGTTCTTATGTTCATTAGATGTTAGTGTTTGAATCTTGCATGCAAATATTGTCTTTGATCTTATTGTCAACATTATTAATCTGGTGTTCTAGTTCAAAGTGATCAAGCTCGATTATCTACTTGCTCACGTGTGTTCCCTTTTACATATTCTTGTTTATCTAACTCAAACTCCGTTTTATTTGTATTAGTTATTCATCCTTCCTCTTTGTGTAATATTAGGCTCTATTTTTACCTAACTCTTGCATGTTCTTTCAATTCATTTCATTCCACTCCTTTCCTTCATTCCATTCCATATCCCTCATTCACTTTTTCTTTCCATTGATGTTCCAAAACACCCCCCACATACAATTTTGAATGTACAGATGTAAATACAATTTTGGTTTTCAATAAAGGTAGCCTCACCTTCATTGAGGAGGTACTTCATTCCCACGCTGTTACATATCATTTGCATGCATGCAAATCCATACGCTAACAGTGTCTTATTATTCTTATTGGTGAATTATCTTGGCATCTCAATCCACTACTTGTAATCTATAGTGAATCTCTCCCATTAGGAGATGTTTTTTGTATTCTCCTTGTTATTCTATATTCTCAAAAAGGACAAAAATTACATTACATAATAAGTGGTGTTATAATAGGTCACCACTTGTACAATTTTCCCTTCTTGGGGTCTTACAATTAAATTCAACATATGTGTATTATGAATATAATTCCGTTTACAAACATTACCCTAACTTGGGTCTTACAACATGTGCCTACAAACAATTACACATACATTGAAAGAACATATTTCAATTAAATAAAATGGATGCCAACATACATCCATAAAATAATAGTGCCCTTATTGAGTGTATTGTTGAAGTTAATAATAATTTCATTCATATAGTACTAAAAATGGTGAAGGGGACATGTTATAATATCACTCACTATATTGTTGAACATATAGTAGATGAATCAGAATTAGAGCATGCCACAAAAGGAAAATACATATGGTTTCAATTCTCATCTTCTGGTATTTAATAAAATTGACATGTCAAAAGATGATGATGAAGTATTTTGTAAATTCCCCTTGGAGGTCAAGTCCTCGGATGCATGTTATGATGAGTATATTCATGTGACAATCATTTCAAAAGCATAAAGGACCAAATTTGATAATTGGCTACGGAATTTTAAATAAGCCTTTGAATATGAATGAAACATGTTAATGATCCTCTTGTATCGGAGTTGAAAATTAAGATCAATTTGTAGTAATGCAACACTACTTTGTTGGGTGAATTTTGTTGGATGACAAGATTGTGTCATCTTAGGAAAAGCTTCCCTATGGGTTCACGACAAGTTACTTTATGGAATCCATTAGCTGGATAAAAGTGTTGTAAATATAAAGATATATGTAGTGCATATATATGTGAACGCCCATGTAATGTACATAAAATATGTATATCTAGGGAAGAATGCATATGTTCAAAGCTAGGATTATGTCCTTTGTGACATAACCCCACAATAAACAATTATTGTAAATGACTACTAATATCTAAATCCCAAGAATACTATTGAGGATTGAGAATAGTGTGCTAAAAATGAGGAAGATGTATTTTTTTCCTCTAAGAAGGGTCAATAAAGAAAAATTCAGAGAAGAGGAGCAAGACCATAGAAATTCATGCGCAAGATTCTAGAGGGACATGAAGAAGAAGAATATGATGAAATACCTCTTGAAATGCAATGAAGGAAGTAGATTCCAAAGGCAAGTGAGGATATTGGAACCTTCATACATGTCAAGGAGTAACCTTTCAAAGAACATGTGGTAAATAAGTTAGAAAAACATTTAGATGAGGAACACCAACCTTAATCTATTTATGTGTGTGAACCGGTATAAAAACCCATGCAAATTCGGGAGGGGGAACATGTGAAGAAACTAGGCGGGATGCATGTGAACTAAAAAATGGAGGGGAGGAAGAGAAATTAGTTGATACCCTATGAAGGGAAGTGATGCCAACAAAAAACCATGTACATAATGGAACTAAGGGGGTTATAGAATAAAGAATATGATTTTTAGGTGCAAGGAAAATCTTACCTCCTAAAGGATCCCTCATGATCATCAACTTGGATGAAGGGGAGGAGAAAAATGAATAAATTCCAAGGAGTGTGTACCCATGAAGGATGGGGAATGGGGGAAAAATTGATACATAGATAAGGAAGAGCCTTCAAGTGAAGAAGATCTCATTAAAACTCTTTGTGTCGGAGTTCGTAAAAGGAAATAATGACACCTATATGTTATTTTGGGAGTAGATGAAGCACGATATCATGAAAATGAGAAATAGAATGTCAATATCCTTTGAAATGGATGTATACACGAATGGCCTTCAATTTTAGATTCCATTGGTCGGTCTACAAAAACCTCCTACGAGAATATATTGAGGGGTTCTCAATAGTGTTTGTAGACACTTACCACATGACAGAGATGCAAGTAGATAATGTTCTCCTTATAATGGTTGGAGAAGTCATGTGGAAAAAAATTACAAATAACTTTGCTTTAAATGAAAGAAACAACTTGACTAGATCAACTTGAAAAATATCATAAGGTTGTAAACGAGCAACTCTGAGATGACCGAGAAAATAACAAGGAGATGTTACATAAATAAATATTCACGGATATTAAATCTATAAATTTGTGTCAATAGATCCTTAAGGAGGATACCAACCCAATGACCTGGGATAATACTCAACTACAAATATGGAATATCAAAACTTGAAGTCTTGATTCACTTGATCATTAAGAAGTGGAAAGATGATGGATGAGTGAGGGTAAAGTAGTTGACCAAGGAGGAACAAGACAAGGCTAGAGCCCTATACATAAATAATTTGAAGGAGTACGAGGACTTAGTGGTTAAGCTAAGTGAAAAGGCCGCCATCATTGAAATATTTTCCTAAGCTTCATGAGCTAGCGGACAATTATAAAATCACTCATCCTTCCGAGAGACAAAAGTAAGATGCCTTGGGATTACAAGTATGTACTATTAACAAGGATGACATGGAGAATTTGCTTCAATATATTGAGGATTTGGAAAATGAAATAAGCACGAAAAAGGAAAAGATCAAATAATGACTTGTTGGCCTAAAAATCAAATACTTCAAGATAAAAGCATGCTTGATAAAACAAATGCATAGGTGGGGAAGACACAAAGTGCACTACAAGCAAAAATAAAAGACCCACAAAAATATGCAAATGCATTGAAAGACTTAGAAATTTGGAAAATTTAAGGCCACACTCACCAAGTGGTAGAATTTTTAAGATCATTTTCTCTAAGAGGTGCCAAATATTTTTAAAGAAATAAATAAAGGGTTACTAGGGATGGGTAGATGATTTAGTCCGGGGTAATTTTGAATCCATATTTTATTGAAATATACAACTTTTGGCTAAGTACCCCACTTTTTTTTTTTTGAATGACACGCACACACTTTTGAATGAAGATAGGTTTGGTACATGGCGTGCACCAATGTTTTTGAAGGTACTTTATAAGTGTGCATGAAAGGGCTGAACTTGGCACATATGACAATAAGAAAAACATGCAAGAAAAATGACAAGATCAATTGTGGCATGCACATGAGAATTTGATGAGTGACAATCAAGGAACAAAAAAACTAGTAACTACTAATTAAGGGGTTGTTTAAATAAAAGAGGAGAATCTTTGGAGTGTAATAATGAGTTAGATATATTTCATAGGTAGAAGTAGAGTTTCCAACCAAATATGATTGATAAATGGATCCATTCATGAGATTAAGATGAGGATTGACCTCACCTCACATGCACACTAACTATAAAGTATTGTCTAAGTCATCATAAGTTAGCCTCAAGGGACAAAATAACTATTAAATGAGCTAATAAAGGGAAAGAAAATATTTGTGTGTGTGTGTGTGTGTGTGTGTGTGTGTGTGTGTGTGTGTGTGTGTGTGTGTGTGTGTGTGTGTGTGTGTGTGTGTGTGTGTGTGTGTGTGTGTGTGTGCATATGTGTGTCCCCTAGAGCTAGTTCTATTGAGGTTGAGTTTGAAGAATACTAGAGATTAAAATGGTTATTATTGTATTAATGAGATGTTATACTCCATGAGTTGAATTAATAAAATGGTTATACGTAGTTATTGTGTAGTTGTATATTAATTTATTATGCTAGTAGTTGTTTCATCGATGTTCTTATACATTTATCTATATGAGTATGTGATTGTTGATTAAAGTTTGAAACCGATGGGGAGAAGCCTACTCTCATGCCTCAAGTGAGTGCACAAGGACGATCCCCTATGTGATATGTTGGCATGATGTGTTTCCTTCACAAGTTTATACATTGGTGGCCTTGGGATAACGTGCATGTTTCTTGACGGTGGGTAAACTAGATCAATATAGCTTATCGCTAGATCCAAAGTAAAACTATCCACCCACTAAATTACATTGTTACATAAGGATATAGATTCCAAATGTGCAAATTTGAAAGGGTATGAAGTAAAATTATACCCCAACTATGCAATATATTAGTGCTTTTGAAACTTTGGAAATGTAAAATTAATGAAACTCACGCTCATGATCCTTTTATGCCAAATTGAAAATAGAAAATGTGTAACTTGTTATTAAAGATTTGAATTGAAATTGTCAAGATGGCCCTATATTTTGTACCAAAATGTAGTGAATTCTAAACTAAGATTGTGTATCTATCCATGAATATGTATCGAGAGACATGTGAAAAAACTATATTTTCCTAAATATTATGAAATTAGATGTCAAAATATACCCAACATAGTATTATCCATTGAGGAACTAATGTCCAATGATTTTTTCCTATGTTGGATGGTTCCGTATAGATTGAAGTTTTGCCATAATTTTGTCCATACCTATAATTTTATCCCTATAATATATCCGCTTATATTCTAAAGTTTATCATTATTCTTTTTTCATGAATTTCATTGATATTCTTGTAATAGCCCCATTAGACACGCCCTCTTTTGAGGTGAGTGAGATAGAATGTACCTCACTCATCTCAAAATAACTGAATTGTTTCCATGTGAAATATAACATCTAATCATTGTTAGGACACATAGAAGATATTTTTAGGCAGCCACCATGTAGAACTTGGCCCTACAAGACAGTGCATGATAGAAATCATGACACAATGAGATAACACACTCAACAAGCATACAATTCTACAATTATAGAAGTATGTAAGCATATAAATACAACAACCAATGTCATATGAAATCCCAATGCTTGCATACAAGGGACACAATAGTGTCACACACATAAACAAGGGTTGAAGGGATGCACAAGAAAGGGTAATAAGGTCACAAATAAGAGACACAAGAGTGTTGCACTCACACACATAGATAGCCCAAACATTTCATACAATAAACAAAATATATATAATGCATATAGAAAAAAATTAAATATTAGTAAGAGTTACATGGATATAGAGTCACTAGTCTACACAATTCACATGTTTCAGTGTTAAGTATTTTAATAGAATCATAATATAATGTAAATCATAAGCATGATCAAGATAAGTGAAAGTAATGAAAGTGATTGTAAATAGAAAGATAACACTGCTAGTTAGAAGATTCCCCTAAATTAACAAGGCCATTGGAAGAAGGGTGATTCCAACATCTATGATTATGTAAGCCTTGTGTATCTTGCATCATAATCACATACCTTGTGAAATGCATGCATGTATAGACTATAGAATATGTTATCTATCAAATCATGAGACACACAACATATGTATAATAGAAATTAGTGTCCAAGGATATGCTTAATTCGTGATTTTAGATTTTTATAATACTTGAATGTTTTTATATTTTTGAAAAAAATAATTTTTCTTATACTTTTGTAATATTGAGAGTGTTTGAAAGTGTGTTATCCGGTGAGTGAGATCATACGGATGGGGGAAGCAAAAATTTTCTATGTTCGTGTGTGATAATACTAAATGGCATCATGTGTTGTAGTATGTAAATATCCTTATATAGGAAAATGCTTAGAAGTTACTACTAGGATAGGAATATGCTTTGATGGATTATTGTGTTAAATAGGAGATTTTATTGTTTTAAACTTAGAATATAAGAATGATTAATTTTCCATGAATGCTTTAGTGTAAGTCATTGATTTTAGGCTCCCTTGATCTTGATTGAGGTTTGGGCACATCAACCTATGTGGTGGGAGGGAGAGATACAAGATTACACTCAAGTAACCATTCAAACACAATACATGACCGTGTTGAAAATATCGTGAAGAACCAAGAAAGGTTTTGATAAGATAGTTGCCCCCACTTGAAGGGGTAACATACTATATCAAAGGTATCCACAAAGAATGGTACATAGATTGAATAAATTATGAAGTGTCATTTCAAGACAATATAATGTATTATAGTCACCAAAAATGTTTTTTGAATTATGCATGTTAGTTGGCTACATGTAAAATTTGGTTGTTTTCGCAACTTGATATTCATTAGTCAAGTGGTGAGAAATGAGTGTTGCCTATATTGAAGTAGTATCCCATGTAGGTGGATTTTGCATTTATACTTGCTTTTTGATAAACCCTTAAAAATGGTGTTGTGTTTGTCCTATAATGGGATTTATTTATATTTCTTGCTAGCCTCCTTAATGGTAGAGGTTTGTATAATGTATACCTTAGGAAAGTTGATTCAATATGTTCTTAAACCCATATAGGTAAACATATATTCATATTTATTGATGGGATTATAACTCGGCCTACCCATACACTCATTTTATATGTCATTTTGATCAATGTCATTGTCATACAAATTAATTATTGTAGCATCTTGTTGCTTCAAATTGAATAGCAATGGTAATTTAGGGGACACCCTCAAACAATGTGTGGGCACCCCAAAATTACATAAATGTTCCTAGTTCGCATCCTATTATTCATCCCCTTGCGATTGATTAATAAAATTAATTAATCATGCACATTACAAACCTTGGATTAATTAAATTAGTCCACAACACCATCTTATCTAAGTTAATTTTCATTGATTAAATAAATGATTAATAAATTATCGTACACATTGTAGCTAAATAAATTATTTACTTAATTAGGAAAATATACCTATTTTCCTAGTCAACTTCGACTTCACTATCCTAGTTAGCTCTACTTAGACTCCACTTCCTCATTCCGCTTAAGCGCACTTGAACTCCACTTAGTATTCAACTTGGAATCCACGTATAGATTCCTAGAAAGGTAGGGGAATTGGGTTGTACATGTAATTCAATTACCGGATGTAACTTTTGTCATTCCAAATGTTTATGGCCCTTTCAAATCTACAACTCCCTAGACTCAATCTACTTTTTATTCCCAGGCAATTACCATAAATAATATGGAGCCTATTCAAACATCTCATCCACCTTTCATGGTACTACCCTCAACTATAAGAGGAGGGCATTTCATTTGTAAACTCATCCTTGAAATCTATAAGCAAATGCAACAAAGTTTTGCTTATAACAAACCTAAAATTTATAACCCAAAATAGTAGGAGATTTTTTTTACAGCAAATAGACATTCCTCTGCATATATAAATCAGATAACTAGCTAAAGCTAGTTAATGTAGCAAGTCATATTAAATTAATAGCAAACAAACATTCCTCTGCATATTTAAATCAAGTAACTAGCTAAAGCTAGTTTATGCAACATGTCTTAATAAATTAATCCATCCTATAACATAGTGATAAACTTTGTGTGGTTATAAGGGTTAGTTATCCATGATCACCCTTAACATTTGTTTGAATGTTCATACTTAGCCTCGCTTGGTTTTACCACACTGTGGTAGTGAGAACATGTGACTGATCCTCTAGTGTCTACCTAGAGTTTCATTTAGTAAAACTCCATCATGTATCCTACACTTCAGGATTTGAGGAATCACAATGATTAGACAATGTACCCAGCAAAGCACATTACTTTGGCCAAAGTTTCTTAGTTGTACTATGTACGCTTAGTATAGACAAGTGCACATTGCATCTAAACTTGTCTTCCCATCACCTCACAAATGTCTTATCATAGTTATCTAGATTCATTAAAATTAAGTAGGTGAACCTATTGAGACTTACTTGATTTCCTAATGCTTCAACTTCATAACTACAAGGAACCCCAATGTCTGCTATTAGTGACCTACGAGAAGCCAATATGTTGCTTAATATGTTACCACATTAAGCAACCTATGGGCCACTCGTAGGTAGCCTACAACATGCATTGAATGTGCAGTTCTGGAAGGGTTCATATCTTGCATTGCTTATGGAATTACTTAGTGAAATATAGTTTACGCATCAACCTACTATGGATAGAAGGATAAGATCATGAAGTGATTATCTCTTTGCTGCCCTATCCATACGTACTAACCATTCTAATAGAAATGGTGTGTTAGACCCCTAGTCAAGATTCCACTAGGTCTTATTAATATTACAATGTCATACTTTAGTTTATCTTGATTCTTTATCCATTAATCAAAGTCATATCTATACTTTATTAGGACTATATCTCACATATTGTTTAAAGGTAGAGATAACCTCAACTTAAGATTCTTCTTTTTCTTTAGAAAGAATGGCGAGTTGATTTAAATAACATTTAAGTCTTATAAGGTAAGAAACTAATTTACATGTCTAGTTTATCATACTTATTTTTAGTTTCCATCATATCTAACATTGAACTAGTCTCTTAAATATTTGATGAGATAATTAACAATTATTGGTTTATTTCATAAACTCTTTTAGATTAATCCAATATGTTACCATGGACAAATTTTTTTCCTTTTAAAGTTAATAATATCATCATGCATCCTTACCCTTCCAAATATAGTTTTATAACTCACTTAGTATTCTTTTTCTTTACCCGTAATAATAGTTTTACTATAATGGAGAGATAAATAGATATGGGGTGTATCTTTATTATCATAACCCATACCTATTATAAGCAGATCCGTACTATTTGTAAGTATAGGAAGCTCTGAAGCTAATCCTAGGATAAGAGGTATGCTTGTTTTATTTTGACAACGAAAGAATTATGCGTTTTGAGAACAAAATTTATGTTAGGAAGGAACGAACTCAAAACGAAAGTGTTGTGAGAGTTCCATGATGCACCATACTCTGGTCATCCGGGAATAAACAAAATTACAATAGAAGTAAAACAACAATAGTTTTAGAAAGAATGAAAAAAATCCTCCTTCATGACTTCCTCCTTGAATTTTGTTCATAAAGTTATAACAATTGCTAATTACTTCCTACTACTCAAGGCATCTGCTACCCTATTTTCCTTTCCTTTGATATAACTGATATCAAAGTCGTATTGCGACAGAAATTCCAACCATCTTCATTGTCATGCATTCAAATTGGGTTGTGTGAAGATATACTTCATCCCCAAGTGGTTGGTTTTTAATTCAAAAGGTTTCCCCATCAAATAGTGCCTCCAAACTTGTAAAGAATGAACTATCACAGCCAATTCCAAATCATGAGGGGCATAGTTATACTCATGAACTTTCAGTTTCCTTCCCTCATATGCCACAACATGTTCATCCTGGAGTAGTAAATCCTCCTAATCCTTCCTGGATGCATCAGTAACAACTGTAAAATTTCCATTTAGATCAGGAATGGTTAGTAATCATTGGAGTAGTTTTCAAATGCTCCTTTAATAGATTAAATTCTTGCTCACATTTATCAGTCCACACAAAAAAATTCCTTCTTCTGGAGTGACGTTATCGAACTGCCAATCTTGAAAAGTCCTTCACAAATTTACGGTAATACCCCGCCAAACCCATGAAGCTTCTTACCTCGTGCACATCCTTCGGTGTTGGCCACTCTACAATGGCTCTTATCTTTGTAGGGTCCATGGAGATTCCATTCTCATTAATTACATGACCAAGATATTATATCTCCTTCTGATAGAAAGCACATTTAGCCAAATTTCCATAAAGCTTGTTCTATCTCAAAATTTCCAACATGATTTCCAAATGTGTGTTGTGCTCTTGTTCATTCTTAGAGTAGATGAGTATATCATCTAGGAACACGAGTACAAACTTATCGAGATACTAGAAAATATATTGTTCATTAGGTTCATAAATGTTGCAGAGCATTAGTGAGTCTGAATGGCAGAATCGTGAACTCATAATGACCGTAGCGTGTTCTTGAACGTCATTTTGTGAATGTCTTCCTCTTTAATTCTTAATTGATGATATCCCAATCTTAGATCTATTTTAGAGAATATTGCGGCACCTCTCATATGATCGAAGATATCATCTATCTGCGGAAAATGGTATCTATTCTTAATGGTTTCCTTGTTCAACATCCTATAGTCTATACACAATCAAAGGGTTTCGTCCTTCTTCTTCATGAAAATCACCGATGCACCCCATGGTGACACACTGGGTCTTATTAAGCCCTTAGAGAGGAGCTCATGCATTTGAGATTTTAACTCAATTAGCTCTGTTGTTGTCATGTGATAAGGCACTTTTGACATAGGCTCAGTTCCCGGTTTGATGTCGATTATGAAGTCAAATTCCCTTTTTGGTGGTAATCCAGGTAACTCCTCTAGAAATACATCACTAAAGCATTGTAAAAGTGGCGAAACAACCAAAGGAGATTTAGTAGTTTCCTCTAAATCATCTATTTTTATAGCAAAGAGTGTACAACCTTTTCTTTTTGCCTTTTCAGCTGCATGGCTGAAATTTGCCTTACAGAAAAACTCCTTTTTATTCCTTGAATGATGGCTAGTTTCAACTCATCATCTAGACATTTTACACATTTTTTTGCGTAGTCCACAACAACTTGGTGTTTGGACAGCCAATTAACTCCAATTATTACGTCATAAGACCCTAATGGAGCTACATAAAGGTTCACTTCAGTTGTAAATTTGGGCAGTTCTAATGTTGTCATAGGCAAACATTACTCTACCTTATGTCTAGCATTGTTTCCATACTACATTGTCCATGAATTTTCCATATAGCTAGCTTTTATATGCATTTTTTGCTAAAAATTTAGAAATGAAACATTCGATTGCCCAGATATCTATTAAAACTTTTACAAAATGACCATGCCACTTACTTGGTACTTCATAATGACTGACTTAATTTCATAGCTCAAACAAACCTCCTATCATATGCTAAAAAAATTAGAATTCTCTTTCGAAATTACAACTTATTTTATCATTGTGTTTCTTCCTAGAAGTTCTTATTTTCTTCCCTTTTCCTTTCCTTGTGCAAATTTTTATTTGCTTGAGTTGCTTCCAGAACGTCCCATTCTATAACATAATTTTTAAAGAAGCAATGAATGGTTTTGTTCTCATCTTTAGAAGTTACAACATATTTAATGCAGTTGCCAATAAGATATCAGGGTCATAAAAATGTCCTCTAATCATAAAATAAACCCCTAATCATACTCCCAATTACAAGGTCTTCCAAATTTACCTAGGCACAAACTTCCATCATCTAACTTTCCTTCATATCAGTCAAGAGTCCACTCTACTCACCAAACAGAGTCTTTAATCATCATATCAAGCTAAGAGAGTGTATGAAAACCTTACCAGTAGTCTTTTAATGCATTCCTTGGACAATATAATAGGGAATCATCATTAAATCCATACAACACATTGAGATTCTAATGCCAATTACAAGAATCACAGGTCACAATGACCAAGAAATCTATATATTAAAAGATCATTCAATACAGTTATTTTACTTTATTGCTCTTCAATCAAGATTACAGAACCTTGAGCATCTCAAGCTCTCCCACGTACCTTTCTTCCTAAAAGTAAATGGTGAAGATGAGCCAATGCTCTTGTTTTACTTTTACTCTTTTCGAGTCAACATTTATTGTAGATTTCATTCTAGCATATTTGGCCTTTCAAATACTTATCGCTACAACAGATAGTCCTCTCCTATCCACTTCACCTACCCTATGCAATTTTTTATTTCATGTTGGATTCATGTTCCAAAATATGTCATCTTGACATTTCAACAATCAAGCAACTCCCTTGTTGATTGTCATCATTTAGTTCAAATTGTTCAACATAGAACTGATCATTTTCACACTCAACCAATTGCTCCCTGCATCCTTTTGGTTTCGTGTGTCATGAAGGATTGTTAGAGTATTATCTAGCTTACTTACCACCGAACTTGAACCATAGTTTGGTTGGGTTCATTCTCCACGGAACATCCTTCTCACATTCACTTTATTTTGTTAATAAAAATTAGAATTCAGTAAGTGTAATGACCCAATAAGTCCAAGAAATGCAACCTTCAACTTTGATGCCAAATGTAACAACCTAAAATTTGTAACCCAAAATAGTAGGAATTTTTTTACAAAGCAAATAGAAATTCCTATGGATATATAAATCAGATAACTAGCTAAAGCTAGTTAATGTAGCATGTCATATTAAATTAACAGCAAGCAGAAATTCCTTTGCATATTTAAATTAGATAACTAGTTAAAGCTAGTTTATGCAACATGTCTTGATAAATTAATCCATCCTATAACATAGTGATAAACCTTGTGCATTTGTAAGGGTTAGTTATCCTTGATCTCCATGATCACCCTTAACATTCGTTTGAATGTTCATACATATCCTTGCTTGGTTTGTTAGTGTAGGTTATTATTTATCCTTTTATTTATTTATTAGGATAATTATTACACTTGTGTTAGCCCTACACTTATTTGGTTAGCTTTCTTAGGTGTACTAGTTGTGTGGAGTTAACTTACTAGTTATGTTGAGTTAGCTTCTCAGTTATGTGGAGTTAGCTTACTAGTCTTATGGAGTTAACTTAACTACCAGTATTAGTTAGTGGGAGTTCTTCACCATTGATTTAGGTGGTAGTTTCACTTCCCTCCTCCTATATGTAAATATTTCTTATTGAATAATTCAAGTCATTTTATTGTAATGTATTGAGCATTATGGATTATGATGGATTTCCATATATGGTATTTTAGCTCTTTATTTTGTAAATCTAATGTGGTGTGTTATTATCATCTAAGATCATGGCTTGGAACAATCTTCTTATCATTCATTTCATGGTATCAGAGCTATAGATGATGTAGACATCCATCTGTAAGTTTTTCTTTGTAAGTAAGGGTTTATTATTTTCATGTATTTGGAATTTGTTAGCAATTTTCTGCAGCATGCATTTTTATGCAAAATAGAGTGTGGCATTGGATTTGGAAGGTGCCAAAACCCTAGAATCGACTATAAACTCGACCATGTTTTGAGATAGTCAAATCTGGATGCTAGATATGTACCCTCTGGGTGCATTCTTTTATCCATTGGATATAAGCGTGTACCTTCCAAATGCATTCTTTTACCCTCTGGATATTTTAGTTTTGGATGCAGTCTTTTATCCACTTTGGATGCGAGATCTATATCCTCACGGGTGCATTCTTTTATCCATTTGATATAAGCGTGTACCTTCCAGGATGCATTCTTTTACCCTTTAGATATTTCGGTTTTAGATGTAATCTTTTATCCCTTGGGGACGCAGATCCGTACCCTCTAGGTGTATTCTTTTATCTATTGGATATAAGCGTGTACCTTCTAGATGCATACTTTTACCCTCTAGATATTTTCAGTTTTGGATGCAATCTTTTATCCACTAGACATAGATCTGTACCCTCTTGGTGCATTCTTTTATCCATTGGATATAAGTGTGTACCTTCCGGATGCATTCTTTTACCCTCTGGATATTTCTATTTTGGATGCAGTCTTTTATCCACTAGACACAGATCTATACCCTCTAGGTGCATTCTTTTATCCATTGGATATTGACGTGTACCCTTTGGATGCAATGATTTACCCTCTGGACATTTTAGGTTTTGGGCGTAGGATTTTATCCTTTGGTCACAATCCTATATCGTGTGGATGCACTCTTTTACCCTTTGGACATTTGGGTGTCACATGTACTTTTTAAAAAAGATTAGCATTAAAATATTATTTTAATAGCAAAACCTTCTAGAGCTCATAACTTTTGATCCGTAGCTCGGATTAAGGTGATATTTTTTTTGAAATTGTGTATTTTTTCAAGATCTACACATTAGAGACATTTTTAAACACATATTTCAAATTTAAAAGGTACTTTTTCTCATTGTAATGTTTACACGCACTCAATTATAAAGTGCCAAATTTGGGAGGGTGTTATAATCACTTGTGGACGCAATTTCGGTTGAGCCCAATGTCCTCAACTTTTGGGTGTTGCATTCTTATATCTATGGGTGTATGCATTTATATCTCTCTTGTTTGTTGAGATATTTTGGATCTGTATTTTTGACACTTTTTTTTGGCATGTTGATAGTCTCTCTTATGGGGGAGCTATTCGATGAAGCCCAATGTTAGTTTGTTAGTGTTCGAGTAGTTGATTTTGGAAACTCATACAGATCTGTGGTGTCACTCTACCCATTCAGCAAGTATGGGAGGGTATGGTGTTGATACTAATTCTTTGGGTTTCGTGTCCTTGCCTTGTTATGTGTTGATATTGTTTCTTCAGGTTTCATGTCCTTACCTTGTTACCTTGGCTTTTCTTGGATCGTGGCACTCCTATTTATTTGGATCTCATGTCCTTGTCTTGTTGCCTTGGTTGTTATTGGATCGTGGCACACCTATTTGTAGTAGTTGATCAAATTATGTTTGGTGTTTTTTTACACTTTCAACATTACTCCATTGATAGTCTCCTTGCATGGAGCTATTCTAGTGAAGCCCAGTGTCAGTTGTTTTTGAGTTCTATGATCGAGCATTGGATTGGAAAGCAGATGCGCACCACACTTCTTTAGCATTATACGAGATTGTTGGAGACGATCTTCCGAGGATATCTTGCGGTGGTATTTTCTCTCTCTACTTTGTTATTACTAGTTTTAGGTACCTTGTGATGTCCATTTTCCTAGTTGTTGTACATGGATACCTCATCATGCCTTGTTCTTTGAGACTGCCTTCTTTTCCACCCACCTAAGCTATGCTTACGGAAGGGTGTTAGTGTATGTTATTATTTATCCTTTTATTTATTTATTAGGATAATTTTTACACTTGTCGGTTTAGCTTGCGTAGGTGTACTAGTTGTGTGGAGTTAGCTTACTAGTTATGTTGAGTTAGCTTCTTATTTATGTGGAGTTAGATTACTAGTCTTATGGAGTTAACTTAACTACAAAAGATGTATCGATTAGTGGGAGTTATTCACCACTTGATTTAGGTAGTATTTTCACTTCCCTCCTCCTATATGTACATATTTCTTATTGAATAATTCAAGTTATTTTATTGTAATGTATTGAGCATTATGAATTATGATGGATTTCCATATATGGTATTTTAGCTATTTTGTTTTACAAATATAATGTGGTGTACTATTATCATCTCGAGATTGCATCATGGAACAATCTTCTTATCGTTCCTTTCATGGTTTTAACACACTACAGTAGTGAGAACATGTGACTGATCCTCTAGTGTCTACCTAGAGTTTCATTTAGTAAAACTCCATCATGTATCCTACACTTTGGAATTTGAGGAATCACGGTGATTAGACAATGTACCCAGCAAGCACATTACTTTGGCCAAAGTTTCTTAGTTGTACTATGTATGCTTAGTATAGACGAGTGCACATAACATCTAAACTTGTCTTCCCATCACCTCACAAATGTCTCATCATAGTTATCTAGATTTATTAAACTTAAGTAGGTGAACCTATTAAGACTTACTAATTTCCTAATGGTTCAACTTCATAAGTACAAGGAACCCCAATGTCCATTATTGGTTACCTACGAGAGGCCAATCCGTTGCTTAATATGTTACCACATTAAGTAACATATGGGCTACTCATAGGTAACTGCAACGCGTGCATTGAATGTGTAGTTCTTGCAAGGGTTCATAGCCTTCATTGCTTATCCAATTACTTAGTGAAATATAGTTTACGCATCAAGTTACTATGGATAGAAGGATAAGATCATGAAGTGATTATCTCTTTGTTTCCCTATCCATATGTACTAACCATTCTAATAGAAAAGGTGTGTTAGACCCCTAGTCAAGATTCCACTAAGTCTTATTAATCTTACAATGTCATACCTTAGTTTATCTTGATTCTTTATCCATTAATCAAAGTCATATCTATGCTTTATTAGGACTATGTCTCACATCTTGTTTAAAGTTAGAGATAACCTCAACTTAGGATTCATTTATTTTTCTTTACGAAGAATGATGAGTTCATTTAAATAACCTTTAAATCTTATAAGGTAATAAACTAATTTACATGGCGAGTTTATCATACTTCTTTTTAGTTTCCATCATATCTAACATTGAACTAGTCTCTTAAATATTTGACCAGATTATTAACAATTATTGGTTTATTACATAAACACTTTTAGATTAATCCAATATGTTTCCATGGAATATTTTTATCCTTTTAAAGTTAATACTATCATCATGCATCCTTACCCTTCTAAATACAGTTTTATAACTCACTCAATATTCTTTTTCTTTACCCATGATAATATCTTCATTGTAATGGAGAGATGAATATATATGCGGTATATCTTTATTATCATAAACCATACCCATTATAAGCATAAGATAGTTAAATATGTGAAACCTTAACTTTATCAAATATATTGTTCAATTACCCAAACCCATAACATGACAATGTATTTAGACACATAGAAATCAGCCAACACATTTATATATTACAATTCTTGTCCATAAATGGACTAGTACAAAGGACATCTTGTCAAGACAAGTATCTAAATCCTTAAATTACAAGTACAATAGGATCAATGATCCATGATAAAAATCTTCAAGTCTAACGCCGTTCCTCACAAGCCGGTGATAGAATGCCCATACATCATCACAAAACCTACGACATTGTTTTGTTTGGGGTTTTAATTCAAATAACTAGTAAGAAGTTAATCTATTCACTTAACTATGTTTTTGACGGTAAATTAGATTAGTCATCACACATAACTTAACTAAAATTGCAAGGGTAATGCTTCCGCAAAAGATAGGGAACTAGAACCCTCCAACAATCCCATAGCTGGCGATGAAAGAGGCATGGGGGTATATATGTGAAGTGTTCCTGAAGGAACACTTCGCATACAAACCTCGTGAATGGTGGAGGTTTTGTGTTCCCGATATTTGGAACCACTATCTTCACACAACACATGAATCAAACCAATCAACAAATTTTGGCTAGCTATCATTCAAGGAAAATTAAATGATAGTGCTTATTCAATCGTAAACCACATGAATGGCAGAGGTTTTGTGTTCTCGATCTTTGATGGAAGCACTATCTTCACACAACACATGAATCAAACCAATCAAACAAATTTTGGCTAGCTATCATTCAAGGAAAATTAAATTTGGTTTGCAATAAAAATTAATGCAGAATAATTCTCATGCCATAAAAATTCATCTAAATAATTTTAATCCATAAAAATGACTAAGTATAGAATTCTGACGAAATTTTGACAGAGTTTCCCCTTGTATTTTCCAAAAGTAGATTTTAAAAATCTAAATCAAATAATGAAGTAAATTCATTAAATGAAAAGGTATGGATCAAATGATCCAACCCTTCGAGTCACAAGGATCTCGGGACGAAATAAAACTAACAAGAAATAACTTACCCAATTGAACCATCAACTTTCATTTACCTTTATTTTAATATCATTATCCAAATGTCCTGCAAAGGTTAATACATCTGTAAAATAATCAAGAGCTGTTGAATCATTTTGTTTCCTTGCATGCCATGAGTTAGTTCCCACTTTTATTTCATAACACAAAATGTAAATGAGCATTTCAACCTATTTTATTTCCAAGTAATATGTACCAACAAACTTATTACTAGCTGCAACAATAAATCAGCATTCAACCACTTGCACACACATTCAACAGTAAAACCGGATTATGCCAGTCTCAACCTAAGTAATTGTATCATCTAAGTTTATCTTTGTTGTTAAGGAAACTAATAGTCACTTCTAATAGCCTCAAAAGCTAGAACTTTGTTCAAATTTGGCATAAGGAAATATTTATTTAACAGTCAAAGTTGACCCATGGACAAGCTTCAAAACAGAAAAATCCAACCACCACTCACTTAAAATGATACCCAATTTGTATTTAAACTATAGGAAGATATATTGACCCTTTTCTTATTCATGGTGTGAGTAAAACTCATGTCCATCTTCTAACAAAACCCATTAATTCTAACATGTCGTTCCAGCTAAAACAACAATTTTTAGATTATAAAGCCCACACGTAGAAAATTTACCTAAGCACTCCAACCAAACCCACATTACAGATATATCATTTTCTACAAATCACACACAGAGAAAAACCAGTCAAAGAATTTTGTTGGAAGAACCTAAAGTTCGAATACCCCCAATTTCACAAGTTATTTTCCATAACCCAAAACAGCCTCATGATTTCATGGAAGGAACACAAGTTTGAAAACCCCAAAATTTCATAGATAGTTCCCCATAAACCCTACAACCATACGATTTCACAATATTTTAAATCAATCAGAGAAATTTCCATTAAATTATAAGGAAGTAGCAAGGCAGGTCAGGGTGAAGCAAATAATATCCATTTATTTTCATTTAACCATAACAAAACAACATGAAAGGAAGAAAAATCACCATGCGACTTCTTGGAAAGAACATAAGTTCAAAACCCAACATTTCTCACTTATTTTCCAAAACCTTAGCAGCCATACAATTTTATTGAAAGAACTCACAGTTCTAAAACAGATTCACAACATATTTTCCACAACTCTTTCAAAATAAAACAAAACCACAAACAATGATACAATCACTTTAAAAATAAAAAACAAGTAAGCAAGCAGAGTAACCCCTTGCCTAAAAATGATTCATGCCTTCGTTTTTGCTTCCAATTGATCTCTGAAAACCCTATCAACTGTCATGAGTGCCAAGAATCTGAGCTCTCCAAACCATTCACGCCTCAACATTGCATTTGTCTTTAAAGATAGAAGGTTTCTCATCAAACATTGATTGCTCACATGCACGAAAAAATACGACGTGAGTATCCCCCATAATTGGAGCTCAAAACTAGAAGCCAAATGCAAAGAATCTACCAGACTCCCACTTTTCCCCCTTCCCACCACGAATTCCCAAAATCTTGCTACACATTTATTCCATCCACCTACTATTTGCCAAGTGGACAGAAAAAAATAGGCCCAAGACTTCGTGGGAGGGTATCTCCTTGTTTTGCAAATTGAATATTCGAATAAATGATTGTCACTCCTCCCTTGCGTGGATTGTCCACTTAAGTGGATTTAATAATCATTAAATCTTATCCATGTACTATGGTGTTCAACACCATTTTAAAATTGAACTCAATACACAATAAAACCTAATGCTCAACCATTCGATGGGTGTGGCCATATGGCCCCATCTTTATACCATTTAAAAAATAATACCATAACCTTTAATGTTACCATATCCATTTACCAAGGCTTTTAAGCCTTATTATTATTACCTCCAAATGCCCACTCAAAATAATTCACGCAATAATAATACCAACAACGCGCACGTTATAAATCATTACAAGCCTTGTTTAACACACAACTCAAGTTTCCTTAGGAGTGACATCACCCTTAGTCCATATGGGTGTCAACACAACCTCATAATTAAAATGTATTTATATTAATAAAAGTGGTATTTAGTTATCTAAGTACTTAATATTTAATTAAGTACTTAGATGACTAATTACCATCATCCACAACTAACACTTAATTATTCAAACAAACGTTCATTTTCCCATTATTCATACTTATTTGAATAATTAAATGTCAAAATAAAATATTAATTAGTGGGATGTTACATCGCTTATTTGTTGTTTAATCCCCATGAAATTTTCACGCAGCATTTGCAAATCCACTTTGGAAAGTAATATCAAGAGCATCCAAAAATCCAAATCTTCAATATCATACAAGTCTAAGCACTTCCACAATCTTCTTTAGGTTTGCAAGAGAGGTACAAAGAAGGTATATTGCTTTTTATTTCTTTATCTTTCATTTGTCTGTTAATTTTCATTTCTCACATTCTAACACACCCAATGGGACTTACCCACATTTTTCTTTTATTTTTTTCATCTGTTATTCACCTTTTAATGCAGTTTTTAATCCATACTAACATTTACGTGAATGTGGTTTTCATTAGTTAATGTTGTTGTTTTGGTGTATTTTTTTTTGTTTGTGTATTGTTGTGTTTTTAGGATGCATTCTCGGAGGATTTTCTAAGAAGAAATTTGTTTAAAAAGTCACAAAATAACTCTATTTTTTTTTAAGTTACATTTGGCAAGGACCCCTAAATTTAGGAGTCTCGTGTTAAAATCAACCCTACCTTTCTCCTCACATCTCTGCTAAAACCATAACTAACCTTAGCTAACCCCTACTACCTCTACCCCCTAGCTCACCTCACTCCCCATCTCACTAATCTCCCACCCAACCCGATCCCCTAAAACTCATCTCCTCACTACCATTCTACCCACTCACCCTAACTCGGTACCTCAATCGAGTTCTACTCGAGCCCTACCTCACAAGCTCCCTCCCACTCTACACATATCTTTAGCCAAGTCTTTATATCATCTAAAACCTTACCCCTCATACCATCCCTTCTCTCCTCTCCCCACATACCCCAATCCTCGGCCATGACTCGGTCGAGCAAAACCTAACCCCGACCCCCTATCTCCCTACCCCCGAGCCCATATGTTATACCGCTCATCGTTAGCCCCGCCCAACATCCCTATGCTCATCTCTCTGCAAACATGCCACCACCGACACACCACCAACGATGTCTCGTCCTTCGAACTCCACCTCCACTATGATGCTACAAACCATACACCTCACCTCTCATTGGGAGCCTTTGTCACCATCGTTCGCCACCGAGTCCTACCTACCCAACATCAATCCGCTTCCCGACTCCTGCATAACTTGCAGACACAAAACAAATTAAGTAACAAAAACACAAAGACAAGCCTGAAAGCCTCAACTGAAACTAATACAACTTAGTTTATTTTATTTAGGGTTCCTTTCATTTCATAGGCTTCATTTTTTTAGGGTATGATTTAGACTATAATTTAAACTTAGGTTTATTTTGTTTTTTGTTTTTTAAATTTAGTTTAGTATAGTTCAATTTGTTATTTAAATTAAATACTACTTTAGTTAAAACACATATTAAGTTAGGGTTTAAAATATTTGCAATCTAATTTAGATTTTTTTAATTAGTTTAATTAATTGTATTTCAATCTTAATTAAGCCCTTTTTAGTTAATTTTTTCACCATTTTTTCCAAGTAGACAAATTGTGGAACTTATGTTTGCAGAATTACTAGACGTTTTGGTCAATTTAATTCATTTTTAGAGACTTTTGTAAACATTTACTCATTTGTGCACATGTAACTAACATTTTTTGGTGGATTTTTTCTATTTCATTGTCATTTTTCATTTTTGTGAGGCTAATCACGAAACGATCACGTGTATGCTCTTTCCTTGCACTTTCAAAGTGATCTTGGAAATCAGAAACATGATCATTTCTTAGGATATTTTAGGAATTAACCTTTTTATTTCTTAATCAAAGTGAGTTTCACATGTATGCTCTTTCCTTGCACTTTTAAGTGATCTTGGAAATCTGAAATGTGGCTTTTCTTCTTTTCTCTTGTCCTCTTCACCTCAGAAAACGTACTAATCCTTATTTGCAAGACCAGATCTACATGAGGTTATTCTTAAACTACTAACTATAGGACACCTTGAATGATGTTTTGAAACATCTTACTAATTATAGGTTACCTCAATAAAAGAATGGTTGTTAAGATAATCTCTTTTTAATTCAAGATAAAATGAATAGTTCACATTGTATTTGTAGGTGCGGTTGACAAGGATATTACCCAGTTGTTATAATCTGTGGGAAGTGTTTTTTCTTAATCCATTAAACTCATTGTGAGGAGTACCACAGAAAACCAAAGTAGTCAAGCACATTAAGGAACCGGTTGTGAAACCCGGTACCCCCATCTTACGACTAGTATTCCTTTGTTAGAGTCACGGATATCTAATAGTGGCGACCCCAATGTGATTCATTTGAGCAATATATTTTTTCATGGATTGAAAAGGGGTAAAGTAAAACAAGTAGATAGTAATAGCATTATGCTCGCTTGGGTTTCCTTGTGACACCTAGTTGAGAGAACCACTTAGGAAGACACACACTGACCAATCTAATCTAAGGTAGACGCCAAAACATCCATAAACAAAACTATTTTTTTCATTGTTTCCTTTCTCTCTTTTCGTTTAGTGAGTTGTTTTCCACACTCGTATCTTATGTTCTCACTTTCATCTCATATGCTACTTTCCCAAATATTCCTTATTTGGGTTGATTCTCACATCGTTTTTACTTTCCCAAATATTCCTTATTTGGGTTCACTCTCGCATCTTTGCTACTTTCCCAAATACTCCTTATTTGGGTTCACTTTCATATATCTTTTGCATTTCCAAATAATCCTTATTTGGATCCACTTTTATCTCATTTTCACCTCTTTATAAACGAGTCTAATTCTTGAGTTGTGGAGATCCATATCCGCACTTAAGCACTATCATCCTTTTCCATCTAACTTTGTACATCGTGATACCCACTTTATCACGGTCAAGCCCCATCATGATCACCTTGATCCATCATTATTCTAAGTCTTAATTTTAACATTACATTATTGAACTTCAAGCACTCTACCATTTTTCATCATCACATTTGACATTCACTTTGTTGAATTTTTGATATTTCGTACTTATATTTCCTCGTATCTTTTAAATCATTCACTTTACTCTAATTTGATATTATTAATTGATCATTTTCCCTTTGTCTCTCACATTCACTTTGTCAAGATTTGATCTTTTCATCATCATCTTTTCACCTCTATATTTTGACATTCACATTATCGTTATTTAAGTGTTATTCTTCCATTGTTTACTCTCTTCCTTTAACACTCATATTGTTAATGTTTTAACACCATCACATTCCCTAAGTCTCTTCCTTTAACATTCCTTTTGTTAAGAATTGATCATTTTCATTGTGTTTTAGTCTCCCCTTTTAACTCTCATTTTATTAAAAGTTGAGCAAGCCAACCTCTTTCACCACTTCCTATTTACATTCACTTTATAAATGTTTGAGGACCTTTCATTCCTTTTCATCTCTCTTGGCACTCATTTTGTTAAGAGTCCTTTCAACTAACATTTCAATCCTCTCTTTTACCTTAATAATACTCATTTTCTTACGCATTGTGAAGACACACCCCTTTTGTTTATCTTAACACTCATCTCGTTAAGAGTTAACATTTCAAACCTTTTAGTCTCTCTCTCTTTAGCACCCATTTTGTTAAGAGTTGAGAAAACTAACCTTGTCAAAGTCTCGTCTCCTTTGAACATTCACTTTGTTAGAGGATCAAACACCTCACTTAACTCATACAATCATCCTCCCATCTTAGCATTTATTTTTCTAAGAGTTCCATACTCGAACTTTCACTTTCAAATATTTTTCTCTTCGTTCATATTAACATTCAAATCGTTAAGGGTCAAATCTAAAAATATTTTCAAATTCCTTGTCTATCTTAACATTTGCATTATTAAGGGTCGATTCTATCAAATACTTTCCACTCCTCTTTTCTTACATTAAATTTGTAATGAATCAAGTAACCTTTTTCATGGTTAATTCTCTTCCACCTTAGCATTCACTTTGTTAAGGGATGATTTTTCAATCTACCTTTTTGCCTATTCCATCTTAGCATTCACTTTGTTAAGGGTCAAGATTTCAAACCTTTTCACCTCTTCCATCTTAGCATTCACTTTGCTAAGGGTTGACCTTTCAAACCATTTCACCTCTTCCATCATTGCATTCACTTTGCTAATGGTTGAACTTTCAAAACTTTTCTTCTCTTCCATCTTAGCATTCAATTTGTTAAGGGTTTAGTTATTCAATCTTCCTTTTTTGCCTCTTCCATCCTAGCATCCGCTTTACTAAGGGTTGAGCTATTCAAGCTTTTAAACCTTTTCCCCTCTTCCATCTTAGCATTCACTTTGTTAAGGGTTGAGTTCTTCATCGCACCTTTTTCATTTTTCCTCTCTTTCAAACATGATGGATTCACACAAGACATAAAATGGTGATTTCTTAGAATAATTTCTTGAGATGAGGAAACAGGTTGGCTCTCTTATCCTCTCAAGTCACTAAAAAAAATACCAAATGTACTTAACACACAAATAAAAGTGACAACATCTTTAAAAATCATTATATGAAAGATAAATAGAACAACAATCTAAAGAATAATGATTCATCATTTATCCCACAAACCAATTCACCATTTTCTCAGGATTGGAAAATGATGAAAGACACTACTTCAAGCATGCAAAAACAACGCAAACAATTCAACTTTGATTAATTATGTCCTTACCCTTTCGGCATGGACATCTTATGCACACCCTTTCCAAAATATTTTGAGATGCCAAAATTTTCTAAATACAAGGAAAAACTGATCCTAGAGAGCATATCAAATAATTTTTCATAACATGCCACAAAGTGGCATATAACGATATATTTCTCTTGTGTCTCTTTCCTATAAGTCTAGGAGGACAAGCTTTGGACTAGTTCTTACACCTTCCAAAGGAATCTATCACCACCTTCGCGGACCTCTCAGATAATTTCGTCAAACATTTATCTTTCAACCTTGACTATGAAGTCATAATGATGGATTTTTGCAACACAAAACAACGACCAAATGAAAGACTTGCACAATTTTTACCACGATGGAGAGGAATTGCTAGTCAATTCCCATGTTCAAGATACTGAAAATCAAATGGTTAACATCTTCATCCCAAACCTTAACATCAAGTTATCCTTTCACATGCAAATGCACTACCTCACCAACTTTAAGGAAGTTATCACAAAGGGAACTCAAATAGAAAAATCCCTTATTGCTAAAGGCTTGATCAAGCCTTATTATAAAGACAATGGGCACAATCACAATAACCATACTCATAAAAATATTAACACTCATCACAATAAATCTTGTTATGTTAACCCCAATTGAAATTTCACAATGATGGTGTCATCAGATAATCGAAATGTGCACAACATACATGAGTAATCAACCAAAAATCCAATCATACAACCTAGAAAATACAACACTCTGTGTAAAGTCAAATTTCAGTTTACACCCCTCGGAGAAAGTCTCTCTAGTGTCTTTCATCAACTAGTAAAGGATAAAATGATGAAATATCCACTTACAAGACCCTTTCTTGAAGGGGAACCTCATCCATACTGGTACAAACTTCAAACATATTATGACTTCCATCGTATTGATGGACACTCAACACATAGATGTACGTGATTTATTAATTATGTCTAAGACCTTGACGATGAAGTCATCTTTATAGAGGCCGACGACAACGAACCTATCGCAAATGAAGACATGTCAACTACCACAACTTCTCAAGAAGAGTTGAATGTTGTCCAAACTCTTGTACATACTAACACTCAACGAGATCATGACAACAAGGGTCAAGTATCTCTCAATAAAAACCAATCTATCTCTTCTATAAAATTTCTTTTGTTCATCCAAACAGACATTACACCTATTTCAAACGACAACCTTCTACCGTCAAACGAGAGCTTGACTTTGCTTCAAGCTCCCTTTCAACCCTCGATATAAATGTAAAATCTACAAAACAGGTTTCATAATCAAGCACCTTTGAGCTTGATTCTATTATTTCACTTTCGGCTCTTATTCCTAACATCTCTAGTCTTGTTGTAGTAACACAACCACAAAAAATTTGGACACTTGCAACAACCATGACCATCCGTGTCCACAATGCCTCAAACAGTCAATCTTACAGGCATCTCGTCAATGATGATTCCTAACTATTAAGACATCTACATGCGTACACTCCATGAGTTTCATATACCTAGAATATCCTTTACAACCTTTTCAAGTATTTAATTGGAAATATTTCATCAAATCAATTAATCCATGACCATGATGGAGCAACATTGAATATGTTCTCTATTGCCTATAAGGAGCCTCGAGTGTACAACTAGGGATCAATATTTCTTTCTTTGCACTCTTCCACTCGCGGATGAATATGAATGTCAACATATTCCCTGCCTCAAGGATCCTCCTCTAACATCACATATGTCTTTCAGTCCCACTAAAGACTTATCTAATCATGCATCCTTTGACTTAGAACCCATCCACCCAAGTCTCGTAAATTAAGACTTCTTGAATCTTCATATTCCCTCCTTTGACTTGGACCTTGTCCACCCAAGTCTCATATCTCAAGACGCATCAAATCATTCTATTCACTCCTTTGAATTAGACCTTGTCCACCCAAGTGTTATACTTCATAACTCATTGAATCTTTAGATTCCCTCCTTTGAAGTGGACCTTATCTACCCAACTCTTGTACATTAGGACTACCGCAATCATGGATACATTGAAAATGCTTGAGTTACTCCTTTGACTTGGATCTCGTATGCCTAATCCTCATAAATCTATATTGATTGAATCTTTGGATTATCTCCTTTAACTTGGGTCTCATACACCCAAGTCTCGTACTATATGACTCATCAAATTTTTTGATCCCCTCTGTTGACTTGGATCTCATCCACCCAAGTCTCATACCTTAGGACTCATTAAATAGTTTTATTCCCTCTATTGTCTTGGACCCCATATACCTAAGTATCGTAAATCAATACTCATTGAATCTTTGATTCCATCCTTTGACTTAGACCTTATTCGCTCAAGTCTCATAATTCAAGACTCATCAAACCTTTTAATCCCCTCCATTGAATTGGACCCTATTTTCCCAAATCTTGTAAATTAGGACTCATTGGATCTTCAAAGTCTCTCATTTGACTTGAACCTCGTCTGCCCAAGTCTTGTAAAGCGTAACCATTCAACTTTAATAAACATGGACCTTTCTCTTGATGAGTCTATTGTAAACCTTCATCCGCCAAATTTTAGACATATTAAGATGCATAAAAAGATAATTAAAATATGTATTAATCCCATCATTAAATCACTATTTGAACATCAAAACCTAGAAGCAGAAACATCTTCTTCCATGGGTTCTCTCCACACTAGGGAAGGCCGTTTGCATAGTTAACTCATGTAACAAATAATTTTAATTGTTTCATCCATTGGTAGATATCTTAATCATATCTTTGCATTCTTCACCTACTAGGACATTGATCCAGAGACCATTTTTAAAATTTTCTTGATCTTCCCTAAACCATGCCAAAGTGCAGTAGAGCCTTCCAAGAGATTTCCAACGACTGTAAGAACGTGGAAAATGGAGTCTATATGCACATTTGGTGGCTGGTCAAAGTTGGGTCAACATGATGGTTAACACAATGGACCAATTGCATTGTAACACGTGGCAAAAAGATACGTTGGCAAAATTGAAGTTTGGTTTATCCACTAGTCTTTGACAGTGAAAAATTATAGTGTGCAGAACAAGAGGCTCAACTTTTGTAATGGAAGGGAGCCCGACCGCCATGAGGACTATGATATTATCACCGACGTGGTGGGTCCTCAAGCCACCAAGTGGTTTGCCACCACAAATCAAATTTTCTCGATTAGCCTATCGGGATTGACAAGTGGTTTATATTTTCCAAGTCACTTTATATCTTTTCCATATTTAATTATATTATTTTCCACATCATATTTACATGGTTGAATTTCATATTAACCTTTGTAACTATGTCATGCAATTGCCAATGTAATTTGAGATATCCAAGCCAACTCGGATCGAGTTATTTTCCTCATTGCTTGGTATTTATCCACGGTTGGTGAGTCAACATTATCTACCATGCATGTCCATCTAAACCCAAGCATCCATGTGGGAAGGAGGAGGGGCAAGTAAGCCTCAAGTGGTCCCATGACCACTACAAATGCATGGGAAAGGCTTTAATAAAGCCTAAACTTAGTCTTCCTCCACCTAATGTGGGATATTACCCAC
Organism: Taxus wallichiana var. yunnanensis; assembly: GCA_018340775.1. Lineage (NCBI taxonomy): Eukaryota > Viridiplantae > Streptophyta > Pinopsida > Cupressales > Taxaceae > Taxus > Taxus wallichiana. The sequence goes on from CM031233.1 coordinate 4,206,393, forward strand.
CTCTAAATGCATCCACCTCACGTGGAATTTGGTAAACCATGGATTTAAGGAGGATTATGTGGGAATTTAAATAATCCCATCTATTTTAAAATGCTACATCCACTCATGTGGGTATGTGAAGACCATGATTTGTGGAGAATTATGAGGGATTAAATTTAATCCTAAGTATACACTTAAGTGTATATAAATACATGCATTGTAAGTTTTGGAAAAAGAACTAGAGTGCTCAACCGTCGGCGATGTAGATGGAGGAAGGAATTTTCACCCCCAACCTCCATCCAAACAATGCAAATGCCCAACCATTACGCCACAGTCACTTGTCAGGTTATAAAAGCGGCATTATTTTATTTAAAATGGAGTCACGGTTTGACTATCTTAGAAGGATAACAGGCAGTTTTGATTCAAGGCCATTTTTAGGGTCTTGGAGGCCGAATGGAGACTTGATGTATTCTAGACTTTTGTCAGGAATTCAGACTAAATTCCAATGATGTGATTCTTTTCCCATTTTGATTTCATTTGACCTATTTTTGGAAGCAAAATGTGAGGGTTTTTATGGAGAACTCGAGAGAAGGAGCAGAGAGATAATGAACTAGTGCTATGAACTTGTGGAGATGCTTCTCTGAATGGTTTCAGAGGTTCTTAAAGTTCAGTTTCAGTACTATTTATAGGTTCATCTATTTTATGTTGTATTTACATAATTTAATTATTATTACAACATAGTTAGAGAGATATATTGATCATTTTATCTTGTATGTACATATGTAATCTTTTGTTGTATGAAGCTAAACAACTATGGAAGTAAAATTGCAGTTTACAGGAATGATCCAGGGCCTCTACAGATTTGAATTATTACTCTAATGGGTTTCTATGCAATTTATAGTTGATTTGCATACCCATATCAAGGAATTTTGAATACCCACAAGGTGGAGAAAGTTGCAAGTACTTGGAGTTTTGGGAACATAAACTTGATCTTGAGATCAATGAATTCCACACTCAGTGAAGTACTATTTCAGTTTTTTTAAATATCCATACTGATGTAAATTGTAAAAGAAAGTTTTACATTGGTTTTTAATGGAAATGGTTCATTATTCCGAACCCAAAGATGTAGTCCCAAATGGGATGAACTTTGTTATCAACTTCTATGTCTTTCATTTTTAGTTTGTTCGTTTACAAACTTGTAAAGATTTACAAAATGACACATGAAAGAGTTAAGCAGGAATGAATTCATCAGAGGTTTCTAAGTGAGATTTTTTTTTTGCATTCCTAGAACAATAAAAAGAATCCAATTTTCTATTCAATACTAAAGTAAAGTTGAGAATCCGCTTCCAATTCTATGTTTTTAAAGGAATTGAGAACTTCAGTATCCTTTCAGTAAAATTATTTAACCCGATTTACGATCGGACATAGGTTAACGTTGTTCCTCTTGGACATTGTTTGTATAATCCCCTGTTATGGTTCCTACCATTTCATATCTTTTACCTATGATTATGTTTCAAAGCTTATTGATGGAAACTCCTTTTTGAAAAGCTCACTCTTTTACAAAAAGCACTAACTTATTTACCTCGGACCTTTTGATCGCCCATTTTAATCTACGGTGTTGAACCCTTCCGTCTTACTAGTCGCATGTGGTTGAGACTTGGGGGCAGAATGTTCCTTCCCAATAAGCACAATATCAACATGTTAACCATTTAACCTACCCTGAAGAAGGATATATGTCGGGCTAATGTTTTAAAGAAATCCTCCCACAATGAATTTTTCTAAGGCTGAGAATCCGACAAATTTTCAATTTTCATGATTTCAGATTTTTTCTCTTTCGGAGTTTTTAAGCTTGATTTCATAATTTCTTGTGAAATTTTTGAAGTCTAAATTTCTGAAAGTCCAAAAATTCATACATTTGGGTTTTCAGGTTTTGGAACTTTTTGGCTCATTTTGTTTAAATCCCTCTTGGACTTGAATTCGAAACTCCAAATTTTTGGATTTTCAAGTTTCGGGTTTTTAGAGTTCTCTCGAGCCATTTTTAGGATTTTACGCGAAGTTTTCTGAAGTCTAAATCTCTGAAAGTCTGAATTTTCAGACTTTCGGGTTTTCAAGTTTCAAACTTCTCAATCGCCATTTCATCTTTCCTTCCCAATTTTTTTCAAGTTTGAAATCCTGAATTTTCAGAATTTCAGGTTTTCGGTTTTGAGCTTCAGATATTTTGAGTGCAATTAATTTCCACCTACCTCCGTACTGGATCGAAAATTTACCATTAATGTCGGGATTTCTATATAAACTCAGATTTTTACTTTTTTTTTACCTGACACTTTCGCTCTGACATTCACTTTCGTACTTTGTGGCATCTTTTTCAAGGTATGTTTTTTTGTTTTACTTTCTTTTGGTTTAGGTATTTTTCCTCCTCCTTCTCCCCGTTTGGTTTCCTTTTGTTTTCCCTCTGTTTTTGCTTGTAGTGTCTTTCTTTTTCACCATGTTTTGTTGTGAGAGTTTTCTCCAGGTTTTCAAGCATGTCCAGGGGATCTTTTCAGGCCCCTCATACTTCCCTCGTTTCTCAATTTCCAACTTAACATTATTTTTTGCAGTCTCCTCCAGATATCATCCTTTTAGAATTATTCGGAAAAATTTCTCAGAGAATTCTTTCAGCAAAATCACAAGACGAAGTTTTGGGATATTTTTAAATTTCGGGTTTTTGGAGATTTCACATTTAGAATTTTAGAAGAAGCTTTTACTTTGAGAATATGTTGCTTTCAAATTTTGAGAACCTTCGAGTTCGGGAAACTTTTTCAGAGATTTCTTTTAGATTTTTTCACTTCAGAGATTTATTTTGGACTTCTTGACTTCGGAAAACTCATTTCAGAGAATTGGAGATTTCAAGTTTTCAGAGAATTGGAGATTTTGAAACTTGTTTAGAGATTTCTTTCGGTGATTCTTTTTGGATTTTTTTTATTTGGGATTTCGAAGTTTTCTTACTTTCAGGTTTTTAGAATTTTTATAACACTCAACTCCCAAAACACATGTTTTGATGTCTGCCTCCACCTCAAAGGGAAAAGAGAAGATGAAGTATACATTTCTTGGGGTTGCTCCCAATCTGTTTGACCTCCGACTTAGGAAATATCGGAGACACTGATCTAGGATAGATTGATCTTCCCAAGTTCTAGGAAAGATTAAAAGCCCCGAACAAAAAGCCATGGATGTAGGCCATCTATGATAGTGGTCTTGTCCTTGCCACTGGTTTTCCTACATTTGTGCATTTCCCAAAGTTTTCCTAGTTCAAGACTGACCCACTACGATAAGGGATCTATGTCAATAATTGATAGCGATGATAATGTGGTGATCCGTATGGACCCAGATTTCTTCGAAGACTTGTTGAAACTTCCAGACGTTCAATATTACACCACAATCACACCTAAAATAGCAGTTGAGCACTGGGATAAAAAGAAGAAGTATGCTCAAAGGTTGTGATGAAATCCTATCTGACTAAGAATTTCAACAAGTTGCCCAAAACTATACATCGGTCGGATTTCATTCAGGAAGTCAACGATCTTATTGTGCTCTTGAGCAGAGTTTCAGGTCTTCCTTCTACAAAGGAATTCCAAGAATGGATGTTCTTATACATAGCAACTATCAAGAAGAATACCGAGTTTATCCGATGGGGTGAACATATTAGTAGCAACATTCGCTATCAGTTGGGCAAGGTGTCAGAAACCAAGACTTTCTACATGACATCTTTTCTAGTATATGCACTAGTTACTATGGGGGATTTTGCAGGATTGAATACCAGGGGGGTTTGTAGCACGTCCCAAATATATGAGTTTTATCCCCAACTTACTCTGGACGAGGGGAGCAAGCACTTCCGAAGAATCAATGACACTTTCTTCATTGTTATCCTCTATCGCTTCGACAAAGAGCTATATAATCGGGGTTTCCGATGAGGCTTTCCAAGAAGTGCGAGAATGGGGAGAAATCTACTTCCAATTTCCCACATTCACCTACATTCAAATTCCGGGTTTCATAGGTGCCCAAGCAAGTTGCCAAGGTGCCCCACTGACAAATGGATTCTTCTAGAATTGGTTCGGCAGTTGTTGGATTACCATAAAATCCAAAATAAGCGTCACAAGGTGGGAATGCATTTCCCTATTACCATTGGTAGGTATTCTTTCCCAACTATCCACAAGGAAAAGAATGTAGATGTAGAAATGGCTGAAGTAACCCTGTGGACCTTCCATCGTGAACTAATTTTGACTATTGGGGTAAGTTCAGGGAGACAGGTAATTCCAGTGCTCATGTGCCCCAATTAGAAGACATATGGATTCATTGTTGGGATGAGTACATCATGTGGCAAAGAGATTATGAGAGATTAACTCTGGATGAAGTGCGGCGTAGTTTGGATTGGCTGATGTGCCAAAAGACTTACAGGACAATGATGAGGTCCTAGATCCATCATACAAGAATGATAATGTCGCTAATCAACCACTACCATGGGTTGATTGGTATGTGGAAGAGTGCAGCAATACTAAAGAAAGGGCGGGACCCATTCTAAGGATAACTTTTAGTTGGTTGGATACCTTGGGAATCTCACCCAAAGGGGAAAATCAATCTATAAATACAGGGTCTACATCAGCAGTAAACCAACCAACACCCACAAAAGGAAAGAGGTTGACTCAAAGGGTTCTACCATTCCAAAGAAGATCTCATTTGTGGTTGGTGGCTCATCTCTTTCTAGGTCTGTTGCTCCCAAGATTATAGCATCTACAAAGTCCAACTAATTACAGAGGTAGTTGAAGTGAGTGACTCTCCTAGTGCCCTTCAGGATCCACCACATATTCCCCTTCCTCCATTATCACTTCTAATATCAGTTCCTTCCACTTCTACCATCATTTCTTCCTTCCCATCCCCTTCCATGGCCTCAGGTATTTTCATCACTTCAGTTCTATCAGCTGGGGAAAATATTGGGTCACCCATTTCCTCTTCACTTCCTTTGACACTTCCATTTTCTTCATTTTCAACCCCTAGCATTTCCTTTCTCAATCCCTATGGCTATCCTCATGCCCACACCTTCCATCATTGCTACATCTACTCAGATATCAACTAGCATTTCTAGTGATCTTTCTCTAACTGATACTTTAGGTATCGGATCTGCTACTCCATCTTCCTTGGCTCTAGCCATACCGGAGTGGTTGTTTAGATAGACTCCCAAGAAAAAGAAGAAGGTTCCTCTGGGAGATGTGATAGATCTCAGTATATTGGAGTCCATGCCCAAAAGACAGGCCAAGAGAGGCGAGAACCATATCAAGTCTGATGGTTAATCCATCAGGAGAGCGTGTGATAGAAGTGGCTACCCCTGTTGAGGGGAAAACTAAAGAAACCATCACAGCAGTAGACTACCGGATCTCAAAGTTCTCATTAGGGAAGGCTACTCATGAAGGATCTAAGCAAGATGTACACACTACTCTTGGGGCCCTTTTGGAAAAATATGACAAAGACAAGGCCACCAAGGATGAGCTTAAGGCCAAAGTCAAGCAGCTCACTGCACTTTGCTACGTAGAGTAACTCAGCCCAATCCATCCTTGACATCTCAACTACTACGGCCATGAAAATTTCATCTACAATCGATTATATTTCCTATCATGAGCTCGAGAAGCTAGGCCAGAAAGGGAGAACAGTGAATGGATGGATGGAAAGGATCTTGTAGGAGGCCAATCCTTTGATTAAAGAAGCCATTGAGATTTATATTGATTTACAAGTTGCAAAAACTACTATTGCTAAAATGGACGAATATTTCTCCGAAGATAATAATAACTTAAACTTAACTTTGGCAACATGGAGTGACATTAGAGAAGAGGATTCTGATTTACTTCTGTAGGAAGAGGTAATTGATGATGCCTCTAAATTTTTTAAATATCAAAAGGCTATGGAATTCCGGTGTTAGGGTTCTGCAAGATCGATCAAAAATTGGAGGAAAGAGAGTGGAGATTACATATGCCCTCAATGATATCTTGGAGGAGTTTGACCATACCAACTGCAAGTTCTTCAATGAAAATATTGATGCTCTTCCCGAAGATCAAATTAAAGAAAATTTCAAAGATTTGGTGAAGTGGGATGATGATGTTGCAAGGAATTTCAATAGTGACTCCATTGATCGATTGGTTCTATGTTAGAATTTCATAGGGAGACTAAGGAAAGTCACAAATAAGCTTTGAAGGTTGTTCCAACCAGGATCACAAAAGAAATTGAGACAGCGGACGTAGTGAATCACTATGCGTGTGGACCTAGAGACGAAGAAACTCAGGGTATTGTCAAGCGCTTCTTCAAGTACAAACATCGAATGGATGTTTGGGAGGAAGGACAACAAAAAATTGTAGAGAAAAGGAGAAGTAGGTGAATCAAAGGCCAAAGCTGAGTGGCCATGAAAGGACAAGTTCAAGCTCCAAAATTAGTCAAAGTTGCAAGGTTGACTTGGTCAACTTTTTGTAACAAATTTGTTATTTTTATGGGAGCCTGTTCCCTTTTATTAATGACATTACTATTTTTAGTTTAATGTTAGTTAAAGGCCCAAAGCTATAATGGCTCAACCTAGGAACTTATAAATAGTGGAATGCTTCCATTATTTGAGATATACATTTTTGAGAGATATATAGTGAAGTTGCTCTTCAAGCTTGGAAGAGTGCTTTTAGAGATTTGTTGAAACCTTTTAATTATATTCAGAATTTCCTTGCATGTGAAGATCTATTCTATTGTGTTGAATGATTAGTCATTGTATGCTTTGTGAATGTGATTCCTTGGCATTATTGATTAATTTACCTTTATTTTAGATTATCTGTTTCATATTGTGAAAAGAATAGTGTGATTATCTTTCATCAGTTGTGAGAGACTATTTTCCTTGATTGATTATAAGTTGCATTATTATTATCACTTGAGTGAATGCTAGACATGTGTTTGTGATTATCCTCTTGATAAATTATCTGTGTATCAAATCAAAGCTCATCTTTCTATTGTGTATGCTTAAGGTTTAACAGAGGAATGTCTGCCATTAGTTTGTGGTATTTTGTACCCTTTCTAGTTGCTAAAGGTGAAGGTGGTGAATAATGCAAAAATTTTCCCACATTAACCCTTCCTGATGTTGAATATTCCCAAAATAGGTGCATCACCACTTCTAGTATAGGTTTTATTTCCTTGCATCTCTCTTTCCCTAATCTTATGAAATGTTAGCATAGGACTAGTTAGCCATTATTTTTGCATTAGAGGTAGTGTGTGTTTAGTTTAGGAAGAGGAAGTTGGCCTTCTCCGGAGGTTCACCTCGAGCCCAAGTCCCACAGCTTGAGAGGTGATCCCATGTGTCCCAATCACACCGAATGTCGTGATTAATTTCCGGGGCATTCGGGGATGCGGTGATTTTGAGACAACACAACATAAAAGGCAAAATTAATCTAAAAATATAAAAAATATCAATCAATCATTACACCTTTCACCCTTCATTATCTTCGATGATGAGCCCATACTTTTACTAGTAGTATGAGACTAGGAATGGAGAAAGATGTCCTTATTTGCCTACATTTTGTCTTCGGTGTTGAGACCATGTCTCTTACTAGTGGCATGGGGCAAGATATAGGGGTCCTTCACAAAAACAATTAATCAATAAATCCTTTATCAAATCTGAATCAAAATTGCTCTACCATATACATCCTAAGAATTAATTTAGATTCTCATGTTAAGAGAGACAACATTCCTTTGACATGGATTCTTGAAATCAGTAGGCCATCAAAGGATCTAAGTCTAGTCAAAACCTATAAAGTGGAATCATCTTGGAATCGGCCAGATAATCTTGATTGGAGATGTGTTGCATTTTTATCACATGGATCATTGTTACACCTTGTGTCTTAGCATCCATCATCTTCACTTTCATATCACTATTCACCTAGTTTTCACATCCTTCTTAGCTCTTGGTGATGAGCCCTCACATCTTCCTAGTTGCATGGAGTCGCAAGTGGAGTGAAACACCTTATCATTTTATCATCTACATTTCTGCCAATGGAATGGAATGATTATAATTGTTTGGACATGTGTTCAGTCCTGTGTAACCCTTTAACAAGTCAAAAATACAAAAAACATTTTAAAATTTTCAAAAATACAAAACCATTCAAATATGTTTTCAAAAACTCAAAAACATTCAAATATATTTCTCAAAAATACAAAAAAAAATCAAATATGTTTCAAAAATCAAAAAAACATTCAAATATGTTTACAAAAACCAAAATAATAGTATAAAACTATCAAAATCAAAACATTCAGAAAATGTTTGGCCAACTTTCAACAATTGTGTAACACAGTTCAACAATTTTTCCATTTGTTGGCACTCATCATGATCGTTCAGATCATCTTTTGACAATTAGTCAATTTACCCTTTCACAATATAACTTGTCTTCGGGCACATTTGGATTTCACATTTTAATCCAACATAGATCAAACTCCAATGGGATCCGATAAGAGTATCTTTTGGAGTACTACTCCGCTCTTCGACCCAATCCAATGCTCTCATGTTCTTAGTTATCACTCTGGGGCATTCATATTTGTCTAGGTATTCAATGTGGAACACACTTGGAGTGTCATTAGAACGTCGTTATTGCAAAAATTTTGTGATTTTGTGATTTTTCAACATCATGATGATGCTTTTCCTTCTTTTAGTTTGTTATTTTGTTGTACTCTATTTACTTGCATTATAGACCAATTGCAGAGAAACTTTTCAAACATCTTAGTTCACATATATCTTTAGTGTGGCTCCTTCTTGTTCATATTGGGTTTGTTTGACATGATTATTTTATTTTTTCAATAGCATCATTTGTCATAATAAATTTTGTGTAAAAAAAAAAAAGTTGTTCTTATTCTTTACATCAAGTTTTTCTAAAACTTTTAAAACCATAATATAAAAGATCAAAAAAATCCTAAATGCCAAAAAAACAAAAAAATCATTAAAAATCATTAAAAAAATTGAACAAACATTCACATTTAATAGAAATCCTACAATTGAAAACCCTTGAAATGAATCTTTCAAATCTTCAACATAATCTTGATAAATTCCTACTTTTAACTACTACCCTAGTGATTGTTCCTATCTTAGTGAACTATCACATTCTTGCCTTTGTATGATTCTTAATCTTTCTTGGGAAAATCAACTCGATCATTTGTCATTGGATCCAACAAGAGTTTCATGAGGAGTATGAAAGAGTAAATCAGATTTACACAAACAATCTTCTTTTAATCGAACCGATACGCTTACAAAGCTCATACAAATTTATATTTGAGGAGGTTTCTCAAAAAACTCACCTAATATAACGAGTTGATCTAAAAATCATAACAATTTGTTAGCTTGAGACTAACTAATTTAATAATAACCAAATGGAGCACTAATAATATTATTCCTAACATTCCCCCCCCACTTAGTGTGAACATGGTGAAAACATCCACACACTCATCTACAGTATGATCACCCTATGAAACATGTCCTACAATGTGACTCATGATCTTGATCAAAAGAAAGGATCTCTCCTTCCATGGTTTTAAAAAGGCTTACTACAAACCTTGACATGAACATACCCCATCATCTTTCCACCTTGGGTGGTTTTATGGATCCTCCCATAAACCCTTTCAAAATCCATGAATTGACTTACTCTGGTGATTTTGTTTTCCACTATGTTTGTACATCGGGAAGTATATAGGAATCACAACTCGCTTATTACAAAACTGCACAATAGAACATATACAAGAAAGATATTTCACATTACTTCCTATAACAATCGCAATGTTCTTATATGCAGCCATTGTTGTCGATCACTGCCACTAGATCTTGAACAATGTGGGAAACTTCCTTTGCCACTAGAAGTTGCCTTTGAATTTAGTCATTTTGGATGCAAAATGGAAATGGAACATTGGTATCATGTTCCCCCACAATGTGAAATTTCCATTATTCATCAAACCAAGAACACTGAAAAGAAAATCATACTAAATTGTATTCTACTGACCAGATCTTGATGTCTTGGATCTTATTGCACATGATCACCATTTCCAATGAACGTATTCATTGACCAATCATCTTCCAATGAAGTATGACACTCGGGGATCCCTGATATCATCTACTCTCCAACACAATTGTTTTTCCATTATCCAAAATACACGCCACACCGAAAAAGTTGAAAAGCAAATGAAGCACAACTAAAAATAAAACTCACACCACACAAAAAGTCACCATAGTTAAGCGGCCTGTCATTGGTGACTCGATGAGAGGTTTTCGATTGACCTCTAATCTCATGTGCCTCCATCCTCTAATGCAATGCTACTAACTCAACAAATTTGACTTTTGAGGATCAATGGTTGCCAAAACATTGGGTAACACCGAAAATGTGTCCATAAGGTAATTTTTTTTATTTTTTACAAAATTTTGACTTTTTGAATTTTTGACAATGGACCCAAAAAGACTTGACAACAACTTGATAATGGACTTTGACATTAATGATGATATTTTGACAACTTACGTCTTTTGAATCTAATAACACAATACTTGACTCTTTTACGAACTTAACTATTAAGACTCGACAATCGAATTACTAAGAAAGTAATATTTACTTGCTTTCTAAACTCAATGATCTAAAAATTACAAAATTATTGAAAATTTTCAAATATCATATTATGATATTGACTATTAAAACAAGTTATTGACACTTAACTACAATAGACAAATTCACTTGAGTAATCTACAAGATGACTAACATTGAATGATAATAGCTTTAATAAAAAAACATGACTTACATTGACTTCTTTGTGCTACCTCCATTCAATCTCCTTACACGTGTGGTTGTGATATTCACATAGCACCGAGCACTTTCTATGTAAGTCAAGTTTTTTAGAACCCAATGCTGGTCACGAGTTCTTGATTGAAATACATCGAAGACTCTAATTCTTTGTTTTCTATTAATGTATACATAGTCAGGTGCATGATAGTAGATTTTCTCAAAGATATTTTCCAATTTTGATACGACAAGTCAAAAAGTGTTGATACTACCAATTTTGAATGCTTTGAGTTTTATTTTCTTTATATATTGACACCATAATACTTCTTATCATATTGTGAACGATTTTTGTAAGAATAGTAATAGAGCAAATTACAAAGAAGATCATGTTGAATTTTTTTGAAGAGATGCAGTGCAAATTATCCAACTCGAGTCGAACATGGGATAATGAGTGCCGCCAAATAACGCAAAGATGAAAATGATCTTGTGGAGTTTAAACATAACCAATATTATCTAGAGGTAGATCCTGTGGAGGAGATTCTAAAAATAATGGCGAGAGGATCTCGTTGTTGTTGAGGAGATCTGATCCACCAGGAGTTGGAGAATATCTTAACTAATGTAAATATTTTAGCAAGTCAAAATAATGCGTTCATTTCAAATGCCCTGAATAGTGCACAATGAAAAACAAGTTGAGACAAATAAAGATTTTGAAGATTTGTATGAATCGAGATAGTTATCAGATCTTCAAAAAGTAGTGTAATATAGCACTTCAATAAATATTACTCTACAAAGCTAAATGACACAAAAATTCAATATAGAATAAATCACATCAGATGGGGAGATGAAAACCAATAGGAGTGCCCCTATGACAAATCATTCTTCCATTAAAAGGACTATAACTTTATACCAGATGAAAGAGCATAGAAAATTTACACAAACAATATTCTTTTAATTGAAATAATATAAATACAAAGCTCATACATATTATAGGAAAGACAACTCCTATAGTCGAGGAGGGTGCTCAAACAACTCACCTAATATAACGAGTTGATCTAACAACTCATAAAAGCATACTAGTTAAGACTAACCAATTTAATAATAACCAAATGGAGCACTAATAATATTATTCCTAACAAAGTATCATTACTCCTCTCTTCAGTCTGATCCTATTCCCACCTTGGGGCATTTGCATCTACTTAATCATCATTATGGCATGCATTAGGGGCATAGCTAATTATCTTCTTTTTTGCGTTGTGTTGCATTGTTGATGTTTACTTTTTCCCACTTACAAGTAGTGTGATAACATCTTGGTTCCTTTATAAACCTCATGCCTATACCTACTATGTATATTGGTTTTGTTTTCCTTTTTATCTTTTCTTTGTTGTGTGTGTATTTTTTACATGCATATGGGTTACCCATCTTGATTCTTTCATAATCATGGTGATAAATCTATTGTGTAACAACAAAATAAAGGTTTCTCTTATATTCACACTCTCCAAATGGTACTCATGTTATAAGCACAATCCTTCTCATACTTGTTTAAATCCCTTGTTTTCTTCCTACCAAGTGGCCATCAACACCTTGTTGCGTCTTCCACCCACTTGAGGGGCATTCCCTTACTATTCTACTCATTGGGGCATCTAAATGCTTTTCCACTTTCCAATCGCTAATCTTCATGTGTCTACTATCTTTAAAATGATATTACTTCACAATAACACTTTAAAGAGGGGAAAATGTAGACACCCCAAAATTACATGCATGTTTCTGTTCACATCCTATTATTCATCCCCTTACGATTGATTAATAAAATTAATTAATCATGCACATTGCACCCCTTGGAATAATTAAATTAGTCCACAACACCATCTTAGCTAAGTTAATTGTAATTTATTAAATAAATGATTAATTAATAATCTAGCACATTGTAGCTAACTAAATTAGTTACTTAATTAGGAAAATACGCCTATTTTCCTAGTCAATTGTCACTTCACTATCCTAGTTAACTCTACTTGGACTTCACTTCCTCATTCCAATTAATTGCACTTGAACTCCACTTCCTCATTCCATTCAATTCCACTTGGACTCCACTTCTAGATTCCTAGAAAGGTGGGGTGTTGAGCGCACAAAAATGCTTAAGCATTGGGCACACAAATGCAGGGCACTAGAAGAGTGTGTGGCGTTATGACTAATAATAGGATTTCTACTCGAGTTAACTATAGGAAGTCTATTATTAGAGCACTTGCATGTTGTGCATCCTATTGTAAAGGCATATGGCTATTATTTAGCATGTGAACTATTTTGAGAAGTGCATGGTGGTGAAGGGAAAGTCCCCACCCTATATATATGTATTGATTTGCATGGGTTAGAAGATGAAAACTATGGTAGAGTTATGTTGTTGGTTTTCACATGCATGACTCATGAAGATACTTATGTAATGTAAGAAGATTTTGTGTTTTACAATACTTAATACAATGGTTAATATTGGATGGATAATGGTGTTGAACATGACTGAATCTGGTTCTTGCATGGTAAATCTTGTTATAGTCATTATTTAGTTCATTTAGATCTATTCTAAGAACTAGATCTGGTTTATGCATTGTGTGTTGTTTACTATTGATAATGAATCTAGATATCTATATGCACCATCATGCTAACATTATGTATAAGAAACTCTAAAGAGGGACCTGGTGCCTTTGTGCATGCTTTGGTGAGCGCTAAAGTTCGGGTTAAGTGATGTGCTAATGCGCTAGGTTATTAACAGTAAATTCTAGGCTGCATCATTGGTTCCATTCTGAGACCTCTTTCTCAGTTGTTTTTAGGATGTTGTGTGATGAAGATGTATCGATTGACCTTGGCAAGTGTTGAGGAGTGGATAATAGATCTAGAAGAAGAGTACGCTCAGAGATTCAACACTAGATCTGAGTTTGACATGCACGTGGGTGGAGCAAAATTTGTATGATTGCTTATATGAGAGCTTATTTGCTATTTTTCCAATAGAGCTATATGAGTGGTTGGTTGTTTACACATCTAAAAGGAATTGGAGGTTTCACACACTTTTTGGATGCAAGAATAATTTTAGGCCCTCTATGATGTTGATCTGATTTGGATGTGCGCGTTGTGGACACTTGGTTCCATGGTGTTCTAAATAGCTATATTTTGGAGTACTCAATTTCCACTTATTCTTTCTCCAGAGGTAGTTGAGTTTTAGTTTTTACGTTATCCTAGGGGAACCTATCTACAAGGCATTCCATTGGTGATCAAATCTTGTTGGTAACCCTAAATTTGGAAGAGAAGTCAATGGATAGCTAAACCCCACCATGCATGGGGAAGGAGCAGTGTGGTGAAGGATGGTGGACCTAGTGAGTAGAGAGGAAAAGAGAAGAAAGGTGGCTTAAGTACAATGAGGCACGTGAGAGGGATTTAGGGAAGTAACGTGAGATTTCAAAATGGATGGTGTTGAGAGAGAGATGGCTCGTGAAGGATTTGGAGCTCACACAGAGGACGTGGAGCTAGAATCATATGGAACTCCCCATTTGGGAAAGCATGATAGGGAACCCTCATCGGCCTCTTATGAGTGTGCCAATAGAGACAACTTGGGCCATGGGTGCACATCTGAATCTACCAGTGAAACCTAGCCCTTGTGCTTGGTTTTCTAGTTTCTAGTACAACCAATAGTCAACAAGCTAGTTTGGGTAGAGTAGAGTACAAGAGGTAGAGTTGACTTATCAAAAATTTAGGAGTGAATCATATAGCAAGTGCATTTATGGTGGAAGACATATTCCTTGTTATTTGGAGGACTGGTTGGAGGAACCTTTTAGGTGCATCATCGAACTTGAAACACAGGCACAAGAACTTTGGACTCACATGGGAGTAACACAACTTCACAGACTGTAGGAGTTTAGTTTAGCACCACTATTGGGACACAAGGCAGTGCATCCTCTAGTCCAATTCTTGCTACATGTGGAGGATCAAGAGGCACATGTGGCTTGGGATCTAGTGGATCTAGTGGATCTATGGAGGTGGAGGTAACACAGGAGGTTTTAGATCTGGTGGGCATGGTCCTCACCAGCCTAAATATTTACATGGAGATGTCACTTCATCTCCCAGAGTATAGGGGAATAGAAGATGTTTTGAGCATGTGCATATGTGTGAGATATTATGGCATGTAAAAGGAATAACAACTTCAGAGTGCAAGGCTAGTCAATTTGTAACTACATTGAAGGGGCACACACATAGCTAGTACAAAAGTTTGACCCTGATCAGACTTGTGTGGATTATACAACATTATGAGATGCTTTCATTAAGGAATTTTATATACTTGAGTTTGAGTAGAAAAGTATAAAACGCTCAAGGACATCAATAAAGGGCACTCTTGAGAGTTTGGGAATATGATGCTCATTTCAAAACACTCTTGTCTAAACTATCATATGATATCCATGCAAGTCAGCATGCACAGTGGTTCATCGGAGGCCTGATTACACCTTTTAGGAGGGTGCTCTCACATAAGACTTATATAGACCCACATGAGGCACTTGAAGTAGTTATATGTGTTAAGGCTTTAATTTTTGGGAATAGACATTGGAGTGAGCCCATTCTTGAAGCTCATATTGCAGCAATGGAAAATAGTTGGAGAAACTATCAACTAATACAACACATGAGACACACAGTGGAATTTGGTGCACAAATTGTGAAGTAGAGGGCATACTAAGGATAGTTTTCCTCATAGATCGGTGTGCTCCTTGTTACTGGAATGTGAGATATGTCATTTAGACCATGATGTAATTCATTGTCCATTATTACAATGCGTGGTAAGAAAGAACATGTCCTACTACTATAAAAATTTTTGATCCATGACTCACAATATGAAGATTATAGGTTGATTGATCAGATCCATGATGTCATTGATATTGGTGTATGATAGATGGGGGTTTCAAATAAATAAAGGATAAAGGTGAGTGACATGATCATGATCACACTCAAGGGTGCTATGATCAAAATGAAGGGTGCTTTGAGGGAGGCCATGGTAGAGGTCGAGGATACCATGGTGGATTCAGAGGTCAGGCATATGGTGATGGAAGAAGTGAGTTCACTTGTGGAATATGTTATATGTGTGGAATCCCCGACCATTACAGGGCATGAATGTCCTCAAAACATTACTTGTTATATTTTGTGAAATATTCCAAACTATTAACCCAATCAAAATTATATTACCTAAGGTAAAGAAACATTATATTCTCTAAAAGTATTAAAGTGCCCCTGACCCAAAATAGTTGTTTTTGTGATAAATAATATTTGGAGATAGAGATGTTGGAGCACCATAGAGAGAGAGACTTGAAGAGAGAGATGAGATCTTTGGGATATCACAAGAGTACACATCATAAGTGTATTGCATAGAAGAATAAGAATAATAAGGAGAATTTTACATACAGTATAACTATAAAACATCCTATTCATCGACTATTCACCACTTTGAAATCCTAACCATGAAGGTGCTCATGTACCCATCCACTTTGGCATGAATATTATAAAAATATATGACTTTTTAGAAGTTCATAGGATCTTTTTGATATTTGTTAAGTCCCCACCTCTATAAATATGTATGTCATTCACTTGCGTAGTTTAAAATTCATTGAATTATTCTGAATTATCACGCTAGATTTTGATGCACACATTATATTGGAATAGATACTTTCCCAAAATGAATTTCATATGTAGAGAATAGTAATTATGAAATGATGAATATCCTTGCGATGGATTCTAGATACATAGTGTTAGACATCACTTTGAATGCAAGTTGATATGGATTAATCTTATCATGTTATTGATTTTAGTGTAAAATGTATTATGATTCTCTCAGAATAATCTAAGAATTAAAGTGAGCATTACATCTTGATCATGATTCCTTATGAATCAAGAAAAATGTTTAAACATCATGAAGTTTCAGGGGCATCTAAAGAGGGTTGCCAGGATACCTTTTATTTTGATTCAAGGTTTGGTGGCTGAGTGATGTGGAACATGTTATACTTAGGATCCCTTGACATTAAATTATAGAATGTCTACATCACTTCTTTCTTTTTTGGAAAGAATCATAACTATGAAGAGTTCTCGGACTTATATGAACATATGAGAAAGAAGCATAAACATGAGAACAAGGGTGCATGGATGGTTAGGATACAACATGTCATGGAAAACCAATGGATGTCAAAGTTAGCACCGGATCTTGAGGTAGTACCTATGAAGATTACTACACATGTTGAGGTTACACGCACTAGAGAAATGTTGCAACAAAAGCCTACCATCATAAGGAGGAGGTTTTACATGTAAAATACCCAGACCCTACACATAAGAAGGAGTTTTATCAAGAAACCATGGAGGTACTAAAAATTATGTAGGGTGAAATACATTGTTTAAAGGAACAATCACAAAAAGAATAGAAGAAGATAGATGAGACTTTCAAAAGGATGTTGATGATCGAAGAAGGTGTATGCAAGATGTTGCATCAGGAGAACATTATGCCATTACTTAGGGAGTTGGTTAAAGGAAAACATCCATGCATTGGTATTGAGAATGGACAAATATTTTGCATGTTAATCTCCCCCCTCATAGCTTGGATTATGACAAAGGAGATCACTTAATGTTGTTATGGATGGATGGATTTTGAGAAATATTTTGATTGACACAGGCATGAAAGTGAATGTGCTTACCTTAGATGCATGGGTTTAGATGGGAAGACCTCCATTACATACCATCTTCAATGTACTGTATATGGAAAATTAGAATAAGGCCATGCCTATTGGAGTATTGAAGGATGCATCTATTACTATACTGGGGCCAAGTTCACTGGGGACTTTGAGGTATTAGCACTTGCAGAAGTAGACAACTTCCTAACTCTACTTGGGTGCCCTTGGTGTTATATAAATAATGTTGATCTACGATTCAATAAGGGATATATCAGTTTTGAGAACAAGGAAGAATGAGTTATTATCCCTTTGATAGATGGGAAATCTACACCTTATGTTGAGCCCTTAAGTGAAGAAGACCTGAACAAAATTTATGTGTGCACCATTCGAGATCTAGAAGCACTTGAGCCATCTAAGGAAGGAATTCTCTAGTGGGATGATGCACATTCCATCAGTGATACTACAAGTATTTCCTATGATAATTGGGCACATGGCACTTATGAGATGGTTGGGTGTAAGAGTAATAAGTGTGAAGCTAACATGTAAGTAGAGCCGCGTAATGTGTTAGGAGGTTAGGCAACAACCTTGTACCTCGGTACATTGGCAAAGGAAACCTGAGGTATTCCTGTGAGCCATGGAAGTATAGTGGAAGGATCAAGTGGAAAAAGGAATATGTTAGTATATACCCTGTGTGGGATATCAACAACAAATGCTGTTGGTGGATGGTTCATAGGGATAATCTCATAGAATGGAGAGAAGTGAGAATTTCTCTATCGGCCAGATTTTTAGGAGTAATGCACCTACTCAAATATGTGAATATCATGGTAATAATCTTGTTTAGCACCATGTTCAATGAGTGTGAGAGACTTTGGATAGAGGGGTAGGAAGCTTTACCACCTTTGTTGTGGGTGCACAAACTTTATTTCACCTTGCGAGGCTGCATGCGTGCTTGGTATTTATGTTTATGTGGAGCTGCATGGGAGACTGGAAATTGAAAGATTTTATGGGGAATGATCTAGACTTTTGACTACTTCTCCACTAAACCTCCGGTGAAAGAGGCATTATAGGTTATGAAGTGATTGACTATGGGAGATAGTGAAAATTTGAAGAACTCATTCAGGAGTTATTTGGTGAGTCAGACCTAGAAGCATTTTGATGAAGTAGATGAGACAGATGTAAAACTGCTTGAGCACACTTTCCTAGAGAAGGAGAAAGGAAAGATGGTCTATATGGTGGATGATGAAGAAGTGGAAAATTGGACATAGATCATTTAGAGGGTATGCGTGAGGTCTTAGATAGTGTGGATGAGAAAGCACGTGCACCTACCATGAACCTATGAAGATGAAGAAAGTGAACATTGGCATGGATGTTGAACCTAAGGAGGCCATAATTAGAGATTATTGGTCTGACTCTGAAGTGGCTAAGATAATTGAGTTACTATGTGATTTCCAGGACTTGTTTCCTAGGGGCTACCATGAGTTGAAAGGGTGCATGAATCTTTGGGTGAGATGAAAATTAAGTTAAAGGAAGGTGTGTGCCTAGTTAGGAAGAGACCTTATAGGATGAACCCTAACCTGCACATAAAAGTTAAAGAAGAAATAGACAAGATGTTGGAATCTGGCATTATTGAGCCCATAGAGGAATCAGAGTGGGTTAGCCCTATGGTAATCAACATAAAGAAAGATGGAAGAATCAGGATTTGTGTGGACTATAGGGAGTTGAATGTTACATGTGTGATTGATCCTTTCCCTACACCATTCATTGAGGAAATATTGGAAGGCATTGTACAAGGGTGCACAAAATTTACTCTTTTATAGATGGATTCTCTGGGTATCATCAAGTAAGAATTGCTAAGGAGGATCAAGAGAAGAAAATTTCACCATTGAATGGGGAATTTTTGCATACACAGTGATGCCCTTTGGATTGAAGAATGCTTGTATATTTTCATGCATTGTGGTTCAAGCATTCAGGATTTTATTCACAAATTCTTACAGGTTTACTTGGATGATTGGACCATGTATGGGCTTATCAAGGATCATTGTGACAATTTTGGTTAATGTTTGAGAGGTGTAGATAAATTAAGCATCTCTTTAAATATCAAGAAGTGTATTTTCTACACCTTTTGGAACTCTGCTAGGGCATATCATCTAAGGAGGGTTTGTTAGTAGATCCAGCTAAGGTTGTAGTCATTTTAGGCTTGGAGGAACCCACTAGTCAGAGTGAGGTGCGTGGGATTCTTGGGCCACATAGGGTATTACAAAAATTTATCAAAGGATATGCTAAGATTTTCATACCCTTGGAGGAGTTATTAAAAGGTAAAGGGAAGTTCTATTGGGAGAATCACAACAACGCTGCATTTGAAGCGTTGAAGGAAGGAGAGGCTTACTATGACACCTATTTTACATTTTCCTTCATGGAATCTACCCTTTCACGTACATGTGGATGCCTCTGGCATGGCCATTGTGCATAGTTCTAGCTCATCCTGGAGAAGGTATTGTAGATCATCCTATCTATTTTGCTAGTAGAAAGTTGACTCCTGTCAGAACAAAATTATACAACTACGGAGCGTGAAGCTTTGTCAATGATCTACATGTTGCATAAGTTTAGACAATAGTACTTTTAGAAACACCTTTTTGTGTTCTATATAGATCACATGGCATTGAAATACTTGGTAAATAAGCCCATTTTATAGGGGCACATATGCCGATGGGTTCTATTATTCAAGAGTTTGACTTTATAGTTGTGGTAAAGCCAGGTAAAAGTAATTCTAGCCCTAGACCACTTATCAAGGATTCAATTAGGAGAGGATGTGTAGAGTATTGAAGATACAATGTCAGATGCATAGTTATATAGGTTAAACCATGCACCCTCGGAATTAGAGGATATTTTTGTCTTTTTATGCACATAGGTATGGTGCTAGAAGGAATGAAAGCCTTGGAAAAGAAACAACTTGCAATTCACGCCCACACCTTTCATGTTGATCAGTGGTGACTTATACAAACTAGGATGAGATGAAGTATTGCTCGGTGTGTACTAGAGCATGAGCACATGAAAATCATGGAGGAGGCTCATGGTGGTATTGCAGGTGGACACTATGTAGGTGACGCCACCACGTGCAAGATTCTACTCAGTTGGTTTATGGTGGGAAACCTTATACAAGGATTGCAAGGAGTATTGTAAGGTGTGTGATCATTGTCAATGCCTTGGAAAACCTTGGGTAGAGAGATGAAATGCCTTTGAGGCCTATTACTAGTGTGAGCCTTTTGAAAAATGGGCAATAGACTTTGTGGGTCCTATTTCCCCAACCATGCGTGTAGAAACTGGATCATGCTACATCATCACTTGTATATATTATCTTACAAGGTGGGTGGAAGCAACACCTACAAAGGATTGTACAATGGCTATACAACAACAAAGGTTCTTGTGGGAAAATATTCTTACCAGGTATGGATGTCCTTTGAGTTTGACAAGTGATAGGGCACTCATTTCCTGAATGTGACAATCAAGATATTATTGGATGAATTTATGGTTCGCACACCACAAGACAACACCTTATCACCCTCAAGAAAATGGGACTATTGAGGATTTCAACAAGATATTGAGCAGACTTTGACAAATATTTGTGATGTTGGAAGGACAGATTGGGATGATAAATTTTTTGTTATACTTTGGGCATATAGAACAACCTATAAATGGTTGAATAAGGAAACACCCTTTTAGTTGGTGTATGGTGCAGAAGCAGTTCTTCCCATGGAATTCATGTTACCTTCTTTGTGTATTGTATGTGGGAGGTCTAGCTGATGAGAAAGCATTAGAAGAAAGAATTGACAAGTTGATATAATTGGATGAGAGGTGCACCATAACATGTTGGAGTTAGAAGCAAGAAAAATCCAGATAGAAGGCATGGCATGATAGGCACATCAAGGACAAGAAGCTTGAGGTTGGGAAGATGGTACTTCTTTATGATTCAAAGTTTTTGTGCCACCCAGGAAAGCTTAAGGTGCATTGGTTGGGACCATATGTTATCACTCACATACTTGAATCAGGCACTTTCTAGTTAGAGGCGCTTGATGGAACATGGTTACCAGTTACTTCAACGGGAGTAGGCTAAAGCCCTACTATAAATAAGCCTTCTTGGTGTTTGTAATAAGGTAGTATTTCCATTTAGATTAGATTTCCCTTACTATATTTCCTTTAATGTTTTTCCTTCCTCATCACTATGCTTTGTCAATTTAGTTTAGTGTTATGTGTAATAAGTGTGTTTTTCACACTTGGAAATGATTACTATCTCAAGTGTTTTTATGCATAGAGGACTACACATACCCTTAGTGTGGGGTGGATAAAAGAAGGTTAGTCAGTATAGAAAAGAAATAAACTCACAGGTGTCCATAAAGGGAACAGGTTTTGAAAAGTGATGAAAACTTCAAGAGGATTTCTCAAAGTTAAAGACCACGCGTAAGGTGGTGAGCGCTTAGTATAACTCAAGGAGGCATAACATTTGAGACTATGTATGTTTGGGTCACATTGGATAAATACTTTGGCATAAGGAAGTGCATGGGTAGAGGAGATATGTGATAGATAAGTAGTGGCGCCAGAAAGTTATGACTGAGGCACCAAAGTTTGAGGTGTGAGAGATTGGGGCATGGGATAAGAGGTGTGACACATGCTCACTCAAAGGAATTAACATGTATGGTGGTAGGTGGAGAAATTAATGAAGGGAATTTTTGAAATTTGGTTTAAATATGGATGTTTTGCAATGACATTTGTTACCTTGTGAGTTCAAAGAAAATTGAGAAAGGGAAGAAGAAGAGCTGAGAGATGATGAGCACTCTGTAGAGTGAGTAAACTGTCACATTTTAAGCACATTGTTGAGCATCTAGGTATAGAAGAAGGATTCAAGTGGTGGTGTGTGTGCATGATGGGAGGGTGACTTAGGTTTCATTTGTATAGCTAGGGTTTTCATTTTAGCTAGGGTTTTCATTTCACACTCATAGAATCAAGAGGAACAATGGCACCATGGAAGGGCTCCAGTATAAGAAGGAGGTTGATGACCTAGTAGAGGAGTGGTTGGTCGAGATGTTATATCTAGAAGAAGTTATTGAGGGGTGACCATGGACAAAAAATATTACACAGTGTAGGGTTTCAGAGATCAACCACCGCACTGAGAAATGCCTGAAGGACATCATGCAACAAAAGTTTATAGGAGGAAAAATTGGTGATTGGTGGATGACACTAGGGTCTTGGATGACTCTGTGAAGAAATTACTTGAAAAATGGGGGTCATGCAAATTCTAGAGTTTCCCTATTTTGGGAAGCTTGAGTAGTTGTACCAGTGGCTCATGTCACGCATCCATGAAGACTTTTTCTACTTTCACGGGAAGGAGAATGAGGATCACTACCAAGTTAATTGGGAAGGTGACAGGGCTGCATGACTCGGGCTTAGAGATCATTGGAGACCTATCAGATGATGAGGGAATTGATGCCACAACAGCCCTACATTAGTATAAGAAGGGGGGTCGAGCCTTCAAAGTCACCAATATTATAGACATGGCCACTAGAGTTGCAGCACATGCTTAGCGGGGAGAAAGTTGGGTGCCACTAAGTGATGGAATGAGGTGAATATGTTGGTTGCATATAGCACACAAAATGGTCAACAAGACATACTACAACATTATCGGGTACATCATAGAAATCTTGGTGA
The DNA here is from genome assembly GCA_018340775.1 of Taxus wallichiana var. yunnanensis. Classification (NCBI taxonomy): domain Eukaryota; kingdom Viridiplantae; phylum Streptophyta; class Pinopsida; order Cupressales; family Taxaceae; genus Taxus; species Taxus wallichiana. The sequence continues at coordinate 4,229,548 of CM031233.1, forward strand.
ATGAGGCACATGTCCAAGTAGATAAAGGTGAGAAGATTACAGGGGTGAAATTTTATTATTGATTGTATTTAGTGAAATTGGAGTACCCGATGGACCTAGGGAGAACATATGGGAGTTTCCATTGGAGAATAAATCCCCAATAAAAAAATATGCCAAGTACACTCTACGGGGGACTACTTCCAATACATACAAGGAGCACCTAGACAAGTGGTTAGGAGACTACGTAGGGCATTTGAGGGAGAATGGCACATTCCACGTGAATTGCCAAAGGTGTTGGAAGGAGAGGCTGAATTTTTGGTTTACCAACATTTCAGCTTGGGGTGCTTCCATATGAAGTCTGGAGAGAAGAGCCCTGGTGTAAGTTTCCCTTTGCATTTACCACCGCAAGATACTTTAAAGATTTTGTAAATAGATTCCATGACACATGCCAACTCCAATTTAACGACACAGACAAGGTGGACGTAGATGTTCACATTCTATGCAAAACATATGTATGGTAGGGAAAGAGGCCTATGTGGAAACCATGGAATCAAGAAATGTGGACATCACACCGGAGAGTTTGGCCATGGGGCAGATTGAACCAACGCACACATTGAACACATATATATATATATATATATATATATATATATATATATATAGGCCAAGGTTCAAGGATGGAAAAATTGTGAAGGGCGTAGATATGGTAGTTCCATCACCTCTGAAGAAGGGGCAGATATAGGGACTTCAAGGCATGTTGCATCTACATGCCCCTGCTCAAGAGGATCCTAGTGCCTACAGGACTAGAAAATGTCCTCGAAGTAAGGAAGAACCAGAAGACAATGTCGGACTTGTGCATACCAGAGAGATTTCTATAGAAAAGGTGCACATCCAGAGACATTGGTGTAAGGACTTCACAGCCAGTAAGGAGATCACCACGCGTGACTCCTATGAAGGATGAGGGGGAAGAAAGGAGAAAGCACAGGAAATATGTTCTGTTAAAGATAGTGAGGAGGAATCCCACATAACCAAGTGTGCAGGAAGAAGAGGAAACTCCAAGTATGGGTGGGCATAGAGTAGAGGCCACCCCCAACATGGAAATGTAGGAAGATGAAGATATTGGTGAGCACGTAGTCTATGAGACTATAGACCCAAGCATAAGTATTCATGAATGACACTCTGGTGAAGGAGAGAAAGTAGCATCGGTGGAGACACAGAGGTCATAGTATGCCCCATGGAGAAGGAAGGAGAGGATGAAGGGGAAGTGAATCAAGATTTTGGAGGCACTATACAATAGGATGCAGGCATGGCAATACCGCAAGATGAGGGTGCATTTTCTCATGAGGATGTTGAGAGTATGTAGGTGGGCATGATGAGGAAGAGGTAAGTAGGTACTCAAAACTTAGGTTATATGGATGACCCTTCAAAAATTATTCGTGCCCGCTTCTAGAGTAATCTGCCAAACAAGTAGTTATATGGTTGGGATTGGATGGACCCAGAAATGGAAAAACACGCACTCATAAAAACTATCCTGGAGTATGCAGACTCACATGGATGAGCCTGATTTTGATGTCTACAGAGGAGGCGTGTAGTTTGAAGAAGATGAGGAAGGCACCTTACACACGCCATATGACTATTAAGCCAACACATTTTCAGATGAACAGGTGGGTAACACGTTGGTCAAAGTGTCAAATAGAAGTAGTGTGCGTTGAAATATTGATAAGGCAAAAAAATATGGGTGTTATTAGAAGATAAGGAGGATAAAGAAAAAGAGATCAAGCACCTCACTCAGGAGTGAGACAATGTAGTAGTAGAGGCCCAGAATATTAAAAATATGGTGGAGTAGATTGTAGATGAGATTTTGTAAGAGACCCGATTTTTAGGAGAAGGTGCCTCAGACTTCAAGTCGAGTTACACTATCTCTGCACAATAGTTCACCTACTTCTTAGAGGAAGGACAGTGCGTGCCTCCCTAAGAAAAAGGGTGTTGTGGAAGAAGCATCAAGGGTCAAGGATTCAATTGCAAGAAAGATATCCAAGCTATGAGGTAGTTTTACAAGCCTTAAAAGATGAAATGAAGAAAGTGGATACAATATTGGCCATGTGTACAATGCTTGATAACTTAATTCAAGAAAGGACAAAGAAGAGGAGAATGAATTTCTAAAGGTGGAAAAGGATGAAACACTCGGGCACATAGAATGAGTTACCTTGGTAGAAACAAAGTGTGATGCACATTGGATGTTGTGAGGAAACAACATATGGATCGGATCAAGGGCATCAGGAAGCTCATTTCCACAAAGGTGGATGTCATGGAAGGGATGGTCTTAGGTATGGCCAACATCCTTAGAATTTTGAAAAGTGAAGGTGGAAGCATGACTATGGATGAGTTAGATGACATCGTTGTGGACATCCCTGACAAGACCAATGCAGTGCTTAAGGACTAGTATGAGTTTGAGGGAGAAATACAAAGTGAATATCTAGAATTCATTCTACCAGAAGATGAGAAGGGTACACAATAAAATGGCTCACCATATTCTTTATTCCTTGATTCTTTCTTTCATTTATCCTATATTCTTTGGAGCGACAAGGTGATTACCCATTTTGGGATGACAATGTACTCTAGTGTGGGGTAATGTTGAGTGGACAAAAATGGCCTAAGTATTGGGTGCACAAATGTAGGGCACTTTGGAAAGAGCATGTGATGCTATGATAGGATTGGAGCGCCCAGGATCAGGACTTAGCCATTTTTGGATAAGGGCTATTTTTGGAGTTAGCATGTTGAGCACACAAAGACATGAAGACTTATGGTCCACACAATGATATTTTGGGAACAAGCGACAGTTGAGCACCATGCATAGTTTAGGCTAATAATAGGATTTCTACTCAGAGTTAACTATAGGAAGTCTATTGTTAGAGCACTTGCATATTTGTGCATCCTATTGTAAAGGCACATGGCTATTATTTAGCATGTGACCTATTTTGAGAAGTGCATGGGTGGTGAAGGGAAAGTCCCCATATATATATATATATATATATTGATTTGCACGGGTTAGATGTATGAAAACTATGGTAGAGTTATGTTGTTGGTTTTTCACGCATGCATGACTCATGAAGATACTTATGTAATGTAAGAAGCTTTTGTGTTTTACAATACTTAATATAATGGTTATTATTTGGATAATGGTGTTGAACATGACTGAATCTAGTTCTTGCATGGTAAATCTTGTTATAGTCATTGTTTAGTTCATTCTAGATCTATTCTAAGAGCTAGATCTGGTTTATCTAGATATCTATATGCACCATAATGCTAACATTTTTGTACAAGCAACTCTAAAGAGGGACACGGTGCCTTTGCACGCTGAGTGAGCGCTCAACTCAAGGGAGTGAGATTTATTTTATATTATAAACACAATTGTATTGTTTATTATTGTATTATGTTTTTCCCATATCATAGACACAAAAGCATGCACTTACTACTATTTACTCTACCGCCAAGTATGTTGCTTTATATATGGATCTTGCATGAGAAGAGTATTCACTTGTGACCCATTCCTTAGTCCATCGGATTGTCGTGTTGGTTTCTATTACTTTTTTCTTTCACACTTTTCACTCATATAACCCAATTCTAGTCAGGTCACAGGGATCCCTGTCAATCAGTCTCCACTCATTTATTGTCATTTGTCTCTAGACACTAGTGCCTAGGACTGGACACTAGTGCCCATGCGCTCCTATCCATCCTAGGCGCTCATGCCCTCTTTATGTTTGATCTTATTTTTGACATTTGAGGTTGGTATTTTGGTTTTCCCACTCATATCCCGAGGTACTAGTCAAAGCATATCAGGTCATTATTGTCGAAATTCAAACAAGAGATCTCTATATAAACACAACATACATACTATTATAATGGCAGACAATTCTTATCAAGGGCTATCTATCTACATATCTCAAGGGAATACATTTTGGCGCATTATTTTGCATACACACTACATCGGAAGGGGATTCCATTCTATTCCATCCACACCTTTGCATTTTATCTAGCTATCGCGTGCTATTTGGCATCATTGGCGTGAGGGTAACCTAGGAGAACTTTTGCACACACAATCACAAATAACTACATTGGGTTTGAGATGTATTGCAGTGCTTATTCGTAAGTTCACAATTGTGACAATTGAGGACAGTATGACCCCTCATTTTGCATCTTTCTTTTTAGGATTTGATGTCTTTTTAGGGTTTTGTAGGAGGATATTTTTGTGCAGGTTTACAGGTACCTTGGTGATCCAAGTGTGACATATAGGTGACCAAAGGAAAATAATTTTGAAACCCTAGATACAATCTCAAAACTAGGCTCCAACCATTTCTGCAGACTCAGGCGCCCCACAAAGGTCTTGGCGCCCACAGTGCATAGGCTCCCGTGTCTAAGCATTTCCACCTCCTTTGCATTTTTCTAAGGCTCGTTACGATGGTCTATTTTCTTGTTCCATCACATTCTTCATCCCAGGAACACTTCGGGATAAGATAAATCAAGGTAAGTGCCCTATCTCTTCCATTTGATTTCATAATTAATATTGGGAAAATTGTCTAGTGTCTATATTCCATTTATAGTAGTCATTTGCTTTCGGATTTAAATAAAATTCAAATTTTATTAAATCATTTTGGTGAACTCGTAGCTTAGAACTCATTGCCCTAGGATCCACTAAGACCCTTATGGCTAAGCATAGCTCTTCTCCTCCTACCCAAGTTATGCCTCCTACAAGTTTAAACCCTATCTATGATGATGCATCTATCATTGAACTTCACATTCTTTATCACACTTTTACTCTCTCGGATGAGGTTCAAAGACATCTTTTGGCCAATGAATACAATGTTCCTAATAGCTTTGATCATTCTATTATTATTATTGTTTCAAATCCAGCAAGCTTTTCAGGGTTTTCATCTTAGCTATCCTATCAGCAATAGGCCTCCTCCACATTCTTCTATTTCTATTGCAATTCTAGATGAGGATATTATTGATTATCTACTTAACACTGATAGTGGTACTAAAAATACAACAAATAATGACAATGTATATGTGCATGATCTTGCTTCTAATACTAGTCGGGGATAATTGTATAGATACATCTCATACTCGCATTTCGAAAAAGTTTCTAGTGATTCTAAGGTTACATCTCATACTAGCTCTTCTTCATTATACATTGATGATACACTTGATGAAATCCTTACCTCTAAATCTTTGTGTGATATTTAAGAGGCACATTATAGTAATGATTCCACCTCTTTGAATATTGTTGAATGTGAATCCTATGCTGCACTTTCATCTTCTTCTGAGATTGTGTCTAGTAACACGCATGTTGAACAGTCTCCTTTTATTACTTCATCTCCTAAAAATTCTTCCAATGATATTCCTAGTGATGATATCGATATTTCATGTTCTTCACCAGCTATTACTTCTTCTTCACCTACACCTACAATTCTTATAGCATCGACATCCTCCACTTCTTCTTATGATATTCCCATGATCACTCATAATGGAAATATACAACTTCTCAACACACCATCTCTTTCTCCTACTATTCCATCACAAGATATCTTATCACTCATGCATGTTGTTGGTCAATTACAATCTTAGGTCCAATCTCTCACTCTTGAAAGTAAGGCCTATTATACTTCTATTGATAACAATTATTTACATGGAAATCCTATTCTAAATAAGATTCACGATTAAAGCATTCCCCATTATGCCTACATTTTCATGCTTTGATGGTAAGGGCAACTCATATTTGCATCTCAAGCACTATCATCGAGTTATGGCTTCTTACTCCAATGATAGATTATTTCTTAAAGCCTTTCGTCATAGTATTATTGTTGATGCTCTCCAATGGTACACATGTTTACCTTTTGGATATATTAGTACCTATTATGAGATGGAAGAGGTATTTCTTTGTCGCTTCATACTTAACAATGGCCCTAGAGTCATGCATGACCACTTACCTAGCTTACATCAAGGCAAGATAGAACATATCCTTGATTACATTTTACATTTCAATGTTTGCATGCATCAGTTAGTTTTTTAGCCCATTGACTTAGGAAAGCAATTCATTTTTGTCATGGCTTGATTCATGCTTTAAAAGAGTGCTTGCAATATGACACATGTGAATCATTCGCTCTCTTATGCTATAAGGTCATTGATCTAGAACAAGATCTCATTATTACACATGTTATAGATCCTCCTCCTATTGCTACTATTGTTACATCATCTATTTCTTCTCAGCTTCCATTTGTTGACTGTCTTCCATGGTCTCCATCTCCTCCACCTCACAAGAAAGTTTTGTCTTCTCCATTACATAAGCATCCTTCGTCTCCTCCACCACGTAGGGATCCACCTCAGACTTCCACATCTCCTTCACGGGAGCCATTACACTTTTCTTATCACATTATGCCTCATGATGTGTTGTGTTCCTACTTGACAAGTGTTTGATTCGTTTACCTTCTAATCAAGCATCATCCACCTCATCACTTACAATGTCAAGCATGATCGACCTTATTGCAACTATCATTGTCTCAATGGCCATCACGACAATGATTGCACCATTCATGATAGATTACAACAATTAGAAGATAAGAATGTCATTTCCTTTAGCTCTCACTCTCGTGGGAGGTATATGCCTCCAATTCCACATAAGTGTGTTGTTAC